>OY743168.1:56020735-57335378 GCA_963555705.1 Ligustrum vulgare | reverse complement strand
AATTATGCTTGGCATAATTAAAATGTTTTTATAAGTATATGGTTTTCAAAGAGCTATTTTCAAAGAGCCTATGATTTGCAAAATATGTCCCGTGCTGTAATGCACAATATGAGTTTTATCAAGAGCAGTTTTATAAAGAAGCTCTATCAATGCCCGTTTTATAAAGAGCCGGGATTTATGTGTTTAATCATCTTATAAATTAAATTAATATGCGATGAGTCTACTGAGTATTTCCCCCATGAAATACTCACCCTACTTTTTAACAGTTTTGCAGATTTCGGAGACGGTGGCGAGCGATGAATGATGGTGGCAATAATCGTTGAACGGTTGAAAGTTTGACGTTAATGATTTCCGTATTTTCCAAACAATCGAATAATTTAGAGAAGTTCATTTATTTGAGAAATTATGATATTGGCAATTTCTTTACAATATTAATGGTTCGATTTACTATTTCAAATGGTTTCATAAATGTTTTCAATTTTAGCGGCCATTACAGTTTATTTAATGTTGCCAAAAATGAATTTCAATTATTTCTTCCGCAAAAATATTATTCGAAAAATTTAGAAAGAAAATGACGTAGTGAATCGGGTATACGGAACTCGGGGCGCTACAAGTTGGTATCAGAGATAGTCTGCGTTTCTGTAGACTGGAAAAATTTTCAAAAAGAATTTTCAAGAAATATTTTCCATTATAAATTTTATTGATGAAGATTGCCACTGCCATCATTCGTTCCACCAACTCCGAGGTAAAGAAGTTTATGATGTTTAAAGTTATTTCAGTATTTCGAATACTCATTTTATTGATTTATGAGAAAGAATGAAGAGTATTTCGGATACTTATGATTTATGAGAAATAAGAATGTATTTCTTCGAAAATAATGATGTTGTTATGCTTTGTCATAACTTATATGCTTTAATGTATGATTATGAGAAATTTTTTTAAAGAAAACGAGTGTTGAGCATAATGGGAATAATATGATTTTATTGAAAATTAAGTAATGGATATTATGTTGAGTTAATTTATTATGCCTCTATGTTGAAGAGAAATTTATTATGAAGTTTGGCTTTGTGAATAAATTTTGGGAATATGATTTATGGCATATATTTATAAGTATGAGTTATCTTTTGAGCCATTAAGGTATCGAAGGAAGTGATATTGTGATATTGAAAAATATTATTTGAAATTGTTATGTTGAGGAATTATGAATTTAATTATGGGATATTTTGATGATATTGAAGTGTTGGAATCGTTTTCAATATTTTTAGATCGTTGTGATCAAATGTGGAGTTATTTATTATTGTGAGTTATGAAGTATGCTTATGGTTTGGATAAGTCCAAATTACAAGGGAGACTCTATCCAGAATTTTATCATTTGGAATTAAGAGCATAATATGATAAGCATCTACTAAAGGAATTAAGTTTAGACATGCAAGATCATTTACATCACAAACGAGATTTAGTAGATGATAGCAGAGATTTTATTATTTTCTCATAAGGAGAACACACAAGAGTCACACTGGAAAGGAAATACATGAAACACACGAAAGCATAAGAGAAAAACATGGAAAGATCCTCAGAATGAGAGATGTGTTTCCGGAGTAGCCGTATCCTACCACCTCTGATCTTTTGAGGAAATAAAGAAACCTTCAAAGAGGTGTGTTTCGAGAGTAAGAATACTCCGTAATCTACCACCTGGAACCTTTGAGGTACACACAAGATTTAAACATTAAGGAAATCCTAGTAAATGGAGGGGTGTCTCGAGAGTGAAAATACTCCGTACTCTACCCCCACCTATTCTAAGATTCAAAGAGTTAAGTTTACATTAACCGGACTCCATTTTCGCTTGATTCCCCTTCCTTGCGACCAATCTATCTTAACTCCTGCTGGATCTTGTATTGAGATATATGACTGCAGCTTATCCAGTAGTTCATCAATAGTAGGAGCAGAAATAAGAAGTCTTCTGGAAAATGGAGAGATGAATCCCTGTTCCACAGCATAATCAAGAAAGGTTAACAAACCATCAAAGAAATTGTTAACATTCAGAAGCCCAATAGGCTTAGTATGGAGATCTAGTTGAGCCCACGAGGTAATGTTAAAGATTTCTTCTAAGGTACCAAAACCTCCGGGCAGGGCTATAAAGGCATCAGAACCATATAGCATACAAGTTATGCGTTCATGGATGGATAAGGTTTGAACTTCATGCCCTCGTGTTTTGCCTGCAACATCTACCAAAGGGACAGGTATGACACCGATTACTTTTGATTTCTCTGCAAGAGCAGATTGGGAAACACAACCCATTAGACCACTGCTACCACCCCCATACACAAGAGTGATACCTTTTTCCCCCAGTTTCTTTCCAAGATCTACAGCAGCTTCTAGATAACCGAAGCCTTTCCCTACTTTTGATCCACAAAATACACAAATAGTTTTGATCTGTCGAAGTTTTGGTGCTTCCATCTTTGATATTAAAGAAGGGAAAACTTACGAAGAAGATGTGATTTTGGGATGCCTGAACTATGAAATATGTTTGGCTATTTAAAGCCGGAAAAATTTACTGTTTTTGATTGATTCTGAAAAAGTAAAGATTCACTTTTTGACAAAATCGACCAACTTTTGACTATTTTATCAAAGATATCACCTTTCGGTGATTTATTTCCAGCTTTATCAAACTTCGAGAAAAGAAAAATATATTTATTTCCAGCTTTATCAAACCTCGAGAAAGGAAAATATATTTTATTTCCAAAACGCGTAAAAGAAAGCAGCAAAATATTTTAAAAAGATTTACCTTATATCATTGCTGAACTGCCAGAAGCCTCATTTTGTAAAACAGACTGGCAAACAGGATCTTTCGATATTATATTTTGGAGACTATAACGATTTTTGTCCTCGTTAAACTGAGCGTATAAGGAGAGAAGTTCACGTTGTACATAACCACTTGGGTGCGTCTCAAGAGTCAGTCGAATATCATCCAAAGACTCCTTACTCAGTCCACCCTTTATGAATTCGATTTTATCATCCCGATTAGTAGAAGAATATCCTACTGATTTGCAACAAGTATCACAATTCCAACGAGCACATTTGTAGCAACCACCCAGCCTTTTTGCTCTTCGTTTCTTTGCGAACGTGCTTTTGCCTAAACCAGGCATATGTTTTGGAAATGTTGATGGTAATTCACCAGATAGTCGAACCTTTGCTTCTATCAACCAGCGATCATCTTCTGGAATATCATGAGCCATTAGCAACCTCAATCTTTCGAGCCTTATTTTATAGATCTTTCTCAGATCATTCATAGGAAGACTGGAATAATACTTGCGAATGTTAGAAAGAATGATATCCATTGTTTGATGATTCAACCTCTTCTCAGCATGAACTATTTAAAAGCGTAAAGGATCTGAGTGAATCCGCGTGATGTTGTGACCAGCAAGAAAGCGCAGGATTATTTTAATGAAAAGAGGAGACAAGAAGTAATGCGCTGTTAAATTTTATCGATAAAGGAGATTTGATTGGAGATTTGGAATATTTTCTTGGATTATGGGTACTGATATTTTGTTTAAATAATGATAATCTTGGTATAGTGTGATGATACGTGGAAAGTAAAATGAGTACCGTATTGAATCAGAATTCATACGTATATACAAGTGAAAGAAATACTTTGTAGGAAATGTGGTGACATTTAAGTATAGAATCTTAGTTTTGGGAGATATTTGTTTACTGAATTTTGGGTTACAAATATTGGAAAGATAAGTTGATGATATTATGTTGATATGTTTGGGTATTTTACGTAGAGAAAATATTCAGGAATTGTTTTGATTATTTTGAGAATATTCGATGATAAGAAGAAGAGATTCTGATTAAGTATTCAGAAATTATAAGATTAAGTAAGTTTAATTTCGAGGACGAAATTATTTTAAGGGGGTAAGATTATAGCGACCCAGGATTTTTATGCAATAAATAATTATTTTAATATTTAGAAAATTGTATCGTTACTATTTCACCTATTATTTTGAAGTTAACGCCGCGACGGATTCGTCTAGCCAAGTCAATAAATATCGAATTTGTTCGATTTTAAATTAAAATCCGAATTTCTAAAATTAGATTATTTTAATTATTTATTCAAAGTATTATTTTCAAAATCATTTTTTGAATTCCAAATTTATTTAAATATCTCAATTATTCCATTCAAATGATTCCCTCCTCAAAATTATTATGTCCCCATATTGATCACTTTCCATCTCATTTTTAATAACTTAGTTCATCCTCACGCATAATGGTTTCAAGTCACGATCAATTCCATTTCTTTTTCCACCTCTTTCCACTAAACACCAACATCCAACCCATACTTCACTAATTCCAACCCCACAACCCTGAATCATTATCATCACCACCCTTCCAATTATGATGTTTTCCACCCTCTCCATCATCATCATTCTCCACCATCTTTTATTCTATTTTGATATATTCTCCATCATCATCACTACCTTCTTGGACACCACCACAATTCTCTCTATATACAATTGGAATCCTCATCATCATCAACCTCACAGCCCAAACGTTATAAACATTGCTCAACTCACCTCTGATTCAATCCACCATCATATACATCAATCTGAAACCAATTCGGATAGCCTGCAACCACTACTCACCAGCCTCTCTCCTCAGCTCAAACCAACACACGATTTCCATGACTTCCAGCACCACCAATTCGCCAACCTTCAGCCATGTCACAAACAACCACTACACCAAACCACTGAACATCCTCACTACCAACTTCAACCCCTGCAGCACCACCAATCATCATCATCACATGACTCTGTCACACTTCCAAGAAATCAATTCACAGCCAATTCATAAAACCACAGTTCAACCGGATCACACTGCACCATTTTCACTATCACCAGATTTCCTCAAAATATTACATTTCAACACTGCCTCTGCCATTTCCAATCTCTGCTATCATCATCCCCACAAATCAATACCGGTCAGCCCCACCACCTCATCAATCACTTACGTTGCAAATACCACCACTGCCGAATCACCAAACTCATCATCATCAATCAACACCACCATTCGCAACCAAGAACCACCCAATACCACGATCACCTGCAGCAGCGCTGCTTACACCGAACCATCACCACACACACAGCCATCATCACCCAAAACCAAAAATCAAAACCCAAGAATCAATGGAGCCAGTTACTTACCTCAAGCGCCGCTCCCTTCGCCGGAAGAACCGCGAACCCTAGCTTCGGTTTCACCTTAAATCGCCCCCAAATCAGCCCAGAAACTATCCTAATTGCACCATCGCCACTCCCAGTACCCAGCGCCGGTGTTGCGCCGGAAAATCGCCGATTGAACGCCGGATTCGTCAGCTTTCGTCTCTCGCTTTTCTCTCTTCTCAGTCTCTGTTTTTTTGATTCAGATAGTGAACGAGAGAATGGTTAGAGAGAGAGAGAAAGATCTGATATATTTAACTTTTCAGAAATTGCAACTTTAGTCCCTGAAGTTTCTAAGTCTTTCAAATCAGCCCTGATTGTTTTAAAACCTATCAATTCAGTCCTTAAGTTTTTTTAAATGATTTTAATCAGCCCTTTCATTTTCAAAATCTGATCACTTCAGTCCCTGCTGATTTACTTTTAAGCTCAAATTTCAAAAGTATTCATTTGAATCCCTCAACTATCAAAAGTATCTACTTTAGTCTCTCAACTTTCAAAATATCTATTTTAGTCCATGAACTTTCAAAAGTATTCATTTTAGTCCCTCAACTTTCAAAACATCAATTTTAGTCCTCAAATTATAATTTATCATTTTGAACTATATATTCGATAGACTAAAGTGACTTATTGGCTAAGACGAAGCGTACGGAGAATTTAAAGAAATTGAAGTCATTCCCGCTCAACTTTGCACTCGTCGGATTTGAGGTAGACTCGCACTTATTAATTGATTTAAATTATGATTTCATATAAATGTCATGTGACTTGTGAAAGTCAATTTTCAAGAAAATTAAGTATGTTTTATGAAAAGTAAGTATACCCTATGTTTTTACGATAATGTTTTATATGTTTTGGATCATTGCTATGCACATAAGAATTCTTACCACCTAAGTTCGGTAGAATTCTGTGTCTCCATAAGTTTATGAGGATTTACCACCTAAGTTCGGTAAAATTCCTGCCTTTCCATATGTTTATGAGGATTTACCACCTAAGTTCGGTAAAATTCCTGTCGCGTATGTTTATGAGGATTTCGATCCTATCTTATGTTATGATGGAAATGATCCCTATGAATTTCATGAATTATGTTTTGGTATACTTACTGTTATTATGATCTTACTGTGATTTTACTACATAAGAATTCTTGCCACCTAAGTTCGGTAAAATTCTTATGTTTATGAGGATTTCGATATTATCCTATGTTATGATGAAAACTTACTGTTATTATGATTTTACTGCATAAGAATTCTTGCCACCTAAGTTCGGTAAAGTTCTTGTGTCTTCTTATGTTTATGAGGATTTCAATCCTATCTTATGTTATGCTTTCAAAAGAAATTATGCTTGGCATAATTAAAATGTTTTTATAAGTATATGGTTTTCAAAGAGCTATTTTCAAAGAGCCTATGATTTGCAAAATATGTCCCGTGCTGTAATGCACAATATGAGTTTTATCAAGAGCAGTTTTATAAAGAAGCTCTATCAATGCCCGTTTTATAAAGAGCCGGGATTTATGTGTTTAATCATCTTATAAATTAAATTAATATGCGATGAGTCTACTGAGTATTTCCCCCATGAAATACTCACCCTACTTTTTAACAGTTTTGCAGATTTCGGAGACGGTGGCGAGCGATGAATGATGGTGGCAATAATCGTTGAACGGTTGAAAGTTTGACGTTAATGATTTCCGTATTTTCCAAACAATCGAATAATTTAGAGAAGTTCATTTATTTGAGAAATTATGATATTGGCAATTTCTTTACAATATTAATGGTTCGATTTACTATTTCAAATGGTTTCATAAATGTTTTCAATTTTAGCGGCCATTACAGTTTATTTAATGTTGCCAAAAATGAATTTCAATTATTTCTTCCGCAAAAATATTATTCGAAAAATTTAGAAAGAAAATGACGTAGTGAATCGGGTATACGGAACTCGGGGCGCTACATACGAAGAGTAGAATAAGACTTCCAGTATTTTTCTATTTTTATGCTAGTTTTGGTTTATACCTATTGACTATACTTTTTTAACTAAAGTTTAAAATCAAGAACCACATACCTTCAATCCATCAGTACATGCAAATTCTAACCATTCCACCCCTAAATTGCTTTTTGAGTCATTTGGTTCTATTTCAGGGTTGGGATGTCTAAAGATCTAAGTTTGGGAATTAAAAAGTCATTCTTGTGTTCAAGTTGCATAGACATACCCCACAAGTATTAAACATATTTCTACACAAGTCATAATTCAACAATGGCTATGTGTGCATGAAGATGAAATCAAGTAATAACTAGTAAAAAAGAATTCAAGCTTTAGGTTGTCCAATATTCAAGCTTAAAGTACAATGTTGATCCAAACTATATCCTAGGCAATAAACATGTCAACAAAATTTTCAATTTTTTTTAAAATTTTTTAAATCCCAAACATCTAATTAATGCGATGCAAGAATGAATAATCGAATGAATATGAAGCATGTAATGAGATTTTTATCCCTAAACTAGAAATATGCATTGACCTCAATGTATGTAATATGATGACTAAATAAACAAACACATAAAAGAGGGGTTCAAGTACTTCTCAGGTTTGAGATGTATATTCTTCAATTTGGAGTTTTCATTTGAATGTGAACTCGGATGCTTTCACTTGTTCCAATCTTGATTTTGATGTATCCTAATTGTAGGGTTCCTTACAAGAGTGAGACAAGTACATTAGAAACATCAAATTTATAAGAAATTATAGGAAAGTTTATTCAAAATCCTCAAACTAAAGCAAAAACATAAGTCTGAATTTGTTTTGAAAATGGCCAACTACCCATTTTCAGCCCTCGACGTAGCCATGAAAAACTGAAATTTTTCCTAGCCATAATCAGACACATGAAAATATATAATGTGGTCTACAACATATAAAAAATTCATTTATTTGGAGTTCAAAAGGTTTGTGAAACGATGTAGCAAAGTTGTAACTGTAGGCTGAAAATTAGTGCAATACCCCTACAGTGATCTTGATGTTGTGCCTAGATTTTCCTATCATTCCAAATCCATTTTTTGTTCAATTTTGATTATGCAAATCATGAATGGATGGCACATAATGAGTGTAAAATATAAAGTGACGAAGTTTGTTCAAAATATTTTGCAAAAATTTAACGAAAAGCTCTCTTAGACATTATAACAAACACATGGTGTACACTCGAAAATATAAAGAGAAATCATAGAATTTGAAACTTGAAGTTATCCCGAAAATCTATCTTATGTTTCACAATCAATTCAACACAAATTCTACTCTGTTCAACAACTCAATCATTTATCAAACCAAAATTTCCATAAAAGCAAGATAACCCTAAAAGTTTGCAAAATTGCGAAGTAAAGAAGATAACCATACCTTCTGGACAATTTGAATGTGATGCAAACTTGTATGATGTTCAATTTCATGTGAATTAAAATTAGGTGGTATGCGATGTTTGAGTGAATTTGGGGTGAGAAAACTAAATTGATAGTTATGAAAGTGTGAAAATACTTGTTGCATATAAAAACTGTCGATTTTTCCCTACAAGTAACCGTGCAGCCACACAGAAGGAATTTTGGTGGCCGCATGGTTAAAACCTGTAGGATATTTTGAATTATATTGCAACCGCGTGGCCACGGGATTGTAATGGCATGGCAGCGTGGTTCAACGACTGAAGCCCAATTTTTTATGCAATTTTTGAATTTCAAACTCAACTTCTCGACTCCAAAACACCTTGTTCTCTATGACTCAACCACCTATAATTTATTTATATCTTGAACTAAAGCTTGATGCATGAGTTTATGATTTAAAACCACAATTCAAATATGCATTGAAAACCAAAAATTCAATGGAATAAATATGCTTTTGAATGTCAATATGCGTCTACACGGGCTTTCAACTTCAAGGCCAGAAATTTATGATGAAATTGATGTTAATACACTTCATGAAAGGAACATGCTTTTGATAACTCCCTAATTAGATGCAAAGAACGCAAGGCAAAAATGATTACTCAATGATGCCAATCAAAAATTACTTAAGCAAATAAATCCTAAATTGCTAATAAAATACTAAATTAAGCATAAAAAAAATGAAAAGGATATAAGATTGGGTTGCCTCCCAACAAGAGCTCCGTTTAAAGTCTAAAGCTTGACTTTTGGTAGAGTTCCTCAAGGTGGCTCAAGACGTGGTATTGAAGCATTGCCTCCTATCTTGGCTTTCCTCTCAATATTCCCAAACTCCTCGTGTTGTGAATTAGCTTTACGCTTCCCCTCCTTACTGAATGATGACTCCAACTCAATTCTTGAACAATTCTCCATATTTGGGTCATGGTTCTCCATCTAAGCAGGTTAAATGTCGCATGTTCATTTTCAATCCTAAAGGTTACGTTCCTTTTTTCAACATCAATTGACGTCCGCGCAGTAGCAAGGAATTGTATCCCTAAGATCAAAGGTAGCTTTACATCTTCCTCCATGTTAAAAATCAAAAAATCAACAGGAAACATGAACTTCACTTTTACCAATACGTCCTCTACAACTCCATATGAGTATCGAATAGATCGATCAGCAAGCTGCAACCTGCAACCTGCTTGTCTTTGGCTTTGGGTCACCTAAATTCAATTTCCTGTAAACAGACAAAGGCATTAGATTAATGCTTGCACCTAAATCACATAGAACTTCATTGAATTTTAAATTATATTAATGCAGGGAATAGAGAAACTCCCTGGATCTTTAGCTTAGTTGGCAGCTTCTTCTGTAGGATTGAACTGCATTCATCATTTAAGGATACCAATTCACAATCTTCAAGCCTCTTCTATTTAGACATCACCTCCTTCAAGAACTTAGCGTGGCTTGATATTTTCGTGATGGCTTTTATAAAATGGATATTTATGTGCAGTTTCTTTAACATTTTCAGAAACTTATTGAACTGTTGATTGTTAAGTGCATTTTTATGCACATTTCATGCCCTTAAATTAGCATTTTTGGAATATATTGAGTAAATATCTACTAAATATTACACATTTTGTGTTTACATAGGTCAATATCCAAGTTTGAGGCCAAAAATCACAAAAGGAGTGCAAATTATGCTGATATTAGAACTTTGGGGGACCAATTTGGCACTTTTTAGAAGTTTTGGACATGCTGTGCAATTAATCGAGGGACCAAATTGTAAGTTTTCAAAAGTTGAAGGACCTCAAGTGCAATTGTAGAAGGACCTATTTGAAAGAAATTCAAAAATGTAGTGACCAAATTGATCGACCATGAAAGATGGAGGACTGAAGTGCAATTAAAAGAAATTTGGTTTTCACCAATTTCCATCAGAACAACCATGCGGGCATGGCATCTGCTGGACAAAAATTAGTTTGGGCCGAATCGGGTCAACCAATTAAAAGAAATTTGGTTTTCACCAAATTCCATCAGAACAACCATGCGGGCATGGCATCTGCTGGACAAAAATTAGTTTGGGCCGAATCGGGTCAACCAATTAAAAGAAATTTGGTTTTCACCAAATTCCATCAGAACAACCATGCGGCACCTCATTTTTGCTAAGTTTAGCCTTGAGGTGTGCCTCTTTTCTATTTTCTTGCATTTTCTTTTTGTTTTCTCTCAACCTTTTCTTAATCAATGCATGAAATTTTTAAAGTTTTTGTCTTTTTACTTGTTTTCCTTCAATTAAAGCTTAATATTGTTGTTGAAATTTTCGTCATTGTTGTTTATCCCAAATTTTTACCTAAATTTTCATAGCATTTATAGTTTATTTAATGCATTGTGTTGGAATTGTTAGAGATATTAATGGGTGATGGAGAAACTTAACTCAAAGTGAAGGAATCATGGAGTTCTCACTTCAAGAACTTAACTAAAGGGGAGTTTTCTTTATTACTTGTTTTTAATCTTTTATTTAGCTTGTTGTTGAAATTATTATGCTAGTTGTTAAATGTTGTTATTTTATTATGAGTTAATTTTAGTTTGTCGAGATTTTTGAATAGTTTAACTTCACTTAGTTATTTAAGGTTGCTTAGTGATTATAGGTTATTTATGTTTGTATTTATAATTAGGAATGTTATTTTATGTTCATGTGGTTTCTAAATGTTTGTTAATATTTTGTGTTGTTATTGCAAGTTGTTACATATGTTAGGTTAAAATTAGAACTTTCCATGTAATTTGGTTAATTGATTAACTAGTACTAATTGATTTTGGAAAGAAGAAATTAGTGTAGTTATGAAAACTAAATTTACCTTGTCTTATATTATTTAACTCTTTTGAATCACAAAGTCTATGTTGTCATTATTTTTACCTTGGTTAATTAGTTTTTATCCTAATTTTTATATTGTTATCTGTTTGCTTTAGTTAACTAGTTTTCATATTGCCATATTTTTACTTATGTCACTTAGTTAGTAATTCACCACCAAATCAAGTCTTTTATGTTACTTGACTTTTCCATTAAAATGAAATAAACAAGTTTAGTTACAAATCAATCAAACCTCGTGGGTACGATAACCCGGACTCCTTGAG
The DNA here is from genome assembly GCA_963555705.1 of Ligustrum vulgare. NCBI lineage: Eukaryota > Viridiplantae > Streptophyta > Magnoliopsida > Lamiales > Oleaceae > Ligustrum > Ligustrum vulgare. Next base: position 57,323,665 of record OY743168.1, on the reverse strand, counting down.
TCCACTTTATTACTTGAGCGCGACTCGTGCACTTCCGGTACACAATTTCAGCGAACATTGATCCATAACATGATGTACCACTCTCCTCGGATATGGAAGTGGTGGAATATAAGCTTTCTTAGGTGGCCTTGCTGTCCTCTTCTCATTATCTAATTTTTGAGGTTTATTAGGCTGGTTCACTACCTTTGGCTACTCGTCCTTTTCTTTTCCTCCTTCAACAACTTCTTCTGATTTGTCTGCTTTCTTCAACTGAACTTCTGGCAATTGAACATCGCTCTTTGTAGTGATGGCACAAACATACTCCACTGAATTTGTTTCAGTGTTGCTTGGAAACTGTTTTTGGTGTCTCTCAATTTCGCTAGCTGCCAACTGCCCCTTTGATTTTTCAATTCATTGATTTCACCCTGAAGACTTTTCATCATCTGCATTATTACTATTTGATTATTTGGCCAAGAAGAGTTAGGATACTTTCTCCAATCTAGATTTTACATTTGAGAATATGGCCCTTTCTACATTTGATTGTTTCCCACATAGTTTTCCTGCTCCGCACCATGTGGACCTTGAAGTGCAACAGGACAATTATGTGATGCATGATTGTCAAAACAAATATCACATATTTGATTCGCCTAAACTGCATTTATGGGTTGTTTTCCTGAACCATCCAATTTCTTCACTAAAGCATCAACATTTGCGATAAGTGTTGTAATTCCATCTACTTCGTGAATCCCTCCAGCCTTTGATGCTGTTCGATCAGAATACCACTAATAGCAATTTGCTGTCATCTTCTCAAAAATATCACCTGCTTGCTCATAGGTCAAATCCATAAGTGAGCCACCAGCTGCTGAATCTACATGTCTTTTGTTTTCATATGTCAACCCATTATAAATTTGTTGGACCAAAATCCAATCAGATATACCATGAATGGTGTACTATCTTTGCAATTCATTGTATCTCCCCTATGCCTCAAAGATCGATTCCCCTGGTTGTTGATTGAAAGCTAAGATCTCTCTTCTGAGTTTTAATATTCAGCCGGGTGGAAAGAATTTATTCACAAAATTATGAATTAATACGGTCCAAGATGTAACAAAGTCATATGGCAATGAATAAAACTATGATTTCGATTTATTTGCAAGCAAGAAAGAGAAGAGCTTCATTTTGACTACCTCATCTGGAACTCCATTCATTTTTTGCATGTCTCATATTTCCTGAACAGTTCTAAGATGTGCACGTGGGTCTTCTAAAGGTAGATCATGAAAGACGCATATATCTTGGATTAGTGTAATCAAGGAGGTTTTAATTTCATAGTTGTTTGCTGGTATTGGCGACAGAGCAACACATGTCCGAATATCATCCACTAGGAGAATCAAGTAATCCCTTAAAGGTCGCCCCCTAGTTTTTTTTTTCTCTAATTCTCCAATACAATTGCCTACTATTGATTTAACTGATTTGCATTCATAGGATCATGTTGGTTGTTTGGAAGTTGGGGATTGTTTGGAATTCCGTCTTCTACCATTTCTTGTTGTAATTCTTCAAACTGCTGTTGTCGCCTCTGTCGAAAAGTTCGTTCGATCTCTGCGTCAAAACAAAACAAATCACAGCTCTTAGATCTCCTTAACATGAACTAAAATAAATAATAAAAATGCAGAAAGTAAAAGTCAAATTAAAGTAAAAATTAAAAGATATCGATATCAATCAATAATCCCCAGCAACAGTGCCAAAAACTTGATGTGTGATAATCGCAAGTGTAGGATGTTGCATCCAAGTAATAAAGTTGACCTAAAAGTTTGGATTATCGTCCCAAGAGGATTATGATCAATTACCGAAGTTATTCTAAATCATATGAAATTCCTCTTTCAAGTTTAAATCAATTCTACCTAATTAGACAATCGTGTTTCTAGACAGCAGGTTGTAATGATTAGGTGCATGAAACACAAGAACTCAAATTAAGATCGTAATAAAAACAAACATATATCTCTATTGTTCGTTCAATTACCGGGTTTTATTCCTAAATTTAGGTCGTTAGATCACCTCTCATATTATGAAAACAACCAATTAAATCAATAAATTAGTGGACAGTTAATTCACACATTAATCACAAAATAAAATCATCACATGCAATCACTACGTAAAACTTGAACAATGCAATTAAAATTGAAAAACTACGCTACATCGTTAATCCCAATAGAGAGTTTAGTTGTTCATAACGTTGGATTCAAAACATGAATAATATAATAGAACAACATCATGAGTAAATTAAAAGTGAAAGAACTCTTGCACCAAGAATAAGCCTTCACGTGTTGATCTTCAATCCTCACGCCTTTGCCTCCAATTAGCTTCAACAATTTCCAAAGTATGATGATGAATTTTGCCTCTTAGATATGTGTGTAAATATCCCATTTTTCGTGCATGAAAAGTCATATAAATAGGTTCTCCATGAAACCTAGGTAAAACAAGACTTGAAATCGCACATGGGCTTTTTCTCCTGCTGGGTCAGATAACTGCGCAGCCACGCAGTACAAAAGTTGGTTGCCGTGTAGGCGACCAAAAGTAGGATCTGCTGGAATGATTTACGGTGGCGCGACCACCTTGTTTAGGGGTCGTGGCTGGGCAATTCAAATACTTTAGCGCAATTTCCAACTTTTCAATGCATTTAAGTAGGTCCCTGCTCTTTATTTGTACGTGAGTCCTTCATCTTCTAATTGCAACAATATAGTCTTTGAAATTCCAAATCATTTCAGTTCTTCTTCCAAACTTTGATTCTTCTTCAATTAAGTACTCTAACTTTGATTTCTTCTAATTAGCTCATATTGAAATTTCCAGTTGACAAAATCAAAATCTATTTTGTCCACTTTAGCTCCAAATGTCATCCAAATGTGCATTATTTCACTCCATTGCTTTATTCACATGAGTATGAGATTATTTCTGCAATGTAAACAAATAGAAATCAATTATGTAGAATTTATTCAAGAATGATAATAAATATTTCTAATTTAGATAAATAAGTAAGCGTATAAAATACACTTATTTAGATTTCCTCGTTCAACCAAGCTAAGTTTTTACCTGCGATTCATTTTATTAGTATATGAAAGTTCTTCAAGAATATGTAGAATTTGTTATTTGTATGAGGCATTCCCATTTTTAGAACTATTTTTTATGCATATCGTAATCAAACCTAAGTATTTTTAATTGTCTCTTGTTGACGTCACTTCACATGTGGAAACTAGCCAACAAGAAGTTAATTTGGAATTTGACTATTTTGACTTTTCCATATGATTATGAAGTTTGGATAAGTATTCAAATTAGTATTTGCTTAGAAAAACGAATTGAAATATATACAATATGGAAGTACGAATGGAATGAGGCTTAGATCACCAACGAATTGAAATTGTCAAGTGTAATACAATGGTCCAGTTCATGTTCGATTTGAGATTTGGCTTTACAAATTAGCTCAAAATATGTAAAAATTGAGAGAGTTTTCTCACTAATAGCCCCCTTAATGCCCCATATTTATAGGAAAAATACGGGTGGACAAAATTATTACATTTTTTTAGACATCAGTTCGGATAAGATGTCTTTGATTATGTCTTCGATAGCTACCTGACATTTGATAGGATTACATCTAAATACATATAAAGATTACATCTATATAGGCATGCATCGGATAATGATGATTTTTGACAGATGATTGATGTGGTTGACTTGCAGGAGACTTCACTTCGGTTCAAATTAGAATATCTCTAGCATGGGGATGATGTGATGATCTGCCTCAAGGATTTGGGGAGGAGGCCACTTCAGACTCACAATATATTTGAGGGGTTCATTGAATATAGCGAGTCATTTCGTGTCGTCATTTCCAGTTCATTCTTTCTTTGTATAGAATCATCTCGTCTTCTTATTTCTCGCTCACACTTTCTTTTATCATGGAAGAGTCACCATTCCGGTTCGTTCAAATTTATCGTGTAATATCTTCTAGGTTATATTAGGAAAAAAATACTATTGCAACGTAATCTTCTGATAATTTAATTAGTTCTCCTTCGGTTCGATAACCAACAAATGCCCCATCTAGATCGATTCGAATTAGTGAGAACGGACCTTAAAAATGAAAAATCACAACATATTAATTATTGACACATGTAAATGCGGATTTCAAGAACACGCGTGCCATGTGTTTTATAACTATTGGTGTGTAGAGACCTAGGCACATGCGTAGCCGTCATCAATACTATGAGCGCATCTTCTTAATTTGACCTTTGAAACCTCTCTCCCCTCCCCTTCTATATAAAGTCCATTTTCCACTAAATTTCCTATCAAAAAATTCTGAAATCTCCAGATTTCCTGCCAAAATGATCTTTCCTACTGCATCTGCAGAGACGACCAGTTCAGCATCCTTTTGTAATTCATTCTATGCATGGTTGAAGGCATGTGATGTAGGACAGAAAGGGACGTAGCTGAAATTTGTAAATTTGACGTCCGACCTCCGTTTCGGGCCCATAATATGTCTATTTTGGGTAGCTCGGCTAGACAAATTGGACTCACTGCTTTTCTGTGACATACGATGGATTTTGGGCATTCGAGATCATTCAGACAGCGAAAAACAGTGTTTTAGTATTTTAGTTTTATTTTTGTTATTTAGTTTATCTTGAATTCTTTTTATTTTAGGTTTTATGCTTTCCTAGATAATTTAGAATATGTTTCTTTGTTAAAAGTTAGTTAATTTAGAATATGTTTTATGCTTTTCTAGTTGATTTAGAACACGTTTCTTCTTTTTATGACCCTATAAATAGATGGTTAATTCATTGTATTATTCATTCATTGATTAATAAAATTCTTAAGATTTCTCTCAATCTTCTTGGTGGATTCCAAGTTTTATCTTTTAGGGATTTCGCTTGAATTCCTTGCTTGCTTCAGTCCTGCGTCAAGTGGTATCAGAGTAAGGATTTTCCTTGTTCAATGGCCAACAACGAAGCCGGAAGAGTCCCTCGCGACACTGGTCGTAGGAAAGGTGATGCAAATATATGGGCAGGAATTGACGAGCAGTGGCAAAAGATTGAGAGGTTAGACCGTTGGAGGGCATGCTACAACAACTATTGGGGCATCAACCGAACCCCAACACACCCGTTGTTAACCCTCCTGCCCCTGCTAACAGATATGGAGTTGAGGGAGTTACCCTTGGCCGTCTTAGAGAAGGGCGCAACCCTAGGACCGCTAGGGATGTGCAATATGGCGGTACTTGAGATGAAGATTTTGAGGAGGACTTCGCGAATGAACCAGGGAATCAACATGAGAATCGGAACTAGTCTGATTATAAGATCCACTCAGAAGGTGTTAAAAGGCGAATGAACGGAAACAAGATAAGTTCAATTTGATTTGGTGTTTGTTTGATACAAAGAGTAATTAGTGGATGAACTTGGGGGATTGAGATAATTTATTTGGATTTATTTTTAAATTAATGAGTGTGTTAATATGTTGATTAATTTTATATCTTAAGGAGTTAGGGGTTTGATGGTTTTTAATTATACTTTTAAATTACCGAATTCATGAAATATAAAATATTGAAATGTAAAGATTGACAGTTCTGATCTATTGCTAACCTTGGGCAATATAACAGTTGCACACACATCCAATAAAAAAAGTCAAGTGTGCTGTTATGTTGCTTAGGTAGACAACAGAACATTTTCACAAATTTGTAATACTAATTTATATGAATAGCACCACAACTTAGATGCAAAACACCTATAGATCAAAGAACCACCACCATCGGATCGAAGCATAGAAGCACACCACCAGTAAATTGAAGCAGTGGGGTCATTACTTTGATGCGTTGTTCTAGCAGCGGTGCAGAGGTGTCACTGCTTTGAGGTGAGGAACAGCGTCGCGATTACCTTGAAATCGTCGCTGCTAGCGGCAGCCTTTCCTGAGACTTTCGAAGTAGTGATGGACTTCAATGGGCGTGTGTGTGTGACTGTAGGGGAAGGGGGCGTTGCCGCTGAACGAAGTAAGAATCATCGTCGCAATTACATTGAAATCACTTGCCCAGTGGTGGCCTTCCGGAGGCGATGGAAGCAATGGCAGAACTGGTGGCACGACGTGTCGCTGTGGGGGAGGGCATCATCGATGCTCTGTTTAACTAAGAGAGAGAGAGAGAGAGAGAGAGAGAGAGAGAGAGAGAGAGAGAGAGAGAGAGAGAGAGAGAGAGTGTGTGTATGTGTGTGTATGTGTGGGTGTGGGGGGGGGGGGGGAGTATAGATATAGAGAATGAATATAATTAGAGTGCGAAGTGGTGTATGATTGAGATGTGGTTGAATAATTAATTTAATTTAGTAAATAGTTATTTAAATTTTATAACCAGAGATTTGTAATTATATAGGTTTCATCTTATATTTGAAAATGGTTCTTAAAAAACAAGTGAGCCTTTAATTGGGCTCTTCACAAAAATATCCTACTTTTAGGAATCAAACTGAAATTTACTTACATTTTATAAAACTTGAAAATTACTTATAATGAAATCTTAAAAACTGAAAATTACTTATGATACTTTTCGAATATGTTAGTATCACAATATGATACTTATGATTATATTGGTATCACATTATGATACTTTTCAAATATATCAGTATCATAATATGATACTTTCAATTTTTTTTTCAGTATCACAATATGATACTTATAATACTTTTCAATTTTTTCTAATATTATATCTTGATATCTTACAAATTTTTATGATACTTTGTCTTCAACATAAAATCAAACAATTTTCACACACTTTTTTTAAGTATCACAACTTGATGCATTTACAAAATTTTATAATACTTTGTTTCAAACGTAAAATCAAACACTTTTTATACACTATATTCAATATATTTTTCACACCCACACCTCATTTCAAAAGCCCATGCCATTATGGGTGATTTTGACCATTCTTCACTTGTGAATTTCAAAGGAGAATTCTTGATCTTCCAACTGAATGTAATCTCACTGAACCAAACCCAGAAAGAGAAAACAACAATCCATTGAGTAATGTACGTGTCTTAGAGTTGTGTTCAATGTTCAACAAAAGCAAGTGATGTTCGGGGCGTTGTATAATTTGTTTGCAAATACCAATATCCGAAGGATATAGGAATTCTTGTGGTGAATTGTAGTTTGTTTAATCCAACGCCATCACTCTCGACCATGATCGTGATTAAGTGCAAGTTGAGGGGGGATATTTTGAGTTTTAATTTGGGAGGGATGGGGTGTAGTGCGGAAGTGATTGTTGTTGATTTGGCCAAGGACTTGTTGCAAGTCCATAGGAATACTTGTGCAAATCTGATTGGTACTAAGAATATTACACAGAACTGGTATTTAGGGAACAAGAATTCAATGTTGATACCCAATTGTTTCTTTACTTTAGAGTCGGAGGCTTTTTATTGGGGAAATAAATTCGATCGATTGGCAGGTTATGTTAAATTGTGGTGGTGATGTGTTAAGTCGCGGTGCAGGTGGTTGATGGTGGTGGTGGATTGAGGCTAGTGGCAACGACGGCAGTCAGGCAATGATTAGATTTTGAGATCTGAAAATTATTGGGTGATAATCTTCGGAGGTGGCGCTAGCAGTGATTGGGTGAGGGGTAGGGCGACGTCGACACCGACGACGGTGGTGATGTCGACTGTAACGACCCGGGTCCCACTTAACGGGCTGTCCCGGCCGTTAGATGACGGTGTACTGTCCTCAGTGTATCAACACGAGTCTTTTCAGCATGCTTTGTCCTCACTCGCACGCTCCCCGAGAAAACTTCCCAGGAGGTCACCCATCCCAAAATTGCTCCAAGCCAAGCACGCTTAACTTTGAAGTTTCTAACGATGGACTTTCGGAAAAGAAGGTGCACCTTGTTGGTATGAGTAGTACCTATCAATTCTCTTAAGCTTTCTTAGTCGGGGTATTACAATCACCCCCTGTTAGACTCGCGACGTCCTCGTCGCGCTTAACCCATCTGAGGATCTGTTGCCAGGCGTTGGGATTCTAGAGGTGGCTCCCGCCCTATGGCGTAGCACTTAGTTCCCGATTTCCGGCTGGCGATCGGCTCTGATACCATTTGTAACGACCCGGGTCCCACTTAACGGGCTGTCCCGGCCGTTAGATGACGGTGTACTGTCCTCAGTGTATCAACACGAGTCTTTTCAGCATGCTTTGTCCTCACTCGCACGCTCCCCGAGAAAACTTCCCAGGAGGTCACCCATCCCAAAATTGCTCCAAGCCAAGCACGCTTAACTTTGAAGTTTCTAACGATGGACTTCCGGAAAAGAAGGTGCACCTTGTTGGTATGAGTAGTACCTATCAATTCTCTTAAGCTTTCTTAGTCGGGGTATTACATCGACGCTGTCGATGGTGGTGGTGGTGGTGAGGTCAAGTCGACTGGGAGTTTGCAGATAGATTGCCATTACTATGGATGGCAAGATGAAGAGACGGAGAGACAAAGTATTTTTCAATTTTTTCATTTTGTACAGTAAATATCATTTTGACTAACTAATGTAAGTAAACTGTACAATTATCCCCCTTTTTAATTTTCCCCAGATTTAAATGCAGAGGCCTGGTCGGCCAAACCCAAATTTTTGGGTAAAAATGTAAAAGAGGAGCCAAATTACATTTTTCACCCCCCATTTTCCTCGTTAGATTTTTTACCTATGCTAGTGAATCACCCGTGCGATGCACGGGAATAAACGTCTGGATAAATATAATTCAATGTGAAATTAGATGAGTTCTTTAGATAAAATAAATAAATTTCACAAGTAAGAGATAAGATAATCATTTATTGGTTTCATATGACTACAAATTCTAGAATACTTCTTTGTACACAATATTATTTGTTGATTTTGTTGGTCTTCCATTCTTATCACAAATCAACATCTTTAGTCCAAAACGATTTGTCACCTTAGAAATCGCAACATAAAGTTGTCCATTTGTAAACATCAGCCGTTTAAGAAGAAGTCCCACATGCGAGAATGATTGTCCCCGACCCTTATTGATAGTCATGATATAGGGTACCATCAATGAAAATTATCTTCTTTGAAATCTAATAGGTAACCTAAAATCAAAAGAGCTCAATAATATCATTGGAATAAAGAACTTGTGTCCTGTATTGATGCCAAAAAGAATTTGACCTTCTAGAACATGGTCGCCAAATTTGTAACTATCAATATTGTTCCATTGCACAATCCCTGTGTATGATTAATATTTCTCAGGAAGAACTTGTGTCCTTCCCTTATCCGCTGCAATGGTCCACCATGTGATGCAATAATGATATCTATGTGTCCAGGTCGTGTATCAAAATCCACCGACAATCAATTCAGCAATTTCATCGACAATAGGAAAATCATATTGGCTACTATCGATCGCCCACCAACCAATAAGTATAAGTCGTACATTTGAAGTGCTTTCCCCAATCATCATTTTTCAAACCGACCTAAGCACCAAACCAAAAAAAAAAAAAAGTTTGATTTGACTTTGTTTAGAAAATTAAAAGGTTTGGTTTGGTTTGAAAAAAATTCAAAACCGTTTTAAATGGTTTGGTTTAAAATATTACTAAAAATCGTCCAAACCAAACCATGTTCACCCTACAACAAAGTGAAAACTTCGGATTACGACATGTTTTATAACGCTTATACACTATCTCCTCGCACCAAAAATTTGCCTTGAAAAATAAACACTTGAAAGAATCTCCAATGTCCATGCACTATGAACAATTAAACAATAGATGAAACAATTAATAATATAGATCATGCGTATAAAAGATAAGATTTACTATTTTGACCATTGACAATGAAAAATAACAGCATAAAAAATGAATTCGATAATCATAAAAAAATAAAAAAACTAAAATATTAAGATTGACAAAGATGCATCAAATTCATGGTATTATAGGTTTTTGCAATATTTATACAACGTAATTGTTTTCTGATGGAAATTATAATATAGCATTGATTATCTCAATTTTCAGTTACGCCAATTGTGAGACAATTTACTTATTGTTGTTGAAATATAAGAATCATAAATATTGAATTAAAATATAACAATTAATATCATGTCATAGTTAATTATGTTATAAAATTTAGACTTAACAGTTGGGACAAAAACCATTAATAACTATATAATTTCAAAGCAATATAAATAAATTTGTTAACCGTTAATGTTAAAAAATGTGATATGAGACTTTCTGGAATAAAAAATTAAATAATAATTAAGTTTAATTGTAAATAAAATTATTTTGATAAGTAATCTGATATAGAAAAGAAGGTTATTATGTATATTTAAGAAAGAACTTAGAAGTATGATTATTTACAATAAAATTTAATACAACTTGATTAAATATTCAATATAAATGAAAATGAAAATTAGACATTAGATTTGTATGATCGAACGAAATTATTCATCCATAAGATTTAGACCAATAAAATATCACAATTATTGTAAAAGTTTATTTACGTATTAAATGTAACTTTCTATAAAAATACTAATTAATTTAATAGAACGCAATACAAATGAACTCGAATTTTTAGATGTACTCACTAAAGAAAAAATAAGATTATTTATAAAAAAATTTATACGATAAGGTTTATTTATTATTAGATGCATAATACAACTTCAACATAATTTTGAAGAAAATTTTACATTGAATTTGTATGACTGAACACAAATACTTATTTTTAAGATTCAAAACATTATAATATCAGAATAATTTTCTAAAAAGAGAGGTTTAAATACAAATAACCAAATATAAATAAGCAAAAAAAATTCTCCATAAAAATCATTAAGTGAAAGTAACAGTGTGAACACAATAAAAGCTGATTTTGGAGTGTGAATACAATAAAAACTGAGTTTTCCCGTCAAAATTCAGCTGCTTTTATATATTATATAGATATATATATATATATATATATATATATATATATATATATATATAGATTAAAAACAATTTTTTAGAAGTAATTTTTCATAGTATAAGACTTGCTTAGGTATTAAAAAAAAAACATTTAAAAATATTCAGTTTTTGCAAATTAATTAACATCGAAAATTACAAACACTTACAAAACGTGAATTGAAGCTTTTAGAATTAGAATTAAAAAATTTTGTTTTGTTTAAATTTATTTGATATTTGAATAAATTTGCAAAATCAAACATCCAATTTTTTAAACTTTTGATGGTCCATTTAAAGTTTAAACTCTATATGGTTTATTTCAATTGAAACTGTAATATTTCTTACGAAATACATTTAGTAAACACACTAAAAAAACATTTAAAAAAATCAGTTTTTGCAAGATTAATTAACATTGAAATTTACTAAGAATTTTAATTGTATTATAATAAATGAAAAACGTCTTTTAATTTTTATTTTTTCATAATACAAAAAGTGATTTGAAGTTATTAGAATTAGAATTAAAAATATCTTTTGTTAGTAATTTTTCATAGTATAAATAATCAAAGTATAATTTTTTATTTATAAAAATAAACTTAGGTTGAAGATTCCGATAAAAAAAAAAAAAATATTCCGATAAAAAAAAAACTTAGGTTGAAGTCAATATGTCAATAAGTATAATAATTAACAGTTGTAGTGTACACCAAGAATTGAGTTCCACATAGAATTGCATTCGTTGTTATCTAGGAATTGCATTCGTTGTTATTTAGTGACTAGTGTTACACCCGTGTGATGCACGGTCATTTGTTACCTGCATATATCAAATTTATATTTTAACATATGAAATGGATATTTAATTAAAAATGATAAAGGAATGAAGACAATTAATTACAAAGGTACATTACACATACCTTAATTATTTTTTAATTTTTTTTATTGATCGTATGTTTATCGTTCCAGAAATTTCTTTAAATATTGTAATTTGAATTGATTTAAAAATTCAAATGGAATAGAAAAATTATATTTAAATAGAATTTGTAATAAGTAGAAAAAATAGATATATCTGTTATATAATCTTAGAATTTTATTAAAATGAAAATGAAAAGAAAAATAAAAATAAAATGATGAACGCTCTTATTTCATTCTCTTTCATTTTCTATTTTTAAATAAAAACATTTAGGTGATATTGGTAAATTTTTTAAAAAATGTAATTGATTTTCAAGAGGAGAAGACGGACCAATAAACCTCGGAACCTGAAAATTGCAGCTATTTAAAAATCTGCATTCAATTGGATTAATTTAAATCTGAATTTTTTCCAAAATGAATAATAAATAGTGAATTAATACTACTAATTACCATTTTAGAAAATGTGTTTTAGGCAGAAAAATTGGCCAATACATGTTTTTGGGAAGTGCTCTCTCTCTTTATATATTACGTTTTTTCTTTCGTGAGCATATTTACTCCTTGTTTGAGCCCCCATTATCTATAAAATGAGTTTAATAATAATGATTTTTGGAGAATATATACTTAAGCACCTGTTTGGTACAATGAGCTGTTAAAAACTATGATTTTTTAAAAATTATATGTAAATTATAGGGGCCGTTTTTTTCCTATGCATAACTATTCAATTTTAATGATTATTAATGTAATTAATCTTTTCAAAATATAATTTCTAGATTATCACGAATAATTTGTCACTATCTGAATAGTCACCTTTTTCTAAAAAAAAATGGAGAGCAGTTTAGGCGGGAAAACATGGGTCAACTATCATGTTATAATAATAATAATAATAATAATAATAATAATAACAACAATAAGATTAAGATAAGATTTCTCCCGTACACAAAATGCATAAAAAATAATATATTAAAATTTTACAAATAATAAAACTACTTCAAATTATAATTGCTTCTCTGAGTAATAAAAATCAATTTATATATTTAAGTAGTAAATGATTATTAAGTTTTCCACATTTTTTCACAAAAAAAAAAAAATAAATAAAAAAAAAATTGAAGTTGTTGTTCAAGAAAAAATTGATATTATTTTTTTTTATCGAAAATAACAGATATTTGCATATTGTTTGGAGTTGCGTTGTTAAGTATTAAAATGAACATCCTTAATAATTTCAATTTCATTTCCCATTGCACTAAACGCATCATCAAGCCCCTATTTGGTACCTATTATTTTTAAATCTCATTTTTTAAAAACTCATTTTCAACCACACATTATACCAATAAAATAATCTACACATAAGTCCAAAACTATTCTCCAATTTTTAACTACACATCTCCAAAAAATTTACTATTTCAAACCACATTATTCCAAATTATGGGTCTCCAACAAGGGCCAAATACAGTCAACACGTCATCCATAACATAGTAATTAATTTCACTACGTAAAATGATTTCCATAATACCATTCAAATTTTATTAACGTGATGACATAATAATTAGTTTTAGTTTCAATAAATTATTAATTATCATCAGTACCTCTTACGTTGATTTAGCAAGTTTAATTCAAATAATTAAAAAAAATGAATAGTCACCGTTTTCTTAAAAAAAAAAAAAATACCTGGAAAAAAAATCTATTAAGAAGTGTAAATAAACTTATTTGTCACTAATATTTTTAAATAAACAAAAAAGAACAAATATTAAAGTTTAATAAAATATTAATCTAATTAATGCACAAATAATGCACGAAAAAGTAAAGCTATTTTTGTTTTTCAAAGTTAATGTGTAGTTTTCCAAATGTATTAATTTCTTTATAAAATTTATTTTTTATAAAGCAATTAATGATGAATATTAATGCAAACAAATTTATTTGTTACTAATATTTTTAACTAAACAAAAAAGAACAAACAATAAAATTACTTCAAATTATAATAGTTATATTAAATTTTTTTGTAATTTTTTTATCATCAACTCTTTATTAATTTTCACATCTTGTCTTTTGAGACGATTTTCATTCAATATATTTGTTTTGTTAGCGAAAAATACTTATTTATCTCTCATATTTTTAAATAATCAAAATAAATAATTAATACAAAAGTTAAAAAAAATAATTGCACATCCTTTCAATGCAAATTAGCAGAATATTTGAATAGAATTTGTGATTAGAAATAAAATTTATTAATTAATTGAATGTTATAAATAACAATCCGATTAAAAAAAGTTAAGGATATAAAATCAAAACTAAACAAACACCGAAGATCTATCTTGCAATTAAACTATGGTGTAAATTTAAAAAAATGTGTTGTATGAATATTGTTACCTAAATATAATTAGCTTGATTTTCAAAATATGAAAAACACGTACAATGAAATAATTCATCGATGTTAAAACAATTACAAATTTGGATGGATTAATGAGTGAAGTGAATGAATTGGAATATAAATAAATATTATGTCAACAATTATTTCTTGTAAGATCCATAAAAATTGCAGGAAATATATATATATATATATATATATATATATAGAATACGAATAGACAAATTATTAACATTTAATACATGTAGTCAAGTGCATATTTATAATGCATTACACACTTTCCCATTAAATGTCTCATTAATTGTCAACAACTCATTTCCCAATTTCGAAAATTCAATTGAAAAAAAAAATTTCAAAAATAGAAACTGTAAATGGGCAGGGAAAAATTTTGACGCCACTTCTGTTTTTATATATATAATATATAGATTGCATTCATTATTATTTATTATTACTAAATATATATATCTTTAGTGTAGGCACAATTAAATATGAGTTTAAACGGAAAAATATGAATTGAGACCCACACAAGCTCAACAAGTTTAATATATAATAATAGATAATAGATTTTCCCTTCAACGCTAATATTGCCCTTAAATATTAATACGATAAAAATACAGGACCAAAGTTGATTTTACCCCTTTTTATCAATCAAGCTGGTCAATCCATCGAGAGTTTGACAGCGCAGTGAGTGACTGAAACACTGCAGAGGCGATGAGCTTATTGCAATTCTCCCCCCAGATCCAATTTTCTCTTCCTCCTCTGCGTACCCTTTCATATTCTTGCAACGTTCAGCATCTACTGCCTCCCTGCAACAAAAGCAATAGCAAAAGATATATTCATTCAAAAACGAAACAAGCCAAATTTGCTTTGTGCTCGTCACAAGTAGAAGAACATAATGAAGGAGACGAAGAAGAATTTCGATTGCTGACTTCCATTCTGAGCAATTACAACCACATTGTAATCCTCGACACTCCTAAATCTCTGATTCTGCTTCTCGACTCTTCCAGTATGTAAAATTTCCCTCTGCTCAATTAATGGTCTTTCTTTCTTCTCTCAACGGTTGGGTGTGTTTTTCGAAACTGTGTGCTATTGATAAAATGGGATGTACATATTCTGGAATTCTGTTTAATGCCTGCTATTGTTTTACTGTTGCAGATAATGTTCACAGCATTCTTCACAAAGGAAGTAAATGGACTGGTTCATATTGGGTATGTGTATTATCTCGCACTCCCAAAATTACTCATTCCTTTTGTTGATTCGTCTATATTCAAATCACGCTTGCTGTCCTCGATGGCAATTGGCATCATAGATAAATGATAAGATAATTCGGTTTTTTCTTATTGCCAATGATTTATAGTTGGCGCTCCAAGTAACTGACTAACCTTATTTACTGCAAAATAACTTGTCTGCTTATGACACTTTAAGATATTTTGTAGAGCATGTGGCACTTCGATACATTGAAGAATGAAGAGCCTTTATATCTTCTGTTTGTTAAATTTTTTTTTGTTTAAAAACAAAGAAGGAGATGTTTTCGAGGTAAAATATGCGGTTGAAAAGCCTCTCGAGAGAAAATTTGTGTAGCTAAAAAGTTGTTTGAGGAAATGTTTTGTTTAAAAATATGTTTAAAACAGTTTCTTAAACAGATTCACTTAAAACTTTGTTATGACCTTGTAGTTTTTCTGGGTTCAGTGTTGAAGGTCTTTTTTAAACACTTCTCTGTTTGCAAATTGATAAAACTAGTTGATGAAAAGAAAGAAGAAATGAACTCTGAATAATTCATCTTAGTCTAAGTGTTACAACTGGTGAACTTTATAAAAGAAAATGGAAAAGTAATTGACAGCTGGCACAACAAACTCCAGCTGGCAGCTAAGCTAATAAACGTGAAAGTAAGAAAGCAAGTAAAGTGAATGAAGGATATAGAAAAGATTCTCTACATCCCCCCTCAAGTTGGAATATGATGGAAATCCATCATACCCAACTTGAAGAGTAAGTACTTGAACTGAGGACCTGACAAAGACTTAGTAAAAATATCAGCAATTTGATCGCGTGTAGAAACATGCTGTGGCAACACAAAACCATCTTTGAACTTGTTGCGAACGAGGTGACAATCGATTTCCAAGTGTTTAGTACGTTCGTGGAACACTGGATTGGCACAGATATGAAGGGCTGCCTTGTTGTCGCACTACAATGGAACAGGCAATTGAAGAGAGATTCTGAAATCTTGAAGAATATATGAAACCCACTGCAATTCACAGACAGTAGAAGCAAGGCTACGGTATTCAGCCTCGGCAAAACTTCTAGAGACAGTGTTTTGCTTTTTGGTCTTCCAGGAAATTGGAGCATCACCAAGGAAGATACAATACCCCGTTAACGACCTTCGTGTATCCGGACAAGAGGCCCAATCAGCATCACAAATTGCTTGTAGTTGAAAAGAATTTTTGGAGGGAAAGAACAACCCTTTCGAAGGTGAACCTTTTAGATATCGTAGCAAATGTAGAGCTGCATCCCAGTGAGGCTTACAAGGGTCTCCCACGAACTGACTGAGCAGTTGTACACCGTAAGTAACATCTGGTCTAGTCAAATTCAAATACAAAAGTCTGCCTACTAAACGTATGTATTGTTCTGGATCGGGCAAGGGATTCCCAGCTGAAGCAGAAAACTTAAAACCCTTTGGAAAGGGAGTAGTTGCTGGCTTGGCTCATATCAGACCGGCATCTTCAATGATGTCTAAAACATACTTTCTTTGATTAATGTATGTACCATCTCCACATCTTGCAATCTCTATTCCCAAGAAATACTTAGCAAATCCAAGATCTTTGATTGTAAAAATGGAATGCAAATACTCCTTGACTTATTAAATCTCTATTTGACTTGTACCTGATAACAAGACATCATCCACATACACGAGTAAGACCAGAAAATGTGTACCAACAGTGTAGGTAAAAAAGGCAATGATCATTTTGTGATTGGATGAAACCATAGGCCGTTAACTGCCTACAAAACTCTGAATTCCATTTTCGACTAGCTTGTTTTGAGTCCATATAAGGACCTTTTTAACTTGCAAACCTCTCCAGCTTTCGCCTTGGAATATCCCTCAGGTGGGTACATAAACACTTCTTCATCCAAAATTCTATGAAGGAATGCATTGTTTATATATAGTTGTTGAATAATCCATGAGTTTGCTGTAGCCACAGCCAAGAAGAGTCTGACAGTGACTATTTTTGCAACCGGTGAAAAACTATCAAAGTAGTCTACTCCTTCCACTTGATGATATCCCTTTGCCACTAGTCTCGCTTTACATCTATCCAGGCTTCCATCTGCCTTCAACTTAACTTTATAAACCCATCGTGATCCAATAGGTTTCTTATCTGGTGAAATGGGCACTATTTCCCACGTTTCATTCTCTTCCAAGGCTTGTAATTCCTTTTCCATGGCATCCACCCATTCTGCTTTAGTACTCGCATCTCTATATGAATGAGGCTCTTGGACAGTGAAGACATTAGCAAGAAAATTCATATAATTACGTGCAAAGAGTGGTGAATAAACAAAGGGAAAAGTTGATGGAGTATATGGTGATGAAGTAGATTGTGGTATGTTCTCAGTTTGAATACCCCCAAGCAATGAATTAGCGATTGTAAAATTAGTAACAAAATCTTTAAGCTAAGATGGTTTAACAGTATTTCTGGTACTTCTCCTTTGAGGTGTAGTAGTTAAAATTTCAGTATGATTATCAACAGGTTCTGAGTTCGAAGGAAGGTTATGATCAGAATTAAATGGTGAAACATGTTCTGTGAATTCTTCATCAGTCCTAGAATGATGCATTGTGCTAGCATGAGGTATGGGAGAGTTTTGAAGGTAACTTGATGAACTCCTATCTTCATGATCAGTGGTAATAATTGGCAAAGGTAAAACAGTTCGAACATCAGAATTATACTTGAAAGGAAAAATGTGTTCATGGAAAACATCATCTCTAGAAATATGGATCTGTTTATTGTCTATATCAAACACTTTGAAGCCTTTTTGTCCTGCACTGAATCCTAAGAAAACACACTTGAAGCTTCTATGAGAAAATTTGTCTTTGAAAGGTTTGGTGTTTGTGATATAACATAGGCTACTAAAACACTTCAGGGACTGATAATCTGGTTTTCTGTCATGTAGTAATTCATAGGGTGTTTTCCAGTCAAGAATTGCACTAGGCAATCTGTTTATAATATAGGTGGCCATCAAAATAGAATCCCCCAAAATTGTCTTGGTAAATGTGACTGAAACATTAGTGCCCTAGCGACTTGTAAGAGATGTTTGTGCTTTCTTTCAACTACCCCATTCTGTTGAGGGGTATACACAGCTTCTTTGATGCAAAATCCCATTCTCATACAAAAAAATTTTGAGCTCTAAGCTGGTAAATTCAGTGCCATTGTCAGACCGAAAACACTTTATGGTTTTATTGAACTGAGTTTTGATCATGTGAAAGAAGTGGACAAGAGTTTTATACACCTGACTTTTGTATTTAAGTAAAAAAGTCCATGTGCATCTACTATGATCATCAACTACAGTTAGAACATAATTGAGCTTCAATTATTGATTGTTATTTGTAAGGCCCCCAAAGATCAAGATGTACCAAGTCAAAAATGTTATCAGAATGAAGAGTATTTGTAGGAAAAGATAGTCTTTGTTGTTTTGAAAAGGAACATATATCACAGGGTACACAGAATTCCTTAGCACAATTTTGCATCATTTCTAAATACTGTAAAGTATTCATAGAAGCATGTCCTAATCTCATATGCCAAAGACTAACATATGCTTCTTTATTTTTATTTGCTAATATAGGTGCATTAGCATTATTACAAGAAACAGAGGCATGGTTTTGTATGGTACTCTGTGAGAAGGATTCTTTGTCAAGAATGTAGAGGTTTCCCATTAGCCTACCAACTACCAGAACTCTCCCATTCTGCTGGTCCTGCAACAGGCAATGAGTGTCAAGGAAAATGAATTTGAGCTTTGAAGTTTTTGCAAGCTTACTGACTGAGAGTAGGTTGAATTTGAATGAAGGTACATGTAATGTGTCAATGAGGCATATTTCTGTGGTTAAGAAAACGTTTCCAACATGTTTGATCAAGTTTGTGGAACCATCTGGTAAATAGACTGGTAGAGTGTGTGAAATCGGTTTAGGATTTGTCAAATGTTTGATGTCTGCACACATATGATTTGATGCACCAGTATCCACTATCCAAGTTCCTGTTTCATACAAAATGGAAGTACTTAAAGCTATTTCAAACTTAGAATTTAAGGCAAAACTTGAGTAGTCCTTCATGTGAGCAAAATTCACTGTGTTGCCATCATTTGACGTCTTCCCCTTCATCAACTTCATCAGTTCCTTCTGTACCAGACTGGCTAAGTTTGAGTTCTGTCCTCCCACTTCTCTGTCGTTATTATCAGTTTCCCAAATGTTCACATCCAACTGTGAATCTGCTATGTTAGCTGAGTATATTTAGTCCTTATCCCATTTCTATTTCCAGCTTCTTTCCTTCTCTGATCTCTCAGTTCTTTAAACCAGTCAGGGTATCCAATCAGCTTGAAACAGGAATCCTTAGTATGTCCATTTGTGTTACAATGACCACAGTACTGTTTCTCCTTATCTTTCCTACTCATTTCAAATTTCCTTGTACTATTTCTTCCACCATCTCTTCTAGGAGCCTGAGTTCTTGCATACATGGCATTGACTTCAACAGAATCTCCAAATGATACTTGCACCTCCTTCTGTTTCTCAACCCTCTGTATCATTGAGTAAGCTTTGTTTACAGTAGGTAGAGGTTCCATTACGAGGATTTGACTTCGTGTGTGCTCATATACATCATTTAGACCCATCAAAAACTGCATCAATCTGTTAAATGAAGTGATTTCAGCTACGGATTTTGCTGATCCGCATGTGCACTCAGGCAGTGGCATTAAAACAGTCTGCTCATCCCACAATCGTTTGAGTTTTGTATAATACTGTGAAACATTCAATAATCCTTGCGAGATCGAGCTAATTTCTCTTTGAATCTGATATAAGAGTGGTCCATTGCACTCTCCATATCTTTCCTCCAATTCACACCATAACTCCCTGGCTGTTGAAGTGTACAGAAAGGCTTCCACTATATCTTTGGAGATGGAATTCAGGATCCAAGATATAATCATGCAATTAACACGGTTCCACTGTTCATAAAGCTGTGAATTCTTCTCTGGTTCGACAATACTTCCACTAATAAAACCTAATTTCGCCTTTGCTCCAAGTGCTATCTTAATCGATCTGCTCCAGGACATGAAATTCTTACCAGACAATGGTACGGTCACTAAAGCCATACCTGGATGGTCTGAATTCTGTAAGTGTAATGGATCTCCATTACAGATCTTGTTTTGTGTTCGTGCTTCATGTTCACTTTCCTCTTCTCCTCGTTCAAGTGTTTCTTCAATTCGTTCTTCCGTCATTTTACTGTCTATTCAAGCTGCAGATCTACCTCGATATTTTCTGGAGCTTTGAAGATCTTGTCCCAGATCAACTCTGCTCTGATACCATGATAAAACCAGTTGATGAAAAGAAAGAAGAATTGAACTCTGAATAATTCATCTCAGTCTAAGTGTTACAACCGGTGAACTTTATAAAAGAAAAGGGAAAAGTAATTGACAGCTGGCACAACAAACTCCAGCTGTCAGCTACGCTAATAAATGTGAAAGTAAGAAAGCAAGTAAAGTGAATGAAGGATATAGAAAATATTCTCTACACAAATCAACAAAATTTTGATTCCCATTAAAGAATACCTCTTAATACTGTTTGGGATTTGTATTCTAGATTGAATAATCTAATGGCCTATCGAAAATGACGTTCAGGGTTTTTCTGTTGCTTTCAGGAACAATGAGATGAAAATTGCGCGACAATTAACTTGCTTTATCATGTTCTAAGTGACTAGTATAGTTCATTCATTTCACGTGTTGAATGGTATCCAAATATGTTTCTCTAATTGAAAGAAGGTGTTGTTGGAGAAACTATAGTCTTTATAAATGTTTTACTCAAAAAATATGTCCTTTTTTTAAATGAGTTTATTAATAAATTTTGCCTCCTAGTTTCATACTTCATAAGGTATTCATGCATTTCAAATACAGGATGAGTTTGCTACCTTGCCACCAGTGGTTCCAAGGGGTCCCATTGCAATCTTTGGCTTGGTAATATAGCTTTTCTAGTCTTCAATGTTGAGGCACGTGATTTCGATATTCACAGTAGTTTTTTCCGGGAATAAAACTTATAAGAAGATAAATTTGTAGATCAGTTTAAAAATGTCTTTGCTTTTTCAGGGTGGAGGAACGGCTGCTCATTTGATGATTGAATTGTGGCCTTCGTTGCAGCTTGAGGGCTGGGAGATAGATGAAATTGTAATAATGCTCAACTATCTTACAACACTGTTAGATCGATTTTGAACTCTTTCATGAAATAATTACTTTTCGCAAACAGTCTTGTTCATTTCCTGTCATTGGGGTGAAAAGCTTGAGTTAAGAATCCCAAACTATCTTGTTTTACGAGTAGCGTGTATGATTATATGCCTCTTCTATCAATATAACATTTGAATTATGTACTTCAAAAATCGGCAGGGGCTTTTGGGAATTGATTTCGGAAGCTAATGTAATGTGATTGTTTCAATTGATACACAGTTAATTGATAAAGCTAGAGACTATCTTGGGCTGTCCGATCTTGAGAAGCAAAATATGGCTGGTGGAGTACTCAATGTTCACATTGGTGATGTTTTTTCTTCATCTGCTGCTATTCCTGGAGGATATGCAGGTAAATTCTATATACACTGTAGACAAAGACAATACAAATATTTCATATATATATATATATATGCTATGTAGTATTGCTAGACTTTTTCCTAGAATGGAAACATTGCTGATGCTTATCCTTTCTTGATAGCAACTCGTAATATTCAATAATGAATGAGTTTCAAATTTGTCATTATTCATTGTCATGATGTCATCTATCACACCCTTCCATCACTTTTGTGTGTGTGTGTTTTTTGATTTGATAATTGATAATTTATCCACACCCTACATAAACAAACACACAGCACAATTATATCGAAGTATATATCTTTTACTCTCTGGTCATGTAATCAATTACTTATTTCTGGTGCACACACTTCAGGCATTATTGTTGATCTGTTCTCTGATGGGAAGGTTTTGCCACAGTTGCAGGAGGTATCCATTGAACCCTGGGCTTAATAATCATTCTTTTACTTGAAGCTCAAACTCTAATATTATCATTGTTATCAACTTCTACTTTGCCAGTCTACTTGATACTTTTATATAGTGCTCTTATATTGATCCTTAAGCTCGTCTCAAGGATACTTTCGAAGAATACTAGCACTTCTAAATGACATGTCAGTGCTTCTGTTCATTCATTTATTTATTTATTTACTTGTTACTTATTTGTTGTTGTTTCCATCTTTCAACCTAACACCTGTCGATTGATATGTAATATTAGAGTATTGGCCATCGGAAACATATATTGCTTTTCAAATCTAAGGAATAAAAGTAATTCCACCTTAAGAAGATAGATGCTGAATTAATTTGATTATTTGAGTGATAAATCTAAAATTTAAAATATGAGTTAAGAGTATGGAATCAAATTTTAGAGTGTTGAATAATTAGAATAATAATACACAGTTATCATTGCTAAAAACCATAACATGGAATGGGAAAATATGGATTTTATTGGCAAGCTAAGCTCCATTTCAATAAATCTGGACCTGTTGGTTCATTTTCTCTATTCATTTATTATAGAAATACCTCTCCAGACAAGCCATGAAAGTTAAATATTTTGCCACCATCTCAAGTTATGTAAATCTGTTTGTACTTCATCTTTAATCAAGTCTACTAGGAATACACGAC
Source organism: Ligustrum vulgare (assembly GCA_963555705.1). Taxonomy (NCBI): domain Eukaryota; kingdom Viridiplantae; phylum Streptophyta; class Magnoliopsida; order Lamiales; family Oleaceae; genus Ligustrum; species Ligustrum vulgare. Next base: position 57,300,590 of record OY743168.1, on the reverse strand, counting down.
TCTTATGAATGAGTGCATCCTCAAAGGAAAACATGTGGAATTATCAAGGAAAATGAAATATAAAATATACAACACGGGAATTGAATTAAATATCCAACAAATAAGATAGTGTTTTGTATAACAAATAGAGAAATTCTCAAATGGTAGGAAGGGTCATGGTCCTTGGGCTATAACATTTTTTCAACCATGTATATGATGAGCGACTCCAATGCATGTTAGATTTAAAGCTGATATTGGTATTTGGATAATGGAATAAGCCAACCGGTGGTAAAGGTTCCGAGACCAGACTGGGCTATATAGTGCAAACTTAATTATGAAGGCTTATGGTGAATTTACTTTGAAATTTCACGGAAACCATGCAATTTTTTGCTTAAATAGTGGATAGATAAAGTGTTTTTTCATTTTTTTTTTTTCATTTTTCTTTTTAGATCCTTGCGAATTTAAGCATATTGAGTTCTTGATGAAAATTGAGTTTTTAATTATTTTTTTAGTCAGTATTTTCTAATTTCAACACTTTATCAATCATCATTTGGTACTAAGCACATTGCGACTCCTATGCAGCATACATCAATTCATTTGCCAGAAATAACATCACCTCCTCATAGATAAAAACAATGCAGAATTAAGGAAAATTAAGTAAATAGTTTGTTAGGAATAGGAAACGGTTTAATCTTTATATGAATATATTTCATAAATACTTAATTAATTGAAAAAACTTAAATCTTCTAGTATACTGTTCCATAATTTGTTGCTAGCATTCTTGATTTACTTGCAATTCGCATGCTTGCCTTTCTGAACAGGCTGCTACATGGTTGGAGCTTAAGAGCAGATTGATGCCCAGCGGTCGCTTCATGGTGAATTGTGGTGCTAGTGAAATCAGTGATGCAGTATCACAAAATGAAGATTCAGCAATGGATGGCACTTGGGAACTAAATGCCACTATCAAGGCTCTATGCAAAGCATTTCCTGGACGAGTATGGTGCTTTTTATTCTCTACTTATCATGCAAGTCCTTTGAATTCAATTATCGATGACTTTTAACCTAACAGAATAAGAGCACTTCTAAATACACAAAGATACAAGAACAAAGGAATACTGTGTGCTTTGATTACACACTTGTATATTCAATGTCCTTGTCTCCATATAAGCTGATGGAGACTTTGGATGAAGTGTATTAAAGAAAATGCTGCAGAAGGAAATTAACTTCCTTTTCGGCGACGCTACTCACTTGTGCGATTATTTATTGCTTGATATTGCTTCAAAGAACTAAAAGACTACCAACAACCAGTGTTCCATAAACTTTTTCAAGGGTATGAGATCTAGATCAACCTTTTAGAGTGGAGGTTTTTCATTTTCACATAGTGTTCAGTCAAAGGAGGTTATTAACATCTGAATCTCTCTTGCAGCCTTGAAGCTTAGTTCTATTCTCTCACACACCCATTCTTGCACTCGCAAACCGGGAGGGAGGTGCTTTTTCGGGTTTGGTTTGCCTCCTTCCTTGGGTTACATAGTTCAATCTAACCAACTCATGGTCCTCCCAAACTCAACAACCTACATCCCACATGGGTAGGGAAATGCAGAGAAATCAAATCAACAACGCTTATATCATCAGAGAATAGGGCCATTCTCACTTTTTTTATAACAAAATCTTTTCTTCCAAACCAAAGAGGCTATTGCCTATAACCCTTCCAGACTATTTTCCCGAGGCGGAAGTCATAAATGTCTGAATCTATGTATTCGTTAGTTTCTTAAAAGAATTCAGTATTCTATACAGTCATTTGCACTGATAAATTGTGTACTTTTACTACAAATATTTTCTTGCTATATCTAAGTTCCACTAAGCTCAAATTTCTAAATGTTAGGTAAATTGGAAAAAGATGCCAAAAAGTGCAGGTGAAAACTATCTTGCCTTAACTGGACCTCTACCAGATACGGCTACATGGTCTGCTCATCTTCCTCCTCTCCCTCCTGAACTGAGCTCTAGTGTTCACCAGTGGAGAAGTTGCTAAGTTTGCGACATTTGATAGGTCACTCACTAATGTTGTAAGTGTCACCTTCTAATCACAACTAAAAGATCTTTACTGAGCTTCGTTGGTTTTGTAGGTGGCACTTAATACATGTTGTAGCTTGTAGCTCATTTATTTATTGCAGAATGTAATGTTATAAAGATGAAATAAATTCCTTGTGTACAAGTCCACAAGCAATGTTAATTGGCCGGGGGGGGGGGGGGGGGGGGGGCGCACACACATATAATGAAATTTTTTTGACTAACTGTTGCGAGGGGAGTTGGTTGCCTTTGGCATACAATTTGTTTTGGCATTGGAAGTGTGAGTGATGATGAAGAAGACGTACCCTTTCTTTCAGAATGTTATAAGGAAGGTAGGAGGATCTTCCCGTGCTCGGTCCAAACTGCACAATTGAGCTTGAGCTTGGCCATAGATTCAAGGTTTTATTGTTACCTGAGCATGTAGGGGCTTCCAGTTATCATACTTTGAGGTGCTTGGTGACACTTTAGCTCATGTATAAATGCAAAGACTTCTCAGGGACCAATAATTTACCAGATTATATTATACATATTATTACACAATCATAAAACTGTTTCTTGTCAGACTTCAAATACATCAAACTAGTGAAAAAAATACAATGTTTGCATCCTTCAAATGCTTGGATACAACAATACAATTTGAGTACACCACCCAAACATAATTTATTCAAACCTTTTATGGCAAAGTCTGTCCTTCGCCTTTATTCACACAGATTTCATAGTTCAGCTGTACTTGGCAAGGTTGTCTAGCGACGGAAACTCCTCACCTGACGTGGGGCTTCTTCCTCTTCTCCGTTAAGCTTAACGAGAGTATAAATACCGGACCCTGCAAGAGCTCCAAGTGTAGGTGCCACAAGGTATACCCATATCGCCTTGTAATTTCCTGCTGCTACTGCTGGTCCAAGAGTTCGGACAGGATTCATTGAGCCACCAGTTGATGGTCTGCCAATTCAAAGAGAGTCAAAACAATCAGCTAGTGCCCTTTTTCATTTATAGTTCTTTCTAGGAAGAACAATCAAAGATGAAGCAAAAAAAAAGGATCGCTTACTCACCCTGCAACAAGAATATTAAGCATAACAGTAGCTCCAACTGCTATACCTGCTAATTCTCCAACCTGTCAACAAGGATTAATTACTTTGTAATATTTGAGAAAAGGGAAAAAGAAAAGAATGTTGGTGTTGATATGATTACTCACAGCGCGGGTATCAGTGGCAACAGCAGTAACCACAAATAATAGAGTGAAGGTTATAAGAAACTCAAGGGAGAAAGCCTGGGCAGTGCTGACAGAAGGGACAGTAACACCACCGGACATGAAAGGATGGAAAACACCTTTGAGTGCAAAGGAAGCACAAATGGAGGCGGATACTTGGGCTACTATGTAGGCCGGTACATGAGCCCACGGGAAGTGGCGAAGTGCAGCAAAGGCAATAGTGAGTGAAGGATTAAGATGAGCTCCCGAAATGTGACCTGTAGATAAAATCACTATCATGACGGCAAGACCAGCACATGCTGCGTTGCCTATAAGTGTTTCAGCTTGATTGTACTTTTGGTTTACGATTGGTCCGGCCGTTGCACCAAATATCAGGATAAATGTCCCAACAAACTCTGCTCCCAGCTACATTCAACACCAAATTATATTGACAAAGTTACTTCCAAATTTTTTCTTAGTGGTTTTTTCATCTGTTACTAGAATAGTGTACTTCGTTTATACAACCTAAAGGTACAGATTCTCTATTGATACTCTTTACAAGAATTATTGGAGGTGTTAGAGTTTGCACAGATCATACACCAACTTCTTAGCTCAGTTCTTATTGAAGCAGTAGAAGAAAAGCCTTAAAAGTTGTTATTTAAAGTATTGAGTTTTCTATTTTAAGCCCAAAGAATGCGTTTCTTCTCGTTCCCTTTTTTTTTTTTTTTCTATTACTTAGGCATTTGTACCAACTTCCTAATTTTTAGGAAGCTGATCCCTTAGATGCTATTATGTCCTTTTTCTATAGGCATCTTGTTCATAGGATTTGTTAGGATTCTTTTTCTTTAGATCTATATGTTGTTATGTCAATTTTTATTTATCATTCAACATACATTATATACAATTCATTTTTTTTTTTTAACTTGATATCAAAGCCTCCAAATGACTAACACCAACATTCTTCCCCTTTTACAAGTTCGGCCTCAGTGATGGCTCCTTTGTTGGGAGTCAATCACGCATCACCATTTGGAATGAACCTTACTGAGTTCCCTTCGGTGAAGTTAAGCAAGAACAACTTTCTGCTCTGGAAAATTATGATCATGCCTATCATCAAAGGGTGTAATCTTGAAGGATTCATAGATAGAACTAACCAGTGTCCATCTGAGTTCATCATCAACCAAGTTATAGCAATTCTGGAGAAACCGTTGAAATGACTTCTAACCCAAATTATAGCAAGTGCAAGTCAACTGATCAACTCCTGTTAAGATGGCTAGATTCATTCATGACACCAGAAATTGATGTGAGATTCATGGGTAGCTCAAACTCCAGTAGCTATGGAGTTCCATCCAAGAAAGTTTTGGGATGAGGAATAGGTCCAGACAGGTGAATTGCTGAAAGTCAAGAAGATCTAAGAGTATTGATGACTATCTTAACACAATAAAACAATTGGCTGACAATCTACAAATTATAGGTAAACACAGGACTGATGAACATGACACTGTTGCGGAAAATCTACATGACAACTTAGTTCATCAAGAAAAAACTCCAGCAATGCATCACATGATAACTAGAGGCAAGGCAAGAATATTCAAGCCTACAGTTTACTTAGGTCAAGCTGCAAAATATCAACTTTTAGGGAGAATGTAAACTAGTAAGTTTGGTAGAAGCTTTATCAAGCCTATATTGGAAGAAGATCATGGAAGAGGAGTTCAATGCCCTATGCAAAAATAACACTTAGACACTCATACCTCATTCATCTAAGCACAAAGTGATTGGATCAAGATGAGTGTCATAGTGAAACATAGTGCAGATGGAAATGTGCAAGGTATAAAGCAAGGTAGGTAGCTAAAGACTTTTTTACAAACTGTTGGAATTTATTTTTGTGAAACATACAGTCCAATGATCAAAGCCTCAACTCTTAAGAGTTATTCTAAGTTTGCAGTCTCAAAAAGTTGGGAAACTAGGCAAGTTGATATCAATAATGCCTTCTTAAATGGGCAATCGAAAGAAGAAGTTACATTAACCAACGTGAAGGTTTTGTTGACAACACAAAACCTACCTTTATTTGCAAAATCAATAAGGCTCTATATGGGATAAAACAAGTTCCAAGAGCTTGGTTTGAAAATCTAAGGCAAACTCTTTTAGACTGGAACTTTGAGCAATCAAGGGCTCACAATTCATTGTTTTTTTCATGAACGTTAACAAGTGGTTTTTTAACTGGTTTATGTAGATGACATTGTCATAACCGAAAATGATAATAAACTACTGCAAGAATTCATAGACAGTCTTAATGCTAAGTTTGCTTTGAAGAATATGGGGTTATTGCATCATTTTCTTGGAATAGAAGTCTGTTGCATTATCTTTCACAAACCAGGTACATTGCCAATCTTTTGAAAATGTTTGATTATTAATACCTAAAGCTATCTCCTACACCTATGATAATAGGGAAATTACCTTCCAAAAATTATGGAAAACTCGAGAAAAATCCTCTCTACACAGAAGTGTCATTGGTGGACTTCAATACCTTACACATACTATACCCGATATCAATTATGTTGTAAATAAAATGAGCCGGATCCTTGTTTCACCAATAGACACACTAGTTAGCTCTAAGAGAATATTGAGATACTTAAAAGAGACAATCAATCAAAGGTTGTAGATAAACAGAAATGAAATTTTTTTATAAATGGATATGCTGATACTGATTGGACATCTGCCCTGATGATAAACGATCAAATGCCCTGATGATAAACGATCAATGGCAGGGTATTGCATTTATCTAGGAAATAATCTCGTGTCTTGGTCTTCAAGAAAGCAACACGTTGTAGCTAGGTCAAGTCAAGTACATAAGCTGAATACAAGGCTTTTGCTCAAGCTATAGCTGAAATTGTGTGGTTACAATCATTTTTCAGTGAGCAGAAATTACATCAAGTTTAAAACTAGTTTTGTGGTTTGACAATCTTGGAGCAAGAGCCTTAGCATCTAATCTTGTTTACCATGCTAGAACTAAACACATTGAGCTAAAGATTCAATTTATCAGAGATAAAGTACTGGAGAAAACTTGAGAAAGAGTTGGAAATCAAGTATATACCCTCAGATCAAACAACAGATGTACTCAACAAACCCTTTTTTCTAACTCTAGACTTGACAACTTAAAAGACAAGCTCGAAGACATACTAGATTTGTCCAAGCTTGAGGGAAGGTGTTAAAGTTGTTATTTCAAGTATTACGCTTTCTATTTAAACCCAAAGAACACATTTTGTCAAAGTTGTATTTGTATATTGCGTTTCTTCTTCTTCCCTTTGGTTTTTCTGTTACTTAGGCGTTTGTATCGGCTTCCTAATTTTTAGGAAGTTCTCCCTTAGATGCTATTGTGTCCGTTTTCTATAGGCACCTTGTTTGTAGGGTTTGTTAGGATTCTTTATCTTTAGCTATATATATATATGCTGTGATCAATATGTATTTATCATTCAACATACATTATATATAATTCATTTTTCTAACCGGAGGATTCTTAGCACTTTCCACTGCAAATTCTAAATTCATTCTTCGCATCACTATCCAATAGAGACATAATACCTCTGTTTAGTAAAATTTGTTTATAAACGACCATGCAGCAATATTTTAGCGAACATTTTTTTTTTTTTTTAATATTAACAATTTCGGTTGGTCAAATTTCTCGCCCATAAAAGTGTTAAAATAAATATGTGTATTAAACTTGTAATCTAAAATCATGTCATAATCATACTTTTTCAATCATAGAAATAAGTCATTTTCCTAATTATAAATTCATTCAACTGAGTACTGACCGATCATTATTCATATCATGAAACTCGGGGGTGTTCTCAACATGAAATTTTTTAGATTGACGAATTCTCATAGAATTTATGGATTTTAGTAGAATTCCATAGAATCTCCCAGATAATGGAATTTTATTCCACGAATTTTATAGGACTTTATTAGATTTTGGTGGAATTTGTTGAATGCGTCCTCAATATGGAATTTTTTATGAATTTTTTCATTTACTTTTATCTCTTGTTGGGTAATTTATTTTTATTAATTTTGCAAGTTGAACATGAACTTGAGATAAAGTAAAAGTAAAATAGCTTAATTTCTTTAAGTAATCATCAAAAAAAAAAAAGAAGTAAAAATATTAGAACTATGTCATTAATTAAAAAATAAAATACTATCCAATCCTACCAACCACAATCGAAACAAAGAGGTAATTTGCATGAAAAATATTAGAGGAGACTTATGCTTCTTCTGCTCCTCTTTCAGGTCCAGCAGAACATAAATAATAATGATTTTTCCTATTTTACTATCCAATTTATCATAAATAATTTCGTGAATAAAGCTAGATACATGTTCTTTGAATGGACATTAGCTTTAATGCTTTATAACAGACATTAGGACTTGATTTGGGAAGAACTATACATAAAGAATAATAAATGGATGTATGTAGGGTAATACCGTATAGAATGGAATGCGCAAAATTCGAATTCCGAGGGATCATGGTCGAATTTATTAAAAAATTTTATTTTCATTTTTTGGTTTAAAATCCATCACAGTCCATTCAATTTCATTAAAATTAGAAATCCATCGAAATCCACAGAATTTTGAGGACACGGGAATTTTATGGAATTAATTGAAATCCATATTGAGGACCTTGGATTTTGATGGATTTTATAAAATTCCAAAATGAGGATACGTAGAATATTATGAAATTCTAAAATCCATCAAATTTTATGTTGAGGACACCCCTCTTAGTTTTTAGTAGATTTTGATAAAAATTGATGACATGTATGATTGATAAGTTGTGAGATTCATAAAATATATGGTTGTGATTAATTGTTGACTTTTGATATAGATTTTCTAGATTTTAATTGATACAAAGAACGACTGAAAGGAAAGGACACATTCCATTTTCCATATCAATAATCAAGTATGTTCATATTATACTTTTAGAGAGAGAAAGTTATCTAACCTTGCGAGTAAGAGAGATGTCAGGCACAGAGAAACCGGTGAGGCTGCAGGTATGTGTCGAACCCCAAGTGGGTGCATCAACTGGAAGGCACTTGCATCGCGGCATTGACTTTCGATCATAAGACAGTGAGTCTATTCGCAGAGAAGACATCAGCGGCATCGGCGTTCCTGGCGTCGCTGGCGTCGACATTGTCGCTGTTCCAACTTCGAATTCCGGCATTCCGATCGATGTGTAAAAATCAAATCAAAAACTTTTTTTTTTTTTTTTAATTGAGTAAGACAGCGAGTAAAGCGACTGTGGATAGAAATTACATGATCTGCAGGCTTTTTTTGGGGTTTTTGCTACACGTTTTTTCGAATCGTACCCAGATCGATAAAACTCAGTATAACGATAATCCTAAATGCATTACGAATCAAAATTATACGAAAAAAAAATTAACTTTTTTTTTTTTTTTTTCTTTTTTTTTTTTGAGGTTGAAGAAGAAAAGTGATTTAGTTACATGTTTCGACAATTTTTATAAATTTGTAGCTACGGAATACGAAAATCTATATCCAGCTTATATTAAAATGGCGATGAAAAGATATATATGTACACAAATGAAATTGTGATTTGCATATATTATGATTTTATAAAGCAGAAAACAGAAGAAGAACTAAATACAGAAAATGGAGGAACATGAAAAAATGAACTGAATGTCTGACATAATTGTATAGCAAACAGTTTGAGTGATGGCGATGAGAAATGAACGAGTATAAGTAAGCTAGCACAAAAGAAAAAGTCAATGCTCTAGAGGTGGCAAGCTAGGTCCCACTCTCTCTCTCTCTCTCTCTCTCTCTCTCTCTCTCTCTCTCTCTCTCTCTCTCTCTCTCTCTCTAAATTCTACACAGGCCCCCAACCTTTTGTAAGTGCAATACTCATGTCCCAACCCACTATTCATTGCAATCATGTCCTCGACTTTTTAAATTTGTGGCACCCATAACTCCGGCTAATGGAAAACATTTATTTGAACGTTAAATGACCATATGATTCTCACAAAATATGAGACTCGAAAGAATTATATTAGCCTTCCCATTCTTAGGATCTTGGACTCTAGTTTAAAAAGTTCTTGTGAGTTTGTGAGTTGCATTGAATTAGTTGTCGATTGCCATGATCGATTGTCATTCCGACCAACAATCAATGCATTTGACATAACCTAGCCTAACCAATGCAAATATACAACTCTTTCCCATTAGGAGAGAGAGCGTCTTATTCTATTCTTGAGAAATTCCAAATTAAATAATCATTTCGAAAAGTCTCACATTCATTATGTTGAGAAAAAATTATCAAATCCACAAACAACTGAACAAGTAAATGAAAAAAGCTCGTTCCCTTTTGTCGAGTAGGAACTTAAACCACTTTGTCTTAGCAAACAAAGAAGAAAGCGGAGAAAGGAAAGGGATAAGGATTCGCAGTTAAAAAAAAAAAAAAAAGTCCTAAAGGATTTTCTTTATTACAAAATAATTCAGTTGGAGACTTCAACTATCATATATAGAAGAATATAATCGTGAAGTTTATTACCTTACTTCAACTGCATCCTTCATATCGCATGAGTATTGGTTGGTCAATTTTTGTTCAAATAAACATTTCGATTAATCGAAAACATTAGTTACACATTTTAAAAAGGCGGGGAAATATGTGCAGAGAATGGTAGGTTGGAGCACAAGTGCCACACTTACAACGCCGACTTTATTGACTTTACTTGATGCATTATTATTTTAATTTATTCTAGTAATTGTTTGTTAAACTCACATGTCGACCTTCCTAGCCAATCCCAAAATCATCATTTATTTTATTCCCACAACCTTACTCTTTTCTGCTTTATGAGTTTTGGCCGATGACTTTAGATTTAAAAACAAATTAAAGACAATATTTTATTCCCACAACCTTACTTCGTAGCCAATTTTTTTATTGCCTGCATACATGACAAATCTCAACTAGCAAAGGTTGAGAACCCACATACACATATAACACAGATGTCACAAGTTCAAATTCTCACGAGTTCGAATTTGCTAGGTACTTTGCTGTCCAGTGGATGATATTATTCATACCCTGACCAGCTTGGGTCTACGATTTACATCATCCAGCCAATTTTCAGAATTTGGACGGTGGGAGTGCCTAAAGTTAGCATTCAACCCCCCCACCCCCCCCCCCTTTTTTTTTTTTAAATAAGCATTTTTTTTTATTATATATTGAGATGACTTGTAACACAATTGTTCCAATTGAAATTTTGCTGAAAGTTCATGAACTGCTCAAGAGATTTAGGCAGGACCATTTTGATTACAAGATTTATGTGAAAATTCATGTAAGAGTCCTGAATAAATGAAGATTTTATTATTTATGAAAATTCAAAATAAAAATTTAATTTCAACTTGAAAATAAGTTGAAGTCACATTTGCAAGTGGGCTAAGTCCACGAGGTTAGACGCAAAGGCGCATACGCCATAAAGTTCGGATTTTGGCAACTTATATACGGCTTCCTCTCACGAGAATAAAAGTTTAGCATCAAATTAAATAAACGTGTAATTCCAACTAAAATGGTATGAATTCAAGTTTTAGTTGTCACAAAATTATCATCTCCTTAACTACTATATATCTGGACACGTCATTTCTTCTAAGTATATAAAAAAATATTAATTTTTTTTTTTTTATAAAGAAAATCGTACATTATACCTTATTATCTTCTCACTTAATAAAAATTAAGTCAAGTGTGGATATTTTGAAAATGAATTTAATGGATAATTAAGAAGACAACGAGTTTGTAAAAAATAAATCTCAACTTCAAATAACATTGTAATCATTTGCTAAGAGTTCTCTTAATTCAATCTCAAACTCAATGTTCTAAAAAGTGTAAGCATTACTAGACGTGAATGTCAAGTTTCAAACTTTAAAAGCATAGGTCTCATAAAAAAAAGTTTTCTTATTTTTAATATTATTTTAAATTTTAATCATTTTGAAGAAATAATTTATTTATTAAAATAATAAATATCGAACATCTGAAACTATAAATAGTTATTCAATTTTAAAATTTTTCAATTTTCCTTTGGCAACTGACCTATTTGAAATTTTCTAAGGGTGTGTTTGATAGGTGAGTGAAAAAGGAAAAGGAAAATATTTTCCACCTTTTGTGTTTGATTGCAAAATGTTACATGGAAAATATTTTCCTCCCAAATTAAAAAAGTGAAGATTTTCCTTGAAATCAAGGAAAACAATTTTTCATGGGTTTGATGAAAAAATATTTTTCATAAAAAATATTTTCCTTTTTCTTTTCTACCCAACTTATCAAACACACCCTAACATGTTTTCATTTTTGACTTTTATACAAATAAAAGAAAGTCATTAAAAACTTGAGACTAAAGTAAAATAAAAGACTTTTAAAAAGAGAAAAATAAATCAATAAAGTCCGACTAAGAGCGCATTAATCAAGACGGGTCGTTTCACCCGAGATTCAAGCCTAAGCGTAATATATACGAATTTTTTATAACACTGCTCAAACCTAATGCATTTATGAATGGGTGTACCGAATTAATTAATATTGGAAGATTTTATTAATTATATACCAATTGTTGGATTTTTAAATGTTACATGAACACGGACTTAGTTGTACTTGTAGGTAATAAAAATGATCAAAAAGGCCAAACATAAATGCTTTCATAAAATTTTTCCCTAATATTTTGAGTGGTCTAATTATAATTTCTTATGTATATTAATGGTAATTGGTAGGTACATCCAATGTTCTAAAATGCGTAATGTATTTCGATGCGTCGATGTCGAGAATCAAGAATCACAAGTTTAGACGTGTCAATGCGAAGAATAGTCGTCATAATGCAATTCACACTTTTAATAATATTTTAATTAATTTTAAGACATTAAATAAATTTTTATATGAAAAATAGATTTTATTACATAAAAACTAAATACACAAATAATATAAAATATATAAATAATTTTCTTTAATTTTAGAATTACTAACTCAAAAAAATAGAAATTTATGGTTGATAATGTTATTTATATTATACAATTTGTTTCAAAATGTCAAAATATTTTAATCCTTATGAAATAAGAAAAATAATATTTAAATAATAGTTTGGAGAGAAAAGTCAAAAAAATAATGATAAGTAAAAACAATTGGAAAAAAAAAAAAAAGAAGCAAAACAATTTAAAAAGAAAACAAGAAAGAAAAAACCTATCAGTTCCCATCCCACATCGGATGTTGATGTGGGATGGGAACACTTATTACCCTTATAAATCGGTTGTTTAGTGGTAAGCTAAATTAAGTTTAGAAAATGGATTACATATGTTTACATGTAGTCCAAGAGTATAGTTTTTTATTTATTTATTTATTTAAATAGTATCGGTTCAATTGGTTTCTAACTAATTAGATTGTATTGAATTGGATTGGAAAAGTAACGGTTTATTATTGGTTCTTGATCATTAATCACAGATTTTTCGATTTATGTTCAGTAAAAAGCATTATTTCGCGCATGTGGGTAATGCGATGCGTTTTCTTCACGCATTGCGCTACTGCACGTCTAATCGACGTTTATTTCTGTATTTTAGAAGACTGGGTACATCTGCTTGTTCTATACTGGAGCTTTGGAGCAGTTTACTTTAGGAACGAGGAATCTACACAAATTGATATATATATATATATGGGTTTATATATGGGTTTCCTTCGAAATAAAAATAGCTCTCCATAATGCAAACCATTTACATGAACCTTCAAAGTCCTTTACAGCTCATCATATTGCATAGGAAATGTATATACATCATTACATGTAATAAGCATACTAAGAATTATTGAAGAGGCCAAACGTGTGGAAGAATGGGGGAGGGGGGTTGACATGCATATTTATTATGGAAATTTGCAAAATATATCGTCATAAAATAGAGAGAATCAATAGGGTACTTTCATATATTTTATATTTTATTGAGAACTAAAGTCATATATACTAATATACTAATTAGTAGTACGTGCATTATGTAGCGCCCCAAGTTCTGTATACCCGATTCACTACGTCATTTTCTGTCTAAATTTTTTCGAATAATATTTATGCGGAAGAAATAATTGAAATTCATTTTTGGCAACATTAAATAACTGTAATGGCCGATAAAATTGAAACATTTATGAAACCATTTGAAATAGTAAATCGAACCATTAATTTTGTAAAGAAATTGACAATGTCATAATTTCTCAAATAAATGAACTTCTCTAAATTATTCGATTGTTTGGAAAAATACGGAAATCATTAACGTCAAACTTTCAACCGTTTAACGATTATTGCCACCATCATTCATCGCTCGCCACCGTCTCCGAAATCTGCAAAACTGTTAAAAAGTAGGGTGAGTATTTCATGGGGGAAATACTCAGTAGACTCATCGCAAATTAATTTAATTTATAAGATGATTAAACACATAAATCCCGACTCTTTATAAAACGGGCGTTGATAGAGTTTCTTTATAAAACTGCTCTTGATAAAACTCATATTGTGCATTACAGCACGGGACATATTTTGCAAATCATAGGCTCTTTGAAAATAGCTCTTTGAAAACAGCTCTTTGAAAACCATATACTTATAAAAACATTTTAATTATGCCAAGCATAATTTCTTTTGAAAGCATAACATAAGATAGGATCGAAATCCTCATAAACATAGGGAGACACAAGAATTTTACCGAACTTAGGTGATAAGAATTCTTATGCAGTAAAATCACAGTAAGTTTTCATCATAACATAGGATAGGATTGAAATCCTCATAAACATAAGAATGTTACCGAACTTCGGTGGCAAGAATTCTGATGTAGTAAGTATACCAAGCATAATTTTTGAAATTCATAGGGATCAATTGCATCATAACATAAGATAGGATCGAAATCCTCATAAACATATGCGACAGGAATTTTACCGAACTTAGGTGGCAAATCCTCATAAACATATGGAAACATAGGAATTTTACCGAACTTCGTGGCAAATCCTCATAAACATAGGAGACACAAGAATGTTACCGAACTTCGTGGCAAGAATTCTTATGTGTAGCGCTACTAAAACTCCGGTCCCCTTAACATATCATAACTTATCATATGGGACCCATAACAATCTTGGTAGATTGATTTCATAGCAATGATCCAAAAAAACATTTTCGTGAAGCATAGGGTATACTTACTTTTCGTAAAAACATAAAGTATATTTTCTTTTCATAAAAACATACTTACTTTTCATAAAAACATAAGGTATATTTACCTTTCATAAAAAAACATACTTGCTTTTCTTAAAAATTGACTTTCACAAGTCACATGACATTCATATGAAATCATAATTTAAATCAATTAATAAGTGCGAGTCTACCTCAAATCCGACGAGTGCAAAGTTGAGCGGGAATGACTTCAATTTCTTTAAATTCTCCGTACGCTTCGTCTTAGCCAATAAGTCACTTTAGTCTATCGAATATATAGTTCAAAATGATAAATTATAATTTGAAGACTAAAATTGATGTTTTGAAAGTTGAGGGACTAAAATGAATATTTTCAAAGTTCAGGGACTAAAATGAATATTTTGAAAGTTGAGGGACTAAAATGAATACTTTTAAAACTTGGGCTTAAAATAAATCAGCAGGTACTGAAATAAAAGAGTTTAAAGTTAAAGGGCTGAAGTAAATCATTTTAAAGCAGTAGGGACTGAATTGATAAGTTTAAAACTAAAAGGGCTGGAAAAACTCATTTTGGAAACTGAGGGACTAAACGGCAATTTTCGAAATATATTAAAATATATCCTCAGATCTTTACTTTCACTTTCACTCTCAACACTCTCTCTCCCTCATTTGCGTGAAACCAGCGAGGAAGTGAGAGACGGAGGGCAGACGGAGGTAGGGCAGTGGGTGAGCGATCGGTGATGAGGATTCCGATGGTTTGGGTGGCGTTGAGCTTTCTGCGATTTGGGTTGCGGCAGGTGGTGGGTTTCGTGGTAGCAATTAGGGGTGAATTGATGATGTTGATTATGGTGATGAGGATGATGATACCGTGTGAAACCGAAGCTAGGGTTCGCGGTTCTTCCGGCGAAGGGAACGGCGCTTGAGGTGAGGTAAGTGTTGGGTTTTGTTCATTCTTGGTTCTGGGTTTTGATCTTGGGTTGGGATTGGGTGCGATGATGCTGGGTGGAACGGTTGGTGCAAACGGGGTTTGCAGTGGATGTATTCCGGTGATGGATATAGAGTAGTGTTGGATGGTTGATGATGGGGATTGATTAACGGAGGTGGTGGCTGGTTGAGGTTATATTGATTTTTGATTTGTAATGTTCTATTGATGGCAGTGGACAGGGGGAATTGGAGGTGGCAGCAAATTTGTGATTGAAACAGATTGTGAAACTTGTTGTTGAATTGGCCATGAGTTGGTTTTGGAGTTCAACAAGGGCAGGGTGATGGCTGGTGGTTGGACTGATGATGATGATCGATAATGGGTTGGTGGTGATGGAAGGCAGACGGTGGTGGTGCAAATGAGGACTGCAGTGGCAGTGTTTCAGGTGATGATGATGTTGCAGTGTAGATGGTGGCTGGTGATGTTGATTTTGCAGTGATGATCGATTGCAGTGGAGTTTGGATTGTTTGCAGGTTGGTCATGGTGATATAATGATAAAGAGAGAAGGCATCTTTCTTGCTGGAAAGAGGGATTGAAATTGAATTGATAATTGAAGGCAAGCTCCTCAAATTGTGGCTGCAAATGGTGAGTGTTGTGTGAATCATAATCATTATGTCTTTGAGACATAATGATGGTGAATGTGTGGATAAGAGGAGAATATCGTGTGGGAAATTTTTTTAGTTTAGTTAGATAGGATCAATTTGGATAATTAACTAAAAATTTGACTAACTTCGATCAAGAAACGTATTTAAAACAGATATATTTTTGACTGAAAATACATTTGAGAAGTGAGTAAATTTTGAGATAAAATTGGATTTCGTATTTGGACTTGAAATAATTTGATAAGGATCATTGGGATATTTTAATAAATTTGGAATTCAAAATGATTTTGAAAATAATACTTTGAATAAATAATTAAATAACATAATTTTAGAAATTTGGATTTTAATTTAAAATCGAACAAATTCGATATTTCTTGACTTGGCTAGACGAACACGTCGCGGCGTTAACTTCAAAATAATGGGTGAAATAGTAGCGATACAATTTTCTAAATATTAAAATAATTATTTATTTCATAAAAATCTTGGTCGCTACACATTACACGTGACTTTGTAATGATATTATTAAATATATTTGAATCTTGAATTGGATATCTTCTTGATACATATTAACTATTTTTAATATATATTTTTAAACATTAAATAAATTAAAAGCACGTATTTACATATTGATTATCTATTAGATAGTGTTTGATTGACATGATTTACTTAGGAAGTAGGAAAGTCTTTTGCTATTTTCATTTAATTGCATGTTTTTCCTAGGAATTCATTTGCCCCATTTGTTTGAGAATTATGCAATTCTTGATTTTTAAGGCAAATCAATTCTCTACATTTCGGTAAGAATTGGTTTGCCACCTTAGGTGGCAAATCATTTTCATCACGTTTGATTCTTTTGTTATTGTTACTTGACTTTCCCCCCCCCCCCCCCCAAAATTAATATTATTATTATTATCAAGTACAAATGTGTGGAAATTTTTTTTGATTAAAATAACTAAATTTTTTTTTATTTACCATGGAAAATAATGTCAATTAAACAAAAAAAACTTGAAATTTCTCCTTTTTTCCACATAAAATATTAAATCAATTAAACACATTAAACTTCCAATTCCCAGAAAAATTGAATTCTCCCCCATAATTCTACCCTTGCTATCAAACGGATCCTTAGATTAATATTGAATTGGTATTTTCATAATGACAATAACAGAAAAAGAAACCAATCTTGCTAACAAATTGAAGTTGATTGACTTAATTTCACTAAATTGAATATGATTTTATTTAAAGATCGGGCTTGCGTTAAGAGAACAAGATATATGTCAAGTACTTAACTTTCACATATTTATTTTTTCAAAAATATTGTCAACTAAATGATACTTTTAATGTATTACTTCCCCGACTACAAAAATATGGGGCATTACCATCGGACAATCGTCCGACGGTACTACAAAAATTTAGCCATCGAAAAATTTCCAACGAAAGCTTCTGTCCGTCGAAAATTTCCGACGACAACTACATTCCGTTGGACATTTTCATTATTTATTTCTTCCTATTTTATTGCTCTATCCATATATAACTAAATATGGTAAAATATAGAGATGTAGTGTATTTTACAAATTCTAATATAAATTTAGATTTTATTTCATAAAGTTGTATTATATTTCTAATATAATTGCCCAGCTAGTTGTCAAAGAAAATGAATAGAATATTTTTACAAATTATAACTATCTAATTTAATTAACAAGTTTTTTTTTTATTTGTCATTAAATTTTTAGGTATAAGTAGTAATTTTTAACTCATGAGCAGTTTCTTTGTAATAAGTAATTTATACTCTTTAAGCTCTATTTTTTTTTTCTATCTACATCTACATCTATCTACAGTTACATTTACAATCTATCTACGTCTACATCTACAATCTACATCTACAAACTAAAATATTTTAAAAGTGTGGATTCCCATTTTATACTCACATTCTTTTCTTTTTCTCAATAATATCCTTAATTCATTTATTTCTTACTTCAAAAATATTAATTTATCCAAGTTTACTAAATCGAAATTGGTTATTCAATTAATATTAATTAGTGTTGTTACTTTTTAATTTACTTTTAGAATATTATCCCATCAAATTTCATTTCCCGTGATAACTTCATTAAACAATTCAAATACTACGTTTATGTGTTTAATATTTTTTTCTATTTTTAATTTAAACAATTATCTTTTATCACTCTATTGGGCAATAATATTTCGTTTATAAACACACTTTTTGAAAAACATACTTATACTTTTAATGATTTTTTTTAATTTTTTTTAGTTTTAAGTCAAACAATTATGTTTTAGGCTCTATTTGTTAATTTCTTTTTGTTTAAATACGCTTTTTAATGTTTTTGAGATAAGATGTGCGGATGAAAAGTGAAGAGAGAAAATATGTATAGTTAAAAAATGATATGAGAAATTGTGTTGTTTAAAAACTTTTTTTTTTGGGGTTTGCCAAATAGAGGCTTATCGATAAAAAAAAAAACTTTTTTTTTCAATATACATTTATCTACATCTACATTTACAATATCTTAAAAGTGTAGATGAGTAAGAATCTTTTGATTTCTCATTTTATCCTCAAATTCATTTTTTTTCTCATCAATAGTAACCTTAATTCGAATATTGAAACTTATTTTACTTTTATTTTAATTCTTATTTCAAAAACATTACTATGACTAAATCGAGATTTGTTATTCAATTAATGTTAAGTTAGCGTCATTACTTTTTAATTTACTTTTAGAATATTATCTCATCAAAGTTCATTTCCTGTGATAACTCCCTTAAAAAATTCAAATGGTGTGTTCATGTGTTTTATATTTTTTTTTCTATTTTTAATTTAAACAATTATCTTTTAGCTCTCTTTCGAAAATACTATTTCGTTTATAAACACACTCTTTGAACATTTCAAAGATCGTGTTTATGCTTTTAATGAAAATTTTCTATTTTTATGTTTTAGTTATCGATAAAATAGACTTTTATTTTTGTTGAATCCAGGCCCAAAGAAAGGTACAGTAATTCACCAGCAAGGGCCCAATAGAGGCCCAATGGATCTTGACCCACGGATAAAGGCCTAAAAGTATCACCTGAGACGAATGCCGAGGTGGTACGACAAGCAAACCTCTTTAGCCGACCTGGTTAACGTTTAGCCGATGTGCTTTATACTCAGCCGGGGCGCTTTACGGCGTTGACCAGAGGAGAGATGGAGTCAGTGATGGGACACTGCCTTTACCAAAACGTGACAGACGCCCATCCCCTACGAAATGTAGCAATGATTACGGTTGAAAAGTAAGGTGTCACCTCCATGAGCTAGGGTGATGACAAGTGTAAAGTACGCCACGTGTCGGGATCTGAGATAACAAGTTCCTCTATAAATAAATCACGATTGTCTCCAAGTTAGAGGTTAGCAATTTCTCACGCTTAACAATATACTTCTCTCACTCCCTTTTCTCTCTTTTATACACTTATATTTCTCGCACCCAATAGATATATTCTCCTAAAATGAGTACTGACTTAGGCATCGGAGTGCAAACGGGAGCCACCTCGGCCCCCTTTGCAAGCTGATTGTTTGTCCTAGTGCGCAGGAGATCCCCGTGTTCAAGAGGGAGGAGCTGAGACGTGTTGGTCCAAGGTCCAGCCGAATTTTGTGGTCAACATTTTGGCGCTGTCTGTGGGAAGCCATACTGCTAACCACGAAAACACATGGTAAAAAGTCACACATAGAAAGGTGGTCCTGAAAAAGGACGAATAACCTCTTACGAAAGAGCGGATAACTGCAAAGAGCTTTGAAAGATAAGCTGGTTGGCCTTGAAAAAGGCAAGAGCTTTGAAAGATAAGCTGGTTGGCCTTGAAAAAGGCAAGAGCTTTGAAAGATAAGCTGGTTGGCCTTGAAAAAGGCAAGAGCTTTGAAAGATATGCTGGTTGGCCTTGAAAAAGGCAAGAACTTTGAAAGATAAGCTGGTTGGCCTTGAAAAAGGTTAGAGCTTTGAAAGATAAGCTGGTTAGATTTGAAAAAGGCTAAAAAAAAAAAAAAAAAAAAACTTTGAAAGATAAGTTTGCTAACCTTGAAAAAGGTAAAGAACTTTGAAACATAAGTTGGGTAACCTTGAAAAAAGGTGAAGAACCTCTTGAAAAAGAGTAAAGAACCACACAAAACCTTGAAAAAAGGTGAAGAACCTCTTGAAAAAGAGAGGAGAAATACTACAAAAAAAAAAAAAAAAACCTTGAAAAAGGAAGGAAACCTTTTGAGAAAGATTGGTAACAAATGCCATGAAGAAAGACCTCCCCGAAAGAAGGGCCCCTCTTATTACCTAAGTGACATGAATCCTCTTATTGCCTGAGTGGCATGGGTCCTCACATTGCCTGAGTGGTACTCACATTGCCTGAGTGGCATGGATCCTCTTATTGCCTGAGTGACATGGCACCTCTTATTGCCTAAGTGGCATGGATCCTTTTATTGCCCTAAGTGGCATGGCTCAAAAAGCCCTCACATTGCCTAGGTGGCATGGCTCGTTGATAAGTGTGATATTTACGTTTATTTTATACACTTATATTCTTGAAAATGTCATAATGTGATTCTATCTAAGTATTATTAATGCATTTTATGTTTTATATTGTATAGGATCATAAAAGAAGAGAAAAGAAGAAAAAAGGACCAAAACGCACTCAAAACTGAAGTTTGGGGGCTTAGGCGCAAATAACGTTACGATCGTAAAGAAATCATGTCACGGCCGTGAAAGAATGTTGAATCAAGAAGAGAATAAGCAGAAACATAGTTACGGCCGTAAAATAAATGTCACGGCCGTAACTTCAATTTGCGAGAAATAAGCAGAAACCGTGTTACGGTCGTAAAGCAAAAATCACGGCCGTAACTATTCCAGTCAAAATTTCCATGTTTTAATTCTTTCCATAATTTTGGGATTTCTTGCTTCCAAAGCTAGGGCTCGAAATTAAGGCTATAAAAAGGGAATTCTAGGACAGAAAAAGTGTGGAAATATTTCATTAAGAGAGGCGCGGCTTGCTTGGAATTGGAAGAAGAATTAAGAAATTCGAGAAGCTGAATCAAGACAGAAAATTCCAGAATTCTTCATGACTATGCTCGGCTAAGCTTCCATACCTAGTTCAAAGGGGAAGTTGTATTTCATATCAATTTGTTATTGCTTTTCCAAACTAGTAACGTTGTTCTAAGTTCTTTACTTTGATTTGTTGGATTCTTATGCGTTTTTTATTTAATCAATGCAATTCTTTATTTGATTAAGGCCTTATCATTTAATGTGTTGTATTGAGATTTGCTATTTTGAATGATTGGATCCGTAATCGTCTTGTTGTTCAAATCATAGTAGCAAGTGAAAATTTAATAATTTTTATAGAGAATTTCAACTTAGGTTAATTGTCACGAGCTTGTGTGATTGATAACCTAATTCACCCTAATTCTTCTAAACCATTATATAGTTGTTGTCTTAAATCTAAAGAGCTTATTTTAGGTTATTCAATAGCTAATGTTTGATTAGAGAGCTTGTTCTAATTGAATGCACTTAAGGAAGAATAGGAATAGTTAGAGCTTATTAACTATTTACGGGTGATAAATCAAAGAAGAAATTGAATTCGCGTTGCTTGGGAAAGTGTAAACATTGTGATAGAATACAACTGAACCTGAGAACTAGGACTCGTCAACATTTGATATTTATTCCAATCATTTTAATTGCTTTATTTTATTAGTTAAATCATTTATAAACAACTCAGAACAAAACCCCCCTCTACGATTCTAATTGACATGACACTAAGTTAGTTCCCATTCCTCGTGGGATCGACCCTTGCTTCCACTGCTATATTCTAAGTAATAGTGAACAAGGAATTTATTTATTATTTTGGTGCATCACGACACGCATCACTCGTCTTATTGCCTAGGTAGCATGGCCGAAGAGGCATGTCTCAAGAAACCCTCCTTATTGCCTAAGTAACATGGCTCACACCTCTTCCGAAGGACGTCTTCCATGGACCCCTTTCAAATGACTCCTACAAGGGATTTCTTCCAAGAGAAGAATTACGTCAATTGATACTCTGAAAAGGGAGACCCCTGAACAAGGGATTTCTGAAGAAGAACACCCTGAAAAGGGAAACCCTGAAAAAGGGACTCATGAAGAAGAGAACCTTGAACACCTATGAAAAATTCCCCCCCTAAAAAAAAAAAAAGGAGCGAACATCTCATAAATGTCACATCAGCACAGTGTCAAAAGGCACCTGTAGTCATGTCTGATTTAAATGTTGCGGCAATGCAGACTCATGAAACAATAAAAGATTTGCTTATTACCGAAGCGGAACGGTTCGGAGAATATATTATTAAGCTCGGCTTAAGTGTCTCCACGACACACGGTCTCAGAGACCTTATATTCTTAAGCCTCGGCTTAAGTGTCTCCGAAATGACACGGCTATGGGAGCCCTACCCACTCGTCTCCAGAATGGCATGACCTCAGAAGTTTTTTCTGAATTCACACCTGATAAAACATGGACGAAGTAATATGTCGACGTGATTTAGCCCGAACCTGATGTGCTGAAGTAACACCGTTACAAGTTAACAAAAGAATAAGATCATTGATCTAAGCCCTCGCTAGGGGCTGCTAACAAGCATAATTCCAAGTAAACATGAATAGCTTAGCAAACCCCCACAAATAAGGGATTTCCCCATTCAATGGAATCCACCCCGGACTAACAAACTGAGTACTTACAAACGAGGCTATAAGGCATGAATACATGGGACTCCTAGGTGGATGTCCTCCTTTAACTCCGGAGTGAATATTCTATTAGATGAGGGTGAAGCATACTTGGTTGATAAATCTATGAAACAACCTGAAGAAGAAATTGGAATCAATTAAAGAAAAATTGGTAAATGAACTTCCATGAGCCCTATGGGGAATCAGAATTACCTTGCACACCGCCACAGGAGGAACTCCATTCTCACTGGCACATGGATCAGAGGCAGTATGTACAGTACAATTTAAAAGCATATCGCCCATGTTAGATTTTTAACCAAAAATGGCCCCGATGTAATCACCCCGGACGTAAACAGGGGATTCACGGGGAAGTACGAGTTGTGACCCATTCAGTCAAAGCTAAGCGATGGACATAAATGTCTTAAGCGCTTAGATTTGAGGGACTATCACATCCACCAGTGACTCCAAGGACCGGCACAAGCTTCGGACTATCCTGTATTAAACTATGTTCATCCTATGATGGACCATCTCATATTGAATGATGACCATCTTACAATACGAACTACTTGTGTATAGAAGAGCAATATGTAAAATTCACATATAAAGATCAAAGGTGAAGTAGATAAAGATTCACAAAAGACAATGACAAAAACAGGCATCCTAAGCAGGAGCGCGGGAAAGGTTGGCGTCTTTAGAAGAAGGGCCGCCAGTGAAGTTTTCAAGGGGACTTTCCTTACTAACATCTTGGGACTTTGGATAGAAGGCCTCAAATCTTCAAAAGATGCAGATAAGGGAAGTCATCCTTCACGTCTTTCAAAGCCATTCGTGCCCCGGCGTTGGCAAGGAATTGCTGCATAGCTTCGTATTCTGGGGGTCCCTTCAGTTGTATCCTTGAAATGCTGGATGCCATTAATCACAGAGAATCTAAGAGGCTGGTAAATCGCATGTTCTCAGAACAATTGGGGAACATTATAGAGGTATATGTTGATGACATGCTGTCAAAAGCATGGTCGCTACGGATCATATCCGCCATTTGTCAGAGGCCTTCAGTGTTTTGAGGAAATATCAAATGAAGCTCAACCCAGCGAAATGCGCCTTTGGGGTAGCATCAGGAAAATTCCTCGGATTCATGGTGAGTAAAAGAGGGATCGAAGACAATCCCGACAAAATCAATGCCTTGATAAACATGCAATTACCTCGAAATCCAAAAGAAGGGAAAATCTTAACGGGGAGAATTGCGGCCCTAAATCAGTTCGTTTCCAAGTCTACTAACAAATGCTTGCCGTTCTTTAAGGTTTTGAAAGGAGGGAAGCGATTCCAATGGACGCCGGAATGCGAGCAGGCGTTTTCCGACCTAAAAGCATCTCTGGGGCGGCCCCCGTTGCTATCAAAACCAGAATCTAGGGAGCCACTCTACCTATATTTGGCTGTATCCAAAGAGGCTGTTAGCTCAATGTTAGTCAGAAAGGAGGATGGGAATCAATTTCCAGTAAATTATGTAAGCAAAGCCATGCTGGACGCCGAGACGCGTTACCCTGATATGGAAAAACTTGCTCTCTCGTTAATCACAGCCTCTCGTAAACTTCGTCCCTACTTTCAATCACACTCCATACACGTGCTCACCAACTTTCCCATGAGACAAGTGTTGCAAAAACCGGACTTTTCTGGGAGGCTACTGAAATGGGCAATAGAAATCAGCCAGTTCGACCTACATTATACGCCTCGGACCGCTGTAAAGGGCCAAGCGCTGGCGGAATTTGTAGTTGAATTCACACATCCCCCTGAGGTTGAAATGGTAGATAACACGGATGACAGCCAAGAGTGGAAATTGTTCGTTGATGGGTCCTCGGCTGATGGGCGATCCGGCGCAGGGATATTGTTAGTAAGCCCAGAGGGGTTTAAATTACACAGCGCAACCTGCTTCGAATTCAAAGCCTCAAACAATGTTGCCAAATACGAGGCTTTATTAGCCGGGTTAAGACTTGCGAAAGCCTTGAAGGTTAAATTCGTAGTGGCCAATAGCGATTCGCAGCTTGTGTTGAGCCAAATCAACGGGCAATTTTCTGCCAAAGAACCTTCTATGGTCGCTTACTTGAAGAAAGTAAGAGATTTGGCTGTGCACTTCGGAAAAATGGAGTTGCAACACATCCCCAGAACAAAAAATTCCAACGCCGATGCGTTGTCCAAATTAGCAAGTAGCAGCGATTCAGAGTTACACAATCTAATCCCAGTTGAGCGCATGTTGACGTTGTCTATTGAGCCAGGACCGGAATTTTGGCGATTGAAGAAGAGGGATCCTGGATGAACCCCCTGGTCGCCTATTTGAAACATCAAATAGTGCCAAACGAGCTAGAAACAGCTCAAAAATTGCAGAAATACTCTTCGAATTTTGTACTCTTGAACGACCTACTTTATAAGCGGAGTTACACCTCTCCTTCGCTGAGATGTGTGGGACCAAAGGAAGGGCAGTATGTGATGAGAGAAATCCATGAGGGCATCTGTGGCAACCATGCGGCCTTATCGCTAGCTCGGAAAGCTCTCAAATAGGGATATTTTTGGCCTACTATGTGAAAGGATTCCCATGACTTCGTGCGCAAATGCGATAAATGCCAAAGACACGCGACCATACCACATCAGCCGCATCACAAGCTAACTATGGTGACTAGCCCTTGGCCTTTCACAAAGTGGGGGGTTGACATTATTGGTCATATGCCTAGAGGTGCTGGTAACAATTGCTTTGCGATAGTAGCAATTGACTACTTCACCAAGTGGGTCGAAGCGGAACCTTTGATGAAGTTCACCGAGGCCAACACCACCAAGTTCATTTGGAAAAATATCATATGCCTGTTCGGAATACCACATTCGCTGGTTAGCGACAATGCGAAACAGTTCAGAAACCGAAGCGTCGATGAGTTATGCGACGATTTGGGAATTAAGAAACTGTTCTCATCCCCACATCACCCGCAGCCCAATGGACAGGTCGAAGCTGTGAACAAGACCATAAAAAAAAACACCCTGAAAAGGAAGTTGGAATTCAGAAAGGGCGCATGGGTAGATGAACTCCCACAAGTGTTATGCGCGCTTCGAACCACCTCGCACACCGCTATTGGTGAAACACCTTTCTCGCTGGCATACGGAGCCGAGGCGGTATGCCCTGTTGAAATTGGAATCCCTTCGCTTCGTCAAATTCATTACGACGAAGTTAGGAACGAGGAAGCGCAAAGGGCTGGTTTAGATTTCCTCATGGAAAAGCGGAGTGATTCCCAAGTGGTTATGACCAAATACCAGAAAAAGATGACTCGATACTACAACAAAAGAGTGAAGATTCGACGCTTTAATATTGGGGACTTGGTCCTCAAAAAGGTTCTTCCTTCAACACAGGAGCCAGGAGTAGGGACTCTAGGTCCTAACTGGGAAGGCCCTTACAAGGTCCTTGCCGAGGTGGTACCCGGAACATACATGATTGAGGACCTGTCTGGAGTACCTCTATGTAATCCTTGGAACATGCACCACCTTCGCCGTTATTTTCAATAAAACTAAATTCCTCCTCTATGATTGCAACATTACCGTATGGCTTCATAAAAATCATGGGCGAGCTGCGTGGAAATTACTCCAATCTCTATATTAGACAAACATAATGGATAAACGCACATTCCAAAATTATTTTGGTCATGACACCATACGTCCACGCCATGCATAAAAATTGTTAAAAACAAGGGACTCTTATAAGGCAAAACTACGATCACCACGTAAGGATTGGGAGTTTTAGTACGATCAAAGGGAGTTCATTCAAAAATTGTGTATACAGATCTTATAAAGAACAATTTAGACGCGTTCAAATGTTTGTCACAATCAGATCTCACTGGTATACATAAATGCTTCGGACCACTCAGATCTGAGGGACTGTGTACTCAAATCCGTCATTCACCGTGCAACACGTTTGGAATCATTCAAATTTAACCAAATATTGTCGTATAAACCAAAACCCTTGGTGCGTTAAGTGAGTTCATACATACGGAGCGCTCTCTTGTGCGAAGTGTTAAACGTTTCCTCAAAATTGTTGATGCTTTTATACGTACATTCGGACAAAGCGTTTGTAAGACATGTGTATACTAAGTGCTGTGTGAATAAGCGTAAAAGACAAATGTAAAAAAATTCTTATGTTATTTTGGTCGTAAAAACCACACGCCTCCGCCAGGCATGAACTTTGTTAAGAATGAAGGACTCCGGTGAATTTACACCACGACATTAACAGAAGTTCATACAAAGTTGTAAATTTAGGTGTTACAGAGTTTTAAGGTAAAATCCCTCGAAGGTCGGTCAAGATGAGATCTAATTAGAAAACATAGGTACATTGACTGTGTCGGATATGGGGGTATAGCAAATGATTAAACTTGAATAGAATTATTGCTGCGAAGTGATGACAAATTCGATCCGCTCATGAATGACCACATCGGATTTGAGGGACTAGCACGCCCAAAATATGGCAAATGAGGGTCTATTGGACTTCCACCCATGACCAAAGTTTTAGATATCGCCTTGGACTAATGGTCGAGGAGGAAAAGCACAGGAGCCCCTCTGGCCGAACTAGGTTGTGTCTGTCCGAGGTGCTTCAAATCAAGTGCATTTTACATCATACAAGACATTTACAATTACAAAGGCATCCGTGCTTGGAAGCATTTATGCGTAAACAGTTCGAAATGTTACGTTTACGGGAAAAATATGAATAAGTCATTACAAATTGAACGAATGTTACATTTAAAAATATCCGGTGCCGGAGCACTTACAAAAAAAAGGAGAAAAAAGAAGAGAGAAAAAGAAAACAAAAGACCCAACGACAAGATAAATACAAAAGGGGGTTATTGGGGAGGGACATCTTCCGAGAAGCCCTTGTCAGATGCATCCAAGGGATCCGCAGGAGCATCTTGAGGCTCAGAGTACAAGGCTTCAATGGAGGACAGGTCCAAAGCCGGATAAGCTTCCTTCACGTCCCCCAAAGCCATCCTGGCCCATAAGTTCCCAAAGACCCTCTGCATCGCCTCGTACTCTGGGGTCTCTTCAAAAGTGTCCTTGAAGTTCTGGACAGCCTCAGACACTCGGGTACTTAAAGCATTCTCCACCCGTGTCATGACGGTCTGCTCCAGAACCTCAGTAATCCTGGCTTGCATATGTTTTTCCAAAGAGGCGAGATCCTCCTCCGCCTTTGCCTTGGTCTCCCGCTCCCTCCCCAATTCTTCATTCGCTGCTGCCGTCTCGGCTTCCAGCCTGGACTTGGCTGCATTAGCGGAGTCAGAGCCTCAGAGTCGATGGATTGTGCACGGTTAGAATCATCTAGTTTCTTGCACAATGTTGTCACGTCAGAATCAGAGGCCAGGAGGTCGTGTTTCAACTTATCATTATCGTCCTGGAGTCGCTTGGCATTGGTCCTCTCCTCGGAGGAAGACTTCCGGGCTATGGCCAGCTGGGTCTTCAAATCATTTATCTCCTTTAGCATGTTGTCCGCATGTCGGAGAGCAGTTTCAGAATTTTTCTTATCCCTCTGCGCCTCATCTACGGACGATTCCACCTCTTCAATAAGGGCCAGCGCCCTGGCATTCATGGCCTTGGTGGCGAGCAGCTTCCGGGACGGACTGGCACTAGAGGAGAAGGCTGACCAGCCCTCCGTCCAAAATTGCTCGGTTATAAAGGCGGCCCGGGCTGGAGGAGAATTGGGAGAGTCAAATAGCGAAGGGCTGAAAGTGACATCCCTGGGGAGAATGCTGGTTTTGATGTGCTTGAGCTCCTTTGCCCCCTCCGGTGTCACTTCATAGGCTAAGCCTGGAATGGGCACAGAAGGCTCATCCTCCAGGTCTTCAATCCTGGGAGGAGGAGGTGCAGAGGTGGATTCCTTGCCCTTACCTCTTCTGAGTCTCTTCAGGGGGGCGGGCTCCTCCTCAGGGGCATGTTCAAATATGTCCTCGGACAAAGGAGGCGGCACTGAGGCATCCTTAGCCTCCCTGTCTCTCTTGGATCGGCCCTTGTCAGACCTTTTTCCTTTCCCCTTTGGAAGGACCCCCTTAGGGTCGGCCTCCTTTTCTGTGTTAGGCTTCTGAGGGCCCAAAGGCAGCAGAGTAGGCGGTGGCATTAGGGCTGGAAGAGGGCCCTGAAGTTGGGCCGTAGACGCCTCGGAGACCTCCTTTGCCACCCCAACTTGCAGGTTGGCCAACACTGCCTTCTGTTTCCTTTCAACTTCACTGCCATGGCGAAGTGCAGGGGGAATCTTCGTAGCCATGAGACCCTTCAAAGAAATCTTTGGAAAATCCTTAGAACCTAGCAAGAAAAAGAGGGAAATGAGGTTACAAACAGAAAAAGCATGAGATATAAAAGTAGTAACAAAGCAAACTCACCCATGGCTCGTATAAGACCGTGTTTGACGAATAGTTTGTTTTGTTGAATAACCCCTTGAAAGGTTCCCTTGTAAGAGAACAGACGCCTAACGGCCGCTAAATCCGGGTCAGGGAGTAGGCGGGAAAAAGTATCCCCTGTCACAAATCGGAAACATGTTAAAAACCAGCAAAGGAAGGTGAATGGAAAATAAAAACAAGTGACACATGACACTTAAGGACACTAAAGTAAACGCAAGACTCACTAGGAAGGGAAAGAGTTCGGGGAACAGAAATTTCCGGACAAGGGTTCACAGGAGAACTCTGCCACTTCCCAGCCACCCAGAACCATTGATTCCTCCAGTTCTTTATAGAGGTAGGTTGTCCAGTAATAACAGGAGGATATGAGCCTCGAGGAGACAGATAATACCAGTCCTTCACATCGGCCCTCACGTCCCTCTCCCTTCTCACTGACTTCTTCAGAGTGTACAAAGTATAAATAATGTATAGTGAGATGGGATGGTCGGGGTTGACCTCTTGCCACGCTAGCCAAGTGCCCACGGCCTGTGTCCAGAAATTAGGTGCTAACTGGTAGGGGCACAAGTTGTAGTTCCTAAGCAGGGCCCTGAAGAAAGGATGTAGAGGTAACCTCATACCGCAGGACAGGGCATCGTAACATATGGCTGCTTGGCCTGAGGGAGGGCTGCATGGTCGGATTTCAGTAGCGACCTCGCCGAGGCCCCAACCAAGTCAACTCCTCGGATTTCAGTAGCGACCTCGCTGCTCTCCCAAAGATCTGGGTTTGGGTCGGGGTCCACTTGATATCCTGATATTTTGCTCACCAGGTCCACCCAACCTTCGACCCGGGCTATCTCCTCCCCTGAGAGCCCCAACTCCTCTTTGTGCGCCCGGAAAGGGGCCCTGGTGCCCAAATCAAGATCCTATGGGCCAGAAGAACCTATTGCTCCCTCTCTCCCCATGTCTCTATCACGTTTGCTTCGGAGTTCTCTTAGCGCGGATTCCTCTTCGGACGACATATGGGCCATGTAATTCTGGTTTCTCTCTTCTTCGCTGTCAGAATCACTCAAATAAATTATACCGCTAGTTTTCCTATTCCTTCTCCTAATCTGCTACCTAAAGAAGTGGGAACTAAAAACCGATAAAGAGATGGGGCAGAAACCTCTGACGGGAACCGCCATCGCTAACATTTCCTGTGAACCCGTTCCCCCAACTCTTTCCATTTTTTCTTTTTGTTTTAAAGGAGAGTCAAACTCAATAAAAGAAAAACAAAGTGCAAAAACAAAATTCTCAAACCCACAATGAGGAACTAAAAATAAGAAAATCTTGCATATACAGGGATCAAGAGATTTACCTTCAAAAGACAAAAGCTTGACACCGTGCACTTGGAGCGAAGAACTCGCCAAGAAAAACTGTGGAACGTTAAGGGCGGGTGCTGGGTAGAAAACCCTTGAAGAAAAAAACACGAAACTCGCAAGGAAGAGAAAAACTGCGCAAGCTTTCGCGAAAGTATTGTTGCAAAGATTATGAGAAAATGGAAAAAGGGAAAACAATGAAATGACGGGGGATTTATAGAGACCCCAATGGCCTGGATTTCTTGGTTTTTGTGAGCCGTATGATTAACTTGATTAACCCATGCTTCTTGGGAAATGGAATAATCAAAACGCCAGCCGTCAAATGGAGGGGCAAAATCGTTCAGCTACCACAGTAAGTGCCACGCGCTGCATAACCCTGCTCCCATCACCTTTTATATATTTCTTGGGAACTCAAGACAATAGCCCCTTTTATTAAATACACCGCCTAAGATACGCGCTGGCACGTCCTAAACCCTCACTCAGGAGAGAAGCCGAAGCAGGAGGTCGACTTCACGCCAAATCCAAACCTTCAATAAGGAAAATCATCCTAGGCACCAGGTCTGCGACATCATACAAAAGCCACCATAACAAAGCTAGTACCTCGGGAGTACAACAAATCCTACACGTCCATGAATGATCGCTTCGGATTTGAGGGACTAGTGTTGAATTCAGGCCCAAAGAAAGGTACAGTAATTCACCAGCAAGGGCCCAATGGACCTTGACCCACGGATAAAGGCCTAAAAGTATCACCTGGGACGAATGCCGAGGTGGTACGACAAGCAAACCTCTTTAGCCGACCTGGTTAACGCTTAGCCGATGTGCTTTATACTCAGCCGGGGCGCTTTATGGCATTGACCAGAGGAGAGATGGAGTCAGTGATGGGACACTGCCTTTACCAAGACGTGACAGGCGCCCATCCCCTACGAAATGTAGCAATGATTACGGTTGAAAAGTAAGGTTGTCACCTCCATGAGCTAGGGTGATGATAAATGTAAAGTACGCCACGTGTCGGGATCTAAGATAACAAGTTCCTCTATAAATAAAGCACGATTGTCTCCAAGTTAGAGGTTAGAAATTTCTCACGCTTAACAATATACTTCTCTCACTCCCTTTTTTCTCTTTTACACACTTATATTTTCCGCACCCAATAGATATATTCGCCTAAAATGAGTACTGACTTAGGCATCGGAGTGCAAACGGGAGCCACCTCGGGCCCCTTTGCAAGCTGATTGTTTGTCCTAGTGCGCAGGAGATCCCCGTGTTCAAGAGGGAGGAGCTGAGACGTGTTGGTCCAAGGTCCAGCCGGATTTTGTGGTCAACAATTTTTATTTTTATTTTTATTTTCAATCTTCATCTACAATCTTATCTCAAAAGTGTGGATGAGTGAGAATCTTTTGATTTCCCATTTTATCTTCACATTCTTTTCCCTTAATTCATTTATCGAAACTTATTTTATATTTATTTTAATTCTTATTTCAAAAACATTGATTTATCCAAGTTGACTAAATCGATATTGCTTATACAATTAATATTAATTTAGCAACGTTACTTTTTTATTTACTTTTAGAATATTGTCCCATCAAATTTCATTTCTCATAATAACTCCGTTAAACAATTCAAATACTACGTTTATGTGTTTAATAGATTTTTTTTTCTATTTTTAATTCAAACCTCTTAACCCTCTTTTGACATTATTATTTCGCTTATAAGAACACTCTTTGAACAATTCAAAGAAAATCTTATTTTAGTTTTGCCCAAATAGGAGCATAATATTAAAAAAATTTCATTACAAAAATATGCTCACAAATTAATTTAATTTATCTATGTACAATTTTTTTCACGTTTTCTCACGACTTATCAGAAATATTTTTTAAAGTAATTATTGATTTGCCTAATATTTTATGATATCAGATTACGTCATAATATATCATACTCGATTTATTTATTAAGTCGACATTTTAAATAATTTTCTAATATATATTTCGAAGAACTTGACAAAAATTTTAAATAAAGTTTTAATATATTAAGAATTGAAGTTAATTTACCATTTATAATTTTCCCTTAATTATGTCAACTACTTTCAAAAAAGTATTAGCACTTAAAAACGTTACTTTAACATTCATTATATACATATAAAATATACAAAGCACATGCTTACTACTAGTTGAAGGATAAATAAAAAATTATAAATTATTTTCGAGAATATTATGATCTAAAATATTTCTCCATTTAAGTTGTTTTAAAAATAGTATAGATATAAAAATAGATCAATGAAATCTGAAGAGACAACGACCATCATTAAATTAGAAATTTTATTTTTAATTATAAAATACTATAATTAAAATAAAATGAATTGAAGGATAAATAAGAAATTATAAATTATTTTCTAGAGTATTAGGATCCAAAATATTTCTTAATTCAAGTTATTTTAAAAGTAGTATAGATACAAAAAAAAAAAAAAAAAAAAAAAAAAGGTAGTATAGATATAAATATAGATCAATGAAATTTAAAGAAACAACAACCATCATTAAATTATAAAATATTACATTAATTATAATATATAATAATTAAAATTAAATTAATGGAAATGACAAATAAGAAATTGTAAATTATTAATGAAATTTAAAGAAACAACGACCATCATTAAATTATAAAATATTTCATTAATTACAATATATAATAATTAAAATAAAATTAATGGAAATGACAAATAAGAAATTGTAAATTATTGTTATGGACATTATTGTCCAAAAAAGTTTCTACCTTTAAGGGAATTTTAAAAGTAGTCTATATATAGATAAGAATTATGGCATCATGTGTACACTCTCTCTTAAAAAAACTAATTCTTACACCAAAACGGTGACGGAGAGAACTCTCCTCACATTTTTTCCTGGTCAAAGGTAAGTCAAAATCATATCACAGCTTTGGATCTTGTCACGTCCATGTTAGAAAATAAAACAGCATCAAATATAAATCTTATATTTTATGAGACTAAAAGAGAAACTAAAATAATTTATTTAATTATATCTTGGTCCTTGATAAAAACTATAAATAAGACCATTCGTTGTTCAAATAAAGAGAAAAGAAAATAAAATGTTTCAACCCTATATATGA
Source organism: Ligustrum vulgare (assembly GCA_963555705.1). NCBI lineage: Eukaryota > Viridiplantae > Streptophyta > Magnoliopsida > Lamiales > Oleaceae > Ligustrum > Ligustrum vulgare. Next base: position 57,267,065 of record OY743168.1, on the reverse strand, counting down.
GGCTCGCTAATAGAAGGGGGTTTGAAACCCCTATTTCTGAAAAGGTAAATTTTTTTTTTTTTTGTTATTTATTATTATTATAATATTATATATTCTTATATTAATAATATAATATAATAAATTTATATTATTAATGTTATGTTTATTATTTTAGATACGAGAATTAGATTAATTTTCATATGAGATATGATATATTATCACGTGACTAAATTATAATTTATATATACGGAAGGCAAGGAGTGATTAGGGGCGGAGCCAGCGTGTGGCGAGGTAGCACGGCCGCGCTACCTCGCCGCCGGCGGACCACCGACTATCCAATTTCAAAAAAACAGTTTTTTTTTTTTTTTTTTGGTTGTCGTCTACACCCAATTACCCATGCCCCCACAGCCGCCTCCTCAAGCACACCACAGTTTGTTCGCATTTCAACCAGTATCCTGGGTTCCGTTTCCAGACCATTACCGATGGGCTTCCTGATGACCATCTTTGAGCTGGCGAGCAAGTCATGGATATCTTGCCTTCTACCATAAAAATAACGGCACCACTCTTCAAGGAGATGATGGTTGAGAAGAACTTATTCTCTTCTGAAACCCGAAGGCCAATTACTTACATCATGGCTGACGGGTCCCTGCCATTTGCCGGTGATTTTGCTGAAGAGAAAGGGATTCCACTCATATATTTTCGTACTATTAGTGCTTGCTCCTTTTGGGCTTATTTTCGGATACCAAAACTCACTGAAGTCGGGGAAATTTCCGCCGAAGGTGTCCACTTTATATCCTGATTCCCACTCAACCTATATGTTTAAATTTAGTCAAAAGAAAGCCCTTAAGATATTTAACGCATGTTTTACTTGGTTGAAACGGGGAATTCTTGTTATTTTCCATTGGTTTATAGGCTCATTACATTGGCTTTGATATTACCTGTGGCAACTACATCTGTTGAAAGAGCATTCTCTGCAATGAATTTAACCAAGAGTGATTTGAACAACAAAATGGGAGATAAATGGTTGAATGACAATTTGGTTGTGTACACGGAGCGATACATTTTTAAAAATATTGAGAATGAGGCAATATTGCAGCGTTTCCAAAATATCAGACCCCGAAGAATGCAGTTGTCCGAGCCAACGAATACCAACTGATGTCATTATCATGTATTTTGCATTTATTTTGGTTTGTATTGGATTATATGTTCATATATTTAATTACAACTTTTTATTCTTATATCTATTTATTCATTTTTAAATATTATTTCAATAAATAATATTCACAATCTCGTTACTGCCATCGTTCACGTTAGTCGGTCAACTGTCAACGGCCGACGAGGTCAACGATCAACGGTCAACGCTCTACCTGGACTTCTCGGTTGGCTCCGCCACTGGGAGTGATGATCAATTTAATTTGACTCCAAGTGCATTAGTAATGCAAATATTGGAATAAACTCTTGAATTTTAGGATACCAAGGAGTGAGGTAAGTAACGTTTCAACTACAATGCAAAACAATAACATTTATTGTTATAATCTAAAGAGAAAAGATAGAAGAAATGAAGAAGCCAATAAAATTTTTGTATATATATTTTTTTAATAATAAAACTTCATTAATCCAAATCCATTTGGACAAAGTTCGAAGTAAATTGAGGAATACAATCACGCCAAGAAAAATCTACACCCATATCGGCCCCAAACGCGGCTAACGAGTGGGCAACATAATTATTGTCACTAGAAGCGTGGCAGCAAATCCCATTAATGGATTGCAAAAGTAAATAAATTTCATATAAAATGTTTGCATTCGGAGCACATTAAAAATCAGAGGCAAGTTCTTGTACCACCCGCAGGGAATCCGTTTCCACAATGTTTGGAGAAAGACCACAGGATTGCGCAAATCGAATTCCTTCCAGCACCGCCCTGGCCTCAACATCGGATACAGCTAGAACTCCCCTAAAACATTTCGAATGAGCCCCAAGGACATTCCTTTGTCATCCCTGATCACTGCTCCCACCGAATAAAAGTCTTGATTCCCACAAATAGGAGCGTCGGTATTGATCTTGATTTGTCCACCCGATGGCACCCTCCACCCCACTTGGCCCTTACGATTGTCCCCCCTTCCCCCTACCGAAGGTAATGCCGCTTGTGCCTCTCGTGAACTGTACTTCCATAATCCCCTAACTACCCCCCCACCACCGAAGCCGGGCGCCTAGACCCACCATGATATTCTCGATTTCGCTCTCCCCATATAACCCACATCACTCCTCCTAGCGATCCAATATCCGACCTATGGTTTTTACATAATTCATGGAGCATAACCTTCACCTCCATAGGTCCCAACAATTTTTTAATTACCTGCCATCATCCCACTTCCTTCCACACCCCCCTTAGCCCAATCGCATGAGAATAAAGCATGCAAGCTTGACTCAAGCCCTCCCAGAAGCCACACCGAGCCTGTTTTTCTTGGATGATTTTTCGACGCAACAGATTCGATCTAGCGATAGAATGTCATGAAAAAGGCGCCATAAAAAAACTTTTACCTTTGGCGGGGCATTAATTTTCCACAAACCAACCTACCAACTATCACGGCCTAACTGCCTTCCGCAAGATAATTATGCCCTTGCAATAACCTGTATCCATTTCGGACCGAGTACTGTTCGTTTGCTTCATAATGCCAAATAAGTTTATCATCATGTCCAACCTGTCCCAACGGGATGGAAATAATTTGCTCATAGTCAAAATTCCAAAACATATTAAGGATCAACTCGACATTCCATAAGCCAGTCACAGTTAAGAGCTTATCGACAGTAGGGTTACCTAGTATGGGTGGGGAAAGAGGCAAAAACGAGGGTACTAGAGCCACATATATATAGGAGAGAATATAGATATGCAAAGTATTAACGTCTAGGGTTACAGGGGTACAATTTTCATTCATCAATACAGGATAATATTTACAACACTCCCCCTTGAATAACATATTACAAAATATCTGCTTCGTTAAAACCTTGTTTGATAAAAATCCAATGGGACAAAAATATCAAATGAAGAAAAAAGATTACAATTATTCTTGGAGTATTTTTTTATGAATGTTGCCTTGTTAAAACCTTACCAGGAAAATCTAATAGGACAAAATCTTGGCTAAGGAAAAAGAGTACAGTTATTCCCCTAGTGTTAATCACTGCAAATCATCAAGTCGATGCCTCCCAATCTTGTGAACTGGTTTCTTGAATGTAGATGTTGGCAGTGCTTTTGTGGATAAATCAGCTACATTGTCACTTGAGTGAATTTGTTGAAAATTCTGGAGTATTTTGATTCTATCTCGTTAAAACCTTGTCAGAAAAACCCAATTGGACAAAACCCGAACGAAGAAAAAAAAGTACAGCTACTCCCCTTGATTCAATTTGTATTGAATCATCCATATAATTACTTCCTCTGATTCAATCTCTATTGAATCATCCATATCTTGATCCATTCACGAGTCTCATATAAGATAATATATCAATAGACTTTGATAACAACCACCTCATTAAAAATCTTGCTTGGAAAATCTTGTGGGATAAAACCTCGACTAAGGAAAAAAGAGTGTAGCGAATATTAGCTCCCCCTCACGGGAACATTACAATTATATTAATGGAAACCCTTCTTATTGAATGATCATGATACTTCCCGAAAATCGAAATTCTTGATCAATGGAGGAACAATATCACCCTTTTTCGCTCTAGTGGTACCAGGGATGTCCTCACAATATTCATATCATGAGGTCAGAGGTTCAAGTCCCTGAGGACGAGCCCAGCAAGCTGGGACAAAAATCTCCTTCAAAGGGAACAATTCGTGTGTTATGGGGTCCATCAACGGTGACCAAAAATACCGTGACATAAAAATGTGCGTTTTTATGCTCTAAATGGTACCAGGGGTGCCTTCACAATTCTCATATCATGAGGTCAGGAGTTCAAGTTGGTGGAGACACGCCCAGCACGCTGGGACAAAAAATCCCTTCAAAGGGGAACAATTCGTGTATTACGGGATTCGTCACAAGACTGGCAAAAATACCGTAACAATTGTTCTCTCCAAGAGTATATTTCTCTTCAATGAACTATTTTTACTATTTATTTATTTATTTTCTTTTGGAGATATTTTCTTAGAATATAATGTTATCCAACTTTAGCCGTGTCATATATTTATTAAATATAATATTAAAAACTATCATTCCAAAATCCAAGACATCAATTTGAGTTGGAGTATTTAAGGTTGTTTGAGATTGTTACTCTTTTTAATTAGTATAAATGAATCTAATTTTTTTTTTTTAAAACTTCGATTTCGAATAAACTTGTGCGAGGATCTAGTAATATAATAATGCATTATGTTTATCATTTATAGATTCTTGTTTCCTCAATGTTGAGAAAACTATCCAATGAAAATGACAATCAACAAGATATAATCATTAGGATTTAAGACATTTTATAAGGATTCATGTATTCTTAGCATCCTTTAATGATGAAAGTGTTATATGAACAATTATAATTGGACAACTAACTAACTGATAAAATATTTTATTGCACAATATATCTTTATTCTTAATCGAGTTAATTTATCTCAGGATTATTAATTATATGAACTTTTAGTAATTTTTTCAATTATTATAAATTTTTCCTTTATTTTGATAATTTTTCAAAGGCTTTGAATTGATCTCTCCTATTTATACATCAACCCAAAGCCTTTGAACTATATAAAATTGTAATAATATTCTTCTTCTACATTTTTGTGTTCAAGTACAATTTTATGAACTGTGTCTATATTCTTAGCGGTTTTAACATAGTCGAATCCTATATTATTTAAGCAAGCATAATCATACTTATATATTTCTTCTAGTTTACATTGGACAACAGGATATATATCTCTACATTTTTTTAGCTATAGCTAATAAAAAAGAAATGTCTTTATCATCTAAATACAATTTAAAATCACAAGCATTAGAAGTGGATGCTGATGAAGTGTTTATATATTCTATTGTTCTCTATTATTTGGATCTAAAATTCTAAGAACTAATCTTGAGAAACTAAGTATCTAATACTGCCTACGTCCTACAAAGATCGTCCACTATTCATTTTTCTTCCGTCCCAAAAAGATGGTCCACTCTCTTTTTTGAGAGTAAGTTATATGTCCCATTTTGCTCTTATTTTATGTTTTTTTTTTATTAATCTAAATGAATTTATACTCTTTCAATTTTGTGGAAAATTACAAAACTTATTAGGGGTATATTAGGAAAAAGGATTGTAAAACTTATTTTTTCAACAACATTAATTGATATTTCTTAATTTGTGTGAAATTGGGTAAGGGGACTATCTTTATGGAACGGAGGGAGTAGTATTTCTTATATTTTCCCACTTTTATTGGTTATTTTGTTGTCTTAATTCTTCAAAAAGTAATTCTATTTCTCTAATTCCTAAAACACTTGTTTTTTTTTTTTTTTTTTGAGTAATCTAAGTCCCTTAATATCTTCTATATTATCGTTGTTCATAACCAATAATTAGAGCATATAAAATCATAGGCATGTAAAAGCCAATGTTTAGAAAACCGGAAACCGGTTCGAACCGGAAAAGGCTTGGTCAAGGGTCAAAAGGTCAAACCGGGGTCAAACCGGTTTCAATTAAAATATAAAAAATTATTAAAAAATCACAAAAATTCTAAAAAATAAGTTATTTTACAAATAAACTAATATTTACTTATTTAGAAAATAAAATTATACACAAAAATAGCTTAAAAGAACAAAAAAATAAAAATAAAAAAACGAAAACCGGTTGAATCGGCCGATTTTTTCCCGATTTTCAACCAGTTTCTCGGTTGAACCAACCTGTTTTTTACCGGCCGGTTTTTGGGATGAACCGGACTGATTTTCCGGCCGGTTCCCGATTTTCCCGGTCGAACTGGTAAAAGCATGTAAATAATGATAAGCAAAAGTTATAGAACTCAAAAAAAAAAAAAAAAGGCTTTCCCTCTATCGTCGTTCTATAGCTGCCATGTATGTACTCAGTCAATTTTTTGAATTAGATGAATATTTGATGCTCCATCTCATATTGATGTATAAAACGCATGAAGAAAAGATATCAGATCCAAATAAAGAACCCCAAATAAAAAAGGAAAAAAAAAAAGAAAGCAAATGATTATATATGCTAATCCTATTAAAGAGTCATATACTCCTAAGATAGTATATATTGACTTAACTAACTGTAAATCTCTCAAAAAGGTTCAAATACTTGAAATTTTGAAATTTGAGATTTCTGAAGTTATATCGTCATGGGGAAAGAAATTGAATTAAAATGACAATTTGTCGACATACTTTATAAAGCACTTGTAAAAAAGCAAACTACGAAAATGGTCGTATGGTGCTTAAAATCTTCAAGCCCATAAACTTTTATAATAAAACCTTTCATAATATGAAAATAGTGAAAATAATAAAAGAAAATATGTCCAAGAAAATCAACATAAAAATAGTTGGCCAAAGTATGCATCAAGGCTAAATTGAACTTACTACAAAAATCTAAAGTTTTGGGACCTGTAGTGTAAAGTCAGTAAAATATCGATAGATATTTTCAAATGGAAAATAAAATTGTACAGTCGTAATACATAACTTGTTGCACAATGAATGTTTCAAAGATCCGACATTGATTATGAAACGAAATATAGTATAAGTAATATTTTATTTGTTTGACAGTACATCACGAGTGTCAATAAATATATGATTTTTACCAATGTAAATTCTGATAAGATGATTAATTCTAATTACTAGCTTGTACTCTTTGATGTACCAATGAGTGAGATCAAAATGTGTAATCAACAACTTGGTACTTTGGGAGTATTCTTTGAAGTATCGATGAGTGAGATTAAAAAGGGTAATCGATAACTCGGTATTTTGGTATTGCGCTGAAGATAAATTGGTATTTTAGGATTACATTGAATGATTAGAGATCTGTGACCTCTATTTGAAATTTAACGACTTAAATTTGATTGTAGCAATTTGACAATTGCAATGTGAAACATATAAGATACTTGAAGCATACAATTATAATCAATTATGGATTAAATATGCACGAAGCATATAATGCAAGTTTATTTGATCAAAGTATATAGATATTTTGTGATTGGAATATATACAATGTAGTTGACTTAGTGAATATATATGTGGGTACAAGATTGACCAATGATGCCATATAATATAGAGATCAACATTTGTATTTGTTATTATTATCATTGATAATTTAAATATGGTTAGATCACTTGAATAACTTTCAAATGCACTTAAAAATTTGATATATATGATATGCAAATCTCAAGTAATAATGATGCATATTCTTTGTACAATGACATTACATACTATTTTTTTATGATTAATATGAATTATCATGACGTATAAGCCATATACCCCTATTTATCATTGATATAATTTTCTTTATGAGACTTTCTAAGAGATTAATATGTGGATGACTCATTAATACAGATTAAATCAGGGGGAGTAGGTGTATTCTTTTTCATTCACTTAGGTTTTGTCTCATTGAATTTTCTTGACAATGTTTTAACGATACTTCATCAAATTACTCCAAAAAACTTCAAAGATTCATTCAGATGATAATATAACTGATTTATCCACAAAGTCACTGCCAACGTCTACATTCAAGAAATTGGTTCACAAGATTAGGGACGCGTCGACTACTTTTTTTTCCCCTTAATTTAGGTTTTGTCTCATTAAGTTTTTTTGGTAGTGTTTTAATGAGACAATATTTATTTTAATACTCCAAAAAAATTGTACTATTTCTTCTTCGTTTGAAATTTTTGTCCAATTGAGTTTTTACGAACAAGATTTTAACGAGATGAATATTTTGAAATATGTCATTTAAGGAAGAATATTTTAAATATTATATTTATTTGTAAATGACATTTATATCGTTGCAGCCCTAGATATTATTGTCCTGTGTATCCCTAATTCTTCCTTATAAATGGGACTCTGATTCTTGATAAAATACTAGTATATTGACATCTTCATTAGTCTTTCTTTTTCTCTCTAATTTATAACATTGATTAATTTTAAGAACCATAAATGAAAAATTAATTCAATTAACATTACCATAATTTTGTGGACAAAACCATGGCGGGGGTCTCATTTTCATCTTCACCAAAAGGGTGTAATTATAACGATGGAGATTAGATCATAATCATTTTTCTCCACTGTGATTTATCAGTGGAGTGAAATAAATTCAATTTCTTCCATTTTCTCTCTCATGCATTTGACCAAACTTTAAAAGCACTAATCAAATTATACTCTACAATCGATATGTATGTTACTTTTTGTTGGATATTGATTAATAAATCGAGAATTGAAAATCGATTAAAGTGACTTCGTGTCGACTTCGGCCAAATACTCAAAAGCTCGGCTCAATCCGTTTAGGCAATATTGTTTGCCACTTCGCCGCTTCGGGGCGCACAAACGGGGATCGATTTCATTTTCGGGTTTTTAAGTTAAACCGCGGCCAAAAAACACCTTTTCGTAAATGTGCATTGTTTGGAAAGGGAGCATGGTTTGACCTTAAACCATTTCGTCCACACCCTTTCATGGTCTATATATAGGACCCTTTGGGTATCCTATTCATCACTTTTTAATATGAAAAACATCTCAACATCCTCAATTCTCTCCAAAATCAAATCATTTCATTTGTTTTGATATTCTTTCATGTCATCATTTGGAGTACATAAGACAAATTTGGTTCGTTGTACTTGTGTTTTGGAGTGCTACAAACACAAGTGAAGCCGTTGTATCTTGGGAGTCGATTGCCGTTATCCGTAGGCACCGTTGCGGGGCAAATTCGACTTAAGGACAAAGAGTCCAACTCTTGCCTCAGCTTTGTCCTTATTCTTCTTCTTCTTATTTGTGTTTTTCCTTGCCGTTACTCTGTCCAAATTTCGGCTTGGATTTACAAACTTTCAATATTTGGCTTCACTATTCACAAATCCACCCAACACTTTTGACAATTGCAAATTGGTGGAGTTTTATAAAAGTTAAATTAAAACACTACTATCAGTTGAATCTTTTGAATAATTTAATGCCACGTTAAAAATTTCCATATAATTAGCACTATTTGTCGGGTCGGCGCACAAAAAGTGGCAAAGGACTCTATTTGGTAGCACTAAAAATTTAGCATATGTTTGAAAAATATGTTTTTAAATATATTTTTTACAACATAATTTTCTAAATCAATTTTTAACCACAAACATTTTTTCTCTCCGTTTTAACCACACATAATACCTAGAAAGTATAAAAAAATGTTTTTAAACCTAAAATTTTAACAAACAGATTTATTTAATTCAAAGTCAACATTTAATCTTAATCACACATTTATGGGCTCACAAGTTTTCAACCACATATCTAATAAACTTTTATTAAAATATACCAAAAATTTGATTTTTATCAATACCAAACTTTCAAACATAATACTATTGTGTAGGAAGACAACAAAACTGGGTTGACCTTCCTACAATTATTCATTTAACATCATTAGTTTTTCTTTTTTTCCCGTCCATTCTTTTTCATGTCCCAACTCCAACTCACTTCATTCTTTCTAACGTGCAATTCCAGAATCTTCTCTCCACTTTAAATGGGAATATGGAATATCTGGTTTGTGTATATATTCACTCTAATGTATTTTTAAAATTCCAGGGCAATGCCAACTGCTCAAAAGGTAGAGAAAATGCTTTGATTATGTGCAAGGAAAACGATTCATCTAGATGGTAGAAGGCGTACAAAGATTTTGTGGAAGCAGGGCCGGTCCTTCCATGAGTCAGAAGAGTCCACCGACTCAGCCCAATAGGCCCAAAAAAAAATCTGAAGCCCAAAAATTTGTTTGATGTTTTATATATATATAAAGGAAGTCTAATTGAAATGGTTTCTTGTTTGGGCTAATCATTGTCCCAAATAAACAAAACAAATTTACAAGCAATAGTCCATAAAGAGCTTGAGTCGTAGAAGGCTAGAAGCATTACATTAAATTCAAAAGATTCAAAACAAAAATGGGCGCAGAAGCATAAATGAAAAATTGTGTATCTGTCAATGGACAATGGTCGATCACTCATTGAATTGAAGGACCAGCTCTGATTTTCAATTTGCTTCTCTATTTTTAGGTGAGTTAATGAAACCTCTTAAGTCACATTTTTTATCTTTTGATTTTGTTAATTGTTATGCTTTATTTTTCTTGATTTCTTGTTTATATTATAATATTACAATGATGTTTAATGTTCTAATTTTCATTTTGAAGATATTGAATTGTGTAAGTTGAGTTAACTTAAATATAATGTTAGGCTTAGGCAGTTACTTAAGGATTATCACATTGTTATAAAAAAAAAAAAATGGGACTTTTTTTATTGTTGATTAGTGGCTTGAAATTGTGTGTGTGTTTTTTTTTTTTGGTAGAAAATTTTATTGACCTAAGAGGCTAAGACATTAGTGATTAGTCATTGTTTATTGAGCAAGTGACTAAGTGAAAGTATGTTAATTGTTGAATATGCTTCAGTTTTATTTTATTATAAAACATTATATTTTGTCTTGTTTGGCTGTTAGGCTTCAATCATATACCATGCCTCCCAAGTATATGTCTGGATCTCAGAAGAAAAAAAAAGGAAGCTAAAAGTAGAAGCATTAATTCAAAGTCAAGCTGGAGATATCAATAAATACTTCACTTCTAGTCAAAAAGTAGCTGTAGAGAGTGCAAATGAATTGGATGAGATTGATATTGAAGAAGTGCTGGAACCTCCCAATGTGGATGAGTTAGATGATAATGAAGAAGTGCTTGAACCACCCAATGTAGACGAATTAAATGATAATGAAGAAGAGCTCGAACATGCCAATGTTGATGAATTCAATGAGAATGAGAAAGATGATGAACATGTTCAAAATGAAGATTTAAATGAAGAGGCTTGCTTTGATGATCCAGGGAAGTGGGATAACATTGTTCAAAAAGTTAGGGACTTTTTGGTGAAAAGAGGTCTAAAGAGAGATCCTCGTAGATTGTTTCCTAAAGATAGTGCCAAAAGACATTTTGATGCTTCACATTATAAAAAGGTATTGCCAAATGGGGAGGAAAATGATAGAAGATGGCTTGTATACTCAGTTTCTTTACACAAGATTTTTTTGTTTTCCTTGCAAGTTGTTCAAGAAGCAAAAAATTAAGAATGGGTTTGGTCAACTAGCTAATGAATGTTACAATGATTGACATAACTCGAGTAGTTGTCTTAGAACTCATGAAGCAAGCAAGGAGCATATGGAGTGTATGACTGATTGGCTAGAATTGGAGAGAAGATTCCAAAAAAATAAGACTATTGATGCAAGTGTACAAGAACAACTCAACAGAGAAAGGGAACATTGGAAACAAGTGTTACAAAGGATAATTGCTGTTGTGCAAGGATTGGCAAAAAATAACTTGGCATTTAGAGGAAGTTATGAGAAACTTTATGTTGAAAACAATGGCCTCTTCCTGCAAATGATTCAAACTATTGCTCAGTTTGATCCAATAATGAAAGAGCACCTTAGGCGTATTAAAGATCGCGAGACTTGTACTACATATCTTGGTCATAGGATTCAAAATGAATTGATTCAAATGTTGGCAAGTGAGGTAAGAAAAAAAATACTTGTGAAAGTTAAAAAAGTAAAAAAAATTTCAGTCATGCTAGATTGTACTCCAAATGTTAGTCACAAGGAGCAAATGTCTCTTGTCATATGATGTTTGGATGATTCAACAAACTCTACGAAAGTTGAAGAATATTGGGTAGAATTTTTTAGAGGTAGATGATACTTTGGGACTTGGACTTTTTACACATCTAAAAAAGGCATTAATCAATCTTGGGCTTGATATTGATGATATAAGGGGTCAAGGATACGAAAATGGATCCAATATGAAAGGGAAGTACAAAGGTGTACAGAGTAGATTACTTGAAATAAATCCCAGAGCTTTTTATACTCCTTGTGGTTGTTATTGTCTTAATCTGGCATTGTGTGATATGGAAAACTGTTGTCCTAAAGCTATGTCATTTTTCGGAGTAATACTGTGCATTTATACATTGTTCTCCTCTTCTACCAAGTGAGGGAGAATTTTCAAAGAGCATGTGAAGTATTTGACAGTTAAGCCATTGTCACAAACACGCTGGGAAAGCTATGTTGAGACTGTTAAACCTATAAAAGAGCAAACTGCACAAATCAGATATGCTTTACTTGACTTAGCAAGTGATACTGAAGATCCCAAATCAAAGAGTGAAGCTGAATCCTTAGCATTATATGAACTTGAGAGTTTTGAGTTCTTGCTTGGTATGGTAATTTAGTACAATTTGTTACATGCCATAAATACTGTGAGTAAATTTCTTCAATATGAGAACATGGACATTGATGTTGCTATCAAACTTTTAAATGGACTTATTTTATTTCTTGAAGAGTATAGAGAATTTGGATTTGATAAGGCCATGGTTGAAGCTAAACAAATGGCAAGTGAGATGGGCATTGAAGCTGTCTTTCGAGAAAAACGTGTTGTCCGAAGAAAAAAGTAATTTGATGACAGTAACAGTGAAGAAGTAACACAATCAATTTTTTTTTAATATATAGTTTGGGCCGTTCGCAGTTTATCCTCATGCGGGCCAGGAGCTAACATTAATAGTAGATAGTACATGAAAGGAGGAGGACATAAACCTAACCTCCAAGAAAGCAAAGGAAGCAGTAAATGTAAGAGTTCAGCTCCCTAAAAATAAAAGCAATGAAAAGTACAAGTAAAATAAATCCTAAGCTACAGCCCTCTGTAGCTGGGTATGTCATATCTGTCGATCTGTACAAGCGCCCTAAGTTTGCGAGGTACATCATGCGGTCCATACTCCTGATAGTGTCTCTGATCCCAACCCTCTGATGCAAAAGTGTCAGCAACCTGATTACCCTCACGGTAGATATGGGAAATAGTATCACTGTCAAACTGAAGGACGTCTCTGATCTGTCTAAGGATGCCCTGAATCCTCCAAGGTCCACCTCCTCGGATGATACAATGAATTGCCACTAACGAATCAGCCTCAACCCAAATAACTGTAATCCCCAATCTGCGGGCAAGAAGAATGCTATCCAATATAGCCCACAGCTCAGCCTCAAGAATAAGGCAGTCCCCATAGAATGTAGAAAAAGCCCATATATAGTGCCCGCCATGATCCCTAATAATACCCCTTCCACTAGCTGCACCGTCCTTAGCGCATCCATCAGTGTTAAGCTTGAAGGCTCCCACCGAGGGAGTATGCCAAAGTACCAAAATAGGGAGAGAGGGTGTAGAGGGAGCAAAACTAATACCAAATAATGAGGCAACAACTGTTTCCTCGAGCCAATGCTGTGACCTAAGGAGTTGCCCAATATGTAAGAATGAGAGCATCCGGTATACTCTCCAAATAATCCTCCTCAGTTCCATAATTGACCAAGCTCATTCTTCTATTCAGACACGATTTGCACAGTTTAAAAAATATATATGAAGAAACATTTGGGTTTTTGTTTAATTTGGAGAAGTTACAAGGTGCTGATGATGATACCTTATTGAGGTCTTGCAAGAATCTTGGAAATTCTCTGACACATAATGGTTGTTCTGATATTCATGGGCAAGATTTGTTTTCTGAGTTTACATTCTTGAAGTGTTCCTTACCAAGAGAAACAAAATTATCAATTGATGTAGTGGATTATTTGAAGAAAATGGATTGTTTTCCAAATGCTTATGTTGCCTACAAAATCTAGCTGACTATACCCGTTACAGTTGCAAGTGCAGAAAGAAGTTTCTCAAAGTTGAAGTTGATCAAAACTTATCTCCGATCAACTATGTCGCAAGAAAGATTGAATGGATTGGCGATGTTATGAATTGAGAAAGAAATTATTGAACAACTTGATTACACATAGTTTATTAATATTTTTGCTTCCAAAACTCTAAGGCGAGTTGTATTTAAGTGATCGTTTTGAACATGTTTGATCTTATTATTAGTAATATAAATATTTTGAATATTAAATTCAGTTTAAGTTTTTTGCTGTCTATTGAATTTATTGGTTTTGCTCTAGAAAATTGTCATGAAGAAGAAAAAAACGGTTAATGAACACTACAACTTTAGATGCCCATTTTTAAAGATCGACTCAGACCAAAAAATTGTGAGGACCAACGCTGTGTGGAAGTAGCACAAGATTGATTAAAATGGGTTCTCATTCTCTCCAGAGACGGAGTTAGAGCAGGACGGGGGAGTGGCGACCGCCCCCAACATTTTTCGCCTGTCAACTACTCCTAATTAATTTGTAATATATTTTTAGGTTTCACCATATAACAGTTCTTCAGCCTCACAAAATTTTTAAATTTTTATTTTATTTTTTTTTATTTTTCAATTGACAAATATTAGCATAATATAACTTAAAGTCTAAAACCCAATAATACAAAAACTTTAGACTTAACTAGAAACACTAGATGACCCGTTATTTCATTTTCAATTCATTCGACGTAACTTTCAATTTAAAAATTTGACAACACTTTTCGAGGTGTGCCAACTATTGACATTGATAAGAAAATCAGTGAGATAATCTTGTTGATAAATTGATTCACATTGTCTTAACTTTTCCAGTTTCAACAATAATTACAGAACGTGCATTTACAGCTATGAGTGTCATTAAGACGATGTTGTGAAATGGTATGGAAGATGATTTTTTGTTCAATACTATGCTTGTATATATTGAGAAGGAGATTGTTGTGACTTTTCCAATAAATCCTCTTATTGACGAGCTTGAAGAGATGAAGATAATGAAGGACTAGTTTAAGATGCTTAAGTCAACTCCACCATTTGTCATATGAATAGACAATTTACTTTTGTCTTTTTATGCCCATCCAATCTTCGTATTTATTCTCAAACTGTATCGCGTTTGACATGTAGATGGATAAACTGATTTTGTCTTTTTGGTTTATCAATTTAACTTTCATATTTTGGTGCTCAAAATCCCCGATATCAATTCTTTTGGTTCAAAAAAAATTTTCAGCTTCCCCCTCCACTTCCCATATATTTCACCCCCGCAACATATAAATCCTAGCTCTGTGAGTTATTCTCTTACTTTTTGCTTCCTTTTGTATTCAATTCATTTTTTAAAAAAGAGAAAATTTTAGCATTAGTATACAACCTATTAGTTTAGTAACAAATGGGTCCTCCAACTTTTTTATCATTTAAGTCCTCAACCTATTATTTCAATTGCAATGTGGTTTCATATTGTAGTAGATTTCCCAAAGTTTGCTAAACGAGATGCAATCTAGATTATTGTCTACGTGTTGGCAAAGTCAATTCATTTCTTCTAGTGATGACGACTTTGCCATCTCAATTGTATGTTAGAGATGTGCCTAAATGTTCGCGTAAATTCTGCAAACGGGATCGTTGACAAGTAATAATTGTGATGAGTTGAGAGTATAGTTCCCATGCGGAACAAGGTCTAGTCCTAATTATCAGTTTATCGTCGATTCAATTAAGTGAAACAATTAAAAAGAAAGATGATTTTGTTTATCTATTATAAAAAATTGTAATGAATAAATAATAAAGAGAATAAAAATGTCGGGGAGTAACTACTATGAATGAGGAGCATGTATTGGAATTCGAATTCCCCTAATTATATCTATTTCAATTCAACAATTTTCTAATTTAGCTCATTCATTCGTTCTTGCTAATTGATAAAACTACTATATTTAACTTTCTTTTTCAAGAAAAATCAAATCTACCATAAACATGATCCGAATCTATTCCTAATCCGAATGTGAATGTTCATGATGCATTAATCAACAATTATCAAATAGATTGCACACGTCATATTGTTATTCCTAACATATATTGTTCGTGTGTTTATCTTGCCACGTTCTAAACTTATTGTGACTTTTCTAAGACTACAACAAGCAACTAATTATTCAATTGGTGATCAACCAATTAAATAATTCAACGGGAATGCAAGAATAAATCAAGAAACGCAAGAATTTACTAAATTATAGAATCGTGATTTAAAACAAATAAAAATTAGGGTTCATCTCATCCAATACATAAAGGAGCTTAACCTAACATATTAATTGATGAATAATCGATAAAAGAATTGATAGAAGAGTCGATAAACATAACTGATTACAAGCCTGAGTACTTCTTCAATTTTTCGTCCAACTCCGCCTCAATTGGCTGTCGACTTCCTATTTAATTCCCAGCAATTACTCTTAATTCACCAACCAGCCGACCAGCAAAATCAACCAATTAATTCCTCTGTCTAACAGCCGAGAACTTCCCTCTGAGTAGCCGTCCACTATCTCCTTCAATTCTCCAATTTAATCACCCAACTCGGCTCCTTTATTCTCTCCACCACCGTCCCCCTCTATGAATTAGGTCTCTCTCTCTCCTTCTATATATATTTTGGTGAATGATAAAGAATCCCCTTAGTGGATAGTTCCTGCCCCCTCCGTGCACAATGAATATATATGTATATATTTGAGAAAAATATATAAATAAGGTGATTATAAATGTAAATTTCAAAATTAAGATGAAAGTTGAAAAATTTCAAAAATCAGGTTTTTAGGTTTTAATTATAAATATTAAGGTCACAATGTTATAAAATCTCAAGTCACAAAATACAAGTCTTTTACGTCACAACTATCATTTTCAAGGTCACAACCATCATTTTTTTTTTTTAAAGTCACAGATTATTACAGGTTCATTAAACGACCAAAATATTAGGTCACAAATCGAACTTATTTTTAGATCACATTACCAGTCAAGACTGATTTCAATCAGGTCACAATTATAATCATTTTTTAAGTCACAAATTATTTCAGAGTCATTAAACGACCAATATATTAGGTCAGAAATCGATCTTATTTTTAGGTCACATTACCAATCGAGACTGATTTCAATCAGGTTACAATTATAAATATTTAGGTCACAATTAATTTAACTTGACAATCACTGTAATCACACCACGACCGACCAACACACTGCCCATTGACTGAACCACCAGACACCAACCAGGCAACCACCATCTTCTCACCACCGCCACCCCATTCACCTCCACACAAAAGATTTGTCATCGCCACCACTGCACTACAACCCAAAATCACCGCAATACAAAACTCAAATATGAAGACACAACAAAGCACAACCCTGTTGCAGTGGTGACACGATGCTGCGCAGCTACACACCTCGTAGCTGTGCCCAGGCATCGCCTTGTGACAAAGGCTCTACTGCACGCAACAACTGCGCAGTAGAGGTCGCCCTACGATCAGAAAACAGCCACAATCACCACCAAGCAGCCACCACAAACCGCTGCAATCAGAAAACAGCCACCACGACTATCACACAGCCACTCCCCGTCGTCATCACCGCCATTACATCAACCACCGTTGAGCAAATCGGAGTGTAGCATCACAACACCTGCACTAACAGATCACAAAATTTTCAAATCTCACCAATAGATTTGCAGATTCAGAAGAGATAAAACATTGAAGCCGCTGGTGCAACTGCTTTGATGCGCTAATATAGAAGCGGCGCCGCTGCCTCGAGGAAAGTAACGACGCCGTTGCAGTTACCATTGAATCGCACTCCTCCCAGTTGCGTTCTTGCCGGAGACGATCGAAGCACTGGCGGAGATCGGCGGCGCGAGGTGTGGCCGTGGGTGGAAGGCATCGCTGGTTTCTGTTCTAGGGGCTGAGAGTGAGTGGTTGAGGTGTGTATGACCATGTATTTATAGAGAGAGGGAGATAATTAGGGTTTGAAGTGGTATATGATTGAGATATTGTTGATTAATTAATTTAATTTTGAATTATTCTAATTAGTTATTAAAATATTAATTACAACATAATTTTTTTAATAATACAAGTTTCACCTTATTTATGAATTTTGATATTTAAAAGTAGGGGTGGATGTAATTTTCACTATATATTTCTTCCATTCAATTGGGTTTCAAGGCCCAATCACAAGTAGATAGGTTTTAATTTAAGTCCTCAATTTTCTCAAATAATTCAAGTTGATCCTTGAGTCTCTTCAAGTGTACAATTAAATCCTTGGCATTTTTATTCTTCATTCCATCACTCGTCTCGTCTATGAAATGTTTGCAATTTAGTCCTTGCACGATTTTAGTCAATTTTCTCCGTTTTATCTCCAGTTGCATCAAAAATTGAGTTTTTCCTAAAATAAATAAAATCAACATATAATTAACAATATAATATCCTAAAACACATACAGTTGTCTCAATTTAAAGGCAAGATAAGTACAAAAAGCGCTTATCAACCCCCCCAATTTAAACTCTTGTTCGTCCTCGAATAAGATAGAATAGAACTAATGAATCGAAATAGCAAAAGTAAAAATATTTTTTTCATGTCAACATGTTTACTATATCCCTCAATAATCTAGATCAATTTGTACTTCAGCAAGAGTTATGAACAATAAAGCAAAATAAATCTAGTTATCTCATGCCAAATTTTCAAGTGTGTGTGAATAGCCAATGCCAAACTTATACTCATGCAATGGATTACTTAAAACTGTGTAGTTCATTATGCAATATCAAGCCCGAATCCCATATGGTCAACCCTATTTATCTAATGATTTTTCTTTCAACGCTCATGGATGATCAC
Organism: Ligustrum vulgare; assembly: GCA_963555705.1. Taxonomy (NCBI): domain Eukaryota; kingdom Viridiplantae; phylum Streptophyta; class Magnoliopsida; order Lamiales; family Oleaceae; genus Ligustrum; species Ligustrum vulgare. The sequence goes on along the minus strand of OY743168.1, from coordinate 57,248,422 downwards.
AACTTATTGCTTTTCTCTCACATCCCCTGGTGTTTATCTATGGTGGTTTCTAAACATCAAAAATTTGCATTCTTCCACACTAGGTGGTCAGAATTAGCTAAATCTTCCCAAATAATCAATGGTAAGCGGTTCCCTAATTCATGCCTTTAGTATCAAAGTCTCAATCAATAAGCTTATACCAATTTTATTTATTTTATTTTTTTGGACGAATTTTTCTTTTTATATCCATGTCTTTTACCATCTTTTTGTAGAACTTTTCATACTTGCTTTCTATATGACCCATGTAGCGAGCTTTAGATCGGTGACTCCCAAGGCAGATAACTTTAGGGCACCAGGTTTGAAAGACCCCTCAGACTTAATTACTCGAGTCATAAAGGCTTAAATAGAAAAGTTAAAGATGTTTCATTGTCTTATGTGTAAGTCTACTCTCCGTTTTTGCTTTCTAATTGACCCCTGTAGCGAGCTTTAGATCGGTGGCTCCCAAGCCAGAAGACTTTAGGGCACCAGGTTTGAAAGACCTCTCGGACTTAATTACTTGAGTCAAAAAGCCATTTGAAGAGTAGAATAAGATATTCAGCATTTTTCTGTTTTTATGCGGGTAATGGTTTATACCCGTTGACCAAGATCTTTTCAACCAATGACACATTTCAGGAACTATAGAACCTTAAAAGTTCAAGCCAATCTGATACTGAGACCACTGGCCAGTTGGAGGCTCACTAGCAAGGTCCTTTCCGGAGATCTTCGACTGATGACTTGGTTGGTTTGGCTCAGTGTACTGAGGATGATGGTTTTATTCCGGTTACTAGAAATAAAAACCCCTGTGTCACTGATACTAGATTTCCACCTACTCGGATGATGACCAGGAGTCGGTCATTGGATACCTCTTGTTCCCAGTCTTGATGAGTGTCATCATATGGAATGTTAGGGGTGTAGCTAGTGCAGCTACTCGCAGGCGATTGAAGAGGTTGATTCAGCTTCATCAGGTTTATTTTTTGGTTATCTTGGAGCCCTTTGTTCTTCAGGAGAGATTGATTACATTAGATGGTTGCTTCGTTCCATTACTGGGATGCAAAATTCATCAGGAAAGATTTGGGCTTTCTGAAATTCTGCGACTACATTGGTTGATCACTTTATGGCCGACCTTGTAAATTATTTGTACAAAGATGAAATTAAACCCTTGACTTTGTGATTTTAGGGAAATAATTTTTGAAGGTCATGTTTTTTTCCGACCTTGTAAATTATTCCACGTAATTGGGTGGTAGGCTTTCCGTGATCGTTGCTGAAAAAACCTTTATTGATACAGGAGCCTAATTTGTGGGCCTCGTTAAAACCTCACATAGAAAAACCCTTTGGAAAAAAAATCTGAGTGAGGATCCCTGACTTTTAAAATAGATAGATGGGTGAGCACACCCGATTTCAATAGCTAAAGGAAAAAGAAATGGGCGTGCAAGCCCGACCTTATATGAAAATAAAAGAAATAGGTACTTAGACCGAACTATTAACGCTTAGCAAAACTCCGTGAGCTAACGACATTTGAGAGATGACACCAACCTCCAATTCATACATTGTCTCGAACCTACAATGCAAAACTATATGAGCTAACGCTTAGTAAGTAACGTATGTATGATCATGCACATGAGTTTCGATTCTCTTTCTCACAATGATCTCATTCTCAAACTTCACACCATCTAGCTATCTCAACTTATCCACTTTCCTACTTGGGCCTGAATCCCATTATGTTGTACCATATGAGCTCAATTATCAATCTAACCGATAACATGTGCCTTCCAGTGCCTGTGGTCCGTCATCGCCCATCGAGAATCAAGACTCCACAATTTGTATCCATCATCGTCCACCAAGACTCAAGATACTGCACCGAAAATTATATTATATCAATCAGGACTAGCCTATTATATACGGTGTTCGGCGTGTTGATCTGTAGTCCCAAGGCCACCAAGTGACCTCCCGAAAACACCTATATAATTGTGCTGGACTGTCAACACACAATCATCGACTACTGATAAGTGTTATATTAACGTTTATTTTATGCACTTATATCCTTGAATTAGCAATAATGTGATTTTATCTAAGTATTATTAATGCATCTTATATTTTATGTGGTATAGGATCATAAAGGAAGAGAAAAGAAGGAAAAAGGACCAAAATGCACTCAAAACTGAAGATTGGGGACCTTAGGTGCAAATTTAGTTACGGCCGTAAGGTAACTAAGTCACGGCCGTAAGAGTGTTCAACGTATTAAGGAAAATCAACAGAATGTGAGTTACGGCCGTAAATGAAAAGTTACGGCCGTAACCTTCAATGGTGAAAAGTATGCAGAGACACAGTTACGGCCGTAAAGGGACATGTCACGGCAGTAACTTCAAATTAAGAAAAATATGCAGAAACCGTGTTACGGCCGTAAAAGGAAATTCACGACAGTAACTTTCCAGTCAAAAATTTCCATATTTTAATTATTTCCATAATTTTGGGATTTCTTGAGCCCAAAGTTAGGGCACGAAATTGAGGCTATAAAAAGGGAATTTTATGACAGAAAAATGTGTGAAATAATTATTGAAAGAGGAGCGGCTCGCTTGAAGGATTGGAAGAGAAATTAAGCGACTCGAGAGGGTGATTCAAGAGAGAAAAATTCCGGAATTCTTCATGACTATGCTCGGCTAAGCTTCCATACCTAGTTCGAAGGGGAATTTGTATTTCATATCAATTTGTTTATTGATTTTCCAAACTAGTAACGTAGTTCTAAATTCTTCACTTTGATTTGTTGGATTTTTATGCGTTTTAAATTCAATCAATGCAATTCTTTATTTGATTAAGACCTTATCATTTAACTTGTTGTATTGAGATTTGCTATTTTGAATGATTGGATCCGTAATCGTCTTTTTGTTCAAATCATAGTAGCAAGTGGAAATTTAATATTTCCATAGAGAATCCCAACTTAGGTTAATTGTCACGAGCTTGTGTGATTGATAATCTAATTCACCATAATTCTTCTTAACCACTATATAGTTGTTGTCTTAAATCTAAAGAGCTTGTTTTAAGTTATTCAATGACTAATGTTTTATTAGAGAGCTTATTCTAATTAAATGCAACTAAGGGATAATAGGAATAGTTAGAGCTTATTAACTATTTACGGGTGATAAATCAAAGAAGAAATTGAACTCGCGTTACTTGGAAAGTGATAACATTGTGATAGAATACAACTGAACCTGAGAACTAGGACTCGTCAACATTTGATATTTATTCCAACCATTTTAATTGCTTTATTTTATTAATTAAATCATTTACGAACAACTCAAAACAAAACCCCCCTTTACGATTATAATTATTTGTGCTTCTTTGCTTATATGCTTAGAACTCGGTCAAGTAATTGTGAAATTTCTTATCTTAACCCAGAAATCGAGAGGACTTTTCGATAGAAAAGGAGAGCAGCGAGACAAATGACAGCTAACAACAGGACTCTTAAACAACTGGCTACCCCCGATGTGGCTCAGCAGCTCTTATGTATTACGTTTCCAACGGTGGAAGAAGGAAAAACTTTCGAGCTTAAATCTGTGCTCATCCACTTATTACCAACTTTTCGAGGGAACCCCGGCGAAGATCCATATAGGCACCTAAAGGAGTTCCATGTGGTTTGCGACAGTATGAGGCCCACGGGCATTACCGAGGAACAAATAAAAATGAGAGCCTTCCCATTCTCATTGAAGGATGCCGCCACCGACTGGCTCTATTGTCTACCATCGGGGACAGTTACTACTTCGAACGACATGAAAAGGCTCTTCTTGGAAAAATACTTCCCTGCATCGAGAGCTGGTACCATCCGAAAAGAAATATGTGGGGTGCGCCAGAACAACAATGAAACATTATATGAGTATTGGGAGCGTTTCAAAAAGCTCATCTCCAGCTGCCCCCATCATCAGATTAGCGAGCAAATTTTGGTGCAATACTTCTACGAAGGTCTAGCACCAATGGACATAAATATGATAGACGCCGCAAGCGGAGGTACGCTAATGGACAAGACACCAGAGCAAGCACATGCTTTAATTTTCAACATGGCGGAAAACACTCAGCAATTCAACTCGAGTAGGGATTCCCAAGTCCGCCGAGTAAACGAGGTAAGTAGTTCCAATATTGAAGGTCAATTATATGAACTAACGAATCTTGATAAGCAACTTGCTGTAGGGAATTCAAAACAAGCCAAGGCCTATGGAATCTGTTCGAACTTTGGACATCCAACGGATACCTGTCCGGTATTGCAAGAAGAAAACAATGAACAGGTAAATGTTGCTGAAGGCTTCCCTTTCCAAGGGCAACAGTACAACCCATATTCAAACATGTACAACCCTGGGTGGAGAGATCACCCCAACCTGAGTTACGAAAATAACAAACCCCCAGGTTTTACTCCAAACAAGTCACAAGGACTATTCCAGCAGCAAGGGACTTTCCAACCACAGGGACAATATCAACAAAAATCTCAAAATTCAGGTACGTCTCTTGAAGATATGGTTAAGATGTTGGCAACTAACACGATGCTATTCCAACAGGATACCAAGTCAAGCATTCAAAACCTGGAAAATCAGATGAGCCAAATGGCCACTGCCATAAATAGATTGGAGGCACAATCCGGAGGGAAGCTACCGTCACAGCCCGAAGTGAATCCCAAAAACGTGAGCGCCATAATTCTCCGGAGTGGAAAGGAAATTGAGGGTCCGCAATTGGAACCGGCTGCACCTGAAATGGAGGAAGATGAAAAGGATGGAGTTGGGAAGAGAAACGACACTTCGCAAAACCCTCAGATAAAAACTGACTCCCATTTAAATGTTAAACTAACTCCTGCACCTTTTCCTAGCAGGTTAGCAAAGACAGACAAAGAAAGCAAAGAAAAGGAGATGCTGGAGATGTTTAAAAAAGTGGAAGTCAACATTCCACTGTTGGATGCAATTAAGCAAGTACCCCGATATGCAAAATTTTTGAAGGAGCTGTGCACCAACAAACGAAAATTAAAGGGAAATGAAAAGGTGATGATGGGAGAAAATGTCTCTGCATTATTTCAAAGGAAACTACCTCCGAAATGCAAGGACCCAAGTATGTTCACCATACCTTGTCAAATAGGTGGTAAAACAATAGAACATGCACTGATAGACTTAGGAGCATCCATAAATGTAATGCCTAGGTCTACTTACACCGCACTAAAACTTACCAAATTGACTGGAACATGTGTTATCATTCAGCTAGCCGACCGTTCCAATGCTTATCCGGATGGGGTGGTTGAGGATGTGTTAGTGCAAGTAGGTGGGCTAGTGTTTCCGACAGACTTTTATGTTTTAGATATTCATGATGATCATTCACCCAGTTCTACCCCTATATTGTTAGGTAGACCATTTTTAAAGACATCTAAGACTAAAATAGATGTCAGTAGTGGCACACTCACCATGAAATTTGATGGTGAAATGATTAAGTTCAATATCTATGATCCCGTGAACTACCTTGATGATACTAGCCATGTTCACTCGATTGATGTGCTTGATTCTCTAGTACAGGAAAATTCCAAGCTTAGTGGAAAGGACGGTCCACAAGACACTGCGGATATAATTACCTATTTTCCAGGGCCATCACAACCAGGTAAAAACTTTTGTACCACCTTACCAGTAGCTGATGAGAAGTTTCCCCTTGTTTTGCAGATCTTAATGCAGAATATGAAGAAGAAGTGGAGCATTGGGAATCCGCCTAATCTCGGTTGAAGGAGAAAGGAATAGGTCGAGCCAACGACAATAAACAAAGGCGCTGATCGGGAGGCAACCCGAGAAGGGAGTTTCTTTACCCCCTCAACCCTTTATTTTCATATTTTCATTTTTGGTTAATTTTATTTAGTCATTTCTTTCACACACACACACACACACACACACACACGTAAAAAAAAACTTTGTGTACGTTATGCTTTTCATGCCAACATTGTTCTCGAATTTAAGCCTTGACAATTACGCACTACTTGCTCGAGTACATTTTCTTTAGGTTACTATCATACTCCACTAATTTACTCATTTCTCTTACAGGATTCTATATTGCTCCAACCCTTTTGAGCTGCAGATGCTGAAAATGATGCAAGCCTTCCAAACTCAACTGAATGATGCAAAATGATCAACAACTCATTCTGGAAGAGCAGAGAGCCCTTCGGGAGGAGATTCGACGATTGCGGGGACCCCGGGACGATCCACCGCCACATTAGACCCGAGGGAGTTTCTTTTTCTTTTTCCCCCTTCTACTGTTTAGCTTTATTTTAATGAGGACATTGTTTTGTCTAAGTGTGGGGGGGAATTGATTGCAAGCTTACCGTCTTTATCTTCTTTCTGTAGTCGAAACGTTAAATTCATGTTGAGTCAGCATCCATTTTAATCTTGTTCTCTACTTTTGTTACCTATCTATGCTACTTAGGTCTTAAACCATACTTTGATAGGAAGCAGCCTCACTTTCGGTTCAATTTTCTTGAAAAATCATTGCATAATTGGATACAAATCAAGCACATAGAGATGATCTCGTCCAAAACTACACGAATAGGTTGAAAATGAAGAGTAAAATTGTCAAATGTCTACAACCTAGTCAACCCAACCCAGAATAGACAGATTATCCCTTCATATACAACCCTAAGTGTCCCAATTCCAACAAGAATTATTATACTTTTGTGAGTAGTCATGGTTTGAATACTTTTAACCGCTATCCTCGACCAATGGATTTAGATTCGGAATGAAAATCAAGTAATGGCCTATAACTCATAATTGGATGGGAGAAACACATGAAAACTATAATTTGTGAGCTTTTGAACCTAAGAGCTATTTTTAATACTTATGAGCTCGTAATTCTTTGACGTGTGTCCTGCATGGTTGGGTTATACTTGGATGTGCTTTTCTGTGCAAACTGTGTAGCTTCTTAACTTAAGTGCAAATTATAGCAAAGGAAATAGGTTAAACTAAATTTGACTTGCTAAAAGAGCCTACCTTGCTACATGGACCAATAGAAGCCCATTTGAGCCTTAGCCTTTCTTTGAATCTTTGATGTCACAATACAAGCCACGAATACCTTTTCTTTCGCATTGTCTTTGTTTTGAACCCATAGAGAAGGGATTCGCAAGCTTTTGTTGATTGAGGATTGTGCTATGGTCTAAGTCTAAAAAGTTGAAATGGTTATCTTGTGTTGGGCGATGGTTGTGTAATGGACTGAATTCAGGGGATTGTAATTCTATCTTGTACCAATTGGTGACTGCATAATAATTTGAAAAAAAACAGAGAAAAAATTGCAGTCTATAATTGAAAATAAAATCGAAAGAAAAAAGCAATGAAAAGGAAGTTTAGTCATGAAAATTAGTAGTTGAGGATGTCAAACACTCAACTTGTGAAAAAAGAAAAGAAAAGAAAAGAAGAGATTCAAGTTTGGACAAAGTCGGGTAGCGGGAAACAATGAAGTTCATATTAAGGGGTGAAGGAAGTAATGTCATTGTGAATTGACTTGGTTTGCGAAATTCCTTCTCGACTCGGCCTAAATATATCCTTTTTCCCTACTTGACCTGAAGCCCCGTTACAACCAAATAAAGACCTTTGCTTTGTACTTGTGTTATTGTTGGCTCCAGTTATGACATTTAGGCAATCTGTGGTACTGACTTATCCATGCAGAGAGCTGAGCGAAAATTCTAACCCTTATACACTTTGTGCGAAGAGAGAAATATCTTGTGAGGGTGTTAACCCCATTACATATACTTATGAGTGGTTTGAATTGCTTGGTCTAGGTTTTGTGCTATAAATGTGGTCGGGGATACTATGTTGACTGAATTCACATCATGAACAACTCGGTTTACGCGACTGATTTCTTCTGGAGTTGGGCGAAACTATTTTCCTTGTAGTCACTCATAAATAGATAAGCCATAACGAGCCATGATTGGAATGGAAAATAGAGGGAGTTGCATCTCTAGCACACACTAACACAATCCGATCGTGCAATGGAACGTTTTTGCTAAAGAAAAGTGGGTTGCAACCTCAAGTCTCTAAATTGTAATCTGTTGCGTGAGTCCTATTCATTTCTTTGTGAAGCTTTGTTCGAGGACGAACAATGGTTCAAGTGTGGGGGGATTTAATAAGTGTTATATTAACGTTTATTTTATGCACTTATATCCTTGAATTTGCAATAATGTGATTTTATCTAAGTATTATTAATGCATCTTATATTTTATGTGGTATAGGATCATAAAGGAAGAGAAAAGAAGGAAAAATGATCAAAATGCACTCAAAACTGAAGATTGGGGACCTTAGGTGCAAATTTAGTTACGGCCGTAAGGTAACTAAGTCACGGCCGTAAGAGTGTTCAACGTATTGAGGAAAATCAACAGAATGTGAATTACGGCCGTAAATGAAAAGTTACGGTCGTAACCTTCAATGGTGAAAAGTATGCAGAGACACAGTTACGGTCGTAAAGGGACATGTCACGACCGTAACTTCAAATTAAGAAAAATATGCAGAAATCGTGTTACGGCCGTAAAAGGAAATTCACGGCCGTAACTTTCCAGAAAAAAATTTCCATATTTTAATTCTTTCCATAATTTTGGGATTTCTTGAGCCCAAAGCTAGGGCACGAAATTGAGGCTATAAAAGGGAATTTTAGGACAGAAAAAGGTTTTGAAATAATTATTGAAAGAGGAGCGGCTCGCTTGAAGGATTGGAAGAGAAATTAAGCGACTCGAGAGGGTGATTCAAGAGAGAAAAATTCTGGAATTCTTCATGACTATGCTCGGCTAAGCTTCCATACCTAGTTCGAAGGGGAAGTTGTATTTCATATCAATTTGTTTATTGCTTTTCTAAACTAGTAACGTAGTTCTAAATTTTTCACTTTGATTTGTTGGATTTTTATGCGTTTTAAATTCAATCAATGCAATTCTTTATTTGATTAAGGCCTTATCATTTAACTTGTTGTATTGAGATTTGCTATTTTGAATGATTAGATCCGTAATCGTCTTTTTGTTCAAATCATAGTAGCAAGTGGAAATTTAATATTTCCATAGAGAATTCCAACTTAGGTTAATTGTCACGAACTTGTGTGATTGATAATCTAATTCACCCTAATTCTTCTTAACCACTATATAGTTGTTGTCTTAAATCTAAAGAGCTTGTTTTAGGTTATTCAATGACTAATGTTTGATTAGAGAGCTTATTCTAATTAAATGCAACTAAGGGATAATAGGAATAGTTAGAGCTTATTAACTATTTACGGGTGATAAATCAAAGAAGAAATTGAACTCGCGTTACTTGGAAAGTGATAACATTGTGATAGAATACAACTGAACCTGAGAACTAGGACTCGTCAACATTTGATATTTATTCCAACCATTTTAATTGCTTTATTTTATTAGTTAAATCATTTACGAACAACTCAAAACAAAACCCCCATTTACGATTCTAATTGACATGACGCTAAATTAGTTTTCGTTCCTTGTGGGATCGACCCTTGCTTCCATTGCTACATTCTTAGTAATAGTGAACAAGGAATTTATTTATTATTTTGGTGCATCGCGACACGCATCAACTACCCTTAATGACCTCGGGAGCCTCAAGCGGGTGTATATATCTGGACTCGAGTACGGTACACTCGTAGGTTGATTCTACTATCTTCCACATCATTCTTTCTTCATATACTCATTATCTATTTCTTTACCATTTATGAAGGACTTCTTCTAAGTCCACACAATGCACATGTCAATGCCCATGAACGCCAACATATATCTCGTGCACCAACTCTAAATCATAATCACGTAATATGGCATTCCAATGATATTATATCATCAAATCATGTCTCGCATGCTTTCATAATATACAGATAATTGTCACATTATGTTCAAAGTATATTGCACCAACAATATATCTGACATAATCATATAAGAGCACATAATAATATTAACATTATTGTTTTGCATTGTAGTTGAATTGTTACTCACCTCATTCCTTGGTTATCCTAGAGTTCGCAACTTTTCTCTTTAATATTAATACCATTAACCACTTGGAGTCAAACTAGATTGATCATCACTCCTAACTATCATATATATAAATTATTATTTAGTCACATAATTATATCCCAAATAATAAGTATAATCTAGGGCCCTTTAAATAATCTGAGATTAAAATGAATCATCACTTCCGCTTCTCTCAGCAACCTGTTGAGGGCTTCTGCCAATACTTGGACTCCGGTCATATCATGTCTTGCACTGACACTTGGACTTTTGGCCTTATTCCTCTTTGAATTAATGCTTATACTCTTAGTCATAGTCCTTTTAGGACTTATGTTTCGACTCCTGCTCATCAACTTCTAATAAAATACCAAATCAGGGAGAATTGATAAGCATAAAGAAAATTGTGAAGTGTGTCATATGGAATATAAAACTAGATTTGCTTGGGCGGTCATCAACTACTTGCTTGGGTGGTCATCAACTACATCAGGGTGTCTATCTGCACTCTTTTTGGATCTTAGTTCCCCTTGAATACCATTTGAAATGAATGAAAATAATGCAATGATGATAAGATTACAAAGTACTGTGAGAGATGGATCTTTTCAGAGGTGGATATGGAAATGCATCTGGAAGAGGCAACAACTGGTTAAGCAGAGAGGTTTATGGACGATGTAGAAGTTCCTCTAGGAGAACGAGCCTTGAAGATAAATCCAACTAATACTATGACCATTGCAATGTAGGATCCTATTCTAGATATATTTGTTTTAAAATACACAGCTATCCTGATTGGTATAGAAATCTAAAGGATCAAAGGATGAAGAATTCAATGGGAAGAGCAATGGTAAATAGAGTAAATTCTCCCTTAGATCTTCCCATTGATAAATTTGAAATGGAGAATGGAAATACTATACTAGAGATAGCAAAAAAATCCGATCCGCCCCGTCGATCCGTCGACCCGATCCGTTCTGAAAAAATTCCGATCCGTGGATCAACGGATCGAAATTTATGTGATCCGCCCCGATCCGAAAATTCACGGAGCGGATTTGGATCGGGGCTGATCCAATCCGCCCCGATCCGCGATCCGACATTTTTTTTTAATATAATTTTTTTATCATGTATAAAAATCTAATATGTAAATTTTGTAGCAAACTTTAATTTTTGGGAATAACCTGCAATCTTTGTATTTAAAAAAAAAAAACACATTTTCATGTTCTTTATTTGAAGAAAGAATTCCAATAAGTGATGGCAAAAAAACTCGATCCGTTGAATCGGCGAATCGGCCTCTATACGTCTCGTTTCAATAAAATAAATAAAATTTAATAAAAAAATAATTTTTCTAATTTTTTTTAAAGGATTTAATTTAAAATATATTTAAAAAAATTTTAAAAAATTAAAAAAATTTAAAAAAAAATTTAAAAAAATAAAAAAATAATTTGGCGGATCGGTGGACCGATCCGCCCCGACCTGACCCGACCCAACCCGACCCAACCCGAAATTTGACGGATCGCGGGACGGATCCGGATCAGATCAAAAAAATTCGGGGCGGGGCGGATCGGGGTCCGATCCGCCCCGTTGCGAACACTATACTATACGAGGTTCAAATATTTCATCCACCATCCAACAAGAATTTCTGAGACTAGTGAAGGAGCAATTGCACACTGGAATTGGCAGCTACATTAACTTGACACATCTGGGAGAATATGCAGGTATGAATGCTTTCAATCATGCTTTTACTTTGCTTGAAGCTTGATCAATTGGAATATGTTGCTTGGATAATTGACACAGGGGCTAGTTGTCATATGTGTGCTGATTTTAACCTTTTAACCAATCCTCAACCAATTAAACATATAACACCAGTCTACTTACCTGATGGTTTAACCAAACACGTGAAACACATTGGTCATGTCAACTTAATTCATGAATTGTGCCTTGCATATGTATTCCACGTTCCACGTTTTAAATTTAACCTACTATCTCTAACAAAACTAACACAAACAGCACAACTCAAGTTCATTTTCTATCCCACATACTGTCTTCTACAGGGCCTACAGAGTGAGCAGATCCTAGCCATGGGAGAGTTGGTTGGGAGCCTCTATCTACTTGAAAAATCCAGCATCACCTTAAAAGTCTCAAAATTTGTTGCATCTACTCTTGATATTCCAATTTATTTCTCAGCTATTCCTACTACAAAACTTTACATGAATAAAGCTTATGTTTTCTCTTTGTCTGATCGGCATGCCAAACTTGGGCATCTTCTCCTTTTGTATTGAGACATTTAGAATTTTTGAAACATTTGTGTAATGATTCAGTGATTGATACTTTAATGCAATGTGATGTTTGTCACAAAGAAAAACAAGCAAGAATACCATTTCCTTCAAGTTCTATACATACAAAGAATGTTTTTGATTTAATTCATGTGGATGTTTAGGGACCTATAGAAAACCATCTCTTACTGGAACTCCTTTCATATTAACTATTGTGGATGATTTTAGTAGATCTACTTGGACTTTCCTACTTGTTCATAAGGGTCAAGTTCCTATAGTTCTAAGATTTATTTATTTATTTTTGTTGTGATCAATACACAATTTTAAAAGGGGGTTAAATGTGTAAGAAGTGATAATGGTACAAATTCACTAGTCTAGAATGTTAAGCCCTATTCCAAGACCAAGACATTCTACGTAAGAAATCTTGTATCTATACTCCCCAACAAAATAGGGTTGTGGAAGAAAGCACAAACATCTCCTACAAATTGCTCACTCCTTAATGTTTCTATCAAATTTACCAAGCAAATTTTGGTCTCACTCCATTTCATGGCCACTTTCATCATAAATAAGTTACCTAGTTCCCTTACTCGGTGGAAAACTACTTTTCAAATACTTTATGGTCAAACTAGACTACACAATGCTTAAACCTTTTGGTTGTCTTTGTTATTCTACAAACACCAAACCATGCAAAGTTAAATTTGACCCTAGAGCTTCAAAGTGTATTTTTATTGGATACAAACCAGGTAAAAAGGGTTACAAATTGTATGATCTTACCATTCATCAAACACATGTTTCTAGGGATGTTCAATTCTATAAGTATGTTTTCCCTTGTACAAATCATAACCCCATTCCTGGGATTTTTCCATTTCCTATAGTTTCCACTGATTCCTCTTGTCCACATATTTCAATTTTGATCAGGATATCAAACTCCAAAATAACAATGATCCTCAATCTTCCATCATACCAGATACACATGTTACTGATGATGCTATACCTCTTAATATCTCCCAATACTCACCAAAAATAGACTCCTCTCCCATTCATTCTGATATTCCGGTCCTGCTTTGGATCCAGATACTTCTCTTAGAAAAAGTTCAAGGGTTGCCACAAAACCACCTTGGTTGCAATAGGGATGACAAATACCCACGAACCTACGACCCGTTGGGTACCCGCACAAATGGGCAGAAATTACCCTACCCAATGAATTTGTGGGTAGGGTATGGGTATAGATTTAAAAACTCGACATGGGTATGGATAGGGTATGGGTATTGTAGAAAAACCCATACCCAACCCATATACCCATTAAATTTTTAAAAAAAAAAATTATTGTATTTAAATTTTAACAGTATATAATTTTGGACAAGTAGACTCTTTGCTTATTTTTGGATAATTGGAGTCTATTTATTTTTGGACAATGGATGTTGTTATATTTTTACTTCATTACCAATGTCAAAAAAAATAAAAATAAAAAAATATTAAAATTAAAATACATAATGGGTATAAAAGTATACTCGCACTCTACCCGCACCCTACCCTGCACCCGACCCGCCACTCTTAAGTGGGTATATGGGTAGGGTATGGGTATTATAAATCTCTAGTGGGTAGGGTATGGATTTTCCAAACCGCCCCATACCCTACCCATTGCCATCTCTAGGTTGCAAGATTATGTAGCTAATCTTTCTTTTCAGAACAAACTTCAGCATTTAACAATTCCAATATCTGTATATCTTCAAATAAGTGAATACACCCCCAACTTTTCCTTCCATCACATCTCCTAACTTTACAAGTACATATGTCTTTTATAGCCAATGCATAAAATGTTCAGGAGCTTACTTCCTATTTTTAGGCTAGTAAATCTCTAGATAGGATGGAGGCTATGAAGAGGGAGTTAGCATCCTTGGAATGCAATCCAACATGGGAATTGACCACACTTCCATCTTGTAAGAAAGTCATTGGATTCAAATGGGTGTTCAAGGTAAAATTAAACTCTGATGGCATTGTAGACATATTTAAGGCCAGGTTGGTGGCCAAGGGTTGTCACCAGCTGCTTGGAATTCATTATACAAATAGTTTTTTTCCCGTGGCAAAACTAGTTACTATAGGACTCTTCCTGGCTGTAGCCACTGCTAAATCTTGGGGATTACGTCAACTTGGTACAAATAATACTTTTTTACATGGTCACATTGATAAGAAGGTTTTTATGAAACTTCCAGAGGGATTAGATGGTGTACAACCTGGTTACGTTTGCAAGTTGAAAATGATCTTATATGGTTTAGAACAAGCTTTTAAGCAATGGAATGTGGAATTTTGTAACAAGATTTTAGATTTTGTTTTTATTCAATCAGCCCATGATCATTGGTTATTTGTCAAATGCAGTTCAAGTTCTTTCTTTGCCCTAATAGTGTGTATTGATGATGTCTTAGTGACGGTTAATAATGAGGATGATATCAAGGACGTTAAGAATTGTTTGCAAAAAGTTTCTACATCAAAGGCTTAGGGCATGCTAAATATTTTCTAGGTCTTGAGATTTGAAGAACTATGTCAGGAACTTACATAAATCAAAGGAAGTATGCCTTAGACATCATACATGATGCTGGTCTTTTAGGGGGAAGCCTACTTTTACTCATTTTCCTAAGGGCGTTAAACTTCTTCCTGAACCAAATCAGTATAGGAGACTTGTTGGAAGGCTTTTATACTTAAATTTGACTAGACCGGATATTACTTTCCTAGAGCAGTAGCTTAGTCAGCTTATCTGTTCACCTTGTAAAGGCCATTTGGATGGAGCTATTTATCTCTTACAATACCTTAAAGGGTGTCCATCCAAGGGCTTATTTTATCCAGCGGTTTCAGATTTTTTTTGGACAACAGAAAGTCCATCACTGGTTCTTTTAATTACCTTGTTCGTGCTTTGATTTCCTAGAAATCCAAGAAGCAAACCACCATCTCCAAATCTTTTGTAGAAGCTAAATACCGCAGCTTGGCCACCACTATATGTGAGCTCCAATGGATATATTACTTGCTCCAAGATTTACTAATTCTTTTGATGCTACCTATTCCTCTTTGGTGTGATAATCAAGCTGACCTCCACATTGTTGCTAATCCTGTCTTTCAATAACGTGCCAAACACTTTGAGATTGATTGTCCCACGGTTCGAAATAAGTTTAAACAAGGATTCCTTCTACCTTAGTTCATCACTTCTTAGGAACAATTGGCTGATCTTTTCACCAAAGCTCTAGGCGGTCCACAATTTTCCACATTTCTTTTTATTTTCATTTAGTTAAAATCGTGTCTTATTAGAAGTCATATTTCCTTTTTCTTTGGAGTCAGCTAGCACCACTTCATTTGATTGGTCACAATCTTCATTTATTGTTATGGGTTTGCACTATATCTGTAAGACTCAAGCTTCATTTTTAGTGTGGGAAATATAGAAGAAAACTTGCCCCAATCTTGCTTCCTTACTTTTATAAATAATTTTCATTAATTTTGATGTTCCTTATGTGCTTGTGCTTTTAATTATTAAATTAGGATTAATCAGTGTCAAATTCAAATGCAATTTCTTTTCAAATAGAAATCTATGTTGTATTCATTTTGGTCGGTTGTTAGATTCTATTTGTTGATTATAAAGTTTTGGGTGTTTAAGAACTATTTGAAGAACAATAGTTTAAGAGCGTTATTGACAAGCTTAACAAGATAGATTTAAAGTAAACTAGTTAGCTCACTCGTGCGATGCACGGGAAGAAATGTATCGACAAAGAAACAATATCTCGATAATAGATGACCCACTGATTAAGATCAATTAAAACAAAAGTTTCAAATAAAATGTTACATCATCAAATGTTGATTTCACGTTGCTACTACAAATTTTTTAAAACTTCTTTGTAAATTACATTTGTTGTTGAATTAGTAGGTCTTCCTTCCTTATCATAAATAAACATCTTCAATCCCGAACGTCTGGTAACCCTAGAAATTGTAACATAAAGCTGTCCATGAGTGAAAATCGGTCGCCTTAAAAGAAGTCCAACATGCTAAAGTGATTGTCCCTAACTCTTATTTATGGTGATTACATAATACACTGTCAATGAAAATTGTCTCCTTTGAAATCTAACAGGTATCCTAGAATTAGAGGGGCTCAACGACATTCTTGGAATGAAGAACTTATGACCTGCATTGTTTCCAGATAAAATTTGACATTCGAGAACATGATCTCCAAGCCTCGTAATTATTAACCTTGTTCCATTGCACAGTCCCTAGGTATGATCAATATTTCTCAACAGCATTGAGACCCTATACGCATTAACAACATCAACATCATCATCATCATTTCTTGGTGCCAGTATTGCCCTCCCCTCCATGTAAGATGCATCACAATCTAGAAGAATTTGTCGAAAATCTCCACCGAAAACAACTGTCTTTCCTCCAATTGGTTCTTCTAAGCTATTGGGATTGTCAAAACTGAATATATATCTCTCTTATTCCTGTCAAGTGCTTCAAAGCAATATTTATTCATCATGGGTGCTTCATCCCATATGATAAGCTTCGTCTTCGATATCAACTGTGCAAGTGGGCTTCCTTGTTTAATATTGTACTAGTTAGCTCACCCCTATGATGCACAAGAAGAAATGTCTAGACAAAGAAACAATGTCTCAATAATAGATGACCCACTGATTAAGATCAATTAAAAGAAAAATTGCAAATAAAATGTTACATCCTTAAATGTTGATTTAACGTTACTACTACAAATTTTTGAAAACATCTTTGTAAACTACATTTGTTGTTGAATTAGTAGGTCTTCCCTCCTTATCATAAATCAACATCTCCAATCTCGAATGACTGGTAACAATAGAAATTGAAACATAAAGCCGTCCATGAGTGAAAATCGGTCTCTTTAGAAGAAGTCCTACACGCGGAAGTGATTGTCCTTGACTCTTATTTATGGTCATTGCATAAGACATTGTCAATGGAAATTTTCTCCTTTGAAATCTAACAAGTATCCTAGAATTAGAGGGGTTCAAGACATCCTTGGAATGAAGAATTTATGACCTGCATTGCCGTCGGATAAAATTTGACCTTCGAGAACCTGATCTCCAAGCCTCGTAATTATTAACCTTGTTCCATTACACAGTTCCTTGGTATGATCAATATTTCTCAACAGCATTGAGACCATATACTCATTAACAACATCAACATCATCATTTCTTGATGCCAGTATTGCCCTCCCCTGCATGTAAGATGCATCACAAACTGGAATGAATTTGTCAAAAATCTCCACCGAAAACAACTTTCTTTCCTACGAATGGTTCTTCTAAGCTATTGGGATTTTCAAAAGTTAATATATCATTCATACTCTGGTCAACTGCTTCAAAGCAATATTTATTCATCATCGGTGCTTCATCCCATATAATAAGCTTTGTCCTCGATATCAATTGTGCAAGTGTGCTTCCATGTTTAATATTCCATGTCGAATTTTCATCAAGGCTCAGAGGATAGCAAATCTTGAATGAGCAGTCCAAACAGAAGGTAAAAAAAGGGAAGCTATACCATTAGAGGCAACATTAAGAACTATATCTTCTCTCGACCTTAAATCTGCAGAGAGAGTCTTTAAAACGAAAGTCTTACCTGTACCTCTATATCCATAAAGGAAGAATACACCACCCTTGCTAGAATTTACAAATGCCATTATGGTATCATAAACATCCCTCTGTTCGTTTGTCAAGAGATCGACACACCCTCTAAGCTCATCTGAGAAAGACGCTCTATCATACGCCATTTCATCGCATATAAGTCTGCTGCATGATAATGGATCATCAACAATAGATGAAAATAGCATCAACAGGTAATCCCGAAGACTCTTACCTTTGCTATGCAAAATATTCTCAATCTCTAACAAAGAATAATTTCGAATTTGTTCAAAAGTTAACTCCAAACCTAGTTTAAATATATCGTAATATAAAAATGATTATTAAAAAAATAATCAATTAATAAAAGCCGAAGAATTAAAAAAATATAAGATAAATCATTATATACCAGAAAAATTATATAACATAAAGTTACCTTGATTTCTCAAGGATGATATGCATCAATACAACATATCATCTGACATATACTCCCAACATTTCATCCAAACACACTCCGGACGACAAAGGGAATCTGAAACCAATAGGGTTGCATAGAGATTTCTAAAAGATTGCGTTGAACCCCAATTACTGGTCTCAATAATACCATCAATTTACTCTTTGTCATCATCTAATAAACCTAGATCCATGTATTATGGACATTAGAACAATATGAATAAAATAAAATTTAAAAATAAATCAATGATGTAATCATTTTTTGATCATGAAAAATAACACACACACACACACACACACACACACTCAAAAACGTTTAAAATTCATAAATATAATGAAGATTTCAACCAAGTTACAATACGCACCACGAAAATGCATTCTAAACACATGGACAATTCAAAACATGATAAATTCAATGCACACGTTTTTAATCAACAAAATAAAATCATGAAAATAGTAACACAACTTATAATAAAAAAAGATTGAGATGCGGTTAACAATTATTAACACTGATTAAGATCACGAATAAAGCAACACAACAAATAACAATATGGATATCCACACATCTATATAAAAACATATTTTTTAATCAGTTTAATATTTAATCTTAAAACAACTTTAAAAAATATATTCGTTCTTGTGAATCACTTCAATTATCAACGGGTATGGAAAAAAAAAGATTAAAAATAACATAAAATATCTAACAAAATATATTAAATCATAAAACACAGTCTTATTAGAAAAAAAAAATAAGAAAAAAGGATGATTAAACTAATATATTGTATTGTTAGTATTGAAATAGAAGCTATATTAGCAAAAATGATAATTTAATTGAAAAATGAAAAAAAAAAAAAAACTATGATTAAATATAACATAAAATATCACAAAATATATTACATTATAAAACACGTTCTTATTAGTAAAAAAATAATATAAGAAAAAAAGATGATAAAACTAAAATATTTTAATGTTATTATCGAAAAAGAAGCTATATTAAAAATTTGATAATTTAATTGACATAATGTCATATTAACACAACTAATAACCATAAGATTTTACACACACATTTATGCCCAAAACAATAAAATATAACAAAAAATAGAATGAAAAACGAAATAAATAAATAAAATTCAATTTTTGTTTCTAACTTTTATCAAAGAACCAAAAAAGATACATCGCAGACTATAATAGAGAGGCCCAATTACATATTTTACATTCTTTTAACCCAACCTATTAACAATAATCGGCCTATACTCTTCAAAATCCTAGAACTTTCTGGCTTTCAAATAAATAGCAATCTCTCCATTGGACTTCCATTATCCGCCTTCCACATTTCTGATTTCTCTCCAAAAAATCATCCATGAGTAATGTCTTCAATCCGGAAACCTTATTACAGGAAATTAAAAAATCATCGCAGAACCGTGTCCAAATCTTCATGGATCCCGTGCATCGCATCCATAAAAAAAATCAGATTTTTGACTTCCGGTGTACAAACACATCTGCATTTCAATATCATTTTTCAAATCTTTTTCTACAATATATTATTTTTCTAATAGTTTTTTATTTTTTTCAGATATCTAGATTTATATCATTCGACTAAAAACTCTACAGATATTGAAGAACAAAGCAGCCCTTTCTTATTTCATAGCAATTTTTTAAGGTTTTTTCTCGTTTTTATTTGATCTGTAATAATAATGTGGGGTTGATATGTAATTTCTAGAGAAAGACAATGTATAAATTAAAAAAAAAAAAAAAAAGGAAACCAATTCTAGAAAATTGGGAAAAAAAAGTGAAAATAATATATTTTCCAGTGTAAACCATGGGTGGGAAACAGAAGCAGTGTGAACACAATAAAAATTGAAGACCACATTGATACATATTCTAAAAAAATTGGGTAAAAAAATGATAAAAAAACACACACACACACACACACACACATCAACTTTATAGAAGCTGTGTTTTGGCGGAAAACTTGCTAAGTTGACCTTAGTTGACTCGGCTACTTTAATATATTATTATATAGAATATAGATATTTTTTAATGGTGAAAGTTAGAAATAAGTTACTTATATTTGAATTTTTTTCTTAAATGCAATTTCTTATATACATTTTGGGGTCTAAATGTTAACTTATATTATAGGCTTAGCTAAACATGATTAAGTAACTGGTTGAAAAGCTAACTTGTAACGGCCCGAGTTCTAATAACTTGGGACTTCACGTCGTCCTTTAAAGCTAACTTTATTGTGAAAAATAAATTTAATTCTAATCATCACATTTATTATTTGAAAACTTCAGCGGAAACTTAATCAATTGAATTATAGAACAATTCATAAAACTTAAATTTCAAATTTTCAAAGGAAAGTAACAATAAATAATTAAACCGGTAATATTCATAAAACTTGACTAAAAAAATAGCATCATTATTAAATTTTCCAACGTTGTCATTTCATTCGCCGCCATCTCCGAGATCTGGAAAAACTGTTAAAAATGGAATGAGCATTTCGAAAGAAATACTCAGTAGACTCATCCCCAATAATTAATTTATAAAATAATTGAACACAAATTTATGCAATCATACAGTGACATCATCATCATCATAATACAATAGGCTCTTTAAAAATCATATGGTGTGGGTAGTCTCTTCTCATACATTAAAGCATGTAAGTTATGCATAACAACATCATTTCTCATTTTATCTCATAAGAGATATTCTCATCTCGTCTCATGCATCAAAGTATATAAATCACGTAAATTTACATAAGACGTGCAATTACAATTTAAACTAATTAGTGGGCGGGAGTCTACCTCAAATTCCCGAGTTTGAAAATAAAGTGAAAATGGCACGTCAATCTTCTAAATATCCGAATCTTTCGTCTAGCCAAAAGAAAAATTAATTTAATTTAATACTTCTAAAATTTAAAGATTGAAGTGATAAAATAAAGTTTAGGGAATTTAAAGTGTAAGGCTTGGTCTAAAATGGTAAGGTGTAAAAATTTGGGACTTTGTGCAAATAATTGGAATCAGGGACCGAATTGACAAACCCCGAAAGTTTCTGGCAGAATTATATTTCAACAGAAAACTGCCCGGTCAAAATAAACTGATTTTAAAACATTGGGCAGAAAATAAAGGAAATTTATATTTGTAGGGACTAAATAAAACGCTTTTAAAAACTAAAAGACTGAAACAAATACTTTTCAAAACTTGTAAGTTTTGAAAATCAAAATATAAAACTATAACAATTTCTCTCTCATTTTTGTGCAATAGAGGAGAGGCGAGAGAGACGCGGCGGGGAGGGCGAAGCCCCTTCCTTTGATCTACGCCACCGGGCAAGCCGGTGATGGCGCCACCATCGTGAGGTGGTGCCGGTGTATGGTTGAGTGGCTGCTGGGTGGATTTTTGGTGTCATTATACATGAATAATCGAGGCTAGGGATTTCGGTATTTGGGTTTTTTCGACGCCATACCAATCGAGGCTTCAAGGTAAGTGGTGGGTTAGATTGTTTTCTCTATTTTTGTGGAATATTGGGTGATTGGGAGTTGATTGGAGGGGACATCGGATTTGGGCAGTAGGTGGTGGCGGGTGTGGCGTGCGAGTGGTTTTCTTCAGATTGGGCTTGGATTCGAAGTTGAATGTGGCGGGTGAAGAAGGCAGTTTGGCTGTGTGTATGAATGTGATGTTTTTCTTTAAATTCCATTATCTCCTTCAAATCCATTTATTGGATTAAAGAGACGACTCTTAACTTCTCTCAATTCCATTCATTGGATTGGAAAAGTTTGAGATTCGGAAGTGGGCAGCCTTTGGGTTTATGCGTGATATTTGTAGTCTATGATTGCAATTTGGTGATGCAGTGATTTGTGTATGGTGAATTTGGAAAACTTCATGTTGTTGGTGGCTAGAAATTTATTTTCTAGCACCAACGTATGAGCTTCAATTTTCATTCTTAAGTTGTTCTTGATTAGTTTGAGGGGGAAAGAATTTATACCAGTGAAGGGTTTTGGGTTGCTGAAAATGTCAGTGTCGTGAAAGTGAGGTGATGGAGTTATAATATGCATTGTTTGCTTGGTGTCAGATTGGTAAGCAAGGGAAAATGGTTATTGATGGTAATTGGGGAAGGATTTTGGGGTTGAAAATGGAAGATTAGGACAGATCTCTTTGATTGGAGTAAAAGAGGAGGGGAATTTTGGAATGAAAAATTGAAGATGCCAAATGAATGAAATTTTTTCTAAAATCGGACTAAGGGATGAATTAAAATAAATTTAAAATGTAAAATAATATTCACATTTTTTTTTTGTTTGGATGGATTTTAAAATAATTTGGAACTAAAATAATTAAAATTTGGACTTAAAAATAAATAATAAGTTTGGACACCTTTAGAATTGGGTGGACTAGTTTTAAAATAGAGTTTAATTTATCCACTTTAATATGGCTAGACGGTCACGCTTTAAAAATAAATGAGAAAAGTTGTAGCGACACGTTTTTAATAATATTTATTTAAATAAGTCACAAAAAATTCTTGGTCGCTACATAACTGGAGAAATTTAGTACGATTTTTTTATATATGAACTGAAACTAGATACTTATTATTGAATTCTGAAAAATCAGTTATTCATTTTCATTTACTAAAATGACTACTACTACAATAATTAAAATGAGCTTAGATCTCTAGCATTTGGTCATCACTTAGTTTATACTAACATCAATAACACTCCACACAAATTTATATTAAGCATGCATGGAATCACTACACATCTAGACCATCACTTTTACCAGCTCGACCACCCCCAAACTTGTCTCACAAATGATCAAGAGATTAAGAGCATTGAAAAGAAAATGGATAGATTGATAAAAATCGAAAATGCAAGCTTACAACCTAATTTTTCTACTTCACGAATTTCTCCAACATTCAATAGATTTCAAATCTCAACAACAATTAGTTATGACTATTGTGCTCAAGAGAACTTAGGATCACTCATAGATAAACAATTTATAAAAATAAGTATAAGTAGTATATTCGATCATAATTCGTGAAATAATCAACAATTTCAAACATAAGATCATTTTGAGCCAACAAGGCTATCTGGCATGTCAATATCCAACACAAAATGAACAAAATCAAACATCGCAACATTTTAAGCCAGTCAGGCTATCTAACATGATAAAGAGTAAAATGAAGTCTACACCCCAAACTTGAATTACACATTGTCCTAAATGTGAAATAGAACCAACGTGTAAAAAAAGAAAAGAGTTAGTAAAACTTCCCTGATTCGATGCTTGTTTGTGATGTTTGAAATTGACCTAAGCTTTTTTCGAATGTAGTTCACCCGAAACTTGTTGAGAACAATGTCGCTTAGGATTTTCAAATATATTTGTTACCTACAAAAGCTTGTTCGCTAAAATCATATACCGCAAGCGCACGGGTCGCGTTCAAGTAATAAAATTGACTTTTCAAGTCCGGGTTGTCGATCCCACGAGGAATGTATACTCAATTACACACTCTAGTTAATTTAATTTTTAACAACGAAGTCACACAATAAGTTTTTTGGATTTTTTAGTGAAAATAAAACATAAACAAGCTAACTTTAAATTCTAACAACAATAAAGAAAATGGAATATTAAAAAGTTGGGATTCATGATTTCACTTAAACAACACTTTTTGTAAAAAAAATAAAAAAAATTAACTACTTAAGATAGATAAATGCAAGACAATAAACATAAATCAAAGTACACAATATTAAAAGACAATAATCATAAATGCAAATGCTTGAAAGTAAATAACTCAAAATAAATAAACAAACTTAAAATAACTAAGTAAAGTTAAGTAACACCAATTATCCCAACAAAATGCTATTTAGCCCATAATAAAAATTAACTCATAATAAAATCACAACATTTAACCACAAACATAATCATTTCAACAACAAGCTAAACAAAGTGTTAAAACAAGATAATAAAAGAAAACTCTCATTCTAGTTAAGCTCTTGAAATTAAAATTCCAAGTTTTTTTCACTTTAAATCAATATTTTTTTTTCATTATCTATTAATTTCATGAACAACCCAACACAAAGCTTTAATTAAATCCTAAATAACATGAAAGTTTGAGGAGAAAAGTTAGAAAAAAAAAACAATAATGAAAATTTCAACAATATTAAGCTTTAATTGAAGGAAAGCAAGTAAAAACATAAAAACTTAAAAGATTTAATGTATTAATTAAGAAAAGCTTGAGAGAAAATACAAGAAAAAAAGGAAAAGAGACATAAAACTTACATGCCTAGTTGAAAAATCAAATTTTGGTATATATAATACCCCAAAAATCACCCAAAAATCCTAAAAATGCAAAAATCTGCATAACACAGCAAACTAAGCCGAATCGTGCGAGCCGGGTTGACCTGTACCGGCCCAGATTTTTTTTTTTAATTAATAATCGCGCGGTGCAATTTTCGGGACCAAGTTTGGTCCCGGGTCCCTCTTCCGGCTTGAGTCGCGCGCCGCTGGTTTGAGCCACGCGTTCTCGTGGTTTAGCTGGGGTGCGGTTTTGCAGCTTAGTCCCTTCCGTAATTGCAATCTAGTCCTCCATCTTTCATTATTGATCAATTTAGTCCTTAAACTTTCAAATTTCTTTCTAATAGGTCCTTCAAAAATTGAGCTTGAGGTCCTTCAACTTTTAGAATTTTACAATCTGGTCCCTGGATTAAATTGCGTAGCAGGTTTGCAACTTCTCAGAAGTGACAAAATGGTCCCCAAACATCCAATTTCAACATAATTTGCATTCATTTTGTGATTTTTGGCCTCAAACTTGGATATTAATCTATTTAAACACAAAATATGCATAAATTAGTAGATATTTGCTCAAAATATTCCAAAATATGTTAATTTAAGAGTATAAAAAGTGTATAGAAATTCACTTAACAATATGAATTACCCAAAAAAATAACATATTAGCATCTTTTATTCTTAGGTAACAACCGACGCTGAAACTGGAGCCCAAGTAGGGGCGTCGGTTCTTAAACAGAACCGAAGCCTTTTAATTAAAGGTGGCAGTTCTTTAAAAGAACCTCCGCCTTTAATTGAAACATAACTAGGTTTTTCAGTCTCCCTTTCTCATATCCGCGTGCGTTATCTTCTCTCCCCAAGCCGTTGAGTCGCCACCATCCTGTCACGCCGTCGCCACCATCAACACCGGCCGGCCGAGCAGCTTCGCCATCATCCCTTTTCCCCGCAGCCAGACACCCTCTCTTTTCTCTTCCCCTCCGCGAGCCACCCTCTCTTTTCTCTTCCTCGTCGCCGCCACCCTCTCTTTTCTCTTCCCCGCTGCGCATCACCCCCACCCCGCTCTCCTCTCTTTTCCCTCCCTGCACCACCCTATCCGCGCTCTTTACTTCCACCTCGACCACCTAGTCACACGCCATCATCCCTCCGTACCCCAGCCGTCGCCACCCACCCCGCAGGGTCCACCACCAACACAGTAATTTTTCATATTTTAAGTTTAAACTAGTTTGTTCATTTTGTTAATTTATAATTGAATTTATTATTTATGATTTAATATGTTTGTTGATTTAAATGAACTTATTAGTCTAGTTTGAATTTCAAATTTAGATTATTGATTTTGAGTTAGTAGATGTATAAATTCAATTTTTAAATTATTGGAGTTTTATTGAAATTGTAGAATGTTAATTTTATTTCAGTTTTGAAGTTACGAATAAGTAATGATTGTGAGGTATTTATAAGTGAGTTAATAGAGATGTTTTGTACTTGTTGGATATTTTGGTGAATTGAGATGATTATGTTGTGATGATTTGGAGATATGAGCGTATATAGTGAATAATTAAGAGGCTAAAAATGTTTGAGTTTTTAACATGTTGAAGTTGAATATTTTAGACTTGATGATAATGTTGAAGTTTGACTAGAGTTTTGTTTAAGTTTTGAATATGTTGAAGTTGAATATTTTAGTTTTATTGTGGCATTTTGATTCCCCTTACAGGTTGACTAAATCAAATTTATAGGGGAGATTCTGTCAAAATTTCTGTAATATTTTTTATAAATAAAAAATGAAAATAATAAATTATGTTGGTTTCATTCGTTTTAACACGTGGTGAATATCTTGATATATGTGTTTTGAATTAGTTACAGATAAGTAATGATTGTGAGGTATTTATAAGTGAATTATTTGAGATGTTTTGTACTTGTTGGATGTTTTGGTGAGTTGAGATTATTATGTTGTGCTGATTTGGAGATATGAGCATATATAGTAAATAATTAAGAGGTTAAAAATGTTTGGATTTTTAACATGCTGAGGATGAATATTTTAGACTAGATGATAATGTTGAAGTTTGACTAGAGTTTTTTTTAGTTTTGAATATGTTGAAGTTAAATATTTTAGTTTTATTGTGGCATTTTGATTCCCCCTATAGGTTGGTTAAGTCCAATTTATGGGGAGATTCTATCAAAATTTTCGTAAGATTTTATAAATAAAATAAAAATAAAAATTAAGGTGATTTCATTCGTTTTAACACATGGTGAATATCTTGATATATGTGTTTTGAATTAGTTATGGATAAGTAATGATTGTGAAGTATTTATAAGTGAATTATTTGAGATGTTTTGTACTTGTTGGATGTTTTGGTGAGTTGAGATTATTATGTTGTGCTGATTTGGAGATATGAGCATATATAGTGAATAATTAAGAGGCTAAAAATGTTTGAGTTTATAAAATGTTGAGGATGAATATTTTATACTAGATGATAATGTTGAAATTTGACTGGAGTTTTGAATATGTTGAAGTTAAATATTTTAGTTTTATTGTGGCGTTTTGATTCCCCCTACAGGTTAGTTAAGTCCAATTTATAGGGGAGGTTCTATCAAATTTTTCATAAGATTTTATAAATAAAAATGGAAATAATAAATTAAGGTGATTTCATTCGTTTGAACACATGGTGAATATCTTGAGATATGTGTTATTAGATATGGATCGGAGTTGGATGTATGGGAGACGTAATACACATGAATATGTGAAAGGAGTTGAAGAGTTTATGAAATGTGCCGAGGAAAACAAAATAAAAGAAGGTGAAGAAATGCTTTTGTGTCCTTGTTGTGATTGTAAGAATCTAAGAAAGTTCCTAGCTCTGAGCAAGTGAAGAGTCATTTGATTCATCACGGGCTTAAGGAAGGTTACACATGGTGGATATGGCACGGTGAGAATATACTTCCTAGGATGAGCACCAGTGATGATAAGGGTGATCAAGAGTAGAATAATATGGACAATGATGAGAATAATATGGATAATGATCAGATAGATGAAATGATGCGTGACATACAAGAGGATTTCATCAAAAAGTCTCATATTTTTGATAGCTTGTTTAATGATTCTGAATAGCCTTTATTTTCTGGTTGTAAGAAATTCACAAAATTGTCTGCTGTGTTCAAGTTGTATAACTTGAAAGCGAAGAATAGGTGAAGTGATAGGAGTTTCACGACTTTATTGGAACTTTTATGAGATATGCTTCCAGAGGATAACGAACTTCCTAGTTCAATTTACGAGACAGAGAAAATGTTGTGCCCGATGGGTATGGAGATTTAGAGGATACATGCATGTCCAAATGATTATGTATTGTATCGAAATATAAGGACTTGAACCTATGTCCAAAGTGTGGGGCATTGAGGTATAAGCGAAAGGAAGACAATGTTAATTGGGAGGATAAGAAAGGCTCTCCGGCAAAGGTGTTATGGTACCTACCCATAATACCAAGATTTAAACACTTATTTGCCAATGCAAAGGATGCGAAGAACATGCGGTGGCATGCGGATGGGAGAAAAGAAGATAGAAAGCTAAGACACCCGGCTGATTCTCCTCAATGGAGGACAATTAATAGGATGTTTTCCGAATTTGGTGGTGAAGATAGGAATCTTAGGCTTGGACTATGTACAGATGGGATGAACCCACACTGTAACATGAGTAGTCGACATAGCACTTGGCCGGTTCTTTTGGTGAATTACAATCTTCCTCCTTGGTTATGTATGAAGCGCAAGTACATCATGTTGTCGTTGCTAATATCAGGGCCTAAACAACCAGGAACTTATATAGATGTTTACCTAGCGCCACTAATTGAAGATTTAAAATTATTGTGGAATGAAGGTGTGTTAGCATTTGATGTACATAGCCAAATGAATTTCACGTTACGTGCTATGATATTTTTCACCATAAATGATTTTCCAGCTTATGGTAACTTGTTGGGGTATACTAATAAAGGATCTAAAGCATGTCCCATTTGTGAAGAAGATACGGTTGATCTTTGGTTGAAAAACTATAAGAAAAATGTGTTTATGAGTCATCGTATATTTCTCCCTGTTCACCACTCTTATCGAAAGAAGGAAAATCTCTTCAATGGAAAAGTCGAGACTCGAGTTTCCCGCTTACCGTTAATAGGAAATGAGGTTTATGAACGAGTAAAAATATTGATGTTATGTTTGGCAAACCTTTTAAACCTCCTCAGAAGAGTCTTTGTAAGAAGAGATCCATATTTTGGGATCTACCCTACTGGGAACATTTACAGGTAAGACATTGTCTTCATGTAATGCATGTGGAGAAAAATATATGTGATAGTGTCATCGGGATATTATTGAACATTCAAGGAAAGACAAAAGATGGTATCAAAGTGAGAAAAGACAAAGTAGAAATGGGGATACGGGATAACTTAGCACCTCAAGAGTTGAAAAAGCGTAGCTATTTACCCCAAGCTTGTTACACTTTGTCTAGAAAGGAGAAAACAAGTTTTTGTGAGTGCCTAAATTCTGTTAAGGTTCCATCTGGATACTCATCAAACATCAAAAGTCTTGTGTCGATGAAGGACTTGAAATTGGTTGGTATGAAGTCTCATGACTGTCAAGTCTTAATGCAACACTTGTTACCAGTTGCAGTTCGTGGCATACTCCCAAAACATGTTAGAAATGTTATTATAAAACTTTGCTTTTTTTCAATGCAATTTGTAGTAAAGTTGTTGATCCAGATGCGCTGGATGATTTGCAGGCCGATATTGTTATAACTCTATGTCAATTTGAAATGTATTTTTCTCCATCATTTTTTGACATTATGGTGCACTTACTTGTTCACTTGCTGAGAGAAATTAAGATTTGTGGTCCGATGTTCTTGAGGTATATGTATCCATTTGAGCGATTCATGGGTATATTAAAAGGATATGTGAGAAATCGATTTCGACCTGAAGGCAGTATCATTGAAGGTTATGCTGCTGAGGAGGTTATTGAATTTTGTACTGATTACCTAGATGATATTGATACTATTGGTATTCCTAAATCTCGTCACGAGGGAAGACTGTAAGGTAAAGGTACGATTTGATGCAAAAAAATTGTGTCTAGTGTTGAATTACAAGACAAAGCACACCTCCTTGTCTTGCAACACCTTACTGAGGTTCATCCATATTTGGACGAGCACAAGTCCATTTTAAGGTGGCAGAATCCTTCAAAAGGTGAAAGGTGGGTGACTAATGAACATAATCGCTCATTTACAAAATGGTTCAAAGATAGAGTGCTGCAAGAATTATCACAAATGTCGAATAACATTTCTGAAATTGTAAAGTGGTTAGCGTATGGCCCTGGCATGCTTGTGAGGTCTTATGAAACATATAACATTAATGGGTATATATTTTATACAAAACGTCAAGATGATAAGAGCACGATGCAAAATAGTGGAGTGACTCAAGTAGCAATGTCAAGAGATTTTTCCGTAATGTCTTATTATGGAGTCATTGAAGATATTTGGGAACTTGATTATAGGGAGTTCAAGTTTCCTCTATTTCGATGTAAATGGGTTGATAATAGACAGGGTGTTCGGGTGGATGAATTAGGCTTCACTTTGATGAATTTTGGTCGATCGGGTTATTTTGATGAGCCATTCATACTGGCATCACAAGCAAAATAGATATTTTACGTTCTTGATCCAGCAAATACTAAGTGGTCAGTTGTCCTTCAGGGCAAGAGACATATTGTTGGCATTGGTGATGTGGTGGATGAAGAAGAGTACGATCATTTTTACGAAACTCCTCCATTTTCTATAGGTATACAACCAGATGTAATTACAAGGGAAGATAGTCTTGAAACAAATTACATGTGTGAGGATCATGAAGAAGGATTGTGGATTGACCGTCGTTTGTGAGGCAATATAATTGTGTAAGATCGTTTAATTTCTTACTTAGTACTTCTTAATATTGTTCATATATGCTCTATTCATTGTTACTATTCTCTTACTAATTTGTTTATATATTTTTGTTTTGTTATATACGCAGATACGTGTACAGTCCCGTGAAAGTCATGGTTGATTCTTCCAGTTCATCTGATGATTAGTTTATTAGTAAAAAAAAAAAAAAAAAAGACTAGAGCACCAACTACTTGCAAAAAGATGAGGAGGAAGGGGAGTGAAGTAAATGTGATTGAATTTGATGATCGCAATAGGCCGATCGGACCCCATAAGAAGAACTTCAAGTCTTATATAGGGTCTTTGGTCCATATTCACGTGGATATAAATATTAGTGATTGGCATAAAGTCCCTAAAGGCCTTAAAGACATGATTTGGGAAGATATAAAGGTATTACATCACTTCATACATAGTAAAATTAATAATTGATTATATTTTTATTTTATTTTTTGTTATGGGTATAAATATCGCATATTATTGTTGTATTTCAGAAGGAGTTTAGCATACCCGACGACGAAAGGAAATGGATTATTTTAAGAGTTGCTGGGATGCGATGGAAAGATTTCAAGAGTAAGTTGGTGCATAAGTTCTTTAACAATAAGCACCCAAGATACGCATCACCTACTATGCTATATAATTAACTGACCGAAGAGAAATGGGAGCAATTCAAGAAAGAGCGTGAGACTGAGATTTTCAAGGTATATGACATTATAATGCCTACTCTCCTATGTGATGATTCTTATTAATTTTTTATTATTGGGTTAAAAACTAATGAATGTGATGCTTTATTTTTAAGAAAAAAGCAAGAAGGCCAGGGAAAGCTAGTTGCACAACGAGCATCCACATTTTTGGGCTCCACTGGTTATGTAGGGATGAGACCACAATGGCTTTTATTAGACCCACTACTGTCTTCTGCCTCTTCGTGTGCGTATCTTAGCTTGTCCATGTTAAGTGATGATTTCATCTTAGATTGGATTCGAGCTAGATCAAAGAATAAAAAAGACGGATCTTATTACATCCCCAATGAGAAAACGAGGGGGTGTACGAAAAAATTGTAAGTATACCCTCTCCTTTTTTCATAATATGAATTAAATTTCACTTAAGTACTAATGTTTATTATTCATTTTTTTGGAGAACAAATTGAAAAATCTGAGGAAGCAACTCAAGAGACATTTGTCCCAAGGAGACACCACGACGTCTTAACGGAAGCCCTTAATAAAGAGGATCATTATGGTCGGGTTAGGGGATATGGTGTCTATGTCACGGTGAGGGATATATATGGCAGGCCTGATGCGGCCAGCAGATGACCGAGAGGGGTTGTGTCGGTAGATGATATTAAGGATATTATCATGAAGGATTTTGAGGTTGGTATCACCAAACGTGTCATAAAGAGTGTGCAGCAGAGATACAGAGTAAGATTAACAGTATGCAGCAGAAATACGAAATTATCCTCCAGCGCATGGGCTTAAATGTTGATGCCGAAGTGGACATAACTCCATAACCCCGACCACCAACTAGCAGTAGTTGCTTCTCAGTTAATTCAGATCCATTTGATGACCTTCAGGTATTTACTCTTAAAATATTATGTTTTTCAATATTATTGATTATATTTCAATTGTAAGGGCTATAACATTGATTTACATTCATGTTGAACAACAAAAGCCGATCCCTTGTCGTCTCGCCATAAGCTGTAATGGGGAGCATCAAATAGTGGCTAGAGGAATGATTTTTCCATCCAGACCTGAGACTATGGTGCACCATCAACAACTCTTGACCGATCATGTTAAAGTGTCAGTTGATGATGTTATACAAGGTGCCGAAGCGTCACTTCTTCCGGTACCATCTCCATACTACACCGTGGTGGGGGAAGCTATTGGAAGTTTCAGTCAATGGCCTAAAAATTTGGTGATTTTTGGAGAGGTAATAATTTTTATACTAATAAAAAGCTTCTTTCGAGTTTTAATTACTTTTAAAATTATATTAGACATGTTATGATGACAAAAAACCTGTAATTGCAGGAAGAGTTGACAAAACAGGCAAAACAAATTGAAAAAAGTAAAAAGTCCTAGAGTTTTGATATATCATCTACCAGACGACCCCCACTCATTGATGATACAACGTTACAACGTCTGGGTAATGATTGCAAGATTTTACACTCTCTGGTCCTTACACTTCCTGTTAGTACAGACTATATCCAAGTGCCTCTAGACGCGACTGTGTTTTATCACACGGACGGTGAAAGTTTTTATGTTACGATCGACGACATCATCGACTTGCTCTCAATGAAATGGTTGAATGTATCTATCTTGCAAGTATTCATAATGTGAGATTTCTTAACACACATTTATGTTTTTCATTTAAATTTTCATTTTATTTTTATTCATTGGTTATTATTTTTAGGTTCCTCCATGGGTTGTGTGAGCAAATTGGTGTTCAATCAATTGAATTTATGTGTCCATCACAAATTGCGTCGATTAGAGTTAAAACACATGTAGAAAGTGTTGTGAGTTACATCGCTGAAACAATGAATGCACTGAGATCCAAGTAATTCATTTTAGCTCTGTACTATCAGGGGTAAGACCATTATTATTCTTTATGTATTTCTTTATTTATTTAAAAGATACTTACACGTTCATAATACGTAGGAATCATTGGATGTTGCTTGCGATATGTTGTGAAGCCAATACTGTTTACTTCATAGATTCAGCACAATCATGTAGGCGTAACATATAAATCAAGCTGTCATTGAATATGTAAGTAATTATTTCATTGTTCAAACTTTTGTGTTTAGTGCATTGTAGATAAGTTAGGTTAGTTTCATGGAATAGTCGTGGAGAGTTTGAGGTGAAATTGATGTGTTTGTGTTGTGATTATGATAATTGTTAGGATAATTTTCAATTGTAAATAAGTCTCTATACAGGTTGGATACGTTCAATTTATATGGGAGACTCTGACAAAATTTATGTAAGAATTTTGAGTTTTATTATTTTTTTTATAACTTATTCATATTTATTTAAACTATAGGGCATTTCGAGCGTTTTGGTCATTATGAGGTAAGAGGGCAACATCCAATGTAAATTGGAAAAAGATCTCGGTATGAAAACTAGAATTTTTTAAGTTGTTACAAATTCTCAAATTAGTTTAATATTCACTTTCATTAGATTACTAATAATAGTTTTAATTTTAAATATTCAAATTTCAGTATCCTCAACAATTTGGAGGAGATAGTGTGGTTATTATGTTATGAGAAACACGTTCGAGATAGTCACAGCCTATTCTCAACTTACCTACATGAGGTATAAGTTATTGAAGATAATTGTTTAATTACGATTTATATGTAATTAACATAATAATTATTAATTCTTATTAATTGTTTTTAGGCATTTCAAGAATTTTACTCAACAGAGGAAATTGACGAGGTTCGAAATTTATAGACCAAATATTTCGTCGAAGAGTGTATGTAAATTTGGCTCATTTTATGTTAATATTGTGAATACAAAATTAATTAATTTGAAATTCTGTTTATTGAGTTATTAGGTTTTGTTCTGCATTCCTCGATTATATATTTGTAGAAGATAATTTGTTGATGTGTATGTGATTGTTATAGTGTATTTAGGTATAATGGAAATATAAATAAATAAATAAAAATTAATAATAAAAGGCGTCGGTTGTTATTTGAAACCTTCGCCTATAAGTATGACTTAAGGCTTCGGTTGTTGTATAACAACGGACGCCTTAAGTCATACTTACAGGTGTCGGTTTCCATTTAATAACCGATGTCTTATCATAACTTAAGGCGTCGGTTGTTACTTAACAACCGACGCCTTAAGTTATGATAAGGCGTCGATTTACAATCGACGCCTTAAGTATGCATCTTTAGCGTCGTTACTATAAGTGTCTCCTGTACAACTGACGCTTTTTCCACTTTACAAACGACGCATTTGACTCTTATTGTACCAGTTCTTACTGGATTCACTATTTGCTAATTTCCATCTTATTGTGTTAGGACTATGATTTACTTGTAAGTCCATGTTTTATTATTTGATTTGATTTTGATGGAGAGGTGATTATTTCCTAAATAAAGTTTTGAGTAGCTTTCAATTTCAATTTAAAGTTTAGAGTGATCAATTACGTGTTGGTGCATTAAAATATTGTGTGCAGGGTAAAATAAATGTTTTTTCAATTGAAATATCTGGAGTTCTAGATAAAGTTGTCTGCAATTTATGTTAGCTATCAAAAAGTTTGATACAGTTATTATATAGGGATATAGTTCACACAAGTGTGCATACCTATTTGTATATGAAACATAAGATTTGTGCATAATTTATATTTACATTTATGTCTTGGAACACCATTAGGACATTGTAAAATTGAATGGAGTTTCATTTATTATGATTGATGCTGGTAAATTCCAATTTTACTATAATTTTATTGACCAATAAATTTTACTTCAGACTAAGATGTGGCGAAATTATTTCTGTGATGCGAATAATTAGATATTTGCAATGTTTTTCATTTTCTAGCATTGTATTTCGATTTGCTTTTGTATATATTGAATTACCATGAGTTGTGTTTTTGTGCACTTGTTGAGGATTTTGCATTATTGCTTAGCAATGGATATATCGTTTCACAACCTAAACTGAGATGCTAGGCTCAAGAATCTCAATGAGCACATCTCAACATGTATTTACATTACAGGGTAGTTTTTCTGGCCATATTTTGTTATTACTATTGGGGACTTTAACAGTGAAGCTTTACAAAGGTATGTAGCCTGGTCATATTGTTGCGTTAATCTTAAGGAATATTTTTTGTTCTTTAATATTCATACTTCACACATTACCAATTTCTACGAGTAAGGTTCATGAATAATTTGAAAGAGGCAATATAATTCTATTGACTCATTAAGCAAATATGATACTCTATTTTACTTGTTGGAAATGAGTTTTTCGTTTTTATTGGCATAATTCCCTATTACCCGGAAGGAGGTTTCAAATTGCATAAAATTATTTATATGGTCTATCTTATGGGCTCTACTTAACTTCTTTGGTGGGCGAGCAAATAAGTATAAGGGAAAAGAACATAATTACAACACTTTAAATTTTATTTTCTAAAATTAATAAACTTAATTTTTTTTTTCAAAAGTCAGGTGTTGAATAATTAAAAATAAATATAGTATTATATATAATGTAACTATAATTATCTATTATATATATTATATTAAAATTAATATAATCTATATATATATATAAAAATAGAGTCTTTATCAAAAACACACACACACACACTCTTTTCCGTCAAAATGTACTTTGCTAAAATTGGAAAGGTTTTGCCCAAAATACAAGAATTAAAACATAAATAAAAAATGATTGCATTTTGGATTGTGTAATGATTGCAAATTTGAATTACACTTTTGAGCACTACGAGTATTTGTTCAAAAAAAAAAAAAAAAACCCCGTTTTGAGCACTATTAAATTATATAAAAAATAGTGGTAGTTAAAATTTTTTGTTTAAAAACAAATAATGTGATGTTTTCAAGGTAAAAATTAGTGATTGAAAAGTTGAGAGAAAAAATATGTGCGATTAAAAAGTAATTTAAAAGCGTGTTGTTTAAAAATATTTTGTCAAACAGAGATATTTCGTTCCAATTTCAAAAAAGGACAATTTATTATTATTTTTTTTAATAAATTTGTTTTTACTTAATAGGATGATTGATTTTAATATAATTATTAATCTTATTTTGTATCATAACTTCATTTTTTTTGTGGAAAATGTGAAAAAATTATATCAAAAGCATCATAAATATAATTTAAAAAAATAAATAGATAATTCTCTATTGTTATAAAAAAAGTATTCAAGATCCGTAATTTAGAAATTTTCTTAAATTAATTGTAAAAAAAAAAAAAAAAAGATTATTCAAAAATATTCTGCTTAATCATAGTGTAATTAATTTAGTAAAGTAACATTAAATTATTTCTAAAGATGTAAAATTATATTATAAAATGTGTTGAAAAACATTTAAATAACCCGAAATTGGTTTAGTTTAAATAACGAAAAATGTTTTAGTTTAAAAAATTTAAGAACATTCCTAATATTGAGTATTTTTTTTATAAGTTTTCCAATTAGATTATATAAAAAAAAAAATTAAATGACTAATCCAGAAATTTTCTTTCAAATCGAATAATTTCATACTTGATTGAATATAATTTTCCGTCATATGTAATGACAATTAACAAGAGTTAGAAGTAATTACTCTCGCATGTTGGAATGTATTTGAAAAATCCTATGGGTAACTATCAGTATTAAAATTATGTTTAAGCATGTGTTCGAGAAATTTGCAAAAATGGTTTATAAACCATTTTATAAACCACACAATTTCTCAAATCACTTTTTTAACCATACACATTATTGTATTATTTTGAAGTAAAAAAATATGAAATATAGACGTCAAATCGAAGATCTCAACAAGAAGTTTAATACAATATAACAAGTAAGAGCAAACTGTGAAAACATTGTCCGTAAAATTGTCCAAAAGATCAAATGTCAAAGTTTTAATATATATTTTTTAATTCATTTTAAATTATATTATTTAAGTTATATAATACTCCGTATTCAGAAAATTTAAAATGGTTCGACCTGAAATATGCAACAGGTCAAGGGTCAGAATATTGAACTGGATTAAACCGGGGTCGAATCAATTTTAATTAAAAAATAAATAATTATTTCAAAGATCAGAAAATTTTCTAAAAAAAAAAAAAATATTTTACAAATAAAACAATATTTACTCATTTGGAGTAAAATTAAATAAACAAAATATACAACAACAATATTCTTTATCAATTCAAAGCAAACATATATTTATGGTTGTTAATTTTATTTCAAAATAATTTAATATAGTAAAAAAAAAAAATAAATAACTTATTTAAAAAAAGAAAGTTTAACAAACAAATAAATAGTAAATAAAACTATTTTTTTTAAAGAGAGAAACCATTTTTAAAAGAAAAAAAAATCTTATCATGATCATAATTTTTTATTAGTTTTGTAACGTTTCCTTATTTGATTACTTTTTTTTTTTTTTTTTTTTTTAAAGCTTTGAATTCGATAATATTTTGTATTAAAATGTTATTGCACTATGTTTTTATTTGACATGATTGTATAGTTAACACACCGTTATTTTACGCAATGATTACAATTTATAAACAACAAAATTTCTCAAACTACTTTTTAACCACACACATTTTCTCTCTTCATTTTCAACCACACATATACCTAGAAAATACCAAAAAAAAAAAAAAGGTTGTGCCAGCCGCAAAACAGTCCGAATATATTTTCATAAATTTTGATCGAAATAATTATCACAAATATATTCCCGTGCATTGAACGAGTGAAAATACTAGTACTAAATCAAAACCTCAAATCTTGACGTCACAACCTCCCTCACCCTTGCCCCTATCCCGCCCACTACGCCACCCTACCCACCCCGCCCACACCTGCACATCCCACCCTACCCTACCTCAAAAATAATTTTTATTTTTTTTCCTGTCGATGTTTTCTTACCGTCCCCCCATCTCATCTCATCCCACCCCATCTCAACCCTATTCGATCCTACCCCACCTCATCGCAAAGTGACAAATTGATCTCACCCCAACCACAGCCTCGACCCCACCCACACCCCAACCACCCACCCCACCCTATACCCTACCCCAACCCAAAAAATAATTTTTTTTTATCTCAATATTTTCCTACACTTCCCTATCCCACCCCAACCTCACATCATCGCAAAGTGACAAATTGATCTCATCCCAGCCACAGACCCTGACACCACCCCGCCCCGCCACCCATCCCACCCCCACCTTACCCCATCCCACAGCCAAAATGATTTTTTTCCTTCTACTTTTCCACCCACCCACCCACCCATCCCCACCCAACCCACCTCCGACACCACCCTTCCCACCCCACACCACCCCACCCCACCCCACAAAAATAAGATTTTTTTATATGTCGTTGTTTTCCCACTCTACCGCGCCACCCACCGAGACCCTACCCGCCACCCACTCTACTGATCAACCCCACCCCACCATACCCACCCATCCCATTCCTACCCACCCCCCTTAAAAATGATTTTTTTTCTTCAATTTTCTACATCCCAACCCACCTCGCTCTCGACCCTATCCCGCCACCCAACCGACCAATTGACCCCACCAAAAATGATTTTTTTTTCTACGTTTTCACACCCCGTCTCAAACCTACGCCGATCACCCACCACTACCCACCCAAAAAATGATATTTTTTCTACTTTTCCATATCCCGTCCTGACCCTACACCCGTCACCCGCCCCACCCAAATTTTTTTTTCTTCTTTTAATTTTCCACACCCCGCCACCCACCTAACAAACCGACCACACCAAAAAATTATTTTTTCTTCTACTTTTTCACACCCTACCCAGACCCTATGCCCACCACCCACCCCACCCCGTCCAAAAAGTAATTTATCTTCTAGTATTTCACACCCCACCCACCCTGTCCCCGCCCCTACCTGCCACCAACCTAACCAACCGATCCACCCACCACACCCACCACACCCCACCCAAAAATGATTTTTTTTCTACCAATGTTAGTCACAAAAGGACAATTACATATTTAATCAAAAATTTCACAACAACCCCCCACCACCCAACATAACTACAACCCACATGCAAAGTCACAATTGGTCACACAAAGTAAAAATCGGTCACAATTAAAAATTTAGTTGTAAAATTGACCCCACCCACCCCTCAAGTCAAGTCACAGTTTGTCACACAAAGTCACATTACAAATTAAGTTTCAAAACCCCACTTCCAAAGTCACAGTTAGTCACACGAAGTCACAATTGGTCGCACAAGGTCACAGTTTGGTCACACAAAGTCGCAGTTAGGGTTACAGTTGGTCACACAAAAGTCCTAATTGGTCACAATTCGATCACACAAAGTTGCTGTTAAGTCACATGAGATCATAGTCTAGTCACATGAGGCCACATTCTAGTCAAATATCAATCACATGAAGTCGCATATAATCACAGTTTAGTCACACAAGTTCACAGTTTGGTCACACGTAGTAATAGTTCGGTCACACAGTCATAGTTGACACAACTATAAGTTACATCACGTCATCGTCCAATGGTCACACAAAATTATAGATGGTCACAACCTCTAATATAATTGGTCACAATCATTTATAGTTGGTCACATATTATTTATTTATTGGTCACAACTTACTCTTTTTTTTCACGATTAGTTAAAAAAATTTGTCACAATTACCTAATAATAATTGGTCACATTTCGTACTCGTCAAAAGTCATACAAAGTCACATTTAGTCGATATTTTTGTTACAATTACACATAATCAATCACAATATATTCACCCGCTAAACCCCACCCAACCCTACCCACTGTACGTCACCCACCCCACCTAAACCTTTTTTTGTCTCCCCCAATTCGACTCAACCTAAAACCCCTCCCTACCAGCTCCCTTTCCCAAAGTAAAACATCCCCTCTACCACCGCTACCATAAATTGTCGCACACAATCGGCGTCACTACCGACCACCACTACCCACCTAACCAACGCTGTCACCCCCAACCACCACGATCTACAAATCGTCATATCCACAAATCCCTTCATAAATTCATTGGTAATCATAATCATCAAATCAGAAAAAATAAACGCCACATTTTAATGAATTGAAAGAGGCTCAGACACACAAATAGGTCATTAGAATTAAAGACCAAATGGAAGGTCAAAAACCCTATTATATTAGAATCGAGAAATGAGTTCTATCTTCATCACCTCGTAGCAACTCATCATAATAAAAGCTTCTAAGAATAAAATTGCAAAAGAAATTAAATGTAGAAATGTAGAAATCTGAAAATGGAGACTAACAAGTTTTTTTATCCCAAATCCAAAGTCAACGCATCAACCATGGCCACCAATAATTATCTCTAGAGAACAAGTCATCTTTGCAATGGCAACGAATCGAGCTTTGACTTGTTTCTATAGCAAATTGTAGTTCGATTCTCTGGTGCTATTGGAGTCCGATTCTCTCCACTCTCCAGCGGCGTGGAAGGATTAGAGAGAGACGGTAATTTCGGTCGGATGGATTTATTTGGGTCATGGTTTGAAGTTAAATTTAATTATGTATTAATATTAATTTAATTATGTTTAATTTGTTATTAGATAACCTACTTAACACCTGAAATTTAGAAGAAAAAAAAATTAGTGCACCAGATTTTTAAATTGCATCTTTCAAAAACAGGTCCCCATGTAATTTTCCTCAAGTATAAGCTAGCATGATGAAAGCGGGTGAGGCCCAGCCTCGCTTGAAATAAGGTCCAAACATGCTTTAAATAAGTAGAAGTTGCTCTTGATATCACATTGCTTGATGGAGGCAATACAAAAACTGAGGCTTTACTAGAAAAGATAGGGTTATATCTGGTCTATTACTA
Organism: Ligustrum vulgare; assembly: GCA_963555705.1. NCBI lineage: Eukaryota > Viridiplantae > Streptophyta > Magnoliopsida > Lamiales > Oleaceae > Ligustrum > Ligustrum vulgare. The sequence goes on along the minus strand of OY743168.1, from coordinate 57,207,417 downwards.
TGTTCTACCATTATCCTAATGACCTCATCGAAATGCTTGATGACATTGATGATTTTTTTTTTTTTTTGTACTCCTCTGTTTCATAAAAAAATGCTCGTTTTTCCTTTTTGTTTGTCACAAATTATATGTCATTTTACTCGTTGAGAGTACATTAATATCTCAATTTTGTAATATACTCCTATTTAATATGTATTATTATCAATAAATATGAACTACTCATTATTCAATGTGGGGTATATTAGGTAGAATGTAAGTAAATTTGTAATTCCAACATGTTATGAACTACAGAAAAAGAGAGAAGAAAATAAAGAGGCAAATAAACTTTAAATTTATTAAGAACCAGAGTCTCATATATATAGGGGAAGAAAGTGATATATAAAGTAATTATAACTAGTGTTGATAAGTGTGTTTTACACACTTATTTAGTTCCTAAATTAGAAATACAATTGACAAATTGAGTGAATTTCTACTTATAAATTGTGTTTATCTTATACAAATAGGTACAACCTCAATTGGAATGAAAATGGACAAGATCGAAGAGCAATTGAGCTAAAAGAAGATCAAATTTCATATCCAGGGACCTAATTGAAAAAAATAAAAGTTCGGGGACTCAATTGTAACATCTAAAAAAGTTAGAGGACCTATCTTGCAAATATTTTAGGGGCATAATTGTAATAAAAGTCAAAATTCAAGGATTGAATTGAAGAAGACTAGAAGACAAAGGACCTAACTGCAAAACAAAAGAAATGGGCCGTGGATAATAACCATGCGGCCGCGCGGTTATAGAAACAACGCGGTCACACAGCAGATGGGCAGACTTCACTTTCGCCGGTCTACGCGGCCTCGTCAATTTTGCTTGCACGGTCACGCAGGCCATTTTCTGTCAGATTGAAAATTATTTTCTAATTTTATTATTTTAGCCTAAGGGCGTGTTTGGCTCGGCTTGGGCGCTTTTTGGAGATCTTTTAGGTCAGATTTTTGTGGAGTATTTATACCCCACATCTCCTTATTTCAACCTAACTCCAAGAACTCCAAAAACCACAAACCCTAGCCTCTTCTTAGTTTTTCCTTTTTATTTCTTCCTTGTTTTTCTTCTTTATTTTGGTTAGTTTGTAGTAGTTTACATACCGTTCTTTTAGCAATGATTACAATTTACAAATTAATTTGTAAAAAATACAATTTTTCATACTACTTTTTAACCACAGACATTTCTCTCTCCAATTTTCAACCACACATTTACCTAGAAAACACCAAAGGAAAAAAAATTCCTACAACTGCCGCCGAACACTTCTTTAGTTTTTGATTTCAAGTTGCTAGCATCCATTGGAGCAAAGAAGCAAGAAGTAAAGTAGAAATATAAAACAAAGTTCAAAGAATTCTTAGAGCAAAAATCAAGGGAAGTATTGTATTTCATTTATCTTTAATTTCTACACTATGTGATGTATATCTATAAACTTTATCTTTTTTGGAATATTTATATAATGAGCTAGTTGTTTTGTATTGGGATGATTGATGTAACTTAACTTAGTTTAAATAATTTTAATGTTCGTTTATTAATCTTGAGCTTATTATTTCATGTGTGTTTGTTATTGAAATTTTTCCATATGTTTGATTGATCACCAAACATATATTTTGTGAAGTATATGATAATTGAGAGATATTGTGCATTTTAGACAAAATAACAAATGCCCTAGGTATTAATTTAGGAGATAGAGATATACTCATATCCCTAGGTGATCCATTGAGTTATTTTCACAAAGAATTAATGCAATTGATTGAGTTTTAATCGAAATATAAATATAGTAGGTTAAACCAATTGATTATGGTTAATTTCACTCGAGATAGGTAATTAGCTAAACTTGAAAATCGGATCTAACATTGTAAATGAATAATTTATTAATGTGCATGTGTTGAGAAATTACTTAAGTGAGAGTTGAGTGAAATCATGAATCCCAACTATTTTATCTTTCATTTTCCTTATTTTAATTTGGTTTATAATTAGTTTCTTTAATTTAGAATTTACAAAATCCATCTTTTTATTGTGTGTTTACTTTGTCAAGATTAAATTATCTAGAATGTAATTGAGTATACATTCTTCGTGGGATCGACAACTCAGAATCAAAATGTTCACTTTATTACTTGTACGCGACCCGTGCGCTTGCGGTACATACACTTTTAGTGAACAAGTTTTTAGCGCTGTTGCCGGGGAATGTTTCTACTTTGAGTATTACTTTAGTTAATTTTAGTTTTATCAATTTGTAATTATTTTTGTTTTATGTTTTATTTTGTTTTCTTTGGTTAACCACCACAATTCTAATATTTCTTGTGTTTGTTTTTCTTTCTATGCATATTTGATTCTAACATTAGCAAAATAGGAAAGCATTTGCAATGAACAATCTCAACATGGGTGATTGATACATGCTTGAAAAATATTCAAGTTGTGAAATTTGTTACAAAATGCATCGTAATGGACAAATATTTGTATTCGGGCAATAAATTGCATATGTCGAAACTTATTGGGTTTAGACAATACTTGAAATGGGAAAACAAGCAATTGGCACATCAGATGTAAGTTACACGCTCTTGGGAGATTGTGTACCGGATGATTGGGATGAGGACATTACTCTTGTGGGATATTTCCCTCCATTATTGAATGAGAAGGTACTTGCAAAGTATTACAATGAACTTGCCAAGTTGGGGATATAATCCACTCTTGGGGATTAATAGGAAAAAACTTGTCATTGCCCATGGATTCAAATTTTGGATCTGTCATTCAATTCGAGGAGATATCAACTATTGAAGATGTGCTCAAAGAGAATGACAAGTTAAACACAAAAGTATCACATAAAGAAGTGATAATTAATGAGGAAGAGACCAAATCGAATTCTCTCAACTTCATTGATTGCCAATAATAGAATTTGTGATTAAACCACTTGAGGAGGGCCGAGTCTACATTGTTGAGTTCAAATTGGATGGAATAGGCAAGTCTCATGACATTGGAAAGGGTAAAGTGCAAGTATTTCGAATCAATGAAGAGTAGAGCAAAGTCAAAATAAGTAAAATGGGCAAGGCATCAAAAGCTATGTTTAGAGTTCCATGAAGTGCTTGTGCGGAGATTTGAGCTAATGAATTTAAAATAAGTACTTAATGGGAGGCAACATAATCTCTATCCTTTACTTGTTTTATTTTTATTTTTTGCATTTTATTTACTTTCTTGTAAATAAGTCGGTTAGGCTCAAATCTCTATCTTCCACATTTATTTTCCTCAAGTTGGGTAGTGTGAAATAGCTCCAATGCGTTTAATTCTAGCATATACTCATATCAAACTTTCTAAGTTAAAATTTGTTTAAAACTCATTTTTAAATCACTTGTTGCATATTGTCTTTTATCTTCAAGTGTGATTTAATACTGATGTGGATGAGAAAATTGTATTGGATTTATGAGTTAGAATTGAGATGTTGAATGTGATTTGAATTTTTGTGTCATTCACCACTTAATTTCTACTCTTTTCTTGTGTTTTCATAGGATGCTCACATGGTGTTCGGTGAAATGCATCATTGGAGAAATTTGTGTTCAATCGATTGGAGACTTTAACACAAGTTTGGGGGTGGACTGTTGGTACTTGCAATGAAATGTTCACATGCCCAAGACTACTTATGAGTGTCCCCCCACTTCTTGGGATGTCTAGTAACTTCTTTCCTCTTACTTCGATTTTATTTTACACATTGAGGACAATGTGCATTTCAAGTTTGGGGGTGATTTCTTATTATGTGTTGACATGTTAGATAGCCTTGACGGCTATGATTACTTGATGTTTAAAATTGTTATTGATTCATGATTTATGACCAAGTTGCTACTTGTGTCTATTTCTATAAAATGCTTATCCATGCAAGATCCTATTTATCTTGAGCACAATAGTCATGATTGATTGTTGGTGAGTTTGAGAATTGTTGAAGGAGTAGAAGAACTAGATTGTGAGCTTGTATTTTAAATTTTTATCAACCTATACAATTTTTCCTAGTGCTCTAAATCTCTTGATCCTAATGTAAGACAAGTTTGAGGGTGGTCGACCCGGTGAAGGAGACGGTCCAGAAGTGTGATGATTCTATGCATGTTGGAAAAAAAAATTGTGGAGTGTCTTTCACCAAGTATAAGCTAGGTAATGACTATATGCTAGAGATCTAAGCCCATTTTAATTATTACATTTCCCTATCTCAGATCCTTTTGACTCAAGTGATTAAGCCCGTTGGAGTATCTTAAAACTTGGTGCCTTAAGTTTGAAACTTGGGAGCCACCAGCCTTAAGCTCGCTACATGGGTCAATTAGAAAGCTTAATGAGTAGAGTTCACACACACACTTTGAAAAAAAAAACACATCATCATTGCATTTTCTTAATAAGTCTACCTCACTTCATAACTTTTTTTACTCTAGTTGTTCAGCCCATAGGAGTATTTTGAAACCTGGTACCTTTTGATCTTAAAACAATCGGGGAGCTGCCGACCTAAAGCTCGTTCCATGGGATAATTAGAAAGCTCGGGGAAGTGGGAAAGACACGAGATTCATCACTTTAGTTTTTAAAAATCATGCATTTGTACTTGCATAAGGGCTTAGGTTAATAATGGGTTTGAATTGCTTAGTATAAGTTTGAATGTCGAAGCACTCATTTAGTGGAGAGTCAGTACATTTCTAGATTGTTGAAATTGCGGGTAAAACATAACCAAAGTAGAGTGGAAAAAGAAATGAGTGATTTAAGAGTATCCTCTACAATTGCATCTCAGGAAAGAAAAGAAATATCTACTGGGGAATGAATGTCACGAGTGGGAAATGAAAGAATTGACCACTAATGGTAGGTTAGTTTTGACTTGAAACCTCTTTGCTCTTCAACATTCTCGAATCTCATCGATGATTGAAAGTGGCTATGCGCACACACACCGATTAAACATCTAATAAGCTAAACTTCTTTTTGGTAGTATTATTTGGAAGCATACTTTTGAATTGATTATACAATTTTACGCTCATGAGTAATTTGCGAGTTATCTAACATTGTTGATCTATATTCCACATTATTTGATTGCACTAGTAGATAATTTTTCTCGAGATGAGCAAAAGCTCAAGTTTGGGGGTGTGATAAGTGTGCTTTACATACTTATTTAGTTCCTAAATTAGCATTGTAATTGATAATTGAGCGAATTTCTACTTATAAATTGTGTTTATCTTATACAATTAGGTACAACCTCAATTGAAATGAAAATGGAAAAGATCGAAGAGAAATTGAGATAAAAGAAGAGCAGATTTCATGTCCAAGGACCTAATTGGGGAAAAATCTGGGGACTCAATTGCAACATCTCAGAAGTTAGAGGACCTATCTTGCAAATATTTCGGGGACATATTTGTAATAAAAGTCAAAATTCAAGGAATGAATTGAAGAAGACCAGAAGACAAAGGACCTAACTGCAAAGCAAAAGAAATGGGCCGTGGATATTAACCACGCGGCCGCGTGGTCGCGCAGTAGATAGGCAGACTTCATTTTTGCTAGTCTGCGCGGCCTCGTCAATTTTTCCTGCACGGTCTCGCAGGCCATTTTTGGCCATACAGAAAATTATTTTCTGATTTTATTATTTTATCTTAAGGGCGTGTTTGGCTCGGCTTGGGAGCTTTTTGGATATCTTTTAGGTCAGATTTTTGTGGGGTATTTATACTACACTTCTCCTCATTTCAACCTAACACCCAAGAACTCCAAAAACCACAAACCCTAGCCTCTTCTTAGTTTTTCCTTTTTATTTCTTCCTTGTTTTTCTTCTTCATTTTAGTTAGTTTGTAGTAGTTTAGTTTTTTATTCCAAGTTGCTAGCATCCATTGGAGCAAAGAAGCAAGAAGTAAGATGCAAATACAAAACAAAATTCAAAAAATTCTTAGAGCAAGAAATCAGGGAAATTGTTGTATTTCATTTATCTTTAATTTCTATACTGTGTGATGTATTTCTATAAACCTTTATATAATGGGCTAGTCACTACAACAAAAGTGACCTTTTACGACATGAATTTACGGCGTGCATATAGGGCACGCCGTAAATCTTAATTATTTACGGCGTGCATAAAATGAATGCCGTAAAGGAATATCTTTTACGGCGTGCATAATTAGCACGCCGTAAAATTTCATTTATTATCACCTTTAATGGCGTACATATTCGCACGCCGTAAAAATTTAAAAAAAAAAAATTATATTTTTTACGGCGTACATATTCGCACGCCGTAAAAATTAAAAAAAAAAAAAAAATTTTACGGCGTACATATTCGCACGCCGTAAAAATTTTAAAAAAAAAAAATTTTTTTACGGCGTACATATTTGCACGCCGTAAAAATTTAAAAAAAAAAAAAAAAATTACGGCGTACATATTCGCACGCCGTAAAAATTTAAAAAAAAAAAAAATTTTTTTACGGGCTAAAATCTCCTCGGGCGCTTCCAAGATAGTATAATTTTGCAGAAGGGTAACGGACTTCGTGAGATGATTCGTTGTAAGAACTTGAAATCTGGACTTCAATCCGAATATGGATCGAGCTGAGTCGAGCATGGATTCCAAAGAGGTGGCACAAAACTTGGTTTCTCCTTTAAGTGGTGGAAATTCACAATGTTGTAGGGTATTTTCCATTGCTTTGGCTTGTTTTGAACCCTTTAGGAAGGAGAACAGTTGAAGAATATAGGGAAGATTTTCTGATGAGAAAGGAATAGAATCAGATTCTTGTTTGGACAGCAAAGGGGGAGACGTTGAAGGGTCTTTTATTGGGAAGTAGATAGGCATTTTCTTCCCAACATTAAGTTCATTGATATAAAAGAACACATTTAGTTGAGGATCCAAGTGATTCTCATGTGACTTTGAATGTTCATATAAATTACTGCCAGATTTTCCATTGTATCTTTCGATGTTCTCCCCATGTGCTTCAGTCATCTCGATGCGCTGCAATGGTGTCAAAATTAGATAAAACTTCGTAATATGTACTACTCAAATTTAGAGAAAAATATATAGAAACTTATCCGAAGCGCGATTACTGGATAAAGATTTATGCAGTTCATGAAATTATAGTGCAGAAAGAAGGAAGAAAACAATATACCTGCAACACAAGTAGTGAGCAAAAAAGGTGGACAAGAAAACCAAATCCAAAACCCATATTTTCTTTTCTTGTATCTGTTCTATGTCCAATAATCTTCAGCTTCTGCAATAATAATAATACCAAAATAATGACTATTTAGTATTAGGTAGTGAGATGCACATAGCTAAGAACAACGAATTTCCTTTAAATATAACCTCATGGTGATGCCTTGTACAGTGATTTTCCAGAGAATATTGAAATGCTCTTATGGAGTTTGATTCTATTTTGATGGTTGAAAAATGGTATTTAATAGTTTATGTCCCTATCTGCTGAATTGGAGTTCTTCATATATAATCTTGATTTGATATTATTTAATTATTTTGTCAATGGGTTTGAAAGAAATATCTCAAGAGCGGTTAATCGCGATCGTTAAAATTTACTTCTCTTTATAACATTCACATCAAGAAATACAATTAGATTAGTTAAAATCTCTAATTTTTTTGGGGATCAGCATTCCCCCATCCCATGTTGATTAAGAATTTAAAAATCTAATTATCGAGAGGTGGGATACATCCAAACTCAACTCAAATCTTAAATAAAATGATTTTATATAGTCAAATTAAAGGCAAATTCTAGTTTCTACAATGTCAAAAATGCAATCCAACATTAAAAAAAAGGTTATGATTTTGGATAGACTTGCAGAAGATGAGTAGACATTTCACATTCATATTGATCATGTTTCCAAAGGCTGCTTCAACTTTGACAATTTGAAGATGCCTATTAGTTGAATCATGAGGGTGGATATGTGGATGAGTGTCACTTTTCAAGAATTGGTTTGTACCAAACTATACTTTTCAAATTACTCGATTGTCTATCACAATCTATATAGATTTATGTTAAATCGAACGATTTGACAAAAGATATTGCATATCGGTAGAGTTCAGATTTGCCGTCTCAAAATGGTGTCTCCTTAGTTGTCCACCAAAATGGAGTTTTTCGATTTATACAGATTTATGTTAAAATGGAGTTTTATACAGATTTATACAGATTTATGTTAAAATGGAGTTTTTCGAAACTTTCAAGACTCGAATAAAACGCTATAAAAATATTCAGGCTGAAAATAACATATTTTTAAATTAAAGGATAGAGTTTTGAAATATTTGAACTCGTGGGCCGAAATGAAACATTTGGAACATTGGGGACTAAAATGTAATTTTTCAAAACTTGGGTTGAAGCTCAAAACGGATATTAAACTGTAGGGATTGAAATAATTGATTTTTAAAATGAAGGGACTGTTTAAAATTATTTAAAAACTTAAGGGGCTGAAATGATTAGTTTAAAACTATAAGGACTAATTTGAATAATTTTAAAACTTGGGGACTAAGCTGCAAATTTTGAAAATCAAAATATTAAAAACAAACCTTACTCTCTCTTTCCCAATTCATTTTCAGAACTGAAGAGAGAGAGGAGAGGCGCGACCGGGAGTGGCCCTCCGCGCAACCGGCCCTCAGCCAGAGAGTTGCCGGCGAAACGCCACCGCAGGGTGGCGGTTAGCGGCGACCAAGAAGGGGGTCAGATTTGAGGGAGTTTGGTGCGAGATGGGTGTAAAACCGAGACCAAAAACGAAGCTGAGTTCGTGATTTGCTATGGTTTTCGGCGAGCTTACCGGCGGTCGAGGTAGGTAAGTATCTTGGGTAATTTGTTTCTTGGGTTTGAGTTTGATTTTGGGCTGATTGGAGTTGGGTTGGCCGCAATTTTGGTGGTGCAGCAGGTGGTTCTTGGTGGTTGACGACGAAAGGGTTGTGGTGGTGTTGTGGAAATGGTTGATTGTTATGGGTTGAGTGATTTCTTGAGGTTGGGTAGAGATGAAATTGGAGGTTGGCCGTGACTTTGGAGTCTTGGCAGTGGGCTGGTTGTTTGGCAGTGGTGGTGCTCGATTGTGATGGTGTTCATCGAGTGGCATGACTGGTTGGAAGGATGGTGCAGTGGAGCTTGGTGCAGGCAGTTCAATGTGGTGATGATGATGATGAAGGAGGTGGCGGATGTGGTGGTGTTGCAAATGGTGAGGTTGAAGCTCGAGGTTACCTGGCTGTGGGAGGTGGCTGGAATGGAGTTGATAGCCTAAACTTTGATGGAAGGCTATTCATAATTGGCTTCATGGGTGGAACAAAAGCAGAAGTAAATCTTGCAGGGTTGCTACCAAGACGCCTCACAGTGCAGTGTAACATGCTTAAGCCTTCTGCTATTTATATTATTCCTCTGTTTCAACTTTGTTTGTTTATTTGGTCTATTCATGGAAGAACACACTCACACACGGAATCATCAAGGTCTCTTGCATCAGTATATGGTAAAGCTTATCCTTATTACGTACAATATATGGTAAGAACTGGTTTTTGCAAAGACAAGAACAATTATGTCTTTTAAGTAGTGCATTTTTTAAATGTAAGTTTGATAGATTAGGGCCCTGAAGCACTACCCTTGTACACTTCTTTGCTGATAGACTGCTCCAATCTTATCTTAGCCCATTCAGGTGGATTTCTCTCTACACATTTGTGGGTTACTTTCTGAAAAATGAAAAATGACTAAAATGCTCCAAAAAAACATAAAAACAATTTAAAGAATGTCCGTTTTGACTGTCTAAACGATCTCGAAAGGCTAAAATCCATCATACGTCACGGCGAAGCAGTGAGTCTTGTCTGGCTCGTCGAGACCTTTCCGAAAAGTACTTATGGGCCCAAAACGAACTGGAGAGTACTGGAGTTTGCAGTCACATTCTGATCTTCTCTAGTGGAGAATACCTCTAATGTTTGTGTGTCATAATTGTTTTTCTTAAAGACAAGTTTGATGGTTTATTGCAGCCAAAAACGGTGAACGCATTTCATAGGGTTAAAGTTGATCAGGTGAAGTTTGTAGATGAGAGGCTTCAAGATAATTCGTACTGGGCAAAGGTTTGATTTTTTTCCCTTTTATTGATCCTTCAAATGCCATTGCATTTGTATATCTATTGACATTTTTTTATGGATACACTATGCATTTGCAAAATTTATATGTGCAAACAGATAGAATCATAGATATTGGTAGAATGTAGATATGTATATGTTTACGCGAATTTAATATTTTGACCCCATCAATGGTATTATTATTATTATTATTATTATTATTATTATTATTATTATTATTATACGTAGTTTCCTCACAGGATGGAGCCGACACTGGCTATGGAGCAAAAGCACAAGAAATTTTGGGTCAGGTCAGAGGAAGGTATGCTATTGTGTTTTATGTGCCGAAATACTGAATGTCAAGTTCACCTAGTCTAGTATGTTTATGGACAAAGCTCAGATAATATGTGTAATGAGCTCAGGTACTGCTACAGAGATGAACTGGGAAAAAGAAGATAAAAATGCGTAGATGGGTAGTGAACTCCTGTTGTAAACAGCATAAGTGGGGATAACTCACCGGATAATTTGTGGTTCTTAAAAAATAATAAAACATGCTCGTGGGGGTTTAAATGACTTATTAGTAATATAAGGAGTAGTGGGTCATGTGAAATGCGAGGATAATAATGGGTTGTAGTTATAAATGTGTGGTTGAAACTAATGTTCTATTTTGATTGCTAAGTTTAGCTTGCTATTGTTCTGTGCAGGTAAAGTCTCCCGATACAAGTTATGGCCAGGATGTGTCAAAGGAAGCAGAGTCAATGGAATTCCATGTTAAAGCTTCGATATGGATACTTTTATTTTTTACGACATTTTAAGTTTATTTTGAAGTAGTTGTCTATAGACTTTTAACATTAATTCCTATCTAGATTTTTGAGTAGGTTATGTGATATCAAATTTTTTGTAAATTGTGTTGAATCTTACTATGATATTGTTTGTTTATCGAAATCACGTTTATTGATTATATATACATTAATGTGTTTTTGTTTTATTATTATAGGATTTTTGGAATTATAATTTATAGAATTTTTTTTTAAAAAAATAAAATCCTTATTTACGGCGTGCATTTTTGCACGCCGTGAACATTTACGGCGTGCATTTTGAACGCCGTAACAGTTCACGGCGTGCAAAAATGCACGCCGTAACTGTTCACGGCGTGCAAAAATGCACGCCGTAAAATATTTAACGGCGTTCAAAATGCACGCCGTGTAAATTTAATTTACGGCGTGTGGATTTGCACGCCGTAAATGTTTACGGCGTGACTTTTTACGGCGTGCGGCTGCACGCCGTAAAATGCTAACTTTGTTGTAGTGAGTTGTTTTATGTTGGGATGATTGATGTAGCTTAACTTAGTTTAAGTAATTTTAATGTTTGTTTATTAATCTTGAGGTTATTATTTCACGTGTGTTTGTTATTGCGATTATTCCATGTGTTTGATTGATCACCAAAAATATGTATTGTGAAGTGTATGATAATAGAAAGATATTGTGCATTTTAGACCTAATAACAAATGCCATATGTATTAATTTAGGAGATAGAAATATACTTATATCCCTAGGTGATCCATTGAGCTATTTTCACAATGAGTTAATACAATTGATTGAATTTTAATCGACATAGAGGTATAGAAAGGTTAAACCAATTGATTATAATTAATTTCACTCGAGAGAGGTAATTAGCTAAATATGTAAAATCGGGTCTAACATTTTAAATAAGTGATTTATTAATGTGCATGTCTTGAGAAATTACTTAAGCAAGAGTTAAGTGAAATCATGAATTCCAACTATTTTATCTTACATTTTCCTTATATTAATTTGGTTTAAAATTAGTTTCTTTAATTTAGAATTTCATCTTTTTATTGTGTGTTTAATTTGTTAAGATTAAATTAATTAGGGCGTAATTGAGTATACATTCCTCGTGGGATCGACAACTCGTACTCAAAAAATTCACTTTATTACAATTGTACGCGGCGACGAGTGCGCTTGCGGTACATACACTTTTAGCGAACAAGGATTATAGGGGTATGAATGTCGTTCACTATATATTATAATAATTTATAGCACTCACCTTGAATGATATATTACAAAATATATGCTTCGTTAAATCCTTTTTTGATAAAAACCCAATGAGAAAAAAATCAAACGAGGAAAAAGAGTACAGTTATTTTAGAGTATTACAATAAATGTTGCCTCTTTAAAACTTTGCTAGGAAAATCAGTGGGACAAAACCTAGGCGAAGGAAAAAGAGTAGAACTACTTCCCCTAATGTTAATCACTGTAAATCTTTGAATTGACGCATTTCAATATCATGAACCAATTTGTTAAATGTGGATGCTGGCAATTTCTTAATACTTTTGCCTGACTCAAGTACGCTAAGTGAATGATTGATGAAAATATTTTGTAAACAACTATGGGTTTATACATACAAACATGGGGCTACTGTTTCCTTTTACTGGATGTCTTGATTTTTAATCTGTCGTTCCTCCTTTAACTGTATAGAAGCGAATAAAAAAAAAATATCATATTTTAAAATTATCGAACTTCTTGTTTGTTCTTCCAACAATTTTTATGTTTGAATTGTTTCTTTGCTGCAGATTGCATCACTTAAAGAGGAAAGAGATAGCTTGAAGCGCACTGTTGATGAAATGAAAGGGTACAAGAGTCTTGATGACGAAAGAAATTATTCGGTAGAATTATTGTTCATCCATGCTCATAATTTTTATACGTCGACAGGGAATAGAATCATATCTTGCAATGATTGGGTATTCCTTTTTAAAACCCATGAAAACTAGATTAATATAACTAACTGGAGCTTAAACCCCACGCCTCCTAACCATTGGTGGAAGAAATATCTAATGGAACATTAGGTTATACTGAAAACAACAAACTTGGCAATATTTATTGGAGAGCAAGATTATTGAGTCTCTTAACCTATATTCTATAAGTATTATCTTGAATGCTATAATAATATAATTTTCATTTATTGGAAAAAATGAATTGGCATTATTTTTTGTCACCTTCCAGGGATTCTGTTAATTCAACAATCAAGATTTGGTAACAAAATAGAAAAGATTTATAAATAGCCATCTCATTTGCATTCAAAGTAACAACATAAAAAAAAATTTATACAAACTTTCTTGTGAAAATTCATTGTTCTTACTTGGTTTATATTCATCTATTTTTATTACAAAACTTTGATTGATCTAAACTTTGTTTTATCAAATCATCAAAGATTTTGGAAGAAAGTTTTGTGAAGATTATTGGTTTTATATTGTTTAAACTTCTTCAACATCTTCACATTATATTGGAATTGAAGATTAAGTCTCTCTTTATTCTAAACTTGTTTTAATCTTTTAAAAGAGAGAAATTTCAATTAAGGAACTTTGATTTTTTGTGCTACATTTTTTTATCATTTGATTCATCAAAGTTCTATTGCCTAAACACTTTGAGCTTAACTTATTGTTAATTATTCAAGTGTGGCATCTCTTGGTACTTAATTTGATTCAATATTTTTAACAAGAGATCATTTGAAAAACTTTGTTTGATTGCATTGAACTTTTCATTATCATTTGCATCAAAGTTTTTCTCTAACACTCGAGCTTAATTCATTGCTATCTATTGAAGTGTTAGCCTAACTCTCTCGGTACTTAATTTGAGTATATCATTTGTCAAGAGAGTTATTTCAATTGTAAATTCAATCCATTATATCTTGTGGTTTCGAGAGCTTTGTGAAAACTCGATTGTTGGTTTCGAGAGCCTTGTGAAAACTCGATTGTAAAGGATAGGCGCTCCTTGTTGTAAGTCGCCTAAGGATTTGGTACTCCTTGTTGTAAGTTACCAATATAGTGGATTTGGCCTTGCTCGTGACGGAGAGCTCGGTAACGGGGGACGTAGATCACGTTGGTTGATTGAACCTCCATAAATCGCGTTTGCACTCTCTTATCCCTTTTACTTACTTACATTGCACTTACTCTATTCTATCAATTTATATTGTGCAACACTATATCTAAGTGCTATACTTGCCTTATCAATTAAGTTTACACATATATAGCACACTACATTGATAGTTTAGTTACTTGTAACACTAAGTGCTCATACTTGTACCCATTGGTTTTTAAGTTTGAGATTATTTATCGAAGAAATTTTATAAACCAATTCACCCCCCCTCTTGGTTAGTTTACTCTTGGGCTAACAATTGGTATCAGAGCTTAGGTGCTCATTTTTAAAAGATTTTACAATCTTGAGTAAATGACTAACCATAATCTTGAGGGGAATTCTACAAATCGTCCTCCTTTCTTTGATGGTACACATTATAACTATTGGAAGACTAGAATGATGATTTTTGTTCAATCAATAGATTATAATATTTGGGAAGTCATCGAAGAAGGTCCTCATAGGATTACTAAAGTTATTAAGGTTGATGGAAAACCGGATCAAACTATTTTAAAACCTAGAGAGGAATATGATGATAATGATAGAAGAAAATTGACTTTAAATGCTAGAGCCAAAAATATACTTTATTGTGCTTTGGATAAGAATGAATTTAATCGTATTTGCACATGTGATTCCGCATTTGATATTTGGCATACATTAGAAATCACACACATGGGTACAAGCAAAGTGAAAGAAACTAAGACAAATCTTTTATTTAAAGATTTTGAAAATTTCTTTATGAAGCAAGATGAGCCCATTACTTGCATGATTACTCGTTTTACCGATATTGTCAATGGTCTTAAAGGCTTTGATCATAAATTTACTAACGGTGAACTTGTGAGTAAAATTCTTAGGTCTCTCTCCCAAGAATGGAATCCATTAAGGATGTTGATCGAAAACACGATAGACGTCAACACACATCCATTGGAGGAGCTTTATGGAACGTTGATGACTTTTGAGCTCAACAATGTCGAAACAAAGGAGAGGACAAGAAAAGGAAAAGAAGAGGCCAAGCGCGAAATTGCTCTTAAATCATCACATGATAAATGCTCATCAAACTCAAACATAAGTGATGAGGAACTCGATGATCTTGCTATCCTTATCAAGAAGTGGAGAGGCGTTCGCAACAATCATCGAATCCAAAAGAGAGAAGAAAAAGATGAAAAGATTGTTTGCTATAATTGCGATAAACCCGGTCACAAAAGTACCGAGTGTCGAAGCAAGAAAAGATTCTTCAAAAAGAAAGCTCTACAAGCCACTTGGGATGAAAGTGATGAGCAAGATGAAGATGAAAGTCAAGATGAAGTGGCCAACATGTGCTTCATGACTATTAAGGATGAGGTAAATTTCTTTGATACCTCTTGGGCTTTGAATGATCAATGATTTAAATTTCTTTTAATCAACATTTTAGATTAAAACCTCTTGCACTTCATAACAATTTCTTACATTGAAAAGAGGTATGAGTATGAATATGAAACATGGTGCTAATATGTGTTTTATTCATAATTTTATGTTACATACATGTTTTAACCAAAATCACATGTAAATTTCAACATTTGCAGATTTCGGTCGACCGAAAATATTTCGGCCGACCGAAAGTGTCATTTCGGTCGAACAAGTGTTCAATCGAAAGATATTTCGGTCGAACAACTGTACGACCAAAACCAGAGTTTCGGTCGACCATTAGTCAGCCGAACGTAACTGCAGCTACCTTTCTTTTTACTCTACAGAGTTTCGATCGACCAACATACTTTCGGTCGACCGAAAGTGACTGGAATTAGGGATTTTTATTTATTTTTAATTTCAAAATTTTCATATACAATCCCTAAATAACTTGAAATCATCTTCTTTTCTTCATAAAACTCTTGTACTACATTACTTTGATCACTCATTTTTGGTTTTGATTAAAAGAGTGATATGATTGTTGACCAAAATTGTTTTTATACTTTTTAACTTTTTAACTCATCCACACATGATCCACCTATTCAATGAGTTGAAAATACTTTGATACTTTGATACTTTGATAATATGCATTATTATACCCTTTAAGTCATTTCACGCTACAAATATTTTTCTAAGGGGGAATGCTTTACTAAGGGGGAATATGATTACAATCAAGATATTCTATTTATGCATCATTATTATGCTTATCACACCTATGCTCATGATTAAGGGATAGATGCCACCTTTTTGCTTATGCCAAAAGGGGGAAAATATGGTGATGATTTGTTTTAACTTGACCTTGGATAATCTATATGCATGAAAATGATTAAATTATATGCTAGATTATGCCTCATTGGTTTGTATAAGATAGGGGAATATATGCTAAAATTGAACTTATCAATTATTCTCATTTTCCTATGTTTTGATTATATGCTTCAATTGCTTATATTATCATTATAAATCATCTTGTTTGTCATAATCAAAAAGGGGGAAATTGTTGACCTATGGTTAACTTAACCTTATTGTTTTGATCATAACAAACAAGAATATATTGTGTTATTAATAAGTGTGCTTCAAGTGTTTCATGTAATGATAAATATTCAAAGCACTCTATGTTCAAATCGTCTCTCAAAGATATAAATCAAAACTATGTGATCAAGCACATGAGACGCAAAGAAGATCATGAAAGAATTGAAGATATTCGAAGATCAAAATTGAAGTTGAAAAGCATGACATGAAGATCAAGAATTCAAGCATACAAGATTAGAGTTCAAGTTCAAGAGTTGATTTAACCTATGTAAAGGTATAACACTCTCAATCTTTAGCGATGAAATTCAACGAGCTCAAAAATGATTTTTATGCATCAAGAAACTTACTTGAAAATTCATCACTTGCATAAAATATTTTTAAAAACTATTTGATCTTAAATCATAACATGAAATAGTTTTTGGAAAAATAAACTTTTTGACATAAAAACAAAAATTCAAAATTTTCATATTTCGGTCGACCGAAATATACTTGATCGACCGAAACTCTGGTCGACCAAAAAATCTGATCAACCGAAAGTTTAAACGGCTATAATGCAACGGCTATTTTTTTAACTTTCGGTCGACCGAAAGTGTGAATCGGTCGACCGAAACTGGCTGAAGCTCAAATTCTTGATCTATAAATAGTCATCTCATTTGCATTCAAAGTAACAACATAGAAAAGATTTTATACAAACTTTCTTGTGAAAATTCATTGTTCTTACTTGGTTTATATTCATCTATTTTTATTACAAAACTTTGATTGATCTAAACTTTGTTTTATCAAATCATCAAAGATTTTGGAAGAAAGTTTTGTGAAGATTATTGGTTTTATATTGTTTAAACTTCTTCAACATCTTCACATTATATTGGAATTGAAGTGTAAGTCTCTCTTTATTCTAAACTTGTTTTAATCTTTTAAAAGAGAGAAATTTCAATTAAGGAACTTTGATTTTTTGTGCTACATTTTTTTATCATTTGATTCATCAAAGTTCTATTGCCTAAACACTTTGAGCTTAACTTATTGTTAATTATTCAAGTGTGGCATCTCTTGGTACTTAATTTGATTCAATATTTTTAACAAGAGATCATTTGAAAAACTTTGTTTGATTGCATTGAACTTTTCATTATCATTTGCATCAAAGTTTTTCTCTAACACTCGAGCTTAATTCATTGCTATCTATTGAAGTGTTAGCCTAACTCTCTCGGTACTTAATTTGAGTATATCATTTGTCAAGAGAGTTATTTCAATTGTAAATTCAATCCATTATATCTTGTGGTTTCGAGAGCTTTGTGAAAACTCGATTGTTGGTTTCGAGAGCCTTGTGAAAACTCGATTGTAAAGGATAGGCGCTCCTTGTTGTAAGTCGCCTAAGGATTTGGTACTCCTTGTTGTAAGTTACCAATATAGTGGATTTGGCCTTGCTCGTGACGGAGAGCTCGGTAACGGGGGACGTAGATCACGTTGGTTGATTGAACCTCCATAAATCGCGTTTGCACTCTCTTATCCCTTTTACTTACTTACATTGCACTTACTCTATTCTATCAATTTATATTGTGCAACACTATATCTAAGTGCTATACTTGCCTTATCAATTAAGTTTACACATATATAGCACACTACATTGATAGTTTAGTTACTTGTAACACTAAGTGCTCATACTTGTACCCATTGGTTTTTAAGTTTGAGATTATTTATCGAAGAAATTTTATAAACCAATTCACCCCCCCTCTTGGTTAGTTTACTCTTGGGCTAACAATTGGTATCAGAGCTTAGGTGCTCATTTTTAAAAGATTTTACAATCTTGAGTAAATGACTAACCATAATCTTGAGGGGAATTCTACAAATCGTCCTCCTTTCTTTGATGGTACACATTATAACTATTGGAAGACTAGAATGATGATTTTTGTTCAATCAATAGATTATAATATTTGGGAAGTCATCGAAGAAGGTCCTCATAGGATTACTAAAGTTATTAAGGTTGATGGAAAACCGGATCAAACTATTTTAAAACCTAGAGAGGAATATGATGATAATGATAGAAGAAAATTGACTTTAAATGCTAGAGCCAAAAATATACTTTATTGTGCTTTGGATAAGAATGAATTTAATCGTATTTGCACATGTGATTCCGCATTTGATATTTGGCATACATTAGAAATCACACACATGGGTACAAGCAAAGTGAAAGAAACTAAGACAAATCTTTTATTTAAAGATTTTGAAAATTTCTTTATGAAGCAAGATGAGCCCATTACTTGCATGATTACTCGTTTTACCGATATTGTCAATGGTCTTAAAGGCTTTGATCATAAATTTACTAACGGTGAACTTGTGAGTAAAATTCTTAGGTCTCTCTCCCAAGAATGGAATCCATTAAGGATGTTGATCGAAAACACGATAGACGTCAACACACATCCATTGGAGGAGCTTTATGGAACGTTGATGACTTTTGAGCTCAACAATGTCGAAACAAAGGAGAGGACAAGAAAAGGAAAAGAAGAGGCCAAGCGCGAAATTGCTCTTAAATCATCACATGATAAATGCTCATCAAACTCAAACATAAGTGATGAGGAACTCGATGATCTTGCTATCCTTATCAAGAAGTGGAGAGGCGTTCGCAACAATCATCGAATCCAAAAGAGAGAAGAAAAAGATGAAAAGATTGTTTGCTATAATTGCGATAAACCCGGTCACAAAAGTACCGAGTGTCGAAGCAAGAAAAGATTCTTCAAAAAGAAAGCTCTACAAGCCACTTGGGATGAAAGTGATGAGCAAGATGAAGATGAAAGTCAAGATGAAGTGGCCAACATGTGCTTCATGACTATTAAGGATGAGGTAAATTTCTTTGATACCTCTTGGGCTTTGAATGATCAATGATTTAAATTTCTTTTAATCAACATTTTAGATTAAAACCTCTTGCACTTCATAACAATTTCTTACATTGAAAAGAGGTATGAGTATGAATATGAAACATGGTGCTAATATGTGTTTTATTCATAATTTTATGTTACATACATGTTTTAACCAAAATCACATGTAAATTTCAACATTTGCAGATTTCGGTCGACCGAAAATATTTCGGCCGACCGAAAGTGTCATTTCGGTCGAACAAGTGTTCAATCGAAAGATATTTCGGTCGAACAACTGTACGACCAAAACCAGAGTTTCGGTCGACCATTAGTCAGCCGAACGTAACTGCAGCTACCTTTCTTTTTACTCTACAGAGTTTCGATCGACCAACATACTTTCGGTCGACCGAAAGTGACTGGAATTAGGGATTTTTATTTATTTTTAATTTCAAAATTTTCATATACAATCCCTAAATAACTTGAAATCATCTTCTTTTCTTCATAAAACTCTTGTACTACATTACTTTGATCACTCATTTTTGGTTTTGATTAAAAGAGTGATATGATTGTTGACCAAAATTGTTTTTATACTTTTTAACTTTTTAACTCATCCACACATGATCCACCTATTCAATGAGTTGAAAATACTTTGATACTTTGATACTTTGATAATATGCATTATTATACCCTTTAAGTCATTTCACGCTACAAATATTTTTCTAAGGGGGAATGCTTTACTAAGGGGGAATATGATTACAATCAAGATATTCTATTTATGCATCATTATTATGCTTATCACACCTATGCTCATGATTAAGGGATAGATGCCACCTTTTTGCTTATGCCAAAAGGGGGAAAATATGGTGATGATTTGTTTTAACTTGACCTTGGATAATCTATATGCATGAAAATGATTAAATTATATGCTAGATTATGCCTCATTGGTTTGTATAAGATAGGGGAATATATGCTAAAATTGAACTTATCAATTATTCTCATTTTCCTATGTTTTGATTATATGCTTCAATTGCTTATATTATCATTATAAATCATCTTGTTTGTCATAATCAAAAAGGGGGAAATTGTTGACCTATGGTTAACTTAACCTTATTGTTTTGATCATAACAAACAAGAATATATTGTGTTATTAATAAGTGTGCTTCAAGTGTTTCATGTAATGATAAATATTCAAAGCACTCTATGTTCAAATCGTCTCTCAAAGATATAAATCAAAACTATGTGATCAAGCACATGAGACGCAAAGAAGATCATGAAAGAATTGAAGATATTCGAAGATCAAAATTGAAGTTGAAAAGCATGACATGAAGATCAAGAATTCAAGCATACAAGATTAGAGTTCAAGTTCAAGAGTTGATTTAACCTATGTAAAGGTATAACACTCTCAATCTTTAGCGATGAAATTCAACGAGCTCAAAAATGATTTTTATGCATCAAGAAACTTACTTGAAAATTCATCACTTGCATAAAATATTTTTAAAAACTATTTGATCTTAAATCATAACATGAAATAGTTTTTGGAAAAATAAACTTTTTGACATAAAAACAAAAATTCAAAATTTTCATATTTCGGTCGACCGAAATATACTTGATCGACCGAAACTCTGGTCGACCAAAAAATCTGATCAACCGAAAGTTTAAACGGCTATAATGCAACGGCTATTTTTTTAACTTTCGGTCGACCGAAAGTGTGAATCGGTCGACCGAAACTGGCTGAAGCTCAAATTCTTGATCTATAAATAGTCATCTCATTTGCATTCAAAGTAACAACATAGAAAAGATTTTATACAAACTTTCTTGTGAAAATTCATTGTTCTTACTTGGTTTATATTCATCTATTTTTATTACAAAACTTTGATTGATCTAAACTTTGTTTTATCAAATCATCAAAGATTTTGGAAGAAAGTTTTGTGAAGATTATTGGTTTTATATTGTTTAAACTTCTTCAACATCTTCACATTATATTGGAATTGAAGTGTAAGTCTCTCTTTATTCTAAACTTGTTTTAATCTTTTAAAAGAGAGAAATTTCAATTAAGGAACTTTGATTTTTTGTGCTACATTTTTTTATCATTTGATTCATCAAAGTTCTATTGCCTAAACACTTTGAGCTTAACTTATTGTTAATTATTCAAGTGTGGCATCTCTTGGTACTTAATTTGATTCAATATTTTTAACAAGAGATCATTTGAAAAACTTTGTTTGATTGCATTGAACTTTTCATTATCATTTGCATCAAAGTTTTTCTCTAACACTCGAGCTTAATTCATTGCTATCTATTGAAGTGTTAGCCTAACTCTCTCGGTACTTAATTTGAGTATATCATTTGTCAAGAGAGTTATTTCAATTGTAAATTCAATCCATTATATCTTGTGGTTTCGAGAGCTTTGTGAAAACTCGATTGTTGGTTTCGAGAGCCTTGTGAAAACTCGATTGTAAAGGATAGGCGCTCCTTGTTGTAAGTCGCCTAAGGATTTGGTACTCCTTGTTGTAAGTTACCAATATAGTGGATTTGGCCTTGCTCGTGACGGAGAGCTCGGTAACGGGGGACGTAGATCACGTTGGTTGATTGAACCTCCATAAATCGCGTTTGCACTCTCTTATCCCTTTTACTTACTTACATTGCACTTACTCTATTCTATCAATTTATATTGTGCAACACTATATCTAAGTGCTATACTTGCCTTATCAATTAAGTTTACACATATATAGCACACTACATTGATAGTTTAGTTACTTGTAACACTAAGTGCTCATACTTGTACCCATTGGTTTTTAAGTTTGAGATTATTTATCGAAGAAATTTTATAAACCAATTCACCCCCCCTCTTGGTTAGTTTACTCTTGGGCTAACAATTGGTATCAGAGCTTAGGTGCTCATTTTTAAAAGATTTTACAATCTTGAGTAAATGACTAACCATAATCTTGAGGGGAATTCTACAAATCGTCCTCCTTTCTTTGATGGTACACATTATAACTATTGGAAGACTAGAATGATGATTTTTGTTCAATCAATAGATTATAATATTTGGGAAGTCATCGAAGAAGGTCCTCATAGGATTACTAAAGTTATTAAGGTTGATGGAAAACCGGATCAAACTATTTTAAAACCTAGAGAGGAATATGATGATAATGATAGAAGAAAATTGACTTTAAATGCTAGAGCCAAAAATATACTTTATTGTGCTTTGGATAAGAATGAATTTAATCGTATTTGCACATGTGATTCCGCATTTGATATTTGGCATACATTAGAAATCACACACATGGGTACAAGCAAAGTGAAAGAAACTAAGACAAATCTTTTATTTAAAGATTTTGAAAATTTCTTTATGAAGCAAGATGAGCCCATTACTTGCATGATTACTCGTTTTACCGATATTGTCAATGGTCTTAAAGGCTTTGATCATAAATTTACTAACGGTGAACTTGTGAGTAAAATTCTTAGGTCTCTCTCCCAAGAATGGAATCCATTAAGGATGTTGATCGAAAACACGATAGACGTCAACACACATCCATTGGAGGAGCTTTATGGAACGTTGATGACTTTTGAGCTCAACAATGTCGAAACAAAGGAGAGGACAAGAAAAGGAAAAGAAGAGGCCAAGCGCGAAATTGCTCTTAAATCATCACATGATAAATGCTCATCAAACTCAAACATAAGTGATGAGGAACTCGATGATCTTGCTATCCTTATCAAGAAGTGGAGAGGCGTTCGCAACAATCATCGAATCCAAAAGAGAGAAGAAAAAGATGAAAAGATTGTTTGCTATAATTGCGATAAACCCGGTCACAAAAGTACCGAGTGTCGAAGCAAGAAAAGATTCTTCAAAAAGAAAGCTCTACAAGCCACTTGGGATGAAAGTGATGAGCAAGATGAAGATGAAAGTCAAGATGAAGTGGCCAACATGTGCTTCATGACTATTAAGGATGAGGTAAATTTCTTTGATACCTCTTGGGCTTTGAATGATCAATGATTTAAATTTCTTTTAATCAACATTTTAGATTAAAACCTCTTGCACTTCATAACAATTTCTTACATTGAAAAGAGGTATGAGTATGAATATGAAACATGGTGCTAATATGTGTTTTATTCATAATTTTATGTTACATACATGTTTTAACCAAAATCACATGTAAATTTCAACATTTGCAGATTTCGGTCGACCGAAAATATTTCGGCCGACCGAAAGTGTCATTTCGGTCGAACAAGTGTTCAATCGAAAGATATTTCGGTCGAACAACTGTACGACCAAAACCAGAGTTTCGGTCGACCATTAGTCAGCCGAACGTAACTGCAGCTACCTTTCTTTTTACTCTACAGAGTTTCGATCGACCAACATACTTTCGGTCGACCGAAAGTGACTGGAATTAGGGATTTTTATTTATTTTTAATTTCAAAATTTTCATATACAATCCCTAAATAACTTGAAATCATCTTCTTTTCTTCATAAAACTCTTGTACTACATTACTTTGATCACTCATTTTTGGTTTTGATTAAAAGAGTGATATGATTGTTGACCAAAATTGTTTTTATACTTTTTAACTTTTTAACTCATCCACACATGATCCACCTATTCAATGAGTTGAAAATACTTTGATACTTTGATACTTTGATAATATGCATTATTATACCCTTTAAGTCATTTCACGCTACAAATATTTTTCTAAGGGGGAATGCTTTACTAAGGGGGAATATGATTACAATCAAGATATTCTATTTATGCATCATTATTATGCTTATCACACCTATGCTCATGATTAAGGGATAGATGCCACCTTTTTGCTTATGCCAAAAGGGGGAAAATATGGTGATGATTTGTTTTAACTTGACCTTGGATAATCTATATGCATGAAAATGATTAAATTATATGCTAGATTATGCCTCATTGGTTTGTATAAGATAGGGGAATATATGCTAAAATTGAACTTATCAATTATTCTCATTTTCCTATGTTTTGATTATATGCTTCAATTGCTTATATTATCATTATAAATCATCTTGTTTGTCATAATCAAAAAGGGGGAAATTGTTGACCTATGGTTAACTTAACCTTATTGTTTTGATCATAACAAACAAGAATATATTGTGTTATTAATAAGTGTGCTTCAAGTGTTTCATGTAATGATAAATATTCAAAGCACTCTATGTTCAAATCGTCTCTCAAAGATATAAATCAAAACTATGTGATCAAGCACATGAGACGCAAAGAAGATCATGAAAGAATTGAAGATATTCGAAGATCAAAATTGAAGTTGAAAAGCATGACATGAAGATCAAGAATTCAAGCATACAAGATTAGAGTTCAAGTTCAAGAGTTGATTTAACCTATGTAAAGGTATAACACTCTCAATCTTTAGCGATGAAATTCAACGAGCTCAAAAATGATTTTTATGCATCAAGAAACTTACTTGAAAATTCATCACTTGCATAAAATATTTTTAAAAACTATTTGATCTTAAATCATAACATGAAATAGTTTTTGGAAAAATAAACTTTTTGACATAAAAACAAAAATTCAAAATTTTCATATTTCGGTCGACCGAAATATACTTGATCGACCGAAACTCTGGTCGACCAAAAAATCTGATCAACCGAAAGTTTAAACGGCTATAATGCAACGGCTATTTTTTTAACTTTCGGTCGACCGAAAGTGTGAATCGGTCGACCGAAACTGGCTGAAGCTCAAATTCTTGATCTATAAATAGTCATCTCATTTGCATTCAAAGTAACAACATAGAAAAGATTTTATACAAACTTTCTTGTGAAAATTCATTGTTCTTACTTGGTTTATATTCATCTATTTTTATTACAAAACTTTGATTGATCTAAACTTTGTTTTATCAAATCATCAAAGATTTTGGAAGAAAGTTTTGTGAAGATTATTGGTTTTATACTGTTTAAACTTCTTCAACATCTTCACATTATATTGGAATTGAAGTGTAAGTCTCTCTTTATTCTAAACTTGTTTTAATCTTTTAAAAGAGAGAAATTTCAATTAAGGAACTTTGATTTTTTGTGCTACATTTTTTTATCATTTGATTCATCAAAGTTCTATTGCCTAAACACTTTGAGCTTAACTTATTGTTAATTATTCAAGTGTGGCATCTCTTGGTACTTAATTTGATTCAATATTTTTAACAAGAGATCATTTGAAAAACTTTGTTTGATTGCATTGAACTTTTCATTATCATTTGCATCAAAGTTTTTCTCTAACACTCGAGCTTAATTCATTGCTATCTATTGAAGTGTTAGCCTAACTCTCTCGGTACTTAATTTGAGTATATCATTTGTCAAGAGAGTTATTTCAATTGTAAATTCAATCCATTATATCTTGTGGTTTCGAGAGCTTTGTGAAAACTCGATTGTTGGTTTCGAGAGCCTTGTGAAAACTCGATTGTAAAGGATAGGCGCTCCTTGTTGTAAGTCGCCTAAGGATTTGGTACTCCTTGTTGTAAGTTACCAATATAGTGGATTTGGCCTTGCTCGTGACGGAGAGCTCGGTAACGGGGGACGTAGATCACGTTGGTTGATTGAACCTCCATAAATCGCGTTTGCACTCTCTTATCCCTTTTACTTACTTACATTGCACTTACTCTATTCTATCAATTTATATTGTGCAACACTATATCTAAGTGCTATACTTGCCTTATCAATTAAGTTTACACATATATAGCACACTACATTGATAGTTTAGTTACTTGTAACACTAAGTGCTCATACTTGTACCCATTGGTTTTTAAGTTTGAGATTATTTATCGAAGAAATTTTATAAACCAATTCACCCCCCCTCTTGGTTAGTTTACTCTTGGGCTAACAATTGGTATCAGAGCTTAGGTGCTCATTTTTAAAAGATTTTACAATCTTGAGTAAATGACTAACCATAATCTTGAGGGGAATTCTACAAATCGTCCTCCTTTCTTTGATGGTACACATTATAACTATTGGAAGACTAGAATGATGATTTTTGTTCAATCAATAGATTATAATATTTGGGAAGTCATCGAAGAAGGTCCTCATAGGATTACTAAAGTTATTAAGGTTGATGGAAAACCGGATCAAACTATTTTAAAACCTAGAGAGGAATATGATGATAATGATAGAAGAAAATTGACTTTAAATGCTAGAGCCAAAAATATACTTTATTGTGCTTTGGATAAGAATGAATTTAATCGTATTTGCACATGTGATTCCGCATTTGATATTTGGCATACATTAGAAATCACACACATGGGTACAAGCAAAGTGAAAGAAACTAAGACAAATCTTTTATTTAAAGATTTTGAAAATTTCTTTATGAAGCAAGATGAGCCCATTACTTGCATGATTACTCGTTTTACCGATATTGTCAATGGTCTTAAAGGCTTTGATCATAAATTTACTAACGGTGAACTTGTGAGTAAAATTCTTAGGTCTCTCTCCCAAGAATGGAATCCATTAAGGATGTTGATCGAAAACACGATAGACGTCAACACACATCCATTGGAGGAGCTTTATGGAACGTTGATGACTTTTGAGCTCAACAATGTCGAAACAAAGGAGAGGACAAGAAAAGGAAAAGAAGAGGCCAAGCGCGAAATTGCTCTTAAATCATCACATGATAAATGCTCATCAAACTCAAACATAAGTGATGAGGAACTCGATGATCTTGCTATCCTTATCAAGAAGTGGAGAGGCGTTCGCAACAATCATCGAATCCAAAAGAGAGAAGAAAAAGATGAAAAGATTGTTTGCTATAATTGCGATAAACCCGGTCACAAAAGTACCGAGTGTCGAAGCAAGAAAAGATTCTTCAAAAAGAAAGCTCTACAAGCCACTTGGGATGAAAGTGATGAGCAAGATGAAGATGAAAGTCAAGATGAAGTGGCCAACATGTGCTTCATGACTATTAAGGATGAGGTAAATTTCTTTGATACCTCTTGGGCTTTGAATGATCAATGATTTAAATTTCTTTTAATCAACATTTTAGATTAAAACCTCTTGCACTTCATAACAATTTCTTACATTGAAAAGAGGTATGAGTATGAATATGAAACATGGTGCTAATATGTGTTTTATTCATAATTTTATGTTACATACATGTTTTAACCAAAATCACATGTAAATTTCAACATTTGCAGATTTCGGTCGACCGAAAATATTTCGGCCGACCGAAAGTGTCATTTCGGTCGAACAAGTGTTCAATCGAAAGATATTTCGGTCGAACAACTGTACGACCAAAACCAGAGTTTCGGTCGACCATTAGTCAGCCGAACGTAACTGCAGCTACCTTTCTTTTTACTCTACAGAGTTTCGATCGACCAACATACTTTCGGTCGACCGAAAGTGACTGGAATTAGGGATTTTTATTTATTTTTAATTTCAAAATTTTCATATACAATCCCTAAATAACTTGAAATCATCTTCTTTTCTTCATAAAACTCTTGTACTACATTACTTTGATCACTCATTTTTGGTTTTGATTAAAAGAGTGATATGATTGTTGACCAAAATTGTTTTTATACTTTTTAACTTTTTAACTCATCCACACATGATCCACCTATTCAATGAGTTGAAAATACTTTGATACTTTGATACTTTGATAATATGCATTATTATACCCTTTAAGTCATTTCACGCTACAAATATTTTTCTAAGGGGGAATGCTTTACTAAGGGGGAATATGATTACAATCAAGATATTCTATTTATGCATCATTATTATGCTTATCACACCTATGCTCATGATTAAGGGATAGATGCCACCTTTTTGCTTATGCCAAAAGGGGGAAAATATGGTGATGATTTGTTTTAACTTGACCTTGGATAATCTATATGCATGAAAATGATTAAATTATATGCTAGATTATGCCTCATTGGTTTGTATAAGATAGGGGAATATATGCTAAAATTGAACTTATCAATTATTCTCATTTTCCTATGTTTTGATTATATGCTTCAATTGCTTATATTATCATTATAAATCATCTTGTTTGTCATAATCAAAAAGGGGGAAATTGTTGACCTATGGTTAACTTAACCTTATTGTTTTGATCATAACAAACAAGAATATATTGTGTTATTAATAAGTGTGCTTCAAGTGTTTCATGTAATGATAAATATTCAAAGCACTCTATGTTCAAATCGTCTCTCAAAGATATAAATCAAAACTATGTGATCAAGCACATGAGACGCAAAGAAGATCATGAAAGAATTGAAGATATTCGAAGATCAAAATTGAAGTTGAAAAGCATGACATGAAGATCAAGAATTCAAGCATACAAGATTAGAGTTCAAGTTCAAGAGTTGATTTAACCTATGTAAAGGTATAACACTCTCAATCTTTAGCGATGAAATTCAACGAGCTCAAAAATGATTTTTATGCATCAAGAAACTTACTTGAAAATTCATCACTTGCATAAAATATTTTTAAAAACTATTTGATCTTAAATCATAACATGAAATAGTTTTTGGAAAAATAAACTTTTTGACATAAAAACAAAAATTCAAAATTTTCATATTTCGGTCGACCGAAATATACTTGATCGACCGAAACTCTGGTCGACCAAAAAATCTGATCAACCGAAAGTTTAAACGGCTATAATGCAACGGCTATTTTTTTAACTTTCGGTCGACCGAAAGTGTGAATCGGTCGACCGAAACTGGCTGAAGCTCAAATTCTTGATCTATAAATAGTCATCTCATTTGCATTCAAAGTAACAACATAGAAAAGATTTTATACAAACTTTCTTGTGAAAATTCATTG
The DNA here is from genome assembly GCA_963555705.1 of Ligustrum vulgare. Classification (NCBI taxonomy): domain Eukaryota; kingdom Viridiplantae; phylum Streptophyta; class Magnoliopsida; order Lamiales; family Oleaceae; genus Ligustrum; species Ligustrum vulgare. Next base: position 57,178,377 of record OY743168.1, on the reverse strand, counting down.
TTCTTACTTGGTTTATATTCATCTATTTTTATTACAAAACTTTGATTGATCTAAACTTTGTTTTATCAAATCATCAAAGATTTTGGAAGAAAGTTTTGTGAAGATTATTGGTTTTATATTGTTTAAACTTCTTCAACATCTTCACATTATATTGGAATTGAAGTGTAAGTCTCTCTTTATTCTAAACTTGTTTTAATCTTTTAAAAGAGAGAAATTTCAATTAAGGAACTTTGATTTTTTGTGCTACATTTTTTTATCATTTGATTCATCAAAGTTCTATTGCCTAAACACTTTGAGCTTAACTTATTGTTAATTATTCAAGTGTGGCATCTCTTGGTACTTAATTTGATTCAATATTTTTAACAAGAGATCATTTGAAAAACTTTGTTTGATTGCATTGAACTTTTCATTATCATTTGCATCAAAGTTTTTCTCTAACACTCGAGCTTAATTCATTGCTATCTATTGAAGTGTTAGCCTAACTCTCTCGGTACTTAATTTGAGTATATCATTTGTCAAGAGAGTTATTTCAATTGTAAATTCAATCCATTATATCTTGTGGTTTCGAGAGCTTTGTGAAAACTCGATTGTTGGTTTCGAGAGCCTTGTGAAAACTCGATTGTAAAGGATAGGCGCTCCTTGTTGTAAGTCACCTAAGGATTTGGTACTCCTTGTTGTAAGTTACCAATATAGTGGATTTGGCCTTGCTCGTGACGGAGAGCTCGGTAACGGGGGACGTAGATCACGTTGGTTGATTGAACCTCCATAAATCGCGTTTGCACTCTCTTATCCCTTTTACTTACTTACATTGCACTTACTCTATTCTATCAATTTATATTGTGCAACACTATATCTAAGTGCTATACTTGCCTTATCAATTAAGTTTACACATATATAGCACACTACATTGATAGTTTAGTTACTTGTAACACTAAGTGCTCATACTTGTACCCATTGGTTTTTAAGTTTGAGATTATTTATCGAAGAAATTTTATAAACCAATTCACCCCCCCTCTTGGTTAGTTTACTCTTGGGCTAACAATTGGTATCAGAGCTTAGGTGCTCATTTTTAAAAGATTTTACAATCTTGAGTAAATGACTAACCATAATCTTGAGGGGAATTCTACAAATCGTCCTCCTTTCTTTGATGGTACACATTATAACTATTGGAAGACTAGAATGATGATTTTTGTTCAATCAATAGATTATAATATTTGGGAAGTCATCGAAGAAGGTCCTCATAGGATTACTAAAGTTATTAAGGTTGATGGAAAACCGGATCAAACTATTTTAAAACCTAGAGAGGAATATGATGATAATGATAGAAGAAAATTGACTTTAAATGCTAGAGCCAAAAATATACTTTATTGTGCTTTGGATAAGAATGAATTTAATCGTATTTGCACATGTGATTCCGCATTTGATATTTGGCATACATTAGAAATCACACACATGGGTACAAGCAAAGTGAAAGAAACTAAGACAAATCTTTTATTTAAAGATTTTGAAAATTTCTTTATGAAGCAAGATGAGCCCATTACTTGCATGATTACTCGTTTTACCGATATTGTCAATGGTCTTAAAGGCTTTGATCATAAATTTACTAACGGTGAACTTGTGAGTAAAATTCTTAGGTCTCTCTCCCAAGAATGGAATCCATTAAGGATGTTGATCGAAAACACGATAGACGTCAACACACATCCATTGGAGGAGCTTTATGGAACGTTGATGACTTTTGAGCTCAACAATGTCGAAACAAAGGAGAGGACAAGAAAAGGAAAAGAAGAGGCCAAGCGCGAAATTGCTCTTAAATCATCACATGATAAATGCTCATCAAACTCAAACATAAGTGATGAGGAACTCGATGATCTTGCTATCCTTATCAAGAAGTGGAGAGGCGTTCGCAACAATCATCGAATCCAAAAGAGAGAAGAAAAAGATGAAAAGATTGTTTGCTATAATTGCGATAAACCCGGTCACAAAAGTACCGAGTGTCGAAGCAAGAAAAGATTCTTCAAAAAGAAAGCTCTACAAGCCACTTGGGATGAAAGTGATGAGCAAGATGAAGATGAAAGTCAAGATGAAGTGGCCAACATGTGCTTCATGACTATTAAGGATGAGGTAAATTTCTTTGATACCTCTTGGGCTTTGAATGATCAATGATTTAAATTTCTTTTAATCAACATTTTAGATTAAAACCTCTTGCACTTCATAACAATTTCTTACATTGAAAAGAGGTATGAGTATGAATATGAAACATGGTGCTAATATGTGTTTTATTCATAATTTTATGTTACATACATGTTTTAACCAAAATCACATGTAAATTTCAACATTTGCAGATTTCGGTCGACCGAAAATATTTCGGCCGACCGAAAGTGTCATTTCGGTCGAACAAGTGTTCAATCGAAAGATATTTCGGTCGAACAACTGTACGACCAAAACCAGAGTTTCGGTCGACCATTAGTCAGCCGAACGTAACTGCAGCTACCTTTCTTTTTACTCTACAGAGTTTCGATCGACCAACATACTTTCGGTCGACCGAAAGTGACTGGAATTAGGGATTTTTATTTATTTTTAATTTCAAAATTTTCATATACAATCCCTAAATAACTTGAAATCATCTTCTTTTCTTCATAAAACTCTTGTACTACATTACTTTGATCACTCATTTTTGGTTTTGATTAAAAGAGTGATATGATTGTTGACCAAAATTGTTTTTATACTTTTTAACTTTTTAACTCATCCACACATGATCCACCTATTCAATGAGTTGAAAATACTTTGATACTTTGATACTTTGATAATATGCATTATTATACCCTTTAAGTCATTTCACGCTACAAATATTTTTCTAAGGGGGAATGCTTTACTAAGGGGGAATATGATTACAATCAAGATATTCTATTTATGCATCATTATTATGCTTATCACACCTATGCTCATGATTAAGGGATAGATGCCACCTTTTTGCTTATGCCAAAAGGGGGAAAATATGGTGATGATTTGTTTTAACTTGACCTTGGATAATCTATATGCATGAAAATGATTAAATTATATGCTAGATTATGCCTCATTGGTTTGTATAAGATAGGGGAATATATGCTAAAATTGAACTTATCAATTATTCTCATTTTCCTATGTTTTGATTATATGCTTCAATTGCTTATATTATCATTATAAATCATCTTGTTTGTCATAATCAAAAAGGGGGAAATTGTTGACCTATGGTTAACTTAACCTTATTGTTTTGATCATAACAAACAAGAATATATTGTGTTATTAATAAGTGTGCTTCAAGTGTTTCATGTAATGATAAATATTCAAAGCACTCTATGTTCAAATCGTCTCTCAAAGATATAAATCAAAACTATGTGATCAAGCACATGAGACGCAAAGAAGATCATGAAAGAATTGAAGATATTCGAAGATCAAAATTGAAGTTGAAAAGCATGACATGAAGATCAAGAATTCAAGCATACAAGATTAGAGTTCAAGTTCAAGAGTTGATTTAACCTATGTAAAGGTATAACACTCTCAATCTTTAGCGATGAAATTCAACGAGCTCAAAAATGATTTTTATGCATCAAGAAACTTACTTGAAAATTCATCACTTGCATAAAATATTTTTAAAAACTATTTGATCTTAAATCATAACATGAAATAGTTTTTGGAAAAATAAACTTTTTGACATAAAAACAAAAATTCAAAATTTTCATATTTCGGTCGACCGAAATATACTTGATCGACCGAAACTCTGGTCGACCAAAAAATCTGATCAACCGAAAGTTTAAACGGCTATAATGCAACGGCTATTTTTTTAACTTTCGGTCGACCGAAAGTGTGAATCGGTCGACCGAAACTGGCTGAAGCTCAAATTCTTGATCTATAAATAGTCATCTCATTTGCATTCAAAGTAACAACATAGAAAAGATTTTATACAAACTTTCTTGTGAAAATTCATTGTTCTTACTTGGTTTATATTCATCTATTTTTATTACAAAACTTTGATTGATCTAAACTTTGTTTTATCAAATCATCAAAGATTTTGGAAGAAAGTTTTGTGAAGATTATTGGTTTTATATTGTTTAAACTTCTTCAACATCTTCACATTATATTGGAATTGAAGTGTAAGTCTCTCTTTATTCTAAACTTGTTTTAATCTTTTAAAAGAGAGAAATTTCAATTAAGGAACTTTGATTTTTTGTGCTACATTTTTTTATCATTTGATTCATCAAAGTTCTATTGCCTAAACACTTTGAGCTTAACTTATTGTTAATTATTCAAGTGTGGCATCTCTTGGTACTTAATTTGATTCAATATTTTTAACAAGAGATCATTTGAAAAACTTTGTTTGATTGCATTGAACTTTTCATTATCATTTGCATCAAAGTTTTTCTCTAACACTCGAGCTTAATTCATTGCTATCTATTGAAGTGTTAGCCTAACTCTCTCGGTACTTAATTTGAGTATATCATTTGTCAAGAGAGTTATTTCAATTGTAAATTCAATCCATTATATCTTGTGGTTTCGAGAGCTTTGTGAAAACTCGATTGTTGGTTTCGAGAGCCTTGTGAAAACTCGATTGTAAAGGATAGGCGCTCCTTGTTGTAAGTCGCCTAAGGATTTGGTACTCCTTGTTGTAAGTTACCAATATAGTGGATTTGGCCTTGCTCGTGACGGAGAGCTCGGTAACGGGGGACGTAGATCACGTTGGTTGATTGAACCTCCATAAATCGCGTTTGCACTCTCTTATCCCTTTTACTTACTTACATTGCACTTACTCTATTCTATCAATTTATATTGTGCAACACTATATCTAAGTGCTATACTTGCCTTATCAATTAAGTTTACACATATATAGCACACTACATTGATAGTTTAGTTACTTGTAACACTAAGTGCTCATACTTGTACCCATTGGCTTTTAAGTTTGAGATTATTTATCGAAGAAATTTTATAAACCAATTCACCCCCCCTCTTGGTTAGTTTACTCTTGGGCTAACAGCAATCATGATTGTTGGTCGCTAAAACATCATAAAAATCACGAAATTTTTTGTTCAATTGTTTTAGCGGCCAATTAGATGTTGGTCGCTAATAAATGACAATTGGAGAGACCAAATGTTGGTCCCTGTAGGACTTAAACCTGCAGTGACTACGATGGTTACTAAAACATCTTAAAAATTACGAAACTTCCCACCAACTATTTTAGCGACCAACCAAAAATTGGTTGCTAATATATAACAACAGAGACCAAACTTTTGGTCCTTGTAGGATTTAAACTTGCAGCGACCACTAGGTTGGTTGCTGCAACATCATAAAAATAGCGAGACATTTCCCTCCAATTATTTTAGCTACTGACCACATGTTAGTTTCTAATATAAGACAGATAGAGAGACCTAGTGATGGCAATGGAGCGGATCGGGACGAATCGGTGTTGATGCAAATCCGATCCGCGAGTTTTCTGATCGGATCAAACAGTAAAAATTTCGAATCAGATCAGAACAAACATTAAGAAATTTTCGTTATCTATTTACGTTAACAATAAACAAGTTAATACATAATTCATAAAACAACTAATATAATATTCAATTCATGCAACAAAACCTCTGTTCTAAAAAGCTCGCTTATGCTTATGCTTACGCTTAAGCACGCTTAAGCTTGAATCTTGACCTTCACACTAGTGGTGAACAAATAAATCGCCAACCCGCTAAATCAAATCAAACCACAACAAATTGTTTGGTTTGGTTTGGTTTCAAACGTGAAATTGTTTGGTTTGGTTTGAAAAAATTCCAAACCGCTTTAAAGGGTTTGGTTTAGGCTTCAATTGTCGAACCCGCGGTTTCAAACCGCAACTCACTAAGTTTTAAACAAATTATTAAAAAAAAAATGAGTGCAAAAATAGCTTATCAGATTCAAAATGTCATTGAAATCTTTAAATCATTTTGAGTGCTGTTTTGATTTCTTTTTTAGTAGAAATGTCAAATGAGTTTTAGATTCAACTTTTATCAAAATTTGGACGTATTCTTTAAAAATTTCTAGCGTTTTTCATTTTCAAAAAATGTAAAAAAATTTCAGAAATAAAGCTATGTTCCAATCTATGCATGTTTGATCCCTCCTAAAAGCAGTCTAACTTCATTCCTAACTATAACTATTGAAAGTTGCAAAAAAATTAAAATGAGGCTTGTAGTTTCCATTAAAGAACTTTATAAACAAATTAGAAGAGAATTCATTAGGACACATATTTATAGAATACTAAATTGAAGAAATACTCTTGCAGTAACATAGTGTGTTGTCTTTTATTTATGTGAATGGTTTTGAATAAATAAATCTCATTGTAGTTGTAACCTGCCGGAGTGATCCTCTTGCCAATGTGAGTTGCATCACGAAAAAAATTCAAGAACACCTTTTGACGTAATCTACGTAATGGTTAGTTGGTATTTTTTTAGTTACTGATCATAAAGTTGGTATTGATCATTTACTCAATGCTATTTATCAATTGGGAAATTTTTGATCTTTGTTATTGGTAAATTAATCATTCATTCATCTTTGCATTATCGTATAAGAATGTGCCTTGGTTTAGGATCTGCTTATTTATTTGATTGCAAACCGCGGTTTTAAACGGCACCAAACCGCAAAACATGGTTTGGTTACGGAAATAAAATGGTTTGGTTTGGTTTGTAAAATTTTCAAACCGTTTTAAACGGTTTGGTTTGAAATTTTGCTACAAACCGTCAAAACTAAACCGTGTTCACCCCTACTTCACACTTCGTTACACTTCACGCTTTAACCGCACTTCGCTCGCGCATTGCTAAGTTTTTTCGCACTTAGGCGCGCTTAAGCTTGAAGCTCAGTCTCGTTTTATCACGCTTTACGCTTTTTAAAACACTGAACAAAACAATACATCTATAAAATTAGAGATTTTGTGTCAAATTCAATAAAATATTATATATTTTTGAATTTAAAAATTAATTTTTTACAAAGATTAAATTTTTTTTTTTACAAAATAAGACGGATCGCGGATTGGATCACCCTCTATCCAAATCCGATCCATCGATCAACGGATCGAGAGTCTTTCGGATCGAATAGGATCAAATCTTCGGATCGACGGATTGGATCGAATTTTTTTGTCATCTCTAGAGAGACCAAATGTTGGTCCCTATAGGACTTAAACTTGTAAAGACCATGATTGTTGGTCCCTGAAACATCATCAAAACTAAGAAACATTTCCCTCCAACTATTTTAGCGACCAACTAAATGTTGGTCGCTAATATATAACAACAGTGACCAAACTTTGTGGTCCCTATAGGATTTAAACTGCAGCTATCACTATGGTTGAAACATCATAAAAATCACAAAAACTTTTCCCTCCAACAATTTTAGCGACCAACATTTGGTTGGTCGCTAATATATAACAAAAAGGAATCAAAATTGTGGTACCTGTAAGATTGAAACTTCCAACGTCCATGATGGTTGGTCGCTGAATCATCATGAAAATTACGAAAAATTTCCCTCCAGTTATTTTAGCCACCAACCAAGTATTTATAACGATCGAGAAAATTTTCAATTATTAAATAATTATTTAAAAATGTGTCGCTGCAATTTTACCAATTTTTAAGTTAAAGTGTGTTCGTGTAGCCTTGTCAAATATTATTTTTGAATCAATAAAATGATTTAAGTCCAAATTGATTTAATTCCAAAATTCTATTTATTTTAAACTCAAATTACTTTAAATCCAAATTTCAAATTTATCCTTATTCAATTTTATTTTTAATCCAACTTTTATCTTTTAAATAGTTATTTTTGATAAGATATTTTATTCGCATTGATAATCTTGTATCTCCAGTCTTTACAATCATATTCTAAATCACACGTTTCCATATCCAACATTCTACAATTCTATTCCAGCTACTATACTTCCCATACAAAACTATATATATACACATATATTCTCCATCAACATTCAAGTACATAATCATCTTCTTGGTAAAATTACAGTTTTTCCTTCCATTCACGCACACATGTTACAAACAAACCACGACACCATTCATTGCATTATCTGACCACCATCTTCAAGAAAGTCATAGCCACAGCCTCAATCAAGCCAATACCAACATCACAAACTCAGACCTTAAACAAGCCATCCCCAATTCCACAGAGTCGAGGCCACACTATAAACCGAACCTCCGTGTCTCCAACTGAAAGAACCACCGACACGGTCGAAACTCCAAATAGTTGAGTCTCTTCGAAGCCAACATCTGCAATGTCAAATTCCACACCAGTAGAAATCGTCACACCAAACTACCAACTCACAGCCGACTGCCACAACCGCGTCGGAACCACCACTTCCAACAAAATTCAAGATAACCCAAACTTCATTCATCTAACCAATTGATACCCAAAATCAAGCCCAAGCTAAGAAAGCCCAAAACTAAGATTAAAACTTAACCCAAACACATACCTTGGACCGCCGACCTTCGTTGTCGGAGTCTAGTCGGAATCGCAGCTGCAATTAACAACCCAACAGTCTAGGTCTCACACCCAAATTAGCCCAAAGCTTTGCTTTTTTTCTTCCACCGTTTACCGCCCTCATCCCCGCCACTGGAAGGCGGAAATATCGCCAGCGACGCCTACACACTCTCTCTCTCTCTCTCTCTCTCTCTCTCTCTCTCTCTCTCTCTCTCTCTCTCTCTCCCCGTTTGTCAAAATAGAAAGAGAGGATGGTCTAATGTTTTAAAGTTTTGATTTTTATAATTACCCCTTAAGCCCCCAAGCTTTGGAAGTCTGTTATTCAGCCTTTTAAGTTTAAAATGTTTTAATCCAGTTCTTTTATTTCTAAAAGTCAGATATTTTAGTCCCAAGTTTCAAAACAATTTATTTTGACCTAGGATTTCTGCTTAAATTCCAATTTGGCCAAAAACATTCTGAATTTGTCAAAACAGTTCCTAATTCCAGCTATTTACACGAACCAGTCCCTGATTCTTCCAATTCCACTATTCAGTCCCTAAAACTTCTCAAAACCTTATCTTTACACAATTCCACTTTCCGAGATTTGATTATTCAAAAAGTTTGATTTTAAATTATTTATTTTATAGGGTTAGACGAGACGCGAGAATACTAGAAGGTTTTATTCCACTTAGCTCAAAACTAGAGAAATAAAGTAGACCCTTACCTACAAACTTATTTTTACAAAATGCGCATAAATAATTACTTGTATTATAGATCTTACATGTATGATAGTATTCATGACAATTACTTGTCTTCAGATATGAGACTACTTGCCTCTGAGCATGATAATTACTTGCTTGTTTAAGCATGATGTTATGAGAATTTTCTTGCTTAAGTGCATGAGATTTGAACTTGTATTTATTACTTGTTCATGTGATTACTTGATTATCATGATTATGTGCTTTATTTGTAATACCAATTATTATTATTATTATTATTATTATGCGCTGAGTCTACTTAGTATTTCTATGAAATGATCACCTTTTCTTTAAACTTATAAATTTTCAGATTACAGAGTGGCGACGAAGCGTGCGATGGTGACTATTGAAGAATTATAAAATCTGTTTTGAGATAAATGAATAAACGCATTTAATTTTGAGTTTTCGAATTTCCTTATTATTATTTAAGTTATTTTGAACATTTGAATTATTGTTCATTAAGTTTTAAATGAAATTGAATTTTTAATTTCTTTCGCTCAATTTTTATTTCAAATTTGAAATGTTGATTGTCGGAGTTTTTTTTTATATATAAAATAATGCAATGGAATTTCAGTTATTTTTCGCTCAATTATTATTTCAAAAATTATTTTGAAAGGATAACGTGGTATTCCGGGTGTTTAGAACTCACGGGACATTATAATGTTGGTCACTAATATATAGCAATAGGGACCAAACTTGTAGTCCCTGTAGGATTTAAACTTCCAGCGACCATGATGGTTGGTCCCTGAAACATCATAAAATAATTAAATAAAAATTCTTCCAAATGTTTTAGTGACCAACCAACTGTTAGTCGCTAATATATTGCAACAAGGACCAAATGTTGGTAGTTGTAATAAGTTTTAAAGCGCAAAATTTTCATCCCTTTCCTGCCAAACTTTTCAACGACCAATAGAATGTGTAGTCCTTGATAATATGTATCAGTGACTAAGTATTGGTTGCAATAGAGCACTGAAAAATTAGTCCACTATCAACATACCAAAAACTTTACAAAGCAATTTTTGGTCGGTGATATATATATTATATAATATATTAAAGTAGCCGAGTCAATGGTAGTCAACAACACAGTTTCCCTCCAAAACTCTTGTGCTATATGCAGATTTTATTTATTTATTTATTTCCCAATTTTTGGGGATTTCAATACTTATCATGTTCACACTGCTCATATCCTGCACCCAATAATCGACTTCAAAATCCACTTCAAAAATAGTTGGACCTTCAATATTTATTTATCATTTTCAAAATCGCTGACGTCCACTTACAATCTTCAATATTTATTGTGTTTACATGACTTCTATTTCCCGCCGCCTAATTACACTGGAAAGCCAATTTTATTTTATTTTCGTTTTTTCAGAATTTGTTTCAATTTTTTCCCTTTTTCAAAATCTGTTTATTCATTTTTGTTTTCTACATCCTTTTTTTTCCATTTCCCGATGTTCAACCTCTTTCATTTCTGTTATATATAATTATTATGAAGATATACACAATAATAAAAGATTCAATTAAAGGGTTATTTCTTTGAAAAAATGTGTACTGTTTAACATGACCCCTCCACTCCACCTTCTATTTATCACGTTTTATGATTCAAAATTTCTGGTGCAGTGGTAATGTTTATTAGTTATTAATATTACAAACCAGTTGAAAATAAAAAATCGTAAATTATTTTTTAAAATAGTAAAAAGGATTGTCACTACTTTCTTCTTCAAGTCCTGTGATATTTTGAGTAGTTGAACATAGATTTTGGTTTCTAACAAAAAAGAAAAAATATTAAAACAATAATATTGTAGAGAAAGCTTTGAAAACAATTGAGAATGCAAAATTAATTTGGACTAATAATGGATCTACAAGATGATTGTTAAGGGATTTTCTAGGAAAACACAGATTGCTTCCTCATCACAACAACGATACACTGGAATATGAGGATCTGTTAATAGTTTATTTATATTATATTCTAGATTTCTCTGTTAGGGTTGCAATGTGTTGACTAATGTTGGGCTATTTAGAATAGTTTTGGGTTTGATAGATATGTTAATGGTTTCGGCCGTTAAGTGAAGAAAAAACATATTATTCATGGGTCAGTATATAGATTTGATGAAATTATATACCACATTGTATAAAAAATAATAAAAACAAGAAACTAGAATTGTTATTTTTTTAAATTTGCTTTTACCGAGAAGTTGTTTTTTATTTTTTATGATATAAGAAAGATAATTTGTTTGGTTTTACTTATTTATATTTGACTTTTTTGTGTCGAAACCTATCTTTTCATAAAAAATAAAAAAAAGTGTTCTTTTAATGTTTGTACTCTTACAAATAAATATTTGTGTTCAGTTATACAAATCCAAAGTAAAATTTTCAGTTAAAAATTATGTCGAAATTTTATTACTAGATAATACTCTCTCCGTCTTACAAAGATAGTCCACTATTTCTTTTTCGTCCGTCCCAAAAAGATAGTCCGCTTTAATTTTTGAGAGTGAAGTTAATATTTTATATTCCATTTTGTCCATAATCTATGTGAAAATGAGTAGAGGATTATCTTTATGGGATTGAGGAAGTACTAAATTATAAATAACATCATACGTATAATTTTTTTTTATAAATAATCTTATTTTTAGTTATTTAGTACATCTAAAAATTGGAGCTCTTTTTTATAGCGTATTATTAAATTATTAAATATTTTTATAGATAATTACATTTAATACATAATTAATTTTTATAATAATTGAGATATTTTATTGGTCTTAATTTTATAGATAAATATTTGGTTCAGTCATACAGATCCAATGTCGAATTTTCAATTAGAATTATATCGAAATTTTATACACATTTGTATTTTTATAAATCACGTTGTATTGAAACTTTTATAAGCAAATCCTATTTTTTAGTTATTTATTACATATACATATTAAAGTTCTTTCCTATATCGCATTATTTATCAAAATTATTTCAATGACAATTACATTTAATTCTTAATTAATTTTTTATTCCAAAAAGTCTCATATCACATTTTTTAACATTAACAGTTAATAAATTTATTTATATTGTTTGAAATGATATAGTTATTAATGATTTTTGTCCTAACTTTTAATTTTAAAATTTCAAAAAGTAATTAATCATGCCAAGATATTCTTTGCTATATTTTAATTCAAATTTTATGATATTTTTCACAACAATATATAAATTGTATCCTAATTTATTTAACTAAAAATTGAGATGATCAATATTAAATTATAATTTCAATCAGAAAATAATTACCTTGTATAAATATTGAAAACCTAAAATATCATAAATTTGATGTAATATCTTTGTCAACCTCGCAATTATTATTATTATTATTATTATTATTATTATTATTATTATTATTATTATTATTATTATTATTATTATACATGTTGTTTTTCATTGTCAACGGTCAAAATATTGAATTTTATCTTTTATATGCATAGTCTCTATTATTAACTTTTCCATCTATTGTTTGAATGTTTAGAGTATATGAATATTGGAGATCCTATATTTAAGTGTTCATTTTGTAAGGAGAATTTTTTGTTCGAGGAGAGAGTGAATAATCGTTATAAAAATTAACGATCATATTCTATAAAGTCAAATTCTATTTGGCAGTAATGCATGATACAAGTTCTTTATTTCAAGGATATCGTTGAGACGTTCGAATTCTAGAATACTTATTAGATTTAAAAAATAATAATAATAATTTTCATTGATGGTGTCATATGCCATAACTATCAATAAGAGTCGGGGACAATCATTTTCGCATGTATGACTTCTCCCTAAAAGGTTGATGTTTATACATGAAACTAATAAATGATAAACTTATCTCTTATTTGTGAATATTATTTTTTTTTTTTTAAGAATTCATTTAATTTCGAATGGGATTATTTTTATCTAAACTTTTTTCCAGATTCACTAATTGTCTTATAAAATGGTTGCTAAATCGTTGATCGTTTGGAGCTCTTTTTTTTTTTTTTTTTTTTTTTTTTGTAGTGCCATAAGCAATGAAGCATGTTGTATATGTTTGAGAATTTCTATATAGTGTTGGAATCTGCAATATAACGAGCTTTCCCCTTCCTTACAATGTTCGCTTATTGCCTTAAGTATCCCGGGTTTTGATCCCCCACGGTCTATCCCGTGGGGTTACCCCACGGGATAGACCACGTGGGGGGGGGGGGGGTCAAAGTCCCTGTTTAAAAATTGTTTTTTTTTTTTTTTCCTTTTTTTTTTACCGTTGTTGATAAGCAACGGTCAAAAAAAAAAAAAAAAAAAAAATTCTTTTCTTTTCTCCAACGGTTATATTTTTTTTACACTATATATATGTTCATATTTGTCACAAAATTTGAACATCAAATTACTTCCACTCTCTACACAATTGCAATAAAAAACTTTCTCCACAAAATTTCAACACCAAATTATTTTCATTCTCTCCTCTTTTGCAATTAAAAAATTTGTTCTTCATTTTTATTCAATAATTAGGCAAGTAAATGTAGAGCGAAAGTGATGTTTTTGTGCCACAAGTAAGCCCCGATCAACTTCCGCGAGAAGGACAAAGATTCTCCTCTATTGATGAAGCATTCGAGTTCTACAATGCGTATGCTAAAGCAGGCGGATTTAGCGTGAATCATCATAGTAGTAAAAAGAGAAAGGATACGGGCGAGGTTTGGTGGAAGCAATTTACTTGTGCAAAACAAGGGAAGACCGACCTTCGATGGCAGAATGAGAAAAGGCACCAACAACCAAAGACCGGGGAGAGAAATCGGTCGCACACGAGGACAGATTGTAAGGCACAGTTGTCGATCAGTCAGTGTTTAGGTGCGGACACATGGGGTGTCACATCTTTTAATGAGCAACACAATCACCCTCTTAGCTCACAAGAAGATGTCCATTTTCTACGCTCACACCGTGAATTGTCAGAGGCAAGGAGGTCCCAAGTCGAACAGTTGTCCGCCGCAAATGTACCAACGTGGCAACAAATTCGAATAATGGAGGTGGAGACGGGCGGGCCATCGTCGATGGGACACCTCGAGCGAGACGTCAGAAATGCTCAAAGGGACCAACGTTTGGGGCTGATGGGGCAGGACGCAGAAACGTTTATACAGTACATGGCCAATGAGAGGCGACGAGATGAAAACTATTTTTTTGATTATGAGGCCTTTGGTGACGGGACTTTCAGACGTTGTTATTGGGCAGATTCGGAGTCGCGAAACAATTATGCTATATTCGGAGACTGTCTTGTGTTTGACACAACCTACAACACAAACAAATATGGTATGATCCTTGCACCATTCGTAGGAATTAATCACCATCGCCAGACAATTTTATTTGGTTGTGGCCTCTTGAGCGATGAGACGACAGAATCTTTTGAGTGGTTATTCGCAAAGTTCTTGGAAGCCATGCCAACACACGGGGCCCCCTGGCTTATTATCACAGACCAAGATCAGGCGATAGATAATGCTGTATCTAGTGTTTTCCCTTCTGCATTCCATCGATTGTGTTTGTGTCACATTACATACAAATTTTCTGAAAAATTGGGACTCGTACTGTTTGCAATGCACAAGGGTACCCTCATGAATACAATTGGAGTGAATGAGTTACTTGTGACGGAGGGAGTAACCACATCATCAACTAAGGGTAAATGCAAAGTCACACATGGAGATACTTCAGTCAGGGATCCAGAATCTGTAAGAGCTAAGGGCAATGGAAAACGAATAAAGTCCTCAAAGGAAAAATCAATGAAGCAAGCAAATCGATTATGCGGAATCTGTAGTAGACCCGGACATGACAAGCGAAAATGTCCAGACGCGCTGTCAGCAGAAGACAATGCCTATCGTCCACATCTCTACTCACAGGAATCAGAAGAGGCAACAGCATATCATACACAATCTTATTCACAAAACTCATTTCAGGCAGAACCCTATCACCCCAATCAGACGGATGCCTATCAACCTCCCAATTTCTTCGACTATGATGTATACGGATCATGGGAATGAATAATTGAAATTTAATTGCATTATTTTATTTTCGCAATGTTGTAATAAAATATTGTCTCTCATTCCCCGTGTTTAATTTTAACAACGAGGTTTAATTAAAAAAATTTAAAACGAAAAATAAAATATTCGGCGAAAAAAAAAGTCCAACATAAAAAAAAAAAAAAATTAAATATATAAGTCTAGCAAAAAAAAAAAAAAAAAAAAAAAAAAAAAAATGAATAAATTAAAATCACGTAATTTACGACGACAACATAATGATCAAATCACAACTAATTTTGTAAAATGAAATAAAATTAATATTTAATTAAGTCCACAAAAAGGTTTAATTAACAAATAAAAAAAAAAAAAAAAAAATAAGGAGGGAGGGGAGCCACGTGGATATCCCATGGGTTAAGCCACAGGATATCCCGTGGTTGATCAAAGCCTAAGTATCCCCCTTCCAAATATCTTCACAATTGCAATACATATTGTTTTGTCCAATGTCAACTTTTGGAGGGAAGTCAATGTGTTATCGGATTCCTGCTGTAGAAAAACTTGGGATTGTGCTCATCGTTTGTCCTTTAATAGGCTACATATGAAAGTCTTGTTGATTTTATCAATGTAAGTACATTATGTCATTAGCTACAAGGAAAATTTGGCAAAAACTTGATAACTAGCACCTGCTAGTGGGACCAAGAACCGAATTAAAATAAAATACTACGAAAGTATGCCTACTCCTCAGTTCAAGTCATACTGCTATTATAGACCTTCAAATTAGTGGACAAAAACACCCTCAGCATGTCATGTATTGTAGCCACCTCTACACTATTCCTTCACTACTTTTTATTGGTTGATCGCAATAGGGGCATAATGGGAGTTTCATTGATTTGCACTGTTGGGCATATTCAATATTCTGACATGTTCAAATTTTATACTACAGTGGGGTCCACTGGTGCAATATTTACTAAAAATGAAAAACGCACAATTTTGTTACTTGTTAGCATGCCCTGATCTGATTACTGTTGCTGGGATTTGTGTTTGATTTCTGCCCTTATGGTAAAGGTAATTAAACTTTCTTGTTCAGTTGTTCTCATTGTTGCAGACCATCATTAACGGTATCTGAATATGACTTTCTTAAATTAAGTCTACTTTCTTCTTTTGCATTATTGTTGCCTCCCAAACGGCAGCATATGTTTAAGTATGATGTAGGCTACATGTTATCACAAATAATATATTTATTATCACGTACTTAACTATTACTACAACACGTGCATCTCACTTGTATTAGGAAAAAATTGAGAACTCCTATAATTAAAAATTACATTTTTTCAAATAAGAAAAAATTCATAAAATTGAAAAAATCAAGTTATTCCAAAATGAAAAATATATTTTTTAAATATTATTTATTGAAATAAATTTTGTTATTTGAAATTAATGGGTGGATAGAATAGTGGGGGCAAAAAAATCAGAAATGAGCTAACCAAATAGAAAAATGGAAATCGTTCAGTTAAAAAAAATAAAGTAAGGAAAACCAAAACCAATTGGTTTTCAAAACCAAAATTGAAAGTAAAACCAAACAAAATAAATTAACTTGCATGATTTTTGCGGTTAATATTTTTAATTTGAAATGTAGTCATCTTCAAATATATTCAGGCGTTTTCTTTCTTCTTTCTTTTGCCTTTTCTTCATATATCATGTCATTGAGAATTTCATAGATATCATGAGTAGAAATTGGCAAGTCCTTTAATATACAAGAAATATGTATTAAAGAGTTATGTTAGATTTGGGACACGTGATGAAAATAATTCATTATATACATTTGGGGATACAATATGTTTATCTACACCTGTTTAATTAATTAGCCCGTGTATTGAATTGTTACAAATTAATTTTTCAATCCTGAAAAGAAGTTATTTAAGTTTGACATGATTTTTGTCGATTTGGTTCTATCAAGATATATATATATATATATATATATTCTTGTCTATTTCTACCAAAACATCAAATTAATAACAAGCAAGTCAGTATAATTACAATTAAAGTGAGTTCACATTGGATATATAATTTTCATTAATTAGATGAATATGCAACCAAATTATACAAACAATTATTTAAAATTTAGTTGAAAAAGGAATTTGCATTTTAACTATTTTGGAATTAGTGGTGTTTTTTACATGTTAACACTAGTATTTTTAACATTAGTATTTTCATCCATGTATGATGTTCTTCAAAACTTTGCAAAACTACAGTGGTCAATTTAGGAAAAATCCAAACTTTAGTTGTCAATTTAGAAAATTTTAAAACTTCGGAGCTGATTCAGAAAATTTTTCAACATTAGGGATTGAATTATAAAATCCTTTACTTTAAAGCAGCATATTTATATTTTTATAAGAAACATGTGAATTGCGATGCATTACTATTTTTAAAGTAATTAAGGAGTTTCTCCTTGAATTGTTTGTTTTAAGGAGCATAAATCAAAACTTTCATATTATATATATAAAAGACTGTTAAGACTTCTTTAAGGGATATTTTTTCCAACAAAAGACATCACATTCTTGAATGATCAAAAGATATAAATAAATGACATAAAAATGATAAGTTTGATAAATTAAGAAACACTACAATATTTCATTGTAATCTTTTGTGTGCTTATTTAGACAATACTATTGAAGACCACGTACTTAAGAATAATTCCCCGTGGTGACGAGAAATGACAATTAAAGCATACGCAACCAGCTTGGTTATTATTTACCTGCTAATTAAAGTGATTACTTCATACAGTTGGACATAGCTTAAGAATAATTCCCAAACTACAGTAAGGTGTATGCTTTTCTTTCATTTATTACAACTGAGCTGAAGTGGCTTCAGTCAAGAGAAACCTCTTTTCCAATATTCTTCCTCATTTATTTCATGTCATAATGACCTCAAATATTTGATAGAATATGAAAATTGTAAAATTGAAAATAAAATGCATCTCACACATGATCATGTATACACGTAAAGTTGTAATAACTATTTGAAACATATGAAGCATTCTAGAATCCAGGTTATTAATTTGTTTGTTTTAACAAATTTTTTGCTACTTCTCAAATCATATAAAGTTATTCATATTTAGTCATGTCTTTGTAATAACTTATATATCAAACATTATTCATGGAATTCTGCTAGAAACATACTTCATTTGAGAGTCAAAATTGCATCAATTTATATGATAAAAAGAAATAAAGGATTACCTATATATTAATTGCATAACAAATGCATTACATATGAATTCAATCCAAATATCTTATGGATGATATTGAATTAACATTAGAGAATGGTATGTGACACGACCCCGTCTCGAATCACCATAATGTACCCGAAACGTGGCGTGCGCCGATGATGAATACCAGCTAGATACTGAACCCACCACCAAGGCTACTGAAACTTTTCAAATTCTATAAGACTTCTCGTAATACCCCATGATTTAAAAAATATATATATATATATATTTGACAAAGTTCCCTTTAAATATTGGATATAACCCCCTGTAACAAAATCAACAAATCCTCAAACAACCACATGTAAAATACTGGGAATCCATGTCCTTTCACATCATCATATCAAAAATCAAAAGAGCTTATATCTGCTCATCTAGTTCTTACTACATATCATCAATTCCTCTTGCAATGATACATCAAATTATCAATCTAACCAACTAGGTACTTGACAAAACAACTAACCCGAGAGTGGACCGAGTTTAATATATATACATGAATTTCAAAAGAATGATGAAGATTTGAAACATACACCTAAATGATCTTGTGGCTCTTTGGCAGGTTTTCCAACATCCTCTCAAAACTTAAAAGTATCTTGGAAGGGAAAAATGTGAAGAAAATATGAGATTTTAACTCAGTGAGTGGAGAGTTTGAAAACTAGTCATGTCTTTCTTATATATATATATATATAATCACAATTTTTGCTGTGAATATGACTTTTGATTGACATTAGAAAATACTTTACTTATTCTGAAAAGTATATCTAGCTAAAATGAGAATTTATAAATACTGAAACCATGGCATAAATTGTGATAATTGTTTGATAATACTAAAAATTCGTTGAACTGTACTGAGAAACTGAAATACTTTCTATTAATAAATGTATTATAATGCACTGAAAAAGAATCACATCAAAGTGTACCCAATGAACAGCTCTACTCAAGTACAGAGTACTCTCGATGTACAGGGCAAAGCCATTCAAATCTAATAAGCTGATAATCTGATAAACTGTGTCATTTTCGCATAGACTGCCCCAAAGGCTAAAGCACCCTAGTACACGACCCAAAGCCTATATGTGCACAAGAATGGGTTCCAAGACCTCTGATAATCTGATAATCTGGTCATACATTGTGAAAACGAATTCACATCAGGACAGAGCGGAGTAATATCACCTGGATACTTTCTGATAGTTTTTCACAATAATAATTTACATGTAACAATTTCTTTTATAGAATAATGTATTAAATTTATAATTTGATTAACTTGAAATTTTAAAAGAAGAAATCTAAAATCATGCTTCTAAACTAGTATTTGCGAAAAGTAGTAATTTCTATAACTTGTCTACTTAATTGAAATCATGAAACATATAGAAAATTTATGCTATTAAATATTGAAATTTAACTTTAAGGAAAAATAAGTTTCTCCACTCACAGAGATTGTGACTGAAACCTAATTTGGCTGATAAACCTTGCTAATCTCCGTGTCGCCTCATGAAATTTAAATTAAAACATTGGATCAACTCCAATAAATACAAGTATTTAACAAATGTCAAAAATGAAATAACATCATATACAATAACCACAAATTTCATATACCTCCAACATTACATCCAACCAACCTTCTCTTATGTGAAATATAGTCTTATTATGTTCTCCATTTAACCTATACTTCAAAGGAATACTTATTGACACCAAAACCCATTTCCAAATAAACTAGTAATGAACTAAATCTTCGACTTAATTGTATGGGTAATTTAAATCTCAAATAAACTTCACCAAATTAAGCATTTAAGCATGAAATAATTTAACATAGGCTCTAATAACTTAATCTTGCCCAAATCTTGAATTTAATCCACTATTATTACAAACTCTAGCATGTAACCACAATGTATTCAACCAAAGTTGAATATTTAGCTCAATATCTTCAAATGAACTATAAATTCATCCAAAAATCTAACATTTAACTCAATAAGCAAACCCTAAAATTAAAATTACATGTCAAATAAATGGGTATTTGCTTTACCTCTTGAAGATGAAGAATACAAGTAGAAAATGATGGTTGAGTGAAAATTCCTTTTTTTTCTCCATTTCCTTCTTCCTTTCCTTATTTTTTTTTTCTTCCACCAATTTTTTTTTTCTCTCGGACGTTCTCGCTTGTGAAATGTCTGCTTTGTTTGGTTTGTTTTTGTCCCCCTAAATCAAAACATGGGTTTAATAGAAATTGCATGATTGGTCCTTCATTTATCCTCCAATAAAATCCCCAAATATAATTGATAATAAGTTAAGTCCCCAACTTATAATAAAATTTTAAATGATCCACACAAAATTCCACTCATTTAAATTGGTCCCCACTTGGACTAAATTGGTCAAATAAATATTGACTAGATAAAATAAATATTTGACTTGTAAAATTAAAAGTGGATTGTAATAGTATGTGTGCAAATGAGAGAGAGTGTGTTGTGAGTGCAAGTTTGTGGATCTGTTTAGCTTACTTCTTTAGGTGTGGAAAGGATTTCATGAAAACTTGAAGGAGAAACAACATTGTGATAAATGAGCTTTCACAGGCAAAATAATCCAATCATACTGAACTTCACCATCTTCACCTCACTCACACGCAGTAAAAATTATTTTCAATATATCCTCATCTAGGTTGCATAGACACTTTGTCGGGAACCAGCGTATCGTGTTCGGCACGTGTCCGATACCGACACTCTCCGGACCCTCTCCGACACGTGTCGGAATTACGTCATATATATCAAAATGAAAAAGGGGAAGTGACGAAATGCATCCAATTAAAAAAAATGATAAATCTAACTGATAAGTTTGTTTTTATTTGGTATTCTCATTTTGATTCAATAAATATATAATGTTTTGTTTGTAAATAAGACTAAATAATAGTAAATTAAAAAAATTAATTTGCGTGTCCCCAACGTGTCGTGTCTTAACTTTTTCAAAAAATCACGTGTCAACGTGTCCGTGTCGTGTCGTATCCGTGTCACGTGTCCGTGTCCGTGCAACCTAAATCCTCATCATGCACAATTTTGTTTGGGTTCGCTAATGATCTAAGCTGCCTATTTTTAATAACTCATATTTCAATCAAATAGAAAAACCACAACTTAAAATTCGTAAAACTGTGGTATGGCATTTTTGACATCCTATCCTATGTGGCGGGGACGGAGATAGGTGGGGGGGGGGGGGGGCGATCGCCCCCTCAACATTGTTCGCTGGTTCACTATTTTTAATTAATTTATAATATATTTTTCAGTTTTGCTCCCGCAAAAATTTGGACTCTCCCCCGCAAAATTTTGAAATTTTTTATTTTTGTTTCCATTTATAAATATTGACCCAATAACTTACACTTTAAAATTTAATCATACAAAAATCTTAGACCTAAACAAAAAGATCCAATAGTTACTTAAATAAATAAATAGCCCAAATTCAATACAAAAGCAAATGACTCAAATAAATTACCCAAAAATATACACAGTCCACCCAATCTTGTAACTCTTAATCAGACTGCACACCTCAATCCTCACAACCCAGAACCTTTGGATTCATTCTTCCTCAAATCAACTCCTCTCCACAGCTCCACCACTACCAACACCGCGAGTCTGGTTACTCCGCCAATGAAAACTCAACTTCAAAACTATAGAGAAGATGAATGGGATGGATTATTGAACAATGTGAAGTCATTTTGTACTTCAAGACACATAGACAATCTTGATATGATCTTGATATGACTTCTTTATATAGAGCAGGTCGAGGGAGGATTTCTAAACAAAAAGATCATATTACTTAACAACATCATTACAAAATTAACTTGTCTATTTTGGTACTCAAAATTGTCGTTTCAAATCCTTTTAGTTAAAAAAAAATTCGGAGACGGAACCCTCGGGAGGGGGGCCAGCCCCCCTCCACCCTCAGTATTTTCGCCCTCGCAAGATTATATTCCTGGCTACGTCCCTGCTATGTGGCCATATTTTCTAATTTAATTGCAGACTTTGTTGAGATTGACGATTAAGTAATTCAAATTGAATAATTGTGCGAGGAGAAGTGACTAAAAATATACACAACATAAAATAGTTAATTATAACAAAATAGAAAAAAGGACCTTCAAGATTGCGTGTTCTTTGACGGGCGGGATGATGCCAGTGAGCCTCAACTGAAAATTTCTCCAATTTTTCAAATCAAATATATACCATCACGTCAGTAAGTATTGAAATAACATGGTTTACGGCCTTTGAATGTGGTGGAAAATGATGGGCTTCTCCAAAACTGTGTAGTGAAGTAGTGGCTGAAATTAGTATAAATAATTCTTGAATATATTACGGTACAGAGAATAAAAAGACATTACATTATTATTATTTTGGTTATGTATAAGATACAATGTTAACTCCAATATGTAAAATTACATACCTTCAGTTATATTGCATGGTGTTTCCCGATGTGAGAGTTATAATATTTCTATCATGAATTTGATCATATTTTCAATAGAAAAAAGCAAAACAAAGTATAAAACATTAGCAAGGATTTCTTTCTGTGTCTATGAAAATAAAAAATGTCAAATGTGTTCTGTAAAGGGGTGGAGGGATGGGGGTGGCCATACTGGCCAAGGCTCACCCCATTTTTGGAAAATGCTTTTAAAATCCTTCACAATCTTTTTAAAAAAATGAAGAGGGCCCAGCTCATTGTTTGAGAGGCCCAGCCCCCCATTTTTTTAATGATTATTGAAAAATCTTAACGGAAAAATATTTTTATGTATTTACTATTGCCAAAAGTTCATCGTGAACAATATTTTTAGTACATTTGGTATGTGATTTTCGGTTTGTTGTTGGTTTGATAAGAACTTTAAAGGATTTGCTAGTTTTTGCTTGAGACAAAGCAACATATATATAATTGTCCGTGAAAGAATATTGGTTCGGGAAGATATAAGTCAACAAAACCAAGTGCTTATCATTGAGATTTATTAATTGTCATTGCAAAACATGGACAGATTGGATATTGTTTTCTTTTGAAGGGGAAATATTTTTTTCCCTTTGAAGTGGAACAAAAGGTATCCCAGGAAGAAATACTCTTTTTCCCTTATATTCTCCATCTGTGATTTCAGCATGTATCATATTTCTTTAAAAACTTTTGCAAATAATTCTTGTTCCATTAAAAAGGCCTTCTGAAGGATCAATGCTTTTGAGTAACGTGACCGGACAATTTGAAGTATAGTCTCGTTTATGTCTTTTCTCATTTATATATTTTCTCATTTTCATTGCATAGCGACGATCCCAGAAAAGACTGCTAAAGTTTGAAGTTGGGATTTTGTTTCTTCTTTGCATAGGAATAAATTTCAGCAGTCATCTAACTTGAATTTCCTTTGAAATCCCTGCAATCCCAATTAAATGTTTAGCAACCTTAGTCTCCCGATAAATGATTTCCACAAAGTTTTATAAGCCTTTTGAATCACAAATGTCTTTCCTGCTAAACTCTTGTAAGAGAGGAATGATGCAATCTAGGTAAGATGAGAGTTCTTGAAAACTCCACTCCTTAATGAAGACATTCTTGAGAGTAATTGATTGATACCTTAATGATGACCTCTATAGTCTAAGAAAGAAGTTTCATTATTGAACCAAGAGAGGATTAGTTAAGACATCCGTTACTATTTTATTACCAACTAAAGACTTTTATGAACCAGTATGATGACCAATTCCATGCAAGAGAAATCTACACACCACTTAACCTTCGGTTGCTCAATCCCATTTACTATAACCTCAAATTACCTACATTAGGAAGATACTAAAAAACCATATAATAAGGAGAGAAAAAAAGGGAAATTAGAAAATAAAATTAGGATTCTTAGTTTCATATTATAATTGAAATTTTAGATGACCCCCCCCCCCCTCCCCTACAAAAAAGGACTCCATTCCAGTATGTCAAAATTTTAATTCATCGATCAAAAGCAAAGCGATTTTTTAAACTCGTCTCTTACTGCATGGAAGCAACATGCATTTATAGCCCAATTAGATTGACCTCAAAAGAGAAATTGTTATATATATATATATATATATATATATATATATATATATATATATATATATATATATATATATATATATCAATTAGCTTATATCAACTTATCTTAGCTTTACATATTAAGAAATATACAAATTAATTTGACATTTAAAATATGTTATATTATGTCGATAAGTAAGGCTTTGTTTGTTAAAACTTTTGTGTTTAAAAAATATATTTTTTTTAAAATATTTTCGAGGTAAAATGTGTGGTTGAAAAGTGGATAGAGAATATATATGTGGTTAAAAAGTAATTTAGAGAATTGTGTTGTAAAAAATTTGTTTTTAAATAAGTTTGCCAAATAGAGGCTAAATCGTGAATTAAAATCGAACCAAACCGCAAAAAAATGGTTTGGTTTGGTTTGTAAAATAAAATTGTTTGATTTGGTTTGAAAAAATGTCAAACTGCTTAAAATAATTTGGTTTGAAATTATGTCACAAACCTCCCAAAGTGGACCGCATTCACCCTAGTATACAATTTAGAGTTAAAGTACTTAAAAAGTCTTCTTGCATACTTTAGTTAGTTGTATTAATAGCCTCATCAGAATCAAAATAAGTGAAAGACTCTCCAAGAAAATTATAAATCAACATATTATTGATTTCATCAACAAAAGAAGTGATGTCTTGTTCAAAATCTGTAGTTATGCCATGTCGAAACTGTATCATATTACATGAACGTTGTTTTTAAATTCCATCTCCAATGTTTAGTAAATATTTAGAAAAAAATAGATCTAATCGAGCTCTCATGTTTTCCACTACTCTGAATTTTGTAAATGAGGGCCATAAATAAGAGTCTCGTCTTTACTACCTCTTTATACAACGAGTAAGACTTGACGAAAATCTCCTCTTAAAACAACAATTGTACCTCCAAAAGGGATTTCACAATTAGTAACATCTCTTAACACTTTGTCTAATGCTTCGACTACATATTGGAGCTTCATTCCATATGATTAGTTCGGTAATTTGAAAAAGTTTAGCAAGAGCACTTTGTTTACTAATGCTACATATTGTATTACAATTAAAGCTAGATGTATTTTAAATTTAGAGTGTGATGTTTGCCCACCAGGAAAAAGACGAGCCTCAACACCAGAAGACGTTGTTGTTAATGAAATCATGTTTTTTGACATAACATTTGAAAATCAAAATCTTAACACAAAATGAAACATATAAACTTAAACATGTTTTTCGTTTAGGATCTTGACCATAAAAGTAGTTACAGTAAAGCATAGGACATACCAGAATCCATAGCAGAATGTAGAAGGTATGAGATCCTGTTAAAGCTTTGGTCGAAGCCTGAAGAAAATTTTGATCTGAAATTCGCCTCATCTCTCTTAACATAAGCCTTTAATTGTGTTTCATAAGTTGAACCCTAATGATCGAATTCGAGTTCAAATATATAGGTAGAGAGAATGGCCGAATTTCCTGTAGCTTTTAATCTCAACTGTCCATCAAAGTTGTAGTATTAATAGAAAAATCTTCTAATTAACCTAGATGTCTATTAATTCAACAGTTTACCTATTTAAACTAGGATACGTAATATGAGCCACATAATGAAAAGATATTTACGAAATTCGAGATACACACAATCCGATAATAATAGGGATTGACATATCTAAAAAATTTCTAACAGTCTCCCACTTGGTCCATATGACAATCCTCTTTATGGTTTCATATAGGAATCATAAGGCCTGCATAAATATACTTAAAATGTTTATTGTAATTACCTTAATTGAATCACTGATAAGAGTCATGACGGTTCCATGTTAATTAAAAAACAAAGTCCCTTCCACTTACTATTGACCAATAATCTACTTAACGAAGTATGTATAGAAAAGCAATCATAATGGTCTCCGTAATGTCTTAATTAAAAGACTATTTCTGTTATTATTATCCATTTACATAATGTGTACAAAATGAAAATATAAAAATTCAGAATTTTCAATAATGAAATACCAAAATAATATCAAAATAAGAACATATAGCAATCCACATACAAGAAAAGAAACTATTCGTTACACTCAAGACCCAATGCTTCAGCATGCTGCTTAAATGTCTTGGACGGTAACCCTTTTGTTAGTGGATCTACTATGTTTGCACTCGTGCTAATATGTTCAATTGACACTCGTTTATTGCGAATCTCTTCCTTAATGATAGATATTTCATCTCCATGTGCTTGATTCCTTTTGAATATCTTTCATTCTTCGAAATGAATATTGCTACGACATTATCACAATAAATTTTCAGTGGCCTAGCAATGGAATCCACAACTCTAAGTCCTGAAATAAAATTTCGCAACCATAATCCTTGAAATGTAGTCTCAAAGCATGCTACAAATTCAGCCTCCATAGTGGATGAAGCAACTATAGTTTGTTTGGAACTCTTCCATGATACAGCACCTCAAGCACTACAACAAAGTTTACTTTTTACGGCGTGCAATGCATGCCGTAAAAAGCAATGCCATAAAAAGTGGCATATTTTTTTACGGCGTACAATGCATACAGTAAATAACATTTCACGGCTTGCATCTGCGCGTCGTAAAAGACATATTTTATGGCATGCGATATGCATGCCGTAATAAACCCAGACGGCATGCTATGCGCACGCCGTAAATAACATTTCACGGCTTGCATCCGCACGCCATAAAAAGTAGGTAGCTTTTACGGCATGCTTCTGCATGCCGTAAAATACATAGTTAATGGCGTTCAATGTCTGTTGTAAGTGTACATTTTATTTTTTTAATAATTATTTATTTCATTATAATCAACCTATAATAATTACGAAGCAAAACAAAATTATAATAAATTCGAAACCAATCATGCAACAAAAATATAATATTAATCCATATGTAAAGTTTTACATGGATTTGATAGCAACATATCAAAGTATAAAATTTGTTTCTAAAAAACTGATTAAAATGTTTCAAAATATTCAATCCATATCGAAGTTTTTACTTCCTAAAACTATAATTCATCTATTCCAAAAATAATCAACTCCCTGCATATCACAAAAATAACAAGATGTAAGTAATAAACTTAGAACAACATACAAATCATAAGTACGTCAAAAAATATACCCTACTATTTGTTTCCATTTGCATAAAAGAGAAATGGAATAGCATGAAAATGGAAATAAAATAAAAATAGAAATGAAGATTACCTTTGTTGTGATTACATCTAATCAATCCACTTCGGTGTACCTAATTGGCCATGCAATTGTACTTCCTAATGCATCTTCAAGAAGAAAAAGCTCACGAGTAGGGCGATATAAGCTAACATTATCAATCACTTCAGTAACCCAAACTCTCCAACATTCATTACCAAGTGGTACATGATGCACTAGATCACTTGAATTTTTTAATGTAATTTCTCCTTTTGCTACAACTTCAGCTTTCCCAAAATAAGACATCAATTTGCACTTCTTATTCTTAAGATTATGTATATCATTCAAACTTGTTTCTCGAGGCTGTAAATTCATATTCAATTGTAAAATTTGTTATTTTAAGAATATAGATGTATATGTAAAATAGAATAACATTAACAAATTATAATTTTCACTTACAATATCTTCTTGTTCAACACTTTTACCCTTCCCTTGAAACAAAGCTTTTAATTCTTTAACTTCATCTCTCAACTCTTGGAGTTGAGTTTGCAAATTGTGATTGTGCACCAAAGTATTCAACTTTGAAGGATTTGCACCGAAGTCAAGACCTCTTACCCATCCCCGATGTTCTGGACCAAGTACTCTTACAACACCATCGTCTTTGAGAGAATGTTTATTTGGTGAGGTAACCACTTCTGAATATGCTTTTATCTTTTGCTAATATCATGAAATTCAGTAATGAGTTAAAGTTATATAAATACAAACTTTAAATAACAAAAAAATAACAAAAGCAACATTATTACCAATGTTTCCCCAGCTAATTCATTTATTGGTTCCCCATTTTTTCGTGTATGTCCTCGTATATAAACAAGGTCTCTCGTAACGGAATCAGGGTCTTCACTTTCTATGCACTGCAATTTTTCATATATGCCATAATTTGTAAACGTGTAGAAATTTTCAAGCAAATTTAACTTATAAGGATGAAAATTTTACCAATTCAACTTATAAGCGAGCAAATCCCTTTCTACTTGTTGTATGCATCATTGTTTGGCTAGCCCTCATTCTTTTGAATATTTCATTCTTTTCCTACAAAAATCAATAAGTTCCGTATAACCAAAACTTTATATATGAATATAGATTTGTTGGGAAAACTTTGGGTCTCTAAATAGAAGTTTGCATAATTCAAGTTAAGACCAATTAATAGCTTACTCTGTATGATTGAGAACTGCGTTCTTTAACAAATGTTTGTCATTCTTCCATTGAATCAACATTATCTGGCTTAAGGAGAGCTGCAGCTCGTATCATGCCAATTTCTCTGCCTGTGTTACTAATTGCTTTAAGAATATTAGATCGATGATCTCGCCAATTCTTTCCCAATTTTTGCATAACATATTTTCTATGACAAGAGTCAACTTCAAACTTTTGCTGCATCAAAGTACACAAGATTAGCAGTACTATATAATATAAAATATATATGTGACTTGAAGTTTTTATCACCTGAACATGCTCCCATATGTCATCAAGAAAACTTTCATTGATATCTTAACAATTTTTCCATGTGATTGGTATAAGCTCTCTAACCGTAGTTCCAAGAAATGACGATAACTTATTTGAACCCTTACAAATTGGCTGCCCTCTTTCATTAAACTCTACTGGTAACTTATCTAATTTTCCCTTGTTGAGATAATTTAGTTTTGCTCTACCCCTCCCCTTCTTTCCTTTTTCAGTAGTACTAGCACTGTTAGGTAAGACTTCTACATGTTGCAAGTCTTTTTCTTGTATGTTTGGAATTGTATTTGAACTTCCCTCTGATATCCTTATGCCATCATTTCCTTCTCTAGTAGCAGCAACGATTGAAGCTTTTTTAGCTCGTTTTGATTTCTTATAACCTTGATTAGATGACTATATAAAAAAAAATAAGAAAACACATTATTTTACTTATATTTAACATATTAACATTATAAGCCCTAAAAAACTTGGCAACTTACTTCACCGGGATATGTCATATTATGTCCACTCATATCAACATCAACATCCACAATCTTTCAACTTTCATCATTTGCATCTGTAAAAAATAATGAATTTAGAAACATAAAATCATTATAATATGATATGAATAAATAAAAATTAAAACAAAGCGAGACAAAATCTTAAATCTATATAATTACCATATTCAATATCAATGCCTCATGTCTTACATAACCTTCATCTTCAATATTTATATCAAATCTTAATGTATCTGTTGTTGGTGCGCGTCGCGATGCACCAAGAATTAATTAAATTTCCTTACTTGCCAAAACTCAAATTTAAATGTGATAGCGGAAGCAAGGGTCGATCCCACGAGGAACGGGAACTAATTTAATGCCATGTCAATAGAATTATAAGGGGGGTTTTGAGTTGAAAATTTCAATTAATCTAAATAATCAAATAAAGATGTAAAATAGCTGGAATAAAAATCAAATAATAAAGAATCCTAGTTCTCAGGTTCGGTTGTGCCCTATCATAATATTGTCATTCCCCAAGCAACGCACGTACTATTTCCTTTATTTTATTTATCACCCGGAATAATCAAAAAGCTCTAATTAATCCAATTCTTCCTTAATAATAATCAATTAGAATTAGTTCTCCAATCAATTTAGAGTGAATGAACAACCTAGAATAAGCTCCCTAGATTTAATTCATTAACTATGTGAAAACAAGAAGAATTAGGTGAACTAAATTATCAATTACATATGCTCGAATTGATTAATCTAGATTGGATTTTCATATGGAAATATAAAATTACCAATTGCTACTATGATTTGGATAACAAGACAAATACGAATCCAATTACCCAAATTAGCAAACATCAACACAATAATTAAAAGATAAGGCCTTAATCAATTAATAAATTGTCTTGACGAAATTAATGTTCATGAGAAATCCAATAAATAAAACATAAAAACAAGAACTACGTTACGAGTTTGAGGAATGAATAATAAAATAATATGAACACAACGTCCCCCTTGAACTAGGTTGAGAAGACTAGCCACGCATTGCCATGAAGAACTCTCCAAAAATATTGTCTTGATTCACCTTGATTTTTGCCCGGAATTTCTTCTCTTCAAACCTTGATAATGGTGGCTCTCAAAATATAATTCTCTCTTTTTCTTGTCATAAACTTCCCTATTTATAACTTCAATTTTCGTGCCCTAGCTTTGGGAGCAAGAAATCCAAAATTATGGAAAGAATGGAAATAAGGAAATTTTTGACTTGAAGATTTACAGCCGTAAAGATTCTTTTACGGCCGTAATTGAGTCTCTGCTGATTTTGTATCTTTTGAAGGTTACGGCCGTGACATGTCCCTTTACGGTCGTAACCGTGTTTCTGCACATTTTTCACTCTTTGAAGGTTACGGCCGTAAAGATGTTTCTTACGGCCGTAACATCTTTTCTGCTTAATTTTGTCTGTTTCAATCATGCACTTACGGCCGTAAAGATATTTGCTTGCGGCCGTAAAGGTATTTGCACCTAAGTCCCCAAACTTCAGTTTTTAGTGCAATTTGGTCCTTTTTTCTTCTTTTCTCCTCTTTTAGGATCCTATATAACATAAAACATAAAATGCATTAATAATACTTAGATAGAATCACATTATGGTATATTCAATTGTATGAAATCGATGTCCACTGATAACATAACCGGAATATGATATCACTTCATTTCTAGGTCGACGTGCAAACCACTTCAATGTACTTGACATGTTACTATTGTCTTGTTTGCCTATTTTCGCAAACCAAGAAGTAAAAGTCTTCATATGTCTCATTTGTAATAATGTTTCATTCTTGGCAGTACGGCTATCTGAACTCTTAATCTCTTCTTTATGCATCCTAAATGAAAATAAAATATATAAATAATAAGACATATTTATGAGATAATATGAATCATTATTAAACTAATAAATGAATTAACTTCACTACGTTAAATATGGTTCAACTTCAGTGCTGTTAAATAGAACATAACGATGAGCGACCTCTAACATTTCTTGACTCAAAGTCTTTGATATTCCTTTAGAAATTGCACGACCATCAATAATTGTTTCATTCTCGAAATCTTCATTTCGAGTATGTCGAATACCTACTTCAGCAGCTTGTTTCAGGTAGCCACTACAAAAATGCATACATTCATCTGCTAAATAAGGCTCTGCTATGCAACCCTCAGGTCTTGAACGATTTCTAACATATCCCTTAAGTGTCTTCATAAACCTAATTCACAACATAATACGCATGGAATACCTAATTAATTAGAAGAAGAAATGTTGAATAAGTTCAAAAGTAAAATAGTAAGTTACCTCTCAAACGGATACATCCAACGATATTGTACAGGTCCACCAATGCGAACCTCACGTCCAAGGTGGATGGTTAAATGAATCATTATATCAAAAAAAGATGGAGGGAAATACATTTCTAGCATACACAAAGTCACTACAACGTCCTCTTCCAGCTTTTCTAATTTATTTTTATCAATGACTCTTTGACATATTTCGTTGAAAAATATACATAACCGAAAAATTGCATTTCTTGGTCCTCTAGGTAAAAGTCCTCTTAATGCAACTGATAGCAATTGTTGTATGAGCACATGGCAATCATGAAACTTTAAGTTTAAAATCTTATTATCTGCTAATGAGACACACTTTGAAATGTTAGAGCTGTAACCATCAGGTAATCTTAAATCAAACAGCATTTTGCAAAATAATTCTTTCTCTCTTTTTTGGATAACATGTATGATGCTGCAGGTAGGTAATATTTATTTCCTTTTAACTCTGGATGAAAATCCTTTCTAATACCCATATTGAGCAAATCCTTACGAGAATTTAGCCCATCTTTTGATTTTCCCTTTACATTCAAAATAGTTCCAAGAAGGCTCTCGCAAACATTCTTCTCAATGTGCATTACGTCTAAATTATGACGCAAAAGTAGTGTCTGAAAAAGTAAGAGTATAAATTTAGAAACAATTTGAGCAAAAAAATACATAATCTAAAACAATTTAAAATGACTAACCTCCCAATATGGTAACTCAAAGAATATTGATTTTTTTTTCATGGCCAATCAGAATCTGATTTTTTCTTCTTTTTTTTCTTTCCTGTTTTTCCCCAATTATTACTAATATTCTTCATTGAAGACATCAATTCTTGACCAGTTAAAATTTTAGGACTCAGCCTATGCTCCTTATTTCCATCAAACCAAGCTTCTTTCGACCGATAAGGATGATTATATACAAGAAACCTTCTATGACCCATGTATGTAAACTTTCGAATATATGTCAACCATTTCACACAGGTGGACAAACCACATATCGGACATGCTGCTTTGCCTTTTGTAGGATATCCTGATAAGTTTCCATAAGCCGAAAAATCATTAATTGTCCACATCAATACAGCCTTCAAATTGAAGGAGGACTTTGTAAATCCATCATACACTTCAACACCAATATTCCACATCTCCTTTAAATCTTCTATTAGTGGTTCTAGATATACATCTATATCATTCCCAGGTTGTTTTGGACCTGGGATTAACAAAGTCAACAACAAATTTTCTTTAGACATGCATATCCAAGGAGGGATATTATATATAACTAATATCACTGGCCGACAACTATATCTAGAACTCAGGTCCCCAAAGGGATTAAATCCATCAGATGAAAGACCAAGCCTAAGATTTTATGGTTCAGATGCAAAAGAAGGCCACTTTTGATCAATTCTCTCCCAAGCTAATGAATCAACCGGATGACGTATTTTTCCATCTTGACTTTTGTGATTTAAGTACCATATTAATTGTTCCACCTTATCAGGGGACCTAAATATTCTTCTAAATCGTGGTATGATTGGAAAATATCGCAAGACCTTTGCAGGTATCCCTTTTAGAATCTTCTTAGTTCGTTCATTAACTTTCCACCAAGAAGATCCACATTTTGGACATGTCTCTAAATTCTCTAGATCCTTTCTAAACAAACAGTAATCATTTACGCATGCATGTATCTTCTCATATCCTAGATCAAAGGTGTTCAATAATTTTTTCGTTGAATTACAAGAATCAGAAAGGGTGTTCCCATGTGGTAGCATGTCTCGAATAATATCAAGAAGTTCATTGAAACCGTTGTCAGTTATGCCATGTGTAGCTTTAAGCTTGTATAAGACAACGGTTGCAGATATCCTTGTGTACTTTGTACAACCGGGATATAAAGGAATCTCAACACCCTCATATGTATTTGAAAAGTCTCTCTCTCTATCTTCATTCTCAGGTTCTATAATGTTGTTTTCATGAAGAAATGCATCTCTATACATCCTATATGTCTCTAGATTTTCTATCTCTTGAGGAGGCAATGATGCACTCGCTTTTTCCCCATGAACACCCAAGTAGTATATGTAGGATTCATCCCATGAATGATCAAATGCTCATACATCGTGTCAAAATGTTGGTGAAATAGGTTTTTGCAACATTTGCAAGGGCATATGACCTTTTCTGTATTCCCTGCATTTGCTTGCACCATATTTGCAAACATTCTTGCACCATATTGATATGCCTCAGAAACTCTATAATAAAACACTAAATAAATCATCAAAACGACGTTTATGAACATATTTATTTATTTTTTTAAATTTAAGGGATGTAATATAACCTTGATAGGTGTACCCAATCTTTATCCATGATGATATACCAATACTATTAAGATATAACCTATTACAACAAAATAAAAAAATAATGTCAAAAAAGATTATATTTGTATGAACACCCGTAAACAATTTTTTAGTCAATTCTTCTTTTCATTTGGTTTTTTACCTTTTTAGATAAGGAAGAAAAAAAAAAGTTTTACGAGAGACAGTAAAAAATCTTATCCTCTCAAGGAAGAAAGCGTCCTCAAAGTTAACATCAATTGCTGATAGGTCAGATATGGATCATTACTTTTGTGCAACTTATTCAACAACCTCTTATCTCTTGCATTGAATGTATGGAGAGCGATAAGTAGCCTTTATCATTTCGTAAAGGATAACTATACAGTCATTCCTTGAATATATATATATATTGCATTTATACAATTGTCAACCAAAGAAAAAAGAACCAAAAGCCTTAGTGACTTGGTCTATAAAGGTTTTAGAAAACTGTGCATTTCATATATTAAATACAGAAGGAAGGAAGGAAAAAAAATGAAAGGAATATAAACGCACTCCTCCGCTTCCAAATATACCAATTATGGAGATTTACTAGACACCAAATACTGAGAGCCAAGAATAGAATTCTGTTTGCAAACTAAAAATCTCAAAAAAAATTAAGTGGATGTATGAGAAAGAGCTGACAACAATGGATGGTCAGTCCAAAGAAGAATATATTGGATCATTAAGACGGTAATTAATTAATGTTAAACTATTTGTTGTAATTGAAATTTTTAAATACAAAAACTATTTTGTTCATTTTACAAAGTTTTTTATATTGTAAAATTGAAATAATTACAGGAAAAGCAGTGAATTTTCAAGGGGAGTGTCCAAATATAGAGGAGTTGTAAGGTATAAATTCATTACAATTATATGGTTAACTTGCTTTTGTTTATATCATTAAACATTAATGAAAACTTTGGACTTGTGATTAGATAATAAATATCTAAATTGCAACACGGCATGACAAAATTAAAGAAAAAAAAATATGACATTTTTTAAATTGTCATCTTGTTCAATCCAACATATCAAACATGTCATTCTCTAACATATAATCTCTTAAACTAGGATAAAGCTTTCAAATCATGTCCTTTTGATACTTAGGGCCCGTTTGGCAGGCTTCTGCTTTTGCTTCTATTTTTTGAAGAAAAAATCTTTAAAAAAACTATCTTAAGCCAACTTCCTATAAAAGTTCTCCTAATTAGACAAAATACTTCCATAGTAGCTTTTCTCTTTCAGAAAATCCTGCCAAAAGAATCCTTAGAAATAAATAAAGTCAAACACTACAATAAACAAGACTTATTTTACTTTCTTAACACCATTTAGAAAGTGTTATCTAAATAAAGTCAAACACTACAATAAACAAGACTTAAATTAAGTCAAGTTATAATTTACTTATTTTACTAAGCATGAGGTCTAACCATAAAATAGTGTATTTGACGTCAACTCACTTCCACGGATTCTTTCACCATTGTGGTTTTTCCTTGCCTCCTCTTAGCTTATATGGGCCAAGCTGCATATCTTATGAAGCATCCTGATTCTGCTAGTACTATATTTTATGAATCTGTTCCAAGTGCTGGTTTCCAAATAATGGCTGATTCACATCGCCTTTCTTGTTTTATCAATCAGAAAGGACATTTCTTTGAATATAATTGTTTCACTTGACATTACATTTTGCCAATGATACAAACAGATCTATGTGATGTAGCCAAAATTTAAACATACTAAGAGAGGCACTGAAGCAATCTAAGTTTCCATCAAAGCTTGAATTGGGAAAAGTGTGAAATTGGGTTCCAACTGGTATAGGACCTTCAAGATTGTTGTTTACAACATTGAAAAAAGATAGGAAGTAAAGATTATAATCGATGCAGGAATTTGGCCAGTGTAGTACGATTATGCAGGGGAAAATACGAAATCGAGACTAATCAACTTCTTAGATTAAAAGTCCCAAATCATATAACATTATTCAAAATCACAAAAAGGGAACAATTTTCATGAACAAAAAATCATAAATAAATCGAATTCAATATTTATCAATCTCAAAAAAAAAAAAAAAAAAAAATCATCAGTAGGATCTTGCGGTCACCAGAACGAGGAACTAACCTCAAGATTCGAGAAGAAGTCCCGTCTCTCGCCGCTCACTGGTGCACTATGGAAGGTTGAGAAGAAGAGGAAATATTGTACAGTTGAGAAGATGAAGATGAAATCGGGGAAGGATGAGTTGTGAAATTAGGGCTGTGAAGAAACCTTCTACGCATATGGGCTGAATTCAGAAAAGAATCGGTGTTATGGAATTGGAAGATAGTCGCGTCCTAATTTAACATTGTGCGCGAGTTAATTATATTTGGGTCTTTATGCTTAATTTTCCCATCACTTTTTATGGCTCGCACTTGCACGCTGTAAATACTATGCTTTTCCCTCAATTTTCACGACTTACACTTGCACGCCGTATATGTTCATCTTCGATATTTTTATGGTGTGCTAATTTTGTTTGCCATGAAATTCTCCTATTACGGCACACTATTTTTGCATGCCGTAAATAATCTAAATTTACGGCATGCCTTATATGTACGCCGTAAATAAATGCCGTAAAAAGTCACTTTTGTTGTAGTGAAGCTAATAAAAACACAAAGCCAAAAGTGCTTTTTCTATTACCACACATCCACCAAAATCTGAATCTATGTAATCACTTCAAGGTGATCAGTATGGCTAA
The DNA here is from genome assembly GCA_963555705.1 of Ligustrum vulgare. Lineage (NCBI taxonomy): Eukaryota > Viridiplantae > Streptophyta > Magnoliopsida > Lamiales > Oleaceae > Ligustrum > Ligustrum vulgare. Next base: position 57,141,364 of record OY743168.1, on the reverse strand, counting down.
ATGTGAGCATATGTTTCTTTGTTCCATGTAAGTATCTTAACACTTTCTTAGCAGCTTTCCAATTATCAATTCCTGGATTGCTTTGATAACGACCCAACATACCGATGGCAAAGCTAATGTTTGACCTGGTGTGAACCTGTGCATACATCAAGCTTCCTAAAAGAGAAGCATAAGGAAAATCTTTTATTCATTCATGTTCCAATTCAGTTTCAGGAAACTGGTTTAAGCTGAACTTTCCCCCTTCTGAATTGGAACGACATTAGGATCGCAAGACGCCATATTAAATCTTTCCAAAACTTTTATGATATAGGCATTCTGAGATAAACCCAAAAATCAACGTGATCTATCACAAAATATTTCTATTCCGATTACATATGATGCCTCTCCCATATCTTTCATTTCAAAGTTTTAGAAAAGAAAGTCCTTAGTGTCCCGTAATAAACCAAGATCACTGCTGGCAATTAATGTCATCAACATATAGAACCAAAAATGCAAACTTACTCCCACTGACCCACTGATCTTCAAGTATATATATTGATCAACAATGTTTTTAGTAAACTCAAAAGAACTAAAGGTATTTTGAAACTTAATATACCTTTGTCGTGAAGCTTGTTTTAGTCCATATATTGACTTTTTTAACAAACAGACCATGTTTTCCTTTTCATCTGTAACGAAGCCTTCTGGTTGTGCCATGTAGACTTTTCTTCCAACCCATTCAGAAAAGTTGTTTTCACATCCATTTGATGCAGCTCTAAATCAAAATGAGCAACTAAAGTCATAATGATTCGTAATGAATCCTTCTTAGAAATTGGAGAGAAAGTTTCATTGAAATCAACACCTTCTTCCTAATTAAAACCTTTGGCCACAAGTCTGGATTTATATCGTTCAATATTACCATGAGAGTCACATTTTGTTTTAAAATTTCATTTATAACCAACTTTTTTGTGCTCTTCTAGTAATTCAACTAAATCTCAAACTTTATTAGCAGCCATGGATTTCATCTCCTCAAGCATGGCGTCGATCTATTTTTCAGATTCTTCACATTTAATGGCTTGTGTGTACGTAACTAGATCTTTCCCCATCCCTATGTTAAACTCAGATTCTTGTAAGTACATGTAATCATCCAAAATAGTTTATGTCTTGGGTCTTTGAGACCTCCTTAATGCTACTTCTGGTGCCGCATTTACATTCGGTTCCATGATGACAGTCTCAATATGGAGTTCAGGATTATTGACATTTTGTTACATTGTTGATTGGATCAACAACATTAGGCTTCTATGTCATTCGAAATTCGTGATAAGGGAATTGGTACCCAAATTTCAATGAATTTAGCATTACTGATTTTTACAATTTTCGTACTATGATTAGTACAGTAAAACCTATACCTCTTTGATTTTTCTGGATACCCAATAAAATAATCTATAATGGTTTTTGGATCCAGTTTCTTTTCTTGTGGATTATAAATCCGTGCCTCCGCTAGGCAGTCTCATATATGCAAATATCTTAAACTTAGTTTCCATCCTTCCACATTTCGAAAGGTATCTTAGGAACAACCTTATTGGGAACCCGATTCAAGACATACACAGCTGTCCTAAGGGCATGCATCCGCAACAATATGGATAAATTAGCATTATTCATCATGCTTCCAACCATTTCCATAAGTGTGCGATTGCGTCTTTCTGCTACACTATTCTGCCAAGGAGAACCTGGCATGGTGTACTGAGCACAAATTCCTAACTTTTCTAAGAGTTTAGCAAAAGGACCAGGATGTTGTCCGGACTCATCATATTTTTCATAATATTCACCACCCCTATCAGATCTAATAAATTTCACATTTTTACCTAATTGTCTCTCAACTTCAGTAATGTAAAATTTTGCAGTATTTACATATTGAGATTTATTATGCAAAAGGTAAATATAGCAACAATATAAAAAGTCGTCAATAAAAGTAATGAAATATTTTTCTCCACTAATTGATAGAACATCAAAATGTCCACAAATGTCCGTATGTATTATTTCAAGCAAATCATTGCTCCTTGTGCCTCCTTTCTTGGTATATTTGGTTTGTTTTCCCTTAATACAATCCACAAAAATTCCAAAATCAGTAAAATCAAGAGTTAGAAGAATATCATTTTTTACTAATAAACTAACTCTTTCCTTGGATATAGGACTCGGTCTTTTATGCCACAAAAAAGAAGAACTTTTATTCATCACACTACGTTTCAAACCAACATTAGGACGCAAGGTAACAAGAAGAGATTCATAAAATGAAGAAACAAGATTAATTTGATATAAGCCATTAACCAAAATTCTCGAATCTACAGAATCATTGTTCTTGTATAAAATAAAACAACCACCACCCATTTAAACAAGAAACCTTCCTTATCAAGTTTAGAAAATGAGATTAAATTACGAGTAACGGAAGAAACATAAAGAGTTTGCTCAAAATCTAAGAAGAAACCAGAATTTAATACTAAGCGAAATGTGCCAATGGCTTGAACTGGGGCTTTGACTCTATTTCCCATGTAAAGGTAGTCTTCATTTGGATTTGTGGTCCGGGTTGTAAGGAACCCCTTCTTTTCGAACCAAGCTTTTCGTAATCCTTTGAATGTGTCCACCCTTTTTAAAAAAGTGCTACTTGTCATACTTCTTAGCTTTCTTTAGTATGACCGATCTGATTCATTGGATGGGCCCTTCTTAATGCCTTCTCAGTTCTCTTTCCGAATTTGTTCTTCCCATTATCACGAACCATGTAATTTGCTTGAGCAACATGACCACCCTACAGCTTAATTCGAGCCTCTTCCTGAACCAACTTGTTGGTCAATTCATTCACATTCCACACATCCTTAATCGTGTTATAATGAATTTGAAAAAGTCCATACTATTGTGGCAATGAGTTTAGAATAAATTGGACCAGGAACGATGTATGCCCAATTTACCTAATTTTGCTGCCAAATTAGTCATGTCAAGTACATGTTGTTCCATGGCTTTGTAACCATCAAAACGGGTTGTGGTAAGTTCAGCCATAAGTTTTTCAACAACTGCTTTATCAGCAGTCTTAAAGTGTTCAGTTATGGTAGATAAATATTCCTTAGCTATCTCGGTTTCTTTGATGGAAGATTTAATGTTACAAGTAGTGGTTAGGCGCATGAATTTCAAGCACAGTTTGTTGGCTCTATTCCAAGTATTGAAGGCTTTAACTTCATCTTCTTTGGATGAAGTAGTAAAATCAATAGGTTTGTCCACAATAAGTGCCAAGTCAATATCAAGAACACCCAAAATGAACTCAACACGCTCCTTCCACTTCGAGTAGTTAGTTCTATCTAGTTCGAGAATGAAGTTGATATAGGTATTAAGTTGAGCAGGATGTAGAACTGCATTATAGAACAAACTCACTACATTTAATTTTTTAGTTATAAACACAATAAACATATATGACTAAGATTTATTCATAAGTGAGTGACCAAAGCTGACAATAAAACAAGTATGGTATCTATGGATATCCTATACTTGCTTAATTGCAAAAATATATCAACCCCGTAATGTTTATTCTACTATCAATGCATGGTATACCTATGGGTAACACATAACACAAGTAAATAAACTAATAGTGATATTACTTAGTCTAACATTCATCAACATAATTTGAGTCCACTGTGGTGAGCATCAACCAATAATATGAATGCCACAGAGGATAATAATATGCATGCACTAAACTGAAACCACTGTGGTGATTATCAATTCAGTATAATATGTATATTGTAGTTCAAATTATATGCATAATATATCAGAAGCATACAATGTATCATTAATATTGACAGAATATTAATATTTGCCAAAACACTCTTTTTTTTCTTTTTTCTTTTTTACAGAATGATGATAATTATTACCAGGATCACAAATCAATTCACGGAATCGAAAAATGAATTTTCTAACACAATAAATGAGCATGAACATTATGTCTGAAATTAATAAAACGGGATTTCGGAGGTCTAAACGACCTCAGAAAGCTAAAATCCAGAAAGTTTATAGCATAACGATAAATCTTAAAGATTCAACCATTTCCAATCAACTGGCAAAATTTTGTTGAATTCTAAGTTAGTCACTCATGATTTCATGATAGCCATCCAGGATATAATAACAAATTTCAAAAATCCTAATTTTCGTAATTTCCATATAACAGATTTATAGGATGCAGATAAAACATAAATCAATCTATACTATTGCAGAATGTGATGATAGATCTTATTTATTCATACATAGAACTAAATATATGGTCCAACCAAGCTCTGATACCATATGTAAATCAAATTCTTAATACGAAACATATAAACTTAAACATGTTTTCGGTTTAGGATCTCGACCATAAAATTAGTTACAGTAAATTATAGGACATACCAGAATCCATAGCAGAATGTAGAAGATGTGAGATCCTATTAAAGCTTTGGTCGAAGCTTGAAGAAAATCTTGATATCAAATTCGTCTTCTCTCTCTTAACTTAAGCTTTTAATTATGTTTCATAAGTTGAACCCTAATGATAGAATTCGAGTTCATATATATATATAGGTAGAGAGAGGGACCGAATTTCCTATAGCTTTTAATCTAACCGTCCATCAAAGTTGTAGTATTAATAGGAAAATCTTCTAATTAAACCAAGTTACTATTAATTCAGCAGTTTACCTAATTAAACGAGGATACGTAATATGAGTCACATAATGAAAAGATATTTATGAAATTCGAGATACACACAATCCCATAATAATAAGGATTGACCTATTACAAAAAAAATTCTAACAGCATTACCTAATAATGTATAATACAAAAATGTTTTACATGTTCCACGAGGACCTTTAATAAAGAATAATCTACTAACATAAGTATTTACGTTAGGTAGGATTGCATTATAAGCTACTTTTTGTTCAAGGTTAAGTTGATGAGCAACATAACATCTAATTCTGAGACATTAATACCTATTAGTTCTATCACTCGTGTGATGCACGGTTTTAGATATATACAAAATATTTAAAGTAAAATGTAAAAAATTAATACAAATACAAAATGCATTAAAAATATACAAAATGCATAAAAAAACTATTAAAATTTTACAAACAATATAACTAATTCATTTAATATTATCGTTAATAATAATAATAAAAAAAAGTCATGGTAAATATAATCAAAATATACAATTAACAATAACAACATACTATTACTACTTTGTTTTGCGTGTGTTTGATATTCTTTAAAATTCCTGTTTGGTATCTATTATTCAAAACCTTATTTTTTATATTTGCGTAATTAGTAATTACTTTAACTAAGCCTATATTATTCACCGCAATTATTACAATTTATAAATCAATTTATAAGTTTTACTACTTTTCTAGACCCTTTTGGCCCCTTTAAAGACCAAAAAGATATTTTCTCTCTTATTTTTAACCACACATTTATCAATAAAATAATATTATATATAAATCCATAAAAGATTCTCCACTTTTTAACCACACATTATCCTAAAAATCACTGAATGATAACATCTGAGTTTTGGCTTGTTCTTAGGTGAGGCAAAAGTCTTGATTTTCCTGCCAAGAGGTTATATTTATAATTGGAGAGGAGACCTAGTCGAAAAAGGAAAGCAACTTGTGAAACTCGCGCACGAGTCTTTTTTGGTATCTACACAACGTTCAGTATTTCGACCATATCTTTCTATTCCCTTATCGAATTTAGGTGATTCAAAGTGCGTTAGAAAGATAACTTAAATGGCTACAATTCTTCCTTAAATAGGATTTTCCCAATTCGAACTTTTACTGCCCAAAAACTAGGTCTCAAAGTCCGACTAGAAATTTGTCCAGAATCTTGTGCGATTGTAATTAATTTATGATAATATTCTTATCATATTTCATTCCTTTTTGACTTCTACTTCCATCCAATTAACTCCTAAAAATATCTTCTTGTGATCCAAATCAATCATTGGATATTTGCAAGTTAGTCCCTCATGTTTAATTTGCTCTTCAGTCATTCAACTTCTAGTTTATTTACTTTCTCACCATGGATGATTCCTAATTGTTGTCATAAACTTCTCACTTGCTTAATTGAGCTCCAATTAGCATCCAATTGTGCATTTTTCCTTTTAATTGCTTCATTCTTCATGTTTTGGGATATTTTCTAAAATGTAAACAAATGGACAAAAATTAAATAGCATATATTCTAAAACGACAATAATTTCTTCTAATTTAGATATACAGATAAGTATATAAACAATCACTATTCAAAAAATCATTTCTTTAAATAAACTCTCCAAAATCCACATCAAACATGGACATTATGTAGAAAGTTTACTCAAATATTTATATTAACGTAATTACTTTAATTAGATTTTGTTTTTTTAACACAATCATTAAAATTCATTTCAAATAAACTATTTATAAACAATATTTGTAAAATTTTAATGTTTATACATAATCAACACAAATACAAAATGCATAAAAAATATTATTATATTACAATAACTATTAATTTTTTTTCAAACAATATAACTAATTCATTTGATATTACATTGATAATAAAAAAAAGTCATGGTAAATCACTATTGTGAAAAATTATTTATTCAAATAAACTCTTTAAAATCAACATCAAAGAGGGACATTATGTAGAAAGTTTACTCGAGTATTTATATTAGCATAATTACTTTAATTAGATTTTGTTTTGCAACGCAATCATTAAAGAGGCTTTTAAGTCATACTGCTTGAAAGCTATCTGTTCGACGAAAACAAAAATAAGCTACTCTTTCCAGTTTCACTCGGATTATAACCCTTATGATAAAGATGTGGCATCAAAATAAGAATTAGAAGAACATATTTTAAGGTTACTTTTCATAGGACACTTGTCATAGCCAACACAATTCACCCACAGAATGTCACTTCCTGTATTGACCTAGACATGATAGTCGTTGGAAGGAGTTCCGATTGAAAGTTTAGTGTAATAGAGCCAGCGTCAATTAATAATATAGCCAATTGAGACAATATATGTATCAAAACCATATTTCTCATCAATTATTTTCTAACTTGTTATTCGAACTTAGAAGTACCAATGTTTTCAACTTTCAGTTATACAATATATAGTTCAATTTTGCAAAATAAGTTGCTTGTATTTTACCATGGCTGATGCAAGTTAGATGCTTAATCCATTTTAGAAATGAAGTAAAAATTGGTGCAACTTCACATCATCTTTCCAATGAGCTATGCAATGGCTAGACTAACTTAAAACCATTATTAATAGATTGAGAGACTCAACATAAATACCATTTGGCTGAAAAGCAAATGTAAATAGATTCGCACATAAAGTAACATCAGTGAATTTCAAAAACTTCAATATTTTGAGAAAATTACTAAGTATATTAGAGCATGCAGTAACCTTGCACTAACTGTGAGCCTAGATTGTGGGACCGTGAAGGCGTAAGAAAAAATAAATCCAGTGAATTAAAGATGTAGCTTGATCAAATTTTATCCTTGCAGGAGGCACAAGAAATTATACTCCATATATTTAAAACATAATTAGACACATGCAATCACATAAAGCGCAATTTCCTTTTACAATATATTCTTCCTTGATGCTAAAGCAAGATCAACACAGCAGAAATGAGCTGGATTTGAACAAACGCGTAAGGCCCCCAATTAATTACAACATTAATCAGAAAAATACACCTAATAAATCCTGTCTTTGGAATTCAAATTCAAATTTATCCGAACCAAATTTGAAAGATCTTTTCACCAAATTCAAATCTAGTCAAACATAAAATCCAATCCATGATAAATCCACACATAAATAAGTCAATACAAACCAAATGAAATAAGAGAACTACCACCATTCATGTTCAAAGTCCTTTTTGGAAGAGATGGGGCTGGGTGAGCTTTTAAATAAAGCCTCAAAAACTTAGATCCTCAAATACATTAGTTCAATTTACTTCGATGGATTAGAAGAATTAAGCCCTCCATCATACTATTACTCTTCTTACTACACAATTATTAAACCAAAGGTTTAAGATGAGTATCCAAGATGACTATCACCAGAAGTGGCTTTCACCTCAATAATTCCCTCCTCAATGATAAGAAGAGAAACATCCAAAGTACCACCACCAAGATCAAAGATCAAGACATTCTTCTCACCGACACTTGTTGCCTTCTTGTAAAGCCCATATGCAATAGCTGCGCATGTGGGCTCGCTGATGATGCGCATCACGTTGAGGCCAGAAATCTCACCTGCATCCTTGGTAGCTTGATGTTGGGAATCATTGAATTATTCTGGAACAGTGACCACAACATTCTTGACGGTTGAACCAAGGTAAGCTTCGGCAATTTCTTTCATCTTACTGACACTATGGAAGAGATCTCCTCAGGTGCAAATTGCTTCTCTTCACCCTTGTAGTTAACTTGATACGTTCCGGACCAGGCATCGAAGGGCGAAGTTGAGACATCGGCAGTATGACGGTGATCTACATGGAAAACGGAGCAAGTTCCAGTTGGAATCGAGCTGAGAAGGCGAAAGGATCAAGCCGAGCCGAGAAATCGAAATTATTTGTGTAGAAAAGGCATTATGGCCGTAATTGAAATCCTTCACGGCCGTAACTCATATAATCACGACCGTAAAAGTTATTATCACGGCCGTAACCAACTATCGAGGGAAAGGGCAGAATTTCAGCAGAACCAGGCTTATGGCCATAAGTCTGAAAGTTACGGCCGTAACTATTGAAGTAGTTTTAGACCCGAGAGGCCTTTATGGCCATAACGTTATTCTTCACGGCCGTAAATGAGGAGTGACCCAGAGTTTGCGGGATTTTTAATTATTTTGTTTCCTTTATGATTTTAAGTTATTTTCCTATTTTAGAATTTTAGTCTAATTAGAATTCTATTTTGAGTAAATTAGAGGCTAGGTTATTTTGCTTATTTATATTCCTTTCCATTCATTGTAAAAACAGAAGTTTGAGTTTATGAATTAAATTGAGAGAGGATTCTCTTGTTAAATGTTGAATTTTTCCCTTTGGGTTTCTTGAATTTTCTTGATTTTTTTTTTCGCGTTCTTCGTGTCAGTCATAATTTTCTTCACTTTGATCCATAAGGTCAGTCCCAAAAATTCAAAAGTGTTTTTCTTGTTCATTTTTCGTCCAAATCCAGTTCCGTTTTTTCTGTCATACTAGTACTCCAATTCTCTGGCAGAAGATTAAACAAAAAATCGAAAATCTCATTTTTTTTTTCCATATTCCAAATTTTCATGTCTCGTGGGGAGAGATCTTCATCAATGGGTGACAACAAACGCCCCGAAAGAGGGAATAAGATATTGAGCAGGGAGTTGAATTATTGGAAGAGATGCAGGTAAAATTTAAGAAGGTAATGACTAGGGTGGATAAAAGAGATGCGATGATTGCCCAATTGAAAAAGGAGCAATCGCGGGCGGACTCTATGGCTAGGAGGAGTACTAAGCGTGAATGTCATGCTAGGTACGGAGATGGGATGGATGAAAGGCCATTGAAGTATAAAGAGACATCAAAACAGGAGAGTAGTGATCATGTTCACAAAAGGAGGGAGGAACTGACAACCAAAGGTAAAAATAATTTTGATTCCAAGCCTCTTAAGGATAAAAATGTTAAGTACTTTAAATGTTTGGAACGAGGTCACATTGCACTTGATTGTCCACGTAAAAAGGTTAGGTGTGATAGTGAAGGGGCGAAAAGTGTTGTGGTGGATAAGTCAATTATTGATAGGCATGCTCTTAGCGTTAAGCGTAAGGCGAATGTTTTGGAAAATGTGGATGGGCAAAGGGATAATATTTTTCACACTAGATGCATCGTGAATGATAAAGTGTGTAGCATGGTGATTGATGGGGGAAGTTGTACTAATGTAGTTAGTACAATGTTGGTGGGAAAATTAGGCTTACCTTTAATGAAACATCCAACACCTTATAAATTACAATGGTTGACTGAGTCGGGGGAAGTTAAGGTGAAGAGACAGACTTTAGTGGCATTTTCTTTTGGTGGGTATTAGGATGAGGTAATTTGTGACGTGGTGCCAATGCAAATTAGTCACATACTGTTGGGGAGACCTTCGCAACATGAAAGAGCTGTGCTACATGATGGGTATACGAATAGATACAGCCTGGTAAAAGGGGGAAAAGGTTTACTCTAATGCCACTATCTCCAACTGAAGCCCTGAAAGATCAATTGAAAGTGAAAAGTGAGTTTGAGGGGAAAAATAAGAGAGTTGAGGCCACGACCTCAGAAAAAGGAGAGGGAGTGGAAATTAACGAAAAAGGGGTTGAGGCCACGACCTCAGAAAAAGGAAAGGGGGTGAAACATAAAGAAAAGAGGGTTGATGTTCAAACATCAGAAAAATGAGAGACTGAGTGCAAAAAGCAAAAGAAAAGAGAGTCTACTAAAAAAAATGAGTCTATTTGCACTTACTCACGCTAATACACCCCTCCCCAGTTCTTTAAAATCTGTTTTACAGGTACCGAAGTCAAACCATGAGCTTAAAACAGGAAAAAAACTTGTTGGCACAAATGAGCAACCCAACAGGCCGAGAAAGTTGAAGGATAAAAATGGGCAGCCATAAATGTTGAAAGCAAGCACGAGGCATAAACATAATCATCGAGCCCAGAAAAGCAGGAGGAATTTGAAAAGCCAACCAAATTTGGATTCGAGGTCGAATCCTTTTCAAGAGAGGGAGTATGATACGTTCCGGACCAGGCATCGAAAGGCGAAGTCTAGACATCGGCAGTATGACGGTGATCTACGAGGAAAACGGAGCAAGTTCCATGTTGGAATTGAGCTGAGAAGGCAAAAGGATCAAGCCGAGCTAAGAAATCGAAATTATTTGTGCAGAAAAGGCATTACGGCCGTAATTGAAATCCTTCACGGCCGTAAAAGTTATTATCACGGCCGTAATCAACTATCGAGGGAAAGGGCAGAATTTCAGAAGAACCAAGCTTACGGCCGTTAGTCTAAAAGTTACGGCCGTAACTATTGAAGCAGTTTTGGATCCGAGAGGCCTTTACGGCCGTAACGTTATTCTTCACGGCCGTAAATGAGGAGCGGCCCAGATTTTGCGGGATTTTTAATTATTTTGTTTCCTTTATGATTTTAAGTTATTTTCCTATTTTAGAATTTTAGTTTAATTAGAATTCTATTTTGAGTAAATTAGAGGCTATGTTATTTTGCTTATTTATATTCCTTTCCATTCATTGTAAAAACAGAAGTTTGAGTTTATGAATTAAATTGAGAGAGGATTCTCTTGTTAAAGGTTGAATTTTTCCCTTTGGTGTTCTTCGAGAACAAATCCAACTTATCAAATATTGTGAAAATATTTGTGACGTTGAACTTATCAAATATTCGCGAGAATATTTGTGGCGTTTCCAATAAGAATCTTATCAAGGAAATTGACAAGTCCTTTTGGTGTTTCGAAAACCTTGGATCTCGATTTCGCATCGCCAATCTTCGCGTCGTGAATCTTGGGTCAAGGTCCTATCGTCAATTTTATCTTTCCAGTATTTTAATTATTGTGTTCTTGGCTGAATCTGAATCTTTCCTATCTTTGTTTCGTTTAATTCCGCGTGTTCGTTGTAACCCCCTCCTGAGATCTCATCATAACTACTATCACTGATTTGACAGCAGCTCCGAGCACGACCTTGAAGGGCCACAACTTGATGTCACTCTATGAAGAAGCATCGTTGAATCTCCTACCAATTAACCTCTTAGCATCTGTAAATGAGCAAAAATCATCATGTATATAGATCTTGAATAGACAGGCAATACTTTTAAATCTTTCAATGACAGTAAAAAACACAGAAATGAGTAAAATCATTGTTTAAGACCCATTTTTATCAAAATTCATTTTCAACTACACATTCATCAATAAAATAACTTTACACGTAAACCGAAAACTTTTCCTACTTTTTAACCACATTTCCTAAAAATTACCATAAAAAAATTCATTTTTTCTAAAATAATGGGCCTCAAACAGGGGCATATCTATTCCAGCATAACATTATATCTATTACAGCGTATCAAAACAAATAACTCAATGATATGGCGTATATAGAAGCATCTAAATTGTAAATCAATGAATTATATGTGTAGGCCATGCCACCCAAGAAATCAAAAGGAAAAAGAACATATTGAATTAAGGATGTAAATAATACCAATAAACAAATGAACAACAAAATATACACTGTCCAAAATAAGCAACATTATAGAGTTTGTGAGGAAGGGGTTTTTCTTGTTTCGCACATTACATAAATGATAAGTAATTTGGAAAATATAATTTACACCACAATGGAGAACCAAAAGGCAAGATACTAAGGACTCTTTCTAAACCATTCTTCTCCTTGAAGTTAGTTTATCTAAGTAAAACCTCCAAAATCAACTACTACAGTCTCTATTCCTTTCTATGTACATCATTTTCGATGGCCTTTTCCTTTCAAATTTGGGCCTCAGTTTATGCTGTTTGGAGAAAATCTTGGAGTTCTATTGTATTGCTTCTTGCCAAAGCCAATTCTTCATCAATTTGGAATATCAGTTTTAACTCTTAATTCATGATTCATATTCATGAAGTGGAAGTATTTGTTGCCTACATTTATGAAGTAAGGGAAAGAATTGCTTTAGAACTTGACATCTCAACAAATATCCCAAGACCAAAATGAAAAATTGAACATGTAAAGGGTTTCTTCCTTTTTGCATGTTGTAGCAAAACTGGCTTTGAAATTTTTGATTTCTTTGACTATTAATGACAAAGAGGGCCGAGTATTGGAATTAATTTTGCAAATCAATTTTTTATCATTCTTGTTCTTTTTCTAAAATTAATAAAATAAGAAGTATTAACATTTTTTCTTTTGATTATATATTTGTAGCGACCAAGAATTTTTACGCGATTAATAATTATTTTAATAGAAAATCGTGTCGCTACTATTTCACCCATTTTTATTAAGTTAACGCCACGACGTATTCGTATAGCCAAGTCAAGAAATAATCGAGATCGTTCGATTTTAAATTAAATTCCGAATTTCTAAAAATATCTCCATTCTCTTGATTTAAAGTATATTAAGTCCAAGTACTTAATTCAATGTTATCCCAATATTTATTTATACAAAAATTATTTTTATTATTGAAATTAAGAAAATATATGCAAGCATGAGAGGTTCCATTATATATAATAATTATGAGAATCTTAATTTAATAAATATGGAAAAGTATATGAATGAATTATATACTCCATTATATGTAATCATGAAGAGCATAATATTTGTATAAATATGGAAAAGTATATGAATGAATTATATACTCCATTATATGTAATCATGAAGAGCATAATATTTGTATAAATATGGAAAAGTATATGAATGAATTATAGACTCCATTATATGTAATCATGAAGAGCATAATATTTGTATAAATATGGAAAAGTATATGAATGGTTGATAAGATTCCATTATATGTAATCATGAAGAGCATAATATTTGTATAAATATGGAAAAGTATATGAATGGTTGATAAGACTCCATTATATGTAATCATGAAGAGCATAATATTTGTATAAATATGGAAAAGTATATGAATGGTTGATAAGACTCCATTATATGTAATCATGAAGAGCATAATATTTGTATAAATATGGAAAAGTATATGAATGGTGCTTTACTTTAAGAAAAGGATGTGTTAAAATTAATAGAATTGAATGATTATGTTTACAATATGCCAACTTTATACATCTATTTAAACCCATCTCTTTTACACACAACTCTACACATATACACTTATTTCCAATCTCTTGACAAAATCCACAAGTAAGAGAAATTCAAGGTGGTCAAGAAAGTTTTGGTCCATTTACTACTACACTTCATTTTAATCTTTTAAAAGGTAAGTATATCTTATGTTTTTATGAAAAGTAAGTATGTTTTTATGACAAGTAAGTATATCTTATGTTTTTATGAAAAGTAAGTATGTTTTTATGAAAGGTAAATACACCTTATGTTTTTATGAAAAGTAAGTATGTTTTTATGACAAGTAAGTATATCTTATGTTTTTATGAAAAGTAAGTATGTTTTTATGAAAGGTAAATATACCTTATGTTTTTATGAAAAGTAAGTATGTTTTTATGACAAGTAAGTATATCTTATGTTTTTATGAAAAGTAAGTATGTTTTTATGAAAGGTAAATACACCTTATGTTTTTATGAAAAGTAAGTATGTTTTTATGACAAGTAAGTATATCTTATGTTTTTATGAAAAGTAAGTATGTTTTTATGAAAGGTAAATACACCTTATGTTTTTATGAAAAGTAAGTATGTTTTTATGACAAGTAAGTATATCTTATGTTTTTATGAAAAGTAAGTATGTTTTTATGAAAGGTAAATACACCTTATGTTTTTATGAAAAGTAAGTATATCTTATGTTTTTATGAAAATGTTTGGATCATTGCTATGAAATCAATCTCACAAGATTGTTATGGGTTCCATATGATATGTTTATGATTATGATAAGGGGACCGGAGTTTAGTAGCGCTACACATAAGAATTCTTGCCATTTAAGTTCGGTAAAATTCTTGTGTCTCCCTATGTTTATGAGTATTTCGATCCTATCCTATGTTATAATGAAAATGATCCATATGCTTTCAATAGAAAATTTATGCTTGGTATACTTACTGAGATTTTATAAATCTCACTCCACGATATTTACCATTTTCAGATAATTGAAGGTTCGAGGCGGTCAACATGGAAGTGGCAAAAGTGGTTAAGATTGATGAGATAATTATGTTGAACTTTATGTAAGAAAATTATGTTCTATTTTTATTCACAAATAAAATTATGGAATTCTAATTATTCTTTTGAATAATTTTACATTTCTATTTAAGTCTCGATAATATGATATGAGTCACTTTTAGTGGCACTCGAATGGTCGAGAATTCGGGTCGTCACAATATTATATATTTTAAAAATGGTAAGAGCAAGTATATAGTCATGATGTGTTTATATAGAATCCCATTTTGAGCCAAAATGTGTCTTGAACCAAAATGGGACATAAGCCTCATTATCTCCATGATACTGTTGTGTATAATCTTTAGGATATTAGATATCTTTTCCAAAGCAGTTTTCCAATGAAGTACCAATCAACTACCCCCCTCAAGTTAAATTACATTCATCATTTCAGAAGGTTACTAATGTGTCTTTACATTGTACTTGTATAAGCATTTTATGCCGAACATCTAGAAAAAAATAAAAATTTCAATCTTCACCCTTGCAACACAGGCACTATTCATTCCAAAAGGAGAAAATAAAAGGATGTCTTGACTTTCTATCTAAACCTTTGTAATTTAAGAATTCATATATAAACAAATAACATTGCCACAAAAGAAGATAACTGAATAGAGGGAAACCATCAGCTCAAGTGTAAATTGATAATAGTAGGTGTTAAAAGCTGCAATAGCCTAGGAATTACCTTTGCTTTGTGGGTTTTCTTTTCCTTATGAACATATGTGTTTGTCATTCCAGTGAATGGCACTTCTACTTTAAAGAATGAAGGATCAGTATAACAGTTAAAACATGCTTCAACACCAGCAACATCAAACCTGTCAGATATCATGAAACTCCGAGCTTTAAATTCATATACAAGTTTCATTAGCTTTTATAGACTTTTACAGATAAACATACATGCTAAATTAAACAAAATATACAATAGAGAATTGTAGGAAAATACAAAATACAGTGAACAAAACTACACCCATAAATTACAGGACACAAATACATGAAAAGAAAATACGAAATAAAGATAATTATAAAACTACTTAAAAACTTGAAAAATAATTACCAATATAGGTCACCAAATCAATGTCCTGAATATTAAGAAATATTCGATTAGAAAGGAACCCTACAAATAAAAAATTGGTAAGTCGGTAACATTCAGTACAAAGAATCAAAAGAAAACGACTTTTCTTAAAAAAAAAAAATTAACATAGTTCAAAGCAAACATTGAATGAACTCAACACAACACCGTTCTTCCATTCCTGGAACAAAAAAGAGGGAGAATACTTTTTCAAAAATCTCAAATACAAAAAATCTTCAGATTTGACGATAGTCGTGGAAAAAAATTAACGTACTTCGGAGCAGGCAATAAATTAGCTCACCACGGCACAACTGTTAAATTTCTGGAACAAAGAAAGATAAATAATTTCTCTGAATAAAGACTCAAAGAAATTCAAACCCCCAACAAAATGTGAAAGTAAGATGTGATAACATGTTTCAAAGAACTTGAAGATGTCATCTATTAGTAATTCTCATTAAAAAAGAATAGGAAATCCCGTGTTAGTGAAATGCATTAAGATTATTGCAGGACCAACAAATGGAACTTAAATGAAAGCATTTTGACAAAAAAAGGAATTGTTAGATCTCAATGCTTGACAATATATTCAGAAACTAATATAGGCTCATTAAATGCTCCGTCTGACATATTTAGAATTTGTAAGAGTCTTACACTACAAATGATTAAAGAACTTAAAAGAACTTGAGAATCCAGTCAAAATAATTACTACAATCATTTGCACCTTTTTGTTATATCATCACAATACCTATTATTATAAGTATTTGCAATATCTTTTTAAGATTTTTTCGAAATAGATAACATGACATAACAATCACCTGTTTCGAAACAAACCCTGTTTCCATATTAGAATATAGTTGAAGTAATTTTTTACTACTCACCCGGCTCCCTATCATCCCGGGACTTCCACCCGTCACACTACTGTGCTCTCCCCCACTTCATCCTATAACATGTATTCTTCACAATCACAGGTTTCCCACTCCAATCGCCTTCAAACGTGGATTAAAATGCAGAATCCTTGGTGGGGCCTCCCTGTCCACTGTTTTCAACCCCTGCAAATCCATCAATGTTCACATTACAAAGCCACAATTTAATAACTTATTAACAATTAATCCTCTAAAAAGAAATTTAAACTAACCTTCCTGTGGCATTAGCGGATAATTTGAAGCGTCAAGATTAATAAACCAGTTCCAGCACTTGGCCCGCTTCAACATAATCGCAACAGCATGGAGCGTTAATGCAACCATCATAGGACCTTTATTAGTCACCAAATTAACCTTCCATATCACCATTACATTCCCAATCACCCTCATTTCCACCTCAAACTTCACATACTTTGCAAGCTCAAGCCTTTCTCTGTCAGAGGCCTCCAAATCGTGGTGAATTAAAAGCCACAAAAATAATTTTTAATGTATTGAGAACCCAATTCTTCCATTTGTTTTCATACAATACATAAAGCAGCATCAAAATCTAATATTTTTGTTTATTTTTTTGGCAAAAGCAGTAAGATTTTGCATCAAAATCTAATATTTTTGTACATGGATACGCACATTAGAATTTACGATTACCAAAGCCAACTTTAGGTTTCGAATAAAAAAATAAAATGCTTGGCTTAGTGTTACAAATCACAACATCAAAAATCAATATTCAAACTATTTGTACAAAACACAACATCTCAAACAATACAAACACCAAGTTGAAAGCATCAATGGAAAGAAAATACTCATTTAGGAACACTTATTGGAGAATGATCTTGTTGATAAACCTGCTAAAGGAAGGACACGAATACCACGATACCGACGGTGAATCAGAGACTGCGTTTGCAACTTCGACTGCGCGAAGCATAAGATCGCGACAGTGGACTGAAGGGAGGCAGCCAATTTCTAGGTCCTCAGTCGCCGGAATCACAAAAACCCAGCTTGAACAGGAGCGGCTCGCGACGGAAGAGTTTCTGGGTCCTTAGTCGCCAGAATCACAAAACCTAGATTGAACAGGAGCAGCTCGAGACGACGGACTGAAGGGAGGCAGGCAGTTTCTGGTACTCAGTCGTCGAAATCAGAAAATCCAACTTGAACAGGGTGTCGAGGACAGTGAGTGAGAGAGATTTCAGAGAGGAAAGAGCTTAGAGATATTGTACAGACTTTTCAAAGACAGCTTCAAATACTGCCTCAGACGGTGGGGACCACCAGATTGGACAGGATTGTGTGTGCAAGCTTGCTAATTGAGCAGGATTTTAGATTTGGGGTTTACTTCTGCAGGGGATCTTTGGAGTGAAATGTCTGCAAAAAACGTTGGGACAGTGTTGCTGCATATCTTCCAAGCATTGGGGCCAACCAGATTTTTCAATTACAGTGTGCAATTTAAATTTTGAAGGAAAAAAGGTCATTGGAGGTTTCCTGTTGCAAGGTTTGGGGGAAAATCTTGGAGGGAATTATTTTTTCAACTATTATGCTTTAATATAGTAATAAATATAGTAATAAGAATAAGATAAGATTTCATTATTTATCACTCTAGCGACATGTTCTTCCTCTTGCAGATCTACACTATATGATACAAATCCATATCTATTGATAGACTTACTAGAAAGTTCTAAAGTTGCATGAATGTCTAAAAGAGCTTTAAATTCGGCATTTTGTATAGACATACCTACGAGCAAGAAATCCTCAGTCATAAACATTTTAAAATTGTTTCACATCTTTTTCAGATCATTTGGAGCACACAAAGTTAAAATTGTTGAAAAAGACGATGAAATTTGGCAGGTATTTGACAGTGTGAAGCTTCTTGTAAAAAAATAAATAAATCACTAATAGCATCTCCATTTAGTAAACCATGTAAAAGTGCATCTTCTCGGAAAGAAGATGTTTCAACACCCTTTATAATTTTCAAACCTTGATATGATGTTGCAACTCTAATACAATATAATAAAAGAGGCCAATAATATATTTCCCTTCTTTTGGACTTGTTGCAACTATTCTACCAATACAAACAACTTGTTTCCTAGGACTCCAGCATCTACTACATGAATGTCATGATCACAAACTTTCTCTCATCTTGCCTATGTGGCTCATGGGATGTTTTGTGTGCCATTAGCTTACGTACTATCCACTTTAGAAGAGCTTAGACCCATCTTTCCTCTCATGAATTTCTGAACGCGTCACCAAGATTTAAACTCAAGATCTCTGTCTTATGAGAGACTTAAGTTCAATCCTAGAACCAGATATAGATATAGAATATAGATGTGCAAAAGTAACATAGTTGACATCGCCAATCGCATGAGTTAGGAGAAAAGCTGAAGATAAATTTTGACCTCTATGTGAACATTTGACTCCTTCTACCATGTAAAATCATATATCACTATTTTGTTCTTGGATAGGTTATTTTAAAAATAAAATAAATGTGGCTCTGAATAATTCTATATCGTTTAATTATAACAAATTATATATTATGAACATGAGTTCACGTGAGATGTGAAAATAAGTGTGACTTTGACTATTGCTATCTTGTAGATTTATGACAACTTAATGTGACGATTGTTCATGTGGACATTAGTAATTGTAAAACGTGACAATCGTGAAATTTGATGAGATTTTGACAATATACAAATATGGCTCAACTGAGTAGTATTTCTTTTATATTGTAAAGTTATGATCACAACTTTTATGACCTACCTACCGTGTTAACGGAAAGATAAAATCAAATGAACGATTCACTCCCTTCATATCTCGATAAAAAATTCAACCATTTATAAATAATTTATAAACAACACCTTTTCCCAATTGTCCTTTTAACTCCACATATTTCTCAAATTATTTTTCAACCATATATTTCACCTTAAAATACACCACATTCTTTATTTATAAACAAATTTTTGCAAAACAGAAGCTAAATTATAATAATTTTGGGAACAATAATAAAAAATGTGTATGAAACTATGAACTTCTTGAATTAATTAAACTCTTAAACATTTCAAGTAATATTAATTGATTTTTTTATCGCGATAAAAAAACACACACACACATACATCGTCTTCATTACCATATTTTGCGAACAATATATAAAATATTTATAACGATATTTTGCATTATTAAATTCCTAAGCATCGGATATAATTTTTTTTATTAATTACTTAATTTTTAAAAGGAAAATTTAAATTCTTGACCAGTCTAATTTGTTTTATTTTTACCTCCATTTAAATTTAAAAATAACATATTTCTCAAATTTAATTTTCAATCACATTATTTATTTCGAAAAATTTTACATTCTTTGTTTAAATGAATTAATAAATAAATAAATAAAATAAAATAAAATCTAGGGGTAAACAATACAAATAGTCCCCAACATTGAGATTTCTTGCGAAAATAATTCTCAACGTTTAAATTTTGACATTTATACCCTCAGAATCACCAAACGTTGATAAAATGGTCCATATCGTTAGATTCCATTAGTTTCCACATTTAAAACATGTAAATAGCACACATGGTCCCTAATCTTTAAATTCTTGTGATAATAGTCCCTAACATATTAAAGTCATGTTTGACATATTTAGTTTCTAACCTCCAAACGTTTGGCGTATTTAGTCCCCTAACATATTAAGTCCCTATACATTTGGCATATTTAGTTCATAACATATTAAGCCCCTATTTTAGACCAATTATTTCAAATAATGTAGTTTTTAATTGTAATTTTTTGAAGAATTTGTGGTTAAAAAGTTAAAAAAAAAAAAAAACTTATTTGTAGATTATTTTATTTATGGAATGTATTGTTGAAAGCGAGTTTTAAATAAACGAAGTTCATTCTGAATTTCTAAAGTGTATAATAAAATATTTAAGAAAAACTCATTTCATTAACAGTTCAACCTATTGGTAATAAAAAAAAAATCATGGAACATAAACAAACAAATACATTGGACATCATTTTGGGAATTGAATAACAAATATGTTTTTATTAGTTCTATTTTCGATTTTGATAACCGATTAATATCGATTTTCAAATTTTCATTTTTTCAAAACTCGTTTCTTCCACACATTCTATTAATAATTTTTTTTTTTTTTTTAAATTTATGCATAAGTTAAAAAAAAAAAAAATTACTTTTTAACCCAAATTATCCAAACTTAATTTTCAAATTGATCGATTCTCAAAATCGAAAATCGAAATTGAAAGTAGAACTGATAAAAATAAATTTGTTATTCAATTATTAAAATGATGTCCAATATATTTATTTGTTTATGTTCCATGAATTTATTATTTTTTTACCAATATGTTCAAATGTTAATGTGGTGAATTTTTGTTAAATATTTCATTGTGCAATTTAGAAATTCAGAATAAATTTTATTTTTTTAAAATTCGTTTTCAACCACACATTCTATCAATAAAATGATCTACAAATAAATTTGATTTTTTTTTACTTTTTAACCGCAAATTCTTTAAAAAATTACAAGTACAAACCACATTATTTGAAATAATTGGTCTGAAATAGAGACTTAATATATTAGAGACTAAATACTTCAAACGTATATGGACTTAATATATTATGAACTAAATACGTCAAATGTTTGAAGGTTACAAACTAAATATGTCAAATATGATTTTAATATGTTAAGGGCTATTATCGCAAGAAATTTAAAGGTTAGGGATCATTTATACTATTTACATTTTTTTAACGGTAGAAACTAACGGAATCTAAGAACCATTTTTATATCGATTAATGATTGTGAGAGTATATATACCAAAATTTAAATATTGAAAATCATTTTGGCAAGAAATTCAAAAATTGGGAATCATTTCTGCTATTTACCTAAAATCTCGTAAAGCCCAATTAGAAGGCACGCATAAATCCAACTATAACCTAGGCGGAGTCGTCATACTCGGAACAAGTAGCCAAGGGTTTCTACCGCGGAATTAAGCTAAAACCGGGGGAGAGGCAAAAAGGGGATAATCATCACCCCTTTGCACCGATTATCTTGTGTAGCAGGGATTCCTACTCAACTTCTTCATCAACAAAGTTGGAGGAAGGTAATATCGGATTTTTGTTAGTGTAAAACGGGATTTATATTTTGAAATCGCACTCAATCTGATTGTTGTAAGGATTCAATTTCAATTCAATTTAGTTCATAATTTATTTATATTTTCAAAAAAGTTGTTTCTTGATGGCAATCTTTCTGTAGCAGCAGTGATTTTTTCGACAACCTTAGTCTTGAATTTTTGATTCGGTTGTTTATGGTTATCTCCTTGCCTTAAAAAACTGGCCGCCCCTCAAGCGTGATAGTTGAAATACAAAGGACCGAAATCAATTGGGGGCATCTAGATCGCAGGTGGCTACGCCCCTGCGTGGTAGCACTGCAAAGTGAGATGATTAAAGCTATTTAAATTTGGGTTTTCCCTATTTCATTTGTGATACTATTTTGAGTGTCAAGGTTTAGAATCTTGAGTTAACTTTGATAATAGAAGATTGTCAGAGGAAAATTATATTTCTTTCTGCAGTTTTTAATATGGTCTCTCGGATTCGCATTTAGATTAAATTTAAATATATTTTCAACCTAAAATCAATCTTAGCAATATTTTAAACAAGTATCGATTCATTTTAATATAATTTGAAAAGTTTTGTTCTAATGACTTATTACAGATCAAAGATTTTGAGTGGCCCGTATGACATAATTCCTCGAAAGATACGAATTTAAATGGAATCAGGTGATAAGATCCCTGGCTCATGTAGGGTTTCTGAAATTATTTATGGCTCATAACTCTGACCACTTGTACATTTCACTTCTTAGATATTAGAGGAGTAGAGGTATTTTGTATTGTCTTTCTGATTGTGAATAATCTTACAAATTAACATGGTACCAAGAGGCCACCACACCCTTTTTTTAATCTTCCGGTGCATGATTACCTCACGCGTATGCAGTTGTATACACCTTGACCTTTGAGCAGTTTTTTTCTCTACAATCTGTTAGATATTTGAAATTAATGTGGCAGTCTTAAACCTATATATTATTTGCTTAAATAATGTAATTTTTTTTTCCTTCTATCTATTGTTGCCTGTAGTTTCTTACATTTTCCTTGTGTTTGTTTGTTTTGGGTGCATTAGTTAGATTTGGATTTTCTTTAGTTTTTTGTGGAAAATTGAAATGATTATGGCCTTTGTTGCTATTCTGGAATGAAAGCAGTTAACCTCGAAAAGTCTTCAGTCATTTTATATCAACAAAACAAAGACTCCAAGCATGTCTTGTAATCCAAATTTCGTAGATGAGGATGCTTCTTCAGGATCAGGAGATGAGGCAAACATGTTGGATAATAAACCTCAATCAGTGACACCAAATTCAGGTCGACGCAAGAGAAGTCGTAAAGCTACAGGTGATGCAATAGTTGATGCTATGCTTGAAATAGCAGCCGCTTCAAAGATGAGGGCAGCTGCAATCATGAGGAATGAGGAGCGTTTTACTATAAGCAAATGCATAAGACTATTGGACGAGATGCAAGGTGTTGATCAAAATCTCTATTTTTATGCTTTGGATTTATTTGAGAATCCAACTTCAAGAGAAACTTTTGTAGCGCTTAAGGTTGAGAGGCGATTAGCATGGTTGCAGGGAAAGTTTAGAGCTTCCTCGAGTACATCAGCCTGAGGAATTTGATGTGCTTTTTTGCCCTTTTACAAATGGGTCCTCTACTCTATCTCAGATTTGTATTGATATTAGTGAACTTTTCTCTTTTGACATTGTACTTGGTTTAACAGGTGTGGTTAACGGTTGATGCACATCTTTTGATGAATTTGATGGTGTTTTTGAACTCTTTTCTATTCCATTCTCTTGAAATATAATTATTATTTTTCTTTTCCGATGATGTACTTATGTTGAAAAATCATGTCACCATGCATGTGTGTTTTATTATAAACCCCATGTTTCAAAATCTATTTGTACAGATTCATCAGCCGTTATGGATGACTTAGACATTGAATTGGATGAGATGGAATTAGTCGCAGCAGCTGCTGGTTACCACTACTATAACAGTATCATAAAGCGTACTGTTCATAGCTTGTCTCCTAAAGGATCTGGATTCTTGGCTGAAGTACTCAATGGTCATGATGATTTATTTCAAGAAATGTTCAGGATGGACAAGCACGTGTTTTACAAGTTAAGCGATACTCTTCGTCACAGAGGCATGCTACGTGACACAGCAGGTATTATGATAGAGGAGCAGTTGGCCATTTTCTTGAACATTGTTGGCCACAATGAACGTAACAGAGTAATTCAAGAACGTTTTCAGCATTCGGGTGAAACAATAAGTAGACACTTCAATAATGTATTGAAGGCAATCAAGTCATTATCGCGTGAGTTCCTTCAAACGCCACCTCATATTACTCCAGCAGAGATCCTGCAAAGCAATAGATTTTACCCATATTTCGAGGTGGATATCTGAATACTTTCTACTGATTTCAATATAGATTTTAAGGTGTTATTTATTAGTTCCATCTCTATTTAGGATTGCATCGGGGTCATAGATGGCTTGCATATCCCTGCTCAGGTGCCTGCCAAAGATCAATCTAGATTTCGTAACAGAAAGGGTGTTCTAACACAAAATGTGTTGGTAGCTTGCACATTTGATCTCCAGTTTATATTTGTTTATCCTGGTTGGGAAGGCTCAGCTCCAGATTCTCGTGTACTGAGAGCTGTCCTTGGGGATCCTGATCAAAACTTCCCTCAAGTTCCTGAAGGTTGACAATGATTGCTAAGCATCCTATATGACATGTTTCCTTATTTTAATGGTGATATATCCTATTTATGCATGCATATACACACTAACATTTATATGGCAGGCAAATATTATCTTGTTGACTTGGGATACACTAATATGGAGGGATTTATCGCTCCATATGGAGGAGTTCGGTATCACCTGCATGAATATAGAGGTGCAAATTTTTTACCTAGGAATGCAAAGGAATTGTTTAATCACCGTCATGCATCTTTAAGCAATGCCATGAGGAAGTCTTTAAATGTTCTAAAAACAAGATTCCCAATTCTCAAACTTCCTCCTCAGTATGCTTTTCACACGCAGAGGGATCTTGTCATAGCTGCATGCGTATTGCACAATCACATCCGGCGAGAGGAGAAAAATGATTGGTTGTTTAATAGCGTTGAAACAGGATCGAACGATGAGTCTCCTGTTCCTGATGAAGAACCTGATCAACAGATGGGTTTATCGATTCAGGAACAGATGGCTTCTTCACGGAGAGACTCAATTGCAGCAGCAATGTGGAATGATTTCATCAATAAATGGGATGAATGGTGAACCATCAATTGTACTTTGATAAAAGTAAACGTTTGGTTTATCGTCCCTTTCCTATTGCCTGGTTTTTGAGGGGACAAAGTAGAAATTGGATTCTAGCTCTCATTTGGTCGATGCATTTTGATTTATCCTGAATAGCCTTTGTTGGGTTTTATTGTTCAGGTTAATTAATATTAGAGCCTGTTTGGGTATGATCAAAAGCACCATTTTAAGGTTTGTAGTTGGGTCTTGGGACTGGATGGTATAACTTGGTACGCTAGTAGGGATTTCAGGTTCTTTAAGGCATCTTTTAATTTTAGGTAATCTTATAATTAATTTCAGTCAAGAATGACTGACTGTAGGTCCATTTTAATTACTTCAATAACCAAATCAAATGCATGAAGCCTCATCCTCTTCTACCTATTCTTCGATAGTTACAATTCTCGTTTCATAGATGTTATTGCTCGAGCCCAACTCAAATTGATTGCTGATGTTTAGGGCCAGTTTGGAATGAGTTGAGAGGTAACAAGTTGTTTTTTTTGACTCATTTGACATTTATTTATTTATTTATTTTCAGTAGATGGTATAACTTTTAGAGGTAGTTACTTTAATGTGACTCTCCAAAAGCACGTAGGAAGTGTTTTTATGAATTAGATTTGAAACAAAACTCAAAGGTAGAATGTTTAAGAAGTTTTTTAAACTGGAGTCTGGAGAAGCAAAAGATTAACGTGAGAGTCCTTAGTTGAATATTTCAGAATTTCGTCGACACAATTGTTGAGGCGGGTCAGTCTTACCATCACTAGTCACGCCTCCATGAACGAACTACAGCCACCTGGCCTTGAAAGTTTAGAGTTTGATGCCCTTCTTCGCAATGGTTCTATCCCATCCTCTACAATATTTAATAAGATGCAAATAGTTGTTCCAAGTCTTCGATGAGAAGCTATAACGTCTTTATTAATTATATATATTGTCCCTAAAATTGAATAAGAGAATTCTATATTCGAACAAATTATCCAACATCATCATCACGATGGACTTGTACTTCAATTCACTAGACTAAATTCATGTTCATTCTCTAAAGAATTACAAAATTCTTAATATAAAATACTAATTATATTTCACCATTATCGTCAAACACTAACTATAATTGGTAAAGCTCGCTCATTTCATTTCTCTTGTTTCAAATGCCTAACAAAGGTGTTCAATTGTTCATACACACAAAAGTAGCTCCACAAAATAAATAAATAAATGAAAAATAAAAAAAATACTCTCTACCATTTATGCATTTGTCTCTTGTGTTTAAGTTTTCCAATTTTCATTCAAAAATATCAATCATAATAATTATAAAAGCGTCATTAATCTTAAACCCACAAATACTTGTATTTAACCAATAAAATTATATTTTTACTTATGAAATCAAATAGTCAAAATAATAATTATGTAAATCTAGTAATTATCATGATATGATAACAAGCAATGTTGGAGTCCAAACATTAAATCGAAAATCATATACCATATAACCTTTAAACAACTATTAAAATTAAGATTATTTTAAAAAAAATATTATTCATTCCTAGTCATATTATTCACAATTTCTACATTTACTTCTCGTATTTAAGATTTTCTCTAATTTTCTTCAAAAACATTAATCACAATAATTATAAACGTGTGTTTAATCTTGACTCAAATAGTTAAAATAATACTTACGCAAATTTTGCAATTATCACGACATGGCATTCGGGTAACGTTGAAGGTCAAGAAATTATCCCGAAAATCTTAAACCATATAATCTTTAGACAATTATTAAAATAATCATATATTTGTTTTGTTCAAAAAAATGTATGAATACTAATTAAAATTTAATAGATCATATTTTCAAGATTATTATGGAAGACGATTAATGCAAAATAAAAGAAAAGGTCAAAATCCATATTTCCAAAGTTTTGTAATCATTGAAAAAATTAATATTCCAGCAATTTACAAATATAAAAAGCAATAAAAATATAGAAAATTTAACCAAATAACCCTTTGTTTTCCAAGATATAGAAAACGTGTAATTTCTCAAAAATAAAATTAATTTTATAATCTTATATATTATCTATAGAGATTTAAATATGACATCTATCTGCATGAATTCAAAACATGAATTAAACTGATATGGGAACAACTATTTAATGCAAATTAAAAGAAAAAAGTCAAAATCCATATTTCCAAAATTTTGTAATCATTGAAAAAATTAATATTCCAATAATTTACAAATATAAAAACCAATAAAATTATATAGAAAATTTAACCAAATAAATCATTGTTTTCCACGGTATAGAAAAAGTGTAATTTCACAAAAACAATTAATTTTATAATCTTAATATTATCTACACAGATTTAAATATGAGATTTATCTGCATGAATTCAAAATATGAATTAAACTGATACGCGAACAACTATTTAATTTTAATCATACTAAATAATATACTTAAATCGAAATATTATTTGTATTCAAAAAAATATTTATAATATAATAGATAAATATGAATTACAGGAGAACAATAATTTACAATTGTAAAAACAATAAAATTATATAGAAAGTTTAACAAAACAACTCGTCGTGTTCCATATTATAGAAAACGTGTAATTTCTCAAAAATAAAAGAAATAATATACTTAATTTCAAAGTAATAATTAAACTGATACAGGGTCAACAATTTAATTTTAATTACACTAAATAATATACTTAAGTCGAAATATTATTTATATTTAAAAAATATTAATAATTTAATGGATAAATATGAATTCCAAGAGAACAATAATTTACAAATATAAAAACAATAAATTTATATAGAAAGTTTAACCGAACAACTCTTCTTTTTCCATAGTATAGAAAATATATAATTTCTCAAAAAATAAAAATAATTTTAGAATTTGAACATTATTTACACGAATTTCAATCTAACATTAATCTACACGAATTTAAAACAAAATTGCATTAATAAACACAAATTTAAATATGACATTTAATAATATATGAATTTTTATTTAATTTATTTTTATTTTCAGAAATGACAAGTGCATTTGGGAGGGAAAATATGTGTTTATAGAAAGTTTAACAAAATAACTCGTCGCGTTCCACATTATAGAAAATGTGTAATTTCTCAAAAATAAAAGTAATAATTTTATAATCTCAATATTATTTACACGTATTTAAATATGACATTACTCTACACGAATTCAAAGTAAGAATTAAATTGATATGCGGTCAACAATTTAATATTAATTACACTAAATCATGTACTTAAATCGAAATATTATTTGTATTAAAAAATATTAATAATATAATAGATAAATATGAATTTCAAGAGAACAATAATTTACAAATATAAAAACAATAAATTTATGTAGAAAGTTTAACTAAACAACTTTTCTTCTTCCATAGTATAGAAAACATATAGGCTGCATTCTCTTTATCATTTTCCAATCATTTTTCGTTTTTTGTTTCCGAAAACGCAGAAAACGCGTTCTCTTACGCCGTTTTTGGAAAAAAAAATTCGAAACATATTTTCAAATTTTGTAAAGGAAATGGAAAATGAGATTTACACATTTTCCATGTTTTCACCCCATTACAGCCATATTGGAAAAAGCGGTGTCTTCCACGTTTTCATATTAAAAAAAAATTTAAAATAATCAAAAAATTGAAATTTGTCAAAATTTGTCATTTTAATCCTCAAATTTTGAAATTTCTTTAAAAAATACCCTCATTTATTTGCAACTTAGGTCTTTCACCTTTAAAATTTCGTGCACATTAGTTCTCAAATTTTACTTTTATTTCAATGTAGTCATTCTTGTATTTGCTTTGTAGGTCATTATCTTCAAACATATATAACTTTTGATCTACAATTCCGAATTGTACTCCATTTATATTACTAAAATATAAAGAGAACGCAGCCATAATTTCTCAAAAAATAAAAGTACTTTTAGAATCTCAACATTATTTACAAGAATTTCAATCCAACATTAATCTACACGACTTTAAAACACAATTGCATTAATCAACACATATTTAATTACGACATTTAATAATATATCAATTTTTATTTAATTTATTTTTATTTTCAGAAATGACAAGTGTATTTGGGAAGAAAAATGTGTGTATTTTGGTGACGGCTATCTTGTTATATATATATATATATATATAAAACAACAACAACAACTAATAACTAATATTTACCTTGTGCAATGCATGGAAGTTGCTTTTCGCAATATCTATTTCGATAAGTATTCATAATGTTTTAATACTTTTACATAATCAATACAAATATAAATTGCATAAACTAACAATATTCTATCACGAAATCTACATTGTCATCCTTTGAACACTCATTTGGTTGAATTGAGTAATCAAAGCTTTGCAAATATTTTGTTCGGCATTTGGAGAGGAAGAGAATGTATTGTTACTTTCTTTCTCCATTTTTCAAAATCATTTTTTCGTATTGTTATATGTGTTTATGATGTCCATTTGCCAATAATGATTTTAAATTTTATCATTGGATTATATGGTTTGCTTTCCAACCTTTTTTATTACACTTTATTCTATTAGTTGAAGAGAAATGTATGTTAGTACAAAAATGTTTGAGTATTCTATTTGTTCTACAATGAAACATACATTTAAAATTTTCTTTATAATGTCTAAGGCTTCAGCTGCACCGACCATAACTAATTGTAACAATAATGTGAAATGATTTGTATCTGTCTATACATAAAATTTTCTTTGCATAATCCTTTCGAATAAAGTTGTTGAGAACAAAGATGTGTATTGCTAATAGAGGGTGAAAACCAAGAAGTTGTAAACCAAGTAGAATGCAAATGTAATTTTCGGTAGAATGAAAATGATGTGGAGTCACACACAAATGAACCCTACAATTGGATTCTGGCGAATGATTGTAACGATCTGAAAACTTTGATGCCCTTTATTGTCCCTTATGACGTAATAAAATTATTGTATAATTTATGTAATTATTTTGGAATGAAAAGAAAGAAAAACAGATTTTTTATTAAAAGAAAAGTTACGTCAAAAACTTATTTCAGTGTCCCTTTGTTCGAGACTTTTTCTAGTACTTCCGACCTTATTTGATTACATGTCATATATGTAGTGGCAAGTTCTCGAAGTGAACTTCGAGAATGTGAAAACAGTTTTTCAATCCGATCAACGGATATCCCTCGTTGAAAACGGTTAACACGAAAACTTTTTGAGTGGCCTACTTCGGAAGGCCATAACTTCCTCCTCGGTTATCCGTTTCTTGCGCTATAAATTGTGCATAAAATTAATCCACGAGTACTTTGAAATGGTATCAAGAAACAAAGATTTTGACTTCATTTGGTACCTCAAATCTAATGTCAAATTAACGTCCATAAAGCTGGATTTTGGAAGAATTAAACACACGTGCCCCCTACACCAACCATAGAGTTGATTACTCACCCAACCTAATAGTGACACTTGTTACCTTGCATGTTGTAGTTCCTACAGCTCCTGCTTTGGATGAGGCCAAGTAAATTAAATAAGAAAGTTACTCTTCTGTGGGAAATGCCTCAATTCATCCGGTGATCCATAGTTCCAGTATAAGAAGCCATCCTCTGAATTTGAATGGGGACACCAACTATTGAATTAAGTAAGAATCCAAGAGATAGATAAATGATATTTCTTTCTCAAATTCTAGAAATCAAAGTTAGAGAATGCAGGTTTAAAATTTTGTTAAGATCAAGATTTGTTAAATTCATAACATGATCTTGATGTCCTAATCGTTATTCTGCTTGCTCAAAACATATTAAACCAGTGAGAAATCCTAGAAATCCAATTAACAGTACTGCACATACTGCATGTATCAATACATCAATAAGCAGAAAGCACATAACCTTGTTTTAGGTATTTTTGGACTGAGTTGAGTGAAATATGTTTATTTGTCTACTTGATTACGTGATCTCGTTATAATTTCATAGAATGAATAGTTATGTTATCATTAATCTTGTCTTGATATTATTGTGATATTATTATTATCTTGATATTACCATGAACTTGTTATAAAATCCATATATATATATATATCATCGTGAACATCATTTTTTGCAATTATGATCAAGAATTTTATTGCTTGGGATATTTTGAGTTATTATGGTTTATATTGACATAATCCTTAACCGGTCTTCAAAAATTGATAAACAATTCTGGATATAAATAAGTAATATTAAATTTTGAGTATCAATATGTTGAATTCATAAAAAGGTTCTGCTCATCATTTATCGATACATGATACATTAACCAGTATTGTTTTCTTATTCTTACTTATGTGACGCTTTGATTTATTGAAGTTAATAATAATATATCATCTACTTGCTAAAAGATATAGTACAAGATTATATGAATTTGACGCCACTTGATTATTATCTTGATCTTGAATATGTAAGATTAAATTGTCTATATGTAACTCCTAAACATATGAACTTGTCTTTACTTAACTTAACTTGGCTTGGGTAGACTTGTATTTGATTACGTGATCTTAAATGCTACTTCGTGATATGTGTTCATTATATATTGCATTAAAATAATTTTCATGTTTTTCCTTAAGCATTGCATGGAAAGAAATTTATTGATATTACAGTCACTCTATCCTGCATATCTTGATATACGTGCTACGAAGTCCGATAACTGGATCACAAAGTGGTTACACTTGTTAAATTCCCTGCTTGTGTGCACTCGGGATAGTAGTTGATTTGTAATATGGGCCCCATTAAAAGTCATGTTCTCTTGAAAAGACATGCATTTACACCAGTCATGATTATATAAACTTGACTCGAGTGGATTAATATGCAAATGCATATGCATATGCATATGAACTTGAATACATTAATATGACTCAACTTGAATATGTCTTGACTTGTCTTGTCTTGTCTTGATTATATGACTAGAGTATTGGAATTTATAGGTTTAAATATATAAGACATGTATTTACATTGATCTTAATTATATGAAGTTTAACTTGACTAGAATATGTGAAATTGACTTGACTGGACTAAATATAACTTGAAATACATATAATCTAAAATGATTTAACTTGAACTTGACTTGGGACTGTACTTGATTTTGGATATATGTTTTGACGTGAATATAGTACTCGACTTGAACTTGAAGCAATGTGAATATAAGGTTGATTATTTTAATAATTAAAGCTTGCACGAATCTTGAATATGTGAAGTTAGCTTGTCTACGTGTAATAGCATATGTGCGCCACACTTCACCCACTGTGCAAGTCTATGCTCATTCCACGATATATCTAATATTTCAGGTAATAATAGAAAAGAAATATGGATATGTGCGGATCTTTAGACGATGAGACGGATAGTGCTTTGTTAGGTGACGACATGTGAGTTGTGGACTCACTAAATTAGGTCTTGTGCTTGAACTTCCAAACTCATTATTTCATTATTGTTACTTTTTATCTAAAATATCTTAAAGTAAAGATCTTATATTACATATTTTAACGTTACTTTTTAAATGAGTGGATGTTATTTTAAAGTAAAATGATTTTGAAATCCAGGTCAAGTGACGTCGTTTAAATCACTGACTCTTGAAAAGAAAGTTAAAAGTATTTCCACAAATTATCACACGCCATGTGTTGGCCCCGAAATTCCAAAATAAAGGAAAAATTTGGCCGTGTGTGGCAAGGTGGTATTAGAGTAAAGGTTATGGGTTCTGTAGACTGCCCAGCGCACATATCTGTCTAGTCGTTATCTGAAGCTCTGCCAATCAAGTAAGTAAATACTCGTTATACTTGATTTATGTGAAACTACTTGAATTCACAAATTGATACTTGATTATGACTATTCATCATCAGTGATATTTGAAATGGCTGTTCAACTTAGAAAAATCTAGATCCCATACAATAAACATGTAGTATTGATATTTGTGATTAATGTGATATATTGTGACGCTAGAACAAGAATTCATGTAAATACGTATTTATTGAACTTGAAAATAATGTGATACACTAGATGTCATCACTTAAAGACCTATTATCGACACTTGATTCCTTGTGTGAAAAAGTTAATAATTTCAGACATTTCTGAAAAGTTTTCACCTTGTTGTGAGTACATCCACAAATTATAGAAACTGTAAGTACATCATGATAATACATGCTCATAAATTTGCATAACTTATTTTTCTTGCAAAATTCTTGTAAAGTTAAGATCTCGTAAAATTTTAAATTAAGTTATGCACTCATAAATATTCTCGTAAAAGTAATGTTCTCATAAAAGTCACACTCTTGTAAACTTGTACAAACTGATTTTTCTTGCATGTGTCATGAGTTATATTTCTATTCATCTAGTTAATCGTGTATACTCTTGTGAGACTTGGAAACCCTACTTTTTGGATAAAGTTCCATCTCAACTTGACATGGTCGTGCGAGAATCGGGAACCCTAGTTTGGGCAAAATTCCCGTTGTTGGAAACCCTAATTAGGGCAAAAGTCCCATTTCAGTTTGACGATCCTGTGAGTCTTGGAAACCCTATTTTGGGTAAAGCTTCCATTTCCAACTGTTACTTTGAGCACTCGGGATAAAAATTATGATCATGATAAGGGTCCCACGAAAATGATTTTTAAAATCTTGCATGAATATATGAACTTGATTTGAATATGTGAGATTCATCTTGTTAAAAGAATTAGTCACGTGCATACTGGACTACGGTTTCTCCAATGTACCTCGCTCGTGATTTTTGATATGTTGTCATATACTTGGAGATTGCCTAATGATCCTAAAGCATGGCGGTATATTGATATGGAAATTCATGAAATTCTAAGTAGGATCAATTTAGGTATATATCTCGGGGTACAAGACGAGAATCGTAGGGGACCCATCGTGTCATGCATTACAGTATAGTATGCAGTCATCATTATCGAAAAATGTCATGATGTACGGGTCGCCGGTGATACGGAACCTACAATATATCTCAATTATAATTGTCTATTACGATACGGATCTGTTGTTTGAGCAGCCGATGATACATTCCTACAACACATCATGATCTTGATTTGTCAATTATTTTGGATATACATATATTTAGCCCATGTATTGAACTGTATTAGTTTGACTGGTATACTATAAAAGATACTTCTCAAAAGACAAGATTTTGAATTTGAGAAATTTCAAATACCTAGAGCTTGTTTTACAAACATGTTCATAAAATGCTTCACTCTTTTAGGAAAAGTATTTGTTCATTTGAATACATTGACTTTAAACGAGTCAAATCTATGTGCTTTGCCTTTATTATTTCCAGAAATAATAATTGGCATGTTCGAATAATGATTAACATATGTGACTAGCTTCTAAATGTTAGCTTCATAGAAATACTCACACCACTATTTTGGTGTTATATCTCGAGAACCTAAGGTATCAGCCATTAAGTTAAGATCATCTAGATAGAGATCATCATTCTCTTGAGTCTTTCATCTTGTCATTTGATCTACCTTAGAATGTCCTGGGCTAAAAAGTTAAATGCTTGAAAATTGAATCTTGATAGTGTCATTCTTTATAAAATCAGAGTGCGCAGCGGAAGCGTGAGTGTGTTTCCTTTCCAAAATAACAATTTTAAGTTTAAACTTGTTTAGTATTCCTTGTGGAAGTCATATGTTCAAAATGTCATTTTCAAAAGATTATATTCGATTATTTTTATGTTGAACTTGTTTTCTATTGCACAAAATATTTTAAAAGTCTTGACCCCCATATCCTATTTGATCTTTAGGATATACTTTGTCATTGACCAAGTATATAAGATCTAAAATATTCCCGTCGGTTAATTTCGAGGACAAAATTCTTTTAAGATGGGAATATTTAACGATCTGAAAACTTTGATGTCCTTTATTGTCCCTTATGACGTAATAAAAGTATTTTATAATTTATGTAACTATTTTGGAGTGAAAAGAAAGAAAAATAAAATTTTTATTAAAAGAAAAGTTACGTCAAAAACTTATTTAAATATCTTTTTGTTCGAAATTTTTTCTAATGCTCCTGACCTCATTTGATTACATGTCATACATATACATCAAAGTGAACATCGAGAATGTGAAAACCATTTGTCACTCCGATTAACGGATAGTCCTCGTCGAATTTTTAAAGTTAAGTCGGTAAAAACGGTTAACCCGAAAACTGTTTTGAGTGGCTTGCTTCGGAAGGTCATAACTTCCTCCTCGGTTATCCGTTTCTTGCACTGTAAATTGTGCATAAAAGTAATCCATGAGTACTTCTAAATGGTACCAAGAAACAAAGATTTCGACTTCATTCAGTACCTCAAATCTGATGTCAAAATAATATTCATGAAGCTGATATTTGGAAGAATTAAACACATGTGCCCCCCTACATAGAGTTGATGACTCACCAAACCTAATAGTGACTCTTGTTAACTTGCATTTTGTAGTTCCTATAGCTCCTGCTTTGGATGAGGCCAAGTCAATTAAATAAGAAAATTACTCTTCTGTGGGAAATGCCTCAATTCATCCGGCGATCCACAATTCCAGTATAAAAAGTCATCATCTGAATTTGAATGGGGACACCAACTATTGAGTTAAGTAAGAAGCCAAGAGATAGAGAAATGATATTTCTTTCTCAAATTTCTAGAAATCAAATTTAGAATGCGGGTTTCATATTTTGTTAAGATCAAGACTTGTTAAATTCATAACATGATCTTGATGTCCTAATCGATATTCTACTTGTTCAAAACATATTAAACCAGTAAGAATCCCAGATATCCAGTTAACAGTATTGCACCGACTGCATGTATCAATACAACGTATCTATTTCTGTTCATGAAGTATCGATACATCAACAAGCAGAAAGCACAGAACCTTGTTTTAGGTATTTCTTGACTGAGGTGAGTGGAATATGTTTATTTGTCTACTTGATTACGTGATCTCGTTATAATTCCATAGAATGAATAGTTATGTTACCATTAATCTTGTCTTGATATTATTGTGATATTATTTTTAACTTGATATTACCATGATTTTGGTATAAAATCCATATATATATCGTCGTGAATATCATTTTTTGTAAATATGATCAAGGATTTTATTACTTGGGATATTTTGAGTTATTATGGTTCATATTGACATAATCCTTAACCGGTCTTCAAAAATTGATAAACAATTCTGGATGTAAATAAGTAATATTAAATATTGAGTCAATACTTTGAAATCATAAAAAGGTTCTGCTCATCACTTATCGATACATGATATATTAACCAGTATTATTTTCTTATTCTTACTTATGTGACGTTTTGATTTATTTATTGAAGTTAATAATAATATGTCATCTACTTGCTAAAAGATATAGTACATGATTATATGAATTTGACGCCACTTGATTATTATCTTGATCTTGAATATGTAAGATTAAATTGTCTATATGTAACTCTTGAACATATGAACTTGTCTTTACTTAACTTGGTTTGGCTAGACTTGTATTTGATTACTTGATTTTAAATGCTACTTCGTGATATGTATTCATTATGCATTGCATTAAAAGTATTTTCATTTTTTTTCCTTATGCATTGCATAGAAAGGAATTTCTTGATATTACAGTCACTCTATCCTGATTGTCCTGATATACGTGCCACGGAGTCTGATAACTGGATCACGATATGGTTACGCTTGTTAATGAATTCTAAGGATCTCGAATCCCTGCTTGAAACATGTGGTATAGAAACCACGCTTGTAAAAGAACTCGTGGAATAAACTCCACGCTTGAACTCGGGATTAAATTCCCTGCTTGTGCGCGCTCGAGATAGTGGTTGATTTGTAATATGGTCCCCATTAAAAGTCATGTTCTCTTGAAAAGACATGCATTTGCACCAGTCATGATTATATGAACTTGACTCGACTTGATTAATATGCAAATGCATATTCATATGAACTTGACTACATTAACATGACTCAACTTGAATATGTCTCGACTTGTCTTGTATTGTCTTGATTATATGACTCGAGTATAGGAATTAACCTATTTAAATATATAAGACATATATTTACGTTGATCTTAATTATATGAAGTTTGAAAATGACTAGAATATGTAAAATTGAATCGACTGGACTAGATATAACTTGAAATACATATAATCTAACATGACTTGACTTGACTTGAACTTGACTTGGGACTGGACTTGATTTTGGATATATGTTTTGACGTGAATATAGAACTCGACTTGAACTTGACACAATGTGAATATAAGGTTGACTAGTTTAATAAGTAAAGCTTGCACGAATTGAATGTGTGAGGTTGGCTTGTCTACATGCAATTGCACATGTGCACTATACTCCACTCATTGGGAAAGTGTAAGCTCATTCCATGATATATCTAATATTTCAGGTAATAATAGAAAATAAAAATGGATATGCACGGTGTTGTGCAATTTGAGATCGCAAGTGTACGATATCGCAATCAAGTAATAAAGTGGACCTTAGAGTCCGGATTATCGTTCCCACGAGGACTTCTATTAATTACCGAAATATTGCAGTTCTTAGCTTTATTTGAACAAATGAAAATCGTTTTAAGAATAAAAATCTAGAATTAAGAAATGTAACTAATGAATTAAAAAGAACTGTTAAATTGTTTTGTTTTCAAATAAGATTGTAAAGTAGTTGGAATTCACGAATTCACCTAGCTAATTAAATCAATTCTAATTCCAGTTTTATTTCCTATTTGTGTGTTCGGTCGAATTCACTAATTTAAATTGAGATTCCTCTCTCGAGTTTAAATCAATCCTACCTAAATAAGTCAACCTTGTATCTCTACAGCGGGTCCGAATATTCCTTAAATAGATGCATTACACACAAGAATTCACACACGACCGCAATAATTACAAGAGTATATCTCTATCTCTCGTTCAATTACCGGATTTATTACCTAGATCTATGTTATTAACTCACCTCTCGGATTATGGAAATAACACATGAAATCATGAATAAGTGGTCAGTTCATTCACGCATTAAACGTAATAATAAATCAACACATGCATTAAAGCGTTAAAACAAGGAATATGGCATTAAAATAATTAACTAGGTTACATCGTTCATCCCAACATTAAAATTAGTTACAAGTCATCATGAAATAACAAAAACAGTAAAAATAAACGTTCATTGAAAAACAATATAAAGAATGGAAAGATTGCACCAATTATCAATTCTTCAATTGTTTTCAATTCACGCCCCTCTGCGATGTTGGAATCTCCAAGGATTTGATGTTGAATTCTCAGTTGTGGCTCGTTCTTTGGAGAGGCAAAGGTTTGATTTTCGTGCCTTATGTGTTGTATATATAGGTTTTGGAGAAACCCTAGGTCAAAAAGCCCAAAGCCTGTTAAAAATCGCGAGAAAAATCTGATCTGCGGCCCAGTCGGATAACCGCGCGATCGCGTGGTAGAAACCCTAGCGATCGCGTGGTAGGCGTTAAAAACTCTCGGGTTAAGAAATTGCACCATCTCGCGATCGCTTGGTATGTAACCAGCGATCAAGACTTCTCTCTTTTCTCGACTGTACAAGTTAGTCCCTGACTTTTAATTGCACCTTCAGTCCTCAACTTTCAATTGTTGCAATTTAGTCCCCAAACTTTATCTTCTTCTCGATTTGCTCATTTAAACTCTTAATTCATTCAATTAGGTCCTACAACCTCTGATTCGTTCATTTTGGCACATTGCCTCTTTCCGGTTGACGTCACAAACTCCTCACTTGTCCAATTTAGCTCCAATTAACATCCAATTGTGCATTTTTATCGTCAATTACTTCATTCTTCATCTTTTGAGATATTCTCTGCAAAGTAAACAAATAAACACAATTTAAATAGCAAATATTCCAAAAAAATAATAATTAAACCTAATTTAGACATACAAATAAGTGTATAAAATACACTTATCAAATACTCCCAAACTAGAATTATTGTTCGTCCTCGAACAATGGAAAATAAACTACAAAAAACAAGGAAATAAGAAAACAGATATTTTTGTTGTGTCAACATGTTTACCATATGCCTCCATAGTCCAAATCAATTCAAGTTTTAAGTAAGCGTCATGAACAACATTGCAAAATAATTTCTAGTTATATCTGCCAGATTTTCAAGTGTGTGTGTGAATAACCAATGTCAAACGCATACTTATGGAAAAGATATACTCAACACTGTGTGACTCATTATGCATAATCAAGCCCGAATCCCATGTGGTCAATCTATGGATTCTAATGAAATTTCTTTCAACGCTCAAGGATAATCACCACTTTCTGCTTTTCTCTCACATCCTGGATTTTTATCTATGTGGGTTCTAAAAATATTCTTTGCTTTTTCCACACAAGGTAGTCAGAATCAGAAATATGCGTGCATAACAAATCAAAAGAAAGCAGACCCCAATTCTACAACCTCAACCACCACAGCTCAGTCAACAAAGCTTATACCATGCAATAATAATTTTTTTTTTAATGGACGACTTTTCTTTTAATTGTCCCTGTCTTTTACCATCTTTGTGCAGAACTTTTCATACTGGCTTTCTATATGACCCCTGTAGCGGGCTTTCAGATCGGAAACTCCCAAACCAGTTGGCTTTAGGGTACCAGGTTCAAAGAACCCCTCAGACGTACTTACCCGAGTCATAAAGGCTTAAACAGAAAAGTTAAAGATGTTATAATGTCTTATGTGTAAGTCCACTCTCCATACTTGCTTTCTAATTGACCCCTGTAGTAAGCTTTAGGTCGATGACTCCCAAGCCAGTTGGCTTTAGGGTACCAGGTTTGAAGGACCCCTCGGACTTACTTACTCGAGTCAAAAAGGCATTTGAAGAGTGGAATAAGACCTTCAGCATTTTTCTGTTTTTATGCTGGAAATGGTTTATACTCGTTGACCAAACTGTAATGACTAAAGTGCAAAACCAAGAACCAC
Source organism: Ligustrum vulgare (assembly GCA_963555705.1). Lineage (NCBI taxonomy): Eukaryota > Viridiplantae > Streptophyta > Magnoliopsida > Lamiales > Oleaceae > Ligustrum > Ligustrum vulgare. The sequence continues at coordinate 57,101,298 of OY743168.1, read as the reverse complement.
AGACTTCCAACCCGTCAATACATACAAATTCCAACAATTTTACCCCCAAACTTGCATTTGAGCATGATTGGTTCTAATTTAGAGGTGGGATAACTTATGATCTAAGTTCAGGGATTTTTAAGTCATTCCTAAGTTCAAATTGCATAAATTTGCCCCACATGTATTAAACAAAATCCCTTACACAAGCAATTATCCAACACTGTCTATGTGCGCAATAAATATGAATCTAGCAAAACATAACTAGTTCAAAAATAAGTTCATGCTTTCATGTTGTCCACTTTTCAAGCATAAACACAAATTGATTCATACTATATCCTAGACAATAAATATGTTAACAAAGTTTTCAATTTTTTTTTTTTTTTAATCCCAATAAAATCGAATTAATATAAAATGAATGAAGAATGCAATGAATTTTCACCCCCCAAACTTGAAATGAACATTGTCCTCAATGTTTGTCAAAAAGATTCAATAATGTAAAACAAGACAAAGAAAAGAGAACGAGAACTTCCCAAGTTTAGAGGATGTATTTCTTTGAAGCTTCATGTTGCACTGTCTTGGATGAATCGACCATTTTCTTGTTTTTCCCGATTTGGTTTGAGGTGTCCTGATTGATGTTTACCTTGCAAATAAGTGATAAGTAACATTAGAAGTCATAAACATCAATAAGAAAAAACGGAAATTCATTACTACACCCCCAAACTAAAGTTAAAGCACAATTTTTTAATTTTCAACAATGGTAGACCACACATATTCAAGCCTTGATATAACCTAGAAAAACACAACTTTTTTCGAGCCATATTTTGATATGTTAAAGTTCACAGCATGGTCTACAACATCTCAAAAAATTAGGTCATTTGGAGTTCTATAGAGTCATGTAAAACTATGGCAAAGTTGGTGACGTGAGTGAATTTTCAGGTGCAATGGCCTGCAGTGGCCTTGCAATGAGGCTGTCATGGTGCAAACATTGTTTGAATGGATTTCATGCCATGTAGTGTACTAATTCATGAACTAAACACACTTACTCAATGATAACCATGTCATGAAGATAAATGCTCGGAAGAATCTCTAAAATTAGCACAAGAATGTCCTTGTGGCATTTCATCAAACACTATATGGGCATTGCAAAAATCAATGGATATGCATAGGGTTGGAGGCATGAGTGAACCCAAAATTTTTTGTCTACTAAACCACAAATCACAAACTCCAACAACTAGCTTAAGCCCCTTCTTCACAATTCACAATTCCAATTATTCGAAATCTAAAAGAAAATTTCATAAATTTGAGTAAAGTATGTTTCAAGTGAAGAATTACATATCGTTGATTGATTTGGATGCGGGAAATAGCAATTATATTGATACAACTAGGTGTTGATGACATGCACACAGAATGTAAGATCAAATATGAGGTGATTAGGGGAGAGAAAACGAGTTTATAATGTTTGAAATTGAAAACATGAGGCACAACACTTAAACTGCCGATTTTACTCTCAGTACAGCCACGCGATCGCCTTGCTGGAGTGCCAGCGATCGCGTGGTTCAATGTTTAAAAATCTGTTGATTTTTTAATGCAAAGTCGAGATCGCCGAAGCCTATTGGCACGCGATCGCTTAGTACACGGCAGTACTGAAAATTTTTCCTATTTTTGATTTTCAAAATCATTTTTATCCCCCTAATCACTTCATGATTGATGCAATGATTTTCCAAACATTAACTTCATGATTCAAACTAGTGTGTGTGAGTTTGGAATGACGATAAAAACCTAGCCTAATGTAAACATGAAAAATCAAAAACATACTTAAATATGCAATAATAGACTATTATGCACAAGTGCTCTTAACATGGAACATGCAAAACACTCAAACACATTTCCTACCATACATATATCTAAAAATTTTAATTCTAAAATAAATAATAAAAGCATAATAAGTAAAAGGGAAGAAAAGTTGGGTTGCCTCCCAACAAGCGCTCCGTTTTAAGTCTAAAGCTCGAATTTTTGCACTTCTTTATCATGGAGGCTTGAATGATCCTCTTGAGGCTTTGCATTTCTTGCAATTCCCTGCCTTGCATATCTCCATTCGTTTTCTCACTTTCTTGAATTCCAAAGCCTCACTTTTAACCAATTATTGAGGGATGTTCGGCTTTTCTTCCTTTTTGTCCCTCCATCCATCTTTTTCCTTTACGAACTCATATTTTGTGATTAGATCCTCCTCGAACTTAATCCCTTGCTTCTCATTTTCTTCTGGTTTCTGAATTACTCCTTCCACTTTGAAGCAACTTTCCTTTAGATATTCGAGATCCGGTCTTAGCTTGATGCTGAAACTGACTTGTTCATGCTCGACTCGAAAAATGATTTCCCCCTTTTCGATGTCTATGAGAGCTCGCCCTGTAGCAAGAAATGGTCTTCCAAATATCAGGGGCATCTGAGAGTCCTCCTCCATATCAAGGATCACAAAGTCAACTGGAAAGAAGAACTTATCCACTTTCACAATCACGTTCTCCACTATCCCATATGGGTACTGTATAGACCTGTTAGCAAGCTTTAGTGTGATATTTGTTGGTTTAGGCTCCCCCAAACCAAGTTTCTTGTATACAGACAAAGGCATTAGGTTAACACTAGCCCCTAAGTCACACAATACATTATCAAAAGTGAAATTACCAATAGTGCAAGGGATAGAGAAACTCCCTGGGTCGGTCAGTTTTTGTGGTAATTTCTTTTGAAATATGGCGCTGCACTCCTCACTCAGTGCAACTGTCTCAAAATCAACCAACTTTCTTTTGTTTGACAGCATCTCCTTCATAAACTTTAAGTAGAGGGGCATTTGGGCCAAGGCTTCGGCAAAAGGAATATTTATGTGCAGTTTCTTGAATATTTCCAAAAATTTTCCAAAATGCTGCTCCAACTTATGCTTTATCAATCGTTGTGGATAAGGAACTGGGGGCACATAAGCTTTGACTAGTGGTCGAACTTGAACTTCTTCTTCGACTTTTTCTTTAACTTCAGGAGTCGACCTCTGTTCTTTTTCACCTTTTTCCTCTTCCCCCTCATCTTTCTTTTGGCTCTTCTGCTTTTCATATTCCTCTGCAGTCACTTCGGATAACTGAACCCCGCTTCTGGTTGTTATTGCATTAACATGCTCACGAGGGTTCATTTCAGTGTTACTTGGTAACTGTCCAGGCTGCCTTATTGAACTGCTTGCTGCCAGCTCTCCCATCTATTTCTTCAAATTTTTTATTTCAGCAGCTTGATTCATTATCTCACCATTCTGACTCTTGACCAGCTGAATTAACACTTCTATGTTTTCGGATATGTTTTTCTGAGATTGTTGCTGTTGCTGAAATCCAGGCGGATACTGAACATTTTGATTATTAGACCAGGACAAGTTGGGGTGGTTCTTCCATTCTGGGTTGTAGGTTTGTGAATAAGGACCACCCTGTTGCCTGTTGCCCATGAAATTGACTTGCTCTGGGTTTGATTGATTTTGTTGAAGTGGGCAGAAATTTATCGCGTGATTTTCAAAACAAAAATCACACAAAGTTGTATGAACTGAATTCACTGGCTGCACACCCATACTGTCGATTTTCCTTATTAAAGCATCTAGCTTAGAATTTAATGCTGTAATCTCATTAACTGCAACAATTCCTTCAGACTTTGGTGTAGATCTATCTGAGTACCACTGGTAACTATTCGCAGCCATCTTCTCAAAAATCTCAGAAGCTTCTTCATATGTCATATCCATTACTGATCCTCCAGCAGCTGAGTCGGCGTACTTCTTGTTTTCATCTGTCAGCCCATTGTAGAATGTTTGAACTAGTATCCAATCAGCGATTCCATGTGTAGGACACTGTCTGATGAGCTCGTTGAACCTTTCCCAAGCTTCAAAAATGGATTCCCCTGACTGTTGACTAAAGGACAGAATTTCACGTCTTAGCTTTGACATGCGGCCAAGTGGGAAAAAATTATCTACAAATTTCTGGCTCATAACTTCAAAGGTGGTGATTGTGTGTAGGGGCAAAGAGTAAAACCAGGCTTTTGCTTTGTCCGCCAAAGAGAATGAGAATAGCTTTAATTTCACGGCATCCTCTGAAACTCCATTCATGCGTTGCATATCACATAGTTCCAAAAATGTCCTAAGGTGCGCATGAGGATCTTCATATGGCAATCCATGAAAAATGCACGAATTTTGGATCAAGGATATCAAGGAAGTCTTGATCTCAAAATTATTAACTCGGATTGTAGGAGGTACGATGCAAGTTCCAATGTTCCCCACAGGGGGAACCATGTAGTCTCGCAAAATACGCATTCCATGATTTGGTTGCTGTCCGTTTACAGCTGCTGGCAGATTTTGTTGATTTCCCTGATTATCTTGAATTCTATCATCTGCCATGGCTAAGTCTGTTTGTTGATTCGCTTCCAACTGTTGTCTACCCCTCTGTCGACAGGTGCGTTCAATTTCTGTATCAAAAGGAAGCAAATCAAATGACTTAGTCCTTCTTAACATAAATTAAAGAAAACAAAAATTACAAGCAAAAACTGAAAAATAATATAAAAATAAAAATAAAAATAAGCAAAATAAAGTTCAAAGTAAAATAAGAACTAATGGGTATCGATATTAATATAAAAACAGTCCCCGGAAACGGCGCCAAAAACTTGTTGTGCAATTTGAGATCGCAAGTGTACGATATCGCAATCAAGTAATAAAGTGGACCTTAGAGTCCGGATTATCGTTCCCACGAGGACTGCTATTAATTATCGAAATATTTCAGTTCTTAACTTTATTTGAACAAATGAAAATCGTTTTAAGAATAAAAATCTAGAATTAAGAAATGTAACTAATGAATTAAAAAGAACTGTTAAATTGTTTTGTTTTCAAATAAGATTGTAAAGTAGTTGGGATTCACGAATTCACCTAACTAATTAAATCAATTCCAATTCCAGTTTTATTTCCTATTTGTGTGTTCGGTCGAATTCACTAATTTAAATTGAGATTCCTCTCTCGAGTTTAAATCAATCCTACCTAAATAAGTCATCCTTGTATCTCTACAGCGGGTCCGAATATTCCTTAACTAGATGCATTACACACAAGAATTCACACACGACCGCAATAATTACAAGAGTATATCTCTATCTCTCGTTCAATTACCGGATTTATTACCTAGATCTATGTTATTAACTCACCTCTCGGATTATGAAAATAACACATGAAATCATGAATAAGTGGCCAGTTCATTCACGCATTAAACGTAATAATAAATCAACACATGCATTAAAGCGTTAAAACAAGGAATATGACATTAAAATAATTAACTAGGCTACATCGTTCATCCCAACGTTAAAATTAGTTACACATCATCATGAAATAACAAAAACAGTAAAAATAAACGTTCGTTGAAAAACAATATAAAGAATGGAAAGATTGCACCAATTATCAATTCTTCAATTGTTTTCAATTCACGCCTCTCTGCGATGTTGGAATCTCCAAGGATTTGATGTTGAATTCTCAGTTGTGGCTCGTTCTTTGGAGAGGCAAAGGTTTGATTTTCGTGCCTTATGTGTTGTATATATAGGTTTTGGAGAAACCCTAGGTCAAAAAGCCCAAAGCCTGTTAAAAATCGCGAGAAAAATCTGATCTGCGGCCCAGTCGGATAACCGCGCGATCGCGTGGTAGAAACCCTAGCGATCGCGTGGTAGGCGTTAAAAACTCATGGGTTAAGAAATTGCACCATCTCGCGATCACTTGGTATGTAACCAGCGATCGTGACTTCTCTCTTTTCTCGACTGTACAAGTTAGTCCCTGACTTTTAATTGCACCTTCAGTCCTCAACTTTCAATTGTTGCAATTTAGTCCCCAAACTTTATCTTTTTCTCGATTTGCTCATTTAAACTCTTAATTCATTCAATTAGGTCCTACAACCTCTGATTCGTTCATTTTGGCACATTGCCTCTTTCCGGTTGACGTCACAAACTCCTCACTTGTCCAATTTAGCTCCAACTAACATCCAATTATGCATTTTTCTCCTCAATTACTTCATTCTTCATCTTTTGAGATATTCTCTGCAAAGTAAACAAATAAACACAATTTAAATAGCAAATATTCCAAAACGATAATAATTAAACCTAATTTAGACATACAAATAAGTGTATAAAATACACTTATGACACGGATCTTCAGAAGGTGAGATGGATAGTCCTGTGCTAGGTGACGACCTGTGAGTTGTAGACTCATTGAATAAGGTCTTGTGCTTGAACTGCCAAACTCGCTATTTCATTATTGTTATTTTAAAGTCAACATCTTATATTAAATGTTTTCTCATTACTTTTTAAATGAGTTGATGTTATTTTAAAGTAAAGTGATTTTGAAATTTCAGTCAAGTGACATCGTATATGTCACTGACTCTTGAAAAGAAAGGTAAAAGTATTTTCGCAAATTACCATGCCCCACGTGTTGGCCCCGGAAAAAATAAAGGAAAAATTAAGCCGTGCGTGACAATGATAATAATGTTGATTGTAGTTAGATTGTATCTACACGTGTAAGTTCGATCATTTGTGGGACATCATGAAGAATTTTAGAAATTAGGATGTGCAAGTCAGCCAGCTGTTTCCAAGTAAAAATGACCTAATATCAAAATTCTAGTTGTTGGTTGTAAAGTTTCACTTGGAGCACAAATTTAAAGTCAATAAGAGCACTTACACAATTGTTTGTATTGATGAAAATTGCAATTGGCGGCCGTGGGCAACCAACATCGAAGAAAGTCCTATATTCGAAGTTCGAAAGTATAATGGTCATCACTCTTGCTCCATGGGTGTTCATTGTAGAGACCATATACATGTTTTATATATGATTATTGGAAACCACATCGCCCCCAAGTATCAAGATGTTAACCGAGTTTACAGACCAATGGACATCATTAATGACATTCGTCGAAAGCTTGGCATGATCATAAGCTATGCTAAAGCCCATAAGCTTTGAATTTCGCTTGCAGACTCATCCGTGGTAAACTTGCAAGAGTTAATACGAAATTTCCATTGTATTGTCATGTTTTGGAGCTGCAAAATCCTGGTATGATGACAATTATTTGTACTGTTGATGATCGATGCTTCAAGTACTTTTTAAGGCCTTAGGTCCAAGTATTTATAGATTCCTAACCTCAATGCGACATGTAATTCTTTTGCTTGAGAACGAAATGTGCTCTACTTGTAGCAATATGCAGGATGCAAATTTTCAAATATTTCCACTCGCGTGGAGAGTAGTTGACTAGGAGAATGTTTGATCTTGGACTTGGTTCTTTCTGAAGTTACAGTTAATAATAGGTGATACAAACGAGGTTGTGATTATTTATGACCGTACAACATGTATTGAAATGGAGTTAGAAATATTTTTCACCTTGCTCACCATGGAAATTGCAGATATCACTTGCTGAAGAAATTGAAGACCAATTTTACAGGGAGAGATCTTGCAACTTTGTTCAGGGTATCATTAGATGCTTATATTGTAGCATAATTTGAGTCCAATACGACAGCTTATGCAATAAAAAGAAGGGCATCTGAGGATACCTATTAGAAGAAGATTTCTATTATTGAACTAGAGCACATTTTATTGGGATATGTTACAATATCATGACTACAAGCAATGCAGAATCACTAAATGGATTGTTGAAGAGTGCTAAGAATTTTCTATAGTTGATTTGATTGAGTATATCCGAGAGACAATGCAAATTTGATTTTATGAAAGACATGTTGAAGTAGAAAAATGCATAACCTACCTTACGCCACCTTTAGAGAATAAGGTGTGCATGACATATAATAAGTCAAATGGGTTGGAGGTGAATCAGGTATCCCCGAATAAGTATCAGGATGGTGACAATTTAGAACATCACTTTGTGAACTTGTATGAAATAGGATATATAATGATTTGGCAAAGAGTACTAGCAAGAGAAATGACACGTATCATAAAACCTTGATCGTTTAGAGGTTGAGTGATAGATCCGATAGGAAAGATCTTCCCTCCTTCGCCCAACCAACACACATTCATCACAGTAGTCACTGACTTTTTCACCAAATGGGTAGATGCAATCCCACAAAAAGAGATATCTCAAGAGAGCATTGTGAGGTTCATCCAAGATCACATAATTTTTGGGTTTGAAATACTACAAATTTTGATGAGGACCACGGAACTTCTCTAAATGGAGAGCGAGTTAAGCAGTTTCTAGCAGAATATGGTATTAAGTTGGTAAACTCAACACTTTATTATGCCTAGTCCAAGGGTGAGGCTGAATCTTCATTCAAACTTTGAATTATGTTTGATTGACGAACAAGAAAATGTACAAATCATACAATATATAAAAGTAGAAGAGTTCAGCAGGTTTTTTCCTCCCAGTTCTCCTGCCTAAAACCCATGGATAATGTGTGACAGTCATTTGCAAAGTAACCTATGGCTACATTTACAGATTTTTTGATGTACGGTAGTAAAAGGAAATGCAATTCAGATTTCAAGAAAATGAAATTCAAATTTCAAAATCTTTTCTTTGGATGAGTAGCTGAGGGTGCCTCTAGAAAATGGGTTTTGTAATCAGTCACTGCACTCTTCGCTCTATCCCCATTTGGTCACTCTTTCACAATCGCCGGAACCTTGGATTTGTCGTCTGTCGCATGGCTGTCGAAGTGGTTTCTTCCGCTAGATTATCAATATATTATTGCTAAATCATTTCTCCGATGATTTATTCCTCCAAAAAGGAAATTTATTTTCGTCTTTGTGATTCCCCTCTCTTCCTTGAAGGCGTTTATTTTCACCACTATGATGGAGCTAGAAATAGAGCTAAAAAAGGCCGCCGACTCTCTGAAGGTGTGCAACCTTTTCAGTACTGAGATCTGGGGGGTTTTTTTTTTTTTTTAAGCATATGTGCTACTATTGACTTGCCCAATTTTTTTTTATGATGATTCAGTACCATCTGAGCTCATAACTTTTGATGAGGTACTTCAGCTGCCAAAGGTTTCTGATAATCAAAGATATGAATCAAAGGAGACCAGTGAGTTATATAAGTTATTGCAATTTCTTGCCATTTTTTAATTTTAAGTTTTGTGATTTGTTAGATTTTAATTTCTCATGTGACGTATCAACCTATGTAGTGGCAAGAGTATGCTGTCCATTTTTCCAATATTTCTTCCAACTTCTGTGGTTAATTATAAACTTGATATGGTAATACATAATTCTTATGGAACCCCTATTTGGTCATTAACAAAGATATGGACCAGTCATATCTACTATTGCATAGCAGCTTTCTAGGTTTTAGTTCAACATGATCCATCAATAGAATTAGTCATGGACTCCCAGATCAACAGAGAAGTTGAATTGGTTAGTGTACCATTTTCGGGATGTTGTTTGGTTTGAAGTTCAGGTCATTTGGCATTTCTAATTGTTTGTTAATAAGGTTTTTAACTTATAGGAGGTACTTTTTCAGAACAAGATGTGAAGGTTTTGGAAGAGATATACCCTCAAGGTGAAAGGGATAACTGAAATTAAAAGGTGATGTGGAGTACATCTTTTGGAAGAAGAGGTGAAGTTGCTTAATTTTGGTTGAGCATTCAAACTTTTTTAGTTTTAATGTTAAGTGATATGATGAATTCACTTTTATTCTTTTCGAAAACTATATATAGATATGCCACAAGATGTGGATTTATCAATTATTGGAGAAACAATAAACTTACACTGTTGCCTTTAGATACAAACACATGAAGTATGATCAAATAGAGTTTTCAGCTAGATTACTTCTTTGGTTACTTTTGATAACAGTTAAGAAGTAGACTATGTAATTTACTAATTTTGCAAAAGTTGATTGTTGGTGTTCTTCTTTTAACTCATGTTGCTAGTCTCTCCATTGCTTTGTGTTTGAGTCCATGGAAAAGAAGTTCAATAAAGCTTTTGGTGTCTTTTTAGTGTTTTGGTTTGTTTTGGTTGGTTTTAGTAAATGTTTGTGAGAATATCGCAAGTGCACGATATCGTAACAAGTAGTAAAAGCGGACTTTTGAGTCCGGGTTGTCGATCCCACGATGACTATTTATTTGTTATCGATTTACTTTGATTCTTAAATTCCTAAATTAAAACCAAAACTAACTAAGAAAATAAATTGCAAAATAATAAAAACAAAAAAACAGAAACGACAAATAATTGAAAATCAATGAAATAAACAACGCAATTAAAATGAAAATAAAAAATTAAACTAAAAGGAATTAATAAAAGCAAGATAAACGTGGTGGGTTTTTGAACAATTAAATGAATATCGGGACTAACGATTTCGAAATAATGTTCTAACTTAATTTTTCATCTCAAGTTGTTTTCTAAAATTGTATTTGGTCGAATTCACACATATATCTAATTTACCTCTCTCGAGTTCAAACTAGGACTATTTAACTAAGTCAACCATGTATCTCTACAGCGGGTCAGAGTTCTCCTTAGCTAAATGCATTAAATTTCCTAGGAATTCATAATTGACCACAAGCAACCACAAATTCATATCTCTATCTTTTTGTTGAAATTGCCGAATTTTATTACGTGATCTAATTGTTAACTCACCTCTCGAATTATGAAAACAATCATTAAATCATGAATTGGTGATCAATCAATTCAAGTATTAAACGCAATAATAAAATCAATACATAAATATCAAAGCACCACTTGAGAATTAAAATCAAACTATTAGCATTAAATCTAAATCGTCAATCCCGATTATTAAATTAGCTATTCATGCTCTTGGAATTAAAAACAGTAAACAAAAATCGGAGTTTGTAGAATTTCACCATCAATCAATTCCTTCCAGCCGTGGATCTATCTCTCTGCCTTGACTTTCTTCCTCACCAATTTATCTTCTTCTTGTTTGTTCCAAATCGGGTAGCTGTGTTCTTGACATATAGTCCACTTTTTCCTCTGCCCAATAATCTGCCTTATATTAATTAGCCGATTCCACCTTTTGCCACCCCAAAATTGTCTCCTCTTGGTTAATTGTATTCTGCCTTTTAATTCCAACCAATCAGCACTCCATTATCTCTCTACAAACGGCTCCTCTATTGTATATATCTCTCCTTCCACTCGGCTGCTTCCTCTTTAATTGGCTTTGTATATATAATAATCCAAAAGAATTCCCCAAGCAAAAGTCCCAACAGCACACTATTTCCAAGAGTATTTTGCCAACCTACAATCTTCCAAATTATTCTCACCCCCGACCTCTGTGAATTCCTCCCAAGTCAACCACCAATTTCTCTAATTTTTTAATTCACTCGCCTGCTTCCGGTTGTCTCTCTCTCGGTTGTGTCTCTTCTTCTTTTCAGCAAATATGTATATATAAATATATATATACACAATCCAACCCTAAGCCCAAATAAAATAAATTATCATTTAAGCCTCTCAATTCTTTTAAATAAAATAAGTTGGTCATTGAGTCTTCAATTGTGCAATTAAGCCCTTGAGTTTCAAAACGTCTTCAATTAGTTCCACTTTTCATCCAATTATTATGTATTTGCTTCAATTCCTCACTTTTCTCCAATGTGGTATGGTAGGTTTTCTTTAATTATCAAAGTTGTTTTAGTTGAATGTCTGGAGGGCATAGAAGCTAACCTCAGATTGACGAGGGATTATGGCTTGCATTGATAATAGAGCTTATTGATATGTTTAAGCAAGGAATAAGTCGAGATTATGTTAAGTAATAACCTCTAACTTATGTTGAGAAGCAATAAGCTAAGCTCATGTTAAGAAATAATGAGCTTGTTATTGCGGGAGTTATAGGTCAAGCTCATGTTAGCACATAAGCTCGAGCTGGTGTTAGAAAATAATAGGTCGAGCTCATGTTTAAGTAATGAACTCAAGTCAACGTTAAGGAATGGTAAGCCGAGCTTATGTTGAGTAATAAGCCCAAACTTGTTTTAGCGGGAATTTAATTGATTCGAAGCAAACATTTTTTTTCAATTAATATAATTAGCTATTGAAAAAGGTTGGAGCTTTTTAATTAATGTAGATTGTACCCAGGAAGGTCATACTAAAATATTTTAAGTGTTTCTATTGATGATCACATAGAAATATGATGTTTTACATAATTGGTCACTGTGTGAGTTACTTTATAATTTGCTACTTAAATCAGCTAATTTTCAAGTTATATAAACTTTAGATCACAAATCATGCATCATCATGTGAATGAATCAAGTAACTTCAAACTCAGCAAGCAATTGAGTTCAACTAGTGCATTATTGATCTGATCATACTCGTAAATAACGAGACCAAAATTGCAATCCGATTTCATCAATTAAATCAGCATATTAACAGATTATGAGAATTTCAAAGATCAATAATTAATTAATTGTAATCCTTTAGGCATATTGCTTATAAATCATAATGGTTTTGTTAAAATTGTATCAAGAATGTTCCATTTTGAGTCTTGGTCGCAGCTCTCGACTTGTTCTAAGAAGTAGAGGGACTAACAAATAAGCATATCACAAGCTATTGCAGATTTAATAAACTAGTCTCAACTTAGCGAATAGATTATAAATTTGGGCAAAGATAATTAACCCTATTTAGAGTTGATTAGATCTTTATTTAGCAGTAATCACAGATAATATGAGATTGCAAAATTTTTGAGCTCTAACACATGATCAATATTATGCAAGGATTTTTGAATTAATAAAGAGTGTTAGGGTACACCTTGTTTTTGCAATTCCTCGGGCAGATCCAGAAATGACCAAGAACTTGGGGAAATCCTTACTCATCGTTAAGCAGTAGTTGCTTTGACGAATTTGATCAAAAGGCTCAACAATTACAACGAGAAGTCACATTGCACCGTAGTGGACAGGAGATCCAGTTGAGGAGTTTTATGCAATATCTCGCATTAGGGACAAAAATTGAAGTCAAATTAAGGTTACTGCCAATTTATCAAATCCAATAAAATGTCAAACTACTAATGATATGGATTTAAGAACTTTTCATTCTTTGATGGAAGCAAATGAATGAAAACATCTCAATATCTCCTTTGTTTGTTAATGTCAACAAGGAAGTAATAACATAGTGATTAGAGGCTCAGCCAAGTAGTCTCAAGTGCAAAATTTTGCAGGACGTGGTGAACAAGTCTAGTGAACGACGCAAAAAATGATAATAGTCAAATCTATTGAATCACATTCGATGCAACGGAATCACACAGGATTTGCATGATTTTTAAGTTCTTACACCAAATTTCTACCAAATTGCACAAGAATTTATTAGTAGGGTAAGAGTACACCTGGATTTTGTAGTTGTCTGAGATGCAAATGGAGAAATAATCAAATATTTAAAGAATTGTTTCCTCCAGTAGATAGTTTCCATCTAACGGAAGATCTCGAGATCATCCAAAGCAGTAGCTTGTTAGAGCAAGTTTTAACCGTTTTGCCAAAGATGAGAAACAGGGCAATCCATTGGCTAGAAACTCCAATTGACCCAAAGATCCGGTGCAAAGAAGGAGATAGAACTCATCCAAAAGCATTGAAGTTGGATATAGATACCCTCAAATTGTACTACCCTACTGATCCATCAGATATATTGTTCACAAGAGATTCTTCGAGTGTAGTTTTAATGCCCAAAAGTTTTTAGAGGAACAACAATCACGTCAACGGGGCGTTGGCCGTTGGCATCTTCAATGTTTGGGTCAACATCGGCCGATAGAAGTAGCTTGATGGCATTAAAGATGTGAACAAAGCCACCAGAGGCAGCACAATGGAGTGCAGTACAGTTGTTTTTGCCATATATTCTATTCAAATCAATTTCTGACAGGGAAACCACCAGTTTCAATACCACCATGGGTAGCAGCAACCATCAAGGGCATCTAACAAATTTCCAACTACCAATCCCTTTTCAAAAAGTGGTTAAAATCCATGTCGAGCTAAGGAACGTGCAAGTGTTCCTTGTATGCCAATCCAACGCAAGAAGCCCTGTTAGAATGTCATGAAGATTTTGATAATACTTGTGTGCGAAGATACTACAGGAGGGTGGAGAAAATCTGAATCCATCTTTCATTATTAAGAATAGTTGGCTTGGGATTTATTTAGCAAAAACCTTGTGTACGTTAATCTGGCCCAAGAATTTTTGTTACATATTGATGAAGAGAAAATGCTCGAATTTTGATTTTTAGAGCAAGACCAAAGAAGAGCATAAGGGTGATCAAGCATTGGCAGATACACATCAAACTTTCTGTCATTTACTTATAATTTTCCCTCACCATGTTGAATCTAAACACCAGCTATGTCGTGTTCCCAATCCAAATAGCCAATAAAAACAAAGGAATGGGGCGTTCCTCGAAATTCTGATTTCATAGGTGAAGTGGGTCTTCGCAACAATCTAGACAGTGGTCGTCGGGGAGTTATGGCAGACTGCCCAAGAAGCGAAGAAACTTGGATAACTGGATATCACAGAAAACCCACACTCGACAGAGCTGATGAAGTTATGTTCAATCAAGCTTAACTGAAGCAGTTGGCAAAACTTCAAAGTTAATTGCCGGGGGGTCAGAGATACAGGTGTTTTGGGGAAGGAAAATTGCTCAATAAGTGAAGAATTATGATAATCAAAGCTAATAGAACAAAGGGACCAACAGAATTGGTGAAAACCAGACCAGTCGCCCTAACGAAGCCAATGTGAGAAAAAGTTGATCTCTCTGGAATGTTTCTGGGGAACGAGAGAGTCTGATCCGTCGATAATTGATTCCAGGCTAATAAATATGGAAGGCAAGTTCAATTTAAACAAATCGCCATAATTCGGATCTGAAATTCCTCATGCCATAAACCTCGAACAAATTAATAATCGCAATCGAAGATCTAGACCACTATTTGAATGTGAGATCGACTACTTCGAATTTTTAGGGATGGGATTATTTTTGCAGAAAAATTCAAAATTCATGGAGTGAATGCATGCTTTTTGTGGTCTTGACCCAACTGGTGTAGATAATAGCAAACGAAAACCTGCTTCGTATGGTTATCGTACCTAGTTGTTCCAATTGAGGGTTGTGACTACGATCGGAAAAATGTGATCGGAGAGTATGATCATCTTTCACCGGAGACGAGAACCACAGATATGATATTTCCAATCAACCCATTAAAGATGTGGCTGTATCGATGACTCCAATTTTAGGATCGAAATTTGATATAAATTTCCAGATTTCTTCGCTGCCTGCTTCCTCAAACCCGTTCAATTTCGCTAGATTTCTTCGTTGCCTGCTTCCTCAAACCCATTCAAATTTGCTAGATTTCTTCGCTGGAAGAGATGTTGAACATTTTAAAATGATCAAAGAGGTGATCTCTGTGATGAAAAGCCATAGTGGATGTCATTGAAGAACTCCATAATTTCTCTCTCCAATTCCAAGAGAGTCCCCACGTGGTTATCTCTAATTTCATGGATTTGACATTATTTTTTGCATTTACCCCTTTTTCCTGTAACAAGATCGTCAATTTTCTGAATTTTTATTTCGATAGTTGGAAATTGATCTTTGAACAACATGATTTTTTGATTAGGTTCCCACTAACGGCGCCAATTGTTTCGGTAATTTTTCTGCCCTTGACGTGGCGAGATCAAAAAATGATATTTTGTTGGAGATGATGATTCAAGCATACAAGAAACCTGCAAAAAAGGCAACGAGGGATGCCCTCGTACCCCCTCCGGTGTGAGAATTAGTATTCTGGAGAGAAGTAGAAAATATATAACTGGAATATATGTAAAGAACTATGAATGAATATTGTGATCAAAAGAGCTGTATTTATAGGGCTGAAAAAAGCCCATAACCTTCTTTAATTGAAGGAGTTTTTTTGATATAAACTTACCTTTCAAGGAGAATTATATCTTTACAAGAATAGAGTTCCCCTTTTTAGGAGGTTTCCTTATAAGATACGTCTTGTTATGGAGGCCCAAGAAGGAGGTCCATGAATGAAGCCCATTAATGAAGAAGGTTCGAAGTCCTATCTGTGCTGGGCTTCTAAGCGTGATGTGACCGGGACAGGCCGACCATATATATTATCATCAATGAGATTTTTGATAAGGTCGGGAGTGACTGACCTATGTAGTGATAGGATAAGCCCGAGCAAATATGTCAACTTGTAGATGAATGGATTTGGTAACCTAATGAGGCCAGGCATCAATCATGATCTATGCATGGCCGGGGCATTCTTGCCCGACCATGTCCTTATTTGGTTGTTGGTCATGGATGTGATCGACCCATTGATCAAGGTAATCCCGACCTATTATATTCCGAACTCCTAAATTATTGTAAGATGTCGTGAATCTGTATCGATTAGGCAAGATAGAAGGTCGGCCCAAATCATGACCTTGGGTCTCACGTATAAAGGTGAAAATTAATATTCTAATAATGGAATGACCAAAAGTATACCGATCAATTATGTTTTTAAGATTAGCCAAACTTGATGCCAGTGCAAGCGAAATTAAGAAGAGTTGGATTTAGGGAATGTAACAAAAAAATTGTTGTTAATGTGTTGGGTAATTTCAAGACTATTCATCTGTTCTCTTTCTTTTTATTACACACATGCTACAAAAGTTAACTCTATATGCAATACACAGAGAGCTGAAACAAATTGTAATTTCATAATTAAAAGACAAGACTAACACTGAAAAATCTAAACCAAAAGTTAAAGATTGACAGTATTTCAAGTATTTTGGATAAGGTTATTTTAGTAAATAATAGTCATTAAACAATTTGAAATTTTGTGACTACTTTTGAGAACATCACTTCTGATGAAATCTGAAGACATCAAAAAATTTGGACAAAGGCTGAAGCACTAGGATGCATAAAAATTAATTTTATGACACAAGTTTGTATCTCTTATGTTTTTATATCTTTGTTCATGTGCTAAATTACCTTTTATTTGACAAGTCAGTGTGGATATAACTTTGAGAAAGTAAGGGCAATGAATTTGACTTCTTCCTTTACTTCAAATATTAATTTTTGAAACTTTATATGCCATGCTCTCATGAAAGCCAAGCTCAATAACTGTTGTGGGTGTCTGTTAGTGATTGGGGAAAGTGGTCGTGTGGTGGGCTTCTGATTTTTTCCTTAGCAGTTCGACGATGAATCCTAAAGCGGTGTCGAGGTAAAATGAAAACCGATTGGAGTTATGTATGTTTTTAATGGATTATCTATTTTTTATATTGTCCAATTTAAGAATATTATTCATATCTAAAAAAATACAACTTTACTATTTTTACAAGAACCAGGTCTCCATGAATCCCGTTAACATTGTGTTTGGTAAGTTTTTAGGAGCATGTGTTATTTGAAATTTTTGGACAGTGTCATAAATTTTTTGGACGGTGCCTTACAGATTTGTGACTATCAGTTAGTTTGTGAAGACATTTCAATCATTCCATGTTGGGCAAAGACTGGGAGATAATCTTGCATATGCATTTGACAGACAATGTTGGGGCTGATTATGCTGTTTTTGAACAATGTGATTTAGCTAAGAATGTGGGTAACTAATACACGTGACAACTCATGCTCGATACTCTCCCTTAATAGCATTCAGGAGTGCAATTGATTAGAAGATACATTATTATGATATTTTCCTTATTTATTGCTTACTTTAGAACTTGAAATAATTTGTCATTTTTAATTGTCAATATCCAATTATATTTCTTTGTGTTCATCATTTTATTATGCCACTTTATTCATTGACACTTTTCAATTGCAAACAAATATAATAATAATAATATCATTCATGCATCGCACGAGTATATACTAGTTATAGATAAGGAAAACGGTCTACTCATACCCAAACACAATAGAATAAATGCCTAACTCTACCCTCAAAGTAGGGAATTGATCCCTATTAATACGTTACTAGACTCATAAGATTTCATATCACAGGTTAGTCAGTCACCAAAAGATATTCATCGAATTCAAGTTACTATTTCATATTTTAAACTCTACTCTAATTATGCTTTTATTTCTTTGAATTTAAATAAATTATCAATATTTATCATTATGCCTCTGTTTGGCAAAGATGTTTAAAAACATATTTTTAAAAACACAATTCATCAATTCACTTTTTTACCACACATATTTTTTCTCTCTACTTTTCAACAACATATGTTACGTAGAAAATATAAAAAAGATGATTTTAAATACAAAACTTTAACAAATAGAACCTATAACATCTAAAATTAACAATATTTTATAGTATGCTGTTTAATCTTTATTAAAATTTTCACTTTAAATGTGTAACTATTTATAACTAATTATCACAAAATTTGAAAATATTTAAGAATTTAAAAAATTATGGCACGATCACTTGAAACGCGGTGAAATTTTCAGAATGTCCACTTCAAACATGAAATTGAACACATTACCCTAACTTACTTTTTATTCACTAAAACAGCCTTTATTATTACATTAAAAGACAAAAATATCTTTCACTTAAAAAATTTTAGAAGATGAAAACCATAAGTTTGAATTTCAAATTTAAGGTGGAACTGCCCCCCCCCCCCCCCCCCCCCAAAATAGAACCTATAACATCTAAAATTAACAATATTTTATAGTATGCTGTTTAATCTTTATTAAAATTTTTACTTTAAATGTGTAACTATTTATAACTAATTATCACAAAATTTGAAAATATTTAAGAATTTAAAAAATTATGGCACGATCACTTGAAACGCGGTGAAATTTTCAGAATGTCCACTTCAAACATGAAATTGAACACATTACCCTAACTTACTTTTTATTCACTAAAACAGCCTTTATTATTACATTAAAAGACAAAAATATCTTTCACTTAAAAAATTTTAAAAGATGAAAACCATAAGTTTGAATTTCAAATTTAAGGTGGAACTGCCCCCCCCCCCCCCCCCCCAACACTGATGGGGTTGATCGGTCCAACCCCAAGTAGTTTTTCTTCATCAATTTTTTGATCCAATCTTTGAATATCAAAGAAAGTCTTACACCATAATAAAAAATTAAATTAAAAAAAAAATTGATAAATAATTAACCACTGTAAAAAATAATCATTAACATACAATATAAGAGATGAAGATGAATTGGAAATGAATATGGAAAAGAATGAAGATGGAGATTTGCTGAAGAAAACTTGAAGAACTATGAAGGATCGATTTGTACAATGCGAGAATTGATTTGATTCTTCAAATTTCATGTCCAAAATGTGGTGAAATGAGAATTGTGAATTTTATTTTAATTTAAATATATATTTAATATATCTGATATTTAGGAAAATGGGCAGAGTAACTCGGCTATTGGTCATAGAGAGAAACGTGAAACACTCCCGGGGGCTAGTTCAACTTGCAAATGTTGAGAGAGCATAATGTCAATTTCGCTGACAATTTACAGTGTGGGGAGTTCGAGTCCTGACAGCAACGCTTTAAACTTAACTTTCTTATGAATTTGATCAGTGATCAAACTCTCAATTCCGTGTTATGGAAGTATATCTCGCATTTTAAATCAACCACCATGGCTCAAGATAGGGCTGATGGGTCCCAGGGTCGTTTCACCTTCTTGAGAAACGTGAAACGTGTCAAATATCTACACGCCAAAATTTGCCATTTTCTCCATAATTGCGTGTATGATAATGCAGAGCCTTTGCTAACAGTTTGCGTCTATATACATTATACAATATTATACGGTTATACAATCTTCTTGATTCTTGACAGATGGTGTGAACAGAAATTGTAATATAAAAATCGACTCTGTTTTTGGAATAATGATGTCGTCGTTGAACATGGGGGCTCTGAAAGAATCTTTTTACATCTCACATGGTTCTCCGACTCTTTCCATCGATGATTCATTGCCGGCACACCCCTTCCTCTTGTCCTTCCGTCAAAAGGTGTTTCCCGAGAAGCCTAGTTGCATACTGGTCATTTCGGCTCACTGGGACACCTCTGAACCCACCGTCAATGTCATAAATGGCCCAAATGAAACCATCCACGATTTTTATGGCTTCCCCAAACCCATGTATCAGGTAACCTACAATCTTTGTTTATTCTGCATTGATCTTCTTTTATGTTAGATTAATTTTTAAGGCGATAAAGCTGTGGAGTTGTGAACATTAAAAAAGAGATGTTTGAATTTAGAAATTCAGTAAGGAACTTGAATGAATTAGGTGAAATGCGATTCTAGTGGGAATTACCTAGTATAAAGAAGTTGATTTATGAGTTTTGATATCTTGAATTTGAAGAATGAGGAAGATGAAAGCAAGTTCGTGATACCCGAAATAACTTTCAAATTGGGGGCTCGCAGTTATTTGGCTGTTGGGGGATGCATAGGGATAACGACAGAGTGCAGGAATCACAGGAGCTATGGAGAATTCTCTTCGGATCCCACTCCGACCTGTTGAAGGAAAAAGTATTTACGAAATATAAAAACTGAATAGAATTCAATATCTGAGTGTTTACTTCACTAGAAAAGGACGAGGCCTCCTTTTATAGGATTGCTTTATACAACGTCACGTTACTGTTATGAAAAAGAGCTCACATCTCTCCCCAGACTCACAGCCTTCTTGCTCATTCACTCACAGCTCACAATCTCAATCCACACTCGTATTCTAGAATATTCCTAGGCTCTATAAATAGATAGCACATGAGATAAAGGTGAAGAATGTTGTTGCAAAACAGAATCTCTCTTTCGCCTCTCTCGGTTTCACTCTCTCCCCCTCTCTTTTCTCTTCTATCTTTGTTCTGCTGTTCTCCTCTTCTCTGCTTCTCCATCTCTGCTATATTTCTTCTCTTTTCATTGTAATTCCCTGCATTGTAATAGAGGTTATTAGTAGATTCAATGAAAAAGAATTCACAATTACTGTTTATATAATTCATTAGAGCAATTTCAGTTTAATTGTTTGTGTTTCTGGTTTTACTGCTTGTTTTGGTTGAGTTCATCATCAAACTGAGCTCCAACCATAACAGTTACATATCATGTTTGTACAGAATGAGTACTTGTCTGTGTGTCCCTATAAACACGAAGAGAGTATAAGGATTCTGGAACCGCAAAAAAGTGGCTATTTGTACATGTCATAGCATTATCTATGTGAGTCTATGAGATACTAGACCTCCTATGATATGTCAGAACTCGCATGAAGGCGAGGGTGTGATCATGGATAGTAGTCAAAGATGACTTCGCACATGTCGTAAACATTCCCTGGATGAATTTGCTTGAAGGTGAGGTTGTGATCATGGATAGTAGTCAAAGATGACTCTCCATGACTCTTTTTTTTAAGTAATATTCCGTCGAGGAGGTCAGTTCACGTTACTCTTGGGGTGGCTTCTGTCAAACGAAAGCATATGGGCTCATACTAGTATCACATAAATCAAACAAATATGCTTACACTTGTTCTTCCAAGTGAATGTCAATGATGATATTGTTGCCATTAATTGAGGCTTGTGTTTTTATAAACAGGGTAGGATGCTTTCTATTTTTCTTTTTCATTTTTCATTTTTCATTTCTTGGTATGATCTTTTTAGTGTTGTAGGAGGTTAATGTGTGCATATTTATCACCATGCAAAGATTGTTTTTGATGGAAGCTTCTGTGATTTTCTTCTTGTGCAATTTCAGTTCTCATGCTCTCTCTAACTTCTCACTTTCTCTCCAATAGCTCAAATATCCGGCACCTGGAGCTCCAGAATTAGCAAACAAGGTGAAGAAACTGCTGGAGGAAGCAGGCTTCAAACGGGTGCATGAGGATAAAAAGCGTGGTTTGGACCACGGCGCATGGGTCCCCCTTATGCTTATGTATCCAGAGGCTAACATCCCTGTGTGCCAGCTTTCGGTACAGACAAATATGGATGCTAATCACCATTATAACTTAGGAAGGGCATTGGCTTCCCTAAAGAAAGAAGGCGTCCTCATAATTGGTTCAGGTTCTGCCACTCACAACCTAAGGACCATGCAAGGCACCAATGATGCTGTTGCTTCATGGGCTTTAGAGTTTGATAATTGGCTCAAAGAATCGCTTCTTACTGGCAGGTTTAATAAGTAAAATCCATTAGAATATCTAAGCTTGCATATTAATACATGGAAATAACAATCTAGTGCACTTTCAGTTTCCAAACATTAAAATATTAAAGCCTCCAGCACTAGCACTCTCTATCTTTCTTGCTTGTGTAAGCCATTTGGTAGCCAACTGAGTAAAAGTAAGTAGGATTTGGGCTAAAGCTATATATGATAGCAAATTGTCAGTCAAGAAGGATGGTTTTGATTGCATGCATTAGTAAGTAGGATTTGGGCTAAAGCTATATATGATAGCAAATTGTCAGTCAAGAAGGATGGTTTTGATTGCATGCATTTTACGCACCAAATTGGAACGAGATAGCAAATATGTATTGAAGTTGACTGTACTTTGATAATAGGCTCTCTGGTGGTTGTTTCAGTAGAATTTCCATTTTATTATTAGGTTGCTGGCCTATGTCTGTGAAGATCCTACCAGTATTGTTTTGGGTTTTGAATCTAACTTTTGAGTTGCCTGAACTTTTGTAGAGCCAAGTTTTGAAGTATATTTTTCTTGCTGTGACTGAATAGAGATCTAATTTTTTGCCTGCTTTAGAGATATGCTGTTTTGTAGAACATTGCAACTCTCGTTGTTGTGCAGGCACTTTGTCCATCCCTTGTTTTTATTTGAAGACCAAAATTTATTTTTGACTTCAGCCTCCTTCCTTTCTCTTATTTCAGTAATATATTTCATTTATGCTTTGACAAATCCATTGTTTGTTTTTCAAAAACTTACAGAAAGAACAGTAGTAAAATTTCTATGCACTGTATGGTTAAGATCTGAGGTTGATGATTCCTTGCCATTGTTAAATCTACATTTAATTAAATTTGAAGCCTAGTCCAGCTTTTAGGTAGCACCTCTCTATGAACTTGCACTCCTTGTACAAGCCTATCATAAAGTTTACAGCGTAACGAAACTTTAGCAATCTTCCTTCATTGCTGGATATGATGTCCTGGATCGCCTATTTCATTTATTGTTTTCTTTTACAATGTCATCTGAGACCTTTCGTGATATTCATGTTAAGGTTTATCTTTCTGATGTTTTGTACTGATAGCTCTATCTTCTTATAGGTACGTAGATGTTAATCACTACGAAGAGAAGGCACCATTTGCAAAACTTGCACATCCATCGCCCGAACATTTCTATCCGTTACATGTAGCAATTGGTGCTGCAGGTGAAAATGCAAAAGCTGAACTTATCCATGATAGCTGGACTAATTATACACTCTCTTATGCATCCTACAAGTTCACTGAAACAACATAAGTGACCTGGTACTCTTGTGTTTCATGTATTTTTGTTGTCGTTATTACAAGTTTGTGAAATCAGTTGTTACTGTACTTGATTGCTGAAATAAAAATCTGCAATTTCTGTAACAGAAAGAACCCTAAATCTTGGAATGTTGCAGCCATATAGATGCTAATTTAGATTTTTCTTCCAGAAACATGGGAAGTCGTTGTATCTCACTTCATGCAATTAAAGAAGCCAATCCTTCCATGTTTTGCTTGATCTTTTAGCAAATTATCTGGGTATCTGATTATAACACTAACTCCTATTGTAAACAAAATTAAGTATATATTTCCCACTTTATCCCTTTTTCTTTGTGAGAAATTTGAAAATATAATTTTTCCCCCTTGGTTGATAGAGGGAGGAACTTATTGTGAATAACAACTTTTGGGAGGTTTATAAAATTATTTTATTGATAATAAGTATCTTGGTTTCTGCATATTGTTCTTGATTTTTATTGGTTCGGCAAAGATGGATGAGTGAGTGGAGAACGTCACGAAAGAAAATAACTTTGATTTTACAATAAAAGTATGTTTTGAGCACAATCAAACATGCTTAACTTTAAAGTGGATCAAAAGTAGTTCTTATATGGTAAACTAGTATTTCACATGTGCAATACACGTGATTTCAACACATAGGAGGTATCGAAGAGGAAGAGGTAAACGACGACTGAAAATTACCTATTAATTTCAACTAAAATTTCATTGATAATAGGAACTAAAATTTCAATGGTTTTATTTATTTATTTTCAAAATATATCGACAATTAATTTTAACTACATATTTTATAAGATCCACGGTCTTTTCATAACACATCTCATTAATTTTTATCAAAATTGACTAAAAAACTATCTTTAATATATACCAAACAGGGCTAATTCAAATAATAAAGAAGATGAATATTCTGTTCAATAGTTTTATTTATTTATTTTCAAAATATATCAATCCAATTTTCTCATTTATAACGTAACACATTTATATAAAATATATTTATTTTAACTCTTACGGGAATAAATATATTTTTCCACAAAAATAATATTTTAATTTATTAAAAATAGTTAATAATAATAAATATATTTTAGAAAAACATAATTTATAATATTAAGGATAATAAATAATTTTAATTGTTAATGATTAAAACATAATTTTAATACTGAATGTTGCACATTTGATTTTTTTCAAATACAGTCCAACATGCGAGAGTGATTGTCTACGAGTGTATTTTTTTCAAATGCAATCCAACAGCTCGACTTCCGTACCTTTGAGTAACTATGATTTGTAATATTAAAGATAACAAATGATCATAATCAAAACATAATTTTAATACTGTTAACTACACATATGATTTATAATATTGAGAATAACAAAAAAATGAAATACTTCATTAAATTATAATTTTAATACTGATAGCTATAAATATTGATTAAATTCATTCAATATTAACGTTAATAATAAAAAAAAATTAATTATAGTAACTATAATCAAAATATACAGATAACAATAACATCATATTATTACTATTTTGTTTCGCTTGTGTTTGATACCCTTTAAAGTCCTTATTCGGTACCTATGATTCAAAATCTCATTTTTTTCAAACTCATTTTTAACTACACATTCTATCAATAAAATAATTCACACATAAATTCACAAAGATTCCCTACTATTTAATCACATATTTTTCAAAAAAATATTATTACAAACCACATTATTTCGAAATAACGAGTCTGATCACTATGGTATATCACGTTTTAAGTTCTTTAGAAAAAATATTTTCAGGTTAGCTAAATATTTTTCAGCACATTTTGTAATATAATTTTATATTTCTAAAAAATCAACAATTGATTTTAACCACACATTTTATAAGACCCACAATTTTTTAACCACACACCTCATCAATTTTTATTAAAATTTACTAAAAATATATATTTAATATATACCTAACAGGGCTAATTCAAATAATAAAGAAGATGAATATTATGTTCAATGGTTTTATTTATTTATTTTCAAAATATATCAATCAAATTTTCTCATTTATAACGTAACACATTTATATAGAATATATTTATTTCAACTCTTACTGAAATAATTATATGTTTTCAAAAAAATAATATTTTATTTTATTAAAAATACTTAATAATAATAAAATATATTTCAGAAAAACATAATTTATAATATTAAGGATAATTATCCGTTAATTTGCAATCCATAGTGCCCTGCTATTGTCAAGCAATTTGTTGAGAATCTTTATGATGACATTTCCATGGGCACACGTCCCCCACCCTTAATTTATCTGCTTATTCAACAAATTTACATGTTGATCGGTAACAGTACAATTGAAGGCCAAATTTGCTATGAAGTGGCTACAAACGTGAACAGTAGATAAATTTGCAAAAGAAATGGAAATCCCTTGGTTACAAAAAGTTTAGAAGACGTTATTTATGAAATACCTTACTTTATTCATTACTTTTTTTTTTCTTGGGCTCCACAAATCGTTTAAGTTATGACATCTCGAAAATGCTCCCATTCATGACGCTCGTCCCTTGTTGTACGTGCACTACTGTTATCATCTTCTTTCAGGGAATCGTTAGGTTCCATCGGGATGTAATCGAACCTCAAAGTCGCAACGAATCCGGGGTCGAGACTATCAACCTTCATAAGAAAGTTATGCACGGTCATGGTGGCTATGACAATCAACTTTTGGGTAGTGAATATGTACTCAGAAATCTTCTGTAAAATTAGAAAATGTTTTTTCAGAACTCCAAATGATCTCTCAACAATGTTCCTGCACGATGAGTGCAAGTAATTAAAGTGTTCCTCACGATTTCTGGGCCGACGAGCCCGAGCTAACGTGGCTCTTTGGAATTCTTGTACGTGGTACCTAGAATTCTGACCCTTATATGGAGCCAGGAATCCTGTTCGGTTCGCGAAACCAGAATCCACAAGATAATACTTATTAAAGGCCAGCATCGAAAAACTACTATCTGGATCTTCCATAGTCGAGTTCAACATCCTGCTATTGTGCGTTGAGTCTTCCCACCCAGCAGAAACGAATGTAAAGCACATATTGAAATAGACAATCTCCAAGAAGTTCTAAGTGAGAGCCCCATGCTAGTTACGATATCGCTCGCTTTGTCCTTGTTGGTACAGCTGGAATATGTGTACCAACTATCTCGCCAATGCAGTTCTACAAAACATCAAAGCAAAATATTTAGACAAGCGTGTTTATAGAATCAAAAATTTAAAAACATGTAGGCCTACGTTAAATGGCATATGTCGTGGATCCGTTGGAACGTGATCCCCATGACCGTGCAGGTAGTGTATACGTCGAACAGAAGCAATAGTTTTTACACGATGAAAGTGTACAGTTGAAGTTAAATGCCCAAATAGTTTTGTGAGCCAATCTTATGCCAATAGAATGGCCCAGGATGAATTATTGCAAGCCTTTCCTCACCAGACATGTTTCTTGTATCCTCAAGATCATAGTTATTCTTTAAATACCAAACCAGATTTCAAAAAGCAGACTGTCTCATTCTTGTTAGATGTAAACAATCGTCCCCACTAAGCTACTCCTGCATGCGTTCCACGAGATATTGACTACTTGAGCCCAGGACATTCGTCTCTATGTCTCTCATGTTGTGTTCAAATATGAATCGTACTATGTGAGATGCAAGCTCACATAAATCAATCCACGCAGCGTCCTCGTGTAATCTCTCAATTTCATGAAGGATTTCTTGTTCCGGTCATTTTCCTGGAAAAAAGAAATAAAAAAGTGCCTTACATTTCGAGGTACAAAAGCAATGGCATTAAATACATACTAAGATTGGCTTGGAAATTTACCTACCAAATTGAAGCGTCACAAAAAATAGGTACTAGTAGATTTTTAAACAGGCATGCAAATCACATGTAGATGATACCATTTGCTATATTGGTTCTCAACCTTATATAGAGCTCACGATGGTTAGAACATGCTGTTGCATGCAAAAAATCCAAACAGAATTTTGAAATGACTATTTCTTGATAGTGATGGTAGTACAATTTCCGAATGAAGCCATGGAAATGCAGTAATGCATTCAATGGTGGGACTGCCGCTTCTAACCACTGGAACCAAAAGATAAAGAACCCTTATTTCACATGCATGTATGACACCATAATTGGTAACTTTGAATTCAAGAACATGGTCTATAAATTTGTCCTTTTAATTCTATTATTGTGGCATGGAAAGTAGTAATGCATAACAACAAACATCAACCAATTCGTAGGGTAAATGAATTTCTTAAGAGGAGGACCCTAGGCTACCTATAAAACATCACATGGGCCTAAAAAATGTCTATTGAGCATGGAATCTTCCTGAAGGACCCGCCTAGTGCATTCAAACTTGTATTTATGTTTCATTTTGCCTTTGTTGAAAGTAGGTGAATTATTGTGTTACATGGCAAAGCCAATTATTTGCCCTTCTGTAACTTTTATAAGAGACCAATTTTACGTTCATACACCGCATAGAACATTTTTTCATAGAATATTGGCCTATATATATAATAGTACCATGTCAAGTTAAAAAATCTCAACCACAGTTAATGGAAAAACATGAATGGAAAGCATCTAAAATGTAGTTCTCATCATAAAGCAGTAATCCCTTGATAATACATGTCCTAATGGAAATGTTTCCCTACGCATCATATATATAATAGTACCATGTCAAGTTAAAAAATCTCAACCACAGTTAATGGAAAAACATGAATGGAAAGCATCTAAAATGTAGTTCTCATCATAAAGCAGTAATCCCTTGATAATACATGTCCTAATGGAAATGTTTCCCTACGCATCATATACCAGAGCACCGTAAAAATGATATGTAAGAAGGCCATAAATCGAACTTAATGTTACAAAATCCAAAATTCTATTAGCTCACTAAAATTTGGAATAACACAACCAACACCAATAAATTCGTAAACGTTTCAATTGACTTGCGTTTGCTACCACTGTTGTTTAAGGTCCCTGGAGTTAGTTGGAAGGAATTATTATGGAGTCCTCCTTTGCCCAAAGGAATGAAATAGCCCGCTGCGTCGTCAGGGAAAGGACCGTAGTTGAAATCTAGCCTCCGTGTCAAGCCAGCGAGGTTGTTGGCGCGGCAGTTGAAGGGTAAACGACATGCTCGCCCATGGTAATTACTTGCTTGAAGAGAATGTCACCAAAGTGTATGATTTCTCGTATATTCTTCGGCTTCAACTTCATTATTTCAAGTTTAGTTTGCGCATTAGATACATGATTAGAATAAGGTATGTAAAATAAAAAAAGTATGTTTTTTTGTTGAATGAACGTGAGTAAAATGGGCAATATTTCTTAAATGGTTTCTCTTTACCTACTCATCACATTTCCCAGCACTTCCACTGTAACCCTACTCAAAACCATTCAAGCATGCTCAAAACATTCACAAATTCCTACCCCATAAATCGTTGAAGCCATGCTCAGAATCCCCCCCCCCCCAACACCACAAACATAGTTGAACAATTGATGCTAGTGTTGGGATTTCGGTAAGATGAATATAGCACAATGTCCTAAGTCCTAACCATTCTCAGAATCCCACCAACCATTCTCAAAAGAAATTGTACAACAAATACTATCAATAAAATGGTAGTGCTGCTGCTAGCACTACCAGCGACGCACAAAATTTGAAAACCTGATGCAGACATACCTGACCCGCTAGTTCCTACCACTGGTCGTCTTTTGTGATGCATTCCACGACGGGATCGACACCCAATCAGGTAGTAGAGCGCACGCTCACGGATGTGAACCACAAAGATTTCATTTGTCGCCAAAAAGTTTTGCATTGCACAACGGTGCATTCGTTATAAAACGTGTGGCCAATTTTAGCCACTACCTTCTTAAAAGCCTCCGGTTTGAGGCCAGAACCGGATCTTTTCCCATTTCCAATTTCGTCGACGCACAGTTGGGGGAATAGGGACTTCTTCTGGTCACACCATTTGAAGCTAACTCTAGTCTTCTCGTTCCCAACGATGAAGTTCTTCACCGAAGAGGATCGGGTGTTGTATGACATCTCCCATGTGCATAGAAATGTGGCATCGGGTAAATCAGTGAGCTCATAAGCGGTATCATAAACATGTAAACATACATTATACGCTACATGTTATGGCATGGTGTCTTCAATCTTCCGGACTCGTAGACGGGTTATGCGTGCTCCCCACAATCTGCGGGATTGGGAGCGAGTGGTTGGTCTCATAAGGTGGAAGGTCGGGTCTTGAGTCGAAGTGGGAAGGAGGTGGCGGAGTGTGAAAGAATTAGGGAAAATTGGACCAAAAAGTTGTTTTTCCCTAAAAAATCTAACTACCCTCCTGAAAAGCATTGACAGAATCAAAATCGGCGTCAGCTGCTTTGGTACACAAGAAATGAGTGCTAATTATAAGTTGAATCATAATGACTTCTCGAACAGAGTCTTAATTGTTAATGATTAAAACATAATTTTAATCTGAATGTTACACATTTGATTTTTTCAAATACAGTCCAACATAAAAGAGTGATTGTCCCCGAGTGTATTTTTTCAAATGCAGTCCAACATCTCGAATTTCGTACCTTTGAGTAACTATGATTTGTAATATTAAAGATAACAAATGATCATAATCAAAAAATAATTTTACTAATGCTAGCTACACATATGATTTATAATATTAAGAATAACAAATAAATGAAATACATCATTAAATTATAATTTTAATACTGATAGCTATAAATATTGATTGAATTCAATCAATAATAATAATAATAATAATAATAATAATAATAATAATAATAATAATAATAATAATAATAATATAGAAAAAAATAACATCATTTTATTACAGCTTTGTTTCGCTTGTGTTTGATATCCTTTAAAGTTCCTATTCGGTACCATTATTCAAAATCTCATTTTTTTCAAACTCATTTTAACCAAAGATTCAATCAATAAAATAATCCACACATAAATTCAAAAGGATTCCCCACTATTTTACAACATATTCTCCAAAAAATTATTATTATAAACCACATTATTTTGAAACAATGAGTCTCACTATGGTCTATCACGTTTTAATTTCTTTAGAAAAAACTATTTTTGGGTTAGCTCAATATTTTTCAATACATATATCATATAATTTTATATATTTAAAAAAATCAACAATTAATTTTAACCGCACATTTTATATAACCCACGATTTTTAAACTACACATCTCATCAATTTTTATCAAAACTTACTAAAAATCTATCTTTAATTTATACCAAACATGGCTAATTCAAAAAATAAAGAAGATGAATATTCTTTTCAACAATTTTTTACCAATAACCGTGGGTCCCAAAACCCGTCCACTTCAAATCTTGCTTTGACCGATGTTATTGTATTTTTTGCCAACATTGTTTGGATTTGGTGCATGGGAGTCAATTTTATATGGCAGGACTTTACATTTTTTTTTTCCTTTCAGTGTTGGCCTTGATTTCTTACTTTTGGTTGAGACTTTTGATAGATTTTTGGATGGAAAAACTTAGATGACTATCGTCCTTTAATATATTATATAAGATCAAGGGAGTCGTTATTTACATCCACCAGTGTTTTATATATATATATTCACTGAAAAAAATATGTATATTTACTTAAATAGAGAAGAATAAAATTAAAATTCATTCACTAATATTTATTTTCATTAAGTTCTTTTTTATCTTACTGTATTCCTTTAATTTATGTTTAACTAAAATTCAAATATTCATAAAATATCTTCTTCAATCAAAACCAAAATTGGAACGGGCACCTTTCCATGTCCGGTTTGTTCACTTGGCTGTGACCAAGTTTTTGTTTAATTTTCTTGGCTTATTTGTAAGCAGGCTCTCTTTGTACTTCTCGGGGATACTCGGCGTATTTGTATCATTATTTTGATCTATATGTTTACATCTTTGAAAAAAATTGCTTTTTTGGGAAGTCCATGTTGTAAATATATTAGAATTGCATAAATGCCAATTCAGTTCCAATGGTATGTAAAGACTATGATCAATATGGTAAAGCTTCAGTTTATTGATTTGTTTCATTCTTAAATTGAAAGGTTGAACCGCAACCTTGACAGTCCTCACTGCTCACCCCTAGAGCTTTGTGGAGGAGGTAAATCATGGGATTTGACTTAGTTAGCCAATGTCTGAAGCTTTCTAATTGGTTTCTACCACAAGGAGGTCAAATCCAAAGTATTTGCTAGGACACAAACCCCCATCATGTGGTAGCCAGCAATGTAGTCTTTTATGTCACTTCAACCTTTACCAATTAAGCTATGCCCCGGGCGGAGTTTCATTCTTAAATTGGTTTCGTTGTGAGGTTTGACATTTTCAAACTATTGCAGATCATCCATGCATGCTATTAATTATTAGGTGTTGATAAGAAGGTTTCCTTGTAGGATATATTCGTTAATATACTATCATCCTCCCTTGGTTGTTGTGTAGTGAGTTTTTGGTGTAGTAAAGTGGCCCAAATCTTACCTAGCCCACTTATTATATATGCTTGTGTCTTAACTCCATTTGGGCTTGTGTTTTGAACACCATAGAGAGCAAGGAACATTACTGTAGTCATCTTGGAGTTTTGGTCTTCTTCCATTGCAAGCTTTTATCTTCCTTCTTCTCTCTTCTCCCATTGTGATATATTGTTCATTAGCCTTAATCCTTGTGTGGATTAGAGTATAGCAAAGCAAGCAAGGAGTGTCAGTTATTGGAGTCGAGCTTGGTGTGTTTGGTATTCGTTTGGATATGTAACTGAGTTTGATTTTTTGTGAATCAAGGGACCAACATTTTCAACTTGGTATCGGAGCAAGATCGGGCATAATTTTAGGTGAAAAATCATGGGAATAATGAAGAAAAGAAGCTTCAGAAAACTAAGCACAAAAACTGTCAAAAATTATCAAAATCGATTGGACTTGAATTGGCATTTTTCGGTCAAATGACTAACCTTTTGGAAGAATGATGATCACCATCTAAACCGCAGTGTCGAAGAGCACACTTGATTGGAACTTGGAGCGGTTATGGCGATTGTAGCGTTTGTATTGACCAAAAATGTGAAGTGATAGCCAGATGAAAAACTGTGATTTCCAGCCAATCCAGAAACAAAGTGGAAAGACGGACACCACCGGAGTGATCACTAGACTGAGGCGAAAAAACTAGTTCGAAGCATTTTTTCAGCCACCACCAACGGTGGCGCGTGGGTTTCTAACGCGTGTATGGCTAGCTTGTGGAGGGTTTTTCGTAATGTTGTCAAACCCAGCCCGACCAGGTCGACCAGGAACCTGCGTCCTGGCCTAAAAATCGGGTCAGGTCACATTAAAAACCCGTCGGGTCAAACCCGGTCAACGACTCGGTTGTCCCGAGAAATCCGACAGACCCGAACTCGGGTTTTATATATTTTTATTTTTTTATTTTTTAAATATTTTTTTAATAATAATTAATGCCTCGGTCGACCCCGAGTCGACTCCGGGTTGACCCTCTGACCCTTGACCCAATCTCTCGGCTGATGCTTGGGTCGGGTCTGAAAATATTAGTTTTTCGACTTTAATAAGGTAACTTGATCATCTCATCATGACAAAGTTGTTGGTGCTGTTGGATTAAGTTTTGAAATTTGTACTGAAAGTTGGATGATTTTGCCCCTATAGTTGTTCGGTTGAGGGGTGATTTTTCGTGTTGATGTAATTTCGGTTGTTGCTTTAGGGTATATGGTTGTGTCCCTAAAGCGGTGATATTTGCATATTTCCTAATTTACAGATCGACTGGTTGGGCCGCTCGATATTATGTCACTTTTCTTTATTATTGTAGTTATTTACTTTCGCATTAGAAGTCATTGTGTGGGGTGACATTAGGTTTGAGGTTACCGTGAAAGGGTAACCATTGCTTGTTGCTAGAACTAGAAATTATTGATTTAATTCATGCTATGTATTCTGTATGAATTTTGATATATTAATTTCTATATGGATTTGAAATATATTGCACCTTAGATGTTCTTTTACCATTTAGAAATGCCTGTGACCTTGGAAGTATGATAGGCTGAATTCTGTATGATATGTTCCTATACTTTGCTTGTGGTCATTGTATATTTTGCACGTCATGTTTATGCACTTTTTTGGATAAGATGATAACACTTGGGGCTTTTGATGGCATGGTGACTTAGTTTACTAGAGCATGTGATGGCATGATTTTAGGTTTAAGTTAGTCTGAAATGTAAGGATTTATAACTACGGTATATTTTGGACTTTCTTATGGGAGTTTGTCCCAAATTGGATAGAAAAGGAAGAGTGGAAGGTGTTAGAAGATGGGTGAGGCGAACGATGTTACTGGATCAGGTAAGATCCGAGTGAGGCTTATTGAGAATGTGCTTGATGTTACTGCATGTGCATCTGTATGAAATCCTTTCTGCATGTTTTATTACTTAATTTGTGCATTATTTTGTGTAGAATTTTAATTAATTTGATATGTGTTCTTTACATGAATTTTTGTGTGATCAATTTTACTATGTTTAATGTGAGTATATGCATAGTGGATGAGTGCATTTGCACTAAGTATATCTTTCGATAATGGGCAGAATAGATGCCTGGGGGTGTATTGGTGAGATGTATGGGGAATAGTTTGACATTTGAATCACGAGTAGAGATGTGACTAAATGTTTGAAGTCCTCTATCTGTCAAAATCCTAGTCGGGTGAAGTGTAAGAGTGACACTTTGATCACTTCTATTAGGTGGAGCCTATTATCCACTTATGATGAGAGAAGTGAGGTTTTAATAGAGGAGCATCCTATGCACTTAGGATCCATTGTTGTTTACTAGTTACACACGTATGGTGATAAATCTAGTGAGCATAAGTGCCAGTGTGTGTAATATGTATCCTCGAGGTGTGAGCTACGTGGAATGGGATATGAGAATTGTGGTGGATCTTTTCATGACATCATTTATGAATTGTGTTGTATATGGTTGTCGTTGCGTATGATTAATTTGGAGTTAGTCTTATATGCCTTAATTGGTGAACATATTTTGAAAAGATTGTGTATTATCCTGTGGTTATACCTTCATTGCATGTGTTATATGTTCTTGATTGATTAATGTGATTATTTGTCTTCCACTTGGGTGTTCTTGATCTTATTCCTAGTGCGTAAATGGAGCAGGTATGATGTATGTTTCAAGTTCGAGACACAAGGGAAGGTTTGTGATTCCAATTTTTATTGGATACCTCGATTGAACAAGTATAAACATTGTGTTGTTTGCTTGCAAGTTGATTGAATATCAAAGTGGTGATTTGTTGCTCGACTCGAAAATGACTTGGGGCCATTGGAAACAACTTAATTTCTCATGGCACATTTTGAAGACCCACTAGTGTTGGCCCATTTTGTAGTTTTGTGTCTTGACCTTGATCAGTTAGTTGGCCCATTTACGAGTGTTGTTGTGTATTGGGATTTTGGGTAGTTAAAGTTGCCTAAATGGAGCAACCAAGGAGTGTTGGTTATTAGAGTCAAGCTAGGTATGTTTGGTATTCGTTTGGATGTGTAACTAAGCTTAATTTGTTGTGAATCAGGGGAGAAACATATTCAAAGTATATGCACGTCTTCACAGTCCCAATAACCTAAACAAGTGCGAAACTCTTGGTATTCCTTCTGACTTTCTGCTCCATTGTATGTCATAATCTAACAATTAATCCTTCTAAGATCCAACTATTTTGAATTTCTTTACTTCATAAACGTACGACCATTTGCATTCAAACCCTTTATTTTCTGATCTTCCATAAATAGTGTTAAACCTTCAAACCTTTTTTCACAAAAACATACTCTCATCTTCCATCATCTTCATTCCTATATGGAAAACACCACTTCATTGATAACTATAAAAATGATTAGTCCTAAGAACTCAGAGAAGTGAATACTAACTCTTCTTACTATAAAGATGTTATTTTGGTTTCGTTAGTTCTGTTGTTTTCCTTGATACCTCCATTTGTATGGAAGATATAGAAAATATTCTTGACCATGAACATCTTCTCACCACCCCTCTCCATTTATGATCCCCAGAGGAGATTCTTTTGGCAAGGTAAATTGCTTGCTAAGAGTACTTCTTAGTTTGCTGCCAGACTGTTTTGACCTCCATGGCACCTTAACTTCTCTGACAGGAATCTTACAGTGATGCATTTAGGAAACAAATGAAGATTGATCTTATTACTTGAATGTAGGATATCTTCTGAAATATTAACAAATTACAAACAAATCAGTAATATTTATTCTAAAACAATAATATTTTATCCTAATTTGACATATAAATAAGTGTATAAAATACACTTATCAATAATTGTTGGCCATGCTTGGAGGTAAAGTTTCGAACTGGATGGTGACTGATTGTCCATCATCATCATCATCTTTTCGTTAGTACTCAAGTTTTGACTTTCCGGCACATCAACTTGTTGATATCTTCCCATGGGCTCCCTCGAACTCTCACTTTGTTTGGCTTTGAGAATATTCTGGTTCTCCACACTGATGAGATTTAAGGCTTTGGGTTGTCCTACCTTATTTTTATCTCATCATTCATCCATAATTCCTTTGGAAAAGCCTCTGTCACGTCCTTGTCATTGCTTTTATGCCTATATGTACTAATTTTTTCTTTTATCCCCAAACAGCTCGAAATTGATTTGGTATTTGTGTTGAAGGTTAGGATTACATATTATAGATTGGAGAACATCTAATTAATCCTAAGTAGAATTACATAATTAAATCACCCCACATATACACGTCATATTCTCACACGAGTAAAAATTCAATATTGACTATGTGCATAGTTCGTAAGACCTTACACAGATAATCAATACAGTAAAAGCACAAGGTCCACTTCGGTATTCTACATACAAAAATATTTATTTCAAACACACACACACACACACACACACATTTATATAGATTCATTTCAAGAAAAGAACAAGCATCTTGATAATTATCCACCCAAAGCCAAAACATTACATTGTTCCCAATGCAAAAGCAAAAATAAGAAAAATTAAGGAGTAAAAGATCAGAAACTCTCCAGAGGCTGATTTGAAGAATGATTGGGCTGATCAGATTGATTGAATGACATAGTAGATGATTCTCCAACTCTTGTTTTGATGTAATTGTACCTATAAAAACATAAGTAGATTATAGGATAGTGGGACCACACCTGGATAAGTCTCGACAAGTCTACTGAAGAGAGACATTTAAACATGTTTTTTGTAACTTTTCATTTTATTAATATTCTCATTTTTATTTCTTTAATTTCCATTCAGTATGAATAAATTCTAAATTGCGTAATCATAAACAATTAGAGATGTCATAAATTTTTGGGGCGTTCAATACATATTCTTTTGTAATATTGAAAATTTTAATTGATACTTTGCACTATTTTTCTGAAATATTGATGTGAATAATATGTAAATAGCGAAGGTAAATTGTAATTTTTAAAAAATGGATATTTATTTCCATTATTAAAATATACAATGTTTCTTTAGAAATAAGATAGCAAATATTTTTCTAGAATTTTGATTTGTATAATTGTTCTTCTTCAAGAGTAACAACGTGATATTATGATTTATGTCTTTACATGAAATATTATTCTATAATATTGACACAAAAGAAATTGTGATTGAGTAATAAAACTAATATTCTTTTGGAATATTGAAACTACCAATAACAAAATATTCTTCTGGAATATTGTTTTTGAATTGATGCCCATTTAATTTAATTGTAATAATAATACAATATTCCTCTAGAATACTGGTACAAAGAAATAAATTATATTATACCATATATATATATATGATCAATCAATATAGTCAAAACGATTACAAATCGAATAACATATACTGCTTGTAGTTGTGCAATTCAATTTAAGAGAACATAAACCTTTTTATTTTGAATAGGAAGAAATAATTTCTATGTCAATTCTATTGACTGTGACTTTGTGACTTTTTAAAGGATTAATTTATTAGTGCTCAATTGGCTAGAACTTCTTCTTGATAACATGTTACAAACTAGAGAGAAATGAGAAGAAAATATAGATAAATCAATAAACTTGTGTATTTTATTAAGAATCAAAGTAATAAACTAAAACTGCAAGGCTATAAATGTCATTTACTAATGAATACATTATTTACAACAATTTTACCCTAATTGTACTTAAAACTATTTCAATAAAAAAAGAACAAATAGAAACACAAAGAGGGACATAAAGTCAAACCTCCTAATCAACTTACAATGCTTTAACAGATGAACTAACAAGAGATTATACAAAACAAACTACAGAAATTATAAGGAAACCTACTGAAAAAATTGCAGTGTTTAGAGATATATAATACCAGTAACCAACAACCAGCCAAGATCATCCCTTTCCAATTCTGATGTTTACCATTAAGGATCTGTTCGAAAATAATGTAGAAATTATAAATTTCTTTTATGTTTTTGAGGTAAAATATATGGTTATTACAAAAAAGA
Organism: Ligustrum vulgare; assembly: GCA_963555705.1. Classification (NCBI taxonomy): domain Eukaryota; kingdom Viridiplantae; phylum Streptophyta; class Magnoliopsida; order Lamiales; family Oleaceae; genus Ligustrum; species Ligustrum vulgare. Next base: position 57,063,527 of record OY743168.1, on the reverse strand, counting down.
ACATTTTTTGTAATGATCTGAACTTCGTACTTAAAGGTTCTCTTATGTAGAATCCACTCTAGGAGAACTTAAATTCATCTTATCCCTCATGGACCCAACTTAAATCTCTCATAAGACAGATATCTTATGTTCAAATTTGAGGAGGCGGTAGAAATCACGAGGGGAAAGATGAACCCAGACTCTCCTAAAGTAGAAAAATACATAAGTTAAAGCCTTGAACATAGATGCTGGGTTATTACACTCGTGGTTTGAAACCTTTAAAGTGTGAACGGGTTAAGGATAAATAGAAGGATTCTATCCATCAGTTGGCTTTAAAAAAATTATTTTGAGCACCACATTTAAAATTTTTTAAAAGGCCAGAATGGTTAGGTATAACCTACAAAGATCTGAAAGATTTGGAGGGAAGTATGCAATTATCACATATTTTTATAGTAAAATTGCATATACTTTTCTCTCTCTCTCTCTCTCTCTCTCTCTCTCTCTCTCTCCATATGTAAATTGATTGGTATAAATTTAGAGTTGAGATTGCATATATCATATGGAAATTTAAGTAGTTTGACAATATTATTATCCTGATAAGTGCGATTTGTGCATTTGGGTCATAAAACTAAAGGGTGTTCCCAACATGGAATTTGAAAGATTTTAGAATTTTATAATATTGCACATATCCTCAATTTGGAATTTTATAAAATATGTCAAAATCCAAGGTTAGCAATATGTATTTCAATTGATTCCATAAGATTCCGGTGTCTTAAAAAATCTATGAATTTCAGTGAGTTTCTTGTATGAACGGAATTGAATGGATTGTTATGGATTTTAAACCATAAATATGAAGGCAAAATTCTTCAAGAAATTCAAACATGACCTCTTGGATTTCCAATTCCACCATTTTTTTCCAATAAAAATAGAAAATAATAATAAAAAAGAAAAAAATATATCTCACGTATTTCTCTCAACTTGCACATTGCCCTCGCCTACATCTCCCTCCTCTCACCACAACATTTCAAATACTCGTTCTCTCTCTCTCTCTCTCTCTCTCTCTCTCTCTCTCTCTCTCTCTCTCTCTCTCTCTCTCTCTCTCTCTCCACCACCACCACCACCACACCGTCACCTCTCTTCATAACAGCCTTTTGATTTAACAAAAATGCGCATCAGACGGATCAAATACAAAATTCATTCGATCAATATCGAAAACCTCAATGTCAAAAACTCCACAGAGTCGCCCTCTTTTAGCATGAAACTCAATGCACAAATCATTGTTAATAGCATAAATTTTGGGCCATACAAATTTGAAAACAATTATCTTTACATTCTCGTACAAGAGAATTCTGTAAGGATTTTAATCAATCGTGTGGGCTTATATGTGAATTATTGTGTATTGAATAAAAAACTATCAAATTTGGTTAAGCTCATTTAAAGTGATCTAATAAGGATTTTATATATATCGGGATTTAATGCATCTAATTAATGTATGGACTTTTATGTGTAGATACCAGACCATTACCTAATTCATGATGGGCCGAATTAGGTTAACTGGCAATTCAGTATATAAAGTCGGTTATGGTCCCTGAATCGTACGTACTGTTCATTTTGTCTGACATCCCATCATCAGAGAGAAAATAAGGACTACGTATTGATTTAGAAGATCCAACCAACCGAATCGTTCATCGTGAATCATATTTGATTAAGGTACGCTTCAGCGTCAGTTATTTAATTCTTGATAATTCAGTATGATGATTTTGGACTGTAGATAAATTTATATGTGATAGAATTTTCTAACAAGTGATATCAGAGCCAATCATCAAGTTGGATTATCAAATCTGTGTTTAATAATACAGTACGAATCTGGATTTGGAAAATCTGAAAATTTTGTCTAATGCCGATTAAATATGGATTGCCGAAATTGGGTTTTCGTATGAAGATTTTTTAGGAAATAACTTGAGATTTAGTTTTATTTCTGTTGAATTTGAATTTGGGTTCAGTTTCTGTATCTATATTATACCGTGTATAGATGTTTATGGACATGTATGTGTATATGCTTGGATTCGATTTTGTGTATGGTTGAATATGGTGTTTTGAATCTGGGTTTTGGTTTTGGTATTAAGATTCAGCAATCAAATTCTGGCTGTGTATATATTTGGTTTTGTGTATTGTGATCGAAAGTTTGGGATGTTGGATTTTTCGATTTGGGTTTTGGACGGTTTTGAGATGTAGCAGTCGCCGACAATGGGCACGCAGCAGTGGGATTTGTGCTGCGCGACGCACCGCAGTCGAGCAGCGCCAGGGATGGCACTGTGTCGCAATGGATGTCGCCGGGAATGGTGCTGCATAGCACGCGGCGCTGCTTCGCGTAGGTAAGCAGTGTCGTTAGGTGCGGAGGGGCTGCTCCTGTTTTGGCGGCGGCTAAGGTTTAAACCCTAGCTGTCACGATTTTGGGACAGGGACTTCAGCCGAAAATTAGAAGTCTCCAAGGACTTCTTTTGCAATTTTAGATAATTATGGTTAATTGCACCTCCAGTCCTCCCTGTTTATTTTGAAATAAAGCTTAAGCCCTACAGTTATGGTATTTTCGACCTAAGCCCCTAAGGTTATAAATTTTAAGTTGGGACCCTCTAAAAGTTCTGTGTTTCACAATCCAGTCCCTACAATTTGAAAATTTTCCAAATTGATCCCTAAAGTTTGAAAAATTTCTAATTTGGTCCTTAATGTTTGAAAATTTTCATATTTAGTCACTAAAGTTTGAAAATTTTCTAATTCAGTCCCCTAAGGTTTGAAAATTTTCTAATATAACACCTAAAGTCCTAAAATTCTCTAATTTGGTCCATATAGTTTGAAAATTTTCATAAAATTTTCATTTTCAGTCCTTAAAGTTTCCAAATTCACTATTTTGGACCTCTAAAGTTTGATTTTCTTTCAAATTGGGACCTGAAGTTTGGAATTTCTCTAAATTGGCCAATAAGGTTTTGGAAAAATTGTAATTTAAACCCTTCAAGCTTAAAATTTCACATAATTGGCCACCTAAGGTTTAAGAAATATTGCAATTGACTCTCTCAACTTAAGGATTGCTTTATTCTAAAGTTTTGAATTCTATAATTCAAATCCTAAAGTCAAAATATATGCACATCAGTGATTTTAGTTTCAAATCTTGGTGCATCAGAATCTTTTGAGAGATATAATATTCGAAAGTAAGTTAGTTGAAGCAACATGTTACCAAAGCAACCTCTCTTGTGGATATTAATTAACTTTGAATATTAGAAGGTATTTGTGTGTGTTATTCATTGCGGATATTGATCTGCCCAAAGGAAGGTCAATATTTGGCTCGAATTTCACATGCACCTGTGGTGATAAACAACTGGCAATTATTTGGTTTAACGTGTGACCAATAAATCGGTCCAAAGAAAGGTTTATTGGTTAACATGTCTTATTGCCAGAATTTGATCACTACACCAAGGGAAAATTAGGTGTTTGTGTGTTATTTCATGCGGATATTGATCAGCCCAAAGGAAGGTCAATATTTGGCTTGAATTTCACATGAACTTGTGGTGATAAATACGTGACGGCTATTTGGTTTTATGTGTGATCAATAAATCGGTCCAAAAAAGGTTTGTTGCTTGACATACATGTTTTACTGTCAGTGTTTGATTACTACACCAAGAGTACCACTTACAAGTCAATATTTCTGTCCAAAGACTAAATATTGATGTTGTGCTAGGTATCTTGTGATGGGCCCTACCATTGTTTGAAAGTATGATTTGTATAATAAAGTATTTATGTGAGCTATTTAATTTAAGTGTTTTCTATTCGGTTTCAAATTCTGCTAATAGTATATCTCCAAGCTCAAATTTAATCCCTGTATTTATGGAACAAACTTCAAGGATCAAAACAAGAACATTAACTTTTCGTTGGATGCATAAATCTAGACCGTGTACTAAGGATTGAGCAACCTGCTCCTCTTACGGATGAAAGTTCATCTAATCAAATGAGGAACTTTGAGAAGTGGGATTGCTTAAATTACGTAAGTCTCATGATCATTAAGTGCGGCATTCCGGAAGCCTTTAGTGGCATAGTATCTGAGGAGGTAAATGATGCCAATGAATTCCTTGCCGAAATTAAGAAACGTTTTGCGAAAAACGATAAGGTTGAAACAAGCACGCTTATGCAAAGCTTGATTTCAATAAAGTATAAAGGCAATGGAAAAATAAGGGAGTACATCATGTAGATGTCTCACACTGCTTCAAAACTTAAGGAACTAAAACTCGACTTGTCTAATGACTTGCTCGTGCATTTGGTATTGATATCGCTTCCTGCACAATATAGTTAATTTAAGGTTAGTTATAACTGTCAAAGTAGAAATGGACTCTAAATGAGCTCATTTCATAGTGTGCAAGCTTCTTGCACAATTCAGTCAATTTAAGGTTAGTTGTAACTATCAAAGGGAGAAATGAACTCTAAATGAGCTCATTCTATTTTGTGTGCAAGAGGAAGAAAAGTTGAAGCAGGATAGAACTGAAAGTGTTCACTTGGCAAACACCTCTAAAGATAAGGGCAAGAAAACAAATAAAGAAAATAAAGTTGTTAAAGGTTCAGAACAAAAGAAACCACATAAAGACATTAACGATTGTTTCTTTTGCCATAACTTTGGACATTTGAATAAAGATCATACATAATACCAACTAAAGCAGCTGCTAAAACACCTTATGAGCTTTTAACAGGCTTAAAGCTTACTCTAAAGCATTTCCACATTTGGGGATGTCCAGCTAAAGCTAGGCTTTATAGGCCACATAAAGAAATTGGACTCTAAAACAGTAAGCAGCTACTCTATTGGTTATTCTGAGCGTTTAAGGGGCTATTAATTTTATGATCCCACACTTAAGTCAACTTTTGAAATGGAAAATGCAACATTTTTTGAGGATGTTGAGTTTGGGGGAGAAATAAGGTTAGAGATATTGTCTTTAAGGAAGAAGTTGAGGAATGATCGATTTCGATTCCTATTGTTGCTTTTGACAATGTACAAGTTTTTATACATGTCATTGATCAACAAACATATCCGGAACCTCAATTCGACAATATTGAAGAACCTCCCATCCAAAATAAGGTAAATTTCAGAAGTACAAACTCAACAACCTCAATAACTAAAGTCATTAAGGAGATCCACGAGGGAAAGAGAAAAAATGCTATTCCGGATAATTTAAATAGTATTTTCCAAGAATATAAGGAAATAATGGAATGGTGGAAGATGATCCAATCAATTCCATCAGGCCATGCAGGGTTCTAACTCTCAGAAGTGGATTGATGTCGTAAATAAGGAGTATAAGCATATGCAAGACAATAAAGTTTGGGATCTTGTCCCATTACCAGAAGGTGCGAAGCCCATTGGTCTTAAATGAATTTTTAAACCAAGAGGGATTCGAAAGGTAATTTGGAAAGATATAAAGTTCGTCTTGTAGCTAAGGGCTTTACACAGAAAGAAAGCATCGAATATAAAGAGACTTTCTCTTCAGTTTCAACGAAAGACTCTTTCAGGAAAGTCAGGTTGTTGCACATTTTGACCTCGAGTTACATCAAATGGATGTTAAGATGACGTTTCTCAATGGAGACATTGATGAGACGGTTTGCAAATTAAAGAAATCCATTTATGTGCTCAAGCCAGCTTCTCGTTAAGGGTAATACAAATTTCATCAAGTAATTATCTCATTTGGTCTTGAGATTAATGTTGTTGATGGTTGTGTGTATTACAAGTTCAGTGGGAGTAAGTGTATTTTCCTGATTTTGTATGTTGATAACATATTGCTTTCCACCAATGATATAGGCATGTCACATAAAATTGAGAGATTTTTTTATCAAGGAATTTTGAGATTAAAAATCTTGGTGACATCTCTTTTGTATTAAGAATTCAGATACATCAGGATTGCTCTCGGGGTATTCTTGGATTGTCACGAAAGGGCTATATCGATAAAGTACTTAAGAAGTTTGGCATGCAAGACATAAATCAGGGGGCACCCTTATTGCTAAGGGAGACAAATTAGTCTCAACTAATGCCCGAAAAGTAATCTTGAAGTTAAGGAAATGCAGAAGATCTCATATAGTTTAGCTATAGGGAATCTGATGTATACTCAGGTTTGTACGCGTTCGGATATTGCGTACATTGTTGGGAACTATGGAGATATTTAAGTAACCCTGGGATGGATCATTTGGAAAGCAGCCAAACATGGGTTATAAGGTATTTAAAGAGAACAAAAGATTATATGCTCACATACAGAAAATCGGATCAGTTGGAGATCATATGGTATTATGATTCCGATTTTTTCTAAATGCCAAAACAGTAGAAGATCCATATCAGGCTACATCTATCTGCTAGTTGGAGGAGCTATTTCTGGAAGGAGTGCTTAACAAACACTTTAGCTTCTTTCACTTGGCAGCACAGTTTGTAGCAATTTTGGGGGCGTCTAATTATGGAATATAGCTGCGAAATTTTGTCACTGGGCTACATATTCTGTACGGTATAGAAAGACCACTAAAGTTATATTGTGACAATAACTCAGCAGATTTATATTCCAGTAACAATAGGAGCTCAACTAAGTCAAAATACATTGACATAAGTTCCTGGTTGTGAAGGATACAGTTCAGAGTGGACACGTGTCAATAAGAGTACATTGGGACAAACTCCATAATTTCGGATCCGCTTACTAAAGTATTACAACCCAAGGTCTTTCATGAGCACAATACTCATATGGGTGTTGTATTTCTTAAGGATATTTAGTTTCAGTGGGAGTTTGTATTTTGGGTGCATTAGACACATTTATTGTCCTTTTGAATACAGTTTAAAGTTAAAGTTATTTACAACTGTATGGTTTCAGGTTTATTATCTCTGAACTCGTTTGAGGACGATCTCACTAAAGTTGGACCAGTTGGAAATAGGCATGTTGAAGATCACATTACATGTAATTTCCATGCTTCACATCCATACTTGATCAATGTCATTCAGTTATGTCGATATACGTGACCATTGATAGGTTTAGTTACGATTAATGTAGCGAAAGCCGCTTTGATCCTATGTTGATATAATTGATAGACCGGATTGTTTGGGGATGAATTAAATAAAGATAGTAAAATTCTGAGTACTCATAAGGTTATGATTGATATACAATTGTAAGGTTACACATATAGCCCAAGTGGGAGATTGTAAGGATTTTAATCAATCTTGTGGGCTTATATGTGAATTATTGTGTATTGAATAAAAGACTATCAAATTTGGTTAAGCCCATTTAAAGTGATCTAATAAGAGTTTTATATATATCAGGCTTTAATGCATCTAATTAATGTATGAGCTTTTATGTGTAGATACCAGGTCATTACCTAATTCATGATGGGGCCAATTAGGTTAACTGACAATTCAGTATATAAAGTCGGTTATGGTCCCTGAATCGTACGTACTGTTCATTTTTTTCTGACATCCCATCATCAGAGAGAAAATAAGGACTACGTATTGATTTAGAAGATCCAACAAACCGAATCGTTCATCGTGAATCATATTTGATTAAGGTACGCTTCCGCTTCAGTTATTTAATTCTTGATAATTCAGCATGATGATTTTGGATCGTAGATAAATTTATCTGTGATAGAATTTTCTAACAAATTCATGTCGGAGAGGTCGTAAATTCAAAGTCAAATGCCATTTTTTTCAACAAAATAGATGAAGATTTCTTTGAATGTTGATTTTGAATTTGTGTTGAGAAATTCGAGTTTGGTTAGGGACATTTCTTCTGAGAGATTGTAATTCAACAGGGTTTCCAATTTGAGAGGAGGTTGGGTTGATGAAGGTATTGAAAAAAAACAAAGCTGCAAACATGAATTGCAACACCATATTGATTCAGCCCAAAAAAAAGAAGAGAGAGAGTAGTTGAAGAATTAAAATGTGATTGAAAATTCGGATTTTAAATTCTATTCCTGCATATCAAATATTTACACTGTGAAACAAAAGAGATAGGATAAGAAGAAAAATCTTAGTATTAAAGATTGCGGTGTACATAAATATTAGTAAGAAAAAACTAAGAAGGATGTTTATGTCATTATATTTGTGTCTATTTTAATAAATAAATAAAAATTTTAAAATAGTGATGTAGAAAATATTTTTCGTGGTGGCAATATTGTTGCACTTCAACAAATTCCATCAAAATGTACTCAAATCCACTAAAATTCGTGGAATAGAGTTCCATTAAAATCTGAGAGATTCTATAGAATTTTATTAAAATCCATAAAATTCATGAGAATTCATGAATCTAAAAGTTTCACTAAATTCTATGATGGGGACTTCCCCCAAGTCATTAATTTGTTGATTTTCTACCTAATATCATTTTGTTTCACTTTAGGACCGGTTTCTAAGCACTTGTAGAAGAAAGGAGGAAAACAAGGTTAATTTTGAAACAATTTGGAAAGAGATGAGAATAAGCTACACATGATTCGAAGTTGAATGATCAAAATGAACGAAATTCATAGTAGATGATCGAAATTGAAGAGAAAATGCATTCAAATCTGAGAAAGATGTTGATAGTCCAACATTTTACAATGTGCAATTGTCCAAACAATGAACATAGCCGCAGCGATAAAATTGTAAGACAAGCCGCATTCCAAATCTTGTTCATTTTTCAGAATTTCACTCCAACAACAAACCTTTTAGAGCCGCAATCTCTCAGACATTCTGGGAGATTTTTGGGAGGGATATAAACAAAAGTTATCAACTCAATAAATTTAATTTTAGAAAAGGAAAACTAAGGTTAATTGCATGAAATTCACCCCAGAAGATTAGAACGAAGAATGTGGATTAATTACTCGTTCAAATTCTTTCTTATTTCTTTATCTCCTTTTCTTTCTCTTAGCAAGTTAGGCTAGATTAATTTTGCATTAAGAACACGATGAAACTTGTATCATCACTCTTTAACTTTTTGAAACTTGTTCTTTGATATTCAAAATACCAGTTCATTTTTCTCTATAATTATAAATAAGAGCACTGGGGTTGTATGAGTGTTGTGGCTTGTCTTGCTTTTGAAAGATTGCAACTAACATAGTATTTAGTTTTTCTAAAGTTTGATACATAGTATAAATATATCACGCTATGCTTTACGTGGTCCTTAAGATTCACAAATCCTTAATGCATTCATGTATGTTCTCATTACTTATAGAGATATATGTATGATATGTTTAAATCTATTCGAGATAGATTGTTAAACAAATGAGAAATATTAATCTTTTATTATTAATTAAATCGTGTTGTCAAATTCAAATGTTCAGATTTTAAAGGGATTCAATATGTTTTCATTACCTTATTTTTATCACACTTGCATTCATCACAATATTTCATTAATTTTAATCATTTTAGGTCATATATGCATTAATTAATTAGTTAAAATTTAGCTTTAGAAAAATATTGACTTCTATAATTTCCGTTAAGGCCAAGTTATTTCGAAATTGAACCATTACAATCTACGTGGATATGATATTGAACTCAAATTTCATTTTTTTTTTTACTTGTACAGGATCTGTACACGTTATTGGGAATTAAACGCAGATTTTCTCTCTACTTAATGCTGTTGGAACTTTTGATATTCAATAAATACTTGACCAAATAAGAAAATAAAGAACAATAACGTCAAAATTTACAGATAGCCAAAGTTTTTTCACTATATAATAAGTTGTTATAATCATATAGAATTTCACTCATCAAACTTTCAAGTGTTGTAGAAAAAATATCCAAGTTTTATCACATCTACAAATTTCAACTTCTTTGTACAACTCAAAGAAAATTAGAAAATCCAAGATGTTAGACTACAATTTTTTCTCACAATACTCTCTAGTCAACATGCTTTAAAATAATGAATAACATCATCTATTTATATGAGCAACTATTACATAGAATAATCAAATTTCAATTAACCAAGGAAAATAACTATATTTCTTAATGCTGAAAGGAAATCATATGATTTATTTTAAAATAACTTAATTTTTATTTTAATTCTTCTTTGCAATATTAGAAATTATCCAAACTTCAAAATAATACTAATTAAAATCTTTTAAAGAACATAGAACGAGAAATTAATTAGAATTAGTAATTCTTTGAGATAATTATCCCAACAGACTTGTGGTATTACACACGAAAAATTTTATAACAGTAACCATGTAAACCAAAAATATCAAAATAATTATATTTCCAGTCACCTAAAGTGATTAGATTTTAGCAACTTGAAGTAAAATTTATAAACTTTTTTAGTTATTAGATTAGATTTAGAAGTATTTGTTTTTACTTTTCTGTATGTTGGTGAAATATAGATTAATATTTTTTCTAGACTCTTTTTTCTTCTTTGTTTTTTCTTTTCTGTATGCATGTTAGTGAAATATAGATTAATATTTTTTTTCTAGACTATTTTTTCTTCTCATTTGTCACTATCAACTTGGGTGGGATGATTATTAGGGTTGGCAGCCCCGATTTTTTTTTTTAATCCGGATCCGCCCAGCGATCCGCCAAATTTCAGGTCGAGATGGATCAGCCACCTGATCCACGGGTCGATCCATTGAAATTTTTTTTAAATTTTTTATTTTTAAATTTTTTTTTATTAAAAAAACAATTTTCTATTAAATTTTATTTTTTTAATTTAAACAAGGCGGATCAGAGTGGATCGCCCCAACCTGCCCCGCCCCAACCGTTCCACCAATCCGCGGATCGGAATTTTTTTGGATCTGATCGACAGATCAATGGAGCGGATCGAATTTTTTTGCCATCCCTGATGATTATCCTTATTGGCTCCCCTTGACCTTTGAGTTGCAGGGTAAGCAAGTGTTTGGTAGAGTTTGATAAATAAAATTAATTGGTTTATAAAATTTATAAATTACACAAGTTCTCAAATTATTTTTTTAGCACACATATTTTTTTTCTTCAATTTTTGACAACTACTTTTTACATCAAAATTATAAATAAATTAGTTTATAAATCACATGGTATTGATAATTTTAATTTAACAAAGATGCAAATTTTCATACACATTAACACGTAAAATGGCACACTGCACTTTGCATTAGAAATACGAGGAGAAGAAAATACAATGCAAGTAGGACTATTAATCGTTTAAAATGACAAAGATGCAATAGTTATTTGATATAAACCTTTTCCTTTTAAATAAAAGTAATTTTTTACAAATAATTACAGGAAATCTAAACATATTATAATGCACATTTAGCCCTTGTATTTTATTTTATTTTTTCCACGTATTCATTTTCAGCCATATATTTACATAATAAAATATTCTATACATAAATCAAGAGAAATTCTTACTTTTAACCACTCATTCTCCCAAAAATTACTATTTAAAAATTAATTTCTCTTGAAAAGAAAACTTAAAAAATCAATCTCTCTTGAAAAGAAAAGTCAAACATGTCCAGTTTCTAAATATAATAAGTAGAGCTCTATTAAATATTGTCCTCTTTCTTTACTTTATTCCATTCCATTCTCATTCTTATCCTTAAGTGAGAGGGATAATTGCACTATAGATCCATGCCCTATTGTTCTAGTAATAAGTTGGTTCTGAACATTTTAAATATGGTAAATGGATCTTCAAGCTTTTATTATATTGATGATTAAATTAAATTAGTCATAGATAAGAAGATGGTCCAAATTTCGTAAACTGGCACATGACCTTCAATTGTTTTAACTTTATAAAGCTATATTTTGCATATTATCACGTGTCTCTAGAAATTTTAAGCGAAACATATCTCATTAACACGTTAACAAATATTTAAATATCTTCCATATTCAAAGTCTAATTTAGACAATCAAATATGATAAATGGAGAAATTACCGTGACATTTGCATTTTTAGGAAAAATTCGCGCCTATCAAACATGCCCAAATGTATTATAAGTATCTTTTTAGCTGCAATGTAACGAATCTATATCTACTGTATCGATTTGATTATCTCACTATTGAAGTGTCAAAATCTTACTTTAAGGGCGTGTTTGATGATAATTGTAGAAAAGAAAAATGAAAACAATTTCCATGAAATTCATTTTTTCAATCCTCCAAAGAATTCAAACTCTACAAAATCATGGAAAATTTCAATCTTTTCAATGCTAATCAAATACTCCCCAATTATTAATAATTTTAGCTCTTTACTTGGCCCTTGTTTGATACTTATTATTCAAGATCTCATTTTTTAGAAAATTTATCTTCAACCACAAATTCTACAAATAAAATAATTTATACATAAATCCAAAAATATTCTCTACTTTCTAACAACAAATTCTCCAAAAAATTATGATTTCAAACAGCGGCTTAGTGAACTTTCCCCTTAATTTGACACTTCAATAAGCTTGTTTGGTAAATGATATTTTCACCATTTTTTTCTTCAAATTCTTAACCACGTATTTACATGGATCCATTACTTTTAACGTTTTTCAATCATACATTTTTAAATTCTCGAACATATATCTAAGATCAAACACTCTAATAGCAAAAGTTTTAATGGTGGCATAGATCGCATGTATGATTTGGTAAAGAGGCATAGTTTTGGATCCATTAAGGCTCTGTGATGTGATTCGAAGTAGGCATCGGAAGGAGAAGTCAAGTTATTGACAATACAACAGCCACCTACGTGAAAAACGAAGTAAGTTACATGTTGGGGTCAATCCGAGAAGACGAACGGATCAAGTCGAACCGAAGTATCCAAGTTTGAGGTCCAGAACCAAGCTTATGATCGTAATGGTCCAAAGTAACGGCCGTAAAGATGTCTCGGGTCAAAACGAAGAATTGGGAAATTTTTATACTTACGGTCATAAATCATATTGTCACAACCGTAACATGTCCACGGGAGAAATTGAAGATTTTCAGCAAAACAAGACTTACGGCCATAAGTCCAGGAGTCACGGCCGTAACCCTTAAGCCGCAAGCTGATTACGACCCTAAATGAGTTCTTCACGACCGTAACTTCAATTTTTTTTTGGATTCTTATTTAATTTCCGTTTTTAGTTTATTATTTTCATAATTTAGGGTTCATTAGCGGCTAAACCTAGTTTATTTCAGTTTTTACTTTATATTAGCAACTTCATTCATTGTAAAGACACTTTTGAGATCATTGATATTATTTGAAAGAGAATTTTCTCTTGTTAAAAGTTGAGAAGTCCATTTATTTTTGTACTTATCAAAGATTGAGTCTTTATGGCTTTCACCCACGAACTTATTAAGGAATTAGGCAATCCTTGTGGCGTTCATCAATTCTAGTTCTTTCCTCCGCATCGTCAATTTCTTGCGTCGTGAGGTTTGGGTTGGAATACTATAATCTATTTTTATTGTTTCTTCGTTAAATCTGATTTTGATCTTTTCTAAGTTATTGTTTGTGTTTATTTCGCGTTTTTCGTCGAGATTCTCGAGTGAGATCGCGTCACTCTGTTTGTTAAATTTTTTTTGTTTAAAAACATATATTTTTTATTTTTTAGGTTAAATGTGTGATTAAAAAGTGAAGAGAGAAAAAATGTGTGTAATTAAAAACTAGTATTTGCTCTCGTGCGATGCACGAGACATATAAATGATTAAAAAACATATATAACATAATTACAAATATGTATTATGTTATACATGTTTTTTAATACTATTTTATTTTAATAATAAATTCTTTAATAATTACGTTATCTTTAATACTGATTAATTATTATAGCTTTGATAAAATATCATACATTTTTAATTACTTTATTTTCAATACTATTTTATTATTAGCATAACATGTATTTAATTAAAACAATATATACACATATTTAGTTATATTATTTTTTAATTACATAATTCAATTACATTATTTTAAATATTGTTTTATTATTACAGCATTATTATTATTAATTAAAACAACATACATTTTTAATTATGTTACTTTGTAATACTATTTTTTAAATTTAAATTTTTAATTATATTCTTTTCATAACATAATTAAGTTATGTTCTTTTCAATAATGTTTTAATTATTATAATAACTTTTTTAAAACAGTACTTTTTTTTACTTATGTTATTATTATTAATCCATCGTTTAAAAATGTACGTGGTTGTATCCTTTTATGAATATAATTTTATATTCAAACTCTACATCGTAAATCCAAATTATAAACATATATTGAAAATATCAACTAATTAATAATTGAATATATAACATTACTAATAATGAGATAAAATCATTTTCAAAGTGACTGTTTATATTCTCTAGATAAAAGCAATTTTGAAATGTATATAAATAATCATTTTTTTTTAATCTCTATAAACCATGAATTTTCATTTTAGTAAAATGTAAAAAAGACGGAAAATTATGTGGTGTTATATTTGACCACTTTATTATTATATTATAATATATATATAAAGATTGATTTAAAAAATTATATTGTAAAAACATGTTTGCGAAGAGTCCCAGAAATAAATAATATGAATACTCGTGCGAATAGATAATCATTCCTATTTGAATTTTGACCATCAAAAGCGTTGAATTTCCAAGCCCATGCTGTATTGTGACTACTACCTTTGTCATCAATCACCGTTTTCATCGAATCAAAGAGAAAGAAATAAAGAAAAAAAATTAATAATCAGAATTGCCTCTTGAGCTCTACTTTGTTTCGGCAATTGATTCCATCCTTTGGTTAGGTATTGCAGTTAATCTGTATTCATCTAAATATTTATTGGATAGTGTATGAAAAATGGATCCAGAGCAGACGTTTATACGGGTTCAAGAGAGATTCTCAGAGATGCTGACGCCCAAAATCAGAGTCACGCTTGAGTATTTATTTCTTTTCTTAGCCATCACCCTCTTCAGTATTCTCGTTGTTATGCACGCAAATTATGTTCAACAGGTTTTTCCTCTTCTTCTTCTTCCGTTTTTTTTTCCCGTTTGAATTTCCATCTCTGGGTTGATGTTTCTTATTTTGTGTTATTGGGTAGTAAAATATCCTACTAATTATTTCCCAAAGGTTTTTTTTGATACGTTTGGAATTATTTATTTGTGTATTTATGATATTCACTGTTCATAATTTTAATGTGCAGCCTGGCTGTTCAAGTGAGCTTTCTGCAGTGGAGACGTCTGCGGCCCAGCTTATTCAGATTAAGGTTGTGAATTGATTTTATCCGTTTAACTCTTTATGTGAAGCCTATTTCTCTAGGCATGTCTACTGCATAATGTTCTTCATCAAATTCATTTGCGATTTATGTTTAATTCAAGGATTATGTTTCTGCAGTCTACTTTACATCAATATGAGTGATGATATTACAGTCGAAAAATGTGTTTACTGTTAATTGCTGATTCATTAGATTTTGCTAGTTCAAATGTCAAATTAACGGCACATTCTCTTATTGTGATGTAGATTACGAGTGCTGGATTGTGGTCACAAAATGAGCCCCATTATGATCCAACAGATGCTCATAAAAGAGAAACTGAAACTGAAAATGCAATTTCAAAGACAACAACAAATGTGGATGGAGATGGATTACCTCTTTTTGGGAAACAATCATGGTTGACTTGGATATCTTTTGGTGCAAGGAGGGGGAAATCTCTATCAAAATTCTTGAGCACTGAAAATGATTTTCTGGAATCTCGAGAAGAAGCTCGTGTCAGTAGTGAAAGCTTTAAAGCAGCAGCTGATGATGTGGTGGTGAAAACCAATAAAGATGGATCACGTGGCAGGTTCTTTATCTCTCCCAAAGAGTCACTGAAGGCAGCAATAATTCATATTTTTAGGAAGTGGCATGGGCGTATATCTTTCTTTTGGAGATTGGCAAGACGAATTCTTGGAGGTTTATGGGTGAGGAATTTATGACAACTTGAAATTTACCATACTGTATGCCTTATTTACAAACCCCCCCCCCCCCATTTTACTTCCTTGTCATGGACAAATTTGTGTGTAAGTGCATATGCGCTCATAGAACACCTAAAGCATGGGCTTTGAATTCAAGTTGGGATGTAAAAATCCCCCATGTATTTCCTGTACCAAAATGGAATGTCACTGGAAGGACTAAGGAGGGGATATTAGTGCTTTACTTTTAAAATCATTAATTAAAACTGGGGAGTTTTTAGTGAAGGGTAGTATGTTGTGCACATAAAATAATTGGGGTCGACTGGTTGCTCATAATTAGGGAAGTATAAACCAATTGTGCAATATAGTTTTAAATGTCTTTAAAGAGTTAAAAATCGCAATCCTATATGCATCTTTTGTTGTAAGCTGTACTTGTCATCTTAAATAATGAGGAAACACATTATATCCTAAGGACAATTTATTTATCTGCATTTGTGCATTGGATTTTTACTATATTCTCTATCATCCCTTTCCTTCCTCATTTTCTCAATGAGTTTTATGTTTTCCTGGAGTGAATTTGTTTGCTTTTTTGAAAGTGGGAGGCAAGTGGGGTTTAACACTTGAAAATAATTATTGCACGGTTGAAAATAAGAACGTAGCTTGAGAACAATATTCTGACTACATTTATCTGTTCTTTCATGGATGTTGCCTGTGAAGCTGATCCCTATCGTATTTGGAATTTTAATACATTGATATCTATTTTTAGTTTTGATTCTTATAATCTGTAAAGAGCTGACTTGGAGGGGTGCAATAAGGAGGGTGGAAGGATAAACTAACTTTGGAACTGTTCACTTAGAAAGAAGAGATGAAAGGCATGGTAGATGGGTGTAAAATAAACGTCTCTTCCATTAGTTTTCTTCCTCCAAAATAGCAGAAAACTGGACAGGCTAGAATCTAGAGTTGTAAACTTGATCAACAGTGGCCTCTTATATTTGAAAATATGTTAAAGGTTCTGGGTGAAAACGTTGTTTAGTTCTTAATAAATCAATTCTTGGTCTCTATGCAGGATATTGCTGGTATTAATTTGAATTTTGATTTTCCCAAGTGGCTAAAACTTTTGCATTTGGACAGGTTGAACTCCTATGCGGGTAAATTTTATATCTTCTGTTTCTGTTATTGCACTATATAATGCCATATTATAAGCTCATATGCATTCAGACTCATAAGTGTTTCAGATTCTTTCATCTGTAGTCCATTTGTCTAGTTTTTCCATTCTTGACAAAGCTGCAAAACATTTTAAGAAGTATCTCTTTCCTTGGGAGTTATTGTTGACATAAATTTAGAATCTAAGGCAATTGTGGGAAAAAGGAATCCGTTATTGTAAGACAATTTAAATAAACAAATTTGTCCACTCCATACGAGCTTGAGATTTTAGCAGAGGTGGTTCAACACACTCACGTGTTTCATCTTTTTATCAAATGTATGACGTGGAATCTTTATAATTGAGTAATGGTGAGATTTGAATTGAGAATCTTTGTTTGATTTGATGCCATGTTGAACCACATCATTTAAAACTTGTACTTTCTTTTAGAGAGGAAGGAGGTAACTAATTTATATTTGATCTCCAACACTTTGTAATTGATACAGTCCAATTATCTGATTGTATGTGCTATTTTAACTTTGAAATTGTTAGCTACTGAAGGAATATTATAGCTGTCGTCAAGCCTGCAAATCATGCAAGTCATTGTATTTTATTTTGGTGTGAGTATTACTTTATGAATAAAATTGTGTAATTGTCAGTTCGACTATTTCTGGCTTGAGTAATATGTTCTATTGCTTCTCTAAGAAAGATGAAGCCCACATCATTGTAGCAGGTTCTTGATTGCAACCGAAGACAAATGGGTGCAAAAGGAACCATTAGAGAACGAGATTTGTGCTTATTGAGTGATTTCTATTAGGTGTTACCATCTTACTTTTTAATAGATAACAGGACAATTATGAGCTACCTTCTTATTCTGTGGACGTATATAAATATTGACAGAGTATATGAAGGTGTTTGATGTCAGCTTAAAGCTTAGTGATTGGAATCTTGTCATATTTTTTAATCTTAGATTCTGATTGATGTTAACATTACAGTGCAGTGGCTTGAAAAGAGAAGCAAGGCATTTGAACCAGCTTACTTGTATACGATGGAGAAGGTATGCTTTACATTATTAGTTCACTCATTTTGGTGGCTCCTTTTACTAGGAAGACTTTTTTCAGTAGTACTGATGCATCTCTTGGTTTTCAACTATCCTTGATGCTGTAACTTTTATTTTTATTAGGGCTATTTCTTATTGCCTGAAGAGGCCAGATCAACACATAACATTCGTACCATTAATATTAGTATCTCAGCCCGACATACTTGTTTTGGCAACAGGTAAAGCTATGAACTTATCTCTCTCTCTCTCTCTCTCTCTCTACCCCCCCCCCTCCCCCTCCCTCCCTCCATTCCCCTCCCTCTCTTTTTCTTGATGATTATGATGAGCATGTACCTACAAATATCCATATAATTCTATTTCGACGAGGAAAGAGTGTTCTTGTGTCTTCAGATGGCTGCGCTAAGAGCCTATTTGGTAATGTGAAAAGTTTTTTTTTTTTTTGGATGGATATGTGGTTTAAAAATGTTCGAAAAGTCAAAAACTGTGGACTTGACTAAGAATTGATGGTTGAGATTGAGTTTGAAAAGTTGTTGTGAAATTTTTTTACTTTACCAAACAAGCTCTAAGAACTATCTAAGATAGAGGCCAAGGCCTAGCTCAAATGGTTGGAGACTTCCTAGCCAATGGATTGGGTTTGAGCCTTTTTATTTATTTATTTATTTATTTATTTATGTTTTAGGGTTGGGGGAGGGGGGTTGTGTGGTTGCTGAAATCCTTTCATCCCTCATAAAAAAACGCTACCTATGTCTTCACCAGCAGACTTCGTATATTGTATTGATTGAGTTTTTTGAATTCAGATTTGAATTTGGAAATTTTCTTTTGCTTTAAAGAAAATAACTTGCAAGGTAGGTCAAACATGTAGAAAGAGAGAGTTATTTATATATTTGATTCACTCGTTCATCTGTCTTAAATATGTTTTCAACAATTCTGACGAGCTAATAACTTTCATTACCCAATTCATTCGACTTTCATGCTGTACTTATAAGGGATGGGTATCATTTAACTGTTCATACCCCTTTTATATTACTCATTCAAAGTGCAATTGTAGCCCATGTTTGAGCCCCATTATTGTCAAAAAAAAATAAGGTGGCGTTCTGTTTGAATTTTATTTTGTATTTTCATTTTCGAAAATGTTTTGTGTTTTTATTTTCAAATTTGCTGAAAACGCGTTTGGTTTGTCATTTCTGAAAACTGTTTTTAAAAATGAAAAGCTGGAAAATACGTTCTGTTTGAAATTTTGCAGAATACTACTTAAACTATTTTTAATTAATTTGCTTGCAGAATATTAATGGCTAAAACTTAAATTTCCTTTCACAATACATTGAAAACATGGTTACATGCAACACACTAATGTGAGTATTAAGAGTCTATATTAACACAGCTTGGTCAGATTCGAGATTTGAGGAAGCTCTAGTTCTATTAAAATCCAGAAAATGCAAGTTCTTTTAAAACCACCAGAGTACATTTATCAAGGCATTTTTTGAAATATAACAAAAATTTTCACTTAATTTTTTTTTGTAATGTTGATATTGAATTCAATAAAATTTTATTTAAACTTAGTTCCAAGTTAGAATAATTCTTAATAATAATAATAATAATAATAATAATAATAATAATAATAATAATAATAATCTTTATTTGGGCTTAGTTCCAAGTTAGGATAATTTTTTAAAAAAAATAAATCCAAAGACGCGTTTTTCGCGTTTTGAACATTTTTTGTTAAAATACACATAAAACGAGGTTTTGGGCGTTTTGCGTTTTGTGTACAATTTTTTTTTTTTTTTTTTGTTTTCCAAAATGCGTTTTCGAAAATTGTAAAAAGAACGCGTTTTTAGTGTTTTCGAAAATAAAAACAGAAAACGACCTCGATACAGCAAAGAGAACAGGGCCTAAGTTTTGTAATAGTGTTCTCAGGAAAATGTGTTGTTAAAAAACTGAAAAAAGTTTTGGGTTTGCGTGTAAATTATTTTATTCATAAAATGTGTAGTTGAAAATAAGTTTGACAAAAATGATATTTTGTATAATGAGGCACAAAGAAGGGTGTAATTTTCCAGAGTTTGACATACTTAATAGAATTGAACCTTATCACCCTGTGCGTGTGAACACGCGCACACACCCCCATATTTTCTATTCATAAGTAGCAAATTACTTTTTTGGATTTTTCCAATAATTTTAACATGTGAAATATATTAGTTTCTTTTTAATTCTAGTGAAATAGTTGTATGTATAATTTCTGAAAATATAGATGTGAAGTGACTTATACACCTATACATAGGTTGTGTTTTGTAAGTTTTTCCTATTACTTTGACTCACAAGAATATTTGTAAACTGTAATTTATGTACGATATGCAAAATGTAAGTATGCCCTAATTCAGGTTGCGCTTGTTGAATTTCCTTGGGATAGTTTGCCAATTTAACATCTCAGTCAGTCTGATGCTGCCATGTGTCTTCACATTTGTCGTTGTTTTTACTTAAACACATTTCAGATACATATGGTACCAAACATGATTCTGTAACATAGTTTTGTTCTCAAACTAGTTATGTCAGTTATGACATAATGAATTCAACATCTAGATACTCTATAGTCTATACATCATAAAACAACAGGAAAACTGTGGAAAAAGTTTCTTCATTGTCATGGACCTGTGACATGCATTACTTCCACCCACTACACACATACTCAAGTGACTAGCTGCACTCGATAATTTTCTGAGCATAATTAATCTCATGAAATGTATCAAGTTGAACCCTCTTCCGCCGCCCTCACGTTGAAAAAGGAGGTGGATGGAAATGATCCTTCTGACCTGATGAAAGTCAGTGGAAATAGATATAGAGTACACAGTAACTGAAAATCAAGAACAAATCTGCAACACAAATTGAGTCGACATGTGCTCTTGAAAATACGAATGCTAACATAAATTATAATATTCTCTGTAGGTGGCAGCAGCTGCTGATAAACAGGCTCGTAGGATACGATACTATTCTTATGAATAGTTTGTTGAATTCTCCTGGCCAAGGTACTAATTATTTACATGTTGGCAATTTCCTGAATTATTATACAAATATAGCACTTTCTGGGTAAATTTATTCTGTTTCAAAACAGGACATTTGCATGTGTCAAATACCTTTTTGTTTAATAATTGCTCATCACTTAAGGAGTTCTTGTTGGTTTATCTTTTTCTTTAGAACCCTGATATTGTCAGAGGTTAGTTCTGCTATTAGTATATTACTCGTAACTCTTATCATGAACTCAACTGTCCTGTGTCATATTGTTTTTCTTTCCCTTCTCTAACTTGCAATTGGTAGTCAAATAGCCTAATTATATGTTACTACTAGAATCATAATACAAAGAACTGAAGAAGTCACAGTTCAATATTCCGTATGATCAATCAAATTTGGGAAGAGGCAGGGTTTTGTGCTAATATTCTGGTGCTTCTTATCATTCTGACAGTTTATATGCATAATCTATACAGGTTATCTTTATAACTACCAAACAAAGGAGTTCTACAATCTTACTTATGCTCATGAGCAACCTGAAAGTTATGCAAGATTTGGAGGTTAGGGACATTTATTTGCAATTTTGTTCTATGCTTCATGTACAACAACACCATCTTTCATTTCTCCGGAAGTTGCAGTTTGTTAAATTTTTCTGCATTCTTAGGAATGCTAGAATTTTTAGATATTATTTTCCAAGCATGAAGCAGCATCTTCATTAATAATATCATTGCTCAAAATTGATAGTTAGTATAATCAAGATTTATCTGGGATATATGCTCTAAATAAGTCTCTTCGTATTAAATGGATAAACACCATTTAAGGAAAAAATTGGAGCTTTTAGGTTCAAACGCTCACTATTCTGGAATTGGATAAAGCTATCAATTTTTAGTGAGGTTGCTTAGACATTTAGTAGAGTTATGACAGCAAGAGATAGTAAAATATTTTTTGGTATGAAATTGGTATCTATAGTACTATGCAATTTGGCATCAGATTTAACATCTTTGGCTGATAGAAACCAGAGAGAATATTAATATAAGTCATGAAGCCCGTATGATGTTTATAATGCTACCTATTGGTATAATCCGGGCTTTAGTGATCACAGCCAATAGATGCTCATGAACCATTAATAAAGTAGGACAGCTGATCAATTGACAAGGGGGAGATAGAAGCTTGTAGAAGAAGGGGAAAGAAAGGGGAAGAGAGGGAGAAAGAGAAGAAGAGGGGGAGTTAGAAAAGGAAGAAGAATGTCAGACACACGAGAGAGGAGAGAGAAGTAGACAGACATTGGAGGAGAAATGTAGTTTTTATTCAATTTCAAGTCTAACTATTATGCCCCTGTTTGGTATTGATAAAAATCAATTTTTTAGTAGATTTTGATAAAAGTTGATGAGATGTGTAGTTGAAAAGTTGCGAGTCCCTTAAAAAGTGTGGTTAAATTAAATATTGACTTTGAATTAGATTAAAATCTAAAAAAGTAGTGGAACCAAACATGGGCTATGTTTCATACTCTCTTTCATCTAATATAGCCCCTGTTTGAGATCCATTATATATAAAATACATTTTTCTTTCTCTTCTTTTCAACCACACATTTATCAATAAAATAATATTTCACATGAACTCATAAAAGATTCCCTATTTTTAACCACTATTCAAAAAACTATTTTTTCTAATAAACTCTTTAAAATGAGGCTCAAACAGGGGCTTAAGTAGGAAACCACTAATAAATACTAAAAAAATCTATAAAATGAACCCCAAGTACTATTCCTAAAATAAGTATTTAAAGTGGAAAGTCTTCCCTAGAATATATCTAATAATATCTCCATCACTTACTTTTGAAACTTTGGGCTGGGATAGAAGCTTGGAGAGGGGGGTGGGTGGTAAGGAAGTTGGGTAAGAAGGAACAGATGATCGCTGAAGGCGATACATTAATGAGAAAAAACCTGAAGGCGGAATACATTAATGAAAAAAAACTTTCTACCACCCTATAGTAGTTTATCGTAGCTAACAGGTGATCTCCACCAAATTGGGTCTGATTGGAAGGGGTTGGAGATGATTGACAAAGACAGGACAGGGGTTTTGGGTAGGAAAGGGATGGGACAGTTGGTTGGTTTTGTTTTACCTCGTCCTTTATTTTCAAATATCAAATGTGGGTTGGGGTGTCCCTATTTTCATGCAGGAGCATCATTCTGTAGGTACAAGCTTCCTACTAGGCTTTTATATATACTAGACAAGTAATTAAAAAGGAGAAGTTGGAAACACTTTTCCCTGACCTCTAAGCCTTCTTGTGTACCAGACGTGGTAAATTATTAAGTTGCTATTTCCAAGACAATTTTAGGCTGTGTTCGATAGCGAGGTTGGAATTTGGATGGAAAGAAAATAAATTCCATGTAATTGAATTATAGGGAATTGAATTCCTGAGAATTGGAAGTTTAATGTGTTTGATTGATTTAATTTTCTAGGTAAAAAAAGTGGGGAATTTTCTAACTTTTATTATTTGATTGACATTATTTTCCATGAAAAATAAAGTAAAATTTAGCTCGCTCTCTCTCTCTCTCTCTCTATATATATATATATATATATATATATATATATATATATATATTTCCACACATTTGTATTTGATAATAATAATGTTAATTTCTGAAAAAAAAAAAAAAAAAAATTAATTAACAACAAAAATGATCAAATATGACACAATTATAAATGAAGTTGCCTAGAAAACAAAAGCACCTCATGTGGCTGGAAAGTGAATTCCTTGTTTTTAAGGAATTGGCACACATGTGGTGAAAAGGGGGAAACCATTTCCTTGGAAAATAATTGGCAAACAAACACCCAAACATGTTTAATTGGATGGAAAAATGGGATTTTCCATGGAAATTGAATGCTATCAAACGTAGCCTTAGATAATGTAGACAAGGAATTGAAGCAATGAAGATATAACAGGCTAGAGTTGCAAATTGCTCATAATACTGAGGATTTATATAAACGTGTTTCCATATAAGCAGTTTTTCGAGTCGTATATTTGTTGAGCAATTACTTGAGGTGAAGGTAGCATTTGGGGACTCCTAGAACTTGTTTTATACGGTGCTAGTCCAGACTGGCTAATTCAAGGCAAAGTTTAGCAGCTATGGAGACAAAAAGCAAGAATCTGAGCCCAAGTGTTTCAAAAATTTTCCTTTAGAATTCATACCCATTAACAGGATGCGAATTGGGAGGGGAAACTGAATTGACCTGCCAGATAATAACTTCTAAAAATGATAAACATTATCAGAAAAGGAATTCTTCATCTCATCTCACATTTTGTCCTTTTGTTCTTTTCATTTCAAAAAAGAAATAGAATCTCTCTACTAACACTCTTCCGGGAGCTAGCGTGCCGTGTTCGACACGTGTCTGACACCGACACTCTCCCACACGTGTTGGAGCTACACTATATGCATCAAAATGAAAAAGGAGAAGGGGTGAAGCGCTTGCAATTAAAAAAATGATAAATCTGACTTACAAGTCTGTTTTTGTTGAAATCCTCATTTTGATGCAATAAATATACAATGTATTGTTTGTATATAAGAATAAAATAATAATAAATTAAAAAAATTAATTTGTGTGTCCCTAACGTGTCGTGTCCTAACTTTTTAAAAAAATCACATGACAACGTGTTCATGTCGTATCCGTGTCGCGTGTCGATGTCCGTGCAACTTTTTCTCTAATTCTTTTTATCTTACTATCTTGTTCAAAATCTTAGACAACAACATTGACGTCAAAACCAGATCAAAATAACTACCTAAATGAAACTTTAATTCTGAATCTGAACTGACCTGAGCCAGTTATTCGATTTCCCAACAGACTCACATTTCTTTGTCTTGGTTGCTTTTGCCAGTGTATTTAACATTGACACTCTTGCAACTTGGTTTTAAGTGGATAATTATTTGAGATAACAAAATAAATAAATAAAATTATAATGTTATTTCAGCAGCTTATGACATGCTTGAATGTTTACTGTCTCATTTTGTGATATTTGCAGACTATCTTGTGACGAAGTGTGGTGTGCTGATGATGTCACTTTTTGTTTTCTTCACAACTACAATGTCAGTTTCATTTACATTGAGAGAGACACAAACTCGTATGCTAAAGTTTACAGGTTTGTTTTTTTATTGATTATTTAGATTCTGTGAACTCGACTTTGCAGATGAAGATTATCTGATGTTTTACTTGCAGGCCATGTGATTGGACAGTACTCATCACATCTTAGTTACTTGAAAGAGTCACTAAAGCTCAACCAACTTGAATACCATAACCCCTCCCCACAAACAAACATCACACCTACCCATCCATACACAATAAAAGAATGTCATAATAGGCTTTCACCACAAAAAAATATGTTGTTGAAAGCGGGCTTATGAAAAAATTACTATTGCTAATTTTGGAGTCTCTCAATGTATTAAATTGTGTTTCGATTTTTAGGTGATTTATTGGGATTCTAGGCTTATTTATCTTTTCTTGATTGCCATTTCCCTGTCTCAATTTTTTTCAGTGCAGCTCCAGCATCATGCTCGACATAGGCTTCCGACATTTCAATTGATATTTGTGCATGTAATCGAGTCCCTTGTATTCGTACCGGTTAGAATGCAGCTTCTTTCATTTTTTCCCCTTTTGATGTCATCTATTTTGCTCTGCTATTTTCTGTAATTTTTATGGCCTTTTCTGATATTAATTGACTGTTGTGTTTCCAGATTATGATTGGCATCTTGTTTTTCCTCTTCGAGTTTTATGATGATCAGTTATTGGCTTTCATGGTTTTGATTCTTGTCTGGCTATGCGAACTGTTCACACTCATCAGGTTAGTCCTTCTTCCCCACCTCACACCCTACTGATATATATATAATGGATCTCTCTCTTTGGATGGGGGTTGCTGTATATTTTCATAACCGCCCTTCTCTCTTTGGTGCAAAAATATATTATTAGCCTTGGGAGATTTACATAGTTACTCCTGATCAAACCTTTAAGAAATTAAAATTTGATCTGAATCACATATCATAAAGTTTAAAGAAATCAAAGATTGAGAAAGTCTAAATTCAAAATGATATCAAATCCGAATCCCCCCAGTGCCGATAATTTGAACAGAAGACTACAGTTTTCTTTTTCAGTTTAAGTGAGCTAAATGAAGATATGAATGATTTTATATTCTTGTAATTCACTTTCAGCAACAACTTGATTTTTTCCCCTGCTAGACACTCCATACTACTCTCCTAACCTTTACCTGGTAGGATCCTTCATCGTTCCCCATGTAGGCTGTATGGATTTAAATTTTGAGGGAAAGGAAATGTTATGCAAGGTAATAAATACCTCAGGAAAATCCAGCCAATACCGCTGTCTCCTATTATTTCTCTTATGAAATGTGGAAGATGATTTTCTTGTCAAGTAAATAACTTGGGAGCCCCATGAAATGTTCTTAAAAACCTAGGAAACAGGGACTTAATAAAAGAGCAAGATTAAAAGGACGGTCCTATAATAGAAATATTGCCTTGCTTTGAACCCGTTCTTGCATTTCCTTTTCTGATACTATTTTGCTTGTTTCTTTTGCAGTGTCCGCACGCCAATATCTATGAAGTTCTTTCCCCGCTTCTTTCTTCTCTACTTTTTGGTGTTTCACATCTATTTCTTCTCTTATACTCATGGTAACGATGTACTAAATTATCTTTTAGTTCAAAAGGTTGCCTCCTATAGTTTATCTCTTCCTTTGACATGCCCAATTTATTCTTTTGTAGGTTTTTCTTATTTAGCTCTCTCGACTGCTGCAGCATTTATGCAGCACCTTATCCTCTATTTTTGGAACCGTTTCGAGGTACTAAATTTTAGTACATACTTTCATGTAAATATTGTTTTTCACGTGTAAGCTATCATCTCTTTGAGTTTAGAAATTAGAATGTGGGTATATCAACTAATATGTATGCTTTAGTTGAAACAAACTAGTTTGAAAGTTTTTGTTGGGTGATATATGGCACACGCTTGACATTGTCACTGTTAACTGTTAGGAGTATATCCTGTTATGACCTAAGAAACATGGACATGGATATAGATACAGATCGCATATTCGACTTGTGCATATGACAAAGCAATTTCAAGAAGTAGGATATGACTTTGGGGAATTGTTGATAGTCAAATGAATGTATGGTGTTAATTTCTAGTGTACAAGTAAATATTATGGGTATGATCTTAATTAATTACTCTGGTCAGGGTCACATTAAACAAAAATTATTGAATAAATTATTTATTGGCACAAGTTATTTAATAAAAAAAATGATAGATTTATCATAATGTAAGAATTTGTTTATTTTTATTTTAACTTCCATGCTTGATTGTATAGTAGAGCCTCATTAAAATCTAATATGATTGAAGTTTCTGAGAATTTTATGAGCATTTTATTGCAGTTGTAATAGTACGAGAATACCATTACTTGTTAGTTTGCATAATAGTAGATATGTAGCGAGATATGGGTAATTACATGTATAAATAGAGAGATTGTACATGACTTGCATGCCTTCTGTCATCTCAGGTTCCTGCCCTGCAGAGGTTTATGCAAAATCGACGATCACATTTTCAGCAACATCCTGACTTTCATATTACCTCGTCAACTATTCTCGCCTCAACATTACACATTACAAGATTAAATACGAGAAACCCTGGGCTTCTTAACACGGATTTGGCTTCTGGACCTGCAAATCGAACTGGAACTAATACAGTTGTGCCAAGAAATGGTGCAACTGCATTCCCTGGTCCTCAAGAACAACCTAGTAACGACAATCCAGGGAGATCGGGGAATCCTCTTGAAATTGGGGGACAGCCTGCCCTCCGTCAGCCAGAGGGTGGAGGCAACCCTGGGGCTATGAACTCGTTTAGTTCCCTGTTACTATGGATCCTGGGGGGAGCTTCTTCAGAAAGTCTCAACTCATTTCTGTCAATGTTTAGAGATTTCAGAGAGCATCCACATGAGGAATGATGCAGCATGAAGTTTGGATAAATCGAGTATGTGTTCTGTGTTTGAGAATACGAGAGCTCTTACAAAGCTATGTAGAGGTTTTAATCTTCACAGGTAATTGTGCTCATTTTTACCCTTTATACTGCAGAAAGCGATTCGGATGAAAAGAAGGAACATGGGTTCGCCTATTGAGCGGAGAGAACCATACTCTTAGAGAGTTGTTCACTATCGTAATGCCAATGTACGGTAGAAGTTAAAGGTTAATTTTGAGTTAAAAAAAAGTGAATCTTATTTGGCGTGTAAATCAGGTGAATTGAAAGAGTTGAGTTAATATATTGTCAAGTGCACATCAATCTTAATAGTTCTCTGAAATCCCATTTTTCACCAGCCGTTCTTGCAGTAGTGATATGATTAATATCCCTTTGAATTTGCATTTGTTTATTTAGTTTTCTTCTATTCTATATTATCAGGGAGAAATGTGTATTTGCAACTAGAGCTAAGCTAGGCTTCAAGTTTCCTGAGGAAGAAGCAGTTGACGTTGAAATTATGTATCTTAAACTTGTTGAGACAAGTGTTGTAACCTGTGTGTTAATTTATGTGTTTGTACAGTTTTTCAAATTGTTAAGGAAAAATTTCGATTTGTTTTGAGCTAATGCAAACGACAGGGCTTAGTTTGGTTCGGTCGTGTTAGACTTTCGAAACCCTCTTTGATGTGTTCCACGTGGTGGTAGATTACAGAGTTCAACTGAGTTTATATTATCGTAAGGCTTTGCTACATTGGTCACCCTCATTGTACAACAAGAATAATTCATTATCGTAACATTGTTATTCTCCAATCTTCAATATATGATATTTCAGATTCAGAATTACAGATTTACTTTGGCCATGCGGGGCCAGCCTGGTTCATGAACGTTCAGGCCACATGCGAAACTCTTGGCAAGGAGTGCAGGTCAAATTGCTGGTCCTGCATGGCCAGCCATCAAAAGCTGGTTAGCTCGCTTCATGGTCCTGCGAGCCTATGCTGATATATCCCTAATTGACAAATCTCCAAAATAGATTTTTATTTTTAATTAAGCTCCAATAATCAAAAGTGCTTGACCTAGGTATCATTGAGAAGTGATTAAAATAAAATTAAGTGATTAAAAGTTGTGAGTCCTATGTAATGTTTGGATAAGTGAGCAACCTACGAGATGGATAGATGAAAA
Organism: Ligustrum vulgare; assembly: GCA_963555705.1. Classification (NCBI taxonomy): domain Eukaryota; kingdom Viridiplantae; phylum Streptophyta; class Magnoliopsida; order Lamiales; family Oleaceae; genus Ligustrum; species Ligustrum vulgare. The sequence continues at coordinate 57,034,349 of OY743168.1, read as the reverse complement.
ATAAAATTCAAGCCTTTGTTTGGCAAAGTGTTTAAAAACAAGATTTTTAAACAACAAAATTCTCCAAACTATATTTTAACTATACAAATTCTCTCTCCATTTTTCAATCATATATTTTATCTCAAAAACATAAAAAATATGTTTTTAAACACAAATATTTTAACAAGCAGAGACCAAGAGATTTGGCTATCAAGTTTGTAGTCTAGCGATTCAGATGAGAAGTGTTATCTTAAAGCTTGGTACTAACCAAAATCGGAAACAAAAGTGTTAGTTGTACAAAGAATTTCACAAGTAGTTTGACATATAGATGAGGTGGTTGCATTGTAGATGTTGATATTAAAGTTAAAATGATGGATAAAATAAATAGATTATGCTACATATGTTATATGTCAAACTTTTTGTCAAATACTTTGTACATTTAACATTTCTATTGATCACATATTCTCTAAAAATATTATTTAAAATCACATTATTTCTTAAATAATGGAGGCCAAATAGGGGACGAATAACATCAATTGGAATTTGACATGTTTGAGTCTTTATCGTACCGAAACTAGTCAAACTACACTTCATAAACATATCCTACCACTACTGGGCCATTCCCACCCCCGTAGTTCCCAAGGATATATTTCTCTTGTCCACAATTGGCAAACTTATCTTGTTCCACGTGGTGGTGGTGATGGACTGGTGGGGTGACTAATAAATTCTTAATTTTTGATTAACAAATAATATGTGATCTAAAAATATATTAGATTGCAACAAAATTTCTAATCTTGACTCACAATTTGTTAAATTGTAACCAATTAGCTCGAAATTTGTAATATTGAAATTATTTGTGAGTTATAAATTTCGAGATTTGTAATCGAAAAATAAGTTGTGATGTAAAAAAATAGAGATTCATGATCGTCAAATAAGTTGTGACCTATAAAATTCAAGATTTGTTACTGAACATACGTCGTGATCGATTAATTTGATAATTTGTAATCGAAAAATAAGCTGTGATTGATTAGTTTGATAATTTGTGACTTATAACATTTGTGATTTGTAATCGAGAAAACAGTCGTGATCTATAAAACTTGTAATTTGTAACTGAGAAATTAATCTTGACCGATAAACTTGATAATTTGTGACTGAAAAATGATTGTGACCTATAAAATTTATGATTTATGAGTCTTTGATGGGGAAATTAGTCATGACCTATAAAGTTTGTGATTTGTAAATGAGAAATATGTTCTGACATATAAAGTTTTTGATTTGTGAGCGAGAAATAAGTCGGGATCAATTAATTTTGAAAAATTGTGATGGAGAAAAAAAAATTGCGATCGATAAATTTGTCCATCTTTTTACCCGTACATATTTTTTGAAATACAAAATTTGTAATTTGTGACCGTGACCATAAATTATATGTTAGTGTGACTTTAACCTATTTAAATTACCTATTTAATTAATAAAATAGATTTGATTACCCATCTATATCTATATAATATATAAAAGTAGCTGAGCCAACCCCAGTCAATTTCACTGTTTTCCTCCAAAACTCTTGTATTATGTGCAGATTTTATTTATTTATTTTTCCAATTTTTGGGAATTTCAATATTTATCATGTTTACACTACTCATATCTCCCATCTAATAACCAACTTCAAAACACACTTCAAAAATAGTTAGGCCTTCAATATTTATTTATTATTTTCAAAATCGTTGACATCTACTTACAGTCTTCAATATTTATTGTGTTTACATGGCTTCTATTTCCCGCCGCCTAATTACACTGGAAAGCCAGTTATTTTCTTTTTCAGAATTTGTTTCATTTTTTTTCCCTTTTTCAAAATCTGTTTATTCATTTTTGTTTTCTATATCTTTTTTTTTTTCATTTCCCTATATACAACCTCTTTCATTTCTGTTATATATAATTATTATGAAGATATACACAATAATAAAAGATTCAATTAAAGGGTTATTTCTTTGAAAAAATGTGTACTGTTTAACATGACCGCTCCGCTCCACCTTCTATTTATCACGTTTTATGATTCAAATTTTTTGGTGCGGTGGTAATACTTATTAGTTATTAATATTGCGAACCAATTGAAAATAAAAAAAATCGTAAATTATTTTTTGAAAAAAGTAAAAAGAATTGGCACTACTATTTTCTTTAAGACCTGTGATATTTTGAGTCGTTGAATACAGATTTGAGTTTCTGAAAAAAAAAATATTAAAACAATAATATTGTAGAGAAAGCTTCGAAAACAATATAGAATGCAAAATTATTTTGGACTAACAAGAGAATCTGTTAATAATCTATTTATATTATGTTCTAGATTTCTCTGTTGAGTTTGTAATGTGTTAACTAATGTTGGGATAATGTGACGACCCGAATTCTCGACCATTCGAGTGCCACTAAAAGTGACTCATATCATATTATCGAGACTTAAATAGTAATGTAAAATTATTCAAAAGAATAATTAGAATCCCATAATTTTATTTGTGAATAAAAATAGAACATAATTTTCTTACATAAAGTTCAACATAATTATCTCATCAATCTTAACCACTTTTGCCACTTCCATGTTGACCGCCTCGAACCTTCAATTATCTGAAAATGGTAAATATCGTGGAGTGAGATTTATAAAATCCCAGTAAGTATACCAAGCATAATTTTCTTTTGAAAGCATATGGATCATTTTCATCATAACATAGGATAGGATCGAAATCCTCATAAACATAGAGAGACACAAAAATTTTACCGAACTTAGATGACAAGAATTCTTATGTGTAGCGCTACTAAACTCCGGTCCCCTTAGCATAATCATAAACATATCATATGGGACCCATAGCAATCTTGTGAGATTGATTTCATAGCAATGATCCAAACATTTTCGTAAAAACATAAGGTATATTTACTTTTCATAAAAACATACTTACTTTTCTTAAAAACATAATGTATTTTACTTTTCATAAAAACATACTTACTTTTCATAAAAACATAAGGTGTATTTACCTTTCATAAAAACATACTTACTTTTCATAAAAACATAAGGTGTATTTACCTTTCATAAAAACATACTTACTTTTCATAAAAACATAAGATATACTTACTTGTCATAAAAACATACTTACTTTTCATAAAAACATAAGGTGTATTTACCTTTCATAAAAACATACTTACTTTTCATAAAAACATAAGGTGTATTTACCTTTCATAAAAACATACTTACTTTTCATAAAAACATAAGATATACTTACCTTTTAAAAGATTAAAATGAAGTGTAGTAGTAAATGGACCAAAACTTTCTTGACCACCTTGAATTTCTCTTACTTGTGGATTTTGTCAAGAGATTGGAAATAAGTGTATATGTGTAGAGTTGTGTGTAAAAGAGATGAGTTTAAATAGATGTATAAAGTTGGCATATTGTAAACATAATCATTCAATTCTATTAATTTTAACACATCCTTTTCTTAAAGTAAAGCACCATTCATATACTTTTCCATATTTATACAAATAATATGCTCTTCATGATTATATATAATGGAGTCTTATCAATCATTCATATACTTTTCCATATTTATACAAATATTATGCTCTTCATGATTATATATAATGGAGTCTTATCAATCATTCATATACTTTTCCATATTTATACAAATATTATGCTCTTCATGATTATATATAATGGAGTATATAAATCATTCATATACTTTTCCATATTTATACAAATATTATGCTCTTCATGATTATATATAATGGAGTATATAAATCATTCATATACTTTTCCATATTTATACAAATATTATGCTCTTCATGATTACATATAATGGAGTCTTATCAATCATTCATATACTTTTCCATATTTATACAAATATTATGCTCTTCATGATTATATATAATGGAGTATATAAATCATTCATATACTTTTCCATATTTATACAAATATTATGCTCTTCATGATTACATATAATGGAACCTCTCATGCTTGCATATATTTTCTTAATTTAAATAATAAAAGTAATTTTTGTACAAATAAATATTGGGATAACATTGAATTAAGTACTTAGACTTAATATACTTTAAATCAAGAGAATGGAGATATTTTTAGAAATTCGGAATTTAATTTAAAATCGAACGATCTCGATTATTTCTTGACTTGGCTATACGAATACGTCGTGGCGTTAACTTAATAAAAATGGGTGAAATAGTAGCGACACGATTTTCTATTAAAATAATTATTAATCGCGTAAAAATTCTTGGTCGCTACAAACTTACCCCCTTAAAATAATTTCGTCCTCGAAATTAATCTTACTTGATCTTATGATTTCTGAACACTTAATCAGAATCTCTTCTTCTTCTTCTTATGTAGCATCATCGCTACCATATTTAACCCAACCATATTTAACCCACTGGACTTTGACTAAATGCATCAATTTGTTTTCTTAAGACATGGACTTTTCTATCAATAATAGACATATGTCTACTCATAAATTCTTCTGAATCAAAATGAAAATTCCCAATCGTATGTGATATTTCATCATATCTTGTAGTATTCATGTAACTTGTCATTTATCATCGTATCATGTGACCTCAAATATTCGTATTAATATCTCTAAAATTTCAATAAATCTTTACTAACATATCATACCATAATAATTTGTCATTTCTTCTTATCACCAAATATCCCAAAATAATTAAAACGATTACCTGAATATTCTCTATGTAATATACCCAAACATGTTATTCACATATCAACATAATCATCAGTTTATCTTTCCAATATTTGTAACCCAAAATTTCTGCAAAATTCAATAAACAAATATCTCCCAAATAATTAAAATTCTTAACTCAAATATCATAACATTTCCCGTAAGGTATTCCTTTCACTTGCACAAACTTATTAATCCTGATTCAATACAGTCCTTATTTCACTTTCACGTATCCCCGTATTATTTCTATACCTTGATTATTATATCAAAATATCAGTACCCAAAATCCAAGAAAATATTCCATATCTCAAATCCCGTCATCATCAAATCTTCCTTTTATCAAGAAAGTAAACGGCGCATAAACTCTTGTTCCCTCTTTTCCATTATTCTATTCCGCGCTTTCTTGCTGGAATCAATATCACGCGGATTCCCTCCGATCCTTAATGCTTTTAAATAGTTCATGCTGGGAAGAGGTTAGATCCATCAAAAACATGGATATCATTCTTACAAACATTCGCAAGTATTATTCCAGTCTTCCAATGAATGATCTGAGGAAAATCTATCGAATAAGACTCGAAAGATTGAGGTTGCTGATGGCTCATGGTGTTTCAGAAGATGTTCGCTGGTTGATCGAAGCAAAGGTTCGACTATCTGGTGAATTACCTATGACATTTCCAAAGCACATGCCTGGTTTAGGCAAAAGCACCTTCGCAAAGAAACGAAGAGCAAAAAGGCTGAGTGGTTGCTACAAATGTGCTCGTTGGAACTGTGATACTCGTTGCAAAACAGTAGGATATTCTTCTACTAATCGGGATGATAAAATCAAATTCATAAAGGGTGGACTGAGTAAGGAGTCTTTGGATGATATTCGACTGACTCTTGAGACGCACCCAAGTGGTTATGTGCAACGTGAACTTCTCTCCTTATACGCTCAGTTTAACGAGGACAAAAATCGTTATAGTCTCCAAAATATAATAGCAAAAGATCCTGTTTGCCAGTCTGTTTTACAAAATGAGGCTTCTGGCAGTTCAACAATGATATAAGGTAAATCTCTTGATACACATTTAAAATATTTTGCTGTTTTCTTTCACGCGTTTTGGAAATAAAATATATTTTCCTTTCTCGAGTTTTGATAAAGCTGGAAATAAATCACCGAAAGGTGATAACTTTGGTAAAACAGTCAAAAGTTGGCCGATTTTGTCAAAAGTAAATCTTTACTTTTTCATAATCAATCAAAAACAGTAAATTTTTCCGGCTTTAAATAGCCAAACATATTTCATAGTTCAGGCATCCCAAAATCACATCTTCTTCGTAAGTTTTCTCTTCTATACTATCAAAGATGGAAGCACCAAAACTTCGACAGATCAAAACTATTTGTGTATTTTGTGGATCAAAAGTGGGGAAAGGCTTCAGTTATCTAGACGCGGCCGTAGATCTTGGAAAGAAACTGGGGGAAAAAGGTATCACTCTTGTGTATGGGGGTGGTAGCAGTGGTCTAATGGGTTGTGTTTCCCAATCTGCTCTTGCAGAGAAATCAAAAGTAATCGGTGTCATACCTGTCCCTTTGGTAGATGTTGCAGGCAAAACACGAGGGCATGAAGTTCAAACCTTATCTATCCATGAACGCATAACTTGTATGCTATATGGTTCTGATGCCTTTATAGCCCTGCCCGGAGGTTTTGGTACCTTAGAAGAAATCTTTAACATTACCTCGTGGGCTCAACTAGATCTCCATACTAAGCCTATTGGGCTTCTGAATGTTAACAATTTCTTTGATGGCTTGTTAACCTTTCTTGATTATGCTGTGGAACAGGGATTCATCTCTTCATTTTCCAGAAGGCTCCTTATTTCTGCTCCTACTATTGATGAACTACTGGATAAGCTGCAGTCATATATCTCAATACAAGATCCAGCAGGGGTTAAGATAGATTGGTCGCAAGGAAGGGGAATCAAGCGAAAATGGAGTCCGGTTAATGTAAACTTAACTTTATGAATCTTAGAATAGGTGGGGGTAGAGTACGGAGTATTCTTACTCTCGAGACACCCCTCTAATTTCCTAGGATTTCCTTAATGTTTAAATCTTGTGTGTACCTCAAAGGTTCCAGGTGGTAGATTACGGAGTATTCTTACTCTCGAAACACACCTCTTTGAAGGTTTCTTTATTTCCTCAAAAGGTCAGAGGTGGTAGGATACGGCTACTCCGGAAACACATCTCTCAATTTGAGGAATTTCCCATGTTGCTTTCTTTTGATTTTGCGTGTTTCATGTATTTCTTTCCAATGTGACTCTTGTGTGTTCTCCTTACGAGAAAATAATAAATATCTCTGTTATCATCTACTAAATCTCGTTTGTGATGTAAATGAATTTGCATGTCTAACCTCAATTCTCTTAGTGATTGCATACCATACTATGCTCTTAATTCCAAACGATAAAATTCTAAGCAGAGTTTCCTTTGAAATTTGGACTTATTCAAACCGTAAGCATACTTCATAACTCACAATAATAAATAATTCCACATTTGATCACAACAATCTAAAAATATTGAAAACGATTCCAACACTTCAATATCATCAAAAAATATCCCATAATTCAATTCATAATTTCTCAACATAACAATTTCAAATCATATTTTTCAATATCACAATATCACTTCCTTCCATATCTTAATTGGCTCAAAAGATTACTCATACTTATATTTATAAGTCATAAATCATATTCCCAAAATTTAATCACAAGGCCAAAGTTCATAATAAATTTCTCTTCAATATAGAGGCATAATTCACTTACTCAACATAATATCCATTACTTAATTCCCAATAACCAAATCTTTAAATCTCTAACTTCATAATGCTTCTCATAAAAGTCTCATTAAAATCATATCACTTATAATCTTAACATCTCATAAAACTTCATAAAATTGGCTCGCTATTTCTCATTAAATCTAAATGATAGATAATCTGAACATATTTCTAATCATTTCTGTTGACTTCTCATACTTAGTGCCATGTCTAAAATCAATTATGCAAAGTCCATTTAAGGTTCATCATTTCTAAACTCGAGGACAACAATTATTTTGAAAATCATTCTTAAGTCATATTATTCCCATTATGCTCAACACCCGTTCTCTTTCTTTCTTTCCGAATTTTTTTCAGAATTGAAACTTGAAGAGTGGTACCAATAATCATCCACAGTTTTTCCTTGCTTTTAAGCAAAGGTAGTGATAAAGGGATAAATTATTGAACCGAAAATTGAAACTTGAAGAGGAAGTACTAATAACCATCCACAGTTTTTCCCTTGTTTTTACACAAAGGTAGTGATAAAGGGATAAATTATTGTACGAATTCATTATCAATTTTGTTTGTTTAATATATTATTCCATATATTTTGGGCAAAAGTTACAACCCAACTTAATTTCTAATTGAGTCAATCTTACTAAGCTTAATATGCACCAAAATTCATATAAATATCCTCTCTGTCTCATGATTCTACATTGAAAAGAATAAAAAAATTGAGTCTTCTATCAATTTATATCATACTTGACATGTATATTATGTGTAACACATAAAGATTCATAACATATGAAGATTTCATACTTAACATGTCTTAATAAAATCGTAAATGACTTGCAAAGCATATAACATACCTGGTTCGAGGAGTCAATACGTGGAGAGTGACATAGTAGAGTGATGAGTTAAAATATTTCATATAATCTTATTTTCCTTTAATCAACAATAATTTAATGTGGTTGTATCCAAATCAACATTTTCTTGAATCATAATTCCTAATTAATCACAGTCTTCAAAACAAATCCAATATCGATATAGTAATTATCTCCCCATCAATAATTAATAACTTAACCCAAATAAAATTTATCGTCAAATCTTATTTTTCCTTTAGTCCCCGAACTTCTAGAAATTTATCAAAGACATCAATATAAACATCATATCACTAACTAATTATATTCCATAAAATTTTCAGGACATTACAAACTCCCTTGCTTAAAATGAATTTTGTCCTAGAAATTCGCACATCAAATTTCATCATAATTTTCAAAATCATAACCATACTTGACATGTGAAAATTCAACTTTTTTTTTTTTATAATGAATAGTGATTTCGTTCACTGTTCATCATGAATAGCACGTCGTTTTACTGTTCACGTGAATAGTGATTTTTTTTTTTTTTTTTTTTTTTAAAGAAATAAAATTTCAAAAATCTACAGAATCGTTTTTAAAACTCTTTTCTCTGATACCAACTGTGACGACCCGAATTCTCGACCATTCGAGTGCCACTAAAAGTGACTCATATCATATTATCGAGACTTAAATAGTAATGTAAAATTATTCAAAAGAATAATTAGAATCCCATAATTTTATTTGTGAATAAAAATAGAACATAATTTTCTTACATAAAGTTCAACATAATTATCTCATCAATCTTAACCACTTTTGCCACTTCCATGTTGACCGCCTCGAACCTTCAATTATCTGAAAATGGTAAATATCGTGGAGTGAGATTTATAAAATCCCAGTAAGTATACCAAGCATAATTTTCTTTTGAAAGCATATGGATCATTTTCATCATAACATAGGATAGGATCGAAATCCTCATAAACATAGAGAGACACAAGAATTTTACCGAACTTAGATGACAAGAATTCTTATGTGTAGCGCTACTAAACTCCGGTCCCCTTAGCATAATCATAAACATATCATATGGGACCCATAGCAATCTTGTGAGATTGATTTCATAGCAATGATCCAAACATTTTCGTAAAAACATAAGGTATATTTACTTTTCATAAAAACATACTTACTTTCATAAAAACATACTTACTTTTCATAAAAACATAAGGTGTATTTACCTTTCATAAAAACATACTTACTTTTCATAAAAACATAAGATATACTTACTTGTCATAAAAACATACTTACTTTTCATAAAAACATAAGGTGTATTTACCTTTCATAAAAACATACTTACTTTTCATAAAAACATAAGGTGTATTTACCTTTCATAAAAACATACTTACTTTTCATAAAAACATAAGATATACTTACCTTTTAAAAGATTAAAATGAAGTGTAGTAGTAAATGGACCAAAACTTTCTTGACCACCTTGAATTTCTCTTACTTGTGAATTTTGTCAAGAGATTGGAAATAAGTGTATATGTGTAGAGTTGTGTGTAAAAGAGATGGGTTTAAATAGATGTATAAAGTTGGCATATTGTAAACATAATCATTCAATTCTATTAATTTTAACACATCCTTTTCTTAAAGTAAAGCACCATTCATATACTTTTCCATATTTATACAAATAATATGCTCTTCATGATTATATATAATGGAGTCTTATCAATCATTCATATACTTTTCCATATTTATACAAATATTATGCTCTTCATGATTATATATAATGGAGTCTTATCAATCATTCATATACTTTTCCATATTTATACAAATATTATGCTCTTCATGATTATATATAATGGAGTATATAAATCATTCATATACTTTTCCATATTTATACAAATATTATGCTCTTCATGATTATATATAATGGAGTATATAAATCATTCATATACTTTTCCATATTTATACAAATATTATGCTCTTCATGATTACATATAATGGAGTCTTATCAATCATTCATATACTTTTCCATATTTATACAAATATTATGCTCTTCATGATTATATATAATGGAGTATATAAATCATTCATATACTTTTCCATATTTATACAAATATTATGCTCTTCATGATTACATATAATGGAACCTCTCATGCTTGCATATATTTTCTTAATTTAAATAATAAAAGTAATTTTTGTACAAATAAATATTGGGATAACATTGAATTAAGTACTTAGACTTAATATACTTTAAATCAAGAGAATGGAGATATTTTTAGAAATTCGGAATTTAATTTAAAATCGAACGATCTCGATTATTTCTTGACTTGACTATACGAATACGTCGTGGCGTTAACTTAATAAAAATGGGTGAAATAGTAGCGACACGATTTTCTATTAAAATAATTATTAATCGCGTAAAAATTCTTGGTCGCTACAGATAATTAGAATAGTTTTGGGTTGGATGAATATGTTAATTTCGGCCGTTGAGTGAAGAAAAACATATTATTCATGGGTCAGTATATATATATTTGATGAAATTGTATATCACATTCACATTGTATAAAAAATAATAAAAACAAAAAACTAGAATTTTTTTTTTTCTTTAAATTTGCTTTTACCGAGAAGTTTTTTTTTTATGATATAAGAACGATAATTTGTTTGATTTTACTTATTTATATTTGACTTTTTTGTGTTAAAACCCCTCTTTTCATAAAAAAAAAAATGTGTCCTAATGTTTTCAATCTTACAAATAAATATTTGTGTTCAGTTATACAAATTCAAAGTAAAATTTTCAGTTAAAAATTATTTCAAAATTTTATTACTAGATAATACTCTATCTGTCCTACAAAGATAGTACACTATTTCTTTTTTGTCCGTCTCAAAAAGATAGTCTACTTTATTTTTTAAGAGTGAAATTAATATTTTATATTCCATTTTGTCCTTAATCTGTGTGAAAATAAGTAGAGGACTATCTTTATGGGATAGAGGGAGTACTAAATTATAAATCACATCATACATATATATTTTTTTATAAATAATCTTATTTTTAGTTATTTAGTATATCTAAAAATTGGAGTTCTTTTTTATAGTGTATTATTAAATTATTAAATATTTTTATAGATAATTACATTTAATACATAATTAATTTCTTATAATAATTGTGATATTTTATTGATTTTAATTTTATGGATAAATATTTGGTTCAGTCATACAGATCTAATGTCAAGTTCTCAATTAAAATTATATCTAAAATTTATACACATTTGTTTTTTTATAAATCACGTTGTATTGAAATTTTTATAACTAAATCCTATTTTTAAGTTATTTATTACATATACATATTAAAGTTCTTGCCTATATTGCATTATTTATCAAAATTATTTCAATGACAATTACATTTAATTCTTAATTAACTTTTTATTCCAAAAAGTCTCATATCACATTTTTTAACATTAACGGTTAACAAATTTATCTATATTGTTTGAAATGATATAGTTATTAATGATTTTCGTCCTAACTGTTAATTTTAAAATTTCAAAAAGTAATTAACCATACCAAGATATTCTTTGCTATATTTTAATTCAAATTTTATGATATTTTTTCACAATAATATATAAATTGTCTCCCAATTTACTTAACTAAAAATTGAGATGATCAATAGTAAATTATAATTTCAATCAGAAAATAATTAAGTTGTATAAATATTGAAAACCTAAAATATCATAAATTTGATGCAATATCTTTGTCAACATCGCAATTATTATTTATTATTATTATTATTATTATTATTATTATTATTATTATTATTATTATTATTATTATTATTATTATTATTATTATACATGTTGTTTTTCATTGTCAATAGTCAAAATATTGAATTTTATCTTTTATATGCATGGTCTCTATTATTAACTTTTTCATCTATTGTTTGAATGTTCAGAGTGCATGAATACTGGAGATCCTACATTTCTAAGTGTTCATTTTGTAAGGCGAATTTTTGGTTCGAGGAGATAGTAAATAATCGTTACAAAACTTGACGATCATATTTTATAAGGTCAAATTCTATCTGATAGTAATGCAGGACATAAGTTCTTTATTACAAGAATATCGTTGAGCCATTCAAATTTTAGGATACTTATTAGATTTCAAAAAAAAAAAAAAAAATTTTTCATTGATGGTGTCATATGCCATGACTATCAATAAGAGTTAGGCACAATCATTTTTACATGTATGACTTCTCCCTAAAAGGTTGATGTTTATACATGAAACTAATAAATGATGAACTTATTTCTTATTTGTGAATGTTATTTATTTTGTTTATGGATTCATTTAATTTTGAATAGGATTATCTTTATTTAGACGTTTCTTCCCGTGCATCGCACGGGATGATTCACTAGTTTTCTTAACAAGGTTATACTCTTTAATACAGTTACAATGATAAATTGATTTATTTATTTTTGGGGGTAAAACTGTTAGAAATTTATTATAGATAATTGTTTATCTATAATCGAAAATCATCATACTGAATTATCAAGAATTAAATAACTGAAGCGGAAGCGTATCTTAATAACATGGTTCACAATGATAGATTCTGACGGTTGAGTTTTTCAAATCAACACGTAGTCCTTATTTTATCTCTGATGATGAGATGCTAGAATAGAATAAACCATATGTGTGATTCAAGGACCATAACTGTATTTATAACTGAGTTGCCTATTAACCTAATTCGGCCCTTCGTAGAATTAGGAACAATGGCCTAGTCTCCACATATAAAAGTTCATATATTAATTAGATATATAAAAGCTCAATATACCAAATCCTTATCAGATCACTTTAAATGGGCTTAACAAAATTTGATAGCATTTGATTCAATAAACAATAATTCACATATAAGCCCACATGACTGATTAAAACTTACAATCTCCCACTTAGGTTTTATGTGTAACCTTACAATTGTATATCAATCATAACTTTATGAGTACTCAGAGTTTTGCTATCATTATTGAATGCATTTCCAAACAATCTGGTCTATCAATTATATCTACATAAGATTAAAGCGACTTTCCCTACATTTATCGTAACTAAACCCATCAATGGTCACATATATTAACATAATTGTAACGACCGAGAATTTTCTAGTTAAATATTAAATGAAAATTTATTTTCTTAAAAATGTGTCGTTATAATTTTATCCATTTTTAATATTTAAGAACGTCGTCTAGCCATGTTATTTTGAGCCAATAAACATAATATTTTAGTCCACTACGATTTTAAGTCCAAAAATTCAAAATTTAAATTTTGAAACCCAATTTTCATTCAAGTTAAATTCCAATTTATTTTCTTTTCAAAATTTGAAATATCCGACTTTATCAATCTGTTATATTTCAAAATTTTGATTTCTCAATCATCTTGGCAAATCATGATAACAACTCTATCCAATTTTTAATCAGCCACGTCTATCTACAAGAATTCCTCCCACGGTAACTGATAAAGTTCATCCCAATTTACACAACTTTGTTTCCAATTCAAATTCTTCCAGCTTATTAACACCGAGATATCAGTATATTACACCCAATTCTCCTCACCATTCACGCATGCAACCAGTCAGCACAAGCGGAATGCAAATTTCTTCACTTTCGGTAAAACCTTCTCCAATTTATCATGAATTTTCACACACAGTCATCACAAACTGTTGTGCAAATCACGGCCAAAACCACCGCATAGCCGATCGAACACCAACTTTAATCCACCACTGCTATTACTTCGATTTCACCACAGAACACAACCTCAGTCTGCCCCGTTACACCACCGAGACCAACACCAGCCCTCCAACGAACAACCACTAACGCCACCATACGACAGCCTATGACCTATTCAAATAAACCCCCCCCCCCCCTCTTCCAAAAAAAAAACCCAATAAACTAAGTCAGACTCACCTTGACCACCGACGCATATTAGCCGGATTGCCGCCGAAAATCACAACTTCCGAAGTCACTTCCAAGCCTCGTTTTTACACAAAATTCGACCCAACCATTCTCATTTCGCTACCCTGTCACTGGTGCTCTCTGTCGCCATTTGATGGCGGCCTTCCGTCGACAGAAGGTCGGCAGTGGCGTCGAACCGAGAAGAGACCGATCTCTCTCTCTGTTGATTTCGAAATGATAGAGAGATAGGGATTTTGGTGTTTTAATTCAATTGAAATTTATTCCTCCCAGCCCCAATTTTCAAAATCAGTTATTTCAGTCCCTGCATATTTTTAAATGTTTTAAATCTTCAACCCCAGGTTTCAAAAGTAATTATTTTAGCCCTGCAGTCCTTTTAAAATACTCGAGTCAGCCCCTTTAATTTCTGAAAAAAACTTTATTTCAATCCCAAACATTTTCAATTTCAACTATCTTAAATTTCAATTTAATCCCTAATCTTTAATTTTGTTGTAGAACTTTAAATTTCAAAAGACTAATTTCTTTTTATTTTGTTTGGCTAGACGAGGCGTACTGAAATTTAGAATATTGAAATCAATTTTTCCAACTCAATTTGCACTTGTTAAGTGTAAGGAAGACTTACCCCTATTAATTTTTTTATATTTTAATTGTATGTAAATGTTTACTTTATGTAACTTATGTGCAGTTATTGCATGAGACGGACGAGAATATATATCTCATGAAATATTTGATGCTATGAAGCATGTCATAACTTATATACATTTTATTACATGAGACGAGACGAGACTATGATACTGTTATACTTGACATAACTTATATGTTTAATGCATGAGACGCGAACAAACCACACCCTATGTTACGAAAGCCTATGTTTATGATGATGATGTAACTATATGATTTGCATGTTTATATGTTCAATTTTGTTGTAAATTTATTAATTGACGATGAATCTACTGAGTATTTCTATGAAATGTTCATTCCTTTTTAACAAATATTGCAGATATCGGAGATGGTGGCGATTGACGGACGACATGTGACATTAATAATTAAATAATTAGATTTTATTATTATTCCAGTTTGAATAATTATGTTTGAGAATTTATGAGATTGCCAAAAG
The DNA here is from genome assembly GCA_963555705.1 of Ligustrum vulgare. Lineage (NCBI taxonomy): Eukaryota > Viridiplantae > Streptophyta > Magnoliopsida > Lamiales > Oleaceae > Ligustrum > Ligustrum vulgare. Next base: position 57,018,962 of record OY743168.1, on the reverse strand, counting down.
TTTTCTTTATTAGAGATTGTTTATCGGTTTGATTTAAACAATTTGGAGAAATTTGAATTTTAATCAACTTTTGGATTATTTAATTTAATGTTTCCAAATTAGAAATGCTATTATTTTTCCGCTAAAATATTATTTCAAAATTAGACGAGGCGATGAAGTGACGAACCAAGTATATAGAACTCAGGGTGTTACAATAACTGAATGACATGGATCAAGCATGGATGTGTAGCATGGAAATTACATGTAATGTGATATTTAACATGTCTATTTTCAACTGGTCCAACCTTATACCTTAGTGAGATCATTCTCAAACAAGTTCAAAGATAATAAAAATGAAACCTTACAGCTGTAAATAACTAAGCTTAAATCGTATCCAAAAGGACAGTGTGTCTAATGTAAAAACATCCAAAATACAAACTCCCACTGAAACTAAACATCCTCAAGAAATACAACACCCATATGAGCAGTGTGCTCATGAAAGACCTTGGGTGGTAATACCTTAGTAAGCGGATCCGCAATTATGGAATTTGTCCAAATGTGCTCTTATTGACAACTGTCTACTCTGAACTATAACAGCAATGTTCACTTGCCCACTGTGGGTAGGTGTTAAAACGCCCACTATGGGTAGATGAATGACATGTGTCCAGTGTTTCTTTAACAACCAAGAGCTTGATCTTTATATGCCTTTACTTTTTCAAGCTCCTGTTGTTATTGGAATATAGAACTGCTGAGTTATTGTCACAATATAACTTTAGTGGTCTTTCTATACCATACAGAATGTGTAGCCTAGTGATATAGTTCTGTAGTCATATTCCATGATTAGATGATTAATAACATGATACAAAATCTATTGTCTTAGCATCCAACAATATCGAAATCAGAAGACCATATGATCTCCAACTACATCAATCTTCTATATGCCAGCATGTAATCTTTTGTTCTCTTTAAATACCTTATTACCATATTGACTGCTTTCCAATAATCCATCATAGGTTTGCTTAAATATCTCATTGGCAGCCTAATGATGTATGCAATATCTGAACACATACAAACTTGAGCATACATTAGACTCCCTATAGCTTAAGCATAAGGGGTCTTCTGCATTTCTTTAACTTCAAGGTCATTTTTCGGACATTAATTGAGACTAAATTTGTCTCCCTTAGCAATAGGGGTATCCCCTAATTTGTTGTATTGCATGTCAAACCTCTGAAGTACATTATTGATATAGCCCTTTCTGTGATAATTCAAGAATACCCCGAGAGCGATCCTTGTGTATCTGAATCCCTAATACAAAAGAGTTGTCACCAAGATCTTTTATCTGAAAATTTATTGATAAAGAAATCTCATAATTTTATGTGACTTGCCTATATCATTGGTGGCAAGCAATATGTTATCAACATACAAAATTGGGAAAATATGCTTACTCCACTGAACTTGTAATACACACAACCATCAACAACATTAATCTCAAAACCAAACAGGATAATTACTTAATGAAATTTGTATTACCCTTAACGGGAAGCTGACTTGAGCACATAAATGGATTTTTTTTAATTTACAAACCATATGCTTTGGATCTCCTGATACAAAATTTTCTGGTTGCACCATGTATATCATCTCATCAATGTCTCCATTGAGAAACGTCATCTTAGAATCCATTAGATGTAACTCAAGGTCAAAATGTGCAACAATTATAACTTTCCTAAAAGGGTCTTTCGTTAAACCAGAGAGAAAGTCTCTTTATATGCCTTCTTTCTGTGTAAAGTCCTTAGGTACAAGAAGATCCTTATATCTATTCACATTACCTTTTGAATCCCTCTTGGTTTAAAAAATCCATTTAAGACCAATGAGCTTCGCACCTTCTGGTAATGGGACAAGATCCCAAACTTTAGTATCTTGCAGAGTTATACTCCACATTCATGGTATCAATCCATTTTGAGACATAGAATCTTGTATGACCTGATGGAAATTGACTTGATCATTTCCACCATTCCAAAAATTTCCTCATGTTCTTGGAGAAATACTAATAATTATCTAGAATAACATTTTTCCTTTCTCTCGGGGATCTCCTTAATGACATTGGTTCTTGAGGTGTTGAGTTTGTAATTCTGGAATAATTACCTTATTTTGAATGGGAGGTTCTTCAACATTGTCTTGTTAAGGTTCTGGATAGGCTTCTTGATCAATGACAGGTATAGAAACTAGCACATTCCTCAACTTCTTCCTCAAAGACAATGTCTTTAACCTTATTTCTCCCCCCCAAACTCAATATCCTCAAAAAATGTTGCAGTTCTCGTTTCAAATTTAACTTAAGTGTAGGATCATAAAACTTATAGCCCCTCCATCGCTCAAAATAACCAATAAAAGTAGATCCTTACTGTTTTAGAGTCCTTTTTTATATGGCCTAACCTTAGCTGGACATCCCCAAATATGGAAATGCTTTAGACTAAGCTTTCTGCCTGTCAAAAGCTTATAAGGTGCTTTATCAGCAGCTTTAGTTGGTACTCTGTACAATCTTTCTTCAAATGTCCAGATTTCTAGCAAAAGAAACAACTTTGAATGTCTTTATATTGTTTCATTTGTTCTAGACCTTTAGTAACTTTATGTTTGTTATTTGTTTTCTTACTCTTATCTTTAGAGGTGCTAGCCAAGTAAGCACTTTCATTTCTGTCTTGTTTCGCTTTCTTCCTCTTGCACACAAAATAAAATGAACTCATTAAAAGTCAATTTCTTCCTTTGACATTTACAACCGACCTTAAATTGACTGAGTTGAGTAAGAAGCTTGCACACTATAAAATGAGCTCATTGAGAGTTATTTCTCATTTTGAGTTATAACTAACCTTAAATTGACTAATTGTGCAGGAAGTGATATCAATACCAAATGTACAAGCAAGTCATCAGACAAGTCGAGTTTTAGTGCCTTAAGTTTTGAAGCAGTGTGAGATATCTCCTTTATACTTTAATGCAATCAAGCTTTGCATAAGCGTGCTTATTTCAGCCTTATCATTTTTCGCAAAACGTTTCTTAATTTCGGTAAGGAAATCTTTAGCATATAAAGTTCATTAGACTCATGCGATTTGAGAGATCTCACTTCTCAAAGTTCCTCATTTGATCAGACGAACTTTCATCCGTAAGAGGAGCGAATTGCTCAATCCTTTGTGCAAGATTTAGATCCATACAGCCAAGAACAATTTGAATGTTCTCTTTCCAATCCTTGAAGTTTATCTCATAAACACAAGGATTAAATTTAAGTTATCAGAGATACTAGTAGCAGAACATGAAACTGAATAGAGAACAGTAAACAAAATAGCTCACATAAGTACCTTATTATGCACATAAGTACCTTATTATGCAAATCATAATTTAAATAATGGTAGAGCCCATAACAAGATACCTAGCACAACATCAATATTTAGTTTTTGGACAAAAATATTGATTTGTGAGTGGTACTCTTTGTGTAGTGATCAAATACTAACAGTAATACATGTCAACCAGTGAATCTTTCTTTGGACTGATTTATTGATCACACGTTAAACCGAATTACTTCGTGTGTTTATCACCACAATTCATGTGAAATTCGAGTCAAACATTGATCTTCCTTTGGACCGATCAATATCCGCATGAATAACACAAAACACCCGAATTTCTCTTAGTGTAGTGATCAAACACTGGCAATAAGACATGTGAACTAATAACCTTTCTTTGGACAAATTTATTGATCATATGTTAAGCCAAATAATTGCCACATGTTTATTACCACAAGTGCATGTGAAATTCGAACCAAACATTGACTTTCCTTTAATCCGATCAACATCCGCATGAATAACACACACAAAAAACCTTATAATATTCTAAGTTAATTAATATCCACAAGAGAGGTTGCTTTGGCAACATGTTGTTTCAACTAACTTACATTCGAATATTATATCTCTCAAAAGAGTTTATTATACAAAAATTTGAAATCAAAATCAGTGATTTGCATATATATTGAACTTTAGGATCTAAATTGTAAAATTCAAAACTTTAGAATGAAGTAATCCTTAAATTGGGAGGGTCAAATTGCAATATTCTTAAACTTTTTGTGGCCAAATATGAAAAAATTTAAGCTTGAAGGACTTAATTTAATTTTTCCAAAACTTTGTTGACTGATTTAGGAGAATCCCGAACTTTAGGTCCCAATTTGAAAAAAAAAATTAAACTTTCCTGTGCCAAACTAGAAAATTCACAATATTTAGAGGTTGATTTTGAAAATTTTCAAACTTTAGGAACCAATTTAGAAAACCCACAAACTTGATGGACCAATATTGAAGTAATTTTAAACTATAGTACTGATTTAGAAAACTTTTGAAACTTTAGGTGCTGATTTGGAAAATCCTCAAACTTTAGGGACTGAATTATAAAATCCTTAACTTTAAAAGGCCAAACTTTAATAACTTATAACTGTAGGATTAAAACATTATACACAGCAAACAGGGAGGACTGCAGATGCAAATAACCATATTCTCGAAAATTGCAGAGGAGTCCTTGAAGACTCCAAATTTCCAAAGCCAAGGCCAAACTGATTTTCTCAAAACCGAGTTGCAAACCAAACCCTAACCGCCCACATCACACCGCCACTAAATCCGGAGAACGCAGCGCAGTCCCAGCAACGTGGGCCCACTATTGGGCGGTTGCACCCGAATGTAGCGCCTTCTCCGGCGCTGCTGTTACACGCCCAGAATGTGGAGTGAAGTCAGCTGGGAATTACTTTAATTGTTAAAGGTTATTTTTTGTTATGCATGTTCTCTTTATTCAGTTGGGTCTAGACTTAGTCAATAGGTTGTTATTTGTAAATGCACCAGTGCATGCGTAGTGGGTTAGTTATTTCCTATTTCTTTGCAAGTCTGTTGATGCCTATTAAAGGGCAGATTATTATGAATGAAGATCATCATTTGAATCTCAATTGTGTTGGTCAGTGGAGGTTCTCTGGCTCCTCAAATTGCCAGAGCTCAATTAATTTCCTGGTCTTAACAAGTTGGTATCAGAGCGGCGTTCCTGCGACATGGCTGAGGGAACACGGCTATCACAGTTATCTGAAACAGTGAACAACCTACAAGGAGCAACCACTGCCTTGAAGGAAGAGAAATCTAGGCATGGAAGGCTAATAGAACCTGGTACAAATTACATCTACACTCAGCTTAACGGAAGGGACTTCTAGCAATGTCAAAGTAAATGCTAATCCTCTGTTTGATGGATCCGGGGGAATTCAGGCTCGATCTCTTCGATTAGATTTTCCTCGTTTCGATGGGGGAGATCCCAACGAATGGATCTTTAAGGCGCAGCAATTCTTCAATTATTTTGGGACTCCGGAGGACCACAAACTGGAAATTGCTTCTTTCCACATGGAAGGGAAGGCCCTGACTTGGTACTATTGGTTGAAAGAATCAAGCCCAGTGACAAAATGGGGTGACTTCGTGGAGGCTCTCCGCACTAGATTCAGGCCTTCGGCATATGAGGATCCAGTGGGGGCATTCACCAAGTTGAGGCAGTTAGGGAGTGTAGAGGACTACCAAACAGCTTTTGAGATCCTGTCCAACAAAATAAGTGGCGTAAGTGAAGAGTTTCGAATAAGTACTTTTCTAAGTGGTTTAAAAGATGAATTACGAATTATTGTTACCATGTTCAAACCAAATACTCTTGCTGCTGCTTTTGGTTTGGCTCGGCTACAAGAAGAAGAAGTGATCAGGAAACAGAACCCTTACAGAAACACTCAAGCCCAAAATAGCCCATATACTCCCCCATTCAAGCCCTCTCCTCTCAGATTACCTGGACAAAATTCCATGGCCAAATTACCAGCCCCAAATCCAGTACTTAGACTTCCAGCCTCCCAAACCCTGAGACCTAACCTACCAGTCCAAAGAAGAACCCCATACCCCATAAAGCGTATAAGTCCCAACCAAATGCAGGAAAGAAGAGAAAAAGGTCTATGCTATTTTTGTGATGAAAAGTACCATCAAGGACACAAATGTAGCAGGCCCAGACTATACTTACTGGAGGGAATGGAATTTGAAAGGGAAGGAGAAGCAGATTTGGAAGAAGAAGAGACCTTTAACCAATTTGATGCAGAAATTGTTCCTACTGTCCAGCAAGCTGAACTATTGGGCATATCTTTACATGCCATTGCAGGGGCACCTTCTCCCAAAACCATGCGGTTAGTAGGGAAAATTGGTACATGTTCTGTTATTGTTCTCATTGATACTGGTAGTACACACAGTTTTATTGATGTGAATGTGGCAAGAAGGGCAAAACTACCGGTGGAGGAGGGCCACTTGGCAGTTCAAGTTGCTAATGGGGACACCCTTCCTTGCCTTGGTTGCTGTAAGGAAGTTCTTTTCAGGTTGCAAGGCTGTAACATTTTAGCCAATCTGTTTTTATTAACCCTGGGAGGATGTGATGTTGTGCTAGGGGTGGATTGGTTAAGAAGTTTGGGAACTATTCAGTGGAATTTTGCTGATTTAAGTATGAGTTTCCTTGTGGAAGGGGAGAAATTATGTCTGCAGGGCTTAAGGTTACCCGAGAAGGCCATAGAGGAAGAACATAGCTTGAGCAAGGCTGCCCTTGTAGAAGGAAGAGGAATATGGCTGCAGTTTATGGAGATCAATGACAGCCCAGGAGGAGCACCAGTAGAGCCTGCCATACAAGCTGTTTTGAATGAATTCAAAGCACTGTTTGCTGAAACCAGTGGACTCCCACCCCCTAGGAGTCACGACCATCAAATCCAACTCGAAGAAGCAGCTAGGCCCACATGTGTTAGGCCTTATCGATACCCTTATTATCAGAAAGAAGAAATTGAGAAGCTGGTAAGGGAAATGCTAAAGGCTGGGATCATCCAACCAAGTCAAAGTCCATACTCTTCACCAGTTCTCTTGGTAAGGAAGGCAGATGGGAGTCGGCGCATGTGCGTTGATTATCGGGCTCTCAACAAAGATACCATCAAAGATAAGTTTCCCATTCCTAATATAGATGAGTTGTTGGATAAGCTTAATGGTGCTGAGTTGTTTTCTAAACTTGACTTGCGATCGGGCTACCATCAAATCAGGATGAAGCCTGAAGATGTGCCAAAAACTGCCTTTCGCACACATGAGGGGCATTATGAGTTTTTAGTGATGCCTTTTGGGCTCACCAATGCTCCATCAACATTTCAAGGGTTGATGAATGGGATATTCGGGCCATATCTCAGGAAATTTGTGCTTGTATTTTTTGATGACATACTTGTGTACAGTAAATCTGTTGACGAACATGTAGGGCATCTAAAAGCTGTCTTAGAAGTTTTGAGACATCATCGGCTGTATGCTAAGGCCTCCAAATGTGTTTTTGGCTGTCGGGAAGTGGAGTATTTGGGCCATGTTATTTCTAAAGAGGGAGTCAAAGCAGACCCGTCAAAGATTACAGCAATGATGGAGTGGCCTGAACCTAAGAATCCTAAGGCTCTAAGGGGATTTTTGGGATTAACAGGTTATTACAGGAAGTTTATTAAAGGCTATGGAAGTATTGCAGCTCCTCTAACCGCTTTACTCAAGAAAAATTCCTTCAAATGGAGTGAGGAGGCTAGCCAAGCGTTTGTAGCATTAAAGGCAGCCATGGTGACCCCTCATGTTCTTGCCTTACCAGATTTTTCCAAAATGTTCGTGGTAGAATGTGATGCTTCTGGAAATGGGTTGGGAGCTGTTTTAATGCAGGAAGGAAGGCCTCTAGCTTACTTAAGCCAAGCATTAAAAGGTAAAAATTTGTTCTTATCCACTTATGAAAAAGAATTTTTAGCTCTTGTGCTGGCAGTTCAAAAATGGAGACATTACTTGCTGGGGCACAGATTTAAAGTAAGGACTGACCAACAAGCTCTGAAGCACCTATTGGAGCAAAAGGTTGGAACACCTTTTCAACAAAAGTGGATAACAAAGCTGTTAGGCTTTGATTTTAATGTAGAATATCGCAATGGCAAGGGAAATAAGGCAGCAGATGCTCTCTCCAGGTTACCAGACCAAGGAAACAGTTTTGAGTCAGAAGGAACCATGACTAATTATGGGGAAGCCAAGGCCATCAGTATGATCACCGTTAATTGGTGGGACGGGCTCCATCAAGTATATCACCAGGATCCCCAGTTGCAACAGTTACTTAACCACTACCATCAAGGTGATCTTGATCCCCTTAAGTACCAGCTTACAGGAGGGTTTTTATTATATAAAGGGAGGCTACACTTGGGAACATTAAAGGAGCAGCAGGTGCAAATCATGCATCAATTCCATAGCAGCCCCATGGGAGGACATACAGGTTCACAGAAGACTCACTCCAGGCTCAAGAGGGAATTCTTCTGGCATGGCATGAGAAAGGACATCAGAAAATTTATTAGAGAATGCGAGGTATGCCAAAGAAATAAAACAGAGAACCTCAAACCAGCTGGAGCCTTGCAGCCTCTACCAATACCAAGTAAAGTATGGGTGGATATTAGTATGGACTTCATAGAGGGGTTGCCTCTGTCCAAGGGATACAGTGTAATCATGGTGATCGTAGACAGGTTCAGGAAATACAGTCACTTTGTACCAATGGCACATCCATACACAGCAGCCACAGTAGCAAAGGCATTCATGGAAAACATATTCAAATTGCACGGCATACCACAGAGCATAGTCAGTGATCGAGATGCAATATTCACAAGCAACTTTTGGAAAGAAATTTTCCATTTAAGTGGTACCAAGCTGCTCATGAGTTCGGCGTATCACCCTCAAACGGACTGGCAGACAGAGGTAATGAACAAATGGTTAGAAGGGTACCTCAGATGCTTTACCAGTGATAGACCCAAAGATTGGGCCAATTGGCTAGCTTTAGCCGAATGGACGTACAATACCTAAGAACACTCTTCCACAGGGTTTACTCCCTTTGAGATAGTATACGGACAAGAGCCACTACGACTCCTCCCATATGAGCCTGGGACCACTGTAGTACAAGCAGTTGAAGACGAAATGAGAAGTCGAGACTTCATCCTTACCTTGGCACGGGAAAACCTGCAAGAAGCTCAAACAAGGATGAAGTTATATGCAGATAGAAAGAGAACAGAGAGAGAATATAGTGTGGGGGATTGGGTCTATTTGAGGTTAAGACCCTATAGACAGATGACGGTTGCAGTGAGGAAAAGTTTGAAGCTTTCTCCAAGGTATTTCGGGCTTTTCCAGATCATTCAAAAAATTGGGAAAGTTGCATACAAGCTCGATCTACCTAAAGAATCTAAGATTTTCCCAGTATTTCACATCTCTTGCCTCAAGAAGAAGATTGGAACTCAGATAAATCCTAATCCGAGACTGCCAACACTGATGGAAAATGGCACAATGGCCCCAGAACCAGAGAAAATATTAGAAAGAAGGCTCAAGAAAAAAGTAAATCGCGCAGGAGTTGATTTTTTGGTTCAGTGGAAGGGAACTAACGAGGAAGATGCCACCTGGGTTGATGGAGAGGAGCTGTGCAGGACATATCCCAAACTCGAGGGCGAGTTCTTCTGAAGGGAATGGTTAATGTTACACGCCCAAAATGTGGAGTGAGGTCAGCTGGGAATTACTTTAATTGTTAAAGGTTATTTTTTGTTATTCATGTTCTCTTTATTCAGTTGGGTCTAGACTTAGTCAATAGGTTGTTATTTGTAAATGCACCAGTGCATGCGTAGTGGGTTAGTTATTTCCTATTTCTTTGCAAGTCTGTTGATGCCTATTAAAGGGCAGATTATTATGAATGAAGATCATCATTTGAATCGCAATTGTGTTGGTCAGTGGAGGTTCTCTGGCTCCTCAAATTTCCAGAGCTCAATTAATTTCCTGGTCTTAACAGCTGCTCATCTTAGCACCGCGCAGCCAGTCCCCTACGCTGCGACTGCAGCGTCCATCGTGATTCAGCGCCTCGCAAGTTCTACTCGACGCCGCACGCAGCCGTACCAGCCCCTGCGTGTACCGGCAGAGCCCACGTCCGGCCACCCTGAATTCGACCGTCCAAAACTAATTCGAAAAATACAACATCCCAAACGTCCATACACAGTATAATATAGATATAGAAATTGAACCCAAATTCAAATTCAACAGAAATTTTTCTACCCAACTCGAAAAATCATGCATAATATATCACAAATCCGATTCAAAAGTCAAAACCCAAATTCCAAATATACCCATTCACAGGGAATCTGATTCCGAACTTAACACCCAATCGAATCAAAATTCGCCCAAAGTATTAACTCCATTATTGAACCCAAAAATTCCTAAGACTTAATTAATTGTTTAAAAAAAGGTGTATCTCACACCCTGAGGGTCCGAACTGACCACGTCCAAGATCATTGGTTCGAGATTGTAAATCCAGGATATGCCTCTCAGGGACCAGAGTGGAGGAATTGAGTAAGTATGAGCAATTCTCAATAACTCACGCTTTCCACAAGGAGCAAATTCATTATTTCAGGATTCGTACATGTACTCGAACTCGTTGAGCATTTATCAACCCTCCCCTTTCCACTAGGAGATGTGCCCTGGGGGCCTGAATTAATTGTTTGTGTGATATGAATCACTTCTGCAATGCACGGGAATAAACGTCTGGATAAAGATAATTCAATATGAAATTAGATGATTTCTTTAGATAAAATAAATAAATTTCGCAAATAAGAGATAAGATCATCATTTATTGGTTTCATATGATTACGAATTTTGGAATACTTCTTTGTACACAAAATTGTTTGTTGATTTTGTTGGTCTTCCATTCTTATCACAAATTAACATCTTTAATCTGGAATGATTTGTCACCTTAGAAATCGCAACATAAAGTTTCCATGTATAAACACCAATCGTTTAAGAAGAAGTCTCACGTGCGAGAGTGATTGTCCACGACTCTTATTGATAGTCACTGCATAGGACACCATCAATAAAAATTGTCTTCTTTGAAATCTAATAGGTATCCTAGAATCAGAAGGGCTCAACAACGTCCTTGGAATAAAGAACTTGTGTCCTGCATTACTGTCAGAAAGAATTTGACCTTCTAGAACATGTCACCAAGTTTTGTAACTATCAATCTTGTTCCATTGCACAATCCTTGTGTATGATCAATATTTCTCAAAAAGAGCAATGATACTACAAAGGAAATAAAGAGGATGCACTTCGCTTATCCCCTGAAACGATTCACCACATGACGCAATAATGATATCCATGTGTCCAAGTTTTGTATCAAAATCCACCAACAATCAATTCGGAAATTTCATCGACAATAGGCAAATCATTTCGCCTATCATCGGTCACCCATCGACCAATAAGTATAAGTCTTACATTTTGAAGTGTTTTCCTTAATCATATTTTCTCTAACCGACCTAAACTGGCTTATCAATTTGTTGTATTTGTCTAGCATATCCTTCAAATCAGAAACTATACAATCATGCAACATTGAATTGCATGATTCACTCCTACCGGGTGACATTAAAAGACATAAATTAAGTTTTAGACTATCACAACAAAATTATCTATAAACAATATAAATATATATGCAAGAAACACATAATACGTACCCCGTGACCTTTTTTCTACTTTCAACAGCATTCGCATTGTCAACAATATAAAGCTGAATTGCAGAACTGAACCGTCATCAGGCAATAGACTTCCAATCTTATGGAAATTTTGACAGTGTAATATGAAGACGAGAGGCCCTCTTCCATCATTCAACTCATTAATATTCCCCCATAGAAGTGAACGAAAAGATCATATTATATGTTCTCAACGAAATTCTTAATCCTGTCGTCCCTACTATATAACAAATCTTTCAAAATAAGAGGATGATCTTCCTGACACGATCCCAATCGGAAATCTCGACGAGAATGCGGAAAAACTAAAATAAAAACCTAAGAAAGATCTAAATCAGATTAAAACTAAGAAACAATAAATAAAATTAGACGATAGGATTCCAACCCAAACCTCACGACACAAGAAATTGACGATGTGAAGGAAAGAACTGGAATTGTTGAACGCCACAAGGATTGCCTAATTCCTTGATAAGTTCGGGGTGAACGCCACAAAAGTTATCTAATTCCTTTGATAAGTTCGATTTGTTGAACGCCACAAATATTACACAATATTTAATAAGTTTGGGTTAAAGGGAATCCTCACCTTTAGAGAGTAAAAACACTCAATATATTTCATTCATCAAAAACTTGTTGTTACAATGAAAGAAAAGGATATAAATAATCGAATTTAACCTCTAGACAAAGAATCTCTTTTTTTGAATATACTCAATGTAAAAACAAAATAAAACTAGGTCTAGCCACAATAGGGGCACAAAATAAACCCCGAAACAAGTAAAAATGGAATTAAACCTAAAATGCGCGAAAATTAAGCAGAAATTAAGTTACGACCATAATTATTGAGGTTACGTCCGCAATGGCCCGACTGCATAATTTCTTCACTTTCCTCAGCAGCACGCTCTTTTGGTATTTTGGTCATAACTTTCTCTCCCGATATTCGATTGTGCTAATTAAAATTGTGTCAAAAAGAAAACTCAAAGATATACAATTCTTCTAGAAATAGCTATTCCCAAATTTAGATGTATTCTATACGAGAACTGAGATTCAATCTCTAATTAAAAATATGGATCACAATCCCAGCGGGTTTTTGATTGCCAATTTCATTTCAAATCTTCTTTGACCATAAATTTTTGCCTCCAACCTTCTTCCCACATGACATTATTGAATTGGAGCCCTTTGTACATGCCCTTAAAGTTTTTATTGGCTTGATTTGTAGTTCTTTCCTTCAAGCCCACCATGATTCGTATCATTCTCTCCTTCTTCAGGATGATTCGTCCGGAATCATAGTGTTGTTCTTGATGTTTCACTGTACCTCCTGGATTAAACGGAAAATTATGAATTCCATGACATGCATTCAGTAAGTGATGCTTCTCCAATCGGTAGACAAGAAGGCATTGAAACACGAGGCTAATTGATCAAGATTGATGCGATTCAAGCTTCCATGAGTAATCAACCTACAATAAAGTTTGAAATAAAATGGGGAGGGAAATGTTTGTTTCAAAAGGTAAAAGGTATGGATCCTTGTATTCGTGATAGATCACCTCCCTATCCTCCTTTCTCACAATGAGGCTCTTCTCTTCACCTCTTTCAACCTTTTCACTCTATTGCTCAATATTTTTAACTCCAAGCCCAACCACATCTTCTCCGAACTCCACATTTTTATCACCATGTTCATACACTATCTCATTACTACCCAAATGTGGATCTTCCACTTTAAAGCTCAAATCTTGAACACCCACCTCTACTTCTAACTCATGCTTCTCATCATCAACAATTGTATTTATAATGATTCCCTCGCTACCCAACTCTACCTTTTCCTCGCCAAGTTTTGGAGTTTCTTCCACTACTTCTAATTCATGTTTCAAGTCTCCCTCCTTCTTTTCAACATCCCTATCCCGAGGTTCTTTTTGTAATTCAACTACAACTGCCACCTCTTCCTCATCAAATTTTAGAGTTTGATCATCTATTTTTAATTGCAACTCCACCTCCTCCTTCTCAATATCCTATAACCCCACGATACTTCCTATTACACCACCTTTCACTCTCCTTCCTTACCCTCCGTGAATCTTCTAGTGCGTTCTCTAAATGTCAACCCATATAGTGCGCATGTTTTCCTTTTCTTAAGGAATTTGTATATGTGCATACTCTTATCATAAACAGCCTCCCTTCTACGTCTCCAGCGTTTTCCCAATAAAATATGATAAGATTTTAATGGCACTACATCACACCATACATCCTCACTATGCCTTCCATGGGCGATAGGCACTAGAACTTGTTTGGTTACTTTGAACTTCCCAAACTCCCTCATCCATGTCATCTTATAAGGTTTATAGTGTGGTAATCCTAATTTTTCAACCACGGTGCTACTAACAAAATTAGTAAAGCACTCTCCATCAATTGCAACACTACACCCCTTATGATCTTCATAACATCTAGTTTTGAACAAGGAGCCCTGATCATAATCCATTCCTTATGTGGCATTAAAAATAAAATTCAAGAACAAAGAGGATTTAGATATCAAATAGAAAGAACGAATTTTATTGACTTGGAAGGAAATGAATACCAAGAATTTTAAAGAAACTCAAGAAAGTGGTTCTTGAATTTCGGAATGACTCCCTTTTTTTATTTTTTAATAAGGAATTTTCGGAATTAAATAATGGACATAGAAACAACTTGTGAATTTTCTTATGAGATTTTCGGATTAAAGACTCAACAAATGAAGAAAAACACGAAGAACAAAAATAAAGACTCGACAACAAAAAAAAATAAAAAAATAAAAACAGGATATGGATGATTCTATGTAGACTCGGTGATAAAAACGCAGAATCAAACTAGGATAGAAAAGAAAAACAAAACCAGAATCCATAGTCAAGCTCTGATACCAGATGACGCGATCCCAATCGAGAATCTAGACGAAAATGCGAAATAACTAAAATAAAAACCTAGGAAAAATCTAAATCAGATTAAAACTAAGAAACAATAAATAAAATTAGATGATAGGATTCCAACTCAAACCTCACGACGCAAGAAATTGACGATGCGAAGGAAAGAACTGGAATTGTTGAACGCCACAAGGATTGCCTAATTTCTTGATAAGTTCTGGGTGAATGTCACAAAGATTTAATCTTTGATAAGTTCGAAACAAATGGAATAACTCAACCTTTCAATTTGGAGAATCCTCTCTCAAACAATATTAATAATCTCAAAACTGTCTTTTACAATGAATGAAATTACTAATATAATGTAGAAACTGAAAGAAACTAGGTCTAACCGCTAATTGGACCCAAAACATGGAAAGAAATAATTGAAAACGAAAAATAAATAAAATTTGCGAAAATCCGGAAAAATTGAAGTTACGGCCGTAACAATGTCACTTACGACCGTAAGTGACTCCTTGCTAATGAGTTACGGCCGTAACGAGCACTCTCACGGCAATAAGTATCAAATTGCTGGATTTCTTCAATTCTACCGGAGAAGGAGTTACGACCGCGAGTTATTGTTTTACGGCCGTAAGCATGCATCTTGGAATTCTTGTTTTTGTCTCAAGGGGATGTTATGGCCGTGAACAACTGGTTTTATGGCCGTGAATGTGCTCCTGGTCTCCAGATTTTGACCATTTGATTTGGCTTGATCTCTTCGTCTTCTCGGTTCGACCCCAACATGGAACTTGCTCAGTTTTGCACGTAGATTATTGTCGTATTGTCGATGGCTAGACTTGGTCTTTGGTCGGATCAAATCATCTCCCCTTTCTTGAAAAGGATTCGACCTCAAATCTAGAACTGGTCCAATCCTCCTGCAACTCCTGGTTTTGATTGCTCTTGGTTCATACCTGCCTTGGTTCGGCGGAATTGATGATCATGCTTGTGCTTTGTGCATTCCTCGAACCTTCAGGGTTTTTTCTTCTTGCAATTACATTCAGTCCCAACTTTAGTTTTGGAGTTGGATTTGGGTACCTACAAAACAAATTTAGTAGAACTTGGGAGGGAATTGTTAGCTTGGTTAAGTGCAAGGGATGGTGCCTTGTAGCTCAACCGTTGTGCAAATAAGCTCATTTTGTGGGTGGACTATCTTTTCTTTTTACACTCATTCTCTCCTTTTTCTGAGGTCGTAGCCTCAACTCTCTTGTTTTCAACTTTCACACCCTCTCCTTTTTTTGAGGTCGTGGCCTCAACACTCTTATTTTTTCTTTCAAACTCACTTTTTATTTTTAATTGATCCTCTCGGACATCTTTAGGAGACAAAGGCACAAGAGTAATTTTCCTCCCACCTTTTACAAATGAATATTGGTTCTTAAAACCATCATGTACCACCCTCCTATCATGTTGCCATGGCCTTCCCAATAAAATATGGTCAACATGCATAGGCACTACATCGCAAATGACCTTATCCATGTAACCCCCAGTGCTAAATTTGACCTCTACCTGTCGGTTCACCTTGATTTCCCCCGATTCAGTCAACCACTGCAATTTATATAGGTTCAGATGTTTTAACTTTGACAACCCTAAATTCTCAACCAACAGTGTACTAACCACATTAGTATAACTACACCCATCAATTACCATTCCACATACTTTTTCCCCAACTAAGCACATAGTGTGAAACAGATTGTCCCTTTGCTCATCAATTTCACCTACTTTAACCCGAGAACTAAGGACACGTCTATTCACTAGTGACCCCTTCACCGCATAAGTTAGCCCCTCTTCATCGCTACTACTAGCCTCGACATCCTGTAATCTAGGCATCCCTTTAAACTCATCCCCCGAACTAATATTTCCATTATCACGTAAAATTATAACCCACTTATTAGGACAATTGGAAGCAATGTGTCTCAAACCTAAGCATTTAAAACACTTGATATTCCTATCCCTAGTAGGTTGGGGTTCAGCAATATTTTTACCTTTCGCTGTCGGCTCCTCCTTTGCCTTCGGGACAGGATCATCGTTGACTTCTCGTGTTGGATATGAACCCAAAGGTTGCCTTGCTGCTCCCTTCCGCCTCAGCTGTCTTTCCACTTTGATGGCCATGTGTACCATTTCATCTAGTTCTACATAGTGTTGCAGCTCGATGATGTTGGAAATGTCCTGTTCAACCCGCTCAGAAACCTTGCCATGGTAGCCTCCCGATCTTCTACCAGTTGGCCCTGGTCATGGCCACCTCCATGTCCTTATGATAATCCTCCATGCTCCTCGACCTCTGATTCAAACCCTGCAGCCTTTGATATTTATCCCTATAATAATGAGTTGGTACAAATCGCTTCCTCATTATAGTTTTTAGCTCGCCCCAAGTCTCCACTGGATTCTCCAGATTCCTCCTCCTACTCGTCACCAATTGATCCCACCAACTGATTGCATAGTCTGCGAATTCAACTACTACCAATTTCACCTCTTCCTCTCAGAATAATGATGACAATCGAAGAGTAGCTCAACTTTGGTATCCCAACCCAAATATGACTACGGATCACTCCTACCTTGGAACGTAGGTATTTTCATTTTAATGCTCCCAAGGTCCCCATCCTCAACATCTATATCCTCATGCCTCCTTCTATGCCCCCTTTCACGCCTATCAACTCGCTCCCTTCTCCTACCTAAGCTGGCCATAGACACATTCCCGCTACCACCATCACTATCAACCTTTCCAACATCAAGACCATATTCGACCCGATGATTATCTTCCCTCCTATGCTCCCTCTCTTAGCCCCTCCGACCCCTATGAGTTTGCTCCTTATGCAATTGATTAATAGTCTCCTTCCTATCAATTCCAGTCATCAACTTCTCAAAGTGCTCATTTAAAGTAGCCATTACTCCTACATCATTCTCACCCACCTTATTCATACCTCTGGGTCGTTTTTTGTGACTCATTGTTGAAGCTGCTGGCTCCCTCCATTCCCTTCCCTTGTTGTCACCAACAGATGAAGAAGATGATACTCGACTGCCAGACATTGTTAGGGATCAAAGACACAAATGGAATAACCTCACGTGTTTAATTTCACTCGTATATATCACTCAATTACCTTTCCAATATCACCCAAGAACTAATCAAAGAAAAATAAGTAAGGAATTTACGGAAGACACGAAGAAAATTGAGATTGAGAATTTTCTAGGAATTTTTTCGAATTTTTCCAGTAATTTTTTTTTTTTAATCTGCCAGAAAATTTGACTACGAGTATGGCAGAAAGATAAGGAATTGGATTTGGACAAAAATTGAACAAGAAAAACACTTTTGAATTTTCAGTAGGATTTTTATGGATCAAAAACTGAAAAAGTTTACTGGCACGAAGAACACAAGAATCAAGAAAAACAAGAAAATGCAAGAATTTGAAATAGATCCAAGCTTGATACCAGATGACGCGATCCCAATCAGGAATCTTGACGAAAACGTGGAAAAACTAAAATAAAAACCTAGGAAAGATCTAAATCAGATTAAAAATAAGAAACAATAAATAAAATTAGATGATAGGATTCCAACATAAACCTCACGACGCAAGAAATTGACGATGCGAAGGAAAGAACTGGAATTGTTGAACGACACAAAGACTGCCTAATTCCTTGATAAGTTCGGTGTGAACACCACAAAGATTTAATTTTTGATAAGTTCGAAACAAAGGGAATAACTCAACCTTTCAATTTGGAGAATCCTCTCTCAAACAATATTAATAATCTCAAAACTGTCTTTTACAATGAATGAAATTGCTAATATAATGTAGAAACTGAAAGAAACTAGGTCTAGCCGCTAATTGGGCCCAAAACATGAAAAGAAATAATTAAAACCGGAAAATAAATAAAATTTGCGAAAATCCAAAAAAATTGAAGTTACGGCCTTAACAATGTCACTTACGGTCGTAGGAGATTCCCTGTTAATGAGTTACGGCTGTAATGAGCACTCTCACGGCCGTAAGTATCAAATTGCTGGATTTCTTTAATTCTATCAGAGAAGGAGTTATGGTCGTGAGTTATTGTTTTATGGCCGTAAGCATAAGAATCTTGGAATTCTTGTTTTTTTCCCGAGGGGATTTTATGGCTGTGAACAACTGGGTTTACGGCGGTGAACAACTGACTTTACGGCCGTGAATGTGCTCCTGGTCTCCAAACTTTGACCCTTTGATTCGACCCGATCTCTTCGTCTTCTCGGCTCGACCCCAAAATGGAACTTGCTCCGTTTTGCACGTAGATCACCGTCGTATTGCCGATGGCTAGACTTGGTCTTTGGTCTCTTGTTTTGGATCACATCACTTCCATTACCATAAGAGGAATCTTCACTTTCTCTTACATACAACAAAGTAGGGGCGAAAAAATAAACTGCGAAACAGAACTAAATCGTAACAAATGGTTTGGTTTAGTTCGGTTTGAAAAAATTTTAAACCGTCTTAAATGGTTTGGTTTAGGTTTCAATTGTCAAAACTGCGGTTTCAAACAACCAACCCAACAAATTTTAAAAAATAAAAAATAAAAATAAAAATAAAGGCAAACGTTCAATTTTAAAAAAATGCAACACACTTTTAATTGTAAACAAATCAAAATTGAGGAGTCAAAAATTACCTGAAAATCATTAGTCATGTAGCCATGTTGTAAGGCCCGTTCACGTAACTAATTCAGTTGCCCAACATGTTGGACTATAGTCAATTCAAATCTAGGGTTGAAGCGGTCATAATCTCTAAGGGCTTGTTTTGCTTCATTGAGTGCATATCTATGAATGGGCGCCCTGTCCTAGACCATTTATGCAAAGTCCAATTAAGTGGGGGTTTATCTATCTCTCTAAGTTAAATTATGAGGAAGTAAAAATTTTAAAAAAAAAAATTTGTTTCAAATTATGCTCAAACTTGTTTTCTTTCTTCTTATTTCGGATACAAAAATTTCTCATTCTTTCTCGTCTAAATCTCGAAAACATTTCATTACTCATGTATCCGAAATTAAAAGTAAAATAAACATCACGCTAAAATTATTTACCTTCGGAGGTGGCAGAGCGAACGATTGCAGTGGCAAAAGTCATCTGTTAAGTGCATTTTACATGCATATTTCATACATTTATGGTAATACTTTTTGAGTAATTTGGACAAATACCTACTTAATTGTGCATATTTTGTGGTTAAATAGGTTTAACATTCAACTACATGGAGAAAATACAAGAAAGAAGCAAACGAATGCTAAATTGAAGAAATTGAGGAGAAAATAGCCAAATCTTGCAAGGATTAGAAGCTTGGGGATCGATCTGTCACTTCCGGAAAGCTGTGGACTTCTCGTGCAATTAATCATGTGACTAAATTGAAAGTTCTCAAAAGATGAAGGACCTCAAATGCAATCTTAAAAGGACCTTTTTGAAAGAAATCATAATATTTGAGGACCAAGTTGATCTTCATTGAAAGTTGAAGGACCCCAATTGCAAATTATTGAAGGACTGAGCTGCAAAACCACGCCCAGGTGAACCACGCGAACCCGTGGCTCGACTCAAGTCGCGTTCGCTACTCATGCCAAAAATCCAACCCGAAAGCTAGAATGTCAACCACACGATCGCTAGTACTACAGGCGCGCGATCGCGCGGTCATTTTTCTGACATTTTGGCATGAGTCGTGAACGTGGATCTACGTGATTTTGGGCATTTTTTAGGACATTTTGGCTAGGGTTTGGGATCATTCTTGCCTTTTTCAAGTTCCAAACCATTTTTCTCTCATTTTTCTTTACATTTTCTTCACTTTTCTTGTAATTATCTCTTATAATTTGTTGTCATGGGTGATGAATGTTGATGAAGGGAAGAAATACCTACAACATTTTGGAAGAACTTTGATGTTTTGAAGCTTCAAGCATTGTTGAAGGGAAGTTTTGATTATAAATCTTCATATTTCTTTGTATATTTGAATCCATTGTTGAAATGATGCATTTAATTCTTGAATTTTATTGTTATTTCACTATGGGCTAAGTTATTTAGTGTTTGGATGATTGATGAAGCTTGACCTAACTTACTTGATTTTAATGCTTGTATTAACAATTTAAGCTATTTATTATCTTGTGCATTTATTGTTGTATTTATTGTGGCCAAATTTATGCTTGAATTTCATGGGATGTGCAATTATTGAGAAATTGTTGTGTATTCTAGATCAATACAATATTTGCTCTTGGTTCTTGTTTAGGATAGAGATATACCTAAAACCCTAGAGATATACCTAAAACCCTAGATGATCCATTGAGTTATTTTCACAAAGGTTTAATGCAATTGGTGTGTTTTTAATCGACATAGAGATATAGTAGGTTAATTCCACTAATTATGTTTGATTTCACTCGAGAGAGGTAATTGACTAAGCTTGAAAAATCGGATCTAGCATGATGAATAAATTGCATTTCTATTTGCTTGTTGAGAATTCAATAGGTAATGGTTAAGTGGAATTGAGAATCCCAACACTCCTTATCATCAAGCTATCATCATTTTTCTACTTATTTATTTACAATTGTGATTTTAATTCTAGTACAAACATTTCCAAAACCAATAGTTTATTGTGTGTGTTTCTTGTTTAAATTGATTCAATTAGAGTGTAATTGAAATGGACAATCCTTGTGGGATCGATAAACTGGACTCATTTAGTCCACTATCACTTGTATGCGATACATGCACTTACGGTGTGTTTTTAGCGAACATCGTCAAAACATTATTTATTATTATTTTAGAAAAATCTGTTTTAATCTTTTTTTGAAAGTCTACAGAAACGTAAACCCGCTCTGATACCACGCTGTTGCACCTCGGGTTCTGTAAAACCTGAGACAACACTTCATCTTTTAAAGCTAACTTTATTGTGGAAATATATTGAATTCTAAACATTATATTTATTTGAAAATCAACAATGATAACTTAAATCAAACACATTTATTTAAAACAATTCATGAAATTCTAATTTTAGATTCTTAAGTTTTGTAAAGACAAAATAAATTATCAAACTCATAAATCAGGACTTTAAAAACATATAACTTCATTATTAATTTGCCACCGCTACCCTTCATTCGCCACCATTTCCGAAATCTACAAAAAATTTTAAAATAAAGGGATGAGTATTTCAAAGAAATACTAAGTAGACTTATCGTCAATAATTAATTTACAGAATAATTGAACATATACTTATGCAACTAATACAATAACCACATCATCATAATCATAAGCTCTTTAAAAATCATAGGTTTTGGGTAGTCTTGTCTCATACATTTAAGCATTTAAGTTATGCATAACCACATCATTATCTCATGCATTAAAGTATTTAAGTCACGCATAACCACATCATTATCTTTTTATCAAAGCATTTAAATTACGTAAAATTTACATAATACATGAAATTATAATTTAAACTAATTAGTGGGCACGCGAGTCTACATTAATTCACGAGTTTGAAAGTAGAGCGAAAAATAACATGTTAATCCTTTAAATATTCGAATGCTTCGTCTAGCCAAAAGAAAATTAAACTAATTTAGTACTTTTGAAATTTAAAGATTAAAGTGACAAAATAAAATTTTAGGGACTAAATTTAAATTTTAAAGAAAACTGAGATTTAAAAGTTTAGGGGGTTGAAATAGATCTTTTCAAAAGTAGTGGGCTGACTTGTAGGGTTAAGGAATTTAGGGGCTGGTTTGTTAGAATGCTCAAACATTTGGGAACTGAAATTATAACGTTTGAAAACAAAAAGGACTGCAATTAAATATTTTTCAAACTTGGGGCTAAACTAAAGTGGTAATTATCAAAATCAATTTTTAAAACAAAAACATCTCTCTCTCTCCCTCTCCCTCTCTCTCTCTCATATATTTTTGATTAACGGAGAAGAGAGGAGAGGGACACGGGTGACGGGGGGAGGTTCCGGCCTCCTCTCGGTCTGACAACCGGCCAACAGCTGGAGAAGGGCTTGGGCGAGTTGGTACAAAAATTGTGGCTTGTATTCGAATTTGGATTGGCGATTTTGTACGATTAATTGATCGAGCGACCAAAAATTCAAGGTAAGACATTGGGTTACTTTATAATTTGGGTTTTGGGGGCTGTTTTGGATGTCGGTGGTTGGTGATTTGAGGTTAGGCAGTGGAGGATTTGAAGTGGTCGTGGCGATGGCATTGTGCGGTGTTTTGAAGTGGTGGTGATATGGTTGATGCTCGGGCTGGTGGTGGTCTGATTTTGGTTTAGGTTGGATGCGTGGTGTGCTCGGTGGTGAATGGGCGGTGACAGTGACTTGGGGTGGTGTATGGGGATGTGAATACCTTGCTCAATTTTTGTCTCTGTGTGTGAATGACGCTGGTGAATAGGAAATTATTAACATGTAGGTTGTCTTTCAATTTGTTAAACGCATGATTGTTGGCGATTGAGTGAGTGAGGATTCTTTGGAAGAGAATTTGGCTGATTCACAATATTGAATAGTGATCATGGAGAAGAAAATTGTGTGTCCATTTAGGGAAAATTATGGAATAATTTTTGGGATTCAAAATCTTTAGGAAATGAATGAAACGTGAAGTGAGGATTTTGTCAATTTGGTTGGGCTTCTAGATTGGCCAGGGTTTGGTTGGATTAAAAAGAGATTGGACAATAAGAAAATTAAAAGTTGGACTTAAGAGGTTGGATCTAAGACAATTAAAAATTTGACTAAAAGTCAAAAGAGTTTGAACAAAATCCTAAAAATTAAAATGGGAAGAATACATAACTCCAAGTTAGTAAGTTAACTTTTTAAAACTAGAAACATAACCTTTCTTTTATTTATTTATTTATTTATTTATTAAATTTAGGTGTTAAATAGGAATTAATAAATATAATATTATATAATATAAAATAATTCTCACATATATATATATTAAAATTAAAACTAATATAGTGTGTGTTTGATAAACCAACCTTTTGGAAAAAAAAAAAAGTTTTGGGAAATCGTATGGTTAAAAAGTAGTTTGAAAAGTAAAAAATTGTGGACTTGACTTTTTGGATGGTTTAGATTGATTACTGTGGAAAAAAGTAATAAATTTTATGAGAAAGTTGGTTTAGCAAACAAGGGCATAATATATAAAAAAAAAAAAAAAACCAAACAGTACCTAATGTCTATCCAACGACCAATCTCAGCCCCCACCAAATCCGATCCACCCACCCCACCTGACCAAAGTCACAGTTGGTCGCACAAAGTCCAGATTAGGTTACAATTACAAATTTATTTACAAATTTCACCTCACCCCACATCACTCCACCTAGTCACAATTGGTCGTACAAAGTCACATTTTTATCACAATTATAAATTTAATCGTAAATTCCACCCACCTCACATCCTCCCCACCCACCCCACCCCACCTCACCTCACCTATTCACCCACCCCACCAAGTCACAGTTGGTCACACAAAGTCAAAATTTGAACACAATTACAAATTTAGTAACAAATTTCGCCCTGCCCTACCTAGCCCCGACCTAACCCTATCCTCAATGTCACTGTTAGTCACACAAAATCAATTTTAGTCACAATTACAAGTTTAGTCGTAAGTTTCACAACCACCCTCACCCCGCCCCCACCTACCCCACCCCACCCCACTCACAAAGTCACAGTTGGTCACACAAAGTCACAATTCAGTCATAATTACAAATTTATTGCAAATTGCACCCTGCTCCCACCACCACTCGCAAAATCACAGTTGGTCACAAAAAGTTACAATTACAAATTTAATCGCAAATTTCGCCTCAACCCACAACCTCCACCCCACCCAGTCCGATCGCATATGCAAATCTAATCGCAAATTCTTGCACTCCATCACACCCACCCACACCTACAAAGTCACAATTGGTCACACAAAGTCACAGTTTGTCACAATTAAAAATTTATCGCAAATTTCACCCCACCCCACCCAACCTGCCCATACCCGCAAAGTCATAATTGATTACACAAAGTCACATTTAAGCTTCAATTACAGTTCAATCACACTAGGTTAAAATTCAATCACACCAGGTCACAGTTTGGTTACACTAAGTCACAATTCAATCACATATACAAATCTAATCCCTAACCCTACCATGCAAAGTTACAGTTGGCCAAACGCAGTCACAATTCGGTCATAATTAGAAATTTACCTAAAATTTCACCTTGCTCTCACCCACTCATCCCACCCAACCTACAAAATCACAGCTGGTCATACAAAGTCATATTTCAGTCAAAATTACAAATTTAATCGCAAATTCCACCCCGATCCCACCCCACCACGAAAAGTCACAGTTGGTCACACAAAGTTACAGTTCAGTCACAATTACAAATTTAGTAAAAAAATTTACCCCCACGACACCCCACCCCACCCCCCTGCAAGGTCGTAGTTGGTCACATAAAGTCATAATTCAATCGCAAGAGGTCGTAATTCGGTCACACAGGGTTACAGACTCACAGTTAAGTTACATGAGGTCACAGTTCCATCGCATAAAGTCACAATTCGATTAAACAAGGTCAAAGTTCGCTCATACAAAGTCACATCTCGATCTCACATAATAATATTTAACACAACTGTAGGTCACGTCACGTCACGTCCTCGTCCAATGGTCACACAAAGTCACAGTAGTCACAATCTCTAATATAATTAGTATCACCTATAATTTATCATATATTATTTATTGGTTGTTCACAATTTACTAGTTTCTTGACCACGGTTAATCAAACATTTTTAGTCATATTTTATCTATTTATTGGTCACAACTTACTCATTTTCTTGGTCACGTTTAATCAATATTTTTTTGTCACAATTGCGTAATAACTGATCACATTTCGTCCTTACAATAAGTCACACAAAGTCACATTTAGTCGACATTTTGATCACAGTTACCTCATAATTGGTCATAATTAACTATTATTGGTCATAATTACTATTCCAATCCCACCCCCACCCCACCCCATCCCATCCCATCCCACCCCAACCTTCACCCACTTCCAAACCCCAACCCATCATATTCATCTTCAACTTCAACTTCACTGTACAGCTGCCGCCACAACAGCCACCACCACCACCACCACCACCACCTTCACCTTCACCACCACTACAACTACAACCACCACCACAATCCCACCACATCAACCATACTACAATCAGAACCATACATCACAACACCACCACCACCTCATCCACAACATAGCACATCGCTACAGCCTATAGCCTACACTTCCACAACCACCACCATATGTCCAACACCAGCGGACACCAAAGCACAACTGAACATAACCTCAATCGCCTACACCACCTTACAATCACCACAACAAACAAAATATCATTCCAAAGAAAAAAAACAGATATGAAGAGAGATAGCATCGTTTGCAGCCTCAGAAGTGGCGGTTTTAGCTAACTGATAATGTCACAGTTTGGTCACAACTGATAATGCCTAAGAAGCATCGCTTTTAACGATGAGGATGCCTCGCAGAAGCGGTGCTGTAAATGCTGCTTTCATCGGAGATGTGTGGCGTTGACATCGCCACTTATGCGAGGAGGCTGTCGACGAAGGTAGAGATTGAGAGAGGGAGTAGATTTAAGAGACGGTTATGCGGCGGTGACCACCCCTCCTGGAGGCAGCTGCCGGTGGAATATAGAACAACAAAGAGGTAGAATGGTACGGGGAATAAGATTCACTATTTTGACCATTGATAATGGTCAATGGTCAAAATAGTGATAATGGAAAACAACACGTATAAGAAACGAATTCAATAATCATAATTTTTTTTTTTTTTTTTAGATTTTGACAAAAAAATTTGATATGAGACTTTCTAGAATAATAAATTAAATAATAATTAAATGTAATTATAAATAAATTATTTTGATAAATAATCTAATATAGAAAAGAACGTTATTATGTATATGTAACAAAGAAGTCAAAAATAGGATTATTTATAATAAAATTTAATATAACTTGATTAAATATTCGATATAAATGTAAATGAAAAATCGACATTGCATTTTTATGACTGAACAAAATTATTCATCCATACGATTAAGACCAATAAAATATTACAATCATTATAAAAAATTATTTACATATTAAATGTAACTTTCTATAAAAAAATACTCATTAATTTATTAAAACGCAATACAAATGAGCTCGAAATTTTAAATGTACTAAATAACTAAAAAAATAAGATTATTTATATAAAGTTTTATACCATAAGGTTTATTTAGTATTAGATGTGTAATACAACTTCGATATAATTTTGAACTGAAAAATTTTATATTGAATTTGTATGACTGAACACAAATACTTATTTGTAAGATTCAAACATTAAAATATCAGAATAATTTTATGAAAAGAGAGGTTAAAGATAATAACCAAATATAAATAAGTAAAAAAATTCTCCATAAAAATTATATATAATTAAGTCTCATTTCATCATTGGTCGAAAGTAGCAGCAGTGTGAACACAATAAAAGTTGAATTTTTCTGTCAAAACTCAATTGTTTTTATATATTATATAGATAACAATGATGATGCAATCATAAGTTTTGGGCGATAAGCATTTTAGCATATATTCTTAATTCAAACCTCATTATTAAACTCAAATCTGATAATCCAACTAGATGAGTGACTCTGATATCACTTGTTAGAAATTTATTACAGATAATTGTTTATCTATAATCGAAAATTATCATGCTGAATTATTAAAAATTAAATAATTGAAGTGAAAGCGTACCTTAATCAAACATGGTTCACGATGATAGATTCTGACGGTTCAACACACGGTCCTTATTTTCTCTCTGATGACGGGATGTCGAATAGAATGAACAGT
The DNA here is from genome assembly GCA_963555705.1 of Ligustrum vulgare. NCBI lineage: Eukaryota > Viridiplantae > Streptophyta > Magnoliopsida > Lamiales > Oleaceae > Ligustrum > Ligustrum vulgare. The sequence goes on along the minus strand of OY743168.1, from coordinate 56,991,667 downwards.
ACGTGTGATTCAGGGACCATAACCGTATTTATAACTAAATTTCCTATTAACCTAATTCGGCCAATCATAGAATTAGGAACAATGACCTGATCTCTACACATAAAAGTCCATACATTAATTAGATGCATAAAAGCCCAATATATCAAATCCCTCTGTTCTAAAAAGCTCGCTTACGCTTAGACGCGCTTAAGCTTGAACCTTGACCTTCACACTTCGTCACGCTTCACTCTTTAACTGCGCTTCGCTCGAGTATTCTAAGTTTTTTTGCGCTTAGGTGCGCTTAAACTTGAAATTTGGTCTCGCCGCTTTATCACACTTTACACTTTTTAGAACACTGTCAAATCCTTATTAGATCACTTTAAATGGGCTTAACCAAATTTGATAGCCTTTGATTCTTGATTCAATACACAATAATTCACATATAAACCAACACGAATGATTAAAACCTTATAAAAACGTGTGGTTAAAAGTTGAAAAAGAAAATGTATGTGTTAAAAAGTGGTTTAAATTTTTTTATTATTTATAAATTTTAATGATTGAATTAAAGAATATAGGTAAAAATATATTTAATTACCTATTTTTATTAATTACCACATTACTTTTAAATTATATTTTTAAGTTTGTCAAATTTGAAAAGCGGTCTTTAAAACTTTGTAAGAGCATTCACATTAGATGTGTTAAATAAACTTCTTGGGCAAAGTCCTAAAAAATCGGTACGATAGAAAAGAGTCCTGCTATTCTACCCACTATATTCTACCACACTGAGTGCCACCCCCTCACATGAGGGTGGGGCCACTAATTATGAGACCTATTGATGTGATCCGATACGGGGATCACCAAGAACACGCGGAATTAAACGCCGGAAAGCTCTAAAATCCAAGATAGTAGACGGTAACAATGCAACCCCGACCTCACGAACTTAATACCCCGTCACGCATAACCAATATTCGTTTATTTGGACATTGTGAAGAAATATGTCCTAAGCCGAAACATAAACAACGAATATCTCTAGTCCTGGAGTTTGAGAATCAAAAGCAATTTTACCTTTGTTGGGTGGCTCTATTTTTCCTTTTGGTGCCTCAAATTTATTTTTCTGCACAACCCTTTCATTTTTAGAAGTCCCACTCCATGTAGACTTACCAAAAGAATTGGAACTTGTAGAGAATTTGGAAGTTCCCTTCCTTTTTAATTGTCGCTCCACCTTCATGGCCATGTGAAGCATCTCCTCCAAATCGATATAATGCTGCAATTCAATAACATTAGCAATATCTCGATTTAAACCATTTAAAAACCTAGCCATGGTTGCCTCCGGGTCTTCCTCTATATTTGCCCTAATTATGGCAACCTCCATCTCCCTATGGTAATCCTCCACACTTTTACTACCTTGGGAAAGGGTTTGTAATTTTTGGTAGAGATCCCTATAGTAATGTCCAGGCACGAATCGTTTTCGCATAAGAGTCTTCAACTCATCCCAAGTTTCAATTGGCCTCTCCCCATTTCTCCTTTTACTAGTAACCAATTGATCCCACCATACTATAGCATAATCAATAAATTCTACGACTGCCAATTTAACCTTTTTAGCTTCAGAATAATTATAACAATTGATGCGTGTCGCGATGCACCAAAATAATAAATAATTCCTTACTTGCTAAATATTAATTAATAATGTAGTAGCGAGAGTAAGGGTCGATCCCACGAGGAACGGAAACTAATTTTAGTTGTTCGATCAATTAGAATGGAATGGGGGGTTTTGTTGTTTGAATTGCTTGAATGAAAACTATGCATAAAATAAATAATTAAATATGACTAGAGAAATAATATGAGAAAAAATCTTGTTCTCGGGTTCGGTTGTACCCTCAATTAATGTTATATCTTTCCTTGTAACGTGTTTCTATCCCTAATTCAATTATCAATCATAAATAATCAACAAGCTCTGATTATCTAAATTCTTCCTTATGTGTATTGATTCAAAACAAGATCTTCGAACCAATTCTAGCCACGGACAATCCTAAACAAGCTCTTAGGATTTAATGCACGACTAGTATGAAAATTTAGAAGAATAGATTGAATTGGATCGTTAATTACAAAAGCTCGAATTAATCAATCCAAGTTGAATTATTACTAAACCTGCACGAGATTTATTTGCTACTAAAGTAAAGATTCAATGACAATTACGGATCAAGAATCTAAACATAGCATATTCATGAATCAAAGATCAATAATCCAATTGGCCAAATTAAACTATTAATCAAATAAACTCAATTGAACATTCAAAACATAATAATCCAACAATTGAAATAAAGGAATAAATTCACGCTACTAATTTGTAGGAAAAGAAAATAACATAATCAAGTTAACACAACTTCCCCTTTGAACAAGATATGAAATTTAGCCTAGCATGGTTGTGGTAGATTCTTCAAGTTGCTTCATGAATTCCACCGTTATTGATATTCTTGCGCTTGAAAATCTCTCAAGAATGCTCTATATTTTTCTCTCAATTTTTCTCAATGTCCAGCCTCTTTCACAAAATAAAAGTCTCTTTTTCTTGTCATGAAACTCCCTTTTTATAGCCTCAATTTCGTGCCCTAGCTTTGGGAGCAAGAAATCCAAAATTATGGAAAGAATTGAAATAAGGAAATTTTTGACTTGAAGATTTACGGCCGTAACATTCCTTTTACGGTCGTAATTGAGTTTCTGCATATTTCCTTAAATTGGAGTTACGGCCGTAACCTTTTGATTTACGGCCGTAACTTTTCCTTTACGGCCGTAAAGTGGTTTCTGCTTATTTTCAACTTGCTTCACGACACTTTCACGGCCGTAACCTTATTTTCTTACGGCCGTAACACCTTTTCTTGCGGCCGTAAATATATTTGCACCTAAGTCCCCAAACTTCATTTTGATCGCATTTTGGTCATTTTTCCTTCTTTTCTCTTCCTTTGTGATCCTATACAATATAAAACATAAAATGCATTAATAATACTTAGATAGAATCACATTATGGCATATTCAAGGATATAAGTGTATAAAATAAACGTTAATATAACACTTATCAACAATCAAAAATTAATTCTACCCTCTTTTCCCATTCAAAATAAATGTCCGGATTACTCTTACCCTGAAATGAGGGAATGGACATTTTAATGTTACCAACATGTCCATCGACATCATCCCTACGATCACGCCTATATCCCTTATCATGTCTTTCTCCCCGATCTCGTCTTCTACCAACACTAGTAATAGATAATTCACCACTATCCTCATCACTATCAACAACCTCAACACGTTCATTCCTAGCTCTAAATTGTGAGTTGAAGTCATACCTTAGTGGTCTCCGTAAATTAGGGAAATTGCGCGGGTGTTCCTGACGTGGTTGAACAATTCCCGCACCTCGTGTCTCCCCCGGATTATTAGCCCTTTCCACATTCACGCCGGATTGTGGACCAAATTTTGCTTCCAACTTGGCATCCAACCTCGCCTCCCATTTTGCAAAACGTTCCTCCACCATTGCCAGCATTTTGAAATCTTGAAGATCCTTTTCCGTCGACGAAACTTCCTTCTGTGACATGGTTAGTAATAAAGGAAAAGAGAAAAATTTAAATAAAGATCCTCACGTGTTTTTTATCGCTCGTGTATCACTCAATTTGGCCTTTTCCCTCTATTAATCTCACCACTCTGCCTTTTTCCTCTCTATTCCCTTTTTCCCACGTTCTCAAAGAACCCACCAAACTAGTCACGGATTTGGTCCTTGTGGAATAAACCCCAAAGTGCAAATAAGGAAAGTTGATGGAAAATATTGGAATTAGGAAATTTAAGAAAGAAATTATGGAAACAAGAATTCTATTGCAAGAAGAAGTTTTATGGAAATAAGAATAAGGAATTTTATGGAAACAAGGATTTGTTGGAAAGATTTGCCCAAGATTATTTTCTTGATTTCTTGTTCAAATCAACAACTATCTATTTTTTTTTTTTTTTTTTTTTTTTTTTTTTTTTGTAATTTTCGGAATTTTTTTTTTTAATATCCTATTCAACAAGAATAATCAAGAACAAGAAAACAAAAATTGGCAAATCTTGAATTTTCTGGAGAAATTTCAAGAAACAAGAATTGGAATGGAGTTTTTTTTTTTTTTGAATGATTAATAATTGGAAATAAAAGAAAAAGAACTGGAATACTAAATAATTGGATTTAGAGACAGGCTCTGATACCAGATGATGTGATCCGATACGGGGATCACCAAGAACACGCGGAATTAAACGCCGGAAAGCTCTAAAATCCAAGATAGTAGACGGTAACAATGCAACCCCGACTTCATGACGCAAGAACTATGGGTATATTAAACCCAAAACCCGTTACGATGCGGAGATAAGAACCACAAAGGGGGAACGCCACAAAGGTTGTCAGATCCTTTGATAAGTTCAATTTGTTCGACGAGAATACGAAGAAAATTAAGGGAATATCTCACCTTCAATATCATTAATCTCAAGAATAAAAGTTGTCTTGATGATGTTACGGCCGTGAGAACATTGTTTACGGCCGTGATTGCCATTCTGTCCAAATTTTGCCAACATGATTTTACGGCCGTAAAAGTAGGGTTACGGCCGTGAATTCGATTCTGCCTCAATTTCTTGTTGTTCTTCGATCCAAATGCATTGTAATAACGTTGGCTCCTCTTCCACTTTGTTATGCAACATAAATGAGGTCTTTGCACTTGAGCACTCATCCATCCATGCTTGCATGAATCCTTGCATTGTCTGCTTGATTCTTTTGGCTCTTTGTCTCGTTATTGGTCCTACGGGCACGTGCAACGGGTCAACGCTCGTTGAGCCACTCCGGAACTCATCACCTATCCCACACCTACTCATGTGAGATGTGGCACTCGATATGATAAAATGTGGTGGGTAAAATAGATTAATTCAATTGAAAATAGAATCTTACCTCCAAGGAGCGCAAGTCACAATTAGAATCTTGCCAACAATTGTTGACTATTCAAAAAATGGTCTAATAACAAGTTACCACATGTTAATTTATAAACAACATTTTGCCAAATAGAGACTAAGAGCTTGTTTGGTAAAGCAAAAATTGTCACAACTTTTCGAACTCAATCTCAACAATCCATTCTTAGTCAAGCCTACAGTTTTTTGATTTTTTAAATATTTTTAAACCACAAATCCATTTAAAAAAAAATACAAAAATCAAAACCTTTAACATTACCAAACATGCTCTAATAGTCAACTAGCTAGTTATTAGTGACCAGTATGAGAATCACCCTAAACTTTTCCAAACAAGATTGTAGATGATGTCAAATTTGAAATTTAAATGCTTTTTTGATCGTTGGAGATAAGCTGTGATTTTATGTCAAATTGAATCCTATGGCTCTATCCTAAGATTTTGTATGTTGTTTATAACTCAAACTCTTGTATGTTGTTTATGATTTCGATATACGTGGAATTTATCCTTAATATGTTTTAGGAGATCGCGTTTGCATATTTTCCATTTCTTGAAGCCCACCTAAGAAATGCATTAATTCTCTCCTCTCTCCACACTTTAAAACAAATGAAAAAGGCCAACCGAAATTGTATAGGCATAGTGTCGTTTAGTGTGAGTAAAGCAAGAGAAAATGTATTCATGTAGGAAAACAAAGCAAAGAAACCCACGGCACCTCTAACATCTTTCTTTCCCCTTAATTAAATCTCTGATTATATTTATTAATGCTCAGCAGTTAAAGAATCCCCTCTTAATTTCTCTCAATTCATATTCTTCATCTACACGCAATCATGTTTTTCCAGAAATCACATCATCTTTTAATCAACAACCACAACTCATCCATATCATCTATTTGTCAACATTTATGTCAATTAACATGTACAAGTAGCATTTTTGTTACAAGCATAATGCATTCTAGTTGGAGCACTGATGTTTGTTATCAGTTTACGAGGCAATCACACAGATGTGCACGTGTAACAATGTAAATTGGAGTTAGATTTTGGTGTCTAGTTTATTGGGTTTTTTATACTAATAAATTTGGGCAATTATGTAAAAAATGTTGTGAGATTATATCGATATCAAATCAAATAGCTCGACTCGATAATAGTTCACTTGGAAGGCTCAATTGTTGTGATTCATTTGAGTAGTGGTTGTGCCTTGGACTTTGATTGTGTGGCCTATCACGTAACCTAGCTCAAATGTTGTATACTCCATCTGTCCTACAAAAATAGTACTATTCATTTTTCATCTATTCAACAAAGATAGTCTACTTTTTTTTTTTATTAGAGTTTAATATTTTATGTCCTATTTTATCCTTATTTAATGTGTTTTTTATTAGTCTAAATAAATTTATACTCTTCCAATTTTGTGGGAAACTACATAAATTTATTAGATGTATATTAGGAAAAGTGGTTGTAATTTTTTTTTTTTCAACAACATTAATTGATATTTCTTAATTTGTGTGAAATAGGTAGGGGACTATCTTTGTGGGATGGTGGGAGTAACTACTTAAGTCTCATGACAACTTGGGTTTTGAATTTCAATAGAGGGGGGAAATGGGAAGAAGCCGTTCTCGGTCGAGAGTTGAGGTTCTTCACTTCTTCCATTGCTGGTTTCCAACATCTTCCCTCCCTTTGTGATATTGTTATTTTTCTCCCTTAATCTTTGTGTAGATTAGAGTATATTGGAGCAACCAATATATTTCTTGATTTCTCCTTTGTCATTCGTGTCAAAAAATGGGAGAGTGATTAATAGATTAGTTAAGGAGAGAGTTAGTACTTAGAGAAAGTATTTATTCCCTTTGATTCTCATTATTTGACTTATTTTATTTTACACTTTGATATTTTATTTCGAGCAAATCTATGTAGAGTATATTAACATCATGCTTTTAGTTGATGTTTTTGACATAGTGTTAATATCTTAATATGATGTTGCTATTTGATGTTTTTGACGTTTATCTTACTTGCTTTCATATGATATCACTTGCTTTTACACTTGATATTTTGTTGAGTTGAAGTACAAGAAATATGATAATACGATGTTGCTATTCGATGTTTTTGACCATTATCTCACTTGCTTTTATATGATATATCATTTGCTTTTACACTTGATATTTGTTGAGTTGATGTGCAAGAATTATATTGACAAGAAATTGATATGCATTATTGGTTTTTTGTATCATAGATGTTAGAATTTGGTCTTTTTAAATTATTTTATCGTTTTGTCACCGAATGACAAATGAGGAGATTGTTAGGTTTTGATGTAATTGACAATCCCTAAAAAAAGAAATCGTTTATAAAGTATTGTAGTTGATTTAGTTGAGTGTTTTTGTTTAAGAAGATCAAAAAAGTGTTTAAGAAGACTTGGGATACAATTAGAAGTCAAAGAAGAATCCAAAACTCCAAAGGATAATGATCTAGATTTTCAATTAGAGTTTGGACACGATTTTAGCATAGAAAACATTCAAATTGGAAACATACCATTTCTACAATAATTATATCCATTTAGTTATCTTTCCAGCGCACTTTGAGTCACCTCATTTGGATATCGAGATTGAAAGATATGACAAAAATACTAAGGGTTGTAAAATCTGAGGTTATGTTATTTCACAATTTTTAGATTTTCTATCCTAAACTATCTAAAAAAACTCCATGTATATATACCCAAGCTCTATTTCGTTTTTCTTTATGGTTGATCATTATATTTGATGTAGATAACATTCTACCATTCTCTTAATTCATTTTTCGATTATTAAGATCAATCACATGACTTCTTGAATTGTAATTCAAATTTTTTCTATCATAAAACACCAAACTCAAAATCCTTTACCAGTAAGCCTTCAAAATTCTCGAGTTGGGGAGGTAGCTGGAGCTCCAGTTGAAGAAAAACAAGGTTCATTCTTAGCTATCTACAAAGAGAGAAAGGAGTCCAAAGTGCTTTAAGATGCAGGAAACACAACCAAAGATGATCTTCAGTGATCTACATGTTGGAGGGTTAGAGTATACTGAGGGTTAGTAGTGCATGAACCAACTTTTGTAAGTCATATCTTTTCTAATTTGACATTTTTGTCCGAAGGTTTTTTATCCATGTGAATGCTTTTTCCTACATTAACAATTGTTGGTGTTATTTAGTACTTTATGTATTTAATTATTGATTTTGATTGATTATTCATTTAGATTTAATTACTTGTTAATTAATTTATAATTGTGCGTTAAACACAAATTCACCCTCTCTGGGTATATTTGGATCAACTCATGTTACTTCAACTTGATTTCCCTTTATAATTCGTGTCAGAAAGGGTGAGAATAAATAGTACTACTTATGGGATAGTTGGTACTCAGAGGGAATAATTATTTTAATTTGTTTAACACTTTAATATTTGTTGTTTCTAGCAAATCTATCTATGCTTTTACTCTTGACATTGTTGAGTTGATTTATTTTTGAAAAATAGGTTGACCAGATATTATAAGCAGTATTGGGTTTTTGAGTCATATATTTTAAGGTAGTCTTTTGGAATCATTTTATCATTATAGTGTTTTGACACTGAATGACAAAGGGAGAGTTTATTAGGTTTTGAAGTAATTAACAATTTCATGAACAAAATGACTCATTTATAAGAGAACATCAAAACATTCCTTTGATTCATCTCTTAATTATCCATAGATCAATAATAATTTACAATTGATTAATAAGGCAAAAACCAAGATAGTCCACAATCCAAAAACACCAAACGCTAATTCATCTGCAATAAAACCTTCACCTTCAGAATTTTGAATTTGGGAAGGAGCTGCTAGAATTTCAGTTAACGAAGAACGAGGTGCGTTCTTGGGAATTTACATGAAGAGAAAAGAATCCAGAATTGCTAGAAGGTAATAGAAGCACAATATGTAGAGGGTCTTCAGCGGGTTGGAGTTAGACTTTACTAAGGTTAGCGACCAATACTTTGAGTCGAATATTTTCTATTGAATTTTTACCGGAAGTCATTTCTCTTTAAGTGTTCTTCAAGGTTTTGTTTTGTTTTGTTTGTTTGTTTGTTTGTTTGTTTTTTTTATCAATTCTGGTGTTATTTACTTTCTTGCAAGTATTTATATTGTGGATTGGTTGTGTGTTACGCGAATCATTGATATTGACTTATCAAAATTTAATTACTGAGTAATTAAAATTAATTTTAGCGATAAACACCTATTCACTCCTCCTCTAGGTGTTAGTTGGATCGACTTAGATTATTTTACAATGAACACTAGGCTAATTCATGAATTTAAGAGAAGTAATAAATTCAATATATAGCAATTGAAGTGCAAAACTTAAGAATTGAAATTAAATAATCAAACTAAGTTTACATCGTTTGTCCAAACAATGAAATTAGCTACACATGATTGAATAAATGAGAAATAACATTGGAATATAGTATATCACTGGGTTTTGAAATTAAATTGAGAGTAGAAGAAGTTCTTGCACCAAGATCCAATCTTGAAAATCACAAATCGTAGCTTTCTTGATTGAGTTCTTGCAATTCTCTCTCTAAATTCTTATGTAGTATGATTATAATTTTTTCGTAATAAAAACTAATATACGTATACGTATTAAATTTCGTTTGATATTTATAATAACATCGTAAATTTTATTTGCTATTCATAAATGTGGTTTGTAATAGCAAATTTTTGAATAAAGCGTGGTTAAAAAGTAGAGAATGTTTTATGAGTTTATTTGTAATATTATTTTATTGATAAATGTGTGATTGAAAAGATGAGCAAAAAAATGTATTTTGTTTTTAATTAGTATCAAAGGACAAAATAATAAACATAAACAAAATAAAAATAGGTAAAAAAAGAAATATATAAAAAAATAAAAATAATGTTGCGCTTTCTTGCGCAGGAAAACGGTTCTGTATAGAAAATACGCGTCGAAGACCATCATCTCTCTCTCTCTCTCTCTCTCTCTCTCTCTCTCTCTCTCTCAATAGAGGATCCGCGAAGTTTTTCTTACCGACGAACGCCATGGTAACGTTACGATTACATCCTCTATTGATCTCTTTTGTTAATTATACTTGATCGGAAATTTCGTCAATTTCGCATCAGATAGTAAGTGTGATACTGATACCATATCTCGTTGAACAAAGTTTCTACAGTAATATTGTGTAGATAAATTGAAATAAGCAGGTCAAAAATCATAAAGATAACAAGAAGTTATTGGAATTCTCTGATACAGTAATTGAAGATATGGGTTCTGTAAATATGATAGGAAATTTTGATTTTGTTAGTAAGTATAGCGATCAAATGGACAGACTTTGATTGGAGTCTGTTCTTGTTGGCCGGGTTGAATGTTTAGCGTTTTAGATAGAGTGATGATCAAACTGTGATCAAGTTGCGGGTATCAGAATTCAGAACTTGTTTCTGATGCTCTATTTCTTTCTATCTGCCCTTCTTTCCACTTGGGCTCTTTCCCTTTCCCTCCTTCCTTTCCATTTTCTTCCTTCTATTTAACACTCTTGCTTACAGGCACCGGTTTACAGTGCGGTACCCAGGAAAGATAAAACCAGAGGGCGTCATGGGTTAACTACACAGAAAAAGCAGGAGATAAAAGAAGCATTTGAGTTGTTCGATACTGATGGCTCTGGTATTGACTCAAGTCTCTTATAAAATAAAGTATTGAAAAAAGAAGCATAATTCAATGCAGTATATATCTACTGATGTCTGATTCCAATTTACTGGGCGGTCTCTTAATTAATTCTATACAGGAACCATTGATGCAAAAGAGTTAAATGTTGCCATGAGGTATGAGAGTTCTGTTAATGCTATTTTTACCTATGGGAATATTGGATCTGACGCAGTTCCTTTGCAGGGCTCTTGGCTTTGAAATGACAGAAGAGGTAATTAATAAAGCTCAAGCCTGTGCTTGTTAAATATCTTATCTGGTCCTTGTATAAGTTATATGGAGAGTCCTACACTGTGTTTTAATATTCCTACAAGAGATCATGTATTGTTTGTTGTATATATTTCTCTTGTTGCCAATTGCTATCGTACTAATTAGAGAAATATTTACATATTTGTGTTCCAAACAAAGGGGATTCCAGTAGCCTAGAGATTTAATCCAATTTGTTTTCCCAAGAATTCTATATTATCATCGGGTTCTTACTATCCTTATAGTGATCAGATGATTATTTGAGAAGCTTGAACCTCTTTGGATGTATTTCCTTCTTTGTTCCTCGAAGAAAGTCATTTTGTTGACCATATACATGCTTAATTGAGAATGATGTAGAAATATTGCATGAAGAGAGGCTATGTGATAATAATTTTTGGCTCGTGTGAATCACAAGTTTCAAATTTAATGCGTGGTTTCGAATATTAAATAGTTGATTTATACTATTTGCTTGCTTGGCTAAGTTTTTAAGTGCTTATAAGCAGTGGATCTTAAGAAATATGTGGTTTAAAAATAGATAAAGGTTGTGGTCCTAAGAAATATGTGGTTAAATATGATATGATGTTTGAGCTTAAAAGCGCTATCAGACAAGAACTATATCAATTTAATTCATATCATGGTTCGGGCTAAAAATCAGTGGACTATCCCTTTTTAAAATATTGAGCGTTTTGGGCATGTTATCAATAGTTTAATCAAGCATTTATGATGAATACTACAGAAAAGAGCAATACATTGGGGCTATTTCGATTCCATACGGTTTGGAATTGATGTATATACACATAAGAAAGATAATATTGTAGATTGATATTACAATGTTTTAGAATTGCATCATCAACTGTTGAGAAAAGTAGACTAGCTATAAAAACTGTTGAGAAAACAGTTGCTATCCAAGTGGGGGATGGGATATGGGAATTATGTTTCCTTCCTGATAATTTTTCTTTTGTGCAGTACATGGACTAAGCAGTGGTAGATACTGTCTTGGATGGAGTTTATTACTTTGGTTATTTTTTAAAAATATATTTTCAAATCGTGCATTTATTTATCCTTATACTCTTTTAGTCTTTATATCACCTATTCTGTAGTTTTCCAACTCTTGCTGGTCATTGGAAGTAATTCTTTTGGTTTTAGTTTCAATTCCATTTTATTTTGTAATAAAGGCCATATGATTTGAACTTTTGGCTTTAATGTTACAGGAAATTAATAGAATGATAGCTGACGTAGACAAGGACGGCAGTGGTGCAATTGACTTTGATGAATTTTGTCACATGTTGACTGCCAAATTTGGAGAAAGGGACACTAAAGATGAGCTAATGAAAGCTTTCCACATTATTGACCAAGATAAAAATGTGAGTTACTGCTGGTGTTTACATAATATTATTGCCTCTTTGTAACTGGTTCTTCATCATGATTGCAGGGGAAGATTTCGGCTTCAGACATTCAACGCATAGCAAAGGAGTTGGGCGAACGTTTCAGCGATAGAGAGATTCAAGACATGATTGATGAAGCAGATCGAGATCGTAAGTTTACGCTTTTTTTCTTTTCTGAATTTATTAAGCATTTGTGGGTTTTCTGTTTAGATTTGCTCAACTTATCAACCTTTTATTGTAAGCATTTTTCTGCACTCACTTTCATCCTGAATCCTGAAACCAGAGATATAAATGCCAATAATCACAAATGTTTTTACATTGGAGAGTGAAGGTTAAAAAATCTAGAAGAAAATACAACTCTTTTTGGAAGATTAATCAGGTTCTATGTGATTTATAATAGGCTTCGGCTAAAAGCAGCCATAGCTGAGGTACAAGCTGCACGTGGAGAGTTGAAAAAATTGACCAACCATGGTTGGATTTCAGTTGTTTTTGGTCCTAGGACTACTAACTATAAGTTCGTGGTTAATTTCAGAACACAGAAAACTTCGCCTTTGTTACTTCAGAGGCTGTTCTAGGTTGGCATCACATAGAACAACCAAAACTGACTCATTTACATCCTTTGTGGCCAAGATTATGGCAACAGGAATGATTGTTGGTCTGAGACTGTTGTAAGGTTTTATTTGACGCGGGTCAGTGTTGTGACCATAACAATTTCACAGTTTATGCTCGGCTAGTGAGCTAGCTCTCTGTCACGCACACGCACTCAAAGGGACCAAGGGGAGGGCAAAAGACACACGGTCCAGTTCCAAAGAAACAAGGACTGGAAAAATACCTTGAGCTAGATGAATCAGACTGGGCGCAAAGTGGAACATCTTGTTTGACCCAGTTGAGCATGAATTTACCTTTAGTTTTCCCTAAAGTCAGTTCCATTTGGACCTCGGTTTCAGCAGGTAGGGTCAGTTACACAGTTTTCTGTCATTTTCAATTTTTAGCTTTTTCAATAAATACCTAATGGTAGATAGATCTTAGTATAATGTGCCTGCACAACATTCCTAATCTGGCTGATTTCTTAAAGCTCAAATAGAAAGGAACCGAACCGCCAACTATTGACTAGTTTGGTTCAATTCTATCAAGAATCACCACCAAGTTAGACCATGGCTACCCTTGTCTGTAAGCTCCTGCTATTTGGCATCTCGATTAAGTTGAAAAGTTGGATATGAAATCTATTTTTGCCTAATCTCTTTTTACTCCCCTAAAATGTTCTGAATGATTTATTTTGTAGATGTGAGGATGGTTATGTTCTTGTGGCTGTTTGTTACCCCGAATTAATGTTCTGAAAATTGCAATTGATATTGAACATGTCTAATGTTTTTCTATATCCACTTCTAGAGGGTGGTTTGATTGTACAACTTCAATTGTTGTTGAAATGTTACAGGTGATGGCGAAGTTAATGCGGAGGAGTTCATGAGAATGATGAGGAGAACTTCATATGGGTACTAGGCAGCTAATTACACCTGTGTCCATGTTCGATAATGTTTTCCATGTTCGTCATCATTCTATGTTATTGTCAAATCTTCTGGTCATCGTATAATATATTATTGAATAATGAACAGCAGAGGAAGTTGATTTGAATTTATTTGGAGTTATTGTTTAAAGAACATTGTTACACGTAAAATATTGGTATTTGAATCAGTTGATCTAAGGACAGTTACGTAATGGTTTAGAAAATAAGAACACCCATTTTCAACTGCTCTACCGTCTTCTCTGGATTTTGGGTCGAAAATTGCCTACTCATCATCGGTGACTCGTGAAAGTTTAGTATACGGAACAACAACCTTTCAGAGCACCTTCCGTTTCCTTTCCTTGTGTGGATAATTGGGAAGATTCTTCTTTCAGGAGCGAATTTCATTGACTAAGGGTTTCAGTTGCTTACACTAGTTTAAGTGTAATCTAGTAGTTGAGTGCTAAAGAGGTTCATTTTTCTATCTCATGTTGTATGTGAAAGCCTCGTGACAAAAAAATCACGTTAGAGTATTTTCAATGAGGCATTGTTAATATCCATTGTCTAGTTATATTTTTGACAAATGACAAATGGTAAAAAATGCGTCTATCATTAATGTAATAAATTATACTTAATCAATGAATTTCTTTCTCTTTTATTTATTTTTTTAGAAATCCAATAATAAATTGTCACTTTTGCATACTGAATATTGTTGCATTGAATTTTTTTTTTTTTGAAATAATGTCAATGTCTTTATCACATGTACAAAATTGGCATCGTCCCATGCTCTTAGATTTAAACTTTTTCTTTTTTAATAAATCGTACTACATTAGGCCATCTTCAACCAAAAACTTTATTTTAGCATAAATTTTGCACAAAATTGTGTGGTTTTTCGCATTATCCTATTTAGTCATCTCCAACCTATTAATTACTCCAAATCTTATATCACATATTTTCTTATTATTCTCAACTATCAACAATTAATTTATTTTGAAAATTATTTAATTAGATATTTTATCTCTACTTAAATTTTATAAATATATCGTTTAAATAATTACCAAAAACATTTCATTTACTAAAAAATATATTTAAAAAGGCATTACACTTATAATATCAAAATTAATAATACGAACCATTTAACATAAAAATAAGTTACATATAAATAAGACACTCGTCTGATACAAAAAAAATATAACTGATTTTTAATGCATTTCGAAATGCAATGTGAGATTCTTTATCCTTAATTCGTCAATGTCGAGCAAGAAATTTTTGAAATCGAATATTTTTGTTTGCAATCATCTCAACTTCAGGAGTGGGTGCTTCGCGATAATTTGAGATTGGCGCATTAACATCACATTCATCCTCAACAATAATGTTGTGCATAATAATACACACGGTCATTATATCATGTAATACACATTTGTTTCAAAATCGTTATCGTTCAGCTGCTATAGCAAATCTTGAGAACACCAAATACTCGTTCAACATCTTTTCTACAGTTTTCTTGTCTTATTGGTAAACATTTTTTGGACATTAGGGATCATGAACTATTTGCACAATAATAGAACATTTTAGGTTTATACTATTAGCTAAATAGTAACTCATGTCACATTCTTTTCCTTGAATAACATAATTAGCATATCAGCTATACCTTTAGCAAGATTTTGCGAATAATGGGGTACCTCCAGCACATTGATGTCATTATTTAAACCAGACAAACCAAAATGACAAACCAAAATTTGTGTGTCATATCCATAAATTGCAATCAGCCACAGCTTCGCAGATAATTGTCAAGGATCCACTTCGAGCAACATTTTGTCCTGCCCAAGCCGTTGGACAATTTTTCATTTTCATTGCATGCAATCAAGACTACCTAACATTCTTAGAAAACTATGTTGTTTACCAATATAGTTTAGTCTCGCAACATCATTAGCGTTTGGCGATCTAAGATATTATTGAACAAATATCTTCAAAGTAGTAAGACAAAATCTCATCCGTTGCATTTTTCTCTATAGCATATGCTAACATCCTCATCACATATGGATCGAGCGAAAATGTTGTTTGCACATAAGGATGACAAGAAAGGCTTCAAACTAGATCATGTTTGACAACTCCACAAAATATTAAAATATTTCCGAATTATGTTAACAAAACAATACCAAGCTTTCAAATAGAAAGTGGAAACTTTGCATCATTACAATCAGAGTTTCACACTTCAAACTCTCCAACATCTGCATTTCTTGAATTATCATCGTTTCACTCTTCATATAGATGTAGAAAATCTTGATTTGACACCCACTCAAAGATATTAAAAAAATTACGAATTATGTTAACAAAACAATACCAAGCTTTCAAATAGAAGGTGGAAACTTTGAATCGTTATAATAAGAGTCTCACACTTCAAACTCTCCAACATCTGCATTTCTTGGATTTTCATCATTTCACTCTTCATATAGATGTAGAAAATCTTGATATTACTACTAAGAAAAAATGACGAGTAAACTTCAAAAAATGATTCAATCAATTGTAGAAAATAATTAGGAAATCACTAAGATTTTAAAAAAGATAAGCGATGATGGACAAAAAAAATATGAAATCCAAATGGTTTAAGCTCAAACTGAGTAAAAAAAAAATAGCCTTTGCAAAACTTCGAGAAGAGAATATGATTTTACTAAAAGACTTGAACTTCATACCAGATCCAAATCTATGTGGGTATGTTTGATGTTAACAACTAAGAATTATGGAATAAAGAGCTAAATGGTTAGGCAATAAATCTCAAAGTAGCCCAAGTCCATTTAATCAATATTTTGATCGTCTTAAAGGATCCAAAAATGACCTACAGACTATTTGTGTTTTACTTTTTAATGTTTATTTATCATGTTTTATTCTTCATTTTATCATGTCTAGCATGTAAATTTTTACATTTTCAACCTAACCTGATGATATTCTCCTAGGTATAATGGGAAAAAAGTCAATGTTACAATTAGTGAGAAGCACACGAACGAGTCTAACTCTTTTGAGTAGTCAAACCCCCTACAGAGCGGTAAAAGGCCTGGGACGCTTGAGTTGGGGCTAAGGTAATTATGAGCAATTTTGTTTTAATTTAATCATTAGTTGTGACTTATACTAGATTAAATTAATTTACAGTGTTAATAAAAACAATAATCAAATTACAAATAAAATAGATAACTTTAAATCCATAAAATACTATAACAATAATTGTTAACGATAGCCTTGTGGCTTCTCGTATCACATAGATTGTTCTCATGCGAAAGGTTTTTGTTTCGCACATACCCAAAGATTCGAACTCTCAACATTAAAAGATTTCTTAGGTGATTCATGGTTCTACTATTGCACTCTAGTTATACCAATGATTGTTACTAATCGCAAATGTACAGATCGTAGAAGTAATAAAGTGGATTGTAAGTTTGAATATCATTCTCACGATGATTGAGAAAATTTATTATTTTAGACCATTTCTTTAACCGGAACTAAAGAAAGCTTGATTTGATGATTTTTATATAAAAACTAAACTAATGATTAAACTAACAAGAACGAAAAGAATTGATTTTTTATTTTTTTATTTTATAAAACTATGAAAAACAAGTGCGTTAGAATTATGAATCTATTTTAATTCCATCTCCATATTTTGACAAAATCATTTAAATACAGTTCATGTGTTTTGAAAATTCGTGTTCCTAAATTTATTTATGTTCTCTGTCGAGTGATGCATAAAAGTCTTTTCCTAAGTGTGAATTGATTATATTTCTATGAAACAAGTACGTTAGAATTATGAATCTATTTTAATTCCATCTCCATATTTTGACAAAATCATTTAAATACAGTTCATGTGTTTTGAAAATTCGTGTTTCTAAATTTATTTATGTTCTCTATCGAGTGATGCATAAAAGTCTTTTCCTAAGTGTGAATTGATTATATTTCTATGAAACAAGTACGTTAGAATTATGAATCTATTTTAATTCCATCTCCATATTTTGAAAAATCATTTAAATACAGTTCATGTGTTTTGAAAATTCGTGTTCCTAAATTTATTTAAGTTCTCTGTCGAGTGATGCATAAAACTCTTTTCCTAAGTGTGAATTGATTATATTTCTATGACATATTCAATATTAGAAAACAGCAGTACAGAAATAGGAATTCGCGTCGGTTGGAAAACGGAATACGCGTCGGTTGTAGCGGCGACGCATATGACACAGACGCGTAAAGTCTCGACTTTAGGCGTTGGTTGTAAACCGATGCCCAAAGTCAGTTTTGGGCGTTGGTTCTAGTCTAAAACCGACGCCTAAAGTCAAAAAAAAAAACTTTGGGCGTCGGTTTCTGTATAAAACCAACGCCCAAAGTCGGTTTTGGGCGTCAGTTCTAATTTTAGAACCGACACCCAAAACAGCTTTGGGCGTCGGTTTTACCTTTAGAACCGACGCCTTAACTTTTTTTTTTTTTTTGAATATATATTATATGACCTGCAGTGACCTGAACGTGGCCTGCATTGATCGAGGCCACTGCAGGTCGTGGTCTGCTTTGACCTGCAATGACCCAGGCCACTGCAGGTCATGACCTGCAGTGACCTGGACGTAGCCTGCAATGACCCAGGTCACTGCATGTCGTGACCTGCAGTGGCCTGCAATGACCCAGGTCACTGAACGTCGTGGCCTGCAATGACCCAGGTCACTGCACGTCGTGGCCTGTAGTGACCTGGACGTAGCCTGCAATGACCCAGACCACTGCACGTCGTGGCCTGCAGTCACCTGGACGTGACTTGCAATGACTCAGGCCACTGCAGGTCGTGGCCTGCAGTGACCAGGACGTGGTCTGCGATAACCTGAACATGCGCATCACCAAATATATATATATATATATATATATATATATATATATATATATATATATATATATATATAATCGATATATACGTAATAAAATTAAATTAACAACAATTATACTTACAAATTGTTAATTTATGATACAAATTAAATATATATGTAAGTGCAAGTTTTGATCACGCTTCGATTTACACAAACCTATGAACGAAGTATTTTGCCCATAAGTTTTGAATCTCGATTACTTCCTCCGTTGAATAATATTATTTAAATGCCTACAAACAATCAAAATGAATTATTAGTTATTTTTTCATAAAATATAAAGTCATTATTAAAATTCTCATTTTTAATGACTTATACCTTTTCTAACGAAGTAAGTTGAAAGTGTTCTGTGACTATCTCATACATATTTCTCATAACGTAGTAGCCACACTCAGACCCTCCAGGTTGTTGAGGACATTGAAATATTCACATTGAAAAATAACAATATTAGTAATCAAACTAAATAAAATATAGAAATAATTCAAAGATTTTTAATAAAGATTAAATCCGTGTTTTCATACTTTTACGTTTTTCCACGTTGTATTGGATTTTGTCCTCATGCCTCCAACTGTCCAATACGTTTTGAAAGCCCAAAAATTTCAATAAATTATATCAACAAGCTACAAAAAAATTATGACTCAAATTTCCTACAAAAATTTTGGTAGAGTCTCCCCTATAAATTGAACTTATCCAACCTGTAGGGGGACCCTGCTATTCAAAACTATCAACTTCTCAACAATCACAACTCCACAATCAATTTCACCACAACTCCACAATTATTTCATTAATAGTTTCCTAACTTACGTGTTCAATATCGACTTGATATCCAAGTCACGCTTAGATGCAGCAGCTAAATCTAAGAAGTACACCGTATTCTTCTCAGGAGAAATAACTAGCAACATCCAGTGATTCCTACGTATTATGAACGTTTAAATACAACTTTAAATATCATATCATTCAAATTAGGTTAAAAATTAGAGAATATCAACGGTCTTACTCCTGAAAATACGGTGCCAGAATGAATTTCTTAGTTTTCATTGCCTTCATGGTGCTGGCCAAGTAATTTATAACACCATTTGCATTTGTTCTTACTGAAATCGATGCAATGTCTGTCGGAGACATGAATCCAATCGATTCAATACCGTATTCCTGACACAGCTCATGGAGGTACCTAAAAAATAATAATGCCAATAAATAGAAATAAAATAATGATTTAAATTGAAGTTTTTCTTTTTGATCAGAAGTCTTACAATGAAAACACTTGTAAGATTGATATATCCAACCATTGCATCGTAAGCAAGTCGGTGATGTCTCCGACTGTAACATAAAAACCATCATCGAATGCAAAGTTGAACACGGCGGCATCAACGGGTACCTGGTAGAAGTCATCACCAACAGGCAATTGAATGACCAGAGTGTGTAACATTTTACAATCATCACCCAGACGTTGCAACGTCTCATCGTCAACAATTGCAGGTCGCTGAGTGGACACAAAATCATTGTTTCACCTTTCTTTCTCTTGTTTTCATCCGCACATTTCATAAACTCTTCAACACCTTTTACATATTCATGTCTATTACGTCTGCCATACATCCAACCCCGATCCATATCAATGACCTATATGTGAAGATATAATTAAAATTTTTTATTAGTTTTGAGTAAATATTTATTTAGTACGGTCAATTCTGTAATAGTGAAAATCACTTTAAACTATAATTCTCATTTTTAATTTACAAAACTTTACAAAACTTTTGACACAACCTCCCCTAAAAATTGGAGTTAACCAACCTATATGAATAATCAACATATCACAATAAACCAAAATGTTCATCCTCGACATATTCAAAAATCTAATACAACTCAAATCAAACTTCAACATCATCAACTACTCCAAATTTAATTCGAAATCCATTCTCAATTCCTAAAAAGTGAAGCTAAGATTTCATTACTTAATATCTCATAATTTCAACTCCAATAATTAAAATATTAAAATTTATCCATCTACTAAATTAAAATCAACAATATAAATTTAACAGCCAAATTTATATATATATTAAAATTTAATTAACACATTTATACATATTAACATGTAATTATCATATTTATATAATAATAAATATATATATATATATACACACACACACACACACACACACACACACACACACAAATATATACATACACACACAAATATATACACAGTCTCACACACACACACACACACACACACAAATATATATATATATACACGCAGACACATATATATACACATAAATATATATACACAAATACATATACATACTTATAAAAAAAAATGAGAATCGGGTCTTACAATTTAGGAGGTGGCGGCGGTAGAAGAGTACCGGGCGGTGGAGGCGGCGGTAGAAGAGTGAGGGCGGTGGAGGCGACGACGTTCACAAGAGATGGAGAGGCGTGAGAGTAGAGAGAAATTGTGAGAGAGAGAGAGGCGTGAGAGTATAGAGAGAAGTGTACTGAAAGAGGCGCGAGAGTGTGTATGAAATTACCAGGAGAAAAAATTTATAAGAATAGGCGTCGGTTTAAGGAAAAACCGACGCGAGAAATGCCGGTTTCTCGCGTCGGTTCAAGGTGAACCGACGCGCAAAGTCGACCGGTCCGAATTTGCGCGTCGGTTCACCATGAACCGACGCAAGAAACCCGGCCGACTTTGCGCGTCGGTTCACCTTGAACCGACACGAGAAACCGACGTTTCTCGCGTCCGGTTTTCCTTAAACCGACGCGCAAAGTCGGCCTCTCCGACTTTGCGCGTCGGTTTAAAATAGAAACCGACGCCTGTTCCTAAATTTTAATTACGAAAATGCCACCGTCCTATTTTACGCGTCGATTTTTTTGAAAAACCGACGTATGTTCCTCATTTTTTTTTATGCCTTTTTGTACTAGTGAAAGCATATAATTTTATGAACACTTTCAAGGATAACACAAAGTATAGGTAGTATATTTCTATCTCCTATTGGAGTTTGTGGCAATTAAAACACGCATAATGAATTCGTAATCTTTCATACATAAGAAAACGCCACAAAAATTGTACAAAAGTTGGCCAAAAAATTTGTAGAATAACAAAAACACGATTCAATTGCATCAAACCCATGAATTGCATAAATTAAATGATAAATCAAAACATCGAGTCAATAAATTAAAACTTCATCACAATTCTAAGACTAAAAGCCTAACCTAAAAACATGATGGAAAATAAACCACAAGAATAATAAAAAGATATTACCCAGTTCATGTTCTTGATTTTGTATCTACAATCTTGTGCGGCCGCACAATTGAAGCGGCTGTATGAAATCTCCATCTTTCAAATGTTATAAGTTGGTCCTCATCCTTTTATTGCTCTTCATTCCTTTAACTTCCGATTGATGCAATTAAGTGCCTAAACTTTTGATTTCTTCATTTTGCTTCTTTTTTCTCTTTATTCCTTCAATTAAGCCCTTGATCTTCCACCTTCTACTTTAGCTCAACCATCATCCATTTCGTCAGTTATTTGCTTCACTTTTGTCATTTTCTCGAGTTTGGGATATTTTTGAAATATAAACAAATAATGACAAAATAAATAGCAAATATTCTATAACGATGACAATAGATCCTATTTTGGGACATAAATAAGTGTATAAACTACACCTATCAACACCCAAACTAGAACTATTGTTCGTCCTCAAACAAATTAAAACTAAACTATAAACAAAAATGCAAATAAAACAATATTTTTGTGTTTATTGACATATTTACCATGAGCTTCAACAATTCAGATTACCATTTCACTTTAGAAAATAAAGATGAACAACATAAAAATATTTTCATTTATCCGATGCTCGACTTTATTGTTTGTGTTTGTGTGAATAGCTAGAAATCAAATGCAAACTCATGTAAAAATACACTTAACACTGTGTGGTGAATCATGCATAACCAAGCATGAATTCCATGTGGTCAAGTAATGATTTTCTTTTGATTTTTCCTCACATTTCTCATAGATGATCACAACATTACTACTTTTCTCTCATATCTCGAGATCTTTACTATTTATGTAGTTTCTAAACATTTATATATTGCATTTTTTTTCACACAAGGCGATTAGGATTAGATAAGCATGCATAAAAGATCAAGGGTAAACAATTCCCAATCTCACACCTCAGTAACTGGAATTTCAATCAACCAAGCTTATACAATACACTTTTATTTTAAGTGGACGATTTTTTCTTTTTATGTCCTTATCTTTTACCATCTTTATACAATACTTTTATCATTTTCTTTCTAAGTGACTCCTGTAGCAAGTTCTAGGTTTTTGACTCCATAGCCGGATGACTTTAAGATACCAGATTCAAAGAATCCTTATCTTAATAACTCGAGTCACAAAGAAGAAAAAAAAAGGTTAAAGATGTTTTAGTGTCTTTTGTAAGCCTTCTCTCCTCTAAGATTTCTAATTGACCATGTAACGAGCTTTGAGCTGATAACTTCCAATTCAGATGAATTTAGGGTACCAAATTTTAAAAACCTTTAAAAGTTTACTTGCTCGAGTAAACAAGATTACAAAGAGAAGAATAAGACTATTTTTTTTTAATGCTAGTACTAGCTTATACTCGTTGACCAAAACCCTTTCAACCAAAGGTACAAAATCAAGAACTTCAGACCCTCAACCCATCAATGCATACATATACTAACATTTATACCCTCAAACTGCTTCTTGAGCGGTTTTGTAACACCCCAAGTTTCAAAACCTAAAACCTAGGCGTGTTAACTTCCATTCACATTAAATGCGGAATTTAAATCGTTTACACAATCAAAATGTTCATTTATCTATTATAAAATTTTACACAAATTTCGGCAGAGTCTCCTCTATAAATTGGACATAGCCAACCTGTAAAGGGACATCAAGACCATTTTAAAAATATAAAACATCAATCACATCTCAATCACATTCATCATCGCCAAAACCAATTCATTCATTCCCCAAACTCCTCAAGCATAAGATTTTCCAAAATATCAACAGACATTGACAAATGAAATAAGAAGTAATTTAACCTCTACTACGTCACCCATACTTAATTAAAACTAACTTCAACCAAACCATTATCAATAATAATGAATTAAGGAATAAATTTAAATGATAACTTGAATAAATTTAACTTTATTAAGTAAGGCGGTAACGGGTACTGTCTGAGTCAGCCGCCAAGTACTCTCCTCGGATCACCTAACTTTCATTACCTGAAATGTTGGGGAGGGATTGGGGTGAGCTAAAGCTCAGTAAGTAAACTGTATGCATGAATGCATGCTTATGACATGAATGCTTTAAAAATTCCATATATGTATCCCCATTTACTTTACTTCCCAGAAAATTCAAATTTTTCAAACTTTCACTTAACATTTCAAAACTTTCACTTCATTTCCATCGTGAGCTCATTTGATGTAACTTCTAGTCAATCAGATAACAGTGGACAATTTCTTATTTGGAACCAGATTAACATTCACATTTCCACCGCAAAGCGGTTTAACATTCACTTTCCCACCGCAAAGCGGTTTAACAGTCCACTGTAAACGGTTGAACATTCCGTCGCAAAGCGACTTAATTCGGGTACGCCGGTCCCCCGCTCCCCATTTCCCACTCGCAACTTTTATGAACTAGAAGTACGCCCATTCATTCTAAAAAAACTTGGGATACATAATTTTTTGACAAAATTGTACTTTGACACATTCATTTCATAAAAAATATTTGACTTCCCAATTTCGATGCCAATGCATGCTTGATGATGCAATGACATAATAATGTGCATGCTTGAACATTTCCTTAAATACACATACTTGCACATAGTAACTAAAAGCATTAAAATCAGTTAACACGAATGTCGATCAAGCACATTAATTCCACATTAACATTCAACTTCGATGAAAGTAGGGGGAATTTTACTTACTTGCAGTCCTTAGTAATTTACCGTTTCTGAATTTGCAAGTGGAAGAGTCTCGGATGCCCGTGACGTCAATGTACCAAAATTCCTAATTGTATCCATTCATAAATAAGGTATAACTTTAGATTTGAAACAAACACGATCATCATCCTATTCAATATCATAAACAAAACTCATAACTGAGGTTAACATTTCTATTAGACTCACAATTTAACTCAAACGTGTCCTTAAATCATGTCAAACACATATACTATCACCTTCGAAATAAGTGTTTAAATTCAAGGGTAAGAAACATCGAAATCTTACTTATCAAATTATTCAAAAGTCAAAACTACTCAATATTATCACAACTTAATTGTCATATGGACAATTTCAATTAGCGTCCTAATTACTCATAAATCTGAAAATAACAATTATAATAAAAGTGTACATAAAAATTCAGTTCGAACAACCTGATTATTTGAAATCCCTAAATTTGAAAATTTCCCTTTAAAAATCAACATTGAACCAATAGAAAGTCAATTAAATAATATTATCATTTAAAGTCTGAAATTTACATACATTCGATACTTATATTTATGGATATTAGTATCATCATAAAATTTCCAGATTTGAAATTAATACATAAAAATTGCATTCAGTTCAAAAATCATATTTAACACTTGTAACTGAGGTTGAGACTTTCATGTGACTTACAATTCAAATCAATAGGAATCTTAAACTACGTCAAACACAAATCCTACTTCCTTCGAAATAAGAGATTAAACTGTTGTTTGAAATCTAACTAATCACATTGCACAAAGGTTAATTAAAGCTATGGAATCTTCATCACAACTTGAATTTCACAAAGACAATTCCAATTAACATGTTAACTATTCGAATTATGTAAATTCTCAAAAATGACAGTAAACATTTCAATTGAATTAACAAATTAATAAATTTTGGAAAATGTGAAATTAATCCATATAAATAAATGAATCTGAAATTATATATATATATATATATATATATATATATATATATATATATATATATATATACATACACGCACACAACTCTAAATATACACACATATATACACATTATTCACTGAGGTCAAGAAATCTGAAAATAACTCCCAAATTCTGACTTTGTATAGATGCCCACATAAAAATCCGAAATTTACAGGTTTACATACAACAATTTGATGTGTGTATTGTGTGTGGTTTCGACATGTGTGCGTGCGGTTGTGTTGGTCGAGGGGAGGAGTTACCCACCGATGCAAACTACAAGAGGGAGGTGGTGGGGTCGCGGTCGCCGGCGCTGGTTCGTGTCACCGGCGAGAGAGTGGGAGGCAGGCGGGACCGAGAGTGGAGGCGCGCGCGAGAGAAAGAGAGAGCAGCTCAGAGTCGTGTGAGGGAGAGACGTGAGAGTGAGAGGAAATGAGGATGAGAGATCGCGAGTGAGAGAAAATGAGGGTTCGCGGTTTAGGTTTAGATATAATCTTTTAGAATTTGCAAATTGGTCCCTCAACTTTCATAAATTGGTAATTTAAGTCCACGACCCTCAATTAAAATTCCAAAGTGTCACCAAACTTTTCCCAACTTCAATTTAATACAATTTAGGCAAATTACTACTCAATTAAATAGAAATAGCAAGTAACAATTAAAATAAACAATTAGATATAGAATTGTACGTAAACAATTTATCAACATTTTAATTGGCACATTGATCGTGACGATGTCCAATTCCTTCCACTGCAATTTAAGTCAAATATGAAAAATAATAATAATAATCAGTTACATAATTTATAATGGTACCAATATAAAATTACGTGAAATTCAAGAATGAGCGTAAAACGAAAAAGTGGTATTACAGGTTTTGTTGTAAATTTAAGGTCAGAATCTAAAGTATTAAGGTTTGTAATTTTATAGTCAATCCTGTATTCAAATTGCATAATTTTGCCTCACATATATCAAGCATCTCCCTACACAAGTAATTATTTAACATTGATTATGCGCTCAAGGTAATAAAGCCTAACATGGATAATTGTAAAGTAAAATTTAAGTTCAAATGTTACCCAATTTTCTAAATAAAGCACAAAATTTAACCAAATAAATTCAAAACAACAAGATGGGTCAAGTACTTCTCGAGTTTGGAGAGGTGGTGTCACCATGTTGAAGCATTGACTTTTGTGTTTCTTGGATGATTGGATCCTTTTCTTGTTTGGCTTGAAGTGTCCCACGATGATATTTTCCTTATAAACAAGAAGTAACTACCATTAGAAGTACAATTATCATGTAGGAACTGAAACAAATCAATACAATACTCCCAAATTAAGATATATCAAAATTTTGATTTTTTAAACATAGTTGACCGCTAATATTTAGCCATTGACATCGCCTCGAAAAGTTAAAATTTCTTGAGACATGTTCCAGGCATATGAAAGTACATAACCTAGTCTACAAAGTGCTTCCAATAGATAATCATCCAATCCACATCAATTTTAGAACAATTTTTGAGTTGTGGATCATGTACATTAAATTGCATCATAGTGAATGTCACCTCCTCATTTTCAACCCGAAGCACTACCTGTCCTTTTTCTACGTTGATTAGTGCTCGTGCGGTGGTTAAGAATTGTCGACCTATGATTAATGGAATGTTTTCATCCTATTCCATGTCCAAAATGATGAAGTCAGCAGGAATATGAATATTTCAGCCTTTACAAGTACATCCTCCACGACTCCATATGGATAACAGATTGAGCAATCAACTTGCTAGAACCTGATATTGCTTTGCTTTGGCTCTCCCAGTCCCAACTTCCTGTACACAGATAAGGGCATCAAATATATACTTGCACCAAGATCAAATAAGACTTTGTTAAACTGTAAATCCCCAATGATACAAGGTATAGAAAAGCTCTCTAGATCTTTAAGCTTATGTGGCTGCTTCTTTTGCAAGATTGCGTTGCACTCTTCGTTCAAAGACTCCTCAAGTTTCTTTCTACTAGACATCATCTTTTTCAAAAGATTGGCATATCTTGGGATCTGTCAAAAAAAAAAAAAAAAAAAAAAAAAGAAGGATATTTATGTGCAATTTTTTGAGCATGTTAACAAATTTATTGAACTGCTTGTCTTTTCTTGTTTCCTTTAGTTTTTGTGGGAATGAGATAGGGGACTCATGAGGCTTAATTGTCGATTTCATCTCATGTACATCTTCCTTTTCAAATACTGATTCCCCGACTTCCACAACCTTTTTAGGAACTCCAGTTGGCTTTTTCACCTGAATTTCGAGATGTTGCACACCACTGCATGTAGTGATTGCATTTACCCCATTTTCACTACATTGATAGCCAAGACCCATTCCTTTGGGTTCACCTTTGTATTTCCTAGAAATGTACCTAGAGCTTTGTTAGTTAAGACATGTGCTATTTTCCCAACCTGGGTCTCTAGATTTTTAATTGATCCTTACTAATTTTGGAATGTAGTTTTAGTCTTTCTCATAAACTAATTGATTTTAGCAATAAATTGTTTTGTTTTCTCCATGAACTTACCAAATATCTCTTCCAATGCGAGCTACTTTTCTTCAGTGTGATATTGAGGCACAATTGGTCTGTTACTGTGGTCCTTCCAAGCAAAGTTAGGATGATTGCGCTAACCTAGGTTGTAAGTGTTGGAATAAGGATTATTCTGGCACTAAAACTCCTTGCAAAAAATCAACCTACTCCAATGGACATGCTAGAATGGGGGCAATATGAAGTAGTGGAATTTGCATAGCATTCTTCAAAACTCACTCTTGTACTTCTTGATGAATGGCTCACCAGTGCTATGCCTTCTACTTTATCGACCAAGGAGTCAATTTTTGCTGATATTGAAGTGTAGCCATCTGCTTCATACACCCCTGATGATTTCCTTCGGACCACCATTTCTGAACCCCAAATGGCATTTGTATTAGCAATCCTTTCAAAAATCTCCAGTGCTTGGCCAATGGTTTGGTAGTCAACGCTACATTTGATAAAGAGTCGACCATGTTCTTGAAGTAGGGAAGTAGCCTTTCATAGAAGAATTTTACCTGATCACCCCTGTTGATCCCGTGATTTGGTCACTTCTTGAGAATGCTTTTCAATATGTTCCAAGCGCCATCAAAAGATTCTGCATCATGTTGCTGGAACAATATAATTTCATGTCTGAGATTTACAACATTTGTTGGAGGCATAAATTTAATGTAAAACTTCTGGATCAAGTCATTCTAAGTGGTGATACTCGCAGGGGAACAAGAATCTAACCAATCACTTGCCCTGTCCCGTAGCCTAAGTCTAATCATATCGTCAGACACACCTTAGTATTTAAAGTGTTGATACATGTCTAAAAATTTGGAAATATGTGTATGTGGGATTTCATCAGGTCTTCTATGAAACTGTTGTCCATTCTAGAACATGTTTATGACATTGATTTTTAATTGGAAGTTTTCTAGCCCAAAAAGTGGGTATACGATGCTAGATTGACTCTGAACCACCTGAGTAGTCATAAAGTCTCTAACAAGCATGTCATCCTCATCAACTTGCTCAACACTCGGCAACATCTTATTGTTATTTTCCATTTCTTCTTTTTTTTTTTTTTTTTGGTTTATCTAATTCTATTGCTTCTCTTAATCTACGGTGTAAAATACGTTCTATTTCCAGGTTAACTTCGAAAAGATCTCTATGTTTCGAACGTAGCATACACAACTATGCGAAAAATAAAAGAACTAGTGACTAAATTAAAATTAAAAGTTACTAAAATAAATTAAAATTAAAGCGATAAAAAATCCAAATTAGTGAAAATAATCTAAAAATAAATTTAAAGTACAATCTCGGAAACAACGCCAAAAACTTGTTACCGATCGCAAGTATACGAATCACACAAGTAATAAAGTGGATTGTGAGTTTGAATATCGTTCCCACAAGGATTGAGTAAATTTATTATTTTAGACTAATTACCTTAACAGGAACTAAAGAAAGTTTGATTTGATGATTTTTATATAAAAAATAAACTTATGATTAAACTAAAAAAACGAAAAGAATTAATTTTTTTATAAAACTATGAAAAATAAACATGTTAGATTATGAATCCATTTTAATTCCACCATCCCTTTTTGACTAAATCATTAAATACAATTCATGAGTTTTGAAAATCCTCGTTCCTAAATTTATTTAAGCCCTCCTTTGAGCGATGCATAAAAACATTTTTCTACGTACGAATTGATTATATTTCTATGACAAATTCAACATTAGAAAAGCATTTAGTATTATGAACACTTTAAAGGATAACAAAATGCATATGTGGTATATTTCTATCCCCTATCGAACCTTGTGACAATTAAAACACGTATAACGAATTCCTACTCTTTCGAACATAAGAAAGTGCCAATTATACAGAAGTTGGCCAAAACTTTGCATAATAATAAAAGCAAGATTTAACTGCATCAAACCCATAAATTGCATAAATTAAATGATAAATCAAGACACGGATTCAAGAAATTAAAATTTCATCACAATTCTAATAGTAAAAGCTCAGCCTAAAAGCATGATGAAAAATAAATAACAAGAATGATGAAAATATATAACCCTGTTCATTTTCTTCATCTTGTATATTCAATCTTGGTCTTGGCCATGCATGGATCCCTCGACAATTGAGTAGGAATTTGGCATGAAATATCACAAGTTGAGAACACCCAAAACATGCAAGAAATCTGATATTTATAGGTTAGTCGAAGCCTAGGTCAAAAGGAGGAGAAAAACTATCGAGAATTGTGAAAAAACCCAGCTGCGTGGCCCAATCGAATAACTGCGCAGCCTAGTCGAATAACCGTGCAGTAATAAGCCATGCAATCGCGCGGTATTGGATTTGCATGCGACTGCGTGATAGACTCTTGTGTGGCCGCACGGTTGAAGAGGCTGCATGAAATTTCTGTCTTTCAAATGTTTTAAGTTGGTCTTCATCCTTTTATTGATCTTCTGCCTTTCAACTTTTGATTGATGCAATTAAGTCCCTGAATTTTTTTCTTTATTTTTGCTTCTTTCCTCTATTGATTCCTCCAGTTAAGCTTTTGATCTTCCTCCTTCTAATTTAGCTCAACCATCATTCATTTTCTCAATTATTTGCTTCAATTTCGTTGTTTTCTCAACTTAGGGATATTTCTGAAATATAAACAAATACCAACAAAATAAATATCAAATATTCTAAAACGATGACAGTAAATCTTGCTTTTGGGACAGAAATGAGTGTATAAAATGCACTTATCAATGATCACCCAACAAATCTTTTAAGGTTAAGGGTTCGAATTCCTGGAGACTCGCCCCAATCAAACCTGGGACAAAACCTCATTCTCATCTGTTTCAACCCTTAAACATTGTATGCGGTTGTGCGTGGTATCCCAAAACTTAAATATTTGTTTGTCCCCAAATTAAACTATAGCTTATCTCAACAAACATGCATGAAACAATTTTTTGTTAGACAACCTGCAGTTTGTCTCAGAATAGGAAATAATGTATTAGATTTTTGAATGAATTCAAAATTTCATTATAAAAATTAGTTTTTACTTATCTAATGTAAAACTTGTGTGTGTGTGTGTGTTAAGTATTATTAAATAAAACACTATAAATTCACAAGTTGCTTCAATTCCTGATCCTCAATGGTCAGTCAAATACACCGTTTCTTCGTTCGTAAGATTCACACCCCGAACTTATTCATTTAACTCTCATTCCCAAGGTGTGACTTAAGGTTGAATAAATATACTAAACTTCACCATATCTAGTTTAGATAGATATCACTAATTGCAAATCAATATCTCAACAAATGAGGATTCTCCTATATTTTTTGAGTTTTGCTACATGTACAAACAGGCTTACAAATAGGACACGTGACAAGAATCTATTGACTTATGTATCACACTAAGTAAAAAATCAATCACCATAAAATAGCAACATCATTGTTTGTACACTTATTTGTAAATTTTGTTTGTACAAGTAGCAATTTTCATATTTTTTACTTCTTCAACATCTAAGAATTGACTATGCTAATAATTGTCAAAGTTCCAATTCTCTAAAATAAGTGTTTGGGCTTAATCAATACATATAGTGTGTCTTCTGTTTCACGCACCATTTTTTTTTTCTTTTAAAGTTTGCTATGTGTATTATGTTTAATGCACTAGCTAGCTTGATCCTTTTGAGTTTTCTTTTTGGGATTTTAGATAAATGTCCTCAATGGGATCTTTTATAGGTAGCTTCACTCATGGATCATGCCAGCTTTTTCCCTATTCTTGTAAAGATTAGTGCCATGCCACCAACCAACCTCTAAGTTAAGATTTTCACCTAATTTTCATCTTATTAGCCTTAAGACAATCCGCGCAAGGTTTTCCGCACATGGAATCTCCATTTATCTCAATATCTTCCTACAACAGTTCAATCACACCCAAACTATATATTAAGGTCTAAGGATGTAGTAGAAAATAGTTTTCGGATTTTGTATCTAAGCCCTTGTTTGATCCCCATTCTTTTTCATAAAAAATACAACTTTTTTCTACAGTAATCAATCTCAACCATCCAAAAAAGTCAAGCCCACAATTTTTTACTTTTCAAACCACTTTTTAACCATTAGATTTTCAAAACCCAACTTTTTATCAAAAACTATCTACATCAAACAAGGGCAAAATCAAATTATTTCAACCTATCAAATATGATAAAACATATTTCTCTACAACGCTAAACTTAATTCACATGTTCAAATAATGTGGATAGGCAAAAAATAATCTAAGCAAGCTACTTATTCATAATTCATAAACTAACACATAGTTCCAAATATGTGCATCATAATAGACAAAATTATCTAACTCACACAATCAAGCAAACTAAAAAGAAAATATTTTGATTTCATCTTTTTCAATTTTTTTTTTTTTTTTTAAAATTTTTCATATAAAGAAAAATAAAGAGGCAAAGTAAGAAATAATATACTCCCCACATGTGTGTCATATTTTTCGGGGTTGAATTGGAACAAATTTGGATAGTCGTCGATCCGCTTGAATGCGTCCTTTTTCTTTTCAGTGTTGGTTTGCGTGTTTTTAATTGTCATGATTTTCCTACAAAAGAAACCAATCATCTTCGTATAATTACTTCCAAGGGGTCTCAATATGAGGATGATAATCTAGAGAATAACTTGTTCTATTGAAAATTTTTGAATTGAGAATTGATTCTCTGATAACATTCATTTGCCTTCCAGCATTCAATTGATCCAAGTTAATCTTGTTGGTGGAATTTGTGAATAGTGACGCCAAAATATATTATAATTCCGTGCCAAAATTTGGACAGAATAACGGCAAGACAAATGCAAATAAACAAGAGAAAAGAAAAGGAGAAAAGTGATAAGCCGAGGCAAGAGTTGGACTCTTTGTCCTTAAGTCGAAATTGCCCCGCAACGGTGCCGACGGAATCCGACAATCGACTCCCAAGATACAACGGCTTCCCTTGTGTTAGTAGCACTCCAAAACACAAGTTCGACGAACCGAATATTGGTTATTGTACTCCAAATATGAAATGAATGAAAAATAATCCAAAAAAACAATGTTTATGAATTTGATTGGGAGAGAAATGAGTATAGTATATGTATTGCATATCAATTGTTTTTCAAATAGGACACCCAAAGGGTCCTATTTATAGAGTATGAAGGGTTGTGGACGGAATGGTTCAAGCCAAACCATGCAACCCTTCCAAAAGATGCACCAATTCCAAAAGGTACCTTTTCTCGGACAACCGTGCGCCCCGAAGCAGCGAAGCGGCAAACATAATTTTGCCTAAACGGATTGGGTCGGGTTTTGAGTATTTAGCCGAAGTCGACACGAAGTCACTTTAATCGATTTTAAACTCTCGAAACTTTAATCGATTTTATTAACCAATATTCAACAAATCTTCGATTATCATTTTATGGTGAGAATCAACTATTAGATATTTATAATTTGATGCCTCGAACTTTGGATTTCTTCTGCTTTCACCCCTTTTTGCTGCTATCTAATTTGCCTCCTAATCATCGAGTTTTACCTAGCAAATAATAAATACACGAGATTAGGTCATAAACAAAAGTACTTCAAAATATCTATATTTAAAGGGTTAAATGAGTGTATAAAATACAATTATCAATGAATTAAGGAAAAAGTTCAAGTTGCGGGATCCAAGATGAATTTACCCTTAAATTCAATAGCTCGGCATAAATCTACTTGGTTAAATAAGTTTAAATTATAGTTTAAACTTTGCCAAGCATTTTTCCATTGAAGTGGGTAAAACGCACCATGCTAGAGTCGGAATCTGATTAACTATACTGACAAGTGTATCAAGGAGGGTTTTTATCAAAGTCCAAAAGCTCCTTTTGAAAGATCTTCGTGGCTATCATAATTGAGGTTTTCATTTCGGAGAAAAAATATTCGCTCCAAAAAGCTGACACGATTGGTCAAAACTAGAGTCTCATGAGGAATTTGACAGTTCCGTGGCTGCATGATTCATAAGATTCTGTAGTATATTACTTCACTTAGCCAATCTCTCCCGTGACTTTGCGGACCTACCAACTCGGATCTGCGCAAGTCTTCTCCTATGAGCATGATTTTGCCTATGACTGCTTATTCTGTTTCGGTAAATTTTAAATATTTGTTAAAATAAGTTGACGTGCTAAAATATAAATTTACACATAATGTGTATAATTGAAGTTAATATAATTTATAACAATATTTTGTATAAAATAACTATGCCGTCATAATTTAACCAAAAATATTTATTTTAGTATATTTTATAAGGTATGTAGTAAATATTATTTATGAAAAATATGAGATATAATAAATAATTGGTTAATTCAAAATTGATCCTCGTTATGAGGAGGGGATCAATTTTCCCACCTCCTCACAAGGGAGTGGGACCCTCACCGGCCCACCCCTTGTGAGGGGGCGGGTTTGTTTTACCCTTCCAGTCATGGGGAGGGGAAAACCCCATTGGTTAATTTAACCCTATTAATATGTGATCCCCAAATTGGAGCAAATACTTGGAGGGCCTAATTAGCAATCAGCTAAAAGTTGGAGGACTTAAAGGTGCAATTAGTGTTATAATGCTTTTATTGTGGATCATTGATCAAGATCCTATGTTTAGGATTAAGTTGATAATTAATATATTCTTGACTTGGGTTCATTTGGCATAATGGAATGGAATGGAATAGATTAGCCCTCTCCCTCTCATCTCTTGTGAAATCCACCCGAGTTCTTGCACCATGTAGAAAAATACTTTGTAGCATAATTGAGTCCTTGTATAGGCTAATTGGAAGTGCTATTATGTAGTATTATGGTGCGGTGATATTGTAGAGAATAGGAGTTGTGATTTGATAATTCCTCGTGAAGGAATTGGCGCACGGTTTGTGTGCGGGAAACTTGTAAAGAATTTTCATTGGAATTGGCAAGTGGAACGGGCTCGATCAGGAGCCCCCCATATGTAAGTGCGATTGGCACTGAATTGGGTTACCAAGATTGTGTTCTTTGTTCGTGTTATGTTTTCTTGATTATTATTATTATATGTTATCCGCGATAATCACAAAATTGGGACGCGAAATTCCGAACAACTGGTATCAGAGCCTTGTGTGAAAATCAAGGACTTGTTGAAT
This sequence comes from Ligustrum vulgare, assembly GCA_963555705.1. Taxonomy (NCBI): domain Eukaryota; kingdom Viridiplantae; phylum Streptophyta; class Magnoliopsida; order Lamiales; family Oleaceae; genus Ligustrum; species Ligustrum vulgare. The sequence goes on along the minus strand of OY743168.1, from coordinate 56,956,434 downwards.
TTTGTGATTGAAAAGAATTAAAAAAAATTTGTGGAAATCAAGAAATCGTTGGAAAAATTCAAAAGAATTGAAATAGACTTTCCAAAAGAGGAAAGTAGAAGGATATGCTACTTTCCAAGGAAAGAAAAAAATTCCACAAAGGGAAAGTTGTGGCCATTACCGGATTTGAAAAAGGAAGAGAACCGGCTGGAAGAAAAATCAAGAAATTGCTACTGGACGGTGCAAGAAAGGAATTCAAAAGGCTGAAATTACAAAAACTTTCCACATGGGGGAAAGTTCATGCTTCTCACAGGACGAAAAAATTGGCAAGAAAGCTGAAATTTCCAATTGGGGAAAGATCAAAGTTTCAGGCCGGATTAAAATAAGAAAGAAGAGGGCTCACTAACCCGAACCAAGAAAGAAGCAGCGACTGGCTGGGCAGTGACCGTTTTACATGTTGAGATCGACTGCTTGTGGTGCCAGATTTGCAAAATTCTGAAAGAGGAAAGTGTAGTCAACTAGCTAAAAATCAAAAATCAAGATTTTGCAAAGGGGCACTCTCTGACCGGAAACAAAGGCAGCTTAGTGACTGGGAAGTTGATAATAAAAATTGGTTTCAACAGCAACAGAGTTCTGGTGGTGGCTGTGGGAAAATCTGACCGGAAAAGCACCGTTTGACCGAAGTTGTAAATCTTGAATTCCGGCGGGTCAAGACTCTGATTGACGAACTGTTACCACCGGAAGGTATGTAAGGGTAAGGTGGAGTCTCGACTGGTGTAAAAATCATAGTTCCAGGCGGCAGCAGGTGGCGGATCTGACAGGAGAAGGAAGTGAAATCGAAAATTTAAAATCAAATTCTGGCCGGTAGAAAAATCAAATCGTGAAATGGTTTGTACTGTTGAACTCGCGAGCCTGAGGAGAAGCTTCAGTAATTTTCTTGGATTTTTCGGTGGCAGAGCTGCGGCGGCCTGCGGTGTCCCGCGACAGCGCCAGCAGTGGTCCTGCGAGCACATTTTGGACAGTTTTATCATCTAGACCTGCTAAGTCCATTTCCGAACTTAGTTTTGCAAGATTTCAAACACGTAATACGAACACGCATTGTTCGCTCGGTGATATCCCTAAACTTTATCTTTTTTTTATTGTTTTACCTTGTTGGTAGCAATCTGTTTAGGTTCATTATTTTTTGAAAAAATAGTCATCTTGCTGGTAGCAACTTGTTTGACTGAGCTGTGTTCGATAATGATCTGTTATTGTTGCTTTTTGGACCTGTTAATTGTTTAATTTGATTTGATTAGATAGGTAGTGACGAGGTTAGTGTTTCTAGTTGGTACGATTAATGGTGGTTGATAACTAGATTAGATACAAGTTTCCATTTAAATAGGTCAATAAATGGAGTGACGAGGTTAGTGTTTTTAATTGGTGCGTTATTTCTATTGATCGGATCAGTGGTAATCAATAACTAGACTAAATACAAGTTTCCATTTAAATAAGTTACTAGCCATATATGTGGGTCTAATGCTTTATCAAACGTGAAATAAATGTCTCTCTCCAAGTTTGGGTATCCAATGGTATTTAATCTTGACTAGAAATAGTAGTGAGATTATGGTAAATCTTGACTTGAAATAGTAGTGAGATTTGGGAGAAAGTTCTTGACTTATTTGTTGTTGTTTTGGTCACTTTATATAATTGTTATAAAAAGAAGCATGAACAGATAGATAGAGAGAGATGAGGAGTATGTTTTATCTTGTTCTAATTTGGACCCGAATGAGGATTACGTATTATTATATCCTATTGACTCTTGTGATATTAATTTAATTGTGAAATTTCATATGCATGAATGGCTACTTGATTTAGGGCATATTTTCATGTTGCATCCCATATTAATTTGTTCAACAATTTGCATGAACATGACTTTGATCACGTTGTGTTGTATGATGACATTGGATGCAAGAGTGTTGGGATGGGTGATATTTCTGTTAAATTTGATGGGGGCTATGTGCTCATTTTTTAGTGAAGTTAGATATATTCATGAGATGTATATGAATTTGATATATGTGGGTCAATTAAAAAAGATGGGGCTGACTGATAAAATTGAGCACGAGCACGTGAAAATTATTAAGGGTGTCATTGTAACTTGTAAGAGAGTTACAAGAGATGCTGTATGTGTTACCACTGTTTATGTAATTAGAGGTGTTGATTCCTCTGTTTCATTTACCAACACAAATGATTTGTATGAGTTGCACACTACGGGTGCACGGATGAATGATAAGAAGCTTCTTGATGATATAGGTGCTGTTGTAGGAGACCGTGGGCCTTATGTACCTTATGTGATAAATGTGGGTTATATGTAGACTGTATGTCTTATATGCATTTATATGGTCATTGTGTGTGTGGTAAGTTTCATAAAAGCGAGCTGGGAAATGACTATATGTCGGATTTGCTTTTATGTGATCGTCGTGTGCTTGGTAAGCAACATCGTGTTTCTTTTTCCTTCAGGTTTGTGATAATACTCATGATAGATTGCATAATAAATGTGTTGATCATTTTATGCCGTAGACTTTTAGCTGTGCTTATATTTTCACCATTTGAGAATGGGGGGAAATGGTGAACCTATGACTAGATATGTGTTTCTAGAATGTCCTTCGGAGGATTGATGATTATAAGTTATCGTGTAGAAGCCAAAAGGGTGGTTAGATCATGGAGTAGTGTGGTCACGGTTAATGAGGCTGATGTGTCATGTTCAGAACGTGGGTTTTTTAGTGCAATTGAGAGAAAAACAATAAGGTAGTGCTAGTTATCAGTTGCAGATAGAGTTGGTAATAGTGATAGTACTATCCCTAGGCCTAGGGTACTCAGAGTGAGGTGAAGACTCCAATATTCAGCGTCCTGAAGATTAAAAGAGAGTGGTAATAGAATGATATGGATACACCCGTTATAACATATTCTTAGGTTGACTAGTTGTTGACTAGTGTGATTGAGTGATGAGACTCTATGATGATGAACAATTGATAGAGTGATGAGACTTTGTGAGAATGAACAATCGATAGAGTGGATGGAGCAATGGATAGAGATGTGTTCTCTTATTTTGAATCAAAAGAAGATATACCACTGGGAATGACTTTTCTTAGATTACTAGACTAGATAAAGGGCTACACATATAGATTGAGGTGAAGGTTATATGAAAACTTTTGTTGGTTGTTTAGTTAGTCGACAACTTAAACAACTTGATGTGAAATTACATTTTTTATAAAAGTTTTCTTTTATGTTTCATCCTCTTGGTTTTTTGGTGATAATAAAAACTTGTGCATGTGTGTTTTATCTTGAAAGGTTCTAGTATGGCTTAAATGTTACTTGGTTGTGAAAAATTTGATTTGATTCAGTTCATGTTATTATAAATTAATGATATTACTCTTGATTGATTCATTGTTGACACTTATAAATGGAAAGTATTGAAATGTGTACGTTGGATTTGAGGGGATATTGTGATGAGTCTTATGTGTATGTGCTATACATTATGTGATAGTGTGAGGATTTATATATGTATGTTATGTTGGGGATATAGGTAATTGGATGCTGATTTTCCTCCTATGTGTTTCACCTTGGGTGATGATTATGTGAGTTGCAAATCACATGTTTTTTGCACATAGTTCTATTATCCATGATTAAGTCTAAGTATATTGACATCATATGATTTAAAAATTGTGGTTTTATTGGTGATATGATTATATACTTTGACTGTTAGCACGATATATATTTTTGGAAAAATCCAGTTTTTCACGGTTGCACTATACATAGAGATTATATGTTGCATTTTACTTGAGGTGTCACATGGTGTTGTAAAGCCTAAATAAATATTTTTATCACATTCCCTCAGATATGGTACTAGAGTCATGACATGGTAAAATTCAAGAGTTCATTTTAGACACGACGCGCATGTTTTTTGGTTTTATTTCCCTCTCTGTTTTAGCAATTCTTGCAGCCATGTATAATCACTTGTAGTATAATCTGGGCCATAGTGTAGGCTAGATTGATAGTACTACTATATAGTGTTTGGCGCGGTGTTAGTCGTTGTTGAGAAGGGTTGGATTCTGATTTCTTCAGAAGGAACGATGGGTACGCAAGTTTGTAGTTTGTGGTTTGATTGTTGTACTCTTGAACATTGGTAAAAAGAGGTGAAGTCCAATGTTATTGGATTCTATGTTGAGTTGTGACTAATTTCATTTATTTTCATTTGCAGGTATCAGGCGATGATGATGATGATGATGATCGAGCTCACCCACTTAGCCTATAGCAATCAAGAGAGTTAGAGATTACAATTTGGAGATCAAGGTGAAGTTTATTAATATGTGATCCCCAAATTGGAACATTTCATACTTGGAGGGCCTAATTAGCAACTAGCTTAAAGTTCGAGGACTTAAATGTGCAATTAGTATTATTATGCTTTTATTGTGGACCATTGATCAAGATCCTATGGTTAGGATTAAGTTGGCAATTAATATATTCTTGACTTGGGCTCATTTGGCATAATGGAATGGAATGGAATAGATTAGCCCTCTCCCTCTCCTCTCTTGTGAAATCCACTCGAGTTCTTGCACCATGTAGAAAAATACTTTGTAGCATAATTGAGTCCTTGTATATGCTAATTGGAAGTGCTATTGTGTAGTATTATGGTGCGGTGATATTGTAGAGAATAGGGGTTGTGATTTGGTAATTCATTGTGAAGGGATTGGCGCACGGTTTGTGTGCGGGAATCTTGTAAAGAACTTTCATTGGAATTGGCTAGTAGAACGGGCTCGATCAGGAGCCCCCCAGATGTAGGTGCGATTGGCACTGAACTGGGTTACCAAGATTGTGTTCTTTGTTTGTGTTACGTTTTCTTGATTATTATTATATGTTATCCGCGATAATCACAAATTTGGGACGCGAAATTCCGAACAAACCCAAAACTATTGTATTTTTCATTTATTGTCATCATGGTCGCATAAGGTCCCCTAAGCTTTGAGCCCTTTGACGATGAATTTCAAACCTTTGGTTTTTAACACCCGTAATCCCAAAACTTTCAAATGTCTGACCTAAGTGTATTTTAATAAAATAATCTCAGTTTGACCATTAAAAGAACTATTTTTGAGTGAAATGGTAATTGTGTCCTTAATTTGAAGATATTGGTAACGAGTGTGCTAAGTATTTTGTTGAAAAATTAACTATTGATCCTTGGTCAGCTGCTTTAAATATGAACAATTCGATTCCAGATGGCCAAGATGTTGTTTGTAAATGAAATTGGTTGTTTTCGAGATAAAATATGTTATTGCTAAGTGATTTAAAAAAATGTGTATATGTAAAAAGTAGTTTGAGATATTTTCCATCGACTTAAGCAAATTTTCCAATGCAACGCAAGCGTCCGAACAAAAGGCTTTTGACATTTTGATTTCATCTCCAACTACTCATGCAACCTCTTCGTTCGATTTGAGGTCACAACAAAAACTGTAATCCACCCTTCATGTGATTAGAGGTGTCAATTTGGGTGGTTCGGATCGACCAACCAAATATTGAACTACAACTCAGGTATGCCTGCAAGCTCATCCGAATTGAACTCATGTGGGTCGCGATTCGTTCCAGTTTGGTTGTATGAAAAAATATATAAAGTTTTTCATATTTATAGCAATTTTTTTTTTTTTTTTTAAGATTCATAAATAAGAAATGAACAAAATGATAAATTCATATTTATACAATGAAATGTTTACATAAAATTCAAATTTATATCTTATATTACATTAGTTGCTTCAAACTTTACAAAGTTTAATGCAACATAAACAAATAACCACTAAACACATTTCTTAATACTATCAAATATTTATAACTTAAACACATTTCAATTAGGTTCACACCTACTTTACTATAATTTATAATTTAAGTACATCTTGCTCTCTAGAGCATAGCTCAGTTGGAAAAGGCTGAAGTGACGTAATATCTGTCGTGCTGGCAGTCACAGGGTGGTCGGGGGTTTGAATCCTAACAAATGCTTTGGATTTGACCTCCTTATGTCCTAAAACCAGTTGGCAAGCTTCAAATTCAGGCTAACTGAGGCATATCTTGCAATTTACCTCATCCACAAAGCTTTAAGGGCGAGGCAGTGGGGGGCCATCAAGATTGCGATTCAACATTTTTTTTTTTTACAATTTAAACATATCTCAACTAAGTTGACACCTACTTAACTATAATTTAGTTGAGTAAAGCTATTCATACATGTAACCTTTACATATTTGCTTACAAATGCTGGCATGGACTAAGGCTAGTGCAAAACTTGAAATCATCAATCAAGTTCAAATGGCTGAAAATGCACCTCCATTTGGTAACAATATTTTGATTTATAAACTGGTTTTATTGTGTTTTTGAGGTAAAAATTAGTGGTTGAAAATTGAAAAAAGAAAATATTTGTGGTTAAAAAGTGATTTGAAAAATTGTATGATTTGTTTCTAAACCATTTTTTTGGTTATTACCGAACATATGCTCAAATGCAAATTAAATTAAATTAAATTAAATGAAACAAAAAATGCAATTGAATCTCAGTTGGATAGACCCATCCATCCCGTTCACAATTCTCTCTCCCAAAAAATAACCCACGCCGTTCAGATTTCTTCAAGTTGTTCGTAACTATATTGACGGGATGATGGGCAAAGGTTTAATGTTACTCTATTTGTTTTTGGAAGAGAATTGAATATTTGTTCACTCAGGACTATCTTGAGAGGGACAAATAATTGGCTTGATTGAAGCAGGTGATAAAACTTTGCATTTTCCAATTTCATGCTACAATTGGTGCTCGCTACAGTGTTGGCTTGGGTGTTAATTTTTCCGTGCAATTTTTTATTTTTATTTTTATTTTTTTATTCCAAAAATATTTTTAGATATACACAACAAATCTTTTTCTTTCTTCTATATCCCTTTTAATTTAGCTTTCTTGTATTTTTATTTAATTGATGTATGAATATTTATTTGGTTGTTAATTTAATTATCATAAATAATTGTATTAATTTAGTAATTAATAATAACTTTAATCATAAAAATAAATTACTCTTTAAAATTTAAATGTTACATACTTGATAAATACGACGAATATAAAATATCACACAAAACATCAATAATGAAATATTGAAAGTAAAGTACATCATGTGAATGCTAATAATTTAATAGTCGGGAAATCATTATCGGAGCCTCGGAAGCCATCAAAGTATTGTTCACATGGATTTGAGCTAGTTTGAGATTCATTGACTTGTTCACAAGATCTTTTTTGCATAATTCGTAATGGTTGAGATCGAATAAAGTCACGTCGATCTGGTTCTGTTATGGAATTCAAATCTTGCAGTAAAATCTTGTTCTCCTCTCGAGTTTCTTCCCTGGCAAGTTTTTCGGATTGATTTTTGATTTTTTTGGGACTCATTTTATGCTCCCAGCATCAGAATTTGATAAATCTTCTATCTATCCTCAATTCCTTTTTTCAAAATTTCATTTATTTCTCTATTATCTTCTCTGAGATATTCAATAAATTTTGTATTGTCCAAGTCATTTTTCCTTTTTCCTTTTGGCTTTTGCTTTTTTCACCCCAATGGGTCTTTGAGTGGAAGTATCTCCAATATTGTCTTCATCTAAATCGATGGAAAATCCTGACAGCCCAGGAGAAGTACAAAAACCTGACATGGTCAAACTTGAATCCCTTCTTTTATTTCTTATCTTGTGCTAACAATGCCTTAGTTTGGTCCATCTGCAAAACTATGTTACTCAAATGTAATGTGTTTAAGAATATTTCAAGAGAAACTCATTATGTATTGATCGGATGCCCCACTTGGATTCAAATGCTCCACTTGTCTAATGCAACCCCTCAATTTCGATACAGCCGTCAATATATTACTCATTCGCGTTTGCAAGGATCGTAGAGGACGCTCGTGAGCGATATATTCTGGTCTAGTGTTGTTATAACTAGATTCGATTCAATGTGGGATCAGAACATTTTACCTGATTGGCAATTACCTTTAATTGGATCTTGAGAAATATCATGCCAGACAAGGCATAAGTGTCTATATTCTTCATTCGAATATGAAGCAGTTTGTTTTTATGTATACTGCAGGCCGTGGAAGCTCGTGATAGCTACTTCGTGCAAAAGAGAGATGGCATAGGTAAACTCAGATTTTCTTCACTTCAGAAGATAACGGTTGCTATGCGGATGTTAGCATATGGAATACGGGCAAATGTGACTGATAAGTACATTAAAATAGGAAAATAAACTGCAATTGAAAGTTCAAAGAGATTTTGTTGTACTGTTTTGGAAGTATTTGGAGTACAGTTACTTCACCGGGAGGATTGCCCTCTCGATTTGAAGATTTTTCTACAAGTTTCAATCTTGTTGACTATAATAAGAGTGGCGATTATAAGAGAGACTAACGGCTATGACAGGGCTGTATGCTTTGATTTACAAACTTGTATAAAAGAAAATGATAACATGGCAATAATACGTAGTGCAGGTGGTTTCACGTGGTTTTTCACAAAGTTGTTTTACTTCTTTCCTTGCAATTAATATAATTAATAAGTAATAAAGGCAGAGTATGAAGCAAGCTATTAAAGATTTTCACCATCATGGACAAACATAAATGGTTCAATTTCAATATATAGTCCATCTCTATCTTTTCCTGTTATTTATTAGCAGTTTACAAGATAAACAGATAAAGCAGTGACGTTGTCTGCATATGGACGTCAACAGATCAAATGAAAAGACAGTTCACACCAAAAACCCCCAAAAGAAAATGCAAAATGACAACAAAGAATCTGTAACTGAAATTAAAAAACAGCAAAAAGTATGCCCAAAAGCATGAATTCTTGCCTGTTTTCTTCACCAAACCCATCAATAAAATCATGATCTGATAGCAAGAATATCTCTCTTAAAGTCAGAGTCGAAATTGTTGGTAACTCAAAACATTGATGATAACGAAATGACAAAGATAAAATGGCTGGATTTGATGTTATTTGGTGCAATTCTGGTTGTTGTTTGTTCAAGTGGAGTAGGCATGGCAGATCCACAGTTTAGTGCCATGTTTGTATTTGGCGACTCCATAATCGATCCAGGAAACAACAACAACTTGAATTCCTTAGCAAAAGCCAATTACGTACCTTATGGGGTGGATTTCAATGAAGGACCTTCTGGTAGATTCTCCAATGGAAAAACCATAATAGACTACTTAGGTAACTACCATATTTTTTGCTTTGTTAATTGCTAATATTCGGTTATGTTTTCTCCAAATGCTACATTCAACTTATTTCGAGAGGAGGCCAAATCTTTTACTCGTGAAATTTGTAGGAGACTTGTTGGAAATTCCCTATTTACCAGCTTATACAAATCCTTTTGCTACTGGAAAAAACATTCTTAGGGGAGTGAACTATGCTTCTGCTGCTGGAGGAATTCTTGAAGAAACAGGACAAAATCTTGTACTAATATATATCTAACTGTTTACATCTTTAAATTTTCTTTCATCCTCATACATATTGATAGTTTATATGATAGGGTGAAAGATTCAGCTTATCAGATCAAGTTGAGAACTTCCAAGACACGTTGAATCAATTGAAAAGCCAAATGGATGATCAAGAATTGAGCAGTTATTTGGCCAAGGCACTGGTTATATTAATCCATGGTAGTAATGATTACATCAATAATTATTTCCTGCCTTCGATTTTCTCGACTGGCTATGTTTACAGCCCCAAAGACTATGCTGATATGCTCGTTAAACGCTACACTAGGCAAATCTTGGTAAAAATCATAGCTTCAATATTTCTACATCTAAAAAATCTATAGATGAATTTGAAAAAAATAAAGAGTTAATTTGTTCCTAGGCACTTCACAGCTTGGGACTGAGGAAATTCTTTATAGGAGGAATAGGGCCTCTTGGTTGCATTCCTAATCAACTAGCCACTGGACTTGCTCCTCCCGGGAAGTGTGTGGCCTTCACAAATGAAGTTGTTGGGATGTTTAACACGCGAATCATATCTCTTGTTGATCAGCTAAACTCAAACTATACGGGATCTGTATACACCTATGGAAATACTTTTGGAGCATTATATGACATCCTAAACAATTCCAAGGAATATGGTAAGAATACTATAATCTTGGTACAGTATTTCTATATCCAATTTACAAATATGCTTGCCCTGCAGGATTTAGTGTGATAGACAGAGGATGCTGTGGAGTTGGAAGAAACCAAGGGCAGATAACATGTCTTCCATTCTCACTCCCATGTGCTAATAGGAATCAGTATGTATTTTGGGATGCTTTTCATCCAACACAAGCTGTGAATCAAATTCTGGCACAACAGGCTTACGCCGGCCCAACATCAGATTGTTATCCAGTAAATGTACAACAAATGGCACACATGTAATTTGTTTCTCATTGAATAAACTTTTACAGGGTTCACGAAAACCAATATTTAGATTTGATACTCCTTGTAATATCACAAGATTGAGGAACGATCAATTCGGTTACTCAAAGTTAACATAGTTGACGCAGGACGAAATCAAGGAATTCAAGCGAAATCCTTAAAAGAAATATAAAACTTGGAATCCACCAAGCGAATTGAGAAGAAATTTCAAGAATTTTATTAATAATCTGAATGACTAAAAACAATGAACGAACCCTCTATTTATATGGCTAATAAACAAAGAAACGTATTCTAAATCAAATAGGAAAAGTACAAAACCTATTCTAGATTAACTAAATAAAATACATAAACATATTTTAAATCATCTAGGAAAGCATAAAACCTATTCTGAATCAAATAAAATAAAAAGAATTCAAGATAAACTAAATGACTGAAATAACACTAAAATATTAAAACACTATTTTCGTTGTATGAACAATCTCGAATGCCCAAAATCCATCGTATGTCACAGCTCAGCAGTGAGTTGCATTCGTCTCATCGAGCTATCCAAAATAGATATATTATGGGCTCGAAACGAAGGTCGGAAGCCAAATCTATAAATTTCTGCTATGTCCATTTTCAGTCTAATTTTGTCTTGATTCTGTCCTACATTAGACCCTTCCACCTTCAAATAACTTGACCCTGAGTTATAATTTGAACTCAAAAATTTCCAAGCTATTAGCCACCGGTGACGTCTTGCTCATTTGAATTTAAATTTCTCCTTTGATTCATGCAATAATGAGGTAAATTCAGCAGACTTGCCCCAGTCACGAGGTCAATCTGATGCTGAATGTGTCTCATAGGAGGCAGTTGAAATGGTAACTCATCAGAAATCAAAACGAAGAAATTACTCAACATAATTTGTACTTCAATTGGAATTTCTTTCTCTTCAACCACTGCAATCAACAGGCCTTTGACAACTATAGGATATGCACATCCAAATTCTTTCAGTATATCTTCAGCTTCCCTTTCACTACCTGTGAGTGTTAGAAAACTTTCGGGTCGTGAATTTTCAGTTCTCTGACCTTGCTTCAATGGTGCCATGGTAATCTTATTCTTGTTCCACGTGAACAATACCACATTATCACGCCTTTTGAAAGTTGAATCTACATCATACTGCCAAGGATGCCCCAAAAGTAAATGACAGGCATCTATGTCGATTACATCACATACCACGTCATCCTTGTAATGTTTCCCAATGGATAAAGGAACTCTGCAAGTCTCTTCTACCCGAACAGAAGGTCATTTGTTCACCTAGCCAAGTGTATACGGATATGGATGTTTTTCACTATGTAGTTTTAACAAATTAACTAACTTTTTTGGAGATAAAGTTTTCGCAACTGCCACTGTCCACAATAACTTCACATACTTTCTGTTTGATTGAACAAAGTGAATGAAATATTTTGTTTCGCTAGCCCTCTTCTTTTGGTGCTGACAGAACCCGCTGTAGGACAAGTATCAACCTATCCTTACCTTCTTCCATTGCAAATTCGGCACCCTCATAGTCATCTTCTTCATCCTTATCCTCTACCTCCACCAGATTAACTCGCTTACATTCTGGACACATACTGGACCGATGTCATGGTTTGTTGCAACGATAACAAATCACTGTAGTTGTTTGGCATAAGGATTCTCCTTTTGAGGTTAATTTTGTCCCTGATTCCTGGTATTTATTTTAGAATTTTGAGCTGCCTGATTATTTGCAACGGATGGTTGAGCAGTCTTTCCTCTTTCAAGAGTTATAGATGACGATGGATCAGTTTGAGGGACTCGCTGAAAATTGGTTGTTTTCTTCTCGTTCTCCATTGCCTTAGCTCGTAAGGCCATATTAATGGCATCCTATAGTGTCCACATAGTCTGTAATCCAATCTTCTCTTGTATGGTTGTCTTCAACCCACTGATAAATCTGGCAATCTTTTGATTTTCAGTTTCTTGGAGATCATTATGTTCAGCCAATCGTTGGAATTCAAGGACATAATCATGCACACAATGATTGTCTTGCACGAAATTCAGGTACACACGATAGAGAATTTGTTCGTAATTAGAAGGCAAGAACCGTCCCTATAATAACTACTTCATTCTTCTCCAGCTGTCAATTTTATTATTTCCTTGTTTATGACAGGTGGCCTGCAATTGATCCCACCATACTGCTGCAGAACCCTTAAAGCGGAATGCCACAATCTTCACTAATTTTTCATCGAAAACCATCATCATATCAGCAAACCTCTCAACTTCCCCTAGTCAATCGAAGAAATCTTCAACTTTTAAGTTACCAGCAAAGTAAGGAATATCTGCCTTAACACGATAGTCTTCCCGATTATTGTTTTTATTTTGTGGAGGAGCAATATCCTCCTCCGAATCAGATTCATTAGCGATAATCTCATGTCTTATACCAATAGCACCTCTGTTAGCCCATGGATTGTCCCCTCCATTGATGCCTCTATTACCTACGCCCCTGTCATTGTTCGCAACATTATTTCCAGCGTTGTTCCCCATGACCTGTAATATGACTCGTTGTAATTCTTCAAGACATGTATCTACTTGACGCAGGACGGAAGCAAGGAATTCAAGCGAAATTCTTAAAAGAAATATAAAACTTGGAATACAGCAAGCGAATTGAGAAGAAATCTCAAGAATTTTATTAATAATCTGAATAAATAAAAACTATGAATTAATCCCTCTATTTATAGGGCCAATAAACAAAGAAACATATTCTAAATCAAATAGGAAAAGTACAAAACTTATTATAGATTAACTAAATAAAACACAGAAACATATTCTAAACCATATAGGAAAGTATAAAACCTATTCTAGATCTAATAAAATAAAAAGAATTCAAGATAAACTAAATGACTGAAATAACACTAAAATATTAAAACACTATTTTCCTTGTCTGAACGATCTCGAATGCCCAAAATTCATCGTATGTTATAGGAAAGCAGTGAGTTGCACTCATCTCATCGAGCTACCTAAAATCGATATATTATGGGCCCGAAACGGAGGTCGGACGCCAAATCTGTAAATTTCTGCGACGTTCCTTTTTAGTATAATTTTGCCTCAATTCTATCCTACATCAATAGTCGTAATCAAGTTCTATCAATGAACAAGGTCAAGCCCTCATATGATGGAACCAAAATATTCGATCAGGCAATAACCCCTTGATCAATCAATGGATGACGCGTGGTAAGCTAAGATTACGATTCACATGGCCTATCCCATGATTATAGCCTATTATCATTCCTTGATAGACGATAATTATCCATAAATAGGCGGTCATCATCTCTTAACAGACAATCATTATCCCATAAATAGTAAGATAAGTATCCCATCATAACAGGATATTATTGTAATCACATAATTTATGGATAGTTATCATTCCATAATAATGAGATATTATTCCACGACGGCCGGATTTTGATCCTGGATGGGTGGTTTCCATTTTATTGTGGACACTTCATGAGCAAAACCTATAAATACTCCACACATATGAAGAATCCAAGTATTGACTCTATACACCTAGACTCTAATTTTATTATAATTCTCTTCGGTTTTAACTATTTATCGAGCCGGAGGTAAAACAGGGGTAAAGCCCCTCACCATTTCAAGTATGAGGCATTAAAGGAGGGTTCATCAAGGAAAAATCTTTTACTAATCATGGAAGATGTCAAAATCATTTCATGTCATTTGGCGCCTTCTGTGATCTTAAAATTATCAAGATACATTTTAAGCTCTGTCACGTAAGAATGTTCATGTTCCAAACATCACAATGACTAGGGACGTTAGGACAGTAATAGGAGGAAATGAAGTGGATTCAGATAAAATTGAGCAATCATTTGAGGCTATTGGAGAACCAAGACCCCACTTGGCACCTCCTTTTGTAGCCATAGACCAGATAAAAAGTATAGAAATTGAGTCGAATAAGGTGATTTGAGTTAGTGGTGTGTTAACTGAAGAAGAGACGGAACGAGTTGTTGCACTCATCAAAGAGAAGAAAGTAGCATTCGCCTGGACAGTTGAGGAAATCGAAGGAATAGTGAGAAATAACTCGCAGCACTACTCAAATGTACATCCTCAGTCGAAACTTGTCAAACAAAAGGAAAGACACTTCGCGCTTGATAAGTACATTTTATGCACTTATTTATATGGTTAAATTAGGATTTTATATAGTCATTTGAGAATAAATGCTACTGAGTTATCTATTATTTGTATATATTTCAGTTTTATCCCAAAATCGAGAAAATGAAGCAATTAGAGTAAATAATGGGCAAAAAGGTAGTGGATGGCTAATGTCGTATTGGTGAAAATGGCAACTGAAAAATGGAGAATGTGTAGATTATACTGATCTGAATCAAGTATGCCCGAAGGATTGTCGTCCGTTACCTCGAAGAGATGCTTTGGTTGATGCCACCGCATGAACGGAAAGAATGAGTTTTCTAGATGTCTTCTCTTCTTATCATCAAATGTGCATGGTGGAAAATGACGAAGGAAAAACATCCTTTATCACCAATGAATGGACTTATTGTTTCACCTTGATGTCATTTGGCCTTAAAAATGCATGAGCCACATATCAACATATGGTTAATAAGGTTTTTGAGCATGAGATTGGTAACACGATCGAAGCCTATGTGGACAATATGGTGGTGCACAGCTCAAAGAAATGATTTGAGGCACATCTTTGATAAAGCCATCTCCCAAAAACAACAATTTAATCCTGAAAAGTGTGTATCCTGAAAAGCTAAACCTATCTTTATGCAAAATGGAGGTTAGCTTTAACGTGGCTCTTGAAATAATTGCATCATCAGCTCAGCTTTCTTTTTTTTTTCTCCCTTTTTGACCTAATGGTGGTATAAGCAAAATGGAGGTTAACTCATACATTTGCTGAACACAACTCCATGAGGAATACTGCTGAACCACGTGGCCTTGTGGTTGAAGCCACAATGCGTGGATAGCAAGGGCATCGGGATGCCCCGACAAATTCTACTCTTATGGTATTAGGTCTTGATTTTGAAAATGTAATATAAAATTGATAGTAATTTTATAGTGCGCACAATATGCACTTGTCTCCCCTATGATGGGTCTCACTTGACAATCACTACCCTCCCGCCAAGTGATGGGTGGGTAGAAGGGGCACATACAATCACTCATAAAATTGATAGTAATTTTATAGTGCGCACAATATGCACTTGTCTCCCCTATGATGGACCTCACTTGACAATCACTAACCTCCCGCCAAGTGATGGGTGGATAGAAGGGGCCCATACAATCACTCATAAAATTGATAGGTTGAAGTCTAGTTAATGTACGTCTTTAATTCACAACTAGGAGGAGGTCCAAACAAACCTAACATGGTATTATTTTAGTTGGGGATATTGTTTTGCATATGGTATTTTGGGTTTATGTATATGTCGTGTTTGTTCTTTTTGGCTTGCAGATATCATATTTTTGATATATGTATATCAGTGATGGACTTATCCAGTGAACAAGAAACGAGTAAATGAATTTGGTTTTGCTGGGGAGGACGATCAGGCCTGTAATAGTCCATATGCAATAGTCCAATAGGAAGACGAGAAAAAAACTAACTAATCTTTGTTTTTGTCAAATTCTTTGATATCTGTGTTGCATCAAAAAATTAATTGGTCCACAGCACTAAGTAGATAAATGAAAAAATTTTAAGTTTTTATTTACCATATATGATGTAATTTTGGTGTTGTGACATGTCCAATTCTCTTTGAAGCTCTATTCTAAAAAGCTCACTTACGCTTAAGCACGTTTAATCCTGAAGAAACATGGCATTCACGTTTCGTGCTTCACCTGCGCATTGCCGGACTTATTCGTGCTTATGCATGCTCAAGTTTGAAGCTCAATCTCACCGATTCGTCACACTTTACACTTTTTAAAACATTGTTTTGAAGAACCTACACACTCGACAGTTTTATATATCCAATTGAAACTCAACTTTTTGAATCCCACTTGAGATTGACTTGTACTTTCAACTTTCCTGCAAACTGATGATATCTTCACTCCAAATTATCAAAATCTGCTTATGCAGCAGCTTAGGAACCTGAGGTTACGTGCATCAATCAATTACCTCCAAACACTTGTAATTTGCAGTTAAGGCCATGAGATAGATGTCTATAGTTTGATATCAGAGAGGGGCATTCATATTATTGCTATTCGATTCAATACGTTAAATCCAAAGTTGTCTCCACAAAAATTAAAAGCACTGAAGCATGATGAGACATAACGTGAAGTGTCCTTCAACCACATATCTAAAGGTAAAGTGAAGATGTGTCATATTCAGATTACAAACAAACAACAAACTAAAAGCTTGACTTACATTTAAACCATGACAAGGCCATTGGACGAATGTACCATCTTCGAGGAAAACCACTCTGATTTCATACTTACACACACGCGCACATACACACAGAGTCTGAGTTCTCCTTTTGTTGCTTCAATATCTAACATGATACTTTAGCTTCCATCCTGCTTTGAGTCACGTGGGGTGTATTTTTCCATTAGATTGTTGAATTCGTCATCAAATTCTTTCTCAAGGGCAACCTCTTCTTCCCAGTGCTTACGCCTCAGAGCAACTTTCATCTCTTCATGTGCTTTCAACAGTTTTTCCCTCTCAGCAATAAATTCTTTCAGTTCTTCATCCTGTAGCTTGATATATTTTTCAATTTTCTCCACCCTGATTAAAAATCATCAAAATGAAACAAGAAAAAAAATACTAAGATCATTATAAAACAAAACCTAGCGATGTCATATGAGCAACTAAAACAGTAACAACATAACAAGGGATCCAAATACAGCCATTGCAATGATCAATAAATTAATGTGAATAGCTCCTGGCCATCAATATTACAATTTGAAGTAAGCAAGAGCTCTGTACGCTTAAAATATGCTTTAGTATTATCTTCTCATATATTAATAAAACATAAAACATGCAAGGTTTCACACCAAATATTAATATGTTTTCATGGTTTAAGAAGGCAGAAATGGGATCTGGAGCGTTTTTCCTTCGTAGAGCGAAGCGTTCGCCTCGAGGCACTTGAAACGACCTGGCTCCCTCGCTGGTCCTCAAGGACTGCCAGCCTCGTTTTCAGGAAGCGAATTTTTGCCTTTCATGGGTTTCGAACCTTGTACTTAGGGGTTAAGCAAAAATATTCTTAGAAATCCATTACCGTTAGACCAAGACGACCAAGAGGGAGTGGAAAGACCATGAGTACGGTACGGAGAAGGCCCCAACGAGGAATCCGGGTTGTTACACTTTTGGAAGCATAAGCCTCACAATTAATAAAACATGCAAGGTTTCACACAAACTATTGGGGTGTTTTCTTGGTTTAAAAAGGCATAGATGGGTGTTTGCATTACTTTTTCCTGTGGAAGAGGGTCACCTTTGAGCCGGAGTTTATGACCGATTTTTATCTATAATTTTTTCTTTATTTCTTTTATTTTAGGATTAGTTTAATTTGTTTATTTTATTTATTAAAAATCAAATAATTAATTTAGGTTTAATATTTTAAAGATCTAGTTAGATTACTCACGCAGATTAGGTGTAAATTTACTTTCAAATAGAGATGGCAAAAAAACCCAACGAGTACCCCACTCGAATGTAGTGAAAAAACCCGCCCCGCGGGTAGACGGGACTGGGTTGAGCAACTCGAGCGGGGAGGAGCGATTTTTGCAGCCCCGCCCTGCCCGAAATATTATTATAAAGAATATATATGGTTAAAAAAAAGGGAAAAAGGCAGGAAAAAAATAACAAAAATTTGCAGGGCGAGGCATGAGTTGGGGGTACATTATCCGAACCCGCCCCATTACCATCACTAGTTTCAAAGCATGTAAATTAATGTGAATTTTTTGTTTTTAAAAGTGAAGGCCTGAGCCCCCTAGACATCTACAAGACGCATGCCTCTTAATTAATGAGATGTGTGCCTTGAGACTTATGTCCCAATCAGTTGAGGCGTAAGGCTCATCAACCCATAAAAATATGAACCTCAGTCCGCTTTTCCAGTGCCTCAACCTTAAGGCGGGCATCATGAAATTTTTTTAAAACCATGTTCGTTTTTTAGTAATATTACAAAGATAAGCAAGAATATTTTTTCATAAAAACGAAGAATCACTTTGTATCATTTAGCAAGCACAAGAAAATAATTATTTATTCGAGCTCCGAGCTAGAAAAACTCAAATTGCTTGAGAGAGCCTCCAGTTTGCCCCTAGTATATGTATTACGTTATATCTTATTCTAGATAAACGGATAGAAGTCCATGCTAAACTAAGCCTGTGTTCTTTAAAACAATAATTACAATTTATAAACCAACTTATAAACAAAACAATTTCCCAAGCCACTTTTTTACCACAGTCAATTTTTTTCTCCATTTTTCAACAACACATTTTACCTCGAAAAAATAAATAAACCAATCCATAATTGATACAGTGTTACGGAATAGAGCCTAAGAAGCAAGGATTCAGATTTGATACGGGTAAGTCAATGTATTAACACATTTTTACGTGTATTAAAGTTTTAATATCATTATCTAAAACTCTACTTTCAATTAATTTAAAACTCTAGTTTCAATTGTTTAATACTATATTTATTTTCAAGTGTAAACTGTATAGTTTTCTATTATCTTTATACAAGTGTAACACATCTACTTTTTAACTTTTACGTCCTTTGAAATTGTTAATTAAATGAATTGTCTTATTTATTATTACCAATAATAACTAGTTCTAAAAAAAGTTTAAACCGAATGTTCTTCTTCATGTGTCCTAACGTGTTTAATGCTAATCGAAAATTTAAAAGATATAAAGAAAAGTACACCGTACGTATTAATGTGTGTCCAAGCTTTGATACGTATCCGTACGCAATGCACAATAAGTTTACAAGTTCTATGCTTTAAATGCTAAACCACACACCAAGACTTTGAAGATGAGGCCCAAGGATATCAAAAGTGTGATACCTGCTTTGGCGATCCTCAGTTGATGAAAGGTTGTCTTCAGTCTGAGTTAACTTGGCAAGCTGATTCTGCTTAATCTCCTCAAAAGTCTCCTCCTTTGCATTTCTGGCATCATATAATTGTTGGATCTGATCTTTGAAGAATTGCTCTTGGAAATCCATCTGACAAAAGAGAAAATAATTACTGCGCTTAACACAATTATGACAATCCTTTCAGTTTCAACAACCAAAGAATATACAACAATAATGATTCTGGATTGCTTAAGGTTTTTCAATCCATTAGTTCCAAATACACAAGTTGATCATTCACAGACAAGACAACTGAAACCTCAATAATTTATCCTATCTG
Organism: Ligustrum vulgare; assembly: GCA_963555705.1. NCBI lineage: Eukaryota > Viridiplantae > Streptophyta > Magnoliopsida > Lamiales > Oleaceae > Ligustrum > Ligustrum vulgare. The sequence continues at coordinate 56,936,690 of OY743168.1, read as the reverse complement.
AAACAATTAAGATACCTCTTCTTTGTTTTGCTCGTGATGCATTTTGGTCCTCAGTCGTACTATCCGGTTTTCTTCCATCGTCGTTCTCAGCTTTTTAGAAATCACACCGAAAGACTCTTCAAGAGCTTTCTTGCTTCTCTGTTCTTGGACAACTTTATTCTTAAACCATGTCAGCTGTTGGTTGTCTTCACTCATCTGCTTCATTTGATTCACAACCATTTCTTGATATGATTTCATTTCATACTTCAGCTTGGATTTTCCTAAGCATTTTTCAACATCTCAGACTATACGTTAACATCAAACTAAATGAACAGTAATTTACTTGTCGCATCCCCTCCCCTCCCATCCCATCCCATACAAGGAATGAATGATACAAACATATATATATATATATATATATATAGAGAGAGAGAGAGAGAGAGAGAGCCAAACCATGACAGTGTTGGTTAAAGCTTTCCAGGTCTCTCTTCTCTGCCATGTAGCCATAGAGTTGACGTTGTCCACCAGGATAGAAAGGAATTCTATTCCGCTCCCAGCCCTTCTTATCTCTGCCATTATCTTCAAAATCTTTGCTCAGCCGCTCGGCCTCTGCATATCCCACTGCTGAAGCCTCAAAAATCAAAACGCTTATGCCCCGATGCCCCTGTGGACCATATGAATGTCGAGCCTTCTCTGCAGCATATGAACTGAAATATTCGAGAAGCTCTTGATTTCCCATGCCAATCCACTGCATATTGGAGTTCAGTTCACAATGAAGCAAATTTTATTTAGTGTGAATAAATGATTCCATAAATCATACACATACTGATAATAATAATAATAATAATAATAATAATAATAATAATAATAATAATAATAATAATAATAATGATAATAACATTAACATGTCATCATACCTTATCCTTGTCATCTTTTTCATGCCTGGTATTCATGATCATCACCATAGGTGGCCACACTATCTCTTTATCATCTATTTCTTCAAGACCTTTCCATTTTCCAAAAGTTTCACCTGCTGGTACAACTGCTGATCCCCTTCTCTTCAACTCCTCATCCAAAAGTTCAGCAAGTTTTCTATGAAGCTTCACCCTTTTGGATCCTTTAGTTCTCGCATGATTAAGAAGGGGCTGCAAGCCACGATACCAATCTATAGCCCCAGGACCTCTTTTGCAAGCTGGGCAGTGCCATTGTCTTTCTGGATCATTGATCTGCTCAACAGTCATATCATCAAGACTATCAAAAAGTTCCTTATACCAGCTGTTCTTCTTCATTGTCTCATGGCTCTTTTGGTTTTCATCTGAATCAAAATCGTCACTGAGAAGCTCATCATCAGTGTCATCATCCAGATCCGACAACTCCTCCTCCTCCTCCTCCTCCTCCTCCTCATCATCAACATTAGAAGCCATAACATCCCCTTGTCCATCTTGGTTAGATGAATCGGGTTTAAACTCTCCTCTGCCGATAGGTCTTTTAGAATCAGAAGCTAACATTCCCAATTTTTGCAAAGTATCTGGATGGCCCCATGCCTTGGGAGGAGGGTTAGAATTATGAGATCCCCATTGTTTTAGAGCGCTACTTCCAGTCTTATTTCTTGATTTCTTTCCAAACACCTCCCACCCATCATCTTGTGTAGAACCCAAATTCAAATCAGACATGCCAGGACTTAATTGTTCAACACCAGGGCTAGAAACATTTGACACCCCTTTCCCCGTAGACGATGGACCAGAAGGACCGGCTCTGGAAGGATTCCTACCCCATTTTCCTGAATTCATCTTCAGAAAAAGTCACTCAACAGATCAAATCACAGCTACAAAAGTATGAAGGAATAGTTACTTAAACGCACAAACAACTCCAGCACACAAGTGTAACTGAACTGAAAATATAGAGAAGGTGAGTTTCTTTGGAAATTCAGAAGATGGAATATTTATGGGTCCCAATACCAACACCCACTTTTTTATCTTGTACTTTTTCTTCAATCAATGCATAGACTTCTTTTTCCCTCAGTCAATGCATAAACTTCTCTTCCCCCAGAGGACGTCGCTGTGAACCGTGAACGGGACGAGGATTCTCCGTTTAATTGGGTACACGTTAAGAGGATGGAATGGAAATCATTGTCTCAAGTTGGGGGCGGAACGGGTACGAAGAACATGTTTTCCGTCCCATTACTCATCCTATTTACATTTTAAAATATTAAGCCCTTGTTGTTTGAACCTCATTATTTCTCATTATTTTTAAAAAAATTTCTACAGTAATCAAATTTTACTATTCAAAAAAATCAATCTTACAATTTTTTACTTTTCAAATCACTTTTTAACCATTAAATTTTCAAAACTCAAATTATAAATTGAAATAGAGTTCAAACAAAGGTTTTTTTTATCATAGAAAAGTAGGAAAATTATTATAAATTCTAGAGAGAGAGTGTGAGAGAGAAGATAAATTTGAGTCACGAGTAATCAAGTGAGAGTGTGTGTTGTGTAAGTTTCGGACCCCGAATTGCATTTCAATTTGGTTAATAATAAAGTAAGACAATGTTTCTAAAAAAAAGTGGAACCCACACCTTGAGGGCTCGAATAAACCCTACTTTGGGCCATTGGTTCGAAAGATAAATCGCAAATTATGCCTCCCAAAGTTAGGGTGGATGTCACTACAGTAAGACTTTGTTTCACTAAGCCATAGCTTCTCTTTGAAGACTTTTTAATGAGTTTTTGGTCACTGTCAACAATTATTTAATGGGACCACATGCCAAATTGCCGTACGAAAAAGCATACTTGAATAATGCTAATTTATGAAAGGAATCAAAATAATTCACTGTTCCCAATAATACCCTTACTTTTTGCATGTAAAAAGTTAAGTGGTTGTAAGATAGTAGATGCACTAATTTCTTGAAATGGTGAATACATGAAATCGACATTCACACTCGGGTTTCATTGAATCTTCCCCAGATGTGGAGATGCATTTTTTTTAAATTTAAATATTTTTTTCGATCTAATGTTATCCTAAATAATGTGCCATGTAATCTCGTAATTGATCACATGGTATATCTTCATTTCCAACTGCATTTTCCTCCACAACAATTTCTTTCTTTGTTGGGTAGATCGATCTCAACTTCCTCGTCATCACTTTCATCTACCCTAATAGAACCTTTGTCCAATTAACCATTTATACGCAAATAGTTGTGTATTGCCATGGTGGCAATAATAATGGTCGTTTGTGCTCTAAAAGAGTAGCTGGGCATTCGATCGAGAATTTTCCATCGCTATTTCCACACCCCAAATGCCCTCTCAATAACATTCTTGGTGGATTTGGGCAGTTGACTTTCTTGGGGGCATCTATTGTGGTTCGGCGTTGGGCAGCCAATGAATGGAGGTGGATTGGTTGTGCAATCGTGTTGTTTGATTACTTGGGGTTACAGGAACTTCGAAGCTCGATTGGTTGTGTTGACGAATAAAAAATGAGGCCCAATTAGGAAACCTATAGGATGGGCCCAAGAAAGACCATGTACAAGCCCAAGACGGAGTTATTAAGCAAAAACATGACATCACTCAATCGCTTAGGAAGCCCATAATCTGGGTGATTAGAATGTCTCATTATTTAAAATGATAGTTATTGAACAGTTAATGGGTAACCTTATCACATCCCCACGATCCAAGAAATTCGATCGAGTAATGGGAATAACGGTAGCAGTTAAACACGGCAGTTTCTGAACAAGTAATCCATTATAGAAGAAGTTGACAGTTACAGGGTGATTAGCGATTTTGGAAGAGAAAAATTGATCAATGAGTATAAAAGAGAAAAGAGAACAAAGAAGAAATGATCGATCAATCAACTCTCAAATAGATAACTATGTAATTTTTCAGTTTCATTTCAATTTTCTAGTAATTTTTGTGTACTTTGCATTTCATTGTGCTTGTGCCCCTTGGAGGCATTTCACTTCTTCTTTACAAATTGTAATCTTTATAAATAAAACACCCCTCATTGGGACTTTATCTCGATAGGTTGTTGTTCCTTACACATCATCTAAACCTTCTTTTAATTGTTAGTGAGACTCGATTTTCCGCACGAAACAATTTGGCATGCCCGGTGGGACAACTTTGATGTTTGAAGATACAAAAGTGACATGCCTCATAAAAACTCCGATAAGGAGCCAACAAGTCATCAAGTCTAGTGTATGGAACACCAAGAAGGAAAGTGAGGCTACCGCACTCTAAAAAATATGGATCTTCTCCTAGAATACTACCTCACCCCACGAGTTAGGTAAGAGGGTAAGAAGCTCGAAAGGAAAGTAAAGAGTAGATTCAAGGGACAAATACCCAATGTGAAATATTGTACGTGGACCTATCACAAGGGACTAGTTTAGTGGAAGACAAACAGGAAGTAGAGATAGATGCGGCTGAAAAGGTTATTTTTATAAAGTCATTTGTAAAGTTAACCAAACATTTAAGGCAGTTGTATGTGAAGACTTTAGTCAATGGTATACTTGTGTCAAAAGCACTTATTGACAATGAGGCAGCCATAAATACCATCCCCGTCCAGAATGATAGGGAATTTTGAAAAGACAGAGAGTGATATGATCCCATCAGATGTTATTCTCACGAGTTTCAATGGGGGAGCAACTTCAGCTGAGGGGTGATGCCACTGGATATAAAGTAGACTGTTTTTATTGGTGAAATTGGTTTTTTTGATGCTATTTTAAAACATTTTGTCTATTTTTTGGTTTTTGGTGAGGCTTATGCCTCAAAGCACCTCGAGGCTTATGCCTCTCCTTAAATCGAAAAACGTCTCAGTGCCTATTTCCGCATTTTTAAACATTGCCTATAAGTACTCCACTTGCCCCTCATTTCAAGCTTAGATCTGAAATGTCTCCCAGGACTAATGCAAAACAAGAATACATGTCAAAAGTTCCTTATGCAAATGCAATTGAAAGCTTGATGTATGCAATTGTGTGTACAAGATCTGACATTTCATATGCAGTTGGAGTGGTGAACAGGTACATGCATAGTCCTGGTAAAGGACATTAGCAAGCTGTGAAATGAATTTTGAGGTATATTTTGAAAACTATTAATGTCGGTTTAAGGTTTGATTAATTCACTTGGTCATTGTTCAGTTGGATATGTTGATCCTAACTATACTGGTGATTTGGATAAACGTCGATCAATGACTGGATATGTAAACACTCTTGCAAAAGCTCCAGTTAGTTGTAAGTCCACTTTATGGTCTATAGTTGCTTTGTTTACGACAGAAGTAGAATATATGGCAATTGCGGAGGTTGTCAAAGAAGCAATTTGGCTACATGGATTACTTGGTGAATTGGGAGTTTTCAGAAACACATAACTTTGTATTGTGATAGCTAGAATGCTATTCATTTGGCAAAAAACCAAGATTACCGTGTACGGATGAAGCACACCGACATTATATATCATTTTGTGCAGGAAGGCGAGATTCTACTTCAAAAGATTCTAACAGTCGAAAGTCTTGCATATATGTTGACCATGGTGATAACAGCAGTCAAGTTCAACCATTCTTTGAATTTGATTAATCTCTTGCGAATTTAAACACCTACGGGGTGTGTGGTGCCAATAGGCATTTTTGAAGATATACTTTCTCAATTTGTTCGGAAGCAGCTTCTTGAATATAGATTGAAGCCAAGGTGGAGAATGTTGATTATTGTAATATTACGATAGCTTCAATTAGTCATTTATTGCATAAATAATGATTAATCTTTATCTAATCAAAACAAGTGCAATATGCCTAGGAAAATGGAGCACTTGAATTTACACCATACAAAGTGGAGATTAAATTAGTGGTTATGGTTCATTCTCTTGGCCTATAAATACGCCTCTCTCATTTTTGTTGTAGCATCATGTAGAAGAGAACAATTCCTTTATTTTCTGATAAGTGTATATTATACACTTATTTGTATGTCTAAATTAGAATTAATTATTATCATTTTAGAATAATTTCTATTTAATTAGTGTTTATTTTTTTACATTTTAGAAAATATCCCAAAAGATGAAGATTGAAGTAATTAATGGAAAAAATGTACAATTGGATGCCACTTGGAATTTATTAGAGCAATTGAGGAGGTGATGACAACAATACAGAATCATGCAAGGTGCTAAAATGAATAAATTGAAAGTTGGAGGATCAAATTGAAGGATTAAGAGTTGAAATGAGCTAATTGAGAAGATTTAGAAGTTTGAGGACTAAAATGCTTGAATTGAAAGTGGAGGGCTTTAGGTGCAAATAGAAGTCAAGGACCTACTTAAATGGATTCTCAAACTTGAAAATTGTACCGGAAGTTATAACTATGCGACCGCGTGAGTTTTTCTTGCGAGATCGTGCGACTTCTCGTTGAATGGTCAGAACCAAAATATTTTGCTTGTGAGACCTCGAGAATTTTACCTACGAGGCCGCGCAGGCTTCTAGCTGGGCCGTAAATCTGGGCTTTTTCGCGATTTTCATCTGGTTTTCCTCCTCTTTCACATAGGTTTTTCCTAAACCTATATATACAACCTATGAGGCACAAAATTGGGACATTTACCTCACCTAAGAACAAGCCAAAACTCAGATGTTATCATTCAAATCTTGGGAGATTCAAGTATAGCAAAGGGGCGCGAGTTGAAGATCACGTGGAGAATCGATACTTGGTGCAAGCTTTCCATTCTCTTATGTTACTTTCAATAAACGCTATATTTTATTGTTTATGTTGTTTAATTATGATGTGTAGTTAAATTCAATGTTTGGATGAACGATGTAGCATAGTTGATTATTTTAATTCCATATTCCTTTGTTTTAATGATTCATTACATGTGTTGATTTATTATTGTGTTTAATGCACGAGTTAACTGGCCATTAATTCATGATTCAATATGCTATTTTCATAATCTGATAGGTGAGTTAATAACATAGATCAAGCTAATAAATTCGGTAATTGAACAAGAGATAGAGACATATTTTTGTTATTACTGCGGTCGTGTGTGAATTCTTGTGTGTTATGCATCTAGAAAAGGAATATTCAGACCCTCTGTAGAGATACATGATTGACTTATTTAGGTAGAATCGATTTAAACTCAGATAGGAATTTCAATTTAAATTAGTGAATTGGACCGAATGCTTATTTATTATAAAATAAAACTGAAATTGGAGTTAATATAATTGGCTAGGTAAAATCGAGATTCCCAACTAGATTACAATTGTTTTTAAAAACAAAACAAATTCTACATTTTTTTATTTCTTTAGTTTAATTCGTAGTTTTAATTTAAAAATCTCAGATTCTTTCGTCCGTTCAAATAGGGTTTAGAAGTAAAACATTTCGATACTTAATAGCAGTCTCTGAGGGAACGATAATCCAGACTCATTGGTCCACTCATTACTCTTCACGATCTCGTACACTTGCAGGGATATCTCGAATCGCTGAACAAGTTTTTGGCGCCGTTTTCGGTGACTGATTTTTAATATTAGTTATTACTTTACTTTGAACTTTATTTTTATTTTTATTTTCAGTTCTTGTTATTAATTTTTTTTTATTTAATTTATGTTAAGAAGAACTAAATCGTGTGATTTGCTTCCTCTTGATACAGAAATTGAACGCACTGGTCGACAAAGGCATAGACAACAGTTGGAAGCAAATCAACAAACAAATTTAGCCATGGCAGATGACAGAATTCAAGACAATCCGGGAAATCAAAATAATCTGCCGGTAGCTATTATTGGACAACAACAAAATCATGGGAGGCGTGTTTTGAGAGAATACATGGTCCCTCCTGTTGGAAATATTGGGACCTGTGTAGTACCTCCAGCAACACCAGCCAAAAATTTCAAGATTAAGACTTCCTTAATCTCTTTGATCCAAAATTCTGCTATATTTCACGGGTTGCCATCCGAAGACCCGCATGCACATCTCCGGACTTTTCAAGAATTGTGCGACATGCAGCGCATGAATAGAGTTCCAGATGATGCCGTAAAGGTGAAATTGTTCTCATTCTCATTGGTAGACAAAGCTAAAGCTTGGTTCTACTCCTTACCTCTACACACTATCACCACATTTGAAATCCTGCTCCAAAAATTTGTAGATAAATTTTTCCCACCTGGCCGCATGTCAAAGCTTAGCGCGTGAAATCTTGTCATTCAGTCAGCAGTCAGGAGAGTCCATTTTTTAAGCTTGGGAAAGATTTAACGAACTCATTAGATAGTGTCCTACCCATGGAATTGCTTATTGGATCTTAGTTCAGACATTTTACAATGGTTTGACCAATGAAAACAAAAAACATGCAGACTCAGCAGCTGGGGGTTCAGTAATGGATATGACGTATGAAGAAGCATCGAAAAATATTTGAGAAGATGGCTGCCAACAGTTATCAGTGGTATTCAAATAGGTCTACACCAAAATCTAGGGGAATTATTACAGTTAGTGAGATTATAGCTTTGAGTGCTAAGCTGGATGCTTTGACAAAGAAAATCGACAGTATGGGTGTGCAGCTAGTAAATTCAGTTCAAACAGCTCTGTGTGAATTTTGCTTCAAAAATCATGTTGTAAATTTCTGCCAATTACAGAAAAATCAATCAAATCCTGAACAAGTCAACTTGGTCTGAAACAGGCAACAGGGTGGTCCTTATTCACAAACTTACAATCTAGAATGGAAGAATCACCCAAAATTTTCATGGTCTAACAATAAGAATGTTCAGCGCCTACCTAGATTTCAGCAACAACAACTATCTCAGAAAAACATGGCCGAAAACATGGAAATGTTAATCCAGCTGGTTAAGAGTCAGAATGGTGAAATAATAAATCGAGTAGCTGAAATAAAGAATTTGAAGAAACATATGGGGTTTTTAGCAACTAGCAGAGTAGACAGGCAGCCAGGACAGTTACCAAGTAACATTGAAATAAATCTACGTGAACATGTAAATGCAATAACAACAAGGAGTGGGGTTTAATTACCTGAAGTGACTGTTGAAAAATATGAAAAGGAGAAGAATCAGAGGGAGAATGTGGAGGAAGAACAGAAAAGTGAGAAAGAACAGAGATCGACTTCAGAAGCTTAATAAAAATTCGAAGAAGAAGTTAGAGTTCGACCCCCAGTCAAGGGCTATGTGCCTCCGATCCCATATCCACATAGACAGAGGAAGCATCAGTTAGAAAATCAGTTTGGTAAATTCTTGGAAATTTTTCAGAAACTGCACATAAATATTCTGTTTGCTAAAGCTTTAGCTCAAATGCCACTTTGCTTGAAATAATGAAAGAGATGCTATCAAATAAAAGAAAGCTGGTAGATTATGAAAACAGTAACTCTCAGTGAAGAATGCAGTGCTATCTTGCATAAGAAGTTTCCACAGAAGTTAAAAGATCCAAGGAGTTTCTCTATCCCTTGTACTATTGGTAACTTTAGTTTCGATAATGTCTTATGCGATCTTGGGGCTAGTGCTAATCTAATGCCTCTATCCGTTTACAGGAAACTTGGTTTGGGGGAGCCTAAACCAACAAACATCACTTTGAAGTTGGAAAACAGATCAATTCAATATCCATATGGAATTATTGAAAATGTCATTTTAAAGGTGGATAAATTCTTCTTTCCAGTTGACTTTGTCATCCTGGACATGAAGGAAGACACTCAGATGCCTCTCATCTTTGGAAGGCCATTCCTAGCTACTGGAAGAGCCCTAATCGACAATTAAAAGGAAGAAATCATTTTTAGGGTCGAGAAGGAACAAGTCACTTTTAGTATTAAGCCAAGATAGGATCTTGAAATTCAAAATGAAAATTGCTTCAAAGTGGAGGAAGTGGTCCAAAAATCAGAAGTAAAGTTGAAGCATGGGATTAAGTTGGAGGAGGCTTCAATCACAAATCATAAGTTTGTGAAGGCAAAAGATAAATGGAGGGACAAAAAGGAAGAAAAACCGAACATCCCTCAACAAACAGTTAAAAATGAGGCTTTGCAATTAAAGAAAGCGAGAAAATGAGTGGAGAACTGCAAGGCTGGAAATTGCAAGATATGCTTAGTCCTCTTTCAAGCCTCCATGATCTTGAAGGGCAGAAAATCAACTTTTGACTTAAAACGAAGCGCTTGTTGGGAGGCAACTCAACTGTTGACCTATGGTCAACTTGACCTTATTGTTTGATCATAACAAACAAGAATAAATTGTGTTGTTAACAAGTGTGCTTCAAGTGTTTCATATAATGATAAATATTCAAAGCATTCAATGTTCAAATCATCTATCAATGATATAAATAAAAACTATGTGATCAAGCACATGAGACGCAAAGAGAATCAAGAAAGAATCGAAGATATTCAAGATCAATTTTCAAGTCGGAAAGCATGAAGATCAAGCAATGAAGCCTACGAAGAATTGAGCATTTACAAATTACTTTTCAATCTTATGTAAGGTTAATGCATCAATAGTTGGCAATGCACTTCAAAAAGCTCAAGAAACATTTTTTAAACCATTAAATATCGTTTTCAAAATTAACTTTGATCAGAAAACCTTGAAAAATCAAAATCTTGAAATCCTGATTTTTCAGGTCGACCGCAAATTTAATAGGTCGACCGCATGACACTTTCAGGTCGACCGCAAATTTTTTCAGGTCAACCGCACTGCCTATTTTTGAACTGCAATGACTATATTGAGGTCGACCGCATGGAAGGACAGGTCGACCGCAAAAGACAGTATGTGCAAAATTTGCTCTATAAATAGCATTCTCTCTTGCATTCATTTTCAACAACTAAGAGGAGATTTTAGAAAAGCTTTCTTGTGAAAATTCATTGTTCTTGATTTATATTTATCTTTATTAGAAAACTTTGATTGATCCAAACTTTGTTTTATCAAAATTCATCAAAGTTTTTGAAAGAAAGTTTTTGTGAAGATTCTTGGTTTTATATTGTTTAAACTTCTTCAACATCTTCACACCATATTGGAATTGAAGTGTAAGTCTCTCTTTGTTCTAAACTTGCTTTAATCTTTTAAAAGAGAGAAATTCCAATTAAGGGACTTTAATTATTTGTACTAAAATTTTCATTATCATTTGATTCATCAAAGTTCCATTGCCTAAACAGTTTGAGCTTAACTTATTGTTAATTATTCAAGTGTGGCATCTCTTGGTACTTAATTTGATTCAATATTTTAACAAGAGATTATTTGAAAAACTTTGTTTGATTGCATTGAACTTTTCATTATCTTTTGCATCAAAGTTTTTCTCTAACACTCGATCTTAATTCATTGATATCTATTGAAGTGTTAGCCTAACTCTCTCGGTACTTAATTTGAGTATATCATTTGTCAAGAGAGTTATTTCAATTGTAAATTCAATTCATTATATCTTGTGGTTTCGAGAGCCTTGTGAAAACTCGATTGTTGGTTAAGGGTAGGTGCCCCTTGTTGTAAGTCTCCTAAGGATTTGGTACTCCTTGTTGTAAGTTACCAATATAGTGGATTTGACCTTGCTCGTGACGGAGAGCTCGGTAACGGGGGACGTAGATCACGTTGGTTGATTGAACCTCCTTAAATCGCGTTTGCATTCTCTTATCCCTTTTACTTACTTACTTTGCACTTACTCTATTCTATCAATTTATATTGTGCAACACTATATCTAAGTGCTATACTTGCTTTATCAATTAAGTTTGCACATTTATAGCACACTACATTGATAGTTAAGTTACTTACAACACTAAGTGCTCATACTTGTACCCATTGGTTTTTAAGTTTGAGATTATTTATCGAAAAAGTTTTATAAACCAATTCACCCCCCTCTTGGTTAGTTTACTCTTGGGCTAACATCAACCTTTTTTCCCTTTTATTTATTACGCTTTCATTATTTATTTCACTGTTGAATTTTAGATAAATACATGATAGGTAACTTTTTTTGAGTGTTTTGCATGTTACATATTAGGACACTTTGCATGTTAGTCTATTCTTGCATATTTAGGTATGTTTTTGATTTAGCATATTTTGTTATACTAGGTTTTTAATTGTCATCTCAAGCATCACACAAACTAGTTTTGATCATGAATTTTATGTTTGGGAACTCATAACATAGATCATGCAGTGATTAGGGGGTTAAAAATGAGGTTGAAATTCAAAATAAAAAGGAAAACTGCCTTCTGCCGAAATACCGCACGACATTTTGCTTGCGTGGTCGCACATGCAATTTCTGGGCAGAACGGCAGGTTTATATGTTTCTTTTCACTCTTTCAATTTTAAACACCACAAGCTCGTTTTATCACCCCAAAATCACTCTAAAATTGATTTCTTATCTTTGTGCATGTCATCAACATTTAGTGGCATCAAAGTCATTTCTTTTAACATTTCAAAATCCAGTCAAAGGTAAGACTTCTCCACTTAATTCAAGGTTTTATCAAAATTTGTGAGATTTTCTGAGTTCATAAATTTTTGAAATTGTAAGAAAAGAAGTTTGGGTCTAGGTTAGTTTATGGAGTATATGGATTGTGTTTTGATAGGTAAAAAAAAATTGGGTTCATCCATGTACTCATATTTATGCTTATTCTTGAATTTTCATGATGCACACCAAGTGTTTGATGATATGCCACAATGAGATTTTTGTGCAAATTTGAGAAAATCTCTTGAGCATTTATCTTCATGATATGTTTATCACTGATTGTGTGTGTTTAGTTCATGAATTAGTTCACTTCATTGCATGAAAATCATGAAAATAAATTAGCACCATGGCAGCCTCATTGCAAGGTCACTGTAGGTCATTGCACCTGAAAACTGCTTCACGTCACCTACTTTCTCCATAGCTTTTCATGACCGTATTGAACTCCAAAGGATTTGAATTTTTAATATGTTGTAGACCATGCTGTGAACTTTAACATATCAAAAGGTTTCTTGGAAAAATTTGTGTTTTTCTAGGCGATGTCAAGGCTCAATATGTGTGGTCGACCATTTTTAAAAATTTATGAAATTGCTTTAACTTTAGTTTGGGGATGTGGTATTTAGATTCCTTAGTTTCTTATTGGTGTTTTTGATATCTAATGTCACTTATCTTTTGTATGCAAGGTAAACACCAATTAAAACACGACCAAACTAAGTTGGGAAAAGCAATAATATGGTCAAATTCATCCAAATGCATTTCAAATGGAAGCTTCAAGGCAACAAAATATCTCCTTTACACTTGGGAAGTTCTCGTTCTCTCTCATTTGTCTTGTTTTACATTTTTAAATCTTTTTGACAAACATTGAGTACTATATTTCTTTCTAGTTTGGGGTGGAAAATCGAATTTCTTGGCATATACTTCATTCACTCTATTATGTCCATGCATTCATTCGATGTATATTGGGGTTAAAAAAAAAATTGAAAAACTTGAAAAAAATTTGTTGACATGTTTATTGCCTAGAATGTAGTATGAATCTAATCTTGTTTTAGCTTGAATTGTGGACAACATGAAAACATGAATTTTACGAACTAGTTATCACTTGCTAGGTTTCATCTACATTGCGCACATAGCCATTATTGGATAAATACTTTTGTAGAGATTTGTTTAACACGTGTGGGGCAAGTTTTATGCACCTTGAACATATGAATGACTATTAATCCCTAAACTTAGATCTAGAGACATCCCAACCTTTAAAACTTAGAATCTAAACTTGCTCAAGAGCAGTTTGAGGGTGGGAAGAATTGGTGAAGGTAGGCTTGAACTTTTAATGGTCTGTAGTTCCTGAAATGTGTCATTTTTTGAAGAGGTTTTGGTCAACGGGTATAAACCATTGCTAGCATAAAAACAGAAAAATGTTGAAGGTCTTATTCTGCTATTCAAATGCCTTTTTGACTCGAGTGATTAAGTCAAGGGGTCTTTCAAACCTGGTGCCCTAAAGTCGTCTGACTTGGGAGTCACCGACCTAAAGTTCCCTACATGGGTTAATTAGAAAGCAAGTACAGAGAGTGGACTTACACATAAGACAATAAAACATCTTTAGCTTTTTTGTTTAAGCCTTTATGACTCGAGTGATTAAGTCTGAGGGGTCTTTCAAACCTGGTGCCCTAAAGTGGTCTAGATTAGGAGTCACCGACCTAAAGCTCACTGCAGGGGTCATATAGAAAGCAAGTATGAAAAGTTCTGCATAAAGATGGTAAAAGAAATAGATATAAAAGAAAAAGTTGTCCATTAAAAAAAATTAATTACATGGTATAAACTTGTTAATTGAGACTTTGATACCAAATGCATGGATTATGGAATCGCTTACCATTGATTGTTTGGACAGATTTAACTAATTCTGACCACCTGGTGTGAAAAATTGCAATTTTTTTATATTTAGAAATCACATGAATAGAAGGAACCTTGGGATTCGAGAGAAAAGCAGTAAATTGTGATCATCCATGAGCGATGCAAGGAAAATCATTAGATTCATTAGGGTGACCACATGGGATTCAGGGTTGATTGTGCATAACAAGCTATGCAGTGTTAGGTATATCATTTGCATGAGTAAGAATTTGATATTGACTATTCACACACACACTTGAAAATTTGACATGAGATAACTAGAAATTATTTTACTATGTTGTTCATAACTCTTGCTCAAAACGTGAACTGGTTTAGACTATTGAGGCATATGGTATACATGTTGACAAAACAAAAATAATTGCTTTATGTTGTTTTAATTTGTTAGTTTAGTTTACATTGTTCGAGGACGAACAATAGTTTTAGTTTGTGGGTATATGATAAGTGTATATTATACACTTATTTGTATGTCTAAATTAGATTTAATTATTGTTGTTTTAGAATAATTGCTATTTAATTAGTGTTTATTTGTTTACATTTTAGAAAATATCCCAAAAGATGAAGAATGAAGTAATTAATGGGAAAAATGCACAATTGGATGCTAATTGGAGTTTATTTGAGCAATTGAGGAGGTGATGATAATAATAGGGAATCATGCAAGGTGCTAAAATGAATAAATTGAAAGTTGGAGGACCAAATTGAAGGATTTGAGAGTTGAAATGGGCTAATTGAGAAGATTTAGAAGTTTGAGGACTAAAATGCTTGAATTGAAAGTGGAGGGCTTGAGGTGCAAATAAAAGTCAAGGACCTTCTTAAATGGATTTCAAACTTGTAAATTGCACCGGAAGAGTTATAACTGTGCAACAACGCGAGTTTTGCCTGCAAGGTTGTGCGACTTCTCGTTGAATGTTTAGAACCAAAATATTTTTCCTGGGAGACCTAGAGAATTTTACCTGAGAGGCCACGCAGGCTTCCAGCTGGGCCGTAAATCTGGGCTTTTTCGTTATTTTCATATGATTTTCCTCCTCTTTCACCTAGGTTTTTCCAAAACCTATATATACAACCTATGATGCACGAAATTGGGACCTTTGCCTCACCTAAGAACAAGCCAAAACTCAGATGTTATCATTCAAATCTTGGGAGATTCAAGTATAGCAAAGGGGCGCGAGTTGAAGATCACGTGGATAATCGATATTTGGTGCAAGCTTTCCATTCTCTTATGTTATTTTAAATAAACGCTATATTTTATTGTTTATGTTGTTTAATTATGATATGTAGCTAAATTCAATGTTGGGATAAAAGATGTAGCCTAGTTGATTATTTTAGTTCCGTATTCCTTTGTTTTAATGATTCATTGCATGTGTTGGTTTATTATTGTGTTTAATGCATGAGTTAGCTAGCCACTAATTCATGATTCAATGTGCTATTTTCATAATCCGAGAGGTGAGTTAATAATATAGATCAAGGTAATAAATCCGATAATTGAATAAGAGATAGAGATATACTTTTATTAATACTGCGGTCGTGTGTGAATTCTTATGTGTTATGCATCTAGATAAGAAATATCCGGACCCTCTGTAGAGATATATGGTTTATGTAGAATTTATTTAAACTCGAGAGAGGAATTTCAATTTAAATTAGTGAATTTGACCGAATGTATATTTAAAAAATAAAACTGAAATTGGAGTTAATATAATTGACTAGGTGGAATTGAGATTCCCAACTAATTACAATCCTTTTTAAAAACAAAAAAAAAAAAATTCTGCATTCTTTTATTTCTTTAGTTTAATTCGTAGTTTTAATTTAAAATCCTCAGATTCTTTCGTTCGTTCAAATAGGGTTTAGAAGTAAAACATTTTGATACTTAATAGTAGTCTCTGAGGACACGATAATCCGGATTCATTGGTCCACTCATTACTCTTCACGATCCCGTACACTTGCTGGGATAGCGAGATATCGGTGAACATTTTCTCTTGTGAGAGTTTGAAGCACTTGAGTTTTGTTTCGGTGAGGTGCTCAAGTGCACTTGTAAATTGTTCTTCTTTTGTAGCTTGTGAGAAAGAGTGTATTTTGGTGAGGTCGAGATATATGTAACGTCCCAAATTCTGTTAAGTTGGGATACCACAAAAGTCCAAACATCCTGTAAATAAACATTTTCAATAACTCCAAAATGGATAAATATATATTTTTTTCTTAAACTATAGCAGATTAGAAACAAAATGCAAAAACATACTTTAAATAATTTATTTACAACCAAGTATAATGAGCAAAGTGCCAAAATTTGTGAAAACACTAAAATTCAAGATTTAATTGACAAAATGGAAACCAACTATTAAAATACTCATTTTAAAGTTTTAAAAATTAAATGCTCTATCATATGATCAATATTGCTCCGCTCATTGCCTCGCATCGTCGAGCTCTTTAACCTGAAAGGAGGAAAAAGTGGGGTGAGCATATTGAATTATACTAAGTGGAGATACAACAATCAGTCCAAGTTAATTCCAAACATGAAATCAAATTATGAATATAATATCAATAAAAACTTTCATTTTAAAAATGTACTATGGGACATCCCCAAGGATCCAATTTCGATCCCGGACTTATTTACGATCCCTGACAACATGTATTAGCGCTAAATAAAAGTGTGCACTGTGGGACAACCCCAAGCACCCAATTTTGATATCAGCCCTATTTACGATCCTTGGAAACCTTTTCAAAACATAGAAGAATCGTATCACAATTAAAATCTCACATAAGGAAATAACCACAATTGGTTTAATGTAATCCCCACCTCAAAGTCTTGAGAAATTTCTTGAAATTGAACAGATGTGAGCTAACATGCTTTAAACTTTTTCCGCGACGTCGTCTAGCAATAACAATTTAAATAAACATAATTTAGGATACTAAGTCCAAATTAATACTTTAAAACTTTTAAGGACTTAATTGACCTTTTGAAAAGTAAAGAAAATGAGTGTTTTGATAAATCTTTAAATCTTAGGGTCCAATTGCCAAAAATCAGAGTGTTTAGGAATAAGATAATGAAATCATAAAATATTTTTAAATCCGATTCATAGAATACTAAAATTTTAGGGCTAATGAGGGATGGAATTAAAAATGAGGGCCAACTTAAATCATTGGCAAAACTTTAGGATTTAAAATGAAATTTTAACTTTATAACCAAACCCCCCATCCCCATTTCCTTCAAACTGTTCGACAAAGTGACAGGGAGAGAGACAAGAAGTGCTTGTTTCAAAAAATCAAGGGGTTTTTAGTTAAATGAGTTTGGTAGAGAATAACTTTAGTAAAATAGACCTTTCTATCAAAATGCCAAAAGTACCCTTAATGAAAATGATTGTTTATTTTGCAAGATGTGTCCCTAAACTTAGTCAGGTTGATTTAATTCAGTGCTTCTGGTTATATTTATATTTTTTAATCTTTTAAGTTCTTCTAAAAATGTTCTATATTGTGATAATTTTTCAAAAGATTTATAATGATCTTTTTTAGTTATATATCCTAACATTGTTCCTTCTAAAACTTCTTCTTTTATATCTTCGTATTCTTCTATAATTTTATGAACTGTATTTATATTTTTTGCTGTTTCAACTGAATTAAATTCTATTCGATTTAGAATAGCATAGTCAATATCTTCGTATATCTCTTTTAGTTTAGATTGTCCAACCGAATGTATATTTTTAGATTTTTCGATAGTAGCTGATAAAAATGAAATTTCTTTGTTTTCTAAAAATAGTTTATGATCACAATTATTAGAAGTTGATACTTCTGAAGTATCCATTAATTATCAGGTTGATTGTTATACAAATTTTTTTGATATAAGTTCATTCTTTGATCTAGTAAAATACAATAATCTGCAATATATTGTTCGTATTTTTCTAAAAGTTTATTATATTCTTCAGAAGATATGTTTTCATTTTTCATTTGATGTTTAATATCTTCCACTTTTTTTCAATTTTTCTAAAAGGTTATCTAGTCCTTCGATTGTATATCCTGGCATTAGTTTTGGACTGTATTTGTCATAATTTTATTTTCTAAATCTATTTTAAGCTGTAATATATCAAAATAATCTATAATGTATTGATCATGGTTTTTCTGAAAGTATATAATATTGTTCAGATGATTCATCTATGTCTATTAATTGAGATATAATGTTATCTATTTTTTCCATTATTTTTTCTAACAAATTATCTAATCCTTAGTATATCCAGGCATTATAAAAACACAGAAGTATAAAGTAGTTATAAAGTTTCAAGTAACTTTTCAAATTCTATCAGTGTTTGAGAATTGATAATATCTATGTCAGCCATAATATCTATGCTTGGTTCAAATGTATATTTTGAAATGTTTTTCTTTTCTAATTTATCAATTATATCTTGAATATCTTGTATCATTATAGATCTTACAGTACCTCTAGCAAAGTTTTCTATCAAATTTTCTTTAAAACTTTCTAATATCTCTTGTGATGCGTAGAGTTGCTCTTACTATCCTATTTTATCAATTTCATTTTCATATTAATAACTTTTTTACTTTTTATATTCTTTTTAACTTTATATGGACCTCTCTTAGTTCTGAGTTTTTTCATGATATAATTGCTTTTATTCATGATATTAAGATTTTCAAAAACTGGTAAAGAAAGATTCATCTCTTCCATCACTGTCGTAATCTATTATAGGATCATAATCATTATCGCTACTAAACACATATCCTAAATATAATTTATTATTTATTTCAATATTATCACTATCAAGCCAAAAGTAAATGATTGATTTTGTAATTTCTATTCCTAATAATTCTTTTAGTTTAGAAAAAATGGCTAACAAACATGGCATATATATATATGATATAACTTTTTTATTTCATTATTGGGTCTAGTAAACTATTTATACATGAATAAAGGTTCAGTTATGCTATAATATTCATCATTATAAGGACTGTTTTGATAATTAAATTTAACAATTCTGAATTCTGTCATGTTAAAAATTCTTCTTCCTCCTAATTCCGTAAAGATAGATATATTAAGAATACTAACATGTTTTCCTGTTATCAGTACCTTTGTATTTTTCTTCTATTATTAGTGACCTTCAGACTTACAGGTTTCAACTCCACATCCTTCAATGGCCTCCTGCCTTCACGGGTTTTTAGCTAAATCGGGATATATGCCTTCACTGTATAACCTTTTAGATGAAAAATATTCTAGGATAGAGTGTATGGAGTTTTCTTAATAATATATCTTCTTTTTTAGAAATAGGATTTAGAAGACAAGAATTTAGAAATTCATCATAATTTGATAAGTAGATTGGGATTTTATTGATAATATGAAGATTGAAACAAGATTGGTATGAGAATTTTTCAAAGACAGAAGATTTTTTTAGCTTTCTCACAAACTGAGTGCTCAAGTGAGTTCTGTCTTTCAACTAGCTCAGAGGCCTCTATTTATAATATTACATTGGACACAATTACATCACAACTTACATCATCGACCTAACAATTTTACTGCTTTTCATTACATAAGGACACACCTATCTACTTTTATTTATTACAAGGACAAACATGTCCTCTATGACCCTTACATTATATGGACACCTATTCCTCTATTTTTTTAGTCTTTACACGGCCCCTACATTGTTCTGTTGGCATGTAAGGCAGATTTATCAAGTAGCTTCCACTTGTCCATCAGTTCTGTTGGCATGTGGGGCAATTCCTGGCTATACACGCTTCTTGTAAGGTAGCAAAGGTTCCATGGATTTGATGGGTGTCAAACTTGTTGATGTATTCTTTCAAGATTGTTGACTTTTATTTTCCTCTATTAGTGAGGAGGGTCCATCCATTATACTGGCATATGCATTTGAATTTTTTATCATACAAGTTTTTGACAACGTTGTAGAGAACCTTAATTCCCAACATCCTTCGAGATCTAAACCATGACCCTGTAACATTTGGTATTGGCTTAGTATTTTTTCCAACTTCAATTTGAAAATTTCTAGCAACATACACAATCATGATAATATGCTCAGCAGGATAATATATCCTTCCATCAATTTCAGGACTGATCGAATAAAATTTTAAATATATGGATCTTCCTTGGGCAAACTTTGAAATTTCTCCTTTTAGTAAATCATAAAATTTTTCAATTTCTTCCAAATCTTTCCCTGGGTAGATAAGATCCAAAAATCCATAATCTACTGCCATTTTTGTCATAACGAGATCTCCTCCCTGAGTAACGATCAATCGTGGGTATACATGATCTCCAGATGAAATGTAATAACAATCACATTCTTGGAGTTCATATATAAATTTGACAGGAGTTTTATATTTGTCTTCTTTTGGTAAGAAAGGGGAATCATCATCTTCCTCAGCAAGAATTTTGATTACCCTTGTATGTTCATCGTTGATTGTCACTTTTCGAGGAATGGCTTCATTTATGGTTACTTTCTTTGGACTTGGTTCATCTCTTTTAATCATTGGTCCACCACTACTTTCATAAGATGTACCTGTTTGTATTTTTGATATAACCTGTTTGGTATCACCCTGTTTGGTAATTAATTATTCAAACTGAGATTCAATCTCAATTATATTATCACTCAATTCTTTGGTATAATTGTAATGAAATTTCTAGATTTCCATCAATTGCTTGAAACTTTCCTGGAGAGTTTCTGCTAATTGCTCAATTCCAAGTTTTATATCATCAGCTTCCTCTGTGAGGAAGTTCATTCGCTATTTGGCATCTATCAAGGATTTTTTGATATTATCCATTTGCAAATTCAATATTCCTGCTTAAAAAGTCTGCAAGATAATTATTGACACCTTTAATGTGAACAATATCAAAATTATAAAATGCCAAATAGGCTTGCCATCTATGGAGCCTTCTATATTGAGGTTCTGGTGGTAACTTATTTTTTACTAAGCCTGCAACTTGAGAATTATCAGTTTCAACAATGAATTTTTTGGATAATAAAAATAATGAAAACATTTTTATTCCTCTAATAATTGCTAACAATTCTTTCTCATGAGTAGTATAATTTATTTCATCTTTATTAAACCTTCCACTAGAATATCTGCAAATCTCATTTAGATCTGTTTTTAATATTGCTGCTCAATATTTATCTGAGGCATCAGTATTAACAATTAGATTATCTTTTTCATCTGGTAATCTCAATTTTGGTAAATTTTTACATTCTTCCTTAAGTGGTTTGACAATTTCTGTGTGCTCATTACTCCATCATTTAGTATTTGTTTTTCTAAGTAAAATTTGAATTTTATGTCTCTTTTTTGAAAGATTTTCAATAAATCCTCTGCAAAATTTAAACATCCTAAAAAATTTTATATTTATTCTTTAGATTCTAATTTATCTGGAAAACTTTCCATCTTTTTAGATATATGGGTTTGTAATTTTATTCCTCTTTTATCTATTGATAATCCAAGAAAATCAATTTCTTATTTTTCTATTATAGCTTTATTTTTTGAAAGAACAATTCCTTCTTTTTTGCATTCATTTATAAATTTTATCAAATGATTTCTATGTTCTTCTCTATTATTAGAACATATCAATATATCATCAACATAGACAATTAAGAATTCATTAAATTTTCTAAATATGTTATCCATTCTTCTTTGATATATTTGTGGTGCATTTTTTAAATCAAATGGTATAACCATCCATTCATACTTACCTTGGAGTGTACTAAATGTTGTATATTGAATGCTATCTTCTTCCATTTTTACTTGTCAAAATCCTGATTTATAGTCAAATTTATAATAATATTGTTTTCCTTTTGCAAAATTTATTAGTACCTCTATATTTGGTAAAAAGTATCCATCAAGTTTGGTATATTTGTTTAATTCTTTATAATTATCACTATTGTAGCTTTTCCTCTTTTTTGTTCAGAATGTTTCATTATTATGAAAGCTGGACTATTATGAGATCTATTACTTGGTCTGATTAATTTTTGGTTAAGTAATTCTTTTATTTGATTTTTAAATTCTTGTGTATCTTGTATGGTATACATCATTGGTATAATTCTTATAATAACATTTTCTGTTAATTCTATTTTAGCTTTTGGATGATGTGGTTTCCAAAATAATAATGGATTTTCTCCAAATTTTTTTTTCTAATTGTTCTATGATTTTTTCCATGTTTATTTGTATATTTGTTTTCAAGGCTTTTTTATACATTATTCTTTTATTCTTTTATTTCATTTTGTGTAATTGGTCTTTTCTCCCATTTATCACCACGCTGTGTTGGCTGAACTCTGTAAGGTCTAAATTCTCTTGGTATTTTTAGTAAATGTCCACAAGTTGTTTGGAATATTATCATGTAATTATTTTGTTTGTAATATTGAAATTATTGTATAAAGTCATTTCCTAGTAATATATCACATTCTAATTTGTTGTAATTATATATTTTATTTACAACGACTTGTTTACTTCCAAGTATTATATCAATTTTATTAGCACTATTAATTATCTTAGTATTTTCTCCTGTTACTCCTGTAATTTTTATCTTTCCCTTAGTATTCCATGATTTTATTAAAAAAAATTTGAATATCGTTATATCACTTCCTGTGTTTATTAATGCACATGTTGTTATATTTGTTTCAACAATAGTAACTTGAATATAAATAGCTAATGAAAAACTTATTTAGTTATTCATTTATTCAATTTTTCTACATAGTATAGTCTGACCATTATAAGTTATATATAATTCTTCACGTTTTATACTATAATCTTCTAGTCCGTCTAGGAAGCTCATTCCTAATAATACATGAGGATTTAACATACTGTTATCTACATGACATGGTACTAAGATATTTATTCCTCCTATTTTTATTGGTACTTTAACTTCAAGTTTAGTCATATGTATTTGTCCATCAAAATTTATATATCTATACGGATCAGTTCTATGAGATATTAGTCATTTGTTTCTGTTTGAAGCTATATGACATTCACTAGCTCCTATATCAATTAATATATTTGATCATTTTATATGTTCTTTTCCATTGAAATATTCACCTTCTATTTTCATATTTCCAGTATTTTTATGAAGTTTTATTTCTCTTGTATTACTAGTTTCTCCTAATTGTTTTCTATTGGGTAAACTTGTTGATCTTCTAATTAATCTGTCATCTTCAAATGTTATGTTATTATTAGGGTATTCTTCTTCTCTCAACTCTATAATTTATGGTTTATTTTTTGTTATAGTAAGTTCATAGTTTCTTGGGACTAAACTTATTTGTTTATCTAGTTCCACAACTTTACCAAAGTCTTTGCATTCTTTATGAATTTCAATATATGATTTTTTAGAATAAATGTGTCCATAATTAGAATTAATAAATGTGTATAATGCTCTATATTCTATAGTCATAATTTTTTCTCCTGATTCCATTATATCTTCTTTATGTAATTTGAAATGTAGTCTTAAAACTTCATTAAAATTTCTGTCTTTCAATGATATATAATATTTTGGGTAACATGTAAATATTAATTTCTTATATGTTATATTTCCTTCTACTTTTCCTAAATGGCTATCTTTTGAATTTATTATTCTTCTATCATGTAAACTTACAGTCAAATGCGAATCTAATCCTTCTCTAAATAAGGATTTAAATATTATTTGGATACCTGCTAAATAAACATATTGGATCTTTTCACTTTGTTTTCTATTGATCTTTGTTAATAATTCTGTAACCGTATTTTTTGTTAAAAGATTTAATTTGTGTGTTCCTTGAGTAGTTTAACATTTATTGCCTTTCAATTTTATGATATTCTTTTATTGCTACTCTTTATCTTTTCCATATTCTGTCTAATATTTCCTATTTTCCTATTTTCAAATCTAAAGATAACTTCTGTATTTTTCTGAACTTATTATTGTTAAAAGTTACTTTTAATCCATAACCTTCTATCCATTCATATTCTTGTTTATCCATGTTCTTATTATTTTCTATTTCTCTATTCTGATTCATTGCTTTCTGAATCTGTTTCACTTATATAGACTTCTTGATTATAATATTCTTCAATGTCAAATATTTCACTTAGTTCACTTTCTATTTCTAGATATTCTTTTCGTAATATTTTAACCTTCTTTTTGTTACAGTCAGGGCTTATATGTCCCATTTCTCCACAAATCCAACATTTGCATTGACTTTTGTCTTTTTTATAAGTTTTATTTTTCTGTTTTTTATTTGTGTTATATCTTCTTTTGTAATATCTTCTCTTAGGTTTTATATATCTTTTCCTAAAGTTTCTGAACTTTTTAAATTTTCTATTTTTAAATTTTCTTTTATTATTTTTTCTTCTTTCAGGATTACATCCCCATTGGATAGGTTTTTCCATATATTCACAACATATTCTAGTTAAGTTTCCTGATTTTTTTAATAATTGTCTTTGCTGACATATATATGCTAATATTTCAAATATGAATTTTATCCTTGATCCTAATGTTCTAGGTGTCCAAGGTTGTCTCTGATAAATTTTTCAAATTCTATTTTAAAGTATGCTCCCCATGAATCTCGTAATTTATTGTAATACATATCTCTATATACTTCTTGATTTTCATTTCTATAGAATTGGACATAATAATATTCTTTGAATTCACAAGTGTATTCTTTGATTTTACACATATCACATATTGTTAAGTTTATTAATCTTACTCTTGCATTATCTTTTTCTCTAATTGTTTCTGTTTCAGCATTGCTTATCCAATTTTCTCCTAAAAATTCATCCGCAATATAATATACTAACTTTTCTATACATTTTCTATCTGATTTTATTAGTTCTGTTTGTACATTTCTTCTTCTTAATGCTTTCGTATCACTACTTATTCCTTCCCACCAATTCCTAACATGTCCTTCAAAAGATGATGTTAAAAAGTGTATCACTCTTTCAGTATTTTCCCATGTGTCATCTTTATTGTATAAAAAGAATAGTATCATCGAATCTGCCAAAGTTAATAAGACTTTTTTAATATGTATTTTACAATCCAAATCTAGTTTTGTTCCTCCATGATTAATAGGTTTATTGTAATTATTATTTGGTTCAAATATATCTTTATATTTATTCCCTTTAGGTGGTTGTCTATCTCTAATTCTATTATAATATTGTCGGTGTGGTTTACTATATAAGGGTGCATAACTTTCATCCAGATTTGGTAATTCTTGTTTGGAAGTTCCTATTGGAGTTGAGTTAGGTGCTCCTCCAGTATTCATTAAGACTTGATATTCATTAAAATTTTCTAGGCTTAATTGATCAAAATTTCTATAAGCAAATCTAATTCTTCATTCATTTTTATCTCGTTCTTCTTCGATTTTTTCTTCAGCTTTTATTTTTCCTAAAGTTTTTTCTATGGATTTTGTAATTCTAACTCTTCTTCTAGTATTTTTGGTAATATATTTTTTCTAAATTCATCATCCATACTTCCTGCTTCTATTATAATTTTTTCTTGTTCAAAGTGTTTCTTTCCTATTCTAAGTATTTCTTTTTTCTATGAGTTTTTTGTCTATTTTCTTATCTTTGCTTTTATTATTATTTGAATTCTCTAATCTCTAGTATTTGTATCATTTCTTACTTCTTTTAATTCATTTTTTACTTCTTGAACATCACTTATTAATGATTTTATTAATATTTTTAGATCTTCAATATATTCACTTATTGACATTTTATACTCTTGGTTTAATAGTTTGAGCTTTTTGTACCTTAAATAGTTTGTCATACATATCATCTATTTTTATTTCTAATTTTTTGATTCTTTCTTCTATTGATATGATTCTTTCATTCTTCCTTATTTTCTCATTTAACTTATCTATTTTTTCTATAATTACTTCAATTTTATCTTGGTTAGTTAATTTTCCTGATTTTCTTTGGAATTCTTTAAAATTTCTTCATCTATATTTTTAATTTCTCCTATCATATCTTTTAATTCTTTTAATTGTATTGTTAGTTTATTTTGAATATTCTGTAAATTTTCTTTGATATTCATATCTTGTATATTTAACCGTTGTAATTTTTCAATAACTATTTTATCTTGTAAATTTATATTTTTATATATTTGCCATAAAAAGGCACTTATCCAATTTAATTGCATATTGAGAAATCCATTGGATTCTCCCCATGAGCTTAATGGTTAAAACATAGTTGTATTACCTCCTTTTATTTGATGAGATCCAACTGGAAATTCTGTCATTAATTTCTTCCTTTGATATGTTCGATTTCTAGAATAAGTTATATTTCATATTTTGCTTCTTTATAATTCATTATTTGATATTCACAATATTCTTCTATTGATCCAAGCATTAATTTTCTATGATATATTCTATAATATTTTAGACAGTCTTCCAATGTTTTTGTTTCATCATATTTTTCTTTCCTAGTTTTCTCTTTATCTTCTAAAATCATTTGTATTTTTGGTAATTGCTTCAAAATTCTATTAAAATATTATTTCTTTTTCTCTAATAATTTAAATCTTAATTTTTCTTATCTTTTTATATTTCTTTTTTCTCTTATTTGATCCATTAAATTTATTATTTGTTCTGTTATTAAATCTAATTTTTCATTTTTTATATGTCTGGACATCTAACTAATTGAGGATCTGCCCTATGATAATCCATTTCTATAATCTTTATATAATTCTTCTAGTATGTCTTTGTGGATTAAATCTAATATTTCGTTTATGATAAAGTCTTCCTTTATTTTATTGAAATTTATTAGATCATAAATATCTCTTTTTATCTCTTTGTCTAAATCTTTTAGAGTTCTCAAGAATTCTATTTTATAATTATTAGGTAGTACTAATGTATTCATAATTATAAATCTTAATGTATATATTATATTTTTATTTTTTGTCATATAATATTTATTTTTTAGATCTGTCATATGGCTCTGATACCAATTCAGGGGCTACTAAACGAACAAAAATTATATAAACAAAAATCAATTAAAACAAAATTATCAAAGGACTTAAATGGAGTTTTTCTATACTTTAATGGCTTATATTGTAAATCCTATATATGAGGGTATTTTACTAAGTTTGAAGAGTCAAAGTCTATTTTCACAATATTATGGTTTCAAAGTCTATTTTACAAAATATTATATTTGTTGGATCTATTTATTGTTATTTCCCAAAAATCAATATTGGGTCTACTGTTTTAGATGATTTTCGGCCAAGATTGATGCCTGGAGAAAGGCTATAGTTCTCCACAGCCGAAGTTTAGGCGAGAAAGCGAGAAATACATATTGGGTAGTGACTTTTGGGTATAAAATTTCGGTGGTGCAGAGGCTGACATGGCCTACTCATTGCCGAAAAACCACTTAACCATGGGTTGTTGGAGTGTAAGAGTATTACATGGAAGAAATGGTAATGGGATTGGGTTCTTGAGTT
Organism: Ligustrum vulgare; assembly: GCA_963555705.1. Classification (NCBI taxonomy): domain Eukaryota; kingdom Viridiplantae; phylum Streptophyta; class Magnoliopsida; order Lamiales; family Oleaceae; genus Ligustrum; species Ligustrum vulgare. The sequence continues at coordinate 56,909,079 of OY743168.1, read as the reverse complement.
AAGCTGAGAGGTGGTGTTTACTGTCAAAATCCAACATTTCGTTTTCTTCCTTTTATTTATTTTTTTATTCTGTTTTGCTCAAAAGACAACACAAGATTGTAGAATGAAAAATGGATTCTGAAAAATTGTTGGGAAAAAATTACCTGATCAGATTTCTGATGAATTTGAAACTCGAATCGGTAAAATCTTTGGCTAGAGGAAGAAAGAACTGATGTAGTGTATTTACTTATGAGATATATGATGGTCAATGGAAATGAAAGATTAATGTGTTGAGAGATTTACCTAGTCAAAAATGCACAAATTCTTGTGAAGAACTTTCTTCCAGTCGTGGGAATGAATGAGAGTGGAAAAATATGGAAAATCTTAATTTGGTTACTGTAAAGAGCCCTACTGTTTGGGTTAAAATCCAGAATTTGGATATAATTTGGCCAATATTAAACTATACTTTGGACTGATCATGGAGTAAAATTTTGGGCTTGAGGAGTATTGGACTAAAGATAATTTAAAATAGATGTTGAGAATAAAATTCGACCCGATAAATATAATCTAACTTAAAGATTAAAAATTGTTTTGAATTCTTATATTAAATGTTGTGCTAGACAACTCGACGAATGTAAAATAAATTCTAAAATTCAATGGGAATGTCATAGTGACACAACTTAAGTTATAAAATTTGCATTTTCAAATTCGGGTCACTAACCTCCCCCACTTAAATAAATTTCGTCATCGAAATTAAACTTACTTGGATTAAAAAAATGTTTGGGTACTTGGCTAAAATTTCCTCTTCTCTTTTCCAAGTTGCTTCTTCTTTACCATGTCTGTTCCATTGGACTTTGACTAATGGAATATCCTTATTCCTCATGGTATGAACTTTCCTCTTAGGTATGAACTTTCCTCTCAAATATGACCACGGGAATTTCCTCATATGTCATATCCTTTTTGACATCCAAAGATGCATAACTAACAATGTGGTCCAGATCATGGACATATTTTCTTAACATTGAGACGTGAAAAACATTATGTACTGCAGATAACTCCGGTGGTAAAGCCAACATATAAGCCACATCTCCAACTCTTTCCAATATTTCAAAAGGGCCAATAAACCTTAGCCTAAGTTTCCATTTCTTTCCAAACCTTACCACACCTTTCATGGGAGCCACTTTTAGGAACACTTTTTCACCAATTTCAAATCGAAGTTCTTTTCGTCTCTTGTCAGCATAAGACTTCTGTCTATCTTATGCTGCTTTAATCCTTTATCTGATTTTCTCCACAACACTTACAGTCTGTTCCACTATTTCTGGATCTAAAATATTCTTCTCACTAACTTTATCCCAATGAATTGGTGATTTGCACTTTCTGTAATAAAGAGCTTCATATTGTGCCATGCCAATAGTAGCCTGGAAACTATTGTTATATACAAACTCAACCAATGGTAAATGCATTTCCCAGTTACCACCAAGGTCTAAAACACAAGCTCTCAATGTAGCGATCGAGAATTTCTACGCAATTTAATAATTATTTCAAAGTTTCGAAAATCGTGCCACTGCAATCACACACATTTTTAAGTTAACTTCACGACGCGTTCGTCTAACCAAGTCGAGAAATATCAAGTTCGTTCGATTTTAAATTAAATTCCAAAATTCCAAAATTTTATTATGTTAATTATTTATTTAAATTATTATTTTCAAAATCATTTTAAATCCCAAATTACGTCAAGCTCATTTCATCAGATTCTTTTCAGACCCAGTTGATTCACGCGTATTATTTTTCTCGAATTCCGTACATTGCTTGTCAAAGTTTCCAAACTATCCTATATCAACCTATACTACCACCAACTCCCATCAATCACATCCAATCTCACACCCTACCTCTACATCACCAATCTCTCCAAATTCACACTTCACCAATTTCCCACTCCATTTTTTTTTTCAGCCCTCTCTCTCTCTCTCTCTCTCTCTCTCTCTCTCTCTCTCTCTCTCTCTCTCTCTCTCTCTCTCTCTCTCTCTCTCTCTCTCTCCACCTCTCCCAGCTCCATTGCAGCTCCCCAACAGGGCCACCATCTTCAACTCAACCACAACTTCATACTCTGTTCCCAGCAACACCATTCATCATCATCATCATCACCTCGACAAACCAGTACCGGAGCCAACTGCATCGATTAGCACCATCACCAAATCACAGCTCCAACCACCGCCTCCACTAACTCTGCACTCCACCACCACCACACGCCGGCCACATCATCAACACCACCATTTTCGCACTCTGGACAACCACTACAATACACAACCGAACCAACCACCGTCACCACCCCAGCAGCCACACCACTTTCACGTCCAAGCACTGCCATCGCCACCTACAACCCACCTGCAGCCACGGCCACCTTCATCATCATCATCATCATCATCATCTTGCAGTTGCCTTTACTGAGGAGGATGAGAAGTTATTAGCTGAACCATACAAGTTCACACTTGTTGGGAAATTCATTCACAGAAAGCCTCCTATCTCTAAGGTACGTGAAAGTTTTCAAAAATTTGGATTTCATGGTGATTTTAGCATTGGGCTTATTGATGCACGTCACATTCTGCTTCACCTTACACATGAGGATGATTATTCACGTATATTCCTGAAGCCATCATGGCGTATTGAGGGATGTCTTATGCGGGTCAGCAAGTGGACATCAGGATTTAGTCCAGAGCATGAGACCCCTATTGTTCCCATTTGGGTGTCCTTCCCTTTGTTGTCGATCCACTTTAGAGCTAAAGGGCCCTTGTTTGCCCTAGCCAGGACCATTGGGGTCCCACTTCGTATTGATGAGGCAACTACTGACCTTCGTAGGCCTAGTGAAGCTCGGGTTTGTGTTGAGGTTGATTTAGAGTATGAGCTTCCTGACCGCATTTGGATTCAGAGACAGAAAGTTCCAGGTTACTGGAAGCCCGTTGTCTATGATAAGAAGCCAAAATTTTGTCTCAGGTGTAGAAACATGGGCCATTCAGATATTCAGTGTCAGATTGGGAAATCCCCAGCACCGGCACCTGCTGAGCCTACACCACCAGCACCACCACCTACTTCTGCGCCAGCAATCAGAGTACCACCTCCCATCCAGAAGAAGAGATGGGTTCCAGCCTCAGCAGCCCCCTCTTCCTTCCCCACTAATTCCACTCATGCGCCTCCAGTCACCCAGTTGGTACCACAGTTGATTGAGACAGCACCTACACCTACAGAGGTGATCCCAGAGGCTCCAATTGAGATCACAACACAGCCTCCTCCAGTTATTGAGCCTACCACAGAGGCTCTCCCTTCGTCTCCTCAGTTACCCGCTCCTTCTACTGAGATCATACCAGAGGTTCAGACAGAGGATACAAAGGCTCCTATTGAGGTACCTCCCATCCCTTCTCTTCATGCACCTGCTCCAGAGGCACTGCCCACAGGTACACACATCAGCTCCTCACCATCTGCAGAGACCGCACAGTCATCTCATGGGTCAGCATGTACAGCTACACAGGTTCTCGCTCAGGGTCTTCTCGAAGAGTTCGGATCAGAGCACTCTAAGGCTAAGTTTCTTCTGTTAGACCACTTCAAGGGACAACACCGCATGAAGATCACATCCACCTTGAGATTTGCCATTGAAGACCTGGTTATCAAGCTCTTTGGACAGCCCCCACCTGTCATCCCCCCTTGTACTCAGACTTCCACACCTTCATCTACTCCTGATCCTCCCCCGAGACAGGATAAGATGAAGGCTCAGATCCAGGGAGACATTGATGGGATGGGTTTGATCCCCTCAGTCACTGACACAGCCACATCACACATGGGCCCTTCCTTGAGATCAGAGGCACCTGCATTCCGCCCTATCCATGGTCCATGGGTGGGTGATCCTCTTGCCACCAGAGACGCTCCATGACCTACACGTCATCCTTCTACAGGTAGTGACCCAGAGTACACAGAGCTTTACACGGATTACTATGATCCGGACGAGTACAAGACCAGACGTATGACCAGGTCCATGACATCACACATGAGGGTCCACCCCCGAGAATGCCCATGATCACATTTATTCTTCACTGTTTTTACTGCTCTCTGTTCCACTTATTATTTACATTGTCGTACTTTACTTTTGCTGGAGGTCAGGTCTTTGCCCCCCTCCTTTCATATGTTTTTCGCATTTTTTGATATAAAATAAGCCACACTTGTGGTTAAAAAAAAAAAAAAAATCTCCCACCACCTCCCCAGTGAACCACCATCAAGCTCGACCAACCACCAACACCACCACACGGCCAACCCACACCGAACCACTAACCACCGCCACTGCCCAACTCAAGAATCAAACCCAAAACTCAACTTTGCACTCGTCAAGTTTACGGTAAACTCGCCCCTATTAATTGATTTAAATTATGATTGCATGTGAATGTGTATGTTATGTGACTTATGTCATTTTTATGAAAAGAGACGAGAATGTATTTCTTCAGAAATAATTATGTTGTTATGCTTGTCATAACTTACTTGCTTTTAAGCATGAGAAAGAAAGAAGAGAATATCTTACAAGATAAATGATGATGTTATGCATAACATACGTGCCTTAAGTGCACGAGACGAGACTACCCACACCCGATGATTTTAAAGAGCCTATGATTTTCAAAGAGAAGCCCCGTGCTTTAATGCACAAGAAGAGACTACCCACACCCTATGTTTCTAAAGAGCCTGCATTTATGTGTTCAATTATATTGTAAATTAATTAATTGGCGATGATTCTACTGAGTATTTCTATGAAATGCTCGTGTCTATTTTAACAACATTTGCAGATTTCAGAGAGGGTGGCAAGTGATGGATGATTATGGCAATAGTCGTTAAATGGTTGAGAATCTTATTTTAATGATTTTCGTATTTCCAAACATTGGATAATTTTGAGAATTTCAGTTATTTGAGAAATTATGACATTGTCAATTGCTTTACAATATTAATGGCTCGATTTAAAATGCTTTCGAATTGTTTCTCAGAAGTTAGATGTAAATCTAGTATCCCTTTCTGATACTATAGAAACTGGTACACCGTGCAATCTTACAATTTCTCTTATGCACAATAGAGCATATTGGTCTAGAAATACAAAATGACATATGAGGACATGTTTAAAATAATTTTAAAAAAATAAATAGACAAAAATGGAATAATCATTGAAAAGCTTGTAAAGCTTATTTGAAACGCTTGTAAAAGAAGATTTTGAGATAAGCTTTAGCTTTTCAAATAAGTTCATCAACCAAACGGAGCTTATTTGAGTAGATGAAGCTTATAAGCTCTTCAAATCTTCACTGGTAGAAAATGAGCAGATTTTGTCATCTCATGTTGGCAAAATCCTTGATCAACTGTTTTTAACTGGTTAGGGCAGCTAACTATCCTTTACCTTTCTGGCTAAGTGCATCAGCAACAGTATTGGCCTTGCCGGGGTGGTAGTGGATAGTGCATTCATAATCCTTAACTAACTCCAATCACCTTCTCTGTCTCATATTCAATTCTTTCTGAGTGAAGAAATACTTGAGACTCTTATGATCTGTGTATACTCGCACTTACCACCATATAAATAGCGTCGCCATATTTTTAAAGCATGAACTACAACCGCCAATTCTAAGTCATGTGTAGTTCTACTCATGTGGCTTCAACTGTCTAGAGGCATATGCAATCAGTTTCCCATGCCGAATCAACACACATCCCAAACCCTGTTTCGATGCATCACTGTAGATAACAAAACCTCCTGACCCTTCCGGGATAGCCAAAACTGGTGCAGATATCAATTTCTGTTTCAGTTCTTGGAAACTCTTCTCGTACTTTTCTGTCCACTGACACTTTTCTCCTTTTCTGGTCAACCGTTTCATCGGCCCAGCTATTTTCAAAAGTCCTTATTTAAACCTTCGATAATAGCTAGCCAATCCCAAGAAACTACGAACTTCATTCACATTTGTTGGTGCACTCCAGTTAGTGATAGCCTCAACCTTGGCTGGATCGAATTCAATACCATCCATGGTAACATCATGTCCAAGAAAACCAATTCGGTCGAGCCAGAATTCACACTTCTCAAATTTTGCATACAACCTTTCCTGCCGAAGTGTCTGTAACACAATGCTGAGATGCTACTCATGTTGTTCCTTGCTCCTTGAGTAAATCAGGATGTCATCAATAAAGACTATTACGAATCGATCCATATATGGATGAAATACTCGGTTCATCAAGTCCATGAAGACTTCCGATGCATTAGTTAACCCAAAGGGCATCACAGTGGATTCGTAATGTCCGTATCTAGTCCTAAATGCGGTTTTTGGTATATCACTATCCTTAATCTTCAAATGATGATAACCTGATCTCAAATCAATCTTGGAGAATACACTGGCACCTTTTAACCGATCAAACAAATCTTCTATTCGTGGCAAAGGATACTTATTCTTGACTGTGAGGCAATTCAACTCCCTGTAGTCGATGCACATCCTCATCGATCCATCCTTCTTTTTCACAAACAGTACCCGTTCTCCCCAAGGGAATACACTTGGTCGAATAAATCCTTTATCCAACAGTTCTTATAGTTGCACTTTCAACTCCTGAAGTTCCTTTAGTGCCATCTTGTAGGGTGCTTTAGATACGGATGCAACTCCAAGTACCAAGTCAATTGTGAATTCCACTTGTCTATCTGGTGTAATACCAAACAGATCCTCTGGAAATACAACGACAAAATTACGTACAACTGGTACATCTGTAGCTATTACCTCAGTTTCCTGAATACTAGTGATACTCACTAGATACCCTTGACTGGTACTCTTTCTCAACATCCTTTGTGCTTTCAACACTGATATGATACGTGGCATGGTTTTAAATTTTGTCCCAAAGAAGGTGAACTCACATTCTCTTGGTTTCTGAAAGAGCACCTCCCTCTCATGACACTTAATCGTAGCATGATTACAATTGAGCCAGTCCATGCCTAAAATGATATCAAAATCCCTCATATCTATTAAGTACAAGTCTGCTTCTAAGTTCTTCCCATCTATCTCAAACTTAACAGTTTTCGAAATCAAATTAGTGATAATAATTTCACCTGAAGGAATACTAACCTCTAGGGCATCATTCACACTTTCACATACTTTTCCAGTCTTAGCATGAAAGATAGAAGAAATGAAAGAATTCGTAGCACCAGAATCAATCAAAATGATAGTAGGTTTATTGAATACTGATAGAATAACTGTCATCACGTCTAGATCTTTTTCTGCCTCCTTCTGAGTTAGAGCAAAGATTCGAGCTTTTCCCTTCTTGGTATCTTCTTTACCCTTAAATTCTGGACATTCACCAGCAAAATGACCCGGTTTCTTACATTTGAAGCACATCCCCTTTCCAAGTAGGCACTCTCCATAGTGACGCTTATCACACTTCAAGCATATGGGTTTCTCAATGCTAGCCTTTTCCTCATTTTTCCCCCATGTTCTCCCTTTCTTGTTCTGATATCTGCCTTTGCCCATATTCTGACTATCCCATTTCCTTTTCACTTATGCCTCTGCAGGTTTCTGAGTAGTCTTTTCCAAGTTTAAGCGAGATGATATAGCTTGTGCTCGCTCTATCGCTTCAGCATTGGGAGTGAGACCCAAACCTGTCACGATTCCTCCAATTTCTGGGTACAAACCCCTTTCAAATCTTCTGGATTTCTTGATATCCGTGTCAACCAGATGGGTTGCATACCTGGACAACTGGTTGAATTTCATCTCATATTCCACCACGGATATATTTCCTTACCTAAGCTCAAGGAGTTCCGTCTCTTTTTTATCCTGAAAAGACTGGGGAAAATACCTTTGTGTTACTAGTTCTTTGAATCCTTCCCATGTCAATTCCCATTGCTGCGCCTCAGTCCTTGTGCGCTGATAAGATTCCTACCAATGGTCTGCATCCTCAGCAAGCTGGAACACAGCACACGACACTTTTTGAGTGTCTGAGCAGGCTATATGTTTAAATATTCTTTCCAACCCCCTTAGCCATTCTTCCACGGCTAGGGGTGTGGCTCGACCATTGAAAGTCGATAGTTTATCTGCGAAACTGTTCAACCACTGTGCTAGTGTTGTTTGCATTAGCCTGTGGGATCAATGCATTGAGGGCATTTTGTCTAGCTGTTGGGGCTTGTTGCTAAGTAAGCCCCTAGAGAGCATTCACGAGATCCCTTAGTAGATTATTCCCCGCATCGCCAGTAGAAGCCTGGCCTGGGGTAGCTGGTCTCGTTGTAGCTCGATTCGCGGGAGCTCGATTTGTTTTACGATTCCGAAACCACAACAATATTTATCTCAATATCCACTTAATTGTGCAATTCACAATGCTCATCCATGAATAATAAAATCTCAAAAGGAAAAATCATAGAAAAACACAGTGGAGCTAAAAGCAGATTTTATTATTATCTCAAAATTTTCAAAGGAAAATAAAATAATAAAATTGCAACCAATATCCACAATCCGAAATATGTTCTCCTATCGAATTCCAAAAATAAGTCTCTCTACCAATCTGTCTCTCTCATACATTCCGTTTGGCATACCAATTATGAAGGTAAAGTCCAATGAAATAGTTTACTACATGTTCTAGTCTAATTTCGAGGACTAAATTTATAATTTATGATAATTTTTAAATACTTCACATCACAAGTCCAATTCCTAAACATAATAAGTCATGTGAAATTTTTTCTAACATGTACTGGATACAAACTTTCAAACATTTCAAGCTGCATCAACTATAGTAAAATCTTCAGTCTCATGAAACTTTTCATTGTAAACATTCAATATCAGTTGCAGTCATAAAATAAATTCATGGTATCCAGTAAATAAAATTTTCAAACTTCATCAAACAAATTTTCTAAACATTTTACCTTTTCGGAGTCGGCGTGGCGCGGCAAGAGCGGGTTGCAATAAATTTAAATATTTAACATTTTTCTTTTTAAAAAATTTTAAATCATAGAATTTTCACGAGTCTACAGAAGGGTAGACCTGCGTTCTGATACCAAACTATAACGCCCCAAATTCTGTTAACTTGGGACACCACGAATGTCCAAAAATCCTGTAAATAAACATTTTCAATAACTCCAAAATGCATAAATATATATTTTTTTATTAAACTATAGCAAATTAGAAACAAAATGCCAAAACGTTCTTTAAATAATTTATTTACAATGAAGTGTAATGAGCAAAGTGCCAAAATCTGTGAAAACACTAAAATTCAAGATTAAATTGACAAAATGGAAACCAACTATTAAAATACTCATTTTAAAATTTTATAAATTAAATGCTCTATCATATGATCAATATTGACCCGCTCATTACCTCGCATCGTCGAGGTCCTTAACTTGAAAGGGGGGAAAAGTGGGGTGAACATAATGAATTATACTCAGTGGAGATATAGCAATCAGTCCAAGTTAATTCCAAACATGAAATCAAATTATGAATATAATACCAATAAAAACTTTCCTTTTAAAAATGTACTGTGGGACATCCACAAAGACCCAATTTCGATCCTGGACCAATTTTTGGTCCCTGTCAACATGTATTAGCGATAAATAAAATTGTGTACTTTGGGACAACCCCAAAGACTCAATTTCAATTCCGGACCTATTTACGTCCCCTAGCAACCTTTTCAAAACAAGAAGCATCATATCACAATTAAAATCACACATAAGGAAATAACATGGACAAAATAACCACAATTGCTTTAATGTAATCCCCACCTCAAAGTCTTGAGAAATCTCTTGAAATTGAACGGATGTGAGCTAACGTGCTTAAATTTTTTCCCACGACCCTGTCTAGCAATAACAATTTAAATAAACATAATTTAGGATACTAAGTCCAAATTAATCCTTTAAAACTTTTAGGGACTTAATTGAACTTTTGAAAAGTAAAGAAAATGAGTATTTTGATAAATCTTTAAATTTTAGGGTCCAATTGCAAAAAATCAAAGTGTTTAGGAATAACATAATGAAATCATAAAATATTTTTAAATCTGATTCATAAAATACTAAAATTTTAGGGCTAATGAGGGAGTGGAATTAAAAATGAGGGCCAACTTAAATTATTGGCAAAACTTTAGAATTTAAAATGAAAGTTTAACTTTATAACCAAACCCGGGGGATTTTTCAAAATGCCCAAGTCAAACATGGGCTACGTCAAAATACCCCAACTTTTCAAAAACTAACCACAATACCCCTTTTCCTTTAAAAAAATGTGAATACCCTTAATAATCATATTTCTCTTATACCCTTCATTTATTTCATATTTATTTTAAAACAAAAATCAAACAATTCTTACTTTGCATTATTCTCTCGCTTTTTCATCTGCTTGTGCTCAAAAAAAATTCACAAAAAAAAAAAAAAAATACAAAACTCAACTGAAAGTTTTCATTCACCACTTCTTATCGATAAGTTGATTTAGCAATATTTATTATACTGTATTTTATTTCGTTCTCGTTGTATTAAACTTATTCAACAGATCTATAATTTAGTAACCAAAAATTATCGAAAAAATCATCTATTGTTAATTTTTTAGTTAATAATTATAGATTGTTATAGATATATAATTATGTAGACTAAACAATGAAAAATTAATATGTCGAAGTGTGATTTTTATCAGTTTAGTAACAAAGTCGGAAGAATTGAACGTTAGACCGGACCAAAAGTGTCGGCCATTGGTCCAGCCGGACCGAGACATGGTCCGACCGGACCAATGACTGGTCCGGCCGGACCGAGACCGGACCAGTCATGTCCAGCCGAACCGAGGCATGGTCCGTCCGGATCGAATATTTTTTTTAAAATTATTTTTTATCAGTTACTCTGATTTTTCCTAACTTGTTGTTTTGAAAATTTATTATTTTTAATTAATACAAATATGGCTTTCATCCCAGTTTCTTATTTTGGTGAATTCATGGTTGATGAAAATCTGCGATGGTCATGGAAATATACAAGTGATCAAAACATTTCTGTAATTTTGTTAACACCAGGTATGTCATTTACAGACTTGTACAGCAAACTACAAGATCAACTCGAAGTTGATCCATCTGAATATGATATGAAATTTGGATTTCTATATAACTCTAATTCTGCTGTTGCATTGCCACCCTTGTTTGTTACTTTTGATGTACGAATTATGTGGTTAATTGAGGCCAATAAAAAGGAAATTATTCCTCTCTGTGTAACTTTAGTACAAAAGGATACCCCCGATAATCAGAATGAAGAATTCGATGGTGGGGATCAGAATGGGAATGATATTTGGGACACATTAGAAATAGCTCGTGAGGATGATGATGTTATTCCTAATACATTTGCTATACTCCATGATCCTCTTATCACCCATAGAGGTCACGATGTAGTTGGAGACAATCAGGACTACATTCCATTTACAAACAATGATCTGATTAATTTATCAAGACGTCGACATGAGCACTTCGAGAACTCACAAGCTGGGCCAAGTTCACGATCAACTAATTGTTCACGTGTGGTTCCAGATGATGAAGATTTGGAAGTCCAGGAATTATTTAATGCCAAGCAAGATCTCCAAGAAGCGGTGCACAGTATTGCACTTAAGCACAATTTCGAGTTTAAAGTCAAGAAGTCAGACAGGAGTACCTACAAAATTGTCTGTGTAGATGATAATTGTAGTTGGCGTCTGCGAGCAATGAGGATGGACACAAATCAATTCTTCGTAGTTCACAAGTATGCACGAGAACATACTTTTCAAGTGGGCATTTGTCGAAATGATTAAGACAAGAGCGTTCATGGTTTATAGAACGACAGATAATGCATAAGTTTGATGACCCAAGGACTATTTACAGACCTAGAGACATCATTAACGATGTGTAGAGAGATTTTGGGATGATCATGAGCTACCAGAAGGCCTGAAAGCCTAGAGAATGTGCATTAGAGGATTTAATGGGTTCACCCGAGGAAAGTTATGCGAAATTAGGTAGGTATTGTCATAACATGTTGAGAACTAATCCTCGTTCGACATTCTTTATTGAGGTTGACGACGAAAATTGCTTCAAGTATTTTTTCGTGGCTTTTGGACAATGCATAAATGGATTTAGAAGATCGATGCGACCTCTAATTCTAGTAGATGGTACAATACTGAAAGCTAGATATGAAGGGAAGTTAATTATTGCTACATGTCAAGATGCCAACATTCAAATATACCCTCTTGCGTTCGGTAGTGGATAGCAAAAATGATCTATCGATGAATTGGGTTTTCTCAAAGTTGAGGGAAGTAATTGGAGATGTTGATGACCTTGCTTTTATAACTGATCGGAGAAATTCTATCATAAATGTTTTCTCAAAGTTGAGGGAAGTAATTGGAGATGTTGATGACCTTGCTTTTATAACTGATCGGGGAAATTCTATCATAAATGGTGTAGCTGAAGTTTTTTTCGAGGCACACCATGGTTACTGCATGTACCATATACAAGGAAATTTGAAGATGACGTACCATGGCACTGGGATCGTTTCCTTGTTTAAGAGAGTGGATGCTCCTTTTTTTTTGCCCTGGTTATATCCCAGCACCATGCTATGGAGAATTGTTAGTTAAGTTCCAGTATATAATACAGCTCCTGATAATATTGCTAGAATCTTCAAAAACTCTTCTCATTGGTTGGTCGGTAGTATTAATATAATTTAATATATTATAAATAGTTTATTTATAAATATTTAGAAAAGAGTGGTGGATAAATGGATAGTACTCATGGGTCCATTGAAATAAAGTTTGACATATTAGCCAAACGGAGGCTTAATTTTATTTTTAGAACCATAGAAAAGTTCTTGTTTTTTATTATTAAAAGAGCAAAAGTATCTGGAATGTAGTACTGTTGAGATATTTGATGCCCTATTTTGCTTTGTACATAGCGAGTTTCTTGACCTTGGTCAATTTTGAGAACTCTAATTTTACATATTATTTTCTTTCTCTTATTGAGTGATACCCTTCTTTCTCACCGTCATGTTAACTATTTGGGATTGTCTCGACATTTCGGAGAAAACTGAAAACAACAATGTTTTTGGCTCTTCCCAACTAAGGGTCTCTTTGATATGGATATTGGGAAAAGTGATTATTTTGAAGAATGGTTAAAAAGTAGGAATAATCATGTGTTGACGTACAAAATTATTTTATTAGAAAAATGTGTGGTTGAGAATGAGTTTGGAGAAAAAAAATATAAGCCAAAAGGGTTAAATAAAATTGATAAATCAACATGAAACTAATCCTCTCTATTCTTTTTTCCAGGTATGGGGAGAATGTAATTGAAGTGAATCAGAATCCGAATTAGGTTTGCCCTGTCTGTCGAGTAATATGGTTAAAAAGTAGGAATAATTATGTGTCGACGTACAAAATTATTTTATTAGAAAAATGTGTGGTTGAGAATGAGTTTGGAGAAAAAATATAAGCCAAAAGGGTTAAATAAAATTAATAGATCAACATGAAACTAATCCTCTTTATTCTTTTTTCCAGGTATGGGGAGAATGTAATTGAAGTGAATCAGAATCCGAATTGGGTTTGCCTTGTCTGTTGAGGAATATGCAATTGCAATCGCTGCAGAAGAGAGAAAGGATGGGCACCAACAGGAAATATCTATAGGAAGGTAAAGTTGATCTACGTTCTTTTGTCGATGCTTATCTGCAAAAAGATTTTTGAAATATTTTGGGATTGATTCTAGAAGATCAGATGGCATCTATTTGCCTGAGCTTTGTAAAGTTAGTTTTTTGTAAGCTTTCAAATAAATAACATTTTCAATAAGTTAAAGTTGGAAATAACAAGTGTTTTGAACAAAAAGTTTCATTCTAAGCATAAACTGTTATTTTCAGGTAGAGAGACTTGGTTTCAAATCTGTGGCACATTATCTTATTCAGACCTTCCACAATAATGCAAACCTGGTAGGGTCAGCTGGTGAAATTCTAGTTTCTGCCAGTCAATCAATTTCAATTGAAGATAAAAAGGCAAGGATTGATGACGAGAAAGATGGAATGGAAGATGTCAATAGGTATTAGGACAGTGATGAGGATTATAGTGGTGAAGAGGATGAGGACGAAGATGAGAATGATGATAATAATGTTGATAGTTGATAAGCCTGGCAGAGCTAGAGAAATCAAGACAAGGGAAGTTGACGACAAAACTAAACCTATTTTTGGATTGAACTGCTAATCCCATCCAGGCGCGCAAGCGCACACACACACACACACATGCACGCCTCTCACGTGGGAGTGAGTCCCACCACGCATGCACTTCACTCTCCCCTCAGTCGTGCACAACTGCACTAGATCATTTTCATATATATATATAACATGACAAAATCTAAGCCTACTATCATCTGAGAAAAATCAATATATATACACTCCATTCTACTCTTGTGGCTTGAACTTGTTTATAGGACTGGGCCCCAAAACTGCAATCCGTTACGCTGACCCCACCCAAACCGATTTGGGTTGGATTGGATTGGTTTAAAGAAAATTCAGGTTGGGTTGGTTTTGATTGCGGTTTGATCGGTTTAAAACCTCCCCAACCCGAAAAACTTGAAACCCTATTTTCTTCTCTCACACCCCTCTGTAGTCTGTATTGAAGTGGTGCGGCCTTCCAACTTCTTCTCCAACAAACTCTTTTTAGCATGAGGCGTTCCTTCAACAAGCTCTTTTTATTATCTCATGCATTGTCTGATTTCCCAGTTCTTTTTCGATGTATAAATTGCAATACTATTGAATGAAATGATAAATTGAATTATAATATTTGATGAACTTTTGAGAGGCTCAACTCTAATACCAATTTATAGGAACCTGAACAGTCAATGTATAAATTGTAGTATTATTGAATGAAATGATAAATTGAAATATAATATTTGATCAACTTTTGATAGGCTCATCTCTCTCTCAAGGGTTTTCCCATTCTCAACCTCTTTTCTGCCTACCTTAATAAAAAAGTCCCCTCTTATTTATAGACGAGTGTCTATACACTTATTATACCATATCCTTGTAATACCCCCTAACAAATATTAGATACCTATCATTTTCATCCCTTGTGTCGAACAATTTTTACAAGGTATTTGTTTTTGGACATAACTAGTGCAGTTTGAAAACATAAAAGAGTTTTCTTCTAAGTTGGTTCATAATTTCTCTGATTTTTCTGTCCCTTTATTTTACTTTTGATTAAGGTTGTGAATGCTTTTATCATCTCATTGTATTTAAATTCTTCAAATATCAACTTTAGTTTATTTTATGTAGAATTTTTATTCATTGACCAGAAATTTTGCATTTTTTTACAGGAGATATAATATGAGAATTTGCGTTGACTATATTTCTTTATTGGTATAGCTATTGATCTTCAGGTTTATTGTGGGTTAGTTTCACAATCTTTCTTTGATCCATGTCGATCATGTGACAGCTTTTATTGTTTTCAAAGATAAGATTTCGAATTTATTCTTGGTAATTTGAGTTAAGGTCAAAGAAGTGTTGTCTACTAATTTCTTGGGTAGTTTTGAAAAATGGACTCAAGTGACCCGGCCCGATTCAGGTCAATTCCAGAGTTGTTGTAAGGGAAGAATATATAAATAAGGTGATTATAGATGTAAATTTCAAAATTGAGATGAAACATATATAATTTCAAAAATCAGGTTATAATTAAGATTAATAAATTAAATTAAATAATTATAAATATTTTATAAATTCATTTTATGAGGTCACAAAACAGACTTATGTCACATTTTTATTGCAAGTTCAAAATCAAAACCACCATCACCACCACCTCCTCTGACTGCCGCCGCAGCCACTATCGCCACTATCGCCACCATCACCACATCTCAAGTTTTTCAAGGTCACAAATAAGATTTATTATGTTAAGGTCACAAAGTAAACAATGATAGGTCACAACCACAATCTCCTATGACCACCAAGTCCATGGCTATTATCACCACAACCACAACAAAAAAATCGAGACCAGCTCATCCCCATCGGCATGTGACTTGAGACTAGTACACCTACCCACCGATCTACACACTTGCAACATCTAATCACTTAGCATATGTGAGCTGAAGAAATGTTCGGACGGAGAAGACCCCCTCTACCCGCGTTTCCTGTACGTATCCAATATATATCTAGCAATGGGTGATAGATTTTTGGCCACAGAGAAGAATTGTTCTGAAGAGTCCTTTGTACATCGTGCTCTCTAGTGAGGTCAAAGGGCTCGGTGGTGGTGGGAAGCCTAATTTTTTTGGATTGAGTGATTGGAAGTTGGAGAACAGGCCACCACGCATGGTGGGGTGAGATTCAGCCGGATGTCGAAGTCAAATTCACCGCACCCGCCTACACCCCACCGCAATGATTCCACCACCACAAATACATCATTACAAACTTAGAATCACAAATCTACCACCACATGTCCATTATCACATATCCACCACCATAGATCTACCACCGTAGATCTACCACCACTAATTCGGATCAACCACGATAAGGTGCTGCTGCGAGGAAGGCGTGCCTACCAGTAAGGTTGAGAGCTGCCATTATGGGAGTTTTTGGGATGGAACAGATCAGAAATAGGTGTTTCAAGTTTCGTTCCAAAAACTTTCGGAATCAAAAATGTTATTTCAAATTCAGGTCCAAAATTTTCGGAATACATAAACTTCATTCCAAATTGAAATTTGGAAATTTCAGAAATTTCCAATATTTAATATTTTATTAAAATTTATAATAATTTTTTAAGTATATAAAAAAATAAATTAAGGGAATTGAATGTCTGAAACTAAATAAGTTCAAAATTTCAAACTAGTCAAAAACTATAATTAAAGTTATAAACCACAAAAAATAACAAAACAACAATGTAATATCTATAAATAGATTTAAGATAATTTTTTTATCGTGATCCAATAAAATAAAAGTTAACAACTACAACAATACTAAAATTCTTGCATTTTTTTCGTCATATAACTACATATAGATCTATCATTTTTGCTTCAAATATTTATTTTCTAGTAAAAAAACAGTATCATGTTCCAAAGTCCAAACCTGATAATCACACAAACAGTGAATAAATAAATAAACTTTGTCATACCAAAACAATTTTGAACTTTTGACTTAGACTAAACTTTTTTATTATATCTGATGTGTAATACTTTTTCATCACACCAATTCACTAACTAAAATCTTATGCTAAAATTGAAGTGCAATTCTCTCTTAACTAAGTGAAAAAGTTACCCGTTAGTTATATGTTAAATCTCATGTTAATAATATTTAATATTATTAATTGTTAAATAAATTTTTTTTCTTAGATTTTTTATTATTAATTGTAATGCAAAAACAAAAAAATTTGGAATTTATTAGGGAAAAATCAGAATTTTTGACTTGGAATACTTCGGAAATTTTTGGATTGGAATTTCGGAATTTTTGGAATTTTGAAACTCATTCTAATTCCAATCCAATTTTTTCGAAAAATCTCGGAATTTGAAAGTTTCAAATTTCGGACCAATCGGAGTAGGATTTTTTTAGAAAAATTGGGAATAGAATTGGACAGAATCAGATTTTCCAATGCAACTTGCAGCCCTAGCGTTCATCGAGGTTCATCGAGGCAATCACTACAACGCCACCATGGCACCACGACAACGACCAAACTGCCACCATAACCACAACTCACCACCACAAACTGTAGCCACACAGCTAAAGTAGCCAAGAACTTTTTTTTTATCCGATGCTGATGGCTTACACGCATGGTCAACTGAAAACTTGTGTTTCAAACAAACCTTAATTTGAAAAATCTTGCACGTTGCAGTGTTGGAAAAAGTCAGAACATCCTTACACTGATGTACGCCGGTTTCTTCTTCTTCTTCTTAGGATCATAGTCTCCCAACTTCTCGTGCCTCTCCAAAATATTCTTCTCATCTTCTCCGTCACGGCAGGTGTTCTCGATCGAGGCAGATCATATTTCGCGAACCACAACATTTCTGCTATTGAATGAAAGGGTCGGTTTCAATTAGGGCTAAATTTGGGTGTCGCGGGGTGGGTTGGGTGGGGGTGGGGTGGGGTGTGGTGGGGTGGGGTGGGGTGGGGTGGGTAGGTGGGTGTGTTGGGTTTATGCACTTAGATAGACTTTGCACGTTCCATCCTTCGGCCGTTGTTCTATCGCCTTGGTATAAAATCCTTGATCCGTCTTCGATTTGTTATGCTCAGAAGCTCCAACAAGCCCTAAAGTCTCTTTCCGCCTCTGCCAAGAGATCGCTGTTTTACCTTTGATCCTATGTGCCCAAAGAATGTTATGGGTTCTCCACTTTCGGATCTCGCAGAGAGATCATTTTTTTCCTCTGACTTTCTCTCTCATTCGCGGAGCGGAGAAAGTGGGATTTGTGCCAGCTACCGCTATCCTTGGGAAACGAAAAGAGCTATCGAAGGAAAGGGTAACCACATTTTAACAATAAAATATTTAACACATAAAATCAAAACTTTTCTCTCATTTTTAATCACAATATCCCATCAATCACTATTCAAAACTCTTCTTTTCCCAAACAACGAGAATCAAACAAAGGCTAAAATCGATTGTTTAGCCTCTGTTTGGAAAATTGTTTAAAATCATGTTTTTATATAACACAATTTCTAAAAACACATTTTAACCACACACATTTTATCTCTACTTTTTAATCACATATTTTATCTTGAAAACATTAAAAAAATATATTTTTAAACACAACTTTTAACAAACAAACTTGTTCATAAACAAGTTTATAAATAACATATTTTCCAAATCACTTTTTAACTACTCTCAAACCACTTAGTAGTAAGCACATGCGTTGCACATCTTATGTAAAGGATAGAATGAGATGCGTAATGTTTTTAGAGTATTAATACTATTTTTGAAAGTAGTTGAGGTATTAGTATTATTAAAATGAAAAATTAAAATTGTTAAAAAGTTATGTATGAGTATTTTTTTTATGAAATTATGTACATAATGTAAAAATGATTATAATAAACTGAAATATAATGTTGATTACAATAACTACTACCACCAATTTTACCTTTTTCGCCTCAGAATGGTTGTGATAGTAAAAAATCAATTCTACCCTTTTTTCCCATTCAAAATAAACCTCCGAATTACTTTTACCCTGGAACGGTGGAATTGACATTTTAATATTTCCAATACTCCCGTCCATTTCATCTCTCTCCCTACGTTCACGCCTATATCCCCTTTCGCGTCTATCACCTCGAGCTCTCCTTCTACCCCAACTAGCAATAGACATATCCCCACTATCACCACGACTTTCAACATTCCCAACATTATCATTCCTAGCTCCATGTTGAGGATTAAAGTCATACCTTAGTGGTCTCCTCATATTGGGTAGCGTCTGTGGTTGCTCCTGACGTGGTTGAGTAGTGTCTGTAGCACGCATTTCTACCGATTCATTAACCTTCCCCGACCTCGCATCCAATTTTCCATCCAATGTTGCTTTCCACTTTGCAAACTGTTTTTCCATCATGGCAAGGAGCTGAAATTGTTGGTTATCCTCCCCCGTTGATGACGGGTCATTCTGTGACATGGTTAGTGATCAAGTAAAAGAAAAAAAAGAAAATTAAAATATGGGAGATATCCTCATGTGTTTAGAACTAGTGTATCACTCAATTTTTGGCTTTTCCCCTCTAATATTCTCACCACTCTGCCTTTTTCCTCTCGCTTTCCCTTTTCTCTAGTTCTCAATAAACCAACCAAACTAGTTAAGTATTTGACCCCCGTGGAATTTACCCCAAAGACCAATGACAAGAATTGATCGAGAATACACAACAATGGAAGAACGAATGGAAGATTTTCAAGAAGATGTATTTCTTGAAAAAAATAGAAATTTTGATTGTACGAACCAAGAATGAATTTTTAGAGTAGTAATGGATAATGAGAAACTATCAAGAATATATGAAATAATGTAAAAGATATCAAGAAAGGTCTTCTTGAAATTGGAATTGCGTTCTTGATCTTGATTATCAATAATAATCACTTTTCTTTTTTCTTTTTTCTTTTTTTTTTTTTTTGAATTTTGTACTCTTTTTTTTTTTACTAATCAAGAACAATCAACAAGAACAAGAATTGAAATTACGACCAATCTTGAATTAGTGAAGAGTTTCAAGAAATCCAAGAATTGAATGAAATTTCAATAATGAAACAAAAACAAAAATTAAATCAAGAAATATAAAAAGAATTGGATTTAAAAACCAGCTCTGATACCAGATAATGTGATCCGTTTGGGGATCACGAAGAACACGCGGAATTAAAACTCGAAACGCCGGGAAGCCCCAAATCCAATTGGTAGACGATAGCAATGCAACACCGACTTCACGATGCAAGAACCCAAGGTATATCAAACCAAAGACCTGTTACGATGCGGAGATAAGAACTACAAAGGGTGAACGCCACAAATGTTGTCTAATCATTTGATAAGTTCTATTTGTTCATTAAGAACGAAGAAGAACAAGGGAATATCTCACCTTTAATTATCAATAATCTCAAAGTTGTGTTTACAATGAATGAAAAATAAGTAATAAAGAGTATTCTCGCGGAAAACAAGGCAAAGCCGCAACATATGGGCCCAAAACGGAAAAAGAATAAAAAAAGCGTAAAGCCCTAATTTTTATACCCACGCGATTGCTCACGCATCACGGTGGCGATCGCGTGGAGATGCCAAAATCTCTCGGGTCTTCTTTTCAGTGCAGGTAGCGATCACCCTCAATTTTATACCACGCGGTCAAGTGGTTTAAATCCCCAACTCCTTGTTCTTGAACTTGATTCTCGGCCCAAATCACGTGCATCAACTTTGGCTCCTCTTCTATCATGTCATGAGTCAAAAGTAGGGCCTTTGGTCTTGTACTTAAATGCTCATCCACCCAAGCTTGCATAAATCCTTCCATGACTTGTTTGATCTTCTTAGGCCTCAGCCTCATTATTGGTCCCACCGGCACATGCAACGGATCCTTGTTCGTAGGGCCACTCTGGTATTCATCACGCAGCAAGCATGGTAATATCGAAATGGAAATGGGTTGAGGTTCCAGTAGTACTCTACCACTACACAACGCAGGAGCTATTGGACGGATTGCTACTCTATTATTTTGATCTAGTTTTTAGTTTAGTTTTACATTGTTGGATGATGAATAATAATTTTAGTTTGAGGGTATTTTGTAATTGCATTTTATACACTTATTTATATGTCTAAATTATAATAAATTATTTTCATTCTTGAATAATTGCTTTACATTTGTTTTGCATTGTAGGAATTTTTCCAAAGTTAGAAGAATGAAGCAATAAAGGGAAATAAGGCACATCTGGAAGCCAATTGGAGCCAAAAAGAGGAGATTGGATGTTGAAGTTGTCAACTGGGATTTTCAATGAGTAAAAAGCTAAAGAAATCAGAGTTCGAGAGCTTAATTGAAGATGGATTGAAGTTGAAAGAAGATTTGAAGAGATCTAGAAGTTCAGGGTCTAAAAATGTCACAATTCGAAGATGAAGGACTCATGTGTAAATAAAATGTAGGGACCAACTTAAACGCACCAGGAAAGATGAAATTGCACTGAAGAACTTGTATTGCGAGGCCACGGATCCGAAACCTGGTGGCCGCGTGACATTTGTGAAATTAACAGAACCGTTTTTAGTTCTACTGCGAGGCCACCAAGAATAAGCCTGTGCGGCCGCGGAGCTTTCCAGCCCAGTGAGAGAAAAGCCCATGCACATTTTTCATGTCGTGCTTACCTAGGATTTTGAGAAAATCTATATAAGAAACTCTTCATCCATGAGAGAAGGACCTTTGGGAAAATACTCTAGAGGCATAATTCACAATCAAAGCTTGAAGATTTTGGAGGCTCAATTGGAAGCAAAGGCGAGAAGATTTGGAGATCAACTTGTGGAAGACACTTATTGGTGCAAGAGTTCTTTTACTTTTCTCTTAAAATTACTCATGATGTTTAGTTTAGATTATTACTGCGTTCTTGTTTTTTCATCATGAATAACTAAACTATTTGTTGGGATTACGATGTAGTGTCGTTTTACGCCTTTAATTGCATTACTCAAGTTTTACGGTTTAATTGCATGTGCATATTTTTATTTTGTGTTTAATGCGTAAATTAAATGGCCACTAATTCATTGATCAAATGGATCATTTTCATAGTTCGAGAGGTGAGCTAATGATCTAAATCTAAGAATAAAACCAGGTAATTGAACGAGCGATAGAGATATACGTTTGTTGTTATTGCAGTCTTGATTGAGTTCTTATGTGTCATGCACCTAATAATTACAACCAGCTATTCGTTTATACGATTGACTAATTAGGGAGAGTTGATTTAAACATGAGAGGGGAATTTCATGTGCATAAGTGAGCTTAACCGATCACATTACTAGATTAAAACTTGAATGATGGGATTAAAGGTATTGACTACGTGAAATCGCGGAATCTCAATGTTTCATCGACTGATCTATAAAATACATTTACAGTTTTGTTTATTATTTCTAGTTTAATTCTTCAATCCATCACAATCACAACTATTTGTCTTTCAAATAAAGTGAAAATTAAAACACATTTGGTACTTAATCCAAATCCTTGTGGGATGATAATCCGGACCCTTTAGAATCCACTTTATTACTTGGATGCAATATCGTACACTTGTGATTAGCACACATCAGTTATCATGAATATTATATCCTGCCAACATTTCAATTCCATAATCGTCAAAATATGTCAATTCTCACTTGATCATTTATTAATGCTACTTGTCATCTTCAATTTGAATTAGGCTTCGTATAGAATCTAAAATAAACCAAATGTGTGAGAGATGTGATATCTGTGAAATCTATTTTAAAAGTTGAGAACTCGATTAAATGCAACATTTTCACAAGTATAAGAAATAGTAAACAAAGCATCAAATTGTAACATACGACACTGTCAAAAAATTAAACCAACCAATTTTTATTCATTTAAAACAACTCCAGTACATGAATTTCAATATGTTCGAGTTTTTTCCAATTCATTAGCTAAATTCACACCTATTTCACTTGCGAGTTACGATTGGCAGATTACTTTTGAAACAATGGTAACCATAATATTTCTACTTTTGACAATAATAAACTCCATCATGAACATTACATCTAATGATTGAAATGGTAATCTAGGTCTTCGAGTTTGAATATCTTCCACTTTGTTGGAGGGTAAACACATGTCTTTCAGGGAAAAAAAAAACTCCTGTAAGAATATGTTATCCCACCAATATGCCGAAGTGAACGGGTAGTACTCGAGAGGATGCAGTATGCTTGGCAGATAAGAAGACTCCAAGCCATTGAACTGATAGTACTTCAAGAGGATGTAGTACGCTCGAGGAATATTTTACCCACCCATATATCCTCGTACATATATTCTTCCGGATCTGTATAAAATTGTTTCTGGAGAATCCACCACAAGTTGGGAAGATGAAAACATTGGTGGATTGCTGATAGAAATAGAGGCTGATAAAGCTGTTCGTGATCCCCATAGCCTTGCTCAAGATCCCGATGTCAGGATGAACCTGCTTCAACACCTTAAAGATGTAGATCTTGTAAGTTTCCACACTTATTTGTGCGTCTCTTCTTCTTGTCTCCCGGGGCCTCCGGCTTCTTTTCTGTTGGTACCTTCTTGGCAGTTGGCTTCTTCTCCACCTTTGGTGCCATTAAAGGAGATAGAGAGTAAAGTGTACTTGTGAGGAATTCAATGAGTCTGTTGAGAGTTGGATGATGGAAGACTGTAATTTGGGGATACTTTAATGTACGCCCTTTAGGAGGGTATATTTGATGGAGTGATTGTTGGAGTCAACCAAATCAACACAAAATATGGCATGTGAAAATTTGAGGTTGTCTAAATTTTATAAACAGACTGTCACGGACAAGTATGGACAGTAATCAGTTAACAGTAAATCGTTAAGCGTTGTTTAGCGCAGTACCAGATGAATCTTGCTAAGACAGATTCGTCTGGATTGTAAAACATAAACAATCAGAATAAATCGTGCGGAATTATAAATGGACAAGAACACAATAATTTGAGCTTAACGTGGGAAAAACCCTAATAGGGAAAATCCACGGTTCGCATCCTGCGAACAAAAACAAATCACTATATAAGGAAAGAGTTTATACAGATTAATCTAAACTACAGGATAAATCTACGCATAGACTTTATCAAACATCCAAGAAATAGATCACTCCCTGATCCTTCTGTGGCATGTAATGCGAGATGGCGTCCCACCACTCTTCAGTAGTTTTCTTTGAATCTGCAATACTTTTCAGCACCACGAACTCCCATTTGATCCTGATCCAAACCTCCCGTTTGATCTTCATGCTGAAATTATTTCCTTCTCTAAGTGATTAAATCCTCCTCCCGGAGTGTTGATATCACAACTCAATTGAAGCCTTTTGTATTGGTGCACACACGAAAATAGGCTTCAAGATTTTTTAATGAAGTGGACGTGAATTATGTTAAGCTCCACACAGTTTTTGTATTTTTTCACGTCTTATGAAAACATCCCGTTTTCCTTCTCTTTATAGTGCAATTCGGTTTACTTGGCTCCCAAGTTTTCCTTATTGCATAAGATCTCTAATACCTGCAAAACATGGTAGAGATAATTAGTATAAGGTAAGATAATTATCCTTAAATAAATCTTACCAAAAAATAAGATAATGATAAATCTTAAAAGATCTTACCATACAATAGGATAGTGATAAATCTTGAAGGATCTTACCATAAGTAAATCAATCAAGTGATTAACATAAACTTTGTCATCATATTTTCGGCCATTGATAGGGCGCATATTTGTTATTTAATTTGTGATATTTCCTCTTATTCCATTGAAATTAAATGCTTAAATTGTAGATATTAATCATATTTTATGATTTGTGGATTAGGTGGAGAATTGAGATCAAATTGGACTCAAATCACAAATTGGAAAGAAGAAGTTTGGAACTCTAAAGTATACAATCAGATCAGGACTTTGAATAAGGCGTGGGCACGCCTTATTGATTTTGAAAGGTAGCAACATAAATTGGACTACTCTTTGAAAAGCCCAACAATACAATTTTTTGGCCCATCTACTACCCTAGGAAAATCTTTGGACCAATGGGAAGAGGAGAGGCTGGCAACACAATTGAAAAGAGAAAAGAATTGCTGAAAAAAAGGGGGACTCTCGGCTGCCAACAAATTAAGGATTGGAAAAAGGACATCTTTGGAAAAATTGGGACTCTCAGCACTTATCTTATCCCAGAATTAATTGGAGCTTTTTCTTCTTCTTGGAGGGGAAACGAACCCTGGGGAGTCAACGGCAAAAGAGAAAAAGAGGAGGAGCAACCACGACATTGGTTTCTCTGGGGAGTTTAACTCTTTATTTTTGTTTTATTATTTTTAGTTTTTATTTTACAAATGTTTATGGATAGCTAAATCCATTATTCCAGTTCAAGGTTATTCAAAGTTTGATTCACCAAGAATTGTGAGACCTAATTAAATTTAATCATTTCTTTAATTATTCTCTATTTATATGTCTTTTGATTGTGAATTAAAGTTGTTATTTTGATTGATTAATTCAAAGTGCACGTTGTTTTAATTGTCAAAGTAATACTTAGCCAATTAGGAATCTAAATCCGTAATTGTTTAGGTTTTCTAATACAAGTGGCAAATAACATCGTTAATTATAGACTGATTTTTGACTCATGTTATGAAGATATATAACCTAACTTAAATAAATCACGCGTGTGAATTTGTTGGTTAGAATTGGTCGTCTCTCTAGAAATTAATTCTATTGGTAAATTAAATCCTACGATCGTATCTAGGGTTGTTTATTGATTAGGTAAATAATCAACGAGCGTCTCTTGATTATCGATAAAGTAAGGAGAGATAGGTTGTTAGATCGTATCAATGACCATAATCAATTTAGAGAATGATTTAAGGATTTTATTTTTGCATCTATGATCAATTCCGTGAATCAATACTGAGATTATACCTTGGGTTGGATATTTGTTTAATTTGATATTTTCATTAATTTAATTCTGCAATTGTTTATTTATAATTTGATTTCACATTCAAAAATTCAAAAACCCCCTTGTTTTTAATTCATTGTTTTTAGTTTTCCCGAAGAATTAAATCTAACCAGTCCCTGTGGATTCGACCTTGCTTACCACTATTGCAATTTATTGTTATGAGAGCAAGAAAATATTATTATTTGTTGGATTCGACACCCATCAAATTTTTGGCGCCGTTGCCGGGGACTGGTGTTAATCAAATTTAATTTTTCATTTACTGTTATCTATTTATTTGTTTGTTTATTTTTATATCTTTTACTAATTTCTTTATTTCTTTTATGCCCCGTTGTTCTCGTACAGGTGAGTTGTGATACGACCCTGAAATTGAGAAGACAACTCGTAAATTAAGGAAGGAAGCCAAGTTGCGCAAACAAACCAGATTGAATTTAGTAGCTGACCCGACAAATTCAACAACCGATTCTTCTAGTGGTTTTGAAACTGAGCAAGAGAAAGCAATGGCCAATGAGGAACAAACCTTAAGGGAACTGGCTGCACCAAATGAAAATCAACAGCCACTTTGCATTCAGTATCCAGTCCTAGATGTGGGATTTGAATTGAAATCTGGACTGATCCATTTGCTACCCAAATTCTATGGGCTCGAGAATGAAGATCCCCACAAACATCTGAAGGAATTCCACATGGTGTGTTCAAGTATGAAACCACAAGGAGTGACTGAAGAACAAATCAACCTGCGGGCTTTTCCATTCTCACTAGCTGACAAAGCAAAAGATTGGCTGTTCTATCTACCGCCAAGTTCTGTTGGCTACATGGACGGGAATGGTTAGATTATTTCTTGACAAATTTTTCCCAACCTCAAGAGCTGCAAACATCAGAAGAGAGGTATGTGGAATCAAACAGAGAGATACCGAAACCTTGCATGAATATTGGGAAAGGTTTAAACAGTTGTGCGCAAGCTGCCCCCAACATGGAATTTCTGAACAATTACTCATTCAATACTTCTATGAGGGATTGTTACCAATGGAGAGGAAAATGATGGATGCAGCTAGCGGAGGAGCCATAGTGAATAAAACCCCAACTGCCGCTAAGGATCTGATCTCCATCATGGCCGCTACCACACAACAGTTTGGATTCAGACAAGACACTCCTGTAAAAAGAGTGAACGAGGTAAA
Organism: Ligustrum vulgare; assembly: GCA_963555705.1. Classification (NCBI taxonomy): domain Eukaryota; kingdom Viridiplantae; phylum Streptophyta; class Magnoliopsida; order Lamiales; family Oleaceae; genus Ligustrum; species Ligustrum vulgare. The sequence goes on along the minus strand of OY743168.1, from coordinate 56,881,888 downwards.
TGTATCTTCCCTTGAAAATCAAATAGCAAATCTAACCTCTCTTGTTCAACAAATGGCTGCAGGAAATATGCAACAGGTTAAGGCATGTGGAATTTGTGCTGCCACTGGTCATCCAACGGACACATGCCCAACTCTCCAAGAAGATTCATTTGAGCAAGCTAATGCAGTTGGGAGATTTCCAGGCCCACCTCAACCAAAGTATGATCCTTATTCAAATACTTATAACCCAGGATGGAGGGATCACCCCAACTTTAGTTATCAGACCAAGCCGCAATTCCAACAGTTCCAACAATTCCAACCTAGACAGCCTACACCTCAACCGCAACAACCTTCTTCGAGCTCAGGTATGTCTCTAGAAGAAATTGTGAAATAACTTGCAACTAATACACAACAATTTCAACAGGAAACGAGAACAGGCATGAAGAATTTGGAGACTCAAATGAGTCAATTAGCGTCAACTGTAAGCCGCTTGGAATCTCAAGGAAAATTACCTTCTCAAACCATTATCCACCCAAAACAAAATGCCAGTGCAATCACTCTGAGAAGTGGGAAGGAACTGAAAGATCCTAATAAGTCAAAGCCAGGTAGTAAGGGAGAGGAAACTGAAAAGGAAGTCATCCCACAACGTCATGTTGACCAACCTGAAGTACTTGACAAAGAACAACCCAGGATTTTTGTGACACCTCCTCTGTTTCCAACAAGATTGAACAAATCCAAGAAAGAGGAAGAAGAAAAGGAAATCATGGAAACTTTTCGAAAAATTGAGGTAAATATTCCCTTACTCGATGCAATTAAACAGGTGCCTCGATATGCTAAATTTCTTAAGGAATTGTGCACCAACAAGAGAAAATTAAAAGGGAATGAAAAGATAAGTGTTGGAGAAAATGTTTCAGCTGTTCTCCAGAAAAAACTACCTCCTAAATGCAAGGACCCAGGTATGTTTACCATCCCTTGTAAAGTAGGTAAGGTTAGAGTCGAGAAGGCCATGCTAGATCTGGGAGCTTCAATAAATGTCATGCCTTTGTCTGTTTACTCATCTTTAAATACTGGTCCTTGAAAGAAACGGGCGTGATTATTCAATTAGCTGATAGGTCCAATGTGTACCCTGAGGGAGTCTTAGAAGATGTTTTGGTTCAAGTCAATGAATTGGTTTTTCCTGCTGATTTTTATGTACTCAATATGGAGGAAGATGATTCTTCTAATCCTACACCGATTTTACTAGGAAGACCATTTCTTAAAACATCTAGGACAAAAATTGATGTGCATGCTGGAACACTTACAATGGAGTTTGATGGTGAAATCATTAAATTTAATATTTATGAAGCCATGAGATATCCTAGTGACGTGTCCCCTGTTTATGTTATGGATGTCATCGACCCTCTAGCACAAAAAGTTTTTGATCTTAACAATGATGATAAATTGAATGTTGCTCTTAGCAGGAACCTCACTCGTGATGGACTAGAGAAGGCCATGAATTTTGCATTGGATTTTGATTTGCAGGAAGCAATTCATGAACTAGAGTCGCTTGGACCGATAAGGTATAATCTATCTCAAATTGAATTGCCTAGTTCTCACACAAAGCTTCTTTCTTCTATTGAGCAGGCACCAAAATTGGAATTGAAACCCCTACCGGACCATTTGAAGTATGTGTTCTTAGGAGAAGGAGAAATGCTCCCGGTAATTATTTCCAAGAAACTCTCTCCCTTGGAGGAAGAGAAATTGACTCGGGTGCTTAGGGAGTATAAACAAACAATCGGATGGACTATAGCAGACATTAAGGGATTGAGTCCCTCTACTTTCATGCATAAGATACTACTGGAAGAAGATTGTAAACCTTCTAGAGAAGCCCAACGAAGACTGAACCGACCAATGATGGAAGTGGTAAAGAAAGAAATTTTAAAACTTCTTGATGCAGGTATGATCTATCCAATTTCTGACAGTAAATGGGTGAGTCCACTTCAGGTCGTCCCAAAGAAAATAGGTATAACAGTTATTAGGAATTCTGAAGGTGAGATGATCCCTACTCGTGTTGAAAATGGGTGGCGGGTGTGTATTGATTATAGGAAGTTAAATGCTGTAACTAGAAAAGATCACTTCCCCCTCCCATTTATTGATCAAATGCTTGAGCGTGTAGCAGGTCGTACTCATTATTGTTGTCTTGATGGTTATTCAGGTTTTCACCAGATCCCAGTTGCACCGAAAGATCAGGAGAAAACCACATTCACGTGCTCGTTCGGCACCTTTGCGTATAGACGGATGCCATTTGGACTTTGCAATGCCCCTGCTACATTTCAGAGGTGTATGGTTAGTATATTTTCTGATTATGTGGAGAACATCATAGAGGTATTCATAGATGATTTTACAGTCTATGGTAATTCTTTCGATTCATGTTTAACTAACCTTACGAAAGTTCTTGGCAGATGCATAAAAACGAATTTAGTTTTGAACTATGAAAAATGTCATTTTATGGTTGATCAAGGAATTATTTTAGGCCATGTTGTGTCCTCTAAGGGTATTGAGGTTGATAAGGCTAAGATAGATATTATTAAATCCTTACCCTACCCCACAACTGTTCGGGAAGTTCGTTCCTTTCTTGGACGTGCAGGTTTTTACAGGCGCTTTATCAAGGATTTTTCCAAAATCACTCAGCCCATGTGTAAATTATTGCAAAAAGATATGGTGTTTGAATTCGACGAGGCGTGCAAAGGAGTATTTGATAAATTGAAGGATATGCTCACCTCAGCCCCAATTATCCAACCACCTGATTGGAACCTCCCATTTGAAATCATGTGTGATGTAAGTAATCATGCAGTAGGTGCCGTGCTTGGACAAAAGTTGGAAGAGCTCATCATGCCATATACTAAGCTTCCAGAACACTTGATAACACACAAAGCAACTATTCAACCACGGAAAAAGAACTTTTAGCTGTTGTTTTTGCTTTAGAAAAATTCCGTCAATATTTACTTGGTACTAAAGTGATTATTTATTCTGATCATGTAGCTCTCAAGTACTTGTTTTCAAAGAAGGAGGCGAAACCTAGGCTGATTCGTTGGATTCTCTTGCTACAAGAGTTTGACTTAGAGATACGGGATAAAAAGGGCACACAAAATTTGGTTGCTGATCACTTAAGTAGATTAACCACAAGTGAAGAGCCATCACCACTAAAGGATAATTTTCTAGATGAGCATCTATTTTCTATTAAAGGAGCAATCCCCTGGTATGCTGATATTGTTAATTATCTAGTTACTAGGACGCTACCACATGATTTGTCTAGAGCTCAAAAAGATAGGATAAAGAGTGATGCTAAATATTATGTGTGGGATGATCCTTATTTGTGGAAACATTGTTCTGACCAAATTATTCGTAGGTGTGTCTCTCAACAAGAAATCCCTTCGATTTTAAAATTTTGTCATTCATATGCTTGTGGGGGACATTTTTGTCCTAAGCGAACAGCCCGCAAGGTACTAGAGTGTGGATTTTTTTGGCCTACTTCATTTCATGATTCATACATGTTTTGCAAATCTTGTGAACAATGTCAGAAAATTGGAACAATAGGACGTAGAGATCAAATGCCACTCACCCCTATTCTTGTTTGTGAAATATTTGATGTGTGGGGTATTGATTTCATGGGTCCTTTCCCTTCGTCTTACAGTAATGTTTACATAATTCTTGCTGTGGATTATATTTCAAAGTGGGTTGAAGCTAAAGACACCCGAACTGATGATGCTAAAGTGGTTGCAGATTTTGTCAAATCTCATATCTTTGTTAGGTTCGGGACGCCTAAAGCTATCATTAGTGATCACGGGACTCACTTTTGCAATAGAGTGATGGAGACTTTATTGAAGAAATACAATGTTACCCACCGCGTCTCTACTGCATACCACCCGCAAACTAATGGATAGGCTGAAGTATCCAACAGGGAAATCAAATCCGTACTTGAAAAGACTGTCAACCCAGATAGAAAGGATTGGAGTCTACGGCTTGATGATGCACTTTGGGCTTACCGAACGGCCTACAAAACTCCTATAGTTATGTCTCCTTACCGTTTGGTATTTGGTAAACCCTGTCACCTTCCAGTAGAGTTAGAGCACAGGGCATACTGGCCAATTAAGCAGTGCGATATGAGAATGGATGAGTCGGGGGAGCAAAGAAAATTGCAAGTGCAAGAGTCGGAAGAGATCCGCAATGATTCCTATGAGAACTCAAGGATCTACAAGGAAAAGACAAAAGTTTTCCATGATCAGATGATTTCCAGGAAAACATTTTCTATTGGTCAGAAAGTTTTACTTTATCATTCTAAATTGAAATTGTTTCCTGGTAAGTTGCGTTCTAGATGGATAGGCCCTTTTCTTGTTACTAATGTATATTCTCATGGTGCAGTTGAAATTCAAGGATTGGATACGGGTAAGATTTTTAAAGTCAATGGACATCGCTTAAAACCCTTTTATGAAGGCTTTCCGGTATGTAATGTTGATCAATTCGATTTAGAATGTCCAACTTACACTAATTGAGCGATGGGAACGTCTAACTAAAGACGTAAAAGAAAAGCGCTTCCGGGAGGCAACCCGAATTTCTTTTCCTTAGTTTAACAAGCAATTTTTATCCCTTTATTCATCTTCATCTATTTGTTTATTTTTGTTAATTTAGTCAACATTATTTATTTTATGATCCATGTAATTTTTTTTAAGTGAAATTGACTTTGTTTTAATTTTTGGGCAGATATGAATCTTCATTAGGACGTGGGCACGCTCTATGAAGAAATCACTTGGTTCAAATAGTGGAGAAAAACTTGGAATAAGGCGTGCCCACGCCTTAATCAAAGTACACCTCGGATTACAAGGTCATTGATATCAGCTTCGATTAAGGCGTGCCCACGCCTTAACCTATGTGCAGCTCGGATTTTCCGATAAAAAAAAAAAATTGAAAACCCTATTCTGACTCACAAAACCACTCTCCTTCCTTCCTCGCTAAACAGCACCCCCACCGCCTCTCTCTATCAAACTCACTAAACCACCTCTCCCCCGCCTCTCTCTCCATCCATCTCCTTTGTGAATCGGGCGACACCGCAGAAAACCGCCTCTCTCTCTCTCTATCTAACTTCCTCAACCACGCACCGGCCACCGTTCAGCAACCCGTCGCGCCCAAACCCCTGTCCAGGTCGCCGCCGTGCGCCCTCTTTCTCTCGACTCGTTGCGCGGTCTACTTCCACCACATCCACCGCCTGGCACAACCAACTAGTCACTCTCCACCTTTGTTCGAGTCCGCAGCACACCTTTTGCCCCTCCTCCGCGTGCCCAGTCGCCTATTTCTCTCCTTCACACACAACTGCCGACCCTGCAGTACACGATCACCTCGCCCCTTTCCCTTTCTATCACCACATTCACATTCTTAATTCAATTTTACACTGCAGCAACCAACACAAATCGGGTGTCATGGGCAGAAACAAAACACCCCAGTCCATCCGTGGGAGCTCGAAGAAAGCCGTGAGACCTCCTCCCACTGCAGACACACGATTAGCCCCTGCTGAGACCAACTCCCCTGCGCGCAAACGAGCTCGAATTGGTAAAGGTTTGTATATTCTTCCACCCTCTGATTCGGATTTGAATGGGTGTTTGCAATTCACTAAGAAAAAGGACAAAGAGCGTTATAGGATAATTTGTGATAAAGACATCATACCTTGCAAATATATTGATCGGAATACCATGGAATCTTTGCATATTGATAGGAACGTGTTTGAGCTTATTGAAAATATAGGTTGGTGTTCTTATTTTTCTATTCAACATCCTGCCTACATTGAACTCGTTAGGGAGTTTTACACCACTTTTGAATTCAAAAAGCCCGATGATTTCACTTTGAATAGCCCTAGGGTGGTTCAGTTCAGACTTATGGGAAAAGATTTCAAACTTTCAATCACTGATTTCAATTTAGCATTTGGTTTTATTGACAAGGATTATGCTGAAACCGATGAATACCTGAATAGTGCATGTGATTATAGGGATGATTTTGAACCAGTTGCTTTGTACAGAACACTGTCCACTTCTAATTTCTATCATCCAAGCAAATCCAAAGATTCTTTCCTTCGTGATCCTGCCCTAAAGTACGTACATAGGTTCCTTGCATTCACGTTTTCGGGTAGGAAAGATTCGGAAGCTGTATTGTCAAAATCTGAATTTTATTTCATGTGGTGCATGTTGAACAAAATCAAAGTGAATCTTGGCTACTGGCTGGCCTCACAATTTGCTAATGTGCTGACTAACAAGCGTCCTTTAATTTTAGGATCTTTGATCACTCAGTTAGCTATTCATGAAAATTTTGATTGATCCTACTAATAATGATCTTCATGTTTCTTGCGAGATGCAACCATTGGACTTGCATTGCTTGGAGATCATGGGGTTGGTTTGGAAGGATGGCAGCACGTACAAATTTAATGAACCAGGGCCCATTGCACCTCGGGGTACCCGCACGATTCCTACCGCCAAAAACCCTGAAAGGGCCATCATCCCCTTTCGTGCTTCTGCATCCACATCCACGGGGTCGGCCACGGGACGTGATGAGGACCGGTTTGATAGGATTGAGCGTCGGCTCGTGAGGATGGAAAAAAATTAGAATGCATTCTTCGCTCACATGGGATTCAACCCGCCTTCGCCACCATCCAGTTCATAGCCACATATCTTCAGGGAAGTCCTCTATCGTAAATTTTTACAATTTTTGCTCTTTTTGCAACATTGAGGACAATGTTTGAACTAAGTGTGGGGGTGGGAGATGCTTTTTGCCTTTTTCTTAATTTACACTTTTTGTTTTATTTTTAATTCCATTTTCTTTCATTATCTTTCATGTTTGCTCTACTTCAAAAAAAAAAAATGAAATGACAAATTGGATGAGTAATTGATTTCTTGTTCATTTCATCGGAATAATTGCTTTTGATGGGGATTGATCGAAGAGTGTGTGGGATTTGATGCGCGTTGACCCTGCTTTGTGAGTTTTTGAGCCTTTTGAGCACTTACATATAATCTTACACATGCTCTATCCTTTGATTGTGTGACTGTCAAGTGTAGTGGATATCTTCTAGAACTTGCTTTGTTATGCATGTTGAGATGCCTATTGGTAATTGAATGCACTAAATAAGTATGGGCGCTTAGGTGAAGCCAAATTTAGCTTTCTTAAAATGCCTACCTTGAAATATGCCACTAGAAAGCCACTTTTGAGCCATGGCCTTTTTGTTGAAAATCAACCACAATACAAGACATGAGCACTCCTATTCCTTGCTAATATTCCATTCTCTTGAACCTTGCATTGAAGGAATATAAACATTGAAAATCAAAGACCTGTGATGTGAAAGAAATGTTTGGGGAATAAAGGGGTCGAATTGCAATCTATACCTAATTGAGTCAAACCAAAGTTGATGTGCTGTAACACCACTCCGATTGACCTAACTCCACCCTTTTTAGCATTAATCTGAGTTTGAAACCAGGACCAAGCAATGACCTTTATCTCATAAATGGATGGGAGCAACACATATAAACCGTAATTCGTGAGCTTTTGAGCCTATGAGCTGCTTTTATCTTTCTATTAAGATCTTATTCTTTGATGTGTGTCCTGCATGGTTTGTTTGTTCTTGGATGTGCTCTCTTGTACATGCCGTTGTAGTTTCTTGACTCAAGTGTAAAATATAGTAAAGGCATTAGGTGAAACCCAATTTGGCCTTCTTAAAGAGCCTACCATGATACATGTACCAATAGAAGCCTCTTTGAGCTTTAGCCTGTCTTTGAAATTTTGTTGCCACGTTACAAGCCATGGATTCCCGTTCTTTCATGTTACCTCTATCTTGAACCCACAAGAGAGGAATTTCACAAGCTTGTATTGATTGAGAAGTATGAGACAGACTTAGCTTCAGAAAAATGGGAGCTTTCACTTTTTACTATTCAATGTTTGAGTGATAATGGGGTCAAAAAGAAGTCAAAGAAAAAAAAATTCCTGTGAAGAGAATAAACCCCACGTGCATAATAAGAGTCAAGAGCTGAATCGATTGGATGCTAGGAAATTATGGAAAAGTCATATTGAAAGGTGGAGGAAGAGATATCGTTTTGAATTGAATCAGCTTGTGAACCTTCCTCTCAACTTAGCCTAAATATTTTCCTTTTATCCTACCTAACCCGAAGCCCCGTTACAACCAAATAAAGACCTTTACTTTGCACTTGTGTTATTGTTAGCTCCGGTCCTGACATCTGAGCAGTCTGTGGCAATGAATTCTCCAATCAGTGAGCTGAGTGAAAATTCTCACCCTTATACACTTTGTGCGAAGAGAGAAATACCTTGTGATGGTGTTTACTCCCATTACATGTATTTATGAGTGGTTTGAATTGCTTGGTCTATATTTCGTGCCTTCAAGTTGATTGAAATTAACACCCATATTGTAATTCATTGATAGTTGTTGAGGGGATACTCACGAGAGGTGAAAGGATATAAAATACACTGGGGTATGGAGTGATATAATTGAAATACATGAATTTTAAGTGAGTTCTTACGAAGAAGTTCGTATAATTCCTTCAATGAAGATCGCCAAAAATGTATCCTTTTTATCCCACCTTACCCAAGCCCCATTACAACTGGTGTTAAGACCCATACTTTGCATTCAAAACTATTGGTGGCTCCAATGTGATATATTAGCAAGCCTATGGTAAGAGTTTTTTATGCTTTGACCTGAGAGTGCATATATGCTTTACACCCTAAACACTTTGAGTGAATTGTGCGAATCTAATGTGAGGTGTTAAATCCCACCACCTGTGGATTTTGAAAATTTTGTTGAAGTGACTAGCATGGTGTTGAACTGTAGAGATAGAAGAATGGATGATGATGAGAGTACATTCCATTAACTTGAGCTAGTTTATGCTTGACGACAAGCATTGTCTAAGTGTGGGGGGATTTGATAGGGCGCATATTTGTTATTTAATTTGTGATATTTCCTCTTATTCCATTGAAATTAAATGCTTAAATTGTAGATATTAATCATATTTTATGATTTGTGGATTAGGTGGAGAATTGAGATCAAAGTGGACTCAAATCACAAATTGGAAAGAAGAAGTTTGGAACTCTAAAGTATACAATCAGATCAGGACTTTGAATAAGGCGTGGGCACGCCTTATTGATTTTTGAAAGGCAGCAACATAAATTGGACTACTCTTTGAAAAACCCAACAATACAATTTTTTGGTCCATCTACTACCCTAGGAAAATCTTTGGACCAATGGGAAGAGGAGAGGCTGGCAACACAATTGAAAAGAGAAAAGAATTGCTGAAAAAAAGGGGGACTCTCGGCTGCCAACAAATTAAGGATTGGAAAAAGGACATCTTTGGAAAAATTGGGACTCTCAGCACTTATCTTATCCCAGAATTAATTGGAGCTTTTTCTTCTTCTTGGAGGGGAAACGAACCCTGGGGAGTCAACGGCAAAAGAGAAAAAGAGGAGGAGCAACCACGACATTGATTTCTCTGGGGAGTTTAACTCTTTATTTTTGTTTTATTATTTTTAGTTTTTATTTTACAAATGTTTATGGATAGCTAAATCCATTATTCCAGTTCAAGGTTATTCAAAGTTTGATTCACCAAGAATTGTGAGACCTAATTAAATTTAATCATTTCTTTAATTATTCTCTATTTATATGTCTTTTGATTGTGAATTAAAGTTGTTATTTTGATTGATTAATTCAAAGTGCACGTTGTTTTAATTGTCAAAGTAATACTTAGCCAATTAGGAATCTAAATCCGTAATTGTTTAGGTTTTCTAATACAAGTGGCAAATAACATCGTTAATTATAGACTGATTTTTGACTCATGTTATGAAGATATATAACCTAACTTAAATAAATCACGCGTGTGAATTTGTTGGTTAGAATTGGTCGTCTCTCTAGAAATTAATGCTATTGGTAAATTAAATCCTACGATCGTATCTAGGGTTGTTTATTGATTAGGTAAATAATCAACGAACGTCTCTTGATTATCGATAAAGTAAGGAGAAATAGGTTGTTAGATCGTATCAATGACCATAACCAATTTAGAGAATGATTTAAGGATTTTATTTTTGCATCTATGATCAATTCCGTGAATCAATACTGAGATTATACCTTGGGCTGGATATTTGTTTAATTTGATATTTTCATTAATTTAATTCCGCAATTGTTTATTTATAATTTGATTTCACATTCAAAAATTCAAAACCCCCTTGTTTTTAATTCATTATTTTTAGTTTTCCCGAAGAATTAAATCTAACCAGTCCCTGTGGATTCGACCTTGCTTACCACTATTGCAATTTATTTTTATAAGAGCAAGAAAATATTATTATTTGTTGGATTCGACAGTTTCTCTACCTAGAATTTCGTCCAACACATCTTACCATATGTAGAGATAAGAATGAAAAATATTCTTGACCATATCAAGAAGATACTTACCATATCTTGGATAAGCTTGAGTATCAAGAATAAACACAAAATATTATCAAGAAATTTACCAAAATAACAAGATATTAAGATCAAGATTTTTGAGATCATGATCCTAACAAATCAATATTATACTCGGCCAATCAGAATATTTTAACATGACTTAAAATATAATCAAAATACCTATAAGTGATAAAGATATAATTTCAAGCCAAGTAAAATATTATCACAATTCTTATCACAAAAGATAAGTGATAGACTTCTACCATTATCACAATACTTATCATATAAGATAAGCAACAAACATTATCTGACACGATCCCAGTCGGGGAATCTCGTCGAACAATGCGGAATAACGAAATTAAAACCTAGGAAAGATCTAGATCAGATTTAAACACAAAAATAAGCAAGAATTAAAATACTGGAAAGATAAAATTGACGATAGGACCTTGACCCAAGATTCACGACGCAAAGATTGGCGATGCGAAATCGAGATCCAAGGTTTTCAAAACACCACAAAGACTTGTCAATTTCCTTGATAAGATTCTAATCAGAAACGCCACAAATATTCTCACGAATATTCGATAAGTTCAACGCCACAAATATTTTCACAATATTTGATAAGTCGGATTTGTTCTCGAAGAACACAAAAGGGACTCCTCAACCTTTCAATTGGAAAAAAACTCTCTCAATATTATTCATAAACTCAGACTAAACTGTTCTTCACAATCATGAAAAAGGAATATAAATAAGCAAAATGATCTAGCCGCTAATTTACTCAAAATAGAATTCTAATTAAACTAAAACACTAAATTAGGAAAATAACCTAAAAACCAAAAAGGAAATAAAATAATTGAAAATTCGAAAAATCTGACCGCTACTCAGTTACGACCGTGAAGAATTCTTTTACGGCCGTAAAGGCCTCTCTGATCCAAAACTGATTTATTAGTTACGGCCGTGAAATGCCCCTGCTTGAATGTTACGGCCGTAACTTCCAGGCTTACGGCCGTAAGCCTCGTTCTGCTAAAATTCATCTCCTTTCTTCGATAATTGATTATGGCCGTGATTGTAAGATTTACGGCTGTGAATATATGGGTTACGGCCGTGAAGGTCCTCCATTACGACCGTAATGGCTTTTTTGCCCAAATAACTTCGTTTTCTCGACTCGACTTGATCCGTCCCTCTTCTTGGCTCGACCCCAACATGGAACTTGCTCCGTTTTGCACGTAGATCATTGTCATATTGCCGATGGCTCGACTTCGCCCTTCGACGCCTGGTCCGGATCATATCATTATCTCAAAAATATTATCACAATATTTGTTGATCATTATCATAGAAGATAAGCAACAAATATTATCACAATATATAGGAGACAATATTACGTCCAAGAAATGTTTAAGTAATTTAATTAAACTTAATAAATTATTAAATAAAAATATTTAGTAATAAACTAAATTTATTAAATTACAAACATGTAGGAAAATAGAAAATGCCAATAAATATAACTTAAAATAAGTTAACAGCATGTTTTGAGTTTTAAATGTTATTGTAAAAATTGCAGTATATTTGGATTAAAAAATGTAAACAAGTATTAGTTGAATTATTCAGTTAGTACATGAACTCTTTAATTAATCCGCTTTTTTTGCTTTGTTAAGTATTCATCAAAGGGGGCACAATGTAGTTGGCTTAAGGTCTGTTACCCGGATTTGTATTTTGTTTGGGTTGACCCAAGCCATTTTTTTGAACCAATGGTTAAGATTTAATATTACTTGGTTCTTTGTAGTGGAAATTACGTTAGCGCCTATTTTTTCAACTTTCAAATTTTTATCTCGGATGAGCATCTTCAATACATTACGATTTGCCACTCTAGATACTACAATATCCAACTATCCATGGCTGAAAACCTGATTCTTCAAGTAGAGTCAAACATTAGAAAGAGATTGGCCCTGACTTTCGTTGATAGTCATAGCATATGTGTTAGTTAAACTACGGTATATACTTCCGTGTCGTACACTTAGTTCTTATATATCTCAACATTAGACTTCACTTCCATTATATTTTTCACCTCAAACGGCCCACTTGCAAAATCATCATTAATTGAGTAAACTGTCGATGTCAAGATTTGACTAATCCTCATTGTGCTTACATCCCTCCCTACCAACAACCTAAAAATATATAAAGCTTGTGAAAAAACTTGATTTATGGAACACTATGGCCAGTGGTGGATCCAGACGGTGGCGAGGTGGCGCGGTCGCGCTAGCTGGATTTCGCCAACCTTTCCCCCTCCCCCCCCGAATCTCATTTTCTTACGGATTAGCAACCCAGTTGAAAAAAGGAAGGAACGGAGGGTAAGATTTAGGAAGAAGGAGGAGGAATCGGAGAAGAGTGAGGAAGAGAGATCTGAAAATCATAAGAAGAAACACAAGAAAAATGGCAGCTCAATAATAAGGAAAAAGGAAGGAATGGAATGGAGAAGGAAGGAGAAGAAACTCGACTATGATGAAGAGGGATCTGGACCCAAACGAAATAAAATGGGTTTTTGGCAAAATGCCCAATTTCATAAAATAACTAATCCAATTAACTGAAGTTCCCAAACCGAATTTTGTTTTTTTTATTATTATTATTATTTAGATTGTGATAATTTTTGGAGTTTTTATTGACCTTTTAGAGGAAAAATAGGTTGGCTTGTTTGAGAATGTATTTATGTTGGATTAATTAGACTCTACATCCCTAAATAGTAGATTCCACAATTCATGAAGTCAATCAAATAATTCACTCTCTTCTAGAATCTGGTGTTTTTCTAAATTTTGGGAGTGAAATTCTGTAATATTATGAATAGTTTTAAAATTACGCATTTTTCAATTACTCCCCATTACAATTAGGTAGTTTCGTAGATTTCTCATTTATGTTTCTTTAGAAAATTTTCATTTAACTACTAGGAAATTATTAATTTGTTATAAACAAAGAATCCTTTTTTAAAAATTGATTTCGTGTTCGTATACTAGTGCCCAACATATTACATGATAACTACGTTTTATTGCATTTATATATTGATTGAAGGATTTTTAATATTATTTAACTTAATAATGATTCAAAATCTCGTCATCGCGGTCGTTGATCCATTGACGGTCGTTGGTCAACGGTCAAATGCCGCTCTAGCTGGACTAGATTCCTGGATTTGCCACTGATTATGGCATTGGTCCCAATACACGGTGCATAGTTTCCTAATGTAAATTATGAAAAACCTCTTTGATAACTTGTGACCGAAAATAAGTTGTGACTTATAAATTTGTAATTTTTGATCAGGAATTAAGTCATGACCAAATAATTTTATAATTTGTGACTAAGAAATCTCATAATTTGTGACTTATCAAAACTTGTGATTTATGACTGTAACCATAAATTTTATAATTGTGACCTTAACCTATTTTAATTAATTATTAATTAATAAAATATATTTGATTATACATTTTTTAATTAAAAACCTGATTTTTGAATTAAAACCTATAGTTTCTTAAATTTTAAATTACGTCTTCAAAGTCCTTATATATTTTTCCCTTGTTTGTATACCAATAGACGTGAGTTGGGGATGTGTAGATTCATTTTGGATTACTTTTTCTCCTTAAACAACTAGTATTATACCCATGTAATGCATGATATTTTATTAGGAACATAAGATCGTTAGGTCAGAAAGTACTAAAAATTTAGTACTAAATATAAAAAACAGAGTGAAAGAAAAAAAGTGGAATGCACTAAATTTATAAATTAATCATGAACCATCCTATTTATACATATTTGTTTACAACTTGGGTTACAAATTTAACAATTGACAGACATTCATTATTTTACCTATCATGTCATCTTTAAAATCAACAATCACAAACCCGTCAACACGTCAACTGGACAAAATATCTATAACACGTCATTTTCCATTAGTCATTTTAGTCTTAGTACATCCACTATAAATTATGAAAAACCTCTTTGAAAACTATGTTTCTAGTACGGTTTGTTCTGTTCCCGTCTTTATCGCAGATGAGCATCTTCAATACATTACGATTTGTCACTCTAGATAATGCAATATACAACTGTCCATGGCTGAAAACCTCCTTCTTCAAGTAGAGTCAAACATTAGATAGAGATTGACCCTGACTTTCATTGATAGTCATAGCATATGTGTTAGTTAAACTATGGTATATACTTCTGAGTCTTACACTTAGTTCTTATTTACCTCAACACTCGACTTCACTTACATTATAGTTTTCACCTCAGAAGGCCCATGTCACACTCCAGAAGTTCCTTATATATATGTGTGTTTGTGTGTGTGTGTGTGTGTGTGTGTGTTGCTTCTAGTAGCATAAAATTTAAACTGTTTTAAAGCATTTGTGAGCTACTAGTATCTTGCAGCGGACTTTAAAAATAATGATGCTTATGAAAACTTAAATTCTGGAATAATCCGGTTAAAACCTTTCAATTAATAAGTAGCACACAAAAATACATTTAAGAGAGCTTAAGGAGATGTAACCCTTACATACTTATAAAAACTCATCAAACTTTGCATATCAGACGTGATGTGAAATAGCTCAAAAAACCACCTTTGCATATTATATTTTCAAAATACATTTCGTGGTTTCTTTCTTACCTTGTCATCCCTAGTAGCAAAAAGGAGGGCACAAAAATCATACTAGCTTGTTTTTGGTAGCTACATACTTACTTACACTATTACATACCAAGGGTTCAAAAGATACATTTTCAGCATTATATTTTAATATATAAAGAGCAATACACCTAAAGACTCATAAGAGTAAGCGTCGTATAGGGGCACGGTCTCATAGACCTTTTCCCTCATGTAAATACCCGGCCAAAGAGAGTAGTGTGCCCAAACTTCATATCTAGTAACAATGTAGTACTCACACCCATATCATGACATCTCGCCTCAAGTGTCAACCATTGATGCGTGTCGCAATGCACCAAAATAATAAATAATTATCTTACTCGCAATTTATCAAATTTGATTGTAATACCGGAAGTAAGAGTCGATCCCACGAGGAACGAGAACTAAAGTAGTGCTTTGTCAATTAGAATAGATGGGGGGTTTTCGAGTTCAAGAATTGTAAATATCGTGAAAATAAAGTAAAAACGTAAATTAGATAAAATAAAAGTCAATTATTTGCAAACCCTAGTTCTCAGGTTCAGTTGTATTCTATCGCAATGTTATCACTTTCCAAGTAACGCGTGTTCAATTTCCCTTTTGATTTATCACCCGTAAATAGTTAATAAGCTCTAACTATTCCCATTCTCCCTTAATTGCATTTAATTAGAATAAACTCTCTAATCAAATATTAGCCATTGAATAACCTAAAACAAGCTCTTTAGATTTAAGACAACCACTATATATTGGTTGAGAAGAATTATGATGAATTAGATTATCAATCACACAAGCTCGTGACAATTAACCTAAGTTGGAATTCTTTATGAAAATATCAAATTTCCAAATGCTACTATGATTTGAATAAAAAGACGTTTACGGATCCAATCATTCAAAATAGCAAATCTCAATACAACACATTAAATGATAAGGCCTTAATCAAATAAAGAATTGCATTGATTGAATAAAAAACGCATAAGCATCCAACAAATCAAAGTAAAGAAATTAGAACAACGTTAATAGTTTGGAAAAGCAATAACAAATTGATATGAAATACAACTTCCCCTTCGAACTAGGTATGGAAGCTTAGCCGAGCATTGTCATGAAGAATTCTAAAATTTTCTTTCTTGATTCACCTTCTCGAGTTGCTTAATTTCCTTCCAACTCTTCAAGCAAGCCGCGCCTCTTCAAAATTAATAAAAGTCTCTTTTTCTTGTCATGAAATTCCCTTTTTATAGCCTCAATTTCGTGCCCTAGCTTTGGGACCAAGAAATTCCAGAATTATGGATAGAATTGAAATATGGAAATTTTTTTACTTGAATAGTTATGGCCGTAACATTTCCTTTACGGCCGTAATTGAGTTTCTGCATATTTTTCACAAATTGAAGTTACGGCCGTAACTTCTGATTTACGGCCGTAAAGATGTTTCTGCGCATTTTCACCTTTTGAGGGTTACGGCCGTAACATCTTTTCTGCTTATTTTTTTCCTGTTTCAACATGCGCTTACGGCCGTGATGATTTGTCTTGCGGCCGTAAATCTATTTGCACCTAAGTCCCCAAACTTCAGTTTTTAGTGCATTTTGGTCTTTTTTTTCTTCTTTTCTCCTCTTTTAGGACCCTATACAACATGAAACATAAAATGCATTAATAATACTTAGATAGAATCCCATTATGACTTATTCAAGGATATAAGTGCATAAAATAAACGTAAATATCACACTTATCAAATCCCCCCATACTTGAACCGTTGTTCGTCCTCGAACAAAGATTTGCAAAAAAAAAAAGAATAGGATTCAAACAATAGATTACAATTTAGAAACTTGAGGTTGCAACCCACTTTTCTTTAAAAAGAATGTTCCATTGCATGATCGGATTGTGTTAGTGTGTGCTAGAGATGCAACGCCCTTTATTTCCCAACCCAATCATGGCTCGTTATGGTTTATTTCCTTTCACCTCTCGTGTTCACTCACCTCCCAACCATTATTGAGTGACTACAAGGATAATAGTTCCGCCCAACTCTAGAAGAAATCAGGTTCGTAAATCGAGTTAATTATGATGTGAATTCAGTCAACTCAGTATCCCCGACCACATTCATAGCACCAACCCTAGACCAAGCAATTCAAACCACTCATAAGTAAATGTAATGGGTCTTAACACCTTCACAAGATATTTCTCTCTTCGTACAAAGTGTATAATGGTTAGAATTTTTGCTCAGCTCTCTGCATGGATAAGTCAGTACCACAGATTGCCTAAATGTCATAATCGGAGCCAACAATAACACAAGTGCAAAGCGGAGGTCTTTATTTGGTTGCAACGGGGCTTCAGGTCAGGTAGGGAAAAAGGATATATTTAGGCTGAGTCAGGAAGGAATTTCGCAAACTAAGTCAATTCAAAATAACATTACTTCCTTCTCCCTTAACATGATCTTTACTGTTTCTCGCTACCCAACTTTATTCACACTTGAATCTCTTCTTTTCTTTTCTCTCTTTTTTTTTCACAAGTTGAGTGTTTGACATCCTCAACTACTAATTTTCATGACTAACTTCCTTTTCATTGCTTTTTCTCTTTCGATTTTTTTTTTCGATTATAGACTGCAACTTTTTTTTTTTTTCAAAATCATTACGCAGTCATCAATTTGCAAAAGTTAGAATTACAATCCCCTGAATCCATTCCATTACACAACCATCGCCCAACACAAGATAACTATTTCAACTTCTTAGACTTAGACCATAGCACAATCCTCAATCAACAAAAGCTTGAGAATCCCTTCTCTATGGGTTCAAAACCGAGACAATGCGAAAGAAAGGATATTCGTGGCTTGTAGCGTGGCATAAAATTTCAAAGAAAGGTTAAGGCTCAAACGGGCTTCTAATGGTCCATGTAGCAAGGTGGGCTCTTTTAGCAAGTCAAATTTGGTTTAACCTATTGCCTTTGCTATAATTTGCACTTGAATCAAGAAGCTACAACGGTATACACAAGAAAGCACCTCCAAGCATAACCCAACCATGCAGGACACACATCAAAGAATTACGAGCTCATAAGTATTAAAAACAGCTCTTAGGCTCAAAAGTTCACAAATTATGGTTTTCATGTGTTTCTCTCATCCAATTATGAGTTATAGGCCATTGCTTGATCTTCATTCCAAATCTAAGTCCATTGGTCGAGGATAACGGTTAAAAGTATTCAAACCATCACTACTCACAAAAGTATAATAATTGGGACGTTCAGGGTTATATATGAAGGAATAATCTGTCTATTGTAGGTTGGGTTGACTAGGTTGTAGATATTTGACAATTTTACTTTTCGTTTCCAACCTATTTTTGAAGTTTTGGACGAGATGATCTCTATGTGCTCAATTTATCCAATTATGCAATGATTTTTCAAAAAAAAAAAAGATTGAACCAAAAGTGGGGTTGCTTCCTATCAAAGTATGGTTTAGGACCTAAGTAGCATAGATAGGTAGCAAAAGTAGATAACAAGATCAAAATGAATTTGAAAGATTCGATTACAGAGAGAAAATAAAGTAGATAAGCTTACAATCAAGTTAATCCCCCCCACACTTAGACAATACAATGTCCTCATTGAAAAGTAAAAATATAAAAGGGAAAAAGAGAGGAAACTCCCTCGGTCTATTGTGGAGGATGATCGTCTCGAGCTCTCTGCAATTGCCGAATCTCCTCCCGAATGGCTCTCTGCTCCTCCAGTAGAAGCTGCTGATCTTCTTGCATAGCATTCAGCTGGGTTTGGAAGGCTTACATCATTTCCAGCATCTGCAGCTCAAAAGGGGTAGGAGCGGTAGGCTGATGTGGCGCTTCCCGTGTTGCGGGCTCCTCGGCGCCTTGATCATCATCGGATTCCCCTGACTCATTATCCCCGTGACCCCGCTTCGCGATGATCTGCCTGCGAGCATTCTCCAAACTCGCCTTCGTGAGGCGATTCACATGCCCCAAAGTGTCGTCACTTACTGCAGCGGGAACTCTTTGAGCCCGGCATAAGGCGGTAATTAAACATGGGAACGGCATGCCTCGCTTTTGCGGTATCAAGCTGGCGTATGTGGATATCATATCATAGATGTGCTGCTCCAAGTCAAATTTGATTCCCATGGTGATGGCATAGTAGACCCCCCAAGTGGTGTTCCACCACCTCCTTATCAAATTTGATCCTTTTCCCCGCCACCCTGGTGTGGTGGTAGTCAAGTGATCCCTCGTCACCAATTTCTTTGTTGAACTGGGTGTAGAATTTGTAAACCAGCGGGGGGTTCCCAAAAGGCAAATCGCACGCGAATTTCACCCAACCAAATTCGACGAAGCGGGCCCAAAACAGTCGCGGGGCAATGATGGTGTCAGCGCTCCTCCATTCCTGAAAGTCTTCCGGGAGGAATATCCGTTACTTTATGCACAGCTTAGACTGACTCTTCTCCTGGCGGGGCTCAGATGAGGATTCCCCCGCCACTTGCTTTCCTTTCTTAGTCGGTGGAGCCATAGAAAATCCTGTAAAAGAAGCGAGGGAATTAGTCGAGAATCAAAGCAGCATGAAGAGCATAATGAACATGCATATGTGGCATGGGAAAAAGTAAAACATTCAACATAATGTGCAATCAACCGATTAAGCAGCAGGGGTTCGCATAAAAATAGGCGCAAGAGCCAGATCCTAATCATGCATTCCTAGATGACACACGCCAAATGTAAGGGTTATGCGATGTTCGTCAAAACCATGTGACAATTAGTGTTAGTAATAAACATCAATCCCATACATCATACTCTTCCTCAAATGAACCCTTATCATGGTGTCTATAAGATCACAATAGCCACAGAAGGAACATCAAGTCAACAAGGAATGAAATCAGCGAGTTCATGGTCATTGAAACAATTTGATAAGCATGTGGCATGCAATGGATAATAAGAGTTATGGGTGAGATAGGTGAGCCATGAAACATGCCCATAAAAACAAAAACATCCAAACAAGGCACCAGTTATCAAAAGAGAAGAAAAAATAATCAAGAAACCTATATCAATATACCATAACAAACGCCAAAAGGGAAAAAGAAAGAAAAACAAAAACATAAATAAAATACATACCCTGGAAGCTTTGTGAGGAAGAAATGTAGTGAAGGAGGTGAGGGGTGATTTAGAATAATTTTTCGTGGAAACAACGAAAGGGAGAGAGAAAAAAAATGGTAGGAAGAGAAATGTGGGAGAGAAATGGGGAGTTTATGCAGAATTTGGGAGAGAAATTGGGGGGGTTATGCGAGGGTTACGTGATTTTAAAATTTTGAAAAGCAGGATTTACGGCCGTAAAGAAGCGTATTATGGCCGTAATTCGCCCTCTGAAAAAAATAGAAAAAAAATAATTACGGCCGTAGGATGGTTATATACGGTCGTAAAGCCATGTCTTACGGCCGTAAGACAGCCTCTGAATTTATATATATATATATATATATATATTTTTTTTTTATTATATGAATGAACTGACTAAATAAACTAAAACTAACCAAAAATGAGAATACGAAAATAAAGAGTCGAGGAGAAAAAAAAACTCCCCTCTCGGGTTGCCTCCCGAGCAGCGCCGCTGTTTACTGTCGTTGGCTCGACTGAGTTCGTGTGGGACTACTGCCCTTTGTTGGTGTTTTCCAGTGTAATCACCTCCAAGTTCTCAGTGTGGAATCCCTCATAATACGACTTGAGACGGTTCCCATTGACCTTGAACTGTTTATCCGTACGCAAGCTCCTAATATCGACTGCACCATGGGGAGATACATTAGTAACAACAAAAGGACCAATCCAATGAGAACGAAGCTTACCTGGGTGTAATTTGAGCCGGGATTGAAACAGTAGCACTTTCTGGCCCTCACAGAAGCTCTTTCGAGAAATGCGTTGATCATGGAATGCTTTGGTTCGATCTTTATAGATCATTGCATTCTCGTAAGCCTCATTCCGTATTTCGTCCAATTCCTGCAATTGGAGCTTCCTATGATCTCCTACCGCGCCCCAATCCATATTACATTGCTTGATGGCCCAATAAGCTTTATGTTCGAGTTCCACCGGTAGGTGGCATGGTTTTCCAAATACCAATCGGTGTGGAGACATACCAATTGGTGTCTTGTAAGCGGTTCTGTAGGCCCATAAAGCATCATCGAGGCGAATGCTCCAATCCTTACTGTCCGGTCGAATTTTTTTTCTCTAGGATGGACTTCACCTCCCTATTGGAAATTTCTGCATGTCCACTAGCTTGGGGGTGATACGCGGTTCATACCCGGTGCATCACTCCATATTTCCGTAACAAGGCTTCAATGGTTCGGTTACAAAAGTGCGTCCCTCTGTCATTGATCATAGCTCGGGGTATTCCAAACCTGCTAAAAATTACAGCTTTTACAAAATCTGTAACCACTTTAGCGTCATTAGTACGGGTGGCCCTTGCCTCCACCCATTTTGAAACATAATCGACAGCTAAGAGAATGTAATTACAACCAAACGACGGGGGAAAGGGTCCCATGAAATCAATGCCCCAAACGTCAAAAACCTCACATACAATAATGGGGTTTTGAGGCATTTGATCTCGTTGGGATAAGTTACCTGGTCTTTGGAAATTATCGCAAGACTTAAAAAAGATGTATGCATCCTTGAAAATGGTCGGCCAAAAGAACCCACCCTCCAATACCTTTTGTGCCGTCCTTCTAGGTCCAAAATGGCCACCGCATGCGTATGAATGGCAAAAGGTGAGGATGGATTGATGTTTTGATTCCGGCACGCACCTTCGAATGATTTGGTCGGGGCATCTCTTCCACAGGTACGGGTCGTCCCAAATGTAATACTTAGCATCGCTTCTCATCTTATGCTTTCGTGCCTGCGAAAAACCAGTAGGAATCAGTTTAGCAGTCATGTAATTTACCAAATCAGCATACCATGGGGGATTTGCTTCGATGGCAAATAAACCCTCATCTGGGAAGGTGTCACGCAGAGGTAGGTCGTCCTCGGGCTTCACTACCCGGCTAAGATGGTCGGCAACTACATTTTCGGACCCCACCTTATCTCTGATCTCCAAGTCAAATTCTTGTAATAAAAGTATCCAGCGGATGATTCTAGGCTTAGCATCTTTTTTTACAAACAAGTGTCGTAAAGCTGCATGATCTGTAAAAACAATCACTTTAGAACCCAATAAATAAGGACGAAATTTTTCTAAAGCAAATACCACAGATAGAAGTTCCTTTTCAGTGGTGGTATAGTTGGCTTGGGCCTGATTCAGGGTTCGGGAGGCATAGTGAATCACATGGGCCGCTCTCCCAACCCGTTGTCCTAGGACTGCTCCCACTGCATAGTCACTGGCATCACACATTATTTCGAATGGAAGATCCCAGTTCGGCGGTTGAATGATCGGGGGTGTAGTTAGCCGCTCCTTTAGTTGGTTAAAGGCCTTTTTGCATAGATCGGTGAAGTTAAATGGAACATCATTTTGCAACAAATTGCACAATGGTGATGCAATTTTGGAAAAGTCCTTGATGAACTTGCGATAGAAACCTGCATGCCCAAGAAAAGATCGTATATCCCGTACATTGGCGGGGTAAGGTAATGCAGATATGAGGTCTACCTTAGCCTTATCAACTTCTATTCCCTTTTCCGACACTACATGACCTAACACAATTCCCTTATCCACCATAAAATGGCATTTTTCCCAATTTAAGACTAAGTTAGTGTCAATGCAACGTTTCAAAATTAATGAGAG
This sequence comes from Ligustrum vulgare, assembly GCA_963555705.1. Classification (NCBI taxonomy): domain Eukaryota; kingdom Viridiplantae; phylum Streptophyta; class Magnoliopsida; order Lamiales; family Oleaceae; genus Ligustrum; species Ligustrum vulgare. The sequence goes on along the minus strand of OY743168.1, from coordinate 56,859,092 downwards.
ATTATCCAAGCATGCATCAAATGAATCACCCCACACACTAAAATCGTCCATAAACACCTCTATAATTTGTCCTATGTATTCAGAAAAAATGCTCATCATACAACGTTGGAATGTTGCAGGAGCATTACACAAATCGAAGGGCATGCGTCTATATGCAAACGTGCCAAATGGACAAGTAAAAGTGGTTTTCTCCTGATCTTCTGGAGTTATGGCAATTTGAAAATAACTTGAGAAACCATCTAAAAAAACAATAATGGGAATGACCAGTTAATTTTTCTAACATTTGATCCATGAAGGGAAGGGGAAAATGATCCTTACGAGTGTCAGCGTTTACCTTCCTGTAGTCGATGCATACCCGGTATCCAGTTTGGACCCTAGTTGGTACAAGTTCTCCATCTTTGTTTTCCACCACCGTTACTCCGGATTTCTTTGGCACCACTTGGACTGGACTGATCCACTTGCTGTCTGAGATTGGGTAAATCATCCCTGCTCCTAGTAGTTTCAAAATCTCTTTCTTTACCACGTCCATCATTGCTGGGTTTAACCTTCGCTGGGCTTGTCTCGATGGTTGAGCTCCTTCCTCAAGCAATATTCGATGCATGCAGATTGACGGGCTAATTCCCTTGATATCCGCGATGGTCCAACCAATCGCTTCCTTGTGCTCCCGAAGGACCCGAACCAGTTTGTCTTCTTCTAATTTGGTGAGGTTGGATGAAACAATTACGGGCAGTGATTCTTCATCACCAAGAAACACATATTTCAGATGGGCGGGTAGAGATTTCATTTCCACCACTGGGGCCTACAAGATAGAAGGTAGCAATTTGTTAGGATAGTCTGTCAGTTGAATTGTTTTTACGGTGTACCTGCGTGGTGTGGGTCCCAGTGAATTAAGTGCAGTAATTCCATCCTGTAATTCCTTGCTTATACCCACGTCGCTATCATCATTTTGCCTTAGCGACTCCACGATAGCTGTTTCTAGCTCGTCCCTGCAATTTAACTTGAGAATTTTCTGCACAGCAGGGGTAATGTCATTAATAGAATAAGCAGGACATACATCATTTGGGTGTTTCATTGCATCGTAGATATTAAATTGCACTACCTCCCCATTGAATTCCATGGTCAACACCCCTTTTCTTACATCAATTATGGTTTTGGAGGTCCACAAGAATGGTCTTCCTAACAATATAGGGGTAGAATTAGGGGAGTGATCATCATTCATATCTAGTATGTAAAAGTCTTCCGGAAACACCAACCCTCCTACTTGCACTAAAACGTCCTCAACTACCCCGTCTGGATATGCATTGGAACGGTCGGCTAGTTGGATGATAACATCTGTTTTAGTCATTTTGGTGAGATTTAATGAAATGTAAGTGGATCTAGGCATTACGTTAATGGATGCTCCTAAATCTATTAGTGCATGATTTACCTTGGTGTTACCTATTTGACATGGCACAGTGAACATACCGGGATCCTTACCCTTTTGAGGAAATTTCCTTTGAAATAGGGCTGAAACGCTTTCCCCCATTCTTACCTTCTCGTTTCCCACCAGTTTCCGTTTGCTATTGCATAAATCCTTTAAAATTTTTGCATACCGGGGGACTTGCTTGATGGCCTCTAATAGCGGGATATTGATTTCAACCTTTCTGAACATCTCCAACATCTCCTTTTCTTTGCTTTCCTTGTTCGTCTTTGCCAACCTGCTAGGAAAAGGTGGAGGTGTTAGTTTAATATTTAAATGGGAGTCAGTTTTTACCTGAGGGTTTTGCGAAGCGTCGTTCCTCATCCCACTCCTTCCTTTTCATCTCCCTCCATTTCAGGTGCAGCTGGTTCCATCCTCGGACCCTCAATTTATTTTCCACTCCGGAGAGTTATGGCACTCACGTTTTTAGGATTTATCTCGGCCTGAGATGGCAATTTACCTCCGGATTGTGATTCCAACCTATTTATGGCATTGGCCATTTGGCTCATTTGATTTTCCAGGTTTTGAATGCTTGACTTGGTATCCTGTTGGAATTGCATCGTGTTAGTTTCCAATGTCTTAACCATATCTTCAAGAGACATACCTGAATTTTGATGTTTTTGTTGATATTGTCCCTGTGGTTGGAAAGTCCCTTGCTGCTGGAATTGTCCTTGTGGCTTGTTTGAAGTAAAACCCGGGGTTTTTTATTTCCGTAGCTCAGGTTGGGGTGATCTCTCCACCCGGGGTTGTACGTGTTCGAGTATGGGTTGTATTGCTGCCTTTGGAAAGGAAAACCTCCAGCAGCATTTACCTGTTCATTGTTTTCTTCTTGCAATACCGGACATGTATCTGTTAGATGTCCAAAGTTCAAACAAATTCCACAGGCCTTGGCTTGTTTCGAATTCCCTACAGCAAGTTGCTTAACAAGATTTGTTAGTTCATATAATTGACCTTCAATATTAGAACTACTCACCTCGTTTACTCGGCGGACTTGGGAGTCCCTACTCGAGTTGAATTGCTGAGTATTTTCCGCCATGTTAGATATTAAAGCCTGTGCTTGCTCTGGTGTCTTGTCCATTAGCGCACCTCCGCTTGCGGCGTCTATCATACTTATGTCCATTGGTGCTAGACCTTCGTAGAAGTATTGCACCAAAAGTTGCTCGCTAATCTGATGATGGGGGCAGCTGGAGATGAGCTTTTTGAAACGCTCACAATACTCATATAGCGTTTCATTTTTGTTCTGGCACACCCCACATATTTCTTTTTGGATGGTACCAGCCCTCGATGCAGGGAAGTATTTTTCCAAGAAGAGTCTTTTCATGTCGCTCCAAGTAATAACTGTTCCCGATGGTAGACAATAGAGCCAGTCGGTGGCGGCATCCTTCAATGAGAATGGGAAGGCTCTCATTTTTATTTGTTCATCGGTAATGCCCGTGGGCCTCATACTGTCGCAAACCACATGGAACTCCTTTAAGTGTCTATACGGATCTTCACCTGGGTTTCCTCGAAAAGTTGGTAATAGTGGATGAGCCCAGATTTAAGCTCGAAAGTTTTTCCTTCTTCCACCGTTGGAAACGTTATGCATAATGGCTGCTGAGCCACATCGGGGGTAACCAGTTGTTTAAGAGTCCTGTTGTTAGCTGCCATTTGTCGCGCTGCTCTTCTTTGCTGTCGAAAAGTCCTCTCAATTTCTGGGTCAAGATCCAAAATTTCACAATTAGTTGACCGAGTTTTAAGCATATAAGCAAAGAAGCACAAATATATATATATATATACTTTTTTTTGAAAAATTATATAAATAAAGTGAAAATAAAAATAAAATAAAATAAATGCAGAAAAATAAAATTCTAATTGATTAAACACTAAATTGGCTAACCGTTCCTCGGCAATAGCGCCAAAAATTTGATGCGTATCGCAATGCACCAAAATAATAAATAATTATCTTACTCGCAATTTATCAGATTTGATTGTAATACCGGAAGTAAGAGTCGATCCCACGAGGAACGGGAACTAAAGTAGTGCTTCGTCAATTAGAATAGATGGGGGGTTTTCGAGTTCAAGAATTGTAAATATCGTGAAAATAAAGTAAAAACGTAAATTAGATAAAATAAAAGTCAATTATTTGCAAATCCTAGTTCTCAGGTTCAGTTGTATTCTATCGCAATGTTATCACTTTCCAAGTAACGCGTGTTCAATTTCCCTTTTGATTTATCACCCGTAAATAGTTAATAAGCTCTAACTATTCCCATTCTCCCTTAATTGCATTTACTTAGAATAAGCTCTCTAATCAAACATTAGCCATTGAATAACCTAAAACAAGCTCTTTAGATTTAAGACAACCACTATATATTGGTTGAGAAGAATTATGATGAATTAGATTATCAATCACACAAGCTCGTGACAATTAACCTAAGTTGGAATTCTTTATGAAAATATTAAATTTCCAATTGCTACTATGATTTGAATAAAAAGACGTTTACGGATCCAATCATTCAAAATAGAAAATCTCAATACAACACATTAAATGATAAGGCCTTAATCAAATAAAGAATTGCATTGATTAAATCAAAAACGCATAAGAGTCCAACAAATCAAAGTAAAGAATTTAGAACAACGTTACTAGTTTGAAAAATTAATAACAAATTGATATGAAATACAACTTCCCCTTCGAACTAGGTATGGAAGCTTAGCCGAGCATAGTCATGAAGAATTCTAAAATTTTCTTTCTTGATTCACCTTCTCGAGTTGCTTAATTTCCTTCCAATTCTTCAAGCAAGCCACGCCTCTTCAAAATTAATAAAAGTCTCTTTTTCTTCTCATGAAATTCCCTTTTTATAGCCTCAATTTCGTGCCCTAACTTTGGGACCAAGAAATCCCAAAATTATGGAAAGAATTGAAATATGAAAATTTTTGACTTGAATAGTTACGGCCGTAATTGAGTTTCTGTATATTTTTCACAAATTGAAGTTACGGCCGTAACTTCTGATTTACGGCCGTAAAGATGTTTCTGCTCATTTTCACCTTTTGAGGGTTACAGCCGTAAGGATATGTCTTACGGCCGTAACATCTTTTCTGCTTATTTTTTTCCTGTTTCAACATGCGCTTACGGCCGTGATGATTTTTCTTGCGGCCGTAAATCTATTTGCACCTAAGTCCCCAAACTTCAGTTTTTAGTGCATTTTGGTCCTTTTTTTCTTCTTTTCTCCTCTTTTAGGATCCTATACAACATGAAACATAAAATGCATTAATAATACTTAGATAGAATCCCATTATGACTTATTCAAGGATATAAGTGCATAAAATAAACGTAAATATCACACTTATCAACCATCTCATACACATCACGAGTCATTACCTACAAGAAGTCATAAAACGACATATAAGGTTGTGAAGCTTAGTGAGCAAAGTATATGTAACAATTACATATAATAACAAGCAATTAAAGGGTAATGTGATAAAACTTTACCTCTGAACTTTGTATCCTATTTTTCATAGAATCATAGATATTACAAGTCAACATCACCACTCACCTTATCAAACATCTTCCAAGACATTTATGAATGTTAGAATCACTTTTAATAATAACATTTCACTACCACAATAGCACTTTATGCATTCATAATATTATTCACATGAAGATAAACTAAATTCGAGTGACATAGATTCTTACCTTCATATCAATTAGAACAAGAAATCTTCAAAAACAAAATTTCAATGAATGCTATGAAGTGCATAAATGACACGATTCTAAATTTTTCAAAATCTTTTCTTTCTTTCTCTTCTCTTTCTTTTGAAAAGTTTCAAGAATGCTTAATACAATATTTTTCTTTTCAAAAGATATCTTCTCTTCTCTTTTAGGAGCCGTTCCCATATTAAAATTATACACCATGCGCAAAAGTGCTTATATGAAGCATGAGGTAACATGAGAGATTTTTCACACTCACGAGTACGTCTACTCGACTTTCCTCTTTAGATCTCTTTGCTCACTATAACAAGATTTACGAGTTATCAATTTCCATGGGACTTACTCCCAAAGTTTCTTGCAACTTGAGCATATTAATAAACGTTAGATTCACGAGTTGATAGCTCGCGTGGGACTCAGTCCCATAAAGTCCTTTCATAAACTGGAACATTAATACGCAGGGACTTGCTCCCTAGGGCTTCTTATAGCCCATGACCTCCATAGGGACTTGCTCCCTAGGTGTATAATTAAAATAGGGACATCTTAACTTTTTTATGATCATTAAAATAAAATCATCTTTCTCTTAAACAATTGAATGATCATAAATGTGTATGATTTCATGGTGCTTATGAAACATCAAAAACGATGCAAGATTTAAGTAATCCATACACAACATACTATATGTGACTATATGCAAATAAGCATAGATGATCACTTAATGCATCTTTAAAAAAAAAAAAAACCTTCAGCTCATGTTATTAGTATCAACACGGTAGCATAGTCACACATCCCCTCTTAAGTTTTCACAACTTTGCATATAATCAACTATAAGCAAGTAAGGACATAGAGAGCACATTTATTTTCCCCAATTGCTTCTCCAATGATATTAACACTGTATACAAAATTCATATTCATCAACCCTTAACTACAATTTCATACATAGATTATCCCTTCAAAAAGGGCAAAATATATAGTAATTTGTGGCCATCTTTTCATAAATGAAATTTTGCACATAATGACCACTAAGCAAGGAACTCAAAAATAATAATATATTTTTCATTTACAAAATCACAACAATCTTATAGTATTAATAGCTTCAAAACCGTAACTTTCAAGGATCTCAATAATTATAAAACTCTTATTCTATATAGACCTTAAATTCTTCAAGAATTAGGCCATGAATTATTTCCTTAACAATTATTTAACTTAATTACTATAATTACCGTACTATTAGCTCTCGGTTTATGTCCAAGAATTTGTCCATATCCACAATTCAACATTTCAAGACACTATTATGATCGGATTATCCTACTTGTATATTTTCATCACCTCAAAAATTATTTTCATTATAAAATTTCCATTGTCATCCTAAAAATCATTTTTTACATGAACTAATCAGATTTTTAATTCCATTTCACATGCAAAAGTCATCTATAAAGTATGCTAGTATACGGGTGGATTGATGCAATAAAATTAATAAAGATCAATTATTTCATGTTCACAACCATCACAAAAATGATTATCCTCTACATACATGACATAGTTAACCAATTAAACATATAAGATACATATACATTACTCACAGTATTTCAAGCTTTCCTCTAAGATTTTGGACCTAAAAAATAAGATATTTCAAAGGGTTAAACATATTCAAATTCTACACAGTCTTTTTATTTAATGTCTAGAAAAAAAACGATCAAGAATTATTAATCAAAAAGTCGAATTAAGCTTACCAATAGCTCCCCCTTAAGAATTCATCATGTTTCATCTACGGTGAAGCTACCCGTAGCTTTAATTCCCATTTTTTCCCCTCTTTAATACAACTAAGTCATTCTCCTTATTTTCATAGTTTTCATCAGGGAGTAGGGAAAATATTTCTCTTATAAAATCCACAATTGTTAATCCCTCATGCATAGATTGATTGGAAGAGGTGATCCCCATAGAAATCATGTGTTAAAGTTTAATTCTTACTCTTGTTTTTCTCTCAGCCGAGCTTCCCTATTTGAATTCTAGTCGTGCGTGAGGTAAGGGTAGAGATGAGACAACTCTCTAATTTACAGGTGAGAGATGGGTTAAGGTTCGTTTGGCGGAAATTAAAAGCTCAATTCTTGCTTAATACGTATTCTATAAGGTATTTAATCAATATAACAGTTGATTATACATATATACACGCAAACATGTATCTTAGACACACCATATACGCCCTACAAGTAGCGCAACAGTTGGTGGTCTTCATTTTCCAAGTGGCGCACATGCGCTCTATTATGGAAAATGGCATGCAGAATTCTATTCCTAGATGCCCTCTTTTGGTCGACATTTGAAGGCTGAATTGAATTTCATTTCGAGTGTTCTTGGTACAGTTGTAAAGAGTGTATTTCAGGCTTCAAAAAGAGCATACATGCAAAAGAAATGAATAACTCTACAAGCTGGGGTGATCACTCAAAGTTGGCTACTCAACCGGGTTCCAACACTTACAAAAATTTCTGGGTTACTAAACTTTCTAAATCTGTCCGGTTAGCCTACTTCCAGCCCATATTTGAAGAGGTTCCTGAGTTCGATCAAGGTAAGACTGAACACCATGTTGTTCATGTAGTTGAGATCTATAGGATGATGTATCTCGAGATTTCTAAGGATAAACGTACGCAATTTACTATAGTCTCCAAGTAGCATACTTGATTAGTGGAAAAACTGCAAATACGACGAACTCTTTCAATTATTTGTGTTCAACACCCTATTTATGGAATTCCATTCAATTGAGTCCCCATGTTATTTTTAACTCCTTTTGGGAATCTCAAGGTCTCTAATCACCCATGATTAAGCATCTTCTAGGCAATATTTGAATTAGCGATAAAAATAAAGGTATGAAATTTTGGGGTGTTACAACCACTTGCAAAATCATCATTAATTGAGTAAGTCATCGATGTCGAGATTGGACTAATCCTCATTGTGCTTACATCCCTCCCTACCATCAACCTACAAATATATAAAGCTTGTGAACAAAATACACAGTGCACAATTTCCTAATGTAAATTATGATAAACCTCTTTGATAACTTGTAATAAAAAAAATAAGCAGTGACCTATAAATTTGTAATTTTTGATCGGGAATTAAGTCATGACCAAATAATTTTATAATTTGTAACCTATAAAATTTGTGATTTATGACTGTGACCATAAATTTTATAATTGTGAAATTAACATATTTTAATTAATTATTAATTCATTAAATATTTTTTATTACAAGTTTTTTAATTAAAAACATGGTTTTTTAATTAAAACCTAAAGTTGCTTAAATTCTAAATTATATCTTTACCTTATATATTTATTTTTCCCTTGTTTGTATACCAATACACGTGAGTCGAGGATGTGTAGATTCATTTTGGATGACTTTTTATCCTTAAACAACTAGTATTATACCCATGCGATCCCTAATATTTTATTAGGAACATAAGATCGTTAGGTCATAAAGTACTAAAGATTTAGTACTAAATATAAAATACAGAATGAAAGACACAAAGTGGAATGCATTGAAGTTATAAATTAATCATGAACCATGCTATTAGTACATATTTGTTTAGAGCTTGGGTTACTGAAAATTTAAAGTTGTCTAAATTTTATGTTTAACCAAACAGACTGTCACAGATATTTCTGGACAGTAACAAATTAATAGAAACGTCAAATTTTGTTTAGTGCAGATCCAGATGAATCCTGGTGACCCAGATTCGTCTAGATATTAATTCGTGAACAGATTAACTAAATAATGCAGAATTGTAAAGCAAACAAGAACACAATATTTGAGCTTAACGTGGGAAAACCCCTAACAGGGAAAACCCACATGCCCGTACCCTGCGAAAAAAAATTAATCACTATATAAGAAAATGTTTTACACAGATTAATCTAAGTTACAGGATAAATCTACGCATAAACTTATCAAACACCCCAGAATTAAATCACTTCCTGATCCTTCTATGACGTGTAATATGAGCTAGCGTCCCACCACTCTTCAGTAGCTTTATTTGAAACTGCAACAATCTTCAGCAACACGAACTCTCGTTCGATCTCGATCCAAACCTCCCATTTGATCTTCAGGCTGAAGGACTTTTCTTCTCTTAGTGATTGATAAACTCCTCCCGATACATGATTTACAAATCGATTTTTGGCATGAAAGAATAAGCTCTATATCTCTAGATTATTCATGCACATCGAGAAGTCACACAATGAAGAAGCCGTATATATATTTTGTACCACACGAATTTTAGCTTCTCTGACTTCTTAGATATAACGTCCCATTTTCTCTAATTTAAATGCAATTGGATTACTTGACCATCAAGAATCCTTGTTGCATTCAATCTTGATTTCCTGCAAGATAATCAAGAATAAGATAATTAGAAATAATGGTAAGATAATCATAAATCTTTCCATAAGCGAAGATAAGGTAAGATATACTTATTGGTTATGGAATAAAAGATCTTACCATATGAAGTGATAATCATTACCAAGGATCAAGATACTTTGCCATATCAAGTAAGAGATCTTACCATTTTTATTATGCTCGGCCATTAAGAGATTTTCGGTCAATCACAATATTCCTTGATGTAATCTTACCATAAGAGATAACTTTAGATACCAAGAATCAAATTATCAACATATTCGACCTAATCACAAGATATACCCGTCAATGATAAACTTGGATATCAAGGAATAAATCATCAAGATACTCGGCATCAAGATTTTCGGTCAATCAATATATTCTTACAACTTGAATCCTTATCAAGAGTGATAAACGATAGAATTCTAGTACAAGAATATAATTATCACAATATTTCTTGAACATTATCATAAAAGATAAGCAACAGACATTATCTCAAAAATATTATCATAATATTTCTTGATCATTATCATATAATAAAAGCAACAAACATTATTACAATATATAGGAGATAAAGACAATATTACGTCCAAGAAATATTTAAGTAATTTAATTAAACTTAATAAATTACTAAATAAAAATATTTAGTAATAAAAAAAATTTATCAAATTACAAACCTATAGAAAAATAGAAAATGCCAATAAACATAACTTAAAATAAGTTAACAATCTCCCCCTTTGGCTTTTTCTATTTTTTCAAAACATAATCATCTTTTCATAAACACGAGTAGAAGTAAATAAAGCTCCCCCAACGACCCCTCTAACATAGGATTCATGAAAACATGCAAAATAGATTTTTCTTCTACTTGCTCAATTCTGCCATCCTGTCCAGTCGATTCAGGTTGGTCAGATCTATCTACAGGTCTCTAGACACCCAAATATATGATTTTTGAGAATCAGCATAGGCACCAGTCAACCAAAACTTTAAAATTGAAAGGTGTAAGCGTACCTTTGGTAGTCTGCATAAGGCTACTAACAAATGATGAATGAACATACCTGGATCCACCTAGTGTAGTTTATTCATCTACCCTTGTACTCAGTTTCCATTTTTTTTTTTTTTGTAGTTACTGTGTTATTCACCTTTTTCTGTTCTTTCAGTCTAACCTAGCAGTCTCTTCTTCTTCTTCAAATTTTATAGCATCATCCTTATTTTTAGGCCCTTCTCTCATCAAATTCATTCTCACTTCCAGACCTCTCTTACTCATCAAACTCATCATCTCCTTCAGATTCCTCTACTTTCTCTTCTTCAGCCTCTGACTCTGAATCACCAGATTCATCTGATGTACCTATGTCCGGGTCAGATTCATCTACGTCTTCTGCCAATTCATTTTTCAGATTTACCTTCTTCCACATCTTTTGGCATCTCTCCCTTTATTTCAGACTATTTGCTCGAAATTTCTCCTTGTGGCTTGGTGGTGGAGTCGCCTTGGCTTGGTTAAGGCATAGGTGGAGATTGGATATTAAGGTGATTTAAGAGAATTTTTGTGAATTTAGGTTTTTCAAATATGGAGAGAGGAAATCGAGATTTGAGAAAAGGTATTTGAGGAATTTGAGTACAAATAAAATTAAAGAGATTTTGTTTTAATTTCATTACTTGTGGATACATATGGCAGTATACAGTCCACCACGTACATGATTAAGTTGATTAATGTGCATGTGTGATCTGAGCAACCCTTATTCATCCACATACTGTCAAAAATCATATGATTGCCTTGACTTCTTGATTTGTCACCGTAGTGCACAATAAGACCGATCAATATCTATAAAAAATGCATTTTCTCAAATCCGGCTTACCGACTTTTTCAATATTATGGCAATGTCTTTTGGAGGTGGAAACAGCTTCACACAATCCCCAGAAGTTGTCTTACAATATGTTCCCATTTAGATTAGAAGACGGGTATGAACTTGACTTGAATTGGTGGATTCACACAATCCGCAGAAGTTATCTTACTAGATTTCCCCTTTCTTCTATGATATTTCCGTATTTACCTCAAATCATCTTGACTTGGATAGGCAGCCTTCTTTTCCACAGGCCCTGCCCTTGAATAATAAGAAAAATACGTGCAATGCTAAAAGCAAGATTCAGATCATAAGTCTACACACAGAATATGAAATCTCATCCAGTATTTCAGACTTACCTTCTTCCACATCTGTTGGCATCTCTCCCTTTATTTCAGACTATTTGCTCGAAATTTCTCCTTGTGGCTTGGTGGTGGAGTCACCTTGGATTGATTAATGTATAGGTGGAGATTGGATATTAAGGTGATTTAAGAGAATTTTTGTGAATTTAGGTTTTTCAAATATGGAGAGAGGAAATCGAGATTTGAGAAAAGGTATTTGAGGAATTTGAGTACAAATAAAATTCAAGAGATTTTGTTTTAATTTCATTACTTGTGGATAAAGATATCTCTTGAGAATCTTAGTTCTTGCCAATTTCCTTTCCAAAAAAAAAGGTGATAAACATGGAAACAAGATAAATCAAGAATTAGGTAACAAATAAATTACCAAAATTGAGCTCCACAATTTACTGACTTATTCTGCAAGATTCACGCACATTAGCCCACAATATACTGCTTTAAATGAGATTTTTCCAAAAAAAAATATCTAAAATACATGAATGAAAAATCTAGATGCATCTGGGTATCAGAGACACGTCTGAGCACTGTAGACATCTGTCGAGGTAGATACATCTGGCAATATATAGTCCACCACGTACATGATTAAGTTGATTAAAGTGCATGTGTGATCTGAGCAACCCTTAATCATCCACATACCTATAAAAAATGCATTTTCTCAAATCCGGCTTACCGAATTTTTCAATATTATGGCAATGTCGTTTGGAGGTGGAAACGGATTCACACAATCCCAGAAGTTGTCTTACAATATATTCCCCTTTAGATTATAAGACGGGTATGAACTTGACTTGGATTGGTAGATTCACACAATCCCCAGAAGTTATCTTACTAGATTTTCCCCTTTCTTCTATGATATTTCTGTATTTACCTCAAATCATCTTGGCTTGGATAGGCAGCCTTCTTTTCCACTGGCCCCGCCTTTGAATAATAAGAAAAATGCGTGCAATGCTAAAATCAAGATTCAGATCATAGGTCTACACACAGAATATGAAATTTCATCCAGTAACAATCATATAACTTAGACAGCAATGACTTATCCTTTGGATTGTCCAGATTTGAGTGCTAGTTAGATTCATCCGGAGACATATTGACTGCCTTTAGCCAGACGTATCTGTCTCGTTATCAGCCTCAAGCACTCAGATATATCTGTAAGCAAAAACATGATCTACATAGTATAAGAATAGGATACATTAACCCAAATGCATGCAATGCAAAAAAGAAAAAAATGCGTTTTTTTTTAAATATGCATGTTCCTATTCAGGTGGAGGTGATATTACAATTTTTTTCCTAAGGTTTTCAAATTTGACAGTATCGAGGGCCTTAGTGAACAAATCTGTCAGCTGTAGATCGGTCTGTATGTGCTCCAGATTGATAATCTTTTGTTCCACCAATTCTCTGATGAAGTGGTGTTTGATGTCAATGTATTTTGTTCTGAAGTGCTGGACAGGATTTTTTAAGATGTTGATGGCACTGGTGTTATTACAGTACATAGTGGCTTGTTCTGTACATATTCCATCTTTCAACGTTCGTTTCATCCAATGGAGCTGTGTACAGAAACTACCGGCTGCAATATACTCTGCTTCGACTATGGAAAGGGACACTGAATTTTGTTTTCTGCTTAGCCATGCCACCAAGTTGTTTCTAATGTAAAAACAGACTCCAGATGTACTCTTTCGATCATAAACATTCACAGCCCAATCTGCATCTGAATAACCTACAAGATGAGTAGTGTCTCTAGAAAACCAAATTCCATAATTCAATGTAGCACTTACATATCTAATGATTCTTTTCACAGCAGCAACATGAGACTCCTTAGGTTTTACCCGATATCTTCCACAAACCCCAACACTGAAGGATATGTCTGGCCTACTGGCCGTAAGGTACATAAGACTTCCAATCATGCTTCTGTAGATGGATAGATCTACATCCTTACCACTATCATCCTTCAAAAGTTTCAATGTAGGTGCCATGGGAGTTTTCATGGCTTTGTATCTTCAAGTCCCAATTTCTTCACCAGATTTTTTGCATACTTTACTTGAGATATGAATTTGCCGGATTCATCTTGCTGTACCTATAAGCAGGGGCGGATCCAGCACGGCCGAGCGAGGCCGCTCGCCCGTGCTGGATCTGCCCGAAAAAAAATTTTAGTAGGAATTTTTGGGTTTTTTTGAAAAATATAGCTATTTTACTGAAGGCCGCCCGTGCTGAAATTTTTTTATCAGTATTCGCCCGTGCTGAACATATATTCTAGATCCTCCACTGCCTGTAAGCCAAGGAAAAATGTTAGTTCACAGATCATACTCATTTCAAATTCTCTTTGCATTGTATTTATGAATTCATCAATTTTGGACTTAGATGTAGACCCAAATACAATATCATCAACATATATTTGAGCTACAGTTAGTCCGAGATTCAGACGCTTAATGAAAAGAGTTTTATCAGTTCCTCCCCTTTTGTATCATTTACTTAGCAAGAATGATGTGATCCTTTCATACCAAGCTCTAGGGGCTTGTTTCAACCCATATAAAGCCTTTTTGAGTCTAAAAACATAGACTGAGTGAAATGGATCTGTGAATCCTTGGGGCTGCTCCACATAAGCTTCCTCATTGAGTACACCATTTAGGAATGCACTTTTGACATCCATCTGGTACAGTCTGAAATTGATGTAGCAAGACACAGCTTGCAACAGCCTGATAGATTCCAGTCTGGCTACTGGAACAAATGTTTCGTCAAAGTCTATCCCTTTAATTTGGGTATAGCCTTGAGCAACAAGTCTGGCTGTATTTATAACCACATTTCCTTGTTCATTTGATTCGTTCTTCAAGACCCATTTGGTTCCAATTACATTACCTTCTTTAGGACGTGGTACCAACTCCCAGACGTTGTTTCTTTCAAATTGGTTGAGCTCCTCTTGCATAGTCTGTACCCAGTGTTCGTCTGTCAAGGCTTCCTTGACATTTTTTAGTTCAATTTGTGATATGACTGATGTTTCCCATATCAGCAGCAAATTTTCTTCTGGTTACATTTCTTTTAGACAGATCAGTAAGAATGTTTTCAAGTGGATGAGCATTTTGAATTCTAGCAGATGGTCTGTTCAACACTTTTGGTTCTGCAACATCAGGTGTATCTGGGTAGTCAGATGCTTCTGGAAAGGCGGATGTATCTGCATAACCAGATTCATCTGTGCCACATTCTTCAGTATTATTCTGACTTTCTGCTAGGTGTGGTTTCTCTTCGGTTTCATCTTGCTGTTTTGGTGGAATCTCCAACTAATCATTCTCTAATTCCTGCAAGTTAGAATTCAGACCATTAGTATCATCCACTTTCACATTAACTGACTCAAGAACGGTTTGGGTTCTAAGATTGTAAACTCTATAGCCCCTACTATTTTCAGCATAACCCAAAAATATTCCTTCATCAGATTTTGAGTCAAATTTTTCTATATCTTCCCTATCTTTTAGAACGTAACATTTACTTCCAAAAGTATGAAAATAATCAACCCAAGATTTTCTACCCTTCCAGATTTCATAGGGAGTTTGATTTGTTCTTGTTCTAAGAATGAGTCTATTGATAATGTAACAAGCAGTATTTATGGCTTTAGCCCAAAATTTTGCAGGTAATTTGTTGCTGTTTAGCATGACATGAGCCATCACTTGTAGAGTTCTATTTTTCGTTTCTACCACTCCATTCTGTTGAGGAGTTTTCGAGGGTGAGAACTCATGCTTGATTCCATATTGGATACAAAAATCAGCAAAGTCAGAGTTTTCAAACTCTTTTCCATGATCGCTTCTGATCCTTTTGACTCTTACCTGTTCGTCAGCCTTTCCATTACTCAATTTCTGAAACAGATTAGCAAAATTGTCAAAGGTATCAGATTTATCACTAATAAACATGATCCAGGTGTATCTGGAGAAATCAACAACACATACATAAATATACATCTTGCCACCAATACTTTCTTTTTGAATAGGACCCATCAGATCCATGTGAATTAATTCAAGTATATGAGAGGTATTAATAAATGTACCTGATTTGTGTTGACTTTTGATTTGCTTACCCTTTTGACTGTCACTGCAGATTCCATCTGGAATGTTTTTTATGCTAGGCAAGCTTCTCACAACTTGTAATCTGGTCAACTTCATGAGATCATGGTAGTTTAGATGTCCTAATCTGTTATGCCACAGTTTCTCATTTTTGGTGGTCTTCATTTTCCAAGTGGCGCACATGCGCAATATTATGGAAAATGGCATGCAGAATTCTATTACTAGATGCCCTCTTTTGGTCGGCATTTGAAGGCTGAATTGAATTCCATTTCGAGTGTTCTTGGTACAGTTGTAAAAAGTGTATTTCAGGCTTCAAAAAGAGCATACATGCAAAAGAAACGAATAACTCTACAAGCTGGGATGATCGCTCAAAGTTGGCCACTCAACCGAGTTCCAACACTTAGAAAAATTTCTGGGTTACTATACTTTCTAAATCTGTCCAGTTAGCCTACTTCCAGCCCATATTTGAAGAGGTTTCTGAGTTCGATCAAGGTAAGACTGAACACCACATTGTTCGTTGAGATCTATAGGATGATGTATCTCACGATTTCTAAGGATAAACGTACGCAATTTCCTATAGTCTCCAAGTAACATACTTGATTAGTGGCAAAACTGTAAATACGATGAACTCTTTCAATAATTTCTGTTCAACACCCTATTTATGGCATTCCATTCAATTGAGTCCCCATGTTATTTTTAACTCCTTTTGGGAATCTCAATGTCTCTAATCACCCATGATTAAGCATCTTCTACGCAATATTTGAATTAACGATAAAAATAAAGGTATGAAAATTTTGAGGTGTTACAGCCACTTGCAAAATCATCATTAATTGAGTAAGTCGTCGATGTCGAGATTGGACTAATCCTCATTGTGCTTACTAGACCCAGAACGTGACATGTGTCGATGGCAGGTGCTAGCTAGAAATTGGACACACCATCAAGGCAACTTGACTTTTTTTATCTTTCAAGATCTCTCTTAAAATAATTATAATCCCATATGAATTTCTAAAATTTTTGACAAAGTATCCTTTATAATATCGACATAACCAACCTATAATACAACGACAAATCCTCAAACAACTATGCATAAATATTTATATCACTTCCTAAATCTCCAAGCATGGTAATTGATGTAATAAAATATCTAAAAAAAATTAGTCGACTCCTTTACACACACACACACACACACACACACACAACCCAAATAAATATAAAACTATGAAAAGTAGTGAACTCATGAGCTTAGACACACGGACATATACTTAATCAAATAAATCTTATAATCTCATTACATTTGTGGCATGGCTGGTCATATCAACAGGCTCCAATTTCTTCTTAACTCAAATTCACCTGCATCCTAAACAATATATGAACTTTTAACTCAGTGAGTGGATAATTTGAAAGTAAGTAAAATTTTCTAATTAACACATATTTACTTAAAACTCGTATTTAATCTATTATTATTGTAGAAATTTATAAATTTTGATAATTACTTTTAAGACTTGAAGCATCCTGGAATCATAAAATCCCTTATTCTTTATTCTAAATGAGTACGTGTAAAGCATAAGGAATATATGTAATCTGATATCATGAAAAATCAGAATAAATAGTCATTGCATTATACTACAAGCTAAAATCTTTATTTTTTAAACTGAAGAAAATGAATTCTATTATCTGAAATCTGTTAAACTGAAATTTGATAAACTGAAGTCTAGTCTTTGAAAACTAATAAACTGTAATAATACTAAAAATTACACCAAAATGTACCTAATGAATAGCCTTACTCATGTACAGAGAAATCTCGATATACAACGCCAAGCCATTCAAATATGATAAGTTGATAATCTCATAATCTATGTCATATGCGAATAGATTGTCCCAAAGGCTAAAGCACCCAGCACACGGTCCAAATCCTATGTGTGTACAAAAGTAGGTCCTGAAGATCTCTGATAATCTGATAATTTGGTCATACACTATGGAAACGAGTTCTCATCCATGCAGAGCGGATAAAATAACATATATGATCATACACTGTGAAAAAGAATGCACATCATTGCAGAGCGAGTAAAATAATATATTTGGTCATACACCGTGTAAACAAATTCATATCAGTGCAGAGTGGGGTAAAATAAAATTAATTGAATCAAGCAACCAACACAATCAATTGATATGTTGACCTCTTGATCACAATAAAAGTAAATCTCACCCAAGAATTGAACAAACAAGATGAACTCGCAAGTTCGAATTTTATTCAATGAAGAATAAAGGTTGTGAAAGCAATTTAGCCTCTCAATTATAATATCAAAGTTGTGTCCTGAATAATGAAAATTACATCCCTATATATAGGGTCAAAACTAGGTTAAAGAGTTCTAATTAAATAAGGAAACAACTACCCAAAATTATGGAAATAAAATAAACCTAAATTTAAGCGTAATCGGTTTTACGGCCGTGACTGATTTTCTTACGGCCGTAACCCTGTTTCTGAATCACTCTTACGGTCGTGACAATTGGACTTACGGCCGTAAGTCCAAAACATACGAATTCCAATTTTAAGCAGTAACTCCCTTACGGCCGTGATATTAACCTTTACGGCCGTAAACCTTAATTTATTCAAAAATTCAGTTTTAAGCAGAACGTTGATTACGGCCGTGAGAATGTTGAATTACGGCCGTAATTCCCAAATTTTGGCAATCTTCTTCGACGGCTTGGATGAGGTTGATCCACTCGTCGTTTTGGCTCGGCCCCAACATGAAACTTGCTTCTTTCGATGACACGAACATTGTTTTGGCCATTGTTTCTTGAACTAACTTATCCATTGCTTCCTTGGCCCTCTTTGCTTGCAATCGAGTCATCGGTCCTCCTTTGATCTTCAACGGATCTTTGTGCGGGCTTGTATCCGTGGTCTGGATCACATCATCCCCTCCCTCTTCAAAAGGATTCGACCTCGAATCTGTACCTGCATCAAACGGAGATAGATCAGAAACATTAAATGAAGCCGAAACATTATACTCACCAGGAAGATCGAGTCTATAGGCATTGTTGTTGATCCTTTCAATCACTTGGAATGGACCATCGCCCCGCGGTTGTAACTTTGACTTGCGTTGTTCTGGAAACCGCTCCTTTCTCAAATGAACCCAAACCCAATCACCGGGTTCAAAAATGATGCCCTTTCTTCCTTTGTTGGCCTGCGAAGCATAATGTTCATTTTTCTTTTCAATCGCCAACCTCACCTTGTCGTGGAGTGCTTTAACCATCTCAGCCTTTTTCTTTCCATCTAAACTACTACGTTCATTCACAGGTAAAGGAATTAAATCCAATGGTGTTAGCGGATTAAAACCATAAACAATTTCAAATGGCGAACACGAAGTAGTAGAATGTATAGCTCTATTATATGCAAATTCAATAAATGGTAAACACTCTTCCCAATTTTTCAGATTTTTATTGATTATGGTGCGCAATAATTGGATCATTTTCCTATTTACTACCTCGGTCTGTCCATCGGTCTGTGGGTGACAAGTTGTAGAAAAAAGTAATTTTGTTCCTAATTTGTTCCACAAGACTCTCCAAAAATGACTAAGGAATTTAACATCTCTATCCGAGACAATACTTTTAGGAACCCCATGTAAGCGCACGACTTCTCGAAAGAAAATTTCAGCTATGTTAGTAGCGTTATCAGTTTTGTGGCATGGTATGAAATGTGCCATTTTACTAAAACGATCTACTACCAAAAAAATTGAATCTCTCCCCTTCTTAGTCCTAGGTAATCCCAAAACAAAATCCATAGAGATATCGACCCAAGGCTCACTAGGGACGGGCAAAGGCATATATAATCCATGGGGTTTAATCTTAGATTTAGCCTTCTTACAATTAATGCATCTATTACAAACCCGAACCACATCAATTTTCATTTTAGGCCAATAGAAATGTTCACTTAGGATTTCAATGGTCTTTTTAATCCCAAAATGACCCATTAGACCTCCACTATGGGCCTCCCTCACAAGTAATTCTCTCATTGAACACCTAGGGACACACAATTTATTTTCTCGAAATAAATAATCATCATGTTTAAAGAACCTATCCACAGCCCCTTTACCACATGACTCATAAATATTAGAAAAGTCCAGGTCATTAGCATACATGTCCTTAATGTATTCAAATCCAAGCAATTTCGAATTTAAAGAATTTAAAAGAACATACCTTCGAGACAATGCGTCTGCCACCACATTTTCCTTACCTTTTTTGTACCGGATGACATAGGGAAATGTTTCGATGAACTCTACCCACCTTGCATGTCTCTTACTCAGTTTAGCTTGACCCCTCAAATGTTTCAAGGATTCATGATCAGTGTATATCACGAACTCCCGTGGCCACAAGTAATGTTGCCATGTTTCCAAAGCGCGCACAAGTGAGCATAACTCCTTGTCATATGTGGGATAATTAAGTGCAGCCCCTTTTAGTTTTTCACTAAAATAGGCGATTGGCCTTTGATCCTGCATTAAAACAGCTCCAATGCCTAGCCCTGAGGCATCACATTCAATCTCAAAAGCTTTGTCAAAGTTAGGAAGTGATAAAACCGGTGCTTCACATAACATATTTTTGATAGTATCAAATGCATGCTCCTGTTCTACACCCCATTTAAACCCTACACTCTTTTTGACAATTTCTGTGAGTGGTGCAGCAATCGTGCTAAAATTTTTAACAAAGCGCCTATAAAAACTAGCCAAGCCATGAAAACTCCTAACCTCAGTTATGCTTTTAGGTGTTGGCCATTCTTTAATAGCTTTGATTTTCTCTTCATCTACTTCTATCCCTTTAGTACTAACCACATAGCCAAGAAACACAACTTTTTCCATGCAAAAATCACACTTTTTAAAATTAGCAAAAAGTTGCTCTTGTCTTAAAACCACAAGCACACACCTAATATGCTCCACATGCTCATTCAAAGTTTTACTATATATCAAGATATCATCGAAGTAAACTACAACGAATTTACCTATAAATGCACGTAAAACATGATTCATTAAACGCATAAAGGTGCTAGGTGCATTAGTAAGTCCAAAAGGCATTACTAACCATTCATACAAGCCATACTTAGTTTTAAAAGCAGTTTTCCACTCATCTCCTTCTTTCATTCGAATTTGATGATAACCACTCTTAAGGTCAATTTTACTAAATATGCTAGAGCCATACAATTCATCCAACATATCATCTAACCTAGGAATAGGATGACGATACTTTACCGTTATGTTGTTGATGGCCCTACAATCAACACACATTCTCCACGTCCCGTCCTTCTTCGGTACAAGTAACACAGGTACGGCACATGGGCTCATGCTTTCCCTTATGTATCCCTTACTCATTAACTCCTCCACTTGCTTTTGAAGCTCCTTCGTCTCCTCGGGATTACTCCTATAAGCTGGACGGTTTGGAATGACTGCTCCAGGTATAAAATCAATCTGATGCTCAATACCACGAATGGGTGGCAACCCACTAGGTATATCCTCCGGAAATACATCGTCAAATTCCTGCAATAAAGAAATAGCCAAACCAGGGAGGGATTTGTTAGTTTCATCAAAGGCAAGGAATGAATCCTTGTACAATAAAAGGACCATTGGTCGTTTTTCCATAAATGCTTTTTTGATTTCACTCCTTTTTGCGTAGAAACTCATTTTTCTTTCTTTTCTGGCACTCTTCGCTCCCTCTCCTTTTTCTAAGGTATGTACCCCAACACTCTTTTTTTCTCTCGCCTCTCCTTTTTCTGGAGTCGTGGCTCCAACTCTCTTTTCCTCTCCTTTTTCTGAGGTCGTGGCCTCAACTCTCTTTCTCTCATTTTCCTTTACTCTTTTTTCTTCATCATTTTTCAGTTTTATTTGATCTTCATACACTTGTGACGGTGTCAATGGTGCAAGTGTAATGGTTTTTCCCCCTTTGGTAAAGCTATACCTATTTTTATACCCATCATGCGTGACCTTCCTATCATACTGCCAAGGTCTACCCAACAAAATGTGCCCGGCATGCATAGGTACCACATCACACATAACTTCATCCACATAGCTACCAATAGAAAAATTCACCAACACCCTCCTATTCACCTTAATTTCTCCACTATCATTTAACCATTGAAGCCTATAAGGTTTAGGGTGTTTTAACAAAGGTAATCCTAATTTTTCAACAAGTATAGTACTAGCGACGTTAGTGCAACTACCGCCATCAATAATCATACTACATACCTTGTTATTAATGCGACATCGAGTATGAAATATGTTCTCCCGTTGTTGTTCCAAATCATCCGTGTGGATTTGGGCACTAAGGGCTCGCCTTGCCACTAATAACTCGCCATGCTCCCCGGATAACACATCTTCATCCTCACATATTTCCTCCAACGCTGGCATATCGCTATAATCCTCTTCCTCACTATCACTCTCCATAGTTCCATCCTTTCGCAAAAGTACCACTCGCCTATTAGGACATTGAGACGCCACATGTCCTCTCCCCAAACATTTGAAGCATTGAATGTCTCTACTCCTAGACGGTTGAGGTTCCCCTTTAGGTACGAATTTATTAGCTTGTTCCTCCTTCCCTTTTGGTGCCTCAAACTTTCCTTTTGGTGCTTCAAACTTTCCTTTAGAAACAGCCCCTTCTCCTTTACCTTCCCACTTCGGCTTCCAAGAAGAATTAGTACCCGATTGATACCTTGCTGTCCCCTTCTTCTTCAATTGCTTCTCGACCTTTATAGCCATGTGCAACATATCCTCCATCTCCAAGTAATGTTGTAGTTCAACCACATTAGCTATATCCCTATTCAACCCATTCAAAAATCGAGCCATCGTAGCCTCCCACGGCCTTCTGGAAAATGAAAGCAATATCTTATCAACTTCTCTCCATACAAAAGCTACAAGCAGGCAATGAACTTCTATAAATTTTCATTTTCTTCTACTTTTTTGTCTTCATCTCCTTCACTTGAATGAAAAAAGCCATGAGTATTAAATCTGAAAATTTCTCAACCTCCCCCAAACCTGTAGAAAACAACTTTAATCAATTTTATAGGAATGAATTTGGCTCGAAGAGAGTGGTGAGGCCATTGCTAGATTTGAATTTTCCCCCAAAAGAAGATGGCTATATTTCCGCTTGTCAAGAGTATCAACGTGTAGTATCCCAAATGATAAAAATATATCTTCCGAAATATTATGAAAGTCAGTTCGATGTTTCTCCCCCTGGAAAATAATTTTGAAGAATTGCACATATTTTATTTAGTTCCAAATTTTCTAGTTATCCCGTGCTTGAAATAAATTTGGAAGTTGAATTTTTATTTCATTGTACGTATTTTATTTAGTTCTTTTTATTGTAAATTGAATTCTGCTTGTGCTTGGACTCCATTCCATGTGCTGTAAATCCCAGTTGCAAATAAAATAAAAAACCAAGAAAACTCCATGCCATGATACTACAAAATTATACATACAACTAGAACAGTTTGCATATTCATTTAAACATGAAATCAGTAATGACCACTTAATTGGAATAAGATTGATTTTTACATTAATCCAAAACCCAATAATTACCTGTAAATTGTTTGACAGACCCCAAATTTTACTATCAGATTTACTTATGTTAACGGTAGAAAAGAAAATATGGTGTTAACCCGAAGTAAGAGCTTCCTTTGCAACATCTACGAGTTCAGTATCACACTCAATGCAATCCGGTAATCTTCCATCTTTGATCAAACTTTGTTTATTCATATGTGGAATCTTGTAATTGTTACCCCCCAAATCTTTCATTACCTCAACCATGCATGATTGCAATGTTAAAAAAACCTTGTTCAAATCTTCGGCTGGAAATTTGGTAAAAGCATTCTCCACTGCTAATACAAATTCTTCAATTGTCGACGGAGATTCTTGATGTTGAAGCGAATCAATGGCTCTAAAAAAACCAAGATCTAAGACATTCATATCGGGACTATTCGGAGGCTGTGAACATAAACGTATATCAAATCCATTATGCCTCGCTGCTTCTAGAAATTTGACATCGTCAATACCCAAATGTGGTTTTGCATTGTCTTGTTGAATGAAGATGGTTCTAGAACTAGAAGATGGCCATTTTCCTGTGATTGAAGGCAGCAAATTTTGAATGATACATGATCGAATGACTTCTTTAGTTATCGACGCAATTGGCTTTGTTTCCAAAGTCCCAGCAACACGGTTTTTACTACTCCGTTTAGTTGGCTCATGAGACACAAATGGCCATATTCCAATTTTCCCATTGAATTCTTCATTTGTAATAGCATCGAATCGAGGACGAGCAACGGCAGCAAGAAACATTATCTTTGTAATAAATCTTTTACTCTTGCATGTTCGTAAGGGGTTGGGTTCATCTTGGTGGAGATAATACTTGTTCGATGTCTTAGACATATAAAACCACTTTTCGTCAATGTGAATTCTATTGTGCATGTTAATAAAAGTAGGTCTAGATGCAATTGTACCTTCGTCTATCATTGACAAGCAAAACTCCAACCTTGCCTTTTTGTTATCGTCCGACAAGTATGGTTTTATCGGGTTTGAATGTGGTCGAATATCTCCTTCTTTAATTCTCCTGTGTATGGTCGATTTTGACATATTCAAAGCATTTGACAAAGATCTTATATTTGTTCGACGACGTAAAGGGATATCCTTTATTTGTTCAAAACGTACTCCAATTCTTTGTCGGTGTCTTCTATTGAGTAGCTTTGAAGAGAACCGAAAATCACTATTCATAGTACTAAAAGATTTTCCTTCATTCCAAATTCTAGAAACAGATTTTTTGGATATAGAAAATAGAGTGGCGATCTTCGACCTTACTCCTTTTGCTAGCCTTCCATCTTGTTGTTCTTTGACTATCATTTCAAAACGGCTCTTTTTTTGTCAATGCTCAAATTTTTCTTCTTGTTTGGAAAATGATCCATATTGCTATATTCAATATCGGTATTGTAAATAAAACCTTCATCGGAATCTTCATCTGGAAATTGATTCAAATAAATATGCAAATTTCGTGGCAAAGGGGACTCGATTTCATCTGACGAATAATTATTTTCCGGCAAGGCATTCAAATCAATGGGAAAAAAACGTGTTTGACTCATTTTTCTTCTTTCTGCTTTAGTTTTTATCTTGAAACATAATCCCTACTTATAATGTTCATTCTCAAATTGAAAAGATTTCAAATATGGCCAAAAAATGATTTCAAAATTTTTAGGCAGAAACTCTTCCGTCAATTGGCGGTACAAATTGAAAAAAATGTCCAAATAATATCTGCCGGCATTTGGAATTTTGAATTATGCATGTGTTCTCACTTCTCAGTTTCCAATGTATAATGTTCATTATCAATTTTAAAAGATTTCAAATTTGGCCAAAAAATGATTTCAAATTTTTTTGGCAGAAACTCTTCCGTCAATTGGCGGTACAAATTGAAAAAAATGTCCAAAGAATATTTGCTGGCATTTGGAATTGTGAATTATGCATGTGTTCTTCTCAGTTTATTAAATAAGGGTAAGATTGGAAAGCATGTGTATTTTCTACTTTTCCCATACAAGTCTTAATCCGTGTGGGAAAAAAATAGGGCCAATATATTTGGGACAAAGGGAGTAGTAAATAGTAACTCGTGATGGCGGCTGCATGCAGTATTCAATATCAGGTTAGTCCAAAAAAAAAAAAAAGATAATTACCGGCTTGTTTTTGGCGGGAAAAAATAAGCCAACTTTGTTGTTGTTATTATTATTATTTATTATATATAATAATAATAATAATAATAATAATAATAATATGATTCTCACATTTATACTTGATAATAATAATGTTCATTTTTAGAAAATAAAATAAAATCAATTAACAACAACAAAAATATCAAACATAACGGAAATGGTATAAGATTTTTCATGGAAAATAAAATTTTCTTCTCCTTTTGGAAAACGAATTCATTCAAAACAAGGAAAATACCGGATTTCGAGCCAAGTAGAAAAATGAATTCCATGAAAAACTTAGGCAACCAAACAGCGCAAAGTTGAAAAATTATATGGAAAATCATATTTTTCATGATAAACAATACGTGTCAAACGCAACCTTAGTAGAAAATGAGTTTTAGAAAAATGAGATTTTGAATAAGGGGTACCTAGTAGGGGACAATGTTTTTTACAAAGTAGCTACAATTGTAATAGTTTGGAATTTGAATGACTTACTGTAAAAATAAAAATCAATGACCAATTGTATAACAATTCAATTTTAATGGTTATTGATGTAATTAATCTTTCAAAAATATAATTTCTAGATTATCAAACATAAATTTATCTCTACCTGAATAACGGAATAACACTATTAGAATTGGTACTATCTTAATATAATATTTGATATTTAAATGAATCAATGAATATTTCATTTCATATTTACCTTAACATTACAAATTAAATACACGTGATCCTATATTATGAATGTAACAAATTAAGCAACCCGAATTGATCGAAATATGAAGTTGCAAAAATTATTCGAACTTAATTAAATTACCTAAAAGTTTGAATATTTATTATTTCTTTTAATTTGATAAGAAAAGCAACTCAAATTGAAATTAATTATATATGAACAAATTAAATCTAATTAAAAATTATAAACATTATTATATGACTTAAATAAAACAATTTTGAAATAGAGGGACATTAAAAAAAAAAAGTAAAAGGTACAAAATAATTTTTTTACCTTTAATCTTTGATATGATTTTAAGGACGACATGTTTACAGTTGACTCTAACTTATGAGTTCGTATTAAAATTCTCATTGAAATATTCGATTTGATATCCATATTGTATATTTTTTATTTCAAAATAATAGTATAATTATCAAAAGTATTTTCATTCATTGAAAATTTGAGATATTTCTATTTTAGGAAAGACAGTTTAGGCGGGAAAAGTTCCGAAACATGTTTTTGGGAAGTGCCTTACTTTTATTTTATATATTATATATAAAGATATAAAAATTTATTAGATCATATATATCTCTTTTAATTTCATTATTTAAATTTTTTAAGGCTCTAAATATTTCAATTTTATACTTTCAAGAATTATAGATTGATATCTTAATACCATTCTTGGTGTATATATATTTTATAATTGTTTTTATATTTTTTAATATAGTTTTTTATCTTTTAGGTTTGTTATATGGTTCTGATACCAAAAAGAGGGCCTACTATGAGCGAAGTAAAATCATTAATCAAATAAAATATTTTGAGATTTTCTATACTTTAAAAGATTGAAATATAAAGCTTAAGGGCTTATATGTTAAATTATATAAGAGTTTTGTTATATCTACAAATAAGTGTACAAACGAACTTATAGTGACAGAATCTATTGACGTATCACATCATTTAAAAATCAATCAGTATAAAATAGTTACATCATTATTCGTACACTTATTTGTACATTTTATTTGTAAGGACCTGTTCGGCGGCCCTATATTAATTGTCAAGAAGACAAAAAAAATACAAAAACTAATTTATACAATTTCTTATACCATTTTTTATTTTTTAATCATCCACACTTTCCCTCTTCAATTTTTAACCCCACATTTTATCTAAAAAACTTAAATATATCAACAAAATAATTTCAATTCCTTTTATTTCCCGCCAAATCCGAACACTGCAGTAACAATTTTCTTCCCATACGGGTTTACGGCATACGCCAATATCGAATGCTGGCTAAGGCACTGTTCGGTAGGAAATTGTGCCAAATTAAATTTTGTGTTAGATTTATTTGTATTTTCTATGTAAGATATGATGTTAAAAATTGGTTTGAAAAATTGTGTAATTGGAGAGAGAAAATATGAATGGTTAAAAGTGATTTAAAAAATTCTATAAATTAAATTTATTGTCTATTTTGTTTTTTAACCAATTAATTTGGTAATTAATTTAGTAAATTAAATTATACCGAACGGACATAGAAATGAAGTGGCAAGTGCGCGGGAAAAATACCAAAAAAGCAGTAAAGAAATTGAACCCCTCCACCTCCCCCTCCCCCTGTATGTACAAACATACGAAACAGACAGACAATACATCCTCATAGAATCGAAAATCTTGAAGCTTTCAGTGGGAGAGAAAAATGGTGGGTGCACGGCGAGGGAGTGAGAAAACTGTAAAGTGCGAAGAATCAAAGGGAGAAAATGAAAATGAAAGTGGGAAAGAAATAGTAGACTACGAGGAATCAAGAGCCCAAAGAATCAAACAAAACATGGATAGAATGAAAAGCCTAGGAATTTTGGACCTCTCTAAGAAACTCAAGCCTGAACTTAAGCGTCAAATTGCAAAAACCCTTTCTCAGAAGAAGAAACCCGCACGTGATGATCCGCCAAGGCGCTCTACTAGGTACCTAATCACCCTCTTCTCAATACACAAAATCCACCATTACTATTTCTTTTTCTATTTCTGCATGTGTACTGGTTTTTTCTTTGGTTACCGAGAAAGAAAAAAAACGAGAGAGGGAACAAGTCATCTTTATAAATTGTCCCTAGGTTATTTTGTCCTTTTATTGGGTGTAGGGTTGGGAGGATGTGAACTCAAATTCTTCCATCCGGGCCATTTTTTTTCTTGCTAGCGATGCTTATATAAACAGAGAACTCTTGAAATCGTGGATACATTGTAGATACTGTTTTTTATTCGTAATCTTGTATTTGGCTGTTAGAAATAGTTAGTTTTATTTTAGTTAGTTAGTTGTTAGTTGTAATTGGTTAGTTGTTAGTAATTCCTTCTATAAAATGGGTTATCATCATTGTAATCAACAAGTCATTCAATACAATTATCATTTCCATCTTTTCTAATATGGTATCAGAGCAGTGTTAAACTGGAGAAAGATGTCTCCCGTCTCAGATGGAAACCAAGAAATCAAATCCCCATCAGAAACGGGCAAGAATAATCAAATCATTCCATTTCTCTTTCGTAATCCCCAAATCGAATTATGATTTCCTTTAAATCTCTTCTCAATTTTAATTTCCTTTCCTTTTCTTCCCCACTTCTATTTCAAGAATCTGTTCCTTCATGTCCATTGTTCCATTTTAATGGATTCTCTCGAGAATTTGTATAACACTGTAATGCACTTATCAAGAAACCTCAACTGCCCTCTTTCAGAATTAAGAACACAAGGGTTCTTCATGCTCATACTTACTCTAATTCTCCTCACCTTCTTCTTTTCAAATTCTAATGATTCGTCTCCCGTAGTTTCTTACACCATTTTAACCTCTTGGATCCATTCCCCTTCACCCTCAGATCAAGTCGCGCCATTATCTACAGTTGTTTCCCCTGATCCCTGTCATGTCGCCACATTTTCTCCAGTCGGAACAACCCATGTGGGAACTGTAGTATTTTTACTTTTTAATAAAGAATTTGCTTCTTGTGATTTTTTTGATGGTCATTGGGTCATGGAGGAAAATTCCGACCCACTTTACAAACCTGGTTCTTGTCGTTACGTTGATGATGCCTTCAATTGTTTCAAGTTGAAAATGTTGAAGATGCTGAGAGGAAAAAGAGTGGTGTTTGTTGGAGATTAACTGAACAGGAATATGTGGGAATCATTACTATTAGTCTGTGCCTTGAGAGAATCGTTGGTACATAAAGACAGAGTGTTCGAAGCTTCTGGCTGTAAAGAGTTCAGGAGTCAAGGGTTCTATCTGCAATAACCTTCTTCGGTCATATTTCTTAGGTGATTCACTTGTCTTCATGCTTCTATATGTCTGGAGCAGAGAACATCCAAATGGGTTTATCCTCAGACTCTGCTGGTAATGTTCTGGGTTCTTGGAGCCGTTCATGAACGCCAGAATTTGGAATGCCAGAATTTGGTTTTTAATTCTCCTTGTTTTTCTTTGGAATTTCCATTATTGTTTCTTCTAGATGCTATCAGAAAATTCTCAATTAGGTGGAATTATCTCGAGTATCGTTGTGCATATGGACCCAATTTCCCAAGCAGAAAAGACAGTAGCATTTCCTGAAAATGCAATCGTTCAACATTATCTGAATTCATGCCTGTTCGGCTGTTACTATTGGTTTTGTTGGATGTTCTTTGCCAATATTTGGCATTTCAAATCATTTTCTTGGTTGTTGTTAATCACTGATGTTAGTTCTTTGCCAATATTAGGCATTTCAAATAATTTTTTCTCGGTTGTAGTTAATCACTGATGTTTCTTTTTTTCTCATTGCCCGTTAGTCGTTAGTGGCGTTCTTAGCCTTTTGTTTTCTAATTTACTCATTGCCTGTTAGTGGCCTTCTTAGCCTTTTATTGGCTAATTCTCTCATTACCCATTAGTGGCATCTTTTTTAGCTCGTGGAAGCTCTTATTGCCCATTGGTGGCCTCTCTTTTCAATCTATTTGCTTTATATTTTGATCTTAGTTTTTGTATTTCAAGTTGGAGATATATAGCATATAACTTCCAACTCGAGGGGGAGTGTTAGAAATAGTTAGTTTGTTTAGTTTTAGTTAGTTAGTTCTTAGTTGTCAATTGGTTAGTTGTTAGTAACTTAGTAATCCCTTCTATATAATGGGGTTATCATCATTGTAATTAACAAGTCATTCAATGCAATTTTTCATTTCCATCTTTTCTAATATTGGCTGGGGATTTTTCCCAGGTTGCAAGAGATGCCTCGGGTGAGTTACATTGAAAAGAATACCGAAAAGAAGGGGATTCCAGTGAAAAATGTTGAGATCCATATAGAAGAAGGTGAAAACGCTGAAATTTACACAGAGGAGCAAGAGAAGCTCTTGGGTGACTATAAAATCCCCTGGACTCTCAATGTTGATGGATACGATGAAGAAGGGCAGCGCATTTATGATCCTTTTGGGGGGAAGAGTTGTCATCAATGCAGGTAGCCATGGAATGCACTAGAATGCTTCCTTTTTTTTTTTTTTTTTTTTAATTTGTTTTTTAACTGGGCTATTAAATTTATTTTACCATATTACCATTTAAAAACAAAGCCATCCATGCTACTAGAATGATATGTATATAGCTTTGGGTTTCTATTTTTTCTAGGAATCCTTGGATAGGTACTTGCTTAGTGCTTTCAACACATTTAAACTGTTTATGCCTTTTGCTCATGTCAGATGCAAATGTTATCTGTACTATCTTACCTATTAATTTTCTATGTACAGTCCAACTAGCACCATATTTTCCTTAGTATCTGACTGAGTTACTGAAAAGCAGCCATGTATATCTCTGACAGCCATTATTGATCATTCACATTTTATTCAGCATTTTTAGTGTAATTATCAGTTTAAGCACCTTCTCTGTGACAGTAATCTTCCACACCAAACATTAGAAGAAAGTAGCGGTTGTAAGTGCTAGAAGCTGGGCTGTTTTTCCATATTATGTGCCTCCCGCTCTCTCCGCTGGCTGATTTATTGTATATTAATAAAGCAATCTCATTTATGATGTAAGAATGAGATTGCTAGTAGTTCACCTAATCATACTGGTGGATATGTCCAATGATGTTTCAAAGGCTATCTTTCAGCTACTATTTTACTTATGATTTTTCTTTATTTGATAAGCATGGTTCAAATTATTTCTATTTAGTAAGTTTTTCGACATTAGTTTGCCATTCCTTTTCCTCCAACTCATTAAGTTAGATATAACCAGTATATATTTCAATTCCTGCAGACAAAAAACTCAGGGTCATCGCACTGAATGCAGCAAATGCAAGATTGGCACTGGACAGTTTTGTGGAGATTGCTTATACACGAGGTTTTTTTGAAAAACATATTCCTGTTCTTTCATTGTTATTTGTGTTTGATTTCATCTCAACCTGCATGTGCTGTATTCTATTCTATGTTCATGCATGCTTTTTGTGAATTAACCTGTATAAATTTCAAAATTCATTTAGTGATAATCGAGTTCTGTCCCCTCCTAAGCCTAAATCTCCCGGGGGGGGGGGGTGTTGGGGTTGGCCCCTTCCTCGTTTATTGACTGAAAGAATTACTACAAATGGAGGATGACATGACCACCTTACCTCATATTGTTACCAAGGGGAAATGAGGCATGGGGATCTTTTTGTCTCTGCAAACGCACACTTCTTTGCAGAAAAGATCAATACACCAGTCACTGTACTCATATTTATTGGATTTTTTGCTAATATATCAGTACTAAATCTAAAACTCTGAATGGCCGAAAGAACAAAAGAATTGGTTACATTTTTCATACAATCTCCTCTTATAGAATAGACTTAAAGTCGATCAGAGTTCTTTTTATCACTTTCTTATATATCCTTGTATTTTTTTATTTTTTATTTATTTAAATCGAGTAAAAAATATTTGAGTTATAAAGTATTAAATACCCCCTTATTGCAAAACTTCCTAAATAGGGTTTCCCTTGGACTACAAATGGGTAAGGATGAAAGCGAGTTGGTATGATAAGTCCTCATCTGTAAATCATTCCTTTCATAGGGTATTTTCTCAACAAGTTATTGTAGGAGTGAATCTTGATAATATTCGAAAAGGCAAACATCAGGTCTAAGGCAATAAAATATGAACAAACGAAACAATTCAATTTTAGAATCAATAAATGACTAACTACTCAATCCTTACATTTGGACCATTGATTGAGCTTGAGCATTCAAATGACATCACCATGATTTCATCAGGCTGCAATATTCTGAAAGTCTTCTCCTTATAGCCTGTGCCAACCGACCAATTAGCTAGTGTTTCCTTCCCTTCAAATATATGTAATCACATCTGCATCCTTTGCCAATTCCATATTTCTTCTAGTAGCTATTGAATATATCAAGGGCCTGAGTTATTTTCTTTGCCAATTCCATATTTCCTTTATATGTTATTTTCTTTCTTTTATTGAGTGATACACTTCTTCCGCTCCATCTTGTTAACTATTTGGGATTGTCTCGACATTTGGGAGAAAACTGAAAACAACGCAGGTTTTGGATGTTCCCAACTAAGGGTCTATTTGATATAGATTTTGTGAAAAGTGATTTTTTTGGGAGAATGTAGTTAAAAAGTAGGAAAAATTATGTATCGACATGCAAAATTATTTTATTGAAAAAATGTGTGGTGGAGAAAAAGTAGTTTTAGAAAAAATATAAGCCAAACAGGTTAAATAAAATTAATAACTCAACATGAAATTAATCCTCTCTATTCTTTTTTCCAGGTATGGGGAGAATGTAACTGAAGTGAATCAGAATCCGAATTGGGTTTGCCCTGTCTGTCGAGGAATATGCAATTGCAGTCGCTGCAGAAGAGAGAAAGGATGGGCACCCACTGGAAATATCTACAGGAAGGTAAAGTTGATCTACATTCATTCGTCGATGCTTATTTTTGAAATTCTCTGGAATTGATTCTTGAAAATCGGATGGCATCTATATCTATTTGGCTGAGCTTTGTAAAGTTAGTTTATAGTAAGCTTTCAAATAAATAACATTTTCAATAAGATAAAGTCGGAAATAACAAATGTTTTGAACAAAAAGCTTCATTCTAAGCATAAGCTGTTATTTTCAGGTAGAGAGACTTGGTTTCAGATCTGTGGCACATTATCTTATTCAGACCTTCCGCAATAATGCAAACTTGGTAGGGCCAGCTGGTGAAATTTTAGCTGCTTCTCCCAGTCGATCAATTTCAATTGAAGATAAAAAGGCGGGGATTGATGACGAAAAAGATGGACTGGAAGATATCAATAGGTATGAGGACAGTGATGAGGATTATAGTGGTAAAGATTACGAGGACGAGGACGATAATGTTGATAGTTGATGAGCCTAGGCAGTTGACGACAAAACTAAACCTATTTTTGGATTGAACTGCCTGCTAATCCCATCCAGGCATATTTTATATATATATATATATATTGTTTTTTGTCAGATGACAGTAGGCTTAGATTTTGTCGAAGTTTCAAATCTGCATGTATCGAATGCTATGAATCAATATATCTACATTCCATTCTGCTCTCGTGGCTTGAACTTGTTTATGTTGGGACTCCTGGATTATGACAAGTT
Organism: Ligustrum vulgare; assembly: GCA_963555705.1. NCBI lineage: Eukaryota > Viridiplantae > Streptophyta > Magnoliopsida > Lamiales > Oleaceae > Ligustrum > Ligustrum vulgare. The sequence continues at coordinate 56,825,368 of OY743168.1, read as the reverse complement.
CATTTACAACACCATTTTACTAAAGAAATTACCAACATGCACGTAACAATACTCTCAAAAGTCTTCTCTCCGTACAAAGAAATAGGCCTGAACCACACTGTTTGGTGGCCACTATTGGCTATCTAAGAGCTTGTTTGGTAAATGGAAGAAAAAAGGTTTTGGGGGAATGTGTTGTTGAAAAATAGTTGAAAAGTGAAAGTGATGAGTTCTATAAAAATGTGTGACTGAAAAAGATCGAGGAAAAAAATGGAAAAAACTCTAGGGAGCAAACATGTCCTAAATGAAGAATCCAATTCCAGCTCTTGAACTCGTTTTTAATTTAGCCTCTGTTTAGCAACATTTTGTTTATAATTTTTGTTTATAAATAGCTATGGCAAAATTTTATTACATCATTTTTTTAAAAGTAAACAATTTTAACTGGTCGAAGATTTTTTACTCAACATTTTTACTTTACAAAAAAAATGTATCAATGAAACGTTGAAATGTTTTTATTTATAAACAATATTTTATAATTATAAAACTGAATGTCAAATTCGCACTGCCTCTGTTTGGCAGTTTTTTTAATAAACCAAGAATTTGACATTTTCGATGTAAAATATGTGATTGAAAAGTTGTTTGAAAAATGTGCAGTTAAAAAATAATTCGTGAAAATGTATTATTTATAAAGTCAAATAAGGTTTTAGCAATAATAATCCACCTAGGTATAAAGTTAGGTTAGTGGTTTGAGGTTTAAATAAGTATATAGAATTGACTACAATGAGGTATTCTCACGAGTAATCAAGTATATGATTACAAGGGTGATTTTAACATTAGATATTCAATTCAATTGAGAATTAGAGCAATTAGATTTTAAAACCATCATTCTTCATGGAGACGTGAAAATGTGACTTATATGTTTCAAACTCAAGGGTTTGAGGTGAAGGAAAATAGTGAGAAGGTGTGCTTACTTAAGAAATCTTTGTAGTAAGGATATAAGAAATTTGATGCTTATATGATCAAGCTTAACTTTAGTAAAAGTGAATATGATGGTTGTTTGTACTTCAATAATTTGAATTGTGGTGGAAAACAATTTTTTTATTTTTTTATAGTTCTTCTGTGGATGATATGTTGTTTTTTTTTTTTTTTTTTGGAATAAGAGGGATGAAATAAGTAAAATAAAGGAACTTCTTAAAGTTGAATTTGAAATGAAAGACCCATGGGATGCTAAGAAAATTTTAGGGATTATTATAGAAGTGTAAATTGATTGTATATAGTGCAAGAGAGATACATGGAAAAGATAATAACCAAACTTGAAATGAAAGAGGGTAAGTATGTGGATGTTCCCTTAGCAAGACACATGATTTTATTTTCTGCACAATCTCCTAAAACCGATGAAAAAGAAGATGAATTAAATGATGAACTCATGAGATATGTATGATGAGAAATATGTAATGAAGATAAGTGCTCTGAAGAATTTCTCAAAATTGAGCAAAACGTTTGTTGAGGCATTTTATCAAACACTTTGAATCCATTCAAGATTTTCTATTACAATCACAAGTTTTTAGGGCAAGAACTATCCAAAAATTTTAAACAAGCAACACAAAATCACAATTATTCATAATCTAACTGAACACACTCTCCATCAATTCACAAATTCGGATTTTACAAAATTGCTAAACTTGGGAATTTCTTCAAAAATTTCAAAAAGGGTAAAGAAACTTACTTGAATCCAGATTATGAAGAGTAAATCCCTTTGATTTCGAACTTAAAGTGAAGCGAAAGACTAGATTTATGGTGGGAATTAGATTTGGGGTGGATTTGGGCAAGAGGGGGAAGTGTTATGGTGATGTTTGAAATAATGTTCGAATGCTGGTTTTAAAACTTAAAATCTGTTTCCAGGTTGCTTGCTTGATCGCATGGGGAAAAACTGTATTATCGCGTGGGAAACTTGTTAAAGAACCTTGGTTTTTATTGACCAGGGCGTGATTGGGCATAAGTCTAAGGCAAGATCGCGCCATTTATCAGCAAATGCCCTTTTTAACAAAAAAAAAAAATTAGTTTTCGTTTAGAATTCCTGTCCGATCCCAATGTGTTTTGTGATGCATGCCACTAATTGCTAAGGTATATTTCCATGTTTTAGGCATGTGTTTGTGTTGGTGAAAACAATGACGATGAAAGTTCAATGAAACAAAAATGACAAAAATGCAGCCAATGACTAAATATACAAAATTGTGATTTCACGAAGTCATAATACTAACGTAATGAAAAAACATGTCTACATGCACTACGGATGTAACTCAAAACTAAAATCTAACTATAAAGCAATTAACAAAAGCGTAATAAATAAGAAGGTATAGAATTGGGTTGCCTTCTAATAAGTGCTTTGTTTAGTCTTAAGCTCAACTTTTCGTGTTGATCACTCTGGAACGGTAAGTTCAATGCATGACTTTTCTTTTAGAAAATCCACCTCGAATTAGCGTTTGATTCTTTGTCCATTTGAATGATGAAGCTCAAATGTACCATATGGAAAAACTTGTGCAATAGTGAATGTCCTCGACCATCTAGACCTCAATTTTCATGTAAAAAGTTTTAAGTGTAAGTTGTATAGAAGCACTTGATCTCCAAGCTGGAACTCTCCTGTGAATATGTTGGTCATGCCACTTTTTGGTCCTATCTTTTTATATTGATGCATTCTCATACGCCCCTATGTGAAACTCATCAAATGCATTTATTTGCAAAAACCTTTGATCTTTAGCTACATCCATATCAAGATTTAACTATTTTAAAGCCAAATATGCTTTGTGTTTAAATTCAACTGGAAAGTGACATGATTTTCCAAACACCAACTGGAATGGTTGAACGTTGTTTGGTATGCCCATAAAGCCTCATCTAATTTGTTAGCCCAATCCTTTTGAGAGGTCTTTACCATTGTTTCCAAGATCCACTTTAAGTATATGTTTGAAGTTTCTACCTGCCCGCTGGTCTGTTGATTATAAGTTGTTCACATTCGATGATTAGTCCCATATTTAGCTAGTGCTACTTTGAACAGTCTGTTGTTAAAATGAGTCTCTCCATCACTGATTATTGCCCTTGGTGCTCCAAATCGAGTGAAAATATTTTTTCTTATAAATTCAACCACAACTCGTGCATCATTTGTTCCATGCTTTTCCTTCCACCCACTTGGACACATAATCCATTGCCACATACATGTTATTGTAAGAAGGCAGGAATGGCTCATGAAGTAAATTCTACACACATCGAACACTTCGACTTCCAAGGATCGAACTATACATACCTCAAGTGGGTCTCTTGGACATTCTACATCATATACACTCTAAACTGATTTTTACATAAGATCAACCCTGAAGCAAGTATCCAAAGATGAAGGATAATTCATTGATTTAAAGATATTAATGTGATTTTCTCCTAATCTACGTGAAGCACTAATGTTCCTTCATGGACATCTATCAAAGCTTTTCTTGTTCTCAAGAAAGGTCGTCCCAAAATAAGTGGAATTGTTTTGTCCTCCTCCATGTCCAAGATGATGAAATCATCTAGGTAAATGAATTTTTCCACTTTTATCAAAACATCTTCAAGTAGACCAATCAGCCTATTGTAAGAAAACTGTGATCGGTTTTGCGTCTCCTATGCCAAGCTTCCTGAAAATAGACAAAAACAATAAATTTATACTAGCACCTAAATCACATAGTGCAGAATCAAAATTAATAGACTCAATAGTGTAAGGTATTGTAAACTCCTCGGATCTTTCAAGTTTAGGGCGACTTTTTTTGAATTATTGAACTGCATTCCTTCGTCAACATCACCATTTCATGCTCATCTAGATTTCTTTTATTTGTGAGGATTTCTTTCATGAATTTTGCGTAGCTAGGTATATTAGTTAAGGCCTTTACAAAAGGAATGTTGATATGCAATTGCATAATTTTTTAATTGAATTTTGCGAACTACTGGTTAAGCTTATGTTTTATCAATCTTCGTTGATATGGAATGGGATGCATATATACTTTAACTAGTGTGGGATCCTGCTTCATCTAACTGTCTGAACTTACTAATTTTTCTGGTTGATTGAATTCTTCAGTCTGATCTTTTTTTTCTTCAGCTGTCTTTGCCAATTTTTCTCATTTATCTGGCATTTTTACATGTATTTATGGCAACTGTACCCCACTCTTGGTTGTTATTCCATGTACCTGCTCTCTTGGATTTCTTTCTGTATTACTTGGAAATTTTCCTTGTTTTCTTTTCGGTCTATTGGTTGCTAACTTACCATCTGATTTTTCAACTCCTTTTATTTAAGCTTGTTGATTTTGTAGCAACTGTTATTGACATTGCAGAAATTGTAATATCATATCTTCCTTGAAAGTATTTTTGACCTTTTGTTGATGTTGTTTTTGTTGAAAAATGGGGAGCGTTGGACATATTGATTATTTGACCAAGAAAATTTTGGATGCTTTTTCCATTTCGAATTGTATGTTTAAGAGTATGGACCACCTTGTTGCCTTCGATTATTTCTAGCAAAGTTAGCTTGCTCCATATCTGGATGACCTTGATGTACCATAGGACAATCAGATAAAACATGATTTTCAAAATAGAAATCACATACCAGAGCTATTTGAACTGCATGTAAAGTCTGTTTATTTAGATTGTCAAACTTTTTTTGTCAAAGCATCTGTTTTCGTATTTAGTGTTGTGAACCCATCAACTTCATGAACTCCACCTGTCTTTGGTGATGAACGATTAGAATACCACTGATAGCTATTAGCTTTCATTTTCTCAAAAATTTCAGCTGCTTCTTCGTATGTCATGTCGATGAGTGATCCTCCAGCTATGGAAATAATGTATAATTGGAAGACATTTGGAGTGAAATAATGTACAATTGGAAGACGTTTGGAGCTAAGAAATAATGTACAATTGGAAGACATTTGGAGCTAAAGCTCGCTCCATATCTAGATGACCTTGATGTAACATACGAAAATCAGATAAAACATGATTTGCAAAATAGAAATCACATACCAGAGCTACTTGAAATGCATGTAAAGTCTGTTTATTTAGAATGTCGAACTTCTTTTTTTTCAAAGCATCTGTTTTCACATTTAGTGCTGCTATCCCTTCAACTTCGTGAACTCCACCTGTCTTTGGTGTTAAACGGTCAGAATACCAATGATAGCTATTAGCTTCCATTTTCTCAAAAAATTTAGCTGCTTCTTTGTATGTCATGCCGATGAGTGATCCTCCAATGGTGGAATCTGCATGCCTCTTATTGTCATATGTTTATCCATTGTATAATGTTTAGACTAATATCCAATCAGCTATCCCATGAGTTGGACATTGTCATATTAGTTGATAAGTGTGTTTTATATACTCTTACTTATATATCTAAATTTGAAGGATTTATTGTCATTCTTGAATAAATTCTACATAATTGCTTTCTATTTGTTTACATTGCAGAAATATTCCCTAATTCATGAGAATGAAGCAATGGAGTGAAATAATGTACAATTGGAAGACATTTGGAGCTAAAGTTGTAAGACCGCTTTCCATTTTTCGGGAAATTTTAAATTTCACGTAATATTGTGATGAATGTTATCATAAATTATAAATTTATGATCTTTAATGTCTATAATTGGAATTATTTTGCAGTGGAAGGACTTGGACGCCGTCTCGATCAATGTACCAATTCGAAAGTTTATAAATTGGTTATTTTAATTATTTACGTGCAATTCTATGTGATTAATTGTTTTATTGTCTAAGCATGTTATTTTCTATTTTATTATGCCAATTTGAAATTTGGGGGAAAAGTGTAGTGTCAATCGAGGGTAAATAGAACTTATAGACTTACTTAAACAAAAGAGGAGAGTTGAGGGACTGAATATATGTATATATGATCATGTACATGTATATGAGTATTTGAACGACATGTGTAATTTTGAAACTTTGAGATAATAACGGCATGTGTAATTTTGAAACCTTGAGATAATAGTATAAAAGAGTAAACCTTAACATTTAAAGAAAAAGTTAGTTAAATTGAAGTTATGTTCAAAGTTATAAATTTTTAGTTCAAGATCATTTTTGAAATAGAAATGCCTAGCTTTGATTTGGGAAAATTGATAAGTAAGATTTCAAACTTATCCTTGAACTTAATGTACTACTTCGAATATGATATTATATGTGGTGTTGAATGTGTTTGTTACATTATGAGTCACATGAAAGTCTCGACCTCATTTAAGAGTGTTGAAGGTAGTTTTCACTAAAAGCCATATTTTTATTAATGGATGGAAAATTAATTAGGAGAAACAGTACATTGACGTCGCGGGCAACCAAGACTTCCACCTGCATATTAAGCAAAGTAACTACTGAGGATTTCAGGTAAGTAAACTTCCCCTACTTTCATTGAAGTTAAATGTTTAAGGTGTAATTAATGGGCTTAAATTATATTCTCGAAATTTATTTACTATTGGTGCCTTCTATGAACTTTATACATGTATGTGGTATTAAGTGAAGGTTTAAGCATACATGTTATCATGTCGTTACATCGTCCAGCATGCATTTTCATTGAGTTGGGGAAGTCAAACGATTTTAAATGAAGAATGTGGTAAGTTTAAGTTTTCTCAAAATGCATGTATCCCAAGTTTTAATAATAAATTGATGTACTTCTATGCCATGAAAGGTGTGAGTGGGAAATGGGGCGCGGGAGACTGGCGTACCCGAATTAAATTGATGTAGCAGTGGCAAATATTAAACCGCTTTGCGGTGACGATTGCTAAACCGCTTGGCGGTGGAAAATATTAAACCGCTTTGCGGTGACGATTGCTAAACCGCTTGGCGGTGGCAAATATTAAACTGCTTTGCGGTGACAATTGCCCAACCGGTTGACGGTGGCAAATATTAAACCGCTTTGCGGTGACGATTGCTAAACCGGTTGACGGTGGCAAATATTAAACCGCTTTGCGGTGACGATTGCTAAATCGGTTGACGGTGGCAAATATTAAACCGCTTTGCGGTGACGATTGCTAAACCGGTTGACGGTGGCAAATATTAAACCGCTTTGCGGTGACGATTGCTAAACCGTTTGGCGGTGGCAAATATTAAACTGCTTTGCGGTGACGATTGCCCAACCGGTCGACGGTGGCAAATATTAAACAGCTTTGCGGTGACGATTGCTAAACCAGTTGAAGGTGGCAAATATTAAACCGCTCTGCGGTGACGATTGCTAAACCAGTTGACGGTGGCAAATATTAAACCGCTATGCGGTGGAAAAATGATAATCTGGTCCTAAATAAGGGATATTGCCCACTGCATTGTAATTGGCTAGAAGATACACTAATTGAGTTCACGATAGAAATGAAGTTCAAGTTTTTGGAAACGTCTAAGTGAAAGTCTTGAAACGAAAGTCTTGAAATGAAGTGAAAGTCTTGAAATGAAGTGAAAGTCTTGAAATGAAATGAAAGTCTTGAAATGAAGTGAAAGTTTTGAAATGAAATGAAAGATTTGAAATGAAAGTCTTGAAATGAAGTTAAAGTTTTTAGAAATGTTTAAGTGAAAGTTTGGAAGGTATGAATGTCTTGAAAAGTGAAGTAAATGAGGGTAATTACTTTGAATGGTTTAAGGAATTTCATGTCATGAGCATGCATTACGTGCATAAAGTTTACTTACTGAGCTTTAGCTCACCCCAATCCCTCCCCAACATTTCAGGTGATGAAAGTTAGGTGACCCGAGGAGAGCACACGGCAGCTGACTCAGGCTATCCCCGCTTCCACCCTTTTAAAATAAAGTTAAATTAGAATTTATTTCAATTTCTCATTATTTATTGTTTAATTCACGTATTATTGAGGTTAAATTTCCTCTTATTTCATTTGCTAAAGTTTATTTACTTGGAATTATATTGTTGAGGAGTTTGAGACTTATTGTAAAGGTTTGGATGATGTTTGGGATTGAATGAGTTGCGATGTGTATTTTAAAACTGGTTTTGATGTCCCTCTACAGGTTGGCTATGTCCAATTTACAGAGGAGACTCTGTCGAAATTTTTGTAAAATTTTTATAATAGTAAATGAAAAGTTTAAATGTTTTAAACGATTATTTCCGCATATAATGTGAATGGAAGTTAACACGCCTAGGTTTTAGATTTTAAACTTGGGGTGTTACAAAAGTGGACAAAATGGATGTTGATGTTGGCAACTAGGAATTCCAAGATGAGGTAATTAGAAGAAATCAAAGTTAGAGAGCTCAATTGAAGATGGATTGAAGTTTGGAAGAAGAATTGAAGTGATTTGAAAGTTCAAGGACTAAATAGTTGTAATCAGAAGATGAAGGACTCACGTGCAAATAAAGTTCAAAAACTTACTTAAATGCACTGGAAAAGATGGAAATTGCGTAGGAAGAAATGGCATGCGCGGCCACGCCAAACCTACCAGGTGGTTGCACGATCTGGCATGAATTCAACAGATCCAGTTTTAAATAGCTTGCGGGCCGCCACTTCTACAACTGCGTGGCTGTGCAGTTGTCCGGTCCAGTGGGAAAAAGGACCATAAGCGATTTCAAGTTTGGTTTTACCTAGGTTTCTTTGCAATCTATATATACAACCTATCATGCACATAGAGGGGACCTTTTGCACACATATTGAAGAAGCAAAATTCATCATCATACTTTGGAGATTGTTGAAGCTAATTGGAGGCAAAGGTGTGATGATTGAAGATCAACACGTGGAGGCTACTTCTTGGTGAAAGAGTTTTTTCACTTGTTTATTTGATATACCCATGATTTTTTTCTTTAATATTATTCATATTTTTAATTCCAACGTTATGAACAACTAACTTATTGTTGGGATTAACGATGTAGCGTAATTTTCCGCTTTTAATTGCATTGTTCAAGTTTTACGTATGGATTGCAAGTGATGGTTTTATTTTGTGATTAATGTGTGGATTAACTAACCGCTAATTCATTGATTTAATGAGTTGTTTTCATAATCCGAGAGGTGAGCTAATGACCTAGATCTAGGAATAAAATTCGGTAATTGAACGAACAATAGAGATATATGTTTGTTGTTGTTGTGATCTTAAATTGAGTTTTTGTGTTCCATGCACTAGTCATTACAATCTGTTGTCTAGAAACACGGTTGACTAATTATGTAGAATTGATTTAAACACGGTTCTCTTCCGTTGACTACAAAAACACACTTTGTTTTATTATTTAATTATTTTTAGTCAAATAATTTAGTTTATACAAATCTACCTTTAATTATTCAAATAAAGTGAGAATTAGAATAACTTCGGTAGTTAATCATAATCCTTGTGGGACGTAATTCGGACTTTTATGTCCACTTTATTACTTTTATACAACACCGTACACTTACGATTAGCATACTTCATTGAATATTTCCCATGCTTCAAGTATAGATTCTCCTTGTTGTTGATTGAATGATAGGATCTCTCTCTTGAGTTAGGACATTCGACTCGATGGAAAGAATTTATCCACTAATTTGACTCAAACTTGTTTATGAAGTGATGGAATTTGCTAGCAGGGCATAGTACCAAGAGTTTGATTTGTCTTCCAGTGAGAAAGAAAATAGTTTCATTTTAACAGCTTCAACTGGAATCCATCCATCCATTCTCTGCATATTAGAAATTTCTTGAAAATACTTGAAATGTGCATGAGGATCTTCTGACGGTAGACCATGGAACACAACCGTATGTTGGATAAAAAAAAAACCAATGAGGTCTTGATTCATAATTATTCACTGGTATGGCAGGCAGAAGTACAAAAATCATGATATTAAATTCATGATATTATCCACAGGTGGAGTCATATACTCCTTCAAAGGGCATCTCCCATGATTTGGTGGCTATTCAATTACCACTCCTGGTTGATTGTTTGGATTAAAAGGATCATTCGGGACTCTGTCTTCTGCTATTTTATAATCTAGTTGATACGATGCTTCCAACTATTGTCAATGCCTTTGTCTGAAAGTCCGTTCAGTTTCCAAATCAAAAGCAAACCACTTTTAGACCTTCCTAACATAAATCAAAAACAAAAAGAACTAAAATAAATTCAATTTAAAGCAAGAAAAAATTGGTATCGATATTAATAAATCAATCCCTGGCAACAGTGTAAAAAACATGTCCACTTATTTGTAATATGTAAAATGTACCGCAGGTCTACGGATCGTGACAAGTAATATAATGGACCAAAGAGTCTAGATTATCATTTTCACAATGATTGTAATTAAGTATCGAAATATTTAAGCTTCAAACTCTATTTGAACAAACGAATGATGATATGTAATTTGAACTAAAATTTGAATTTATTAAACTGAATGCAAGATAAATTTAATAACGAAGGACAAAATTGGTTTTTCTAAAGTGATTGAAAAATTGTTGGGACTCACGATTTCATCGGAGCAAATAGTACTAATATCAAACTCAAGTTTTCTTCCTATAATTGTGTTCAATCGAATTCTCAAATGTATATTGATTATCCTCTCTCAAGATTCAATCAATCTACCTAACTAAGTCAACCACATATCTCTATGGAGGGTCAGAATTATCCTTTAGCTAGATGCATAAAATCTCCTAGGAATTCACAATTGATCACAAGCAAACACAAATTCATATATCTATATTTTTGTTGAAATTTCCAAATTCTATACCATGATCTAGACTGTTAACTCACCTCTCGAATTATGAAAACAACCCACAAGATCTATGAATTAATGACCAATTAATTCAAGCGTTAAACACGATATCAAAATAACCACATAATAATAAAGTGCAAAACTTGAAGTCTGAAATTAATAAAATAAAACTAGGCTACATCGTTCACCCAACTATGAAATTAGTTGCTCATCACGAAGAAATAATAAAAGCAGTAAAAATAGTAAAACATGATTGATTTTATCAAATTAACAATAAGAAAAGAAATCTTGCACCAAGAGTTGATTCTCCATTGTCAATCTTCAAATCTCGCACCTTTTGCCTTACTTTGATCTCTCAAGAATTGAATGTAAAATGCTATAGAACGTCGTTAGGAGGCAGAGCGAAATTCTTCAATTCGTGCATAATCATCTGTACATATAGGTTTTGGTGAAATCTAGGTTAATTAGGAGTAAATACTATGGATATACACGTTTAAAGCCTAACAGTTGGCTCATTCAGATTGAGGCACGATTACGCATACCAACAAGGCACGATCTCGTGGTTAAATGACCTGTTCAATTTGGATGCCACCTTGCAGCTGTGCTATTGTAAAGCATGCGATCACGTGGTTCTTTCATTTAGTTAAAATTTCATCTTTCACACCCTTTTAAGTAGGTCCCTACTCTTTTATTTCCAGCAAGCCCCTTATCTTTCGATTAGATCATTTTGACCCATGAACTTCTGATCTTCTTCAATTAACTCCCTTCTTCTCTTGATATCTTCAATTAAACCCTTGAACTCATGCATTTTTCAAATTTAGCTCCACTTTAATCCTCGATTGGCATCCTCAACTTCCAAAGTGCATACTTAAGCCCATTTTGATATCCAATTGGTCATTGTTTGCCTCATTTGCTTCATGTTGACCTATGGTTAATTTAACCATATTGTTTTGATCATAACAAACAAGATTATATTGTGTTATTAATAAGTGTGCTACAATTGTTTCATGTAATAATAATTTTCAAAGTATTCAAAGTACAAATCATCTCTCGAAGATAAAAGATAAAAAACACAAGATGTGATGTTCAAGAAACGAAGCATGTTAGCATGAATACCAAGTAATGAAGCCTATCAATCATATGTAAGGTTAATGCAACCATATTTGACAATGCACTTCATAAGCTCAAGTAATATTTTTAAAGTCATTAAAATATCTTTTTCAAAATATACTTTGATCAAAACATTTGAAAAATCAAATTCTTGAAATGCTGTCAAGTAAGATTGACCGCATCTCAAGTGAGGTCAATCGCATCTTGCTTTGAGGTCGACCGAAAATAAAGTCAGGTCAACCTCATTGTCTATTTTTGAACTTCAAAAACTATTTTCTCTAACGGATATGTTGAGGTCAACCGCATGGACAAAGAGGTCGATCGCAGAAGTCAGTATATGGGAAATTTGCTCTATAAATAGCATTTTCTCTTGCATTCAATTTCATCAGCTTAAGAAGAGATTTTAAGAAAGCTTTCTTGTGAAAAAAAATCATTTTTCTTACTTAATTTATATTCATCAATCTTTACTAGAAAACTTATTTTTATCAGATTCATCAAAGTTTTGAAAGAAAGTTTTTGTGAAGATTCTTTGCTAACATTGTATAAACTACTTCAACATCTTCACATTATACATTGAAATTGAAGTGTAAGTCTCTCTTTGTTCTAAACTTGCTTTAATCTTCTAAAGAGAGAATTTCTATTGAAGAACTTTGATAATTTGTGTTATAATTTTCATTGTCATTGTCATTTGATTCATTAAAGTTCCATTGTCCAAACAGTGTGTGCTTAACTTATTATTAATTATTCAAGTGTTGATTCTCTTGATTCTTAACTTGATTCAATCATTTAACAAGAGATTATATTCTTTGAAAATTTTTTTTGATTTCATTGAACTTTTCATTAACATTTACATCAAAGTTTTTCTCTAACACTCGAGCTTAATTCATTAATGCTATCTATTGAAGTGTTAACCTAACTCTCATGAGACTTAATTTGAGTATATCATTTGTCAAGAGAGTTATTTCAATTGTAATTCAATTCATTATATTAGATGGTTTCGAAAGCCTTGTGAAAACTCGATTATTGTTAAGGATAAATGCTCCTTGTTGTAAGTCACTTTAGGATAGGCGCTCCTTGTTGTAAGCCACCTAAGGATTTGGTACTCTTTGTTGTAAGTTACCATTATTGTGTATTTGGCCCTTCCCTTGACGGAGCTTGGTAATGGAGGATGTAGATCAAGTTGTTTGATTGAACCTCCTTCAATATCGTTTGCATCCTCTTATCCCTTTTACTTACTTACATTGCACTTACCTTTTTCTATCAATCTATATTGTGCAACATTATCTCTAAGTGTTATACTTGTTTTTTCAATTAAATTTACATCTTTATAGCACTCTAAATTGGTAGTTAAGTTACTCTGCATCTCTAACCAACACTAAGTGTTTATACTTGTACCTATTGATTTTAAGTTTGAGATTATTTATCGAAAAAAATTTATAAATCAATTCAACCCCCCTCTTGGTTAGTTACTCTTGAACTAACACTTCATTCTCTAGATTTTGGGATAAAATCTAAAATAAAATTAAATAACATAGAAATCAATAGCGTTTATTATAAAACGACAATGTAATAACCTAATTTTTGAAAAGATTGAAACCTAAATCAAACCACTTCGAAATGGTTTAGTTTTATTTGGTTCAAAACAAAAATGTTGACGGGTCCACACGAACCGAAATCGACAGTTTCAAAAAAGCAATTTCGATTCATTTTTTGCGCTTCGGCAAATTTGTTATTCAATCCTAGTCCTAATCGAATTTCACATAAATTCAGAATGTTTATTTTTTGTGCTAAAAGTTAAATTTTTAAAATGTGAAATATAATATTAACACATTTTTCCAAATTATTTAACTTTTTTCTCCCCTCTTTTCATCTACATATTTTACAATGAAAATATTACATTTTTTGTTTATATATATATATATTAAACTACTGTCCAGTCACGATATTTGAATTAATATAAAATAATTTTTTTAATAGTAGAGTGCAAATATGTAGCTAAACAGGTAAGTGTGACCGACTGATTCATTTATTCATTCTCCACAAGGCAGGCCAGGAAGGTGGGAGGGGGTTACAAGTAGCTATCAACAATCAAAGCATAACCTCCGAACAATCCGGCGGTAGCTCAGATGATTCAATCCCCATTAAAGCTACCCTACCCTTTAACTATCAATCAATGACGGATCATAAATAATATTGTTCCACTCTTCCACTCAAACTATCATTTGCTTGCATGCGTGACTTCAAGTATGAAAACAGAAGAGTTCACCTTCCCTAGAGTTGATCCCAATAACGCCCAGGAGCATTTGACAGTTATTCCATCTTTGTGGAGAATTTCCTCTCTTGTTCATTCCAACAGAACAGATTTCGACCTCCAAAATGGAACGAGAGGAAATATTTTCACAAAAAGTTTCTCAAAGGTACAAGGAGAAATGAACAAGGAAGCCAGGAATCCGGCAGCAGCAGCAGCAGCAGAAGAGAAGATGGACATGTTGTGGGAAGATTTCAATGAGGAAATTATCCGTCAGAGCATTTCTTGTGTGGAAAGCAGTGGCTCAGATTCCGAATCTGAGAATAAGGCAGAAGCCATAGATGAATACAGTAGTTGTCATTTGAAATCTGTTTATCCAAAGAAGAAAAAATTGGTGCTGGTTTTCAAGAAGCTTTTCTTACTTCAAAATAGAACTTTGATCAAGAATAGAGAACTAGGCAGAGTTTAGAGAAATACGAAATACTTATTCTCTATTCTGAGTACTCCAACATACCCAATACGTTTTAGACTTGTAATCTCACTAGCTTAGCTTTCCTTGAATTCATTCATATCCAGTAGATCCTAATCTCTTTCTCCTGTCATATTTGAAACAAGAAAAATCCTAGTAATAGGCAAAGGTCTCAATAATATTTGCCAGTAAATGCACGAGGGCCTCTAGACTCTGTGAACAGACGTAACAACTAAGATGCTAACATGTTTGTAATTACAAAAAGAGTACATTTTTATGATCATCGAACTTGAAACAAAATAGACTTCATTAATTAATTAAATTCGAAGTTCTCAATTTGTTTTAGGGGTGAACACGATTTGGTTAGGACGGTTTGTAGTAATATTTCAAATCAAGTCATTTAAAACGGTTTGGAATTTTTTCAAACCAAACCATTTCATTTTCTAAACAAAATCAAACAAAACCATTTTTTGCGGTTTGAAACCGCGGATTGCCAACGAATGACTTTGTATATTCCAAAGCGATCTCAAAGACACATAATCCTCAAAAATTTCGAATTGAAACAAGCTCAATAATAGTATTTAGTTTCTAATTGATTGCTTTATTGTGAATCAATTCATGTTGATAAACAAACTAATTATATAGAAGCAAACATTTAAATTTTTCTTCAATAAACTATAGTTAGTTCTTACATTAAAAATTTTATTTTAAGAAACTGTCTTGGATGATGATTATGAAATGTAAGAACAATAATTATTTCCAAATGGTTGTGGATTTGAAAAAATTAATCTTTGACTCCTTATTTTGATTTTGATTTCTTGACAATAAAAAGTGTGTTGCATTTTTTTTTAAACTGAACGTTTGCCTTTATTTATTTATTTTTTTAATTTTTAAAATTTGACTGGTTGACTGTTTGAAACCGCGATTTTGACAATTGAAACCTAAACCAAACCGTTTAAGGCGGTTTGAGGGCCTCCCGTCTTAAAATTACACGATCAAAATTGCCATAAGATTGGGAGTCTTCAGCTCCGCAGTTTGCTCAGCTTTACATTATTGACAATGCAAATGAAGTTGAAAGCAGAAAAAAGGGATGTGGGTATGTATTATGTATTTATTGCTTATATATTTATATTGTTTACGGATAATTTTATTGTCATAGTCTAAAATTTTATTTATGTCTTTTAATGTCTCCCGATAGGAGTGAATGCAATTCAATGTTGCATGATTGTGTATTTTCTGATTTGGAGGATATGTTAGACAAAAACAAATTGGTAAGACAATTTAGGTTGGTTAGAGAAAAGATGATCGAGGAAAATACTTCAAATGTAAGACTTATACTTATTGGTCTGTGGGTGACCGATGATAGGCAATATAATTTCCAATTGTCAATGAAATTGCCGGATTGATTGTCGGTGGATTTTGATACACAACTGGACACAGAGATATCATTATTGCGCCACGTGGTGGACCATTACAGCAGATAAGCGAAGTGCATCCTCTTTATTTGCCTTTGCAGTAACCATTACTCTTTCTGATAAATATTGATCATACACAAGGATTTTGCAATGGAACAAGATTGATACTTACAAAACTTGGTGACCATGTTTTAGAAGGTCAGATTCTTTCTGGCAGCAATCCAGGACACAAGTTCTTTATTCCAAGGACCTTTTTAAGCCTTTCTGATTCTAAGGTACTTATTAGATTTCAAAGACGACAGTTTCCATTGATGATGTCCTATGCCATGATATCAATAAGAGTCGGGAACAATAACTCTCGCATGTGAGACTTCTTCTTAAACGGCTAATGTTTACACATAGGCAACTTTATGTTCCGATTTCTATGGAGACAAATCGTTCCGAATTAAAGATGTCGGTTTGTGATAAGAATGGAAGACCAACAAAATCAACAAACAATGTTGTGTACAAAGAAGTATTCCAAAATTTGTAATCATATGAAATTAATAAATGATGATCTTATCTCATATTTGCCAAATTTATTTATTTTATCTAAATAATTCATTTTATTTCACATTGAATTATCTTTACCCAGACGTTTTTCCCCTGCATCGCACGGGTGATTCACTAGCTTTTAATCTATTATCAATCAATCATTCTTACTATGACCGAAGCAAAGAAAAGAGAGTTTTCCCTCTTATACTAAGACAGTAAGACCAGTGGCGGACGCATACGTTATAAGTTTGGGGGCACACACTGACAAAGCGAGGAATGTAATATTACTAGGGTGTTGTTCATGACAAACCTTACGGAGGTTCGGGGCAGCGCCCCAATTTTTTTTTTTTTGGAAAAGATCACCAAAAATAATGATAAAATTCAAATCCAATTTCCCAAACCACACCCTTTCCCCAAACCACACACATTTTTCTCTTCAATTTTCATAAACTACTTTTACCTCCAAATCATAAATAAACCAATTCATAAACCAAACAGTGTTACCAAATAGAGGCTAAATAATATGAAAGCGTATGAATAAACTTATTTCTCCATAACTAATAAACACATTGTAGTAAAATAATCAATTATATGTACTGAGTATATATTACAATCTTTTATATATATTTTATCTAAAACAATCTATTCAATACACATAAATTTCAATTATTCAAAATTTAAATATTACCTTCATTCAATAAAAAAACCAACTATTCAACCATTCAAAGTATGTTTTTTGGTTTTTTCAAAAAAAAAAAAAAAAAAAAAATCAGATTTAAAAACTTGGGGGGGGGGGGGTCACGTGACCCCCATGACCCCCCCTGTGTCCACCCCTGAGTAAGACTATTTCTTTCATATAATAATCCTTCTCCCCGCGATTCAAGAGCTAGCTTTCAATCTCCCACAATTTTTACTCCATTATCAACTACACATCGATCATTCTTACTGTGACCCGACTCTCAACTTATCTTATCAGGATGATATCATTGTAAAAATAAAATTTCCCTTTCACATGAAAAATTTGAAAGTACATTTCCACATTCTATTAATACTACATGGAATTCCTAGCACAATAAGCTATGAATGGAGGAAAAAAATGTTGCTGGTCTAAACTAAGTCTAGGTCTTCAAATTCTATAACCAAAATCAAACTCAGGCGATTATTATCTAAATTTTAAACCTAGGTGCCAAACTGTTGGAATTATATATGCCCATAGAGTATAATTCACGACATTTCAAATAAAATATTAATTGATTGTATTAATATGAAGTTGCGATTGTCCATGGGTCGACTTGATATTATAGATTGAGTATTTATGAAGTTGTTAAACAAAGAAAGATACAATTTGTAGTTCGATTGAAAATTAACGTTCATGATCAGTAAATAAATATGGACAATTTATTTTGATGACATCATCTCCGTTTTATTAAAATCTATCTTTAACTTTGGTAATAAAATTAAGAGTACGTTTGGAATGTATTGAATGAGACCATGTGAAATTAACTTGTGACATTGACCATACAAATTTAATTTCACTTGACTATCGAACGTGTGACCTTAATTCTGATCGGATAATGAACTTCTATTACTAGCTTGAAGTTCTTTGAGATGGGTGAGATCAAATTGTTGATCAATATATTGGTACTTTAGGAATTAAAGTGAACTAACAAGGAACATATATTTGTATAATGGAATCCGTCATCTTTTAGGCATGATCATAATCCCACTAGTTCTTCTAGTGGACAGTTGAATCTAACTCAGTAATTCGATAGTGATTGTTGAATTCTATGATGTGATGTGATTATATCGAACTGTCGATAGAAGTTGAGAGTTGAGAATTTATAAATATTCAGGGAAGGGCATTTCGATCATTTTAGCTTGCTTTGAATATTCTAGTTGATCGACGGGGGTAACATGTAAGAACGATAAGTGAGGCTATAATTATTGATTATTGGTTCAGTAATCTCAATTTTACTAGGAGATCAATCTCGTTCTTTTATTAGAATAGAATGTGATTAATAAATTATTTTGACTGATCAAGAGTTGACCAAATCATAATTAATTTATTAGATCTTAGTTTAATTGAGTCCGATCAGGTTCCCTCGATGACTTCACTATAATGGACTTATACAGGTTTATTACCTATATTAGTGTAGCGCCCCGAGTTCCGTATACCCGGTTCACTACGTCATTTTCTGTCTAAATTTTTTTCGAATAATATTTTTGCGGAAGAAATAATTGAAATTCATTTTTGGCAACATTAAATAAACTGTAATGGCCGATAAAATTGAAAACATTTATGAAACCATTTGAAATAGTAAATCGAACCATTAATTTTGTAAAGAAATTGACAATGTCATAATTTCTCAAATAAATGAACTTCTCTAAATTATTCGATTGTTTGGAAAATACGGAAATCATTAATGTCAAACTTTCAACTGTTTAACAATTATTGCCACCATCATTCATCGCTCGCCACCGTCTCCGAAATCTGCAAAACTGTTAAAAGTAGGGTGAGTATTTCATGGGGGAAATACTCAGTAGACTCATCGCAAATTAATTAATTTATAAGATGATTAAACACATAAATTCCGGCTCTTTATAAAACGGGCATTGATAGAGCTTCTTTATAAAACGGCTCTTGATAAAACTCATATTGTGCATTACAGCACGGGACATATTTTGAAAATCATAGGCTCTTTGAAAACAGCTCTTTGAAAATAGCTCTTTGAAAACATCTCTTTGAAAACAGCTCTTTGAAAATAGCTCTTTGAAAACAGCTCTTTGAAAACAGCTCTTTGAAAACCATATACTTATAAAAACACATTTTAATTATGCCAAGCATAATTTTCTTTTGAAAGCATAGGGATAATTTTCATCATAACATCGGATAGGATCGAAATCCTCATAAACATAGGAGACACAAGAATTTTACCGAACTTAGGTGGCAAGAATTCTTATGCAGTAAGTATACCAAGCATAATTTTTGAAATTCATAGGGATCATTTCCATCATAACATAGGATAGGATCGAAATCCTCATAAACATAGGTTAGGATCGAAATCCTCATAAACATATGGAGACACAAGAATTTTACCGAACTTAGGTGGCAAGAATTCTTATGTGTAGCGCTACTAAAACTCCGGTCCCCTTAACATAATCATAAACTTATCATATGGGACCCATAGCAATCTTGGTAGATTGATTTCATAGCAATGATCCAAAAAAAACATTTTCGTGAAGCATAGGGTATACTTACTTTTCGTAAAAACATAAAGTATATTTTCTTTTCATAAAAACATACTTACTTTTCATAAAAACATAAGGTATATTTACCTTTCATAAAAACATACTTACTTGTCATAAAAACATACTTTCTTTTCATAAAAACATAAGGTATATTTACCTTTTATAAAAACATACTTACTTTTCATAAAAATTGACTTTCACAAGTCACATGACATTTATATGAAATCATAATTTAAATCAATTAATAAGTGCGAGTCTACATCAAATCCGACGAGTGCAAAGTTGAGCGGGAATGACTTCAAATTTCTTTAAATTCTCCGTACGCTTCGTCTTAGCCAATAAGTCACTTTAGTCTATCGAATATATAGTTCAAAATGATAAATTACAATTTGAGGACTAAAATTGATGTTTTGAAAGTTGAGGGACTAAAATGAATACTTTTGAAAGTTCGGGGATTAAAATGAATACTTTTGATAGTTGAGGGACTAAAATGAATACTTTCAAAAGTTGGGTAGAAGCTCAAATAAATATTACTATAAGGCTGAAATACTAGATTTTGAAAATGAAAGGGCTGATTAAAACGCATTTAAAACTTAAGGCTGAAATGATAGGTTTTAAAGCAGTAGGGCCGATTTGAAACTTTTAAAACTTGGGGACTGAAAAGATCACTTTTCAAACTTGGGGCTAATTTGCAAAAATCCAAAATATTAAAATTAAAACTTTACTCCTCTTTCTCTCATTTCAACTCTGAAAATCTGTAAAGAGAGGACAAGCGAGAGACAGGGCGATCTGAGGTGGAGGTGGAGAAATTGATGCTACAGCCGGTGGTTCGCCGGCGCAAGGAGGCGGGGAGTAGCTTCAAGGGCGGTTTCAAGCTTGAGGAATTGGGTACGAGGTTGGAATTTGAACTCAAAGCTGAAGATTGCGGTTTCCGGATATAATCCGGCTGAAAAATCGATGGCTGAGGTAGGTAATGTTCTGGACTTAGCTTATTCTGGGTTTTGGGTTTGTTTTGGTTAAAGATTTGAGTTGGTTTGGGACTGGGCAGTGGAGGCGTAAGTGGTTACGGTGGTGTTTTGGGTGGCGGTGGTTTGGGTATTAAATTTGGCATTCATGAGGTTCTTGGTTTTTGTGCAGTGAGCAAGAATGGCAGTGAAGGTGATGATACAGATTTCTTGGGTGATGGAGCTGCAGGTTGATGCCAATACGATGATGGTGGATCGACAGCTTTGGTGAATTGAGTGTTTAACAGAGTGATGGTGAGGGTTGTTCTTGATCAGGATGGTTGGGTGGTGGTTCTTGGTTGTGGATAATTGGGCTATGGTTGATCAGTGGCTGCTTTGGGGCGGAGGTATACTGCAGTGGTGTAGGGAGGAGGCTGAAATGGATCGAGATGTGAATTCTAGTGGTGGCTGAATTGTGGTGATGATATTGGGTTGTGCATATTGATAAAATGGAATTGGTTGTGGCTTGAATTAGATAAAGCTTGGTGGTTTGAATTGTGAAAGTGGAACAATGGCAGTGATGGGTTCGGTGAAAGGCTGATGATGATTTTCGGCTGTGGACATATTGATAGTGGTTCCGGCAGTGGTGGTATTGAAGGAAGAGCTGAATTTGTGGGATTGTGAGGGAGGAAAATGTGACTTAAATTGGAGCAATGATGGAAATAAAAATCATAGAAAATGATAAATGGGAGACATAATAATTTGGGGAGGGGAAATCATTTATTGAGTGGATTTAATGGAGATCATGAAGTGGTGGGTTTGGTGTAAAGAAAAGAAAAAAGGATGAGCAAAACGTGGGGTGTTTGAATGATTATGAATTTAGAATGTGGAATATGAATGATGGTTGTGTAAAGATGGAGTTTGCGCATGGAAGGATGAAATGGTTGGGAGATGCTTTGGTGATTGTATAGTGATGTGGAAAGAAAAGCAACTTGTGAGGTTGGCCGTGAGTTGGAGTTGTAGTTGATGATAATGATGGTGTTGGAGAATATTAGGTGTAAAGATGGGGAAAAATATAAAACGAGGGGTGTGATTAGATTTAGGTTAAATAGGCTTAATTTAGGATACTTAACTAAAATTGAACTAACTTCGATTAAGAAATGAAATTAAAATTTATATATTTTGGACTTAAAATAATTTTGAGAATAAATAAATTTTGAGATAAAAATTGAATTACGTATTTGGACTTGAAATAATTTGAATAAGGAAAATTGAGATATTTTAATAAATTTGGAATTCAAAATGATTTTGAAAATAATACTTTGAATAAATAATTAAAATAACATAATTTTAGAAATTCGGATTTTAATTTAAAATCGAACAAATTCGATATTTCTTGACTTGGCTAGACGAATCCGTCGCGGCGTTAATTTCAAAAATAATGGGTGAAATAGTAGCGACACAATTTTCTAAATATTAAAATAATTATAAAATTGCGTAAAAATCTTGGTCGCTGCAATTAGGCTGTGCAGAAATGAGCCTGGGTTATGATACTAGGCTTGGTAGGGTTTTGGAGTGTAAAAAAACTACAAATAGTCTGATAAAACTATTTTTCTTAACCTAGTCTGAAAAGTGGCGAGACACACACAGTTGACACATAAAAATATCTAAATTGGAGGCCCAACAAAAGACCCAAAACATGATAGCACATTACAGATGAAAGGGCGATGTGAAGGGAACTGGACGATCACCCGAGTGCTTGAGCGATTGGACGATTACAAGGGCGATTGGGTGATCAAGTCAAGTAAGGAGGAACAGTTCTTACAACTCTTCCACGATCCAGTAAGTCATCTACAAATAGTTTCCATGTTATGGGCGTTTAGAGAAGATCATGGGAAGTTACTTGATACTAAGTAGGGGATGTCAGTTCTATAAAGAAATGGGTGACGGTTATACAACATGATGGACAATGGTTATCCCATGGAAGTTACAAGTTGAGGTGATAAGTCAGGGATTTAAATGTTAGAAGGCAGTCGTAATTAGATTATTTTCAATTTGTATATATAGCATAAACTTATATGTTTAGAGACCCAATGCTCTATTGAGGAATCAAATCTCGGAGATTGTACAAGACCAGGTGGCTTTTGGGATGCATCTTTTTATTAGGTCGACTTACACGAAGCCATATCCTGATTGGATAGATCAAGCACATCCATTGCTTAGAGGGTACAAAGTACTAGAGTTTTCATTGTTTACTGGCCTAGGGAAAGTTTCTAATTTAGAACATATAGGGCGATTCACATTGCAATGTGATGAAGTAACTGATTATCACAAAATGAGACCGTTTCCTAGTTCGTTAACAGAAGTAACTTGCTCATGGTTCATCAATTTCCAACAAATTCTACCCAAACGTGGCAACAACTGGAACAATTGTTCCACGCTCAGTTTTAAAAAACTAAATCTGAGGTTACTTTGGCCGATTTGGCAAATTTATGCCAAATTCAAAATGAATGGGCAGAAGGTTTCCTTCAGAGGTTCAAAATAGTCAGGAGTAAATGTTTTGTACCTTTCCTCGAGAATAATTTGTTAAAATTTTTCAAAGTTACTTGAGTTTTGATTTAAAACAGAAATTCCAAGATAGGGAATTTCCTGTCCTTTTCAGTTGAGTGCTAATATGATTAGATATGAACGTCTAATAAGAGAAGAAGAACAAATGAGAAATTTTAGCAAATGGACTTACTATAGAGACCCGAATTTTGACATTACGTCATTGATGATCAGACTGAAATATGTTTGGCCGAATTAGTTAAAGATGTATATGTTTGTCTTTTAATAGCCAAATCAGGAACGAAGGTCCAAAATGAGCCTATAAAAGATGGAAACAAAAAGGCTAGGACATTTTCATTTGATGTGGCTAAAGCTGACCTTATATTTGATAAATTATATAAGGATAAACAAATAAAATTGAGCAACAAGCCTAAATTGCCGACCCTGACCAAATTAAGGGAAAGAAAATATTGTAAATGACTCAATGCATGGTCACATATGACTAATAATTGTTTGGTTTTTGGTCATGTATTATATGATGCCATTTAGTCAGGGTGAATCACTTTTGGAGCTAAAAAGAAGATGGCAGTGGATGAAAATCCTTTTCCAGTATATTATGTGAGCAAAGTCATGATGGATGCCGAGACACGCTACCCAGATATGGAGAAACTTGCTCTCTCGTTAATCATAGCCTCTCTCAAACTTCGTCCCTACTTTCAGGCACACTCCATACGCGTGATGTGATCCAGACCACGGATACAAGCCCGCACAAAGATCCGTTGAAGATCAGATGAGGACCGATGACTCGATTGCAGACAAAGAGGGCCAAGGAAGCAATGGACAAAGTTAGTTCAAGAAACAATGGCCAAAACAATGTTCGTGTCATCGAAAGAAGCAAGTTCCATGTTGGGGCCGAGCCAAAACAACGAGTGGATCAACCTCATTCAAGCTGTCGAAGAAGATTTCCAAATTTCAGGAATTAAGGCCGTAATTCATAACTCTCACGGCCGTAACCTTGCTTCTGCTGAAAACTGAATTTTTTGAAGAAATAGATTTACGGCCGTAACCAATACTCATCACGGCTGTAACGAAGCCTCGGGTCAAATTGATAGTTTTCAGAAATTTGGCTTACGGCCGTAAAATTAGTCTCATGGCCGTAACGTTGGAGCAGAAAGGGCCTTACGGCCGTAATTGGAAGGTTCACGGCCGTAAACAATAATACGCGTGAATTTTAGAAATTTTATTTATTTCCTTATTTTTAGGTAGTTGTTTCCTTGTTTAATTAGAACTCTTTAACCTAGTTTTTGACCCTATTTATAGGGATGTAATTTTCATTATTCATTACACAACTTTGATAATATTAATTGAGAGGCTATTTTCTTTCACAACATTTATTCTTTATTGAATAAAATCCGAACTTGCGAGTTAATCTTGTTTGTTCAAATATCGGTGAGAATTATTATTGTTTGTGATCAAGAGGTCAATATATTCCAGTGATTGTATTGGTTGCTTGGTTTAATTAATTTTAATTGGATCCATAAATCGAGGTTCTTGGCGTTCTTGGGTCGATTCCAATAATTTGTGGGTTGCGTAGCTACAATTGCTACGTGGTTTGCATCATCTGGTATCAGAGCTTAGGCTCCAAAAATCAAGGTTATATCTTTGTTTTTGTTTTCTTGAGTTTCTTATTCTTGTTCTTCGTGTTCTTCCAGTTTTGAGTCTTTAATCCAGAAAAGTGTCACAATCAATAGTCATTATTTCCTTCGTTTGTTATCCAAATTAAATTTCGTTTGTTGCGTCTTTCTCGTAGTTGAATTTTCGAGAAAAAAAAAAAAAAAAAAAAAAACTTCTCAGTCCAATTAAAATAGCTGATATTTGATTTCAAGAATTATTTTCTTGAAACAATCTTAGTTTCCATAAAAGTGTCAAGTCCCGTATAAGAATCAAAATTCAAATCTCTAAAGGTCTTCTTCAAGTTTTCCAACAACTTCATAAATTCTCACTCTTACTCGATTTGAATCATTCGGGCTTAAACTTGTTTGAGTTCGGGTTCGTTCTTTAAAGCAATTGGGGTGAAAGCTATTGAGTGGGAAAAGGCAGAGAGGTGAGATCAATAGAGGGTAAAAGCCAACTTTGAGTGATACACGAGCGAAATACACGTGAGGCATATAATATTTAGTTTTAGGATGTCTGAACAATCTTCTACTACAAAAAACAACGATCGAGCCAACATGACGGAAGAGATGGTACAACGGTTTGAGCGGTTGTTTTGGGATGTGTTAGGTAGGTTAGAAAGGCTTGAGCAACCTCGGGAAGTGCCTAATGCCCGTAGGCAAGGCGGGCAAGGTCGTAGAGTGGAGGGGATCGATGAGAATGAAGAAGGTAGTGATTTTGACGATGGGGCAATTGTGGATAGAGTAGTTAGGCATGGAAGAAGGGATAGAGATCTTGGTGGCGATAGAATGGATGGTAGTATGAGCAACATCAAAATGACAATTCCGTCATTCAAGGGTAGGAGTGATCCGGAAGCATACCTAGAATGGGAAAAGAAGATGGAATTAATTTTCAATTGCTACACTTATTCGGAAGAGAAAAAGGTTAAGGTAGCTGTACTTGAATTCTCCGATTACGCTATTACTTGGTGGGATCAATTGGTAACTTCTAGGAGGAGGAATCGCGAGAGGTCCGTTAGTACTTGGGATGAATTAAAAGCTATCATGAGAAAGAGGTTCGTTCCTAGTCATTACCATCGGGAGCTTCATCAAAAATTACAAAGTCTATACCAAGGATCAAAGAGTATGGAGGATTATCATAAGGAGATGGAGACGTTGATGATTAGAGCCAATGTAGAAGAGGATAGAGAGGCTACGATGGCTCGATTTTTGAATGGGTTGAATAGGGATATAGCTAATGTGGTTGAACTGCAACATTATTTGGAGATGGAAGATATGTTGCACATGGCTATAAAGGTGGAGAAGCAAATAAAGAAAAAGGGAACAGCAAAGTATCAATCTGGTTCTAATTCTTCTTGGAAGCCAAAGTGGGATAGTAAAGGAGGTGGGACTGTTTCTAAAGGGAAGTTTGAAGCACCAAAGGGGAAATTTGAGGCACCAAAAGGGAAGGAGGAACAAGCTAATAAATTCGTGCCTAAAGGGGAGCCTCAACCATCTAGGAGTAGAGACATTCAATGCTTCAAATGTTTAGGAAGAGGACATGTGGCATCTCAATGTCCTAATAGGCAAGTGATACTTGTGAGGAAGGATGAAGCCATGGAGAGTGATAGTGAGGAAGAGGATTATAGCGATATGTCGGCATTGGAGGAAGTATGTGATGATGAGGATGTGTTATCCGGGGAGCATGGCGAGTTATTGGTGGCAAGGCGAGCTCTTAGTGCTCAAATCAACACGGATGATTTGGAACAAGAACGGGAGAACATATTCCATACACGATGTTGCATAAATAACAAGGTATGTAGTATGATTATTGATGGTGGTAGTTGCACTAACGTCGCTAGTACTATACTTGTTGAAAAATTAGGACTACCTCTGTTAAAACATCCTAAACCTTATAGGCTTCAATGGTTAAATGATAGTGGAGAAATTAAGGTGAATAGGAGGGTGTTGGTGAGTTTTTCTATTGGTAGCTATGTGGATGATGTTATGTGTGATGTGGTTCCTATGCATGTCGGACACATTTTGTTGGGGAGACCTTGGCAATATGATAGGAAGGTCACGCATGATGGGTATAAAAATAGGTATAGCTTTATCAAAGGGGGAAAAACCATTACACTTGCACCATTGACACCATCACAAGTGCATGAAGATCAAGTAAAACTGAAAAATGATGAAGAAAAAAGAGTAAAAGAAAATGAGAGGAAGAGAGTTGAGGCCACGACCTCAGAAAAAGGAGAGGAAAAGAGAGTTGGAGCCACGACTCCAGAAAAAGGAGAGGCGAGAGAAAAAAAGAGTGTTGGGGTACATACCTCAGAAAAAGGAGAGGGAGCAAAGAGTTCCAGAAAAGAAAGAAAAATGAGTTTCTACGCAAAAATGAGTGAAATAAAAAAGGCATTCATGGAAGAACGGCCAATGGTTCTTTTGCTATACAAAGAATCATTCCTTGCATTTGATGAAACTAACAAATCACTCCCTAGTTTGGCTATTTCTTTATTGCAGGAATTTGACGATATATTTCCCGATGACATACCTAGTGGGTTACCACCCATTCGAGGTATTGAACATCAAATTGATTTTGTACCTGGAGCAGTCATTCCGAACCGCCCCGCTTATCGAAGTAACCCCGAGGAGACGAAGGAGCTCCAAAGGAAAGTGGAGGACTTGATGAGCAAAGGGTATATAAGGGAAAGTATGAGTCCTTGTGCCGTACCCGTGTTACTTGTGCCGAAGAAGGACGGGATGTGGAGAATGTGTGCTGATTGTAGAGCCATCAACAACATAACGGTAAAGTATCGTCATCCTATTCCTAGGTTAGATGATATGTTGGATGAATTACATGGCTCTAGCATATTTAGTAAAATTGACCTTAAGAGTGGTTATCATCAAATTCGAATGAAAGAAGGAGATGAGTGTAAAACTGCATTTAAAACTAAGTATGGCCTGTATGAATGGTTAGTAATGCCTTTTGGACTTACTAATGCACCTAGCACATTTCTGCGTTTAATGAATCATGTTTTACGTGCATTTATAGGTAAATTCGTTGTAATTTACTTCGATGATATCTTGATATATAGTAAAACTTTGAATGAGCATGTGGAGAATTTTAGGTGTGTGCTTGTGGTTTTAAGACAAGAGCAACTTTTTGCTAATTTTAAAAAGTGTGATTTTTGCATGGAAAAAGCTGTGTTTCTTGGCTATGTGGTTAGTGCTAAAGGAATAGAAGTAGATGAAGAAAAAGTCAAAGCTATTAAAGAATGGCCAACACCTAAAAGCATAACTGAGATTAGGAGTTTTCATGGCTTGGCTAGTTTTTATAGGCGCTTTGTTAAAAATTTTAGCACGATTGCCGCACCACTCACAGAAATATTCAAAAAGAGTGTAGGGTTTAAATGGGGTGTAGAACAGGAGCATGCATTTGATACTATCAAAAATGTGTTATGTGAAGCACCGGTTTTATCACTTCCTAACTTTGACAAGGCTTTTGAGATTGAATGTGATGCCTCAGGGCTAGGCATTGGAGCTGTTTTAATGCAGGATCAAAGGCCAATCGCCTATTTTAGTGAAAAACTAAAAGGGGCTGCACTTAATTACCCCACATATGACAAGGAGTTATACTCACTTGTGTGCGCTTTGGAGACATGGCAACATTACTTATGGCCACGGGAGTTCGTGTCATCCGATACAAACAAGGTAAGGAAAATGTGGTGGCAGATGCATTGTCTAGAAGGTATGTTCTTTTAAATTCTTTAAACTCTAAATTGCTTGGATTTGAGTACATTAAGGACATGTATGCTAGTGACCTGGACTTTTCTAATATTTATGAATCATGTGGTAAGGGGGCTGTGGATAGGTTCTTTAAACATGATGATTATTTATTTCGAGAAAATAAATTGTGTATCCCTAGGTGTACAATGAGAGAGTTACTTGTGAGAGAGGCCCATAGTGGAGGCTTAATGGGTCATTTTGGGGTTAAAAAGACCATTGAAATCCTAAGTGAACATTTCTATTGGCCTAAAATGAAAATTGATGTGATTCGAGTTTGTAATAGATGCATTACTTGTAAAAAGGCTAAATCTAGGATTAAACCCCATGGATTATATATGCCTTTACCCGTCCCTAGTGAGCCTTGGGTCGATATCTCTATGGATTTTGTTTTAGGATTGCCTAGGACTAAGAAGGGTCGAGATTCGATTTTTGTGGTAGTAGATCGTTTTAGTAAAATGGCACATTTCATACCATGCCACAAAACTGACGATGCCACAAACATAGCTGAAATTTTCTTTAAGGAAGTCGTGCGCTTACATGGGGTGCCTAAAAGTATTGTCTCGGATAGGGATGTTAAATTCCTTAGTCATTTTTGGAGAGTCTTGTGGAACAAATTAGGTACAAAACTACTTTTCTCTACAAATTGTCACCCACAGACCGATGGGCAAACCGGGGTAGTAAATAGGACAATGATTCAATTGTTGCGCACGATAATCAATAAAAATCTGAAAAATTGGGAAGATAGCTTACCATTTATTGAATTTGCATATAATAGGGCTATACATTCTACTACTTCTTGTTCACCATTTGAAATTGTTTATGGTTTTAATCCGCTAACACCATTGGATTTAATTCATTTACCTGTGAATGAACGTAGTAGTTTAGATGGAAAGAAAAAGGCTGAGATGGTTAAAGCACCCCACGACAAGGTGAGGTTGGCGATTGAAAAGAAAAATGAACATTATGCTTCGCAGGCTAACAAAGGAAGAAAAGGCGTCATATTTGAACCCGGTGATTGGGTTTGGTTACATTTGAGAAAGGAGCGGTTTCCAGAACAGCGCAAGTCAAAGTTACAACCGCGAGGAGATGGTCCATTCCAAGTGATCGAAAGGATCAACAATAATTCCTATAAACTCGATCTTCCTGGTGAGTATAATGTTTCGGCTTCATTTAATGTTTCTGATCTATCTCCGTTTGATGCAGGTATAGATTCGAGGTCGAATCCTTTCGAAGAGGGAGGGGATGATGTGATCCAGACCACGGATACAAGCCCGCACAAAGATCCGTTGAAGATCAGAGGAGGACCGATGACTCGATTACAGACAAAGAGGGCCAAGGAAGCAATGGACAAGTTAGTTCAAGAAACAATGGCCAAAACAATGTTCGTGTCATCGAAAGAAGCAAGTTCCATGTTGGGGCCGAGCCAAAACGACGAGTGGATCAACCTCATTCAAGCTGTCGAAGAAGATTGCCAAATTTCAGGAATTACGACCGTAATTCATAACTCTCACGGCCGTAACCTTGCTTCTGCTGAAAACTGAATTTTTTGAAGAAATAGATTTACGGCCGTAACCAATACTCGTCACGGCCGTAACGAAGCCTCGGGTCAAATTGATAGTTTTCAGAAATTTGGCTTACGGCCGTAAAATTAGTCTCACGGCCGTAACGTTGGAGTAGAAAGGGCCTTACGGCCGTAATTGGAAGGTTCACGGCCGTAAACAATAATACGCGTGAATTTTAGGAATTTTATTTATTTCCTTATTTTTAGGTAGTTGTTTCCTTGTTTAATTAGAACTCTTTAACCTAGTTTTTGACCCTATTTATAGGGATGTAATTTTTATTATTCATTACACAACTTTGATAATATTAATTGAGTGGCTATTTGCTTTCACAACCTTTATTCTTTATTGAATAAAATTCGAACTTGCGAGTTAATCTTGTTTGTTCAAATCTCGGTGAGAATTATTATTGTTTGTGATCAAGAGGTCAATATATCCCAGTGATTGTATTGGTTGCTTGGTTCAATTAATTTTAATTGGATCCATAAATCGAGGTTCATAGCGTTCTTGGGTCGATTCCAATAATTTGTGGGTTGCGTAGCTACAATTGCTACGTGGTTTGCATCAACGCGTGCTCACCAACTTTCTCATGAGACAAGTGTTGCAAAAACCAGACGTATCTGGGAGGTTACTGAAATGGGCGATAGAGATCAGCCAGTTCGACCTACATTATTGACCTCGGACCGCTGTAAGGGGTCAAGCGTTGGCGGACTTCGTAGTCGAATTCACACATCCACCGGAGGTCGAGATGGTTGATAATACAGATGACATCCAAGAGTGGAAATTGTTCGTTGATGGGTCCTCGGCTGAGGGACAATCCGGTGCGGGAATATTATTAATAAGCCCAGAGGGGTTTAAACTACACAGTGCTATCCGCTTTGAGTTCAAAGCCTCAAACAACGTTGCTGAGTACGAGGCGTTATTAGCTGGGCTAAGACTTGCAAAAGCTTTGAAGATTAGGTTCGAAGTGGCGAATAGCGATTCGCAGCTCGTTTTGAATCAATTCAATGGGCAATTTTCTGCCAAAGAACCTTCTATGGTCGCTTACTTGAAGAAAGTAAGAGATTTGGCTGTGCACTTCGGAAAAGTGGAGTTACAGCACATCCCCAGAACAGAAAATTCCAACGCCGATTCTTTGTCCAAACTAGCAAGTAGCAGTGATTCAGAGCTACATAATATAATCCCAGTTAAGCGCATGTTGACTTCTTCTATTGAGCCAGGACCGGATATTTTGGCAGTAGAAGAAGAGGGATCCTGGATGAATCCCCTGATCACATATTTGAAGCATCGGATAGTGCCAAACGAGCCGAGGTAGCTCGAAAATTGCAAAAATATGCTGTGAATTTCGTACTCTTGGATGACCTAATTTATAAACGGAGTTACACCTCCCCTTTACTGAGATGTGTGGGGCCAGAGGAAGGACGGTATGTAATGAGAGAAATCCACGAGGGCATATGTGGCAACCATGCCAGGGCGTTATCGCTGGCTCAGAAAGCCCTTAAACAGGGGTATTTTTGGCCTACTATGCGAAAGGACTCCCACGACTTCATGCACAAGTGCAATAAATGCCAAAGACATGAAACCATACCACATCAGCCGCATCACAAGCTAACTGTGGTGACTAGCCCCTGGCCTTTCGCGAAGTGCGGGGTCTATATTATTGGTCCTATGCCTAGGGGTGTTGGTAATAATTGCTTTGCGATAGTAGCAATTGACTACTTCACCAAGTGGGTCAAGGCGGAACCTCTGATGAGAATCACCGAGGCCAACACCACCAAGTTCATTTGGAAGAATGTCATATGCCGATTCGGAATACCACACTCACTGGTTAGTGACAATGCAAAACAATTTAAAAACAGGAGCGTAGATGAGCTGTAAGACGATTTGGGAATTAAGAAACCGTTCTCATCTCCACACCACCCACAGGCTAACGGACAGGTCGAAGCCGTGAACATGACCATAAAAAATACCCTGAAAAGGAAGCTGGAGTCTAAAAAGGGTGCTAGGGTAGATGAACTTCCACAGGTACTATGGGCACTTCGAACCACTTCGCACACCGCTACTGGTGAAACACCTTTCTCATTGGCATATGGAGCCGAGGCGGTATGTCCCGTTGAAATTTGGATCCCTTCGCTTCGTTAAATCCATTACGACGAAGTGAGAAATGAAGAAGCACAAAGGGCTAGTTTTGATTTCCTCATGGAAAAACGGAGTGATTCCCAAGCAGTGATGGTCAGGTACCAGAAAAAGATGGCTCGATACTACAACAAAAGAGTGAAAAGTCGACACTTTAATATTGGGGACTTAGTCCTCAAAAAGGTTCTTCCTTCAACTCAGGAACCAGGAGTAGGGACTTTAGGTCCTAACTGTGAAGGCCCTTAAAAAGTCCTTGCCTAGGTGGTACCCGGAACGTACATGATTGAGGACCTATCTGGAGTACCTCTATGTAATCCTTGGAACAATGACCACCTTCGTCGCTATTTTCAATGAATCAAATTCCTCCTTGATGATTGCAGCATTATCATGTGATTTTATAAAGTCATAGGCGAATTACGTTGAAGATTATACCAATTACTAATTAGATAAACATAATGGATAAACGCAGATTCCAAGATTATTTTGGTTATAGCACCATACATCCACGCTATGCATGAAATTTGTTAAAAACAAGGGACTCTTATAAGCCCACACTGCGATCACTACGTAAGAATTGAGTGTCTTAGCACCATAAAAGTGTTAGTACAACCAAAATTGTGTATACAGATCTTACAAAGTGTGACTTAGATATGTTCAAATGTTTGTCAAAATCAGATCTAACTGGTAAACATAAATGCCTCAAACCACTCAGATCTGAGGGACTATACTCAATAACCATGCAATACGTTTAAGAGGCATTTGTTTGAGAGGCATTTGTTTGAAAGGCATTTGCGTTTGGAAGCATTCAAGTTTAACCAAATATGGTCATATAAACTAAAACTCTTGGAAAGAATCAGACCTAACCAAGCAAACGCGAAGGCCTTGGGCCACTTTGGTCCGATGAACTGTACACTTAGTATCTTTACAAGATATTTACAAAACATTGGTGTTTGGAAGCGTTCGCACTTAGACAAATAAGAACATGCAAACTAAGGCATTAAACTCAACATGGAAAATCATCGCATTTGCAAAGACAAAATATATACAAATTGAATGAATGTTACATTTACAATATCAGGTGCCGGGGCACTTACAAAAAAAAAAAAAAACAAACAAACAAAACGAAAACCCAACAATAAGGCAAATACAAAAGGGGATTATTACGGAGGGACATCTTCTGAAGAGCCCTTTCCAGATGCATCTAGTGGATCCGCAGGAGCATATTGAGGCTTGAGGTACAAGGCTTCAATGGAGGACAGGTCCAAAGTCGGAAAAGCTTCCTTCACGTCCCCAAAGTCATCCTGACCCCTAAGTTCCCAAAGACCCTCTGCATAGCCTCGTACTCTGGGGTCTCTTCAAAAGTGTCTTTGAAGTTCTGGACAGCCTCAGACACTCTGGTACTTAAAGCATTCTCCACCCGTGTCGTGACAGTCTGCTCCAGAACCTCAGTGATCCTCGTTTGCATATGCCTTTCCAAAGAGGCAAGGTCCTCCTCTGCCTTCCTCCGGGCTTCCATCTCTCTCTCCAATTTTTCGCTGGCTGCTGCTATCTCAGCCCTTAGCTTAGAGTTGGCTGCATTAGCTGTGGACAAAGCTTCAAAAGTGATTGACTGCGCTCGGTTGGAATCATCTAATTTTTTGCACAAAGCCGCCAAGTCTGATTCAGAGGACCGGAGGTCATGCTTCAGTTTATCATTGTCCTCCTGGAGGCGCTTCGCATTAGCCCTCTCTTCTGAGGAAGATTTACGGGCTATGGATAGCTGAGCCTTGAGGTCATTGATCTCCTTGAGCATGTTGTCCACATGGCGGAGAGCAGTCTCAGCGTCCTTCTTGTCCCGTTGCGCTACCTCCACGGAGGACTCTACCTTGTCAATAAGGGCCAAAGCTCTAGCGTTCATGGCCTTGGCAGCAAGTAGCTTCCGAGACGGAGTGGCACTGGAGGAGAAAGCAGCCCAACCCTCTGTCCAAAACTGCTCAGTGATTAAGGCCGCCCTGGCAGGAGGAGAACCGGGGGAGTCAAAATAAAGTAGGGCTGAAGGTAACATCCCTAGGGATAACACTGGCTTTAATGCGCTTCAGCTCTTCTGCCCCCTCAGGCGTCACCTCATAAGCCAGATCAGGGAGGGACACGGATGGCTCATCCTCCAAGTCTCCAATCATTGGTGGTGGAGGTGCAGAGGTGGATTCCTTGCCCTTACCTCTTCTAAGCCTCTTCAAGGGGGAGGGCTCCTCCTCAGGTGCATGCTCAAACATGTCCTCGGGCAAGGAAGGTGGCATCGAGGCATCCTTAGTCTCCCTGTCCCTCTTGGATCCGCCTCTATCCGACCTTTTCCCCTTCCCTTTGGCAATGCCTCTTACGGGATCTGCCTCCCTTTCCATGCCGGGCTATTGGGGACCCACTGGCAGTAGAATGGGCGGTGGCAGTAGGGCTAGAAGAGGGCCCTGAAGTTGGGCTGTAGACGTCTCGGACACTTCCTTTGCCACCCCAACTTGCAGGTTGGCCAGGACCATTTTCTGCATTCTTTCAATTTCGCTGCCGTGGCGCAGGGCAGGAGGGATCTTCTTAGCCATGAGACCCTTTAAAGAAATTTTGGGAAATTCCTTGGAACCTAGCAAGAAAAAGAGGAAATGGAGTTACGAACAGAAAAAGCATAAGATGTAATAGCAATAGGGAAACGAACTTACTCATGGCTCGCATAAGACCGTGTTTAACAAATAACCTGTTCTGTTGGATGACCCCTGGAAAGTGCCCTTGTATGCAAACAAGCGCCTTACTGCCGCTAGATCTGTGTCGGGGAGGAGGCGGGCAAAAGTGTCCCCTGCCGTAAAAAACCGACGACATGTTAGTAAGCAGCCAAGGAAAATGAATGGAAATAAAAGAGCAAAAGACGCATGACACTTAAAGACTCTAAAACAAGTATAAGACTCACTAGGTATGGAAAGAGTTCGGGGAACTGTAATTTCTGGACTAGGGTCCACAGGGGAACTCGGCCACTCCCCAGCAACCCAGAACCATTGGTTCCTCCAGTTCTTTATTGAGGTGGGGTGACCGGTGATAACAGGAGGATAAGAGCCCCTGGGAGATAAGTAATATCAATCCTTGACGTCCGACCTCACGTCTCTCTCCCTTCTAACTGATTTCTTCAAAGTATAGAGAGTGTGAATGATGTGCAGTGAAATGGGATGATCAGGGTTAACCTCTTTCCACACCAACCTAGTGACCACAGCCTGTGTCCAGAAATTGGGGCCAGCTGGTAGGGGCATAGGTTATAGCTCCTAAGCAACGCCCTGAAGAAGGGGTGCAGGGGGAGCCTCATCTCGCAAGAAAGGGCATCGTAGCATAGGGCCGCTTGGCCTGGAGGAGGGCTGCAAGGTCAGCAGGAAGGTGTAGGGTGCACCAATTGGACCCCTTCTGGAAGCCTGAATTTTTTCGAAGCCCCGGCCAAGTCAACCCTTCGGATTTCAGTAGCAATCTCACTGCTCTCCCATGACTCTGGGTTTGGATCGGGATCAACGTAGTAGCTCGAAACTTTGTTAACCTGGTCAACCCAATCCTCTACTTGGGCGATCTCCTCTGCAGTCAAACCCAACTCTTCCCTATGTGCCCTAAACGGGGTCCTAATGATTAAGCCGAGGTCCTGGTGACCTGAAGAAGAGCCTACCGCCTCTTCTCTCTCCAAATCCCTATCTCGTTCGCTCCGAAGCTCTCTCAAAGATGCCTCCTCCTCAGATGACAGATGAGCCATGTAGTTCTGATGTTTTTCTTCTTCGCTGTCAGAATCACTCAAATAAATTATGCCACTGGTTTTCCTATTTCTCCTCTTAATCTGCTCCCTAAAGAAGCGGGAACTAAAAACCGATAAAGAGATGGGGCAGAAACCTCTGACGGGAACCGCCATTGCTAACATTTCCTGGGAACCCGTTCCCCCAACTCTTTCCATTTTTTTTTCTTTTGTTTTAAAGACGGGTCAGACTCATCAAAAGAAAAACAAAGTGCAAAAATAAAATTTTCAAACCCACAATGAGAAACTAAAAATAGAAAAGTCTCGCATATATAGAGACCAAGAAATTTACCTTCAAAGAACGAACGCTTGAAATTGTGCACTTGGAATGAAGAACTCGCCAATAAAAGCTGTGGAACGTTAAGGGCGGGTGCTGGGTAGAAAACCCTTGAAGAGAAGACTCGAAACTCGCAAGAAAGAGAAAAACGGTACAAACTTTCGCGAGAGTGTTACTGCAAAGATTCTGAGAAAATGGTAAATGGGAAATAATGAAATGAAGGAGGATTTATAGGGATCACAATGATCTGGATTCCTTGGTTTCTGTGAGCTGTATGATTAATGTGGTTAACCCATGCTTCTTGGGGAATGGGTTAATCAAAGCGCCAGCCATCAAAGGGAGGGACAAAACGCGTTGCAAAATACCACTCCCATCACCTTTTATAAATTTCTTGGGAACCAACGTCAATAACCCCCCTTTTCATTAAATACGCCGCCTAAGATACGCGTTGGTGCGTCCCCAACCTTCATTCAGGAGAGAAAAGTCGAAGTAGGAGGTCGGTTATACCATGAATCCAAACTTCACGTAAGAAATGCCATTCCTGACCCCAAAAAATTGATGCGCTACATAACGACTCCCAGCCAGCGGATGGCAGAGCAAGTACAAAATGTTGGATGTAACAAGCAATGAAACTGGGATAAGGTTATTTCCGCGAAATCACGACAAATTCGATCCGCCCATGAATGACCACATCGAATTTGAAGGATTAGTGTTGAGATCGCACCCAAAATATGGTACATTGGGCCGCCAGTGAGGGCCCAACAAGGGTCCATTGGACTTCAGCCCACGATCAAAATTTTAGATATCGCCCTAGACCAATGGCCGAGGTGGAAAGGCACATGAACCCCTCGACCGAACTGGTGTGTGTCTAGCAGAGGCGCTTTACGCTTAGCCGAGGTGTTTACGGTAGTACCTCGGATGTAAGGATGGGACAAGGCATAAAGTCAGAGATGTGACACTGTCTTTACCAAGATGTGACAGACGCCCATCCCCTACGAAATGTAGCAATGATTACAGTCAAACAGCAAGGTTGTCACCTCCAAGAGCTAGGGTGAAGACAAGTGTAAAGTATGCCACGTGTCATGATCCGAGACAATGAGTTCCTCTATAAATAGAGCACATTTTCCTCCAATGAGAGGGTTAGCATTTTTACTCTCTTAACTAAATATTTATTCACTCCCTTTTCTCTCTTTTACGCACTTATATTTCCCGCACTCAAATTATATTTGCTTGACATGGGCACTGACTTAGGCATCAGAGTGCAAACGGGAGCCACCTCGGCCCCCTTTGCAAACTGATTGTTTGTCACAATGCGCAGGAGATCCACGTGTTCAAGAGGGAGGAGCTGAGACGTGTTGGTCCAAGGTCCAGCCAGATTTTGTGGTCAACAAAAGCTATGAATGTATAACAAATATGCAAATTTATAGAAGGATAGAAGGTGAAGAGATGGAATGTGAATGGCCATATACATACATAGCAACCAAAATTGAAGGTCCAAATCTTGGAAAGGAGAAAAGTTGGAATACCAAAAGTTCTATTCCATGTAAAGATTCCACAAGGAACAATATTCATGAATATGGCACAACATTAATAATTGATATTAATTTTTCCATATTGGGGGTAATTATTGACACATAAAAATACCAAATTCGGAGGCCTAGCATAAAGACCCATAACATGATAGCCCATTACAGATGAAAGGGCGATGTGAATGGATTGGACGATTGCAAGGGCGATTGGGTGATTAAGTCAAGTAAGGAGAAATGGTTCTTACAACTTATTACATGATCCAGTAAGTCATATACAAATAGTGTCCATGTTATGGGCGGTTAGGGAAGATCATGGGAAGTTACTTGATACTAAGTAGTGGATGTCAGTTCTATAAAGAAATGGGTGATGGTTATACAACATGATGGAGATAAAGTCCACTAAAGAAGGGTATCCCTTTCAGGATTCCATATTGCAAATGTAGATAGTATCTTATTATCACATGAAGCTTGAGACTGCTCGGTTCCCTTTTCCTCCCACTCCAAAAAATACGGATGTCTAGAAAATAGATATTCATAAGTCCTTCACGTCTAATTGTTGGTGCCAACTACAATTTAATGAAAGTACTCTTATGTATAAGTAGAGTGTCATTCACATAAATAGTCACGAAAACTATCCTTTTTTTTCTGTACGCACGAGTATACTTAAGAAATATCAGGATTTTGATCAAGTCCAGGTATCATAATGGTTCGATCAAATTCTATATTCTAAGCCTTGAACAATTATTCAAATCCAAATTTGGACACATGTAAGTCGTGGACTTTACTTTCATGGCCTTTTGTATAAAACCCTCAGGTTACACTTTGTAGATGATTTCCTCAAGATGTGTTCTAAAAAAGTCTTGACCTCCATCTATTGTACCTCATCTTCACAATGAACGACAATGGATAAAAGATACAGTTAAACTTTTCCAAGGAGACTGGCAAGAAGGGTTTCACAAACCCATAGTCAAAAGCCTTGCACTAAAGGTATTAACCTTCCCATCTACCCCTCTATTATCATCTTAAGACTTATCACGCCCTATAGGTTTAATCCCATTAGTTGCGTCTACAAATATCTAAACCTTGTTGGAGTACTAGAAATCCAATTCTGAGTTCAAGTTCATCTTCCAAGATTTTCAAGTTCATAACTTCTATCAGTTCCCTAAATGAGGAGGAGCCATTCTTTTATTTTAGTAGAGACTGTCTAAAAAAGACTCTCCATAGAATAAGTGTCAAGAAGGTGGTCCTACGACCCTCCCACTCTAATTAGTCATTGGAAGTATATTTTCATTATGTCCAAATAGAGTTACTTCCTCTCCTCCCACTACATGGTTATATCCCTTATTGGGATCAACCTCTCCACTACCTCTCTATGAACATAATGAGAAGGTGGAACAATGAGTACTTCTTCAACTACAACCTCTGGTTTGCCCCTGTCCATTGAGATCACTAGATAAGAATAATAGTTGAACCACTTGCCCATTCCTCCAACTAGGATCAACCACCATTGGTTCCATAGGAAGTTCCAAATTATCAAGATTAATTCTATGCGAGAATCTGGAATCAAGTTTTTAAACCACGTTCTAACATCTCATCCAATAGAATTTTACTTTTGGATTTGTATTCTTCTATATACCTTATCCTCTAAGAAAGTTACATTTTTACTCAACAAATACTTTCTTGACCAAAGGACTAAAGAAGAAATAATTTCTAGTCTCGTTGGATACATTAGAAATAATCAAGCCATCATTGTAGCCTCCATCTTGTCAGTCCTTCGTTTCAGCTTATGTGCCAAAAGTCCCATAATCTGAATATAGCATAGATTGGGTTTGCGCCCTTGCCACAACTCTAGGGATGTTTCGGAGAAGGACTCAAAATGATACTAGGTTATGAAGGCATCCGACTATTTACAGTGTATATCCCCAAATGAAACTAGTAATGAGGATAACTCATCATTGATTTAGTATTATTCCGTTCACCTTTTGTGATAAGTAGTCCTCGAAATCACATGAGAGATAAACAAACCTCGATCAAATCGAAGTATCTCGATTCTCTTAATTACTTCTCAACTTATGTCCAAAATTCTTGAATTTCTCCAATGTTTTGGACCAATGAAATATTAAGTATAGAATCGAGAACTGGAGTAATCATCAACAAAAGTGATGAACTACTCTTACTCTCTCGTAGCTTGAGCATAAAAGATCCACAAATATCGAAGTGCATTAATCCCCAAAATCTTAAGTCCATTTAATGTATGAGGTTGGTTATCCAAGATTTAGAAACCAGTATAGATTCTACCTCTGATCCTTTTGAGGTCCATCCCTTACTAGTATTATAATTGAGTTTTGGATAACTGCCACCAAGTCTAAGAGATAGAGAATATTGTACGCACCTTCAAGGCAACAGCACATCACATTAGGTAAGGCAACACTTTGGAAACATCTTCTAGGTACCTACGAGACTGGGTGAGGATTTCAGACATCGATTAAAGAGATGGAGACTCTCTTGCTCACCCTCCCTCATTACTCCTATTTTAGTTCTTTACCGTACTACGTCAATGGGATCATACAAGATCAACACTGATAGATGTGTCAAGAATGATGCTGCAAGTGGAGGGGATTTCATCAGAGACCATATATGATCTGCATTAGGACGTTCTCATCCTTTAACGAGGACTTCCTTATTCTGAGGCTGAGTTGCGAGCTGTTCTTGATGTCATAATTCTAGACCGTCAACTTGGCATTCTAGATATTAGGGTTAGGCTAACTCCATTGTAGCCATTCACTACGTCACTAGTGGTGGAGGACCATGGACAATTCATAGAATTCTTCGTCAGATTAAAGACATCTTTCACTTTGATCGATACAGTATTTCTCACATTATCGTGAGGTTAATCAAGTGAATGACTAACTCAACTTTGAGGGTTGGGATCGGGACCCTATCGGGAGTATAGACATCATGATCTACCTCATCGACTTAGGGAACTTGTGTCGATTGACAATTATGGACTACCTAGCTTCAAAGGCCTCTAGTGTAGTTTGTATTTACATTCTTTTCATTGTACAGAGATTAGTACTCCTTCATTTATTGTTTTTCAATATCTCTACTTTCCACTTGTTGTACTGTCGATCTTTTGGAGGTCAGATTAATTTATCCCTCATTCTTTGTACTATTTCTGTTTATGATATATACATGGCTGGGGAACCCTAACCCCCATCAACCTTCCTAGATGGAGCCTATAAACTCACAAAGAATGTGTAGATGTATTTGCAAAAATCAACTACCCAATCTATCATATAAGGTGTAAGAGTCTTAATACAAAGAAAATTCCAACTGAGAAATGATTTTATCATATATGAGGAAACTTAATATAATTAAGATTTGAATCAATCAATACTTAAATACGATAAAAATAAGAGCTCTAGTTTTGTCAATCATATAAATAATTTTTTGCAAACTTAACTCAATTTAAAATGATCTTAAATACTATTAAGTTAAAAACTTAAAATGGAGAGCCAATCAAATACCTAATAATCTCCCCATTTGACATCTCCTAATTACCAAATTATTTATGATTAGTCGTTCTTGAAGTGAGCTAATTACAATTTCACATGATTTGATGTAGATTCTACTTTTGAAAGTAATCTAGCACATATATACTTTTACACCCTCACTTTCTTACGAACCAAATCAAGATTATTTATTCAAAGTCATAAATTCAATTGGTCAAAAGTTAAAGTCAAATAAGGATTTAAGTTGAAGAAAATATTTTTATGAGGACTTAAATTAACTAAATAATTTTCATGGGTTCTTTTTAAAATTACAAGTATTTAAAGGACATATTTGAAACAATTAGAATTTCAAGGATTTAGTTGTCTATTATTGAAATGTAATGAGTAAACTTTATATTATATGAAGAATAGGGACTTGTTATACACACACACACACATAAAATAAATGGACAAAAGCCCATTTTGCTTGAGATTTCTGTGGGAGAACAGAGTTCGAGAGAAAGAGCAAAAAAATAAAAATAAAATAAGGGAGAAGTAGAGATCTCGGTTACAACTCCAACTTCGATTTTAAGATTTAATGCAAGAAATTACTCATTTTAGATTGAGATTAAATTTGAGATTTTTCAATTATTTGCTCAAATTCGAAGTTTAACAAGAAGTAAAAATTATTGACATATATTTGAGATAACAAGCTAGAATATAGTATAGAAAAGTATACATTTAGAGAGGATTGTTTTGAATTGAAAAGTCAATTTCCAGGTTGAATATAGCAAAGAACTCTCGTACAAAGGTGGGATAAACAGGATGTGGTACAAGAATAATCTTCTCCCACGTTGCTTGGTATACCAGCTGCTCTAGCTCATATCCCTTAAAATCCTTAAATATTGCTTGTCTTTCCGGCTAAATTGTGCGCTTGGAGACCACATTCTCAAGCCTTTGAAAAGTCTGGTTTTTCTTTTCATTTAGGTGCCATTTTCCTAAAATAAAAAAGGAACATATGAATCAGGTCCATATAATTTGACATGCAAAAATGAACTAATGCATAGGGAAATATATAGGGAAAAGGTATATGGAAGTAAGGTACATAAGGAGGGAGACGACACGGATGCAGGA
The DNA here is from genome assembly GCA_963555705.1 of Ligustrum vulgare. Taxonomy (NCBI): domain Eukaryota; kingdom Viridiplantae; phylum Streptophyta; class Magnoliopsida; order Lamiales; family Oleaceae; genus Ligustrum; species Ligustrum vulgare. Next base: position 56,782,885 of record OY743168.1, on the reverse strand, counting down.
AGAACAAAAGCAAGATTTATATGGGATATTTTTTATCAAATACCTTGTAGGTAGAAGTCTATGAAAGGGATGAAGCATTCCAACAAAATTGTGAAGAATCCAAAAACTCTCAGCAAAAAAACAAACATATCAATGACCTAAGACCATTCTCCTTTGTACATACACAAATAACCAAGAAAGTGTGAGTACATAAGATTTATCCAAATTTGAAGATGTAGCAAAATTCAAAAATTACCTTGTTTCTTGAAATTAGATGATGCCAACCGGAGTAATGGCAATTTGATGTAGTAAATCACTTAAAAAATGAAGCTCAATTGAAATATGCTGAGTGGAGTGGTGATTGATGAATTTTGTTGAGAGATCACGAAAAGGAGGAAATAAGTCTATATGAATGGTTGTGGGTTAGTAGGTGATGTGATCCGGAAAAGGCGTCAAAAATGAGAAATCAAGATACGGGCAATTCAACAATATTCTACATAGGAAAATGAACAAGTTTCATGTTGGGCTCGAGTCGAGATTCAAATCAAATCAATTAATGTCAAAGGATCAGAATATTTGGCAGAAGCTGACTTACGGCCGCAACACCCATTTTTACGGCCGTAACATCAACATCACGAAATTGGGCAGAAAGGCAATTACGGCCGTAACGCATGATCTCACGACCGTAAATGAAGTGGAAGTATTCACAGCCGTAATCCATTTACTCACGGCCGTAAACAGACTTTTGTAACTTTTATTATTTTGTTCAGAATGTCACTTACGGCCGTAAATAAAATTGTCACGGCCGTAACATATGTTTTTAATTTTTAATCCGTAGCTTACTTACGGCCGTAAACTCATAAGTCATGACCGTAACTTAGGCGCCGCAGCTTTGAATTAATTAGGAGGTTAGGGTTTTGTTTAGTTCTAATTTATTTTGGTTATTTTAGTTGTTTTAGCTATTTTAGCATAATTAGAATTCTATTCAGAGTCAGTTAGCGACTACGGTTTATTTTGCCTATTTATATACTTTTCCATTCAATGTAAAAACAAGATATTTTTGATGAATAAAATTATTGAGTGTTTGTACTCTCTCTAAATGTGAGGATTTTCCCTTTAAACAACGAACTTATCAAGATTCAAATCTTGTGACGTTCAACAAATCGAACTTATCAAAGGCGTGGGCATCCTTTGTGGCGTTCAAACCATTACGGTTCTTGTTTCCGCATCGTAACGGGTCTTGGGTTTAATATACACATGGTTCTTACGTCGTGAGGCTCGGGTTGTAGTGTTATCGTCCGTTCCAACCTGAATTCAGAACTTTTCAAGCGTTATTCCGCGAGCTAGACGAGGACCCCCTCCCGGGTTCGCATCATATGGTATCAGAGCTGGACTATGAATTCAGGTTTTGTTTTTCTATTCTATCCAGTTTGATTTTGTGTTTTTATCATAGAGTCTACACAAAATCATCCATATCTTGTTCTTCGTGTCAGTAAAATTTTTTCATTATTTGATCCATACGAAAATCCATCAAAAATTCAATCTTGTTTATTTTATTCGATTCTTGTCCAAATCCTGTCCCGTTTGTTTTGTTGCGTTCGTATCGAATTTTCGGATTTTATTAAAAAAAATTATTTTTTTATTTTTTATTTTTTATTTTTTATTAATTCCGAAAATTCATCATAATTCAAAAAAAAAAAAAAAAAAAAAGTCACTCCGAAATTCAAGAACTACTTTCTTGAATTTCCTTAAATTCTTGATAATTCCTTACCTTCCAAGTCAAATTAAAATTCTTGATATTATTTCCTTTCTAGTCAAAATTCAAGAACCAGTTTCTTGAATTTCTACAATATTCTTGATATTCTTTCCTTTCGAGTCAAACTCAAGAACCACTTTCTTGAATTTTTTTTTAAATTCTTGATATTGTTTTCCTTTTCAAGTCAATATTAAATTCCTTCTTGATATTTGTCAATATCTGGACCCTCTTATTTTGAGTCTCTCAAATTTTTGAAAGTTACATAAAGGGATGAATTATGAGTTCGATCCTACCTTCCAGACTAGGTGTCATGTGGGCAGTAAAGTGTGCAATATTACTATTGATAAGGAGTATTATTGCGATCTGGCCAGTACCACCATGGTTGAGGAGTTGGGCTTACCTTTACTACCACATCCCAATCCTTATAGGCTGACGTGGTTAAAGGAGTGTGGGCAAGTAAATGTAACCCATGGGGTTATGGTGAAATTGACACTTGGAAGATATAGCGATGAACTGTGGTGTGATGTGGTGCCTCTAGAATCTTGTGACATCTTGTTGAGTAGATCGTGGAAGTGTGAGAGGAAAGCAGTCTACGATAAGCGTAGGAATATATATAAATTTGTTAAGGATGGGAAAAGTATTAAGCTTATACCGTTAACCCCGGAACAAATACTTAAAGAGAAAGTATTGCGAGAAAAGAGGGATGAGTAAAAAAAATTTGGAGATGATGAATGGAGTATGAAGGATGAATTCATGGAGATGGCCAAGAAATTAATACAGTTAAATGAAGAGATAAAGGCACAAGAGGCTAGAAAAAAGTTGGCAGAGTTGCAAGAGAGAGAAAGGGGAAGAGAGGAGGTAGTTAAATCACAAGAAAAGCCTTTGGATATGATTCTTAAGAAGAAGGAGGGAGACTTGATGAACGAGTTAGAAGAGGAGGTGCCTAATCATGTTGATAAAATTATTTATGAGGTGGTGCATGAGCAAAAGTATGAGAAATTAGGAAAGGTGATTGAGCCCAGAAATTTAGAAGTGGAGGTTGAGTGTGCGAAAAAAGAAATTGAAGTAGTTGATCAAACTCCGAGTCTTGAAGTACAAAATAAAATTGTGGAAGAGGAGATTGAAAATAACATTGTTGACAATGATAGGAATGAATTGGAAGTTTGGGTAGAACTTCAACATTTGAATGTTGAAATTGTCAATAAAAATATTGAAGAGGTGGTTGAATGTGAGAAATTAGAAGAAGTGGTTGAGAAAAAAGAAGAGAATGAGCAAGAAAGTATATTGACTTTTGGAGGCGACTAGAAGGGCCTCGTGGTAGGAAAAAAAGTTGTAGAGGTTTTATATCATGAGTACAAGGATCCATACCTTGTGCATGGAAATGCTAACATTTCCCTCCCCATTTTTTTTAAATCTTTCTTGCAGGTTTATTGTGCATGGAAGTTTGATTTACATCAACCTTGGTCAATTCCACTCGTGTTTCAATACCTTCTTGTCTACAAATTGGGGGAGCATCATTTATTGAATGCATGTCAGGGAATCGACAATTTTCCGTTTGATCCAGGAGGTACAGTTTAATTTTTCAAGAACAACACCATGATTCGGGACGAATCATCCTAAAGAAGGAGGGAATGGTACGAATCAGGGTGGGCTTGACGGGAAAATCTATAATTCAAGCCAAAACAAGAAGTCAAGTAGGTTCGGAGAACGTCAAAGATCAAACATTGCTTGTACGAAGAAGGTTCGAGGCTAAACCAAGTGAGCAAGCCAAGAACAGCTTTATGATTCGGGACGAATCATCTTAAAGGAAGAGGGGATGATGTGATCCGGAAAAGAAGCTAAGAACAATGTTATGATTCGGGACGAATCATCTTAAAGGAAGAGGGGATGATGTGATCCGGAAAAGGCGTCAAAAATGAGAAATCAAGATACGGGCAATTCAACAATATTCTACATAGGAAAATGAACAAGTTTCATGTTGAGCTCGAGTCGAGATTCAAATCAAATCAATTAATGTCAAAGGATCAGAAAATTGGGCTAAAGCTGACTTACGTCCGTAACACCCATTTTTACGGCTGTAACATCAACATCACGAAATTGGGCAGAAAGGCAATTACGGCCGTAACGTATGATCTCACGGCCGTAAATGAAGTGGAAGTATTCACGGCCATAATCCATTTACTCACAGCCGTAAACAGAGTTTTGTAACTTTTATTATTTTGTTCAGAATGTCACTTACGGCCGTAAATAAAATTGTCACGGCCGTAACATATGTTTTTAATCCGTAGCTTACTTACGACCGTAAACTCATAAGTCACGGCCGTAACTTAGGCGCCGCAACTTTGAATTAATTAGGAGGTTAGGGTTTTGTTTAGTTCTAATTTATTTTGGTTATTTTAGTTGTTTTAGCTATTTTAGCATAATTAGAATTCTATTCAGAGTCAGTTAGCGACTACGGTTTATTTTGCCTATTTATATACTTTTCCATTCAATGTAAAAACAAGATATTTTTGATGAATAAAATTATTGAGTGTTTGTACTCTCTCTAAAGGTGAGGATTTTCCCTTTAAACAACGAACTTATCAAAATTCAAATCTTGTGACGTTCAACAAATCGAACTTATCAAAGGCGTGGGCATCCTTTGTGGCGTTCAAACCATTACGGTTCTTGTTTCCGCATCGTAACGGGTCTTGGGTTTAATATACCCATGGTTCTTACGTCGTGAGGCTCGGGTTGTAGTGTTATCGTCCGTTCCAACCTGAATTCAGAACTTTTCAAGCGTTATTCCGCGAGCTACGATCAGGACCCCCTCCCGGGTTCTCATCAGTAGGTGAGGGAATTAAACCCTTATCCTAGCCAAGCAATGCGAGGGCATGGTTATTTGCCATGCGTTTGCATGATAGGTGAGGAAAAATTGGCTTAGGCACATGCACGAGACTTGTAGCATACATGCACATGGTTTACCATCAAGGGAAAATTTTCTCTTGCTGCAAAACTTGACCTATCAAGGCCCTCGAGTGCCCCAAACATAGATTTTCATGCTAAGGGTGTTCAAAAGGTGGGAATGTACTATAAAACATAAAGAACACTTTGAAATTAATTGTCAATCTCGAAAATCCCCTTTTTGGTCGATATGAACCTGAACCACTTGTTTTTTTTTTTTTTACCTTAAGATATTATTTTCACACAAAAACACTTTTTTTCTCTTCTACACCCCTAAACTTCATTCAAACCATGTAAGAACTTATATGAGTGCACAAAAGTACTAACAACCTAGGTATGGGTGAAGATGTCAAATTACCTCTAAATATGCAAAAGATGAAAAATCCTAACTAATGCAAATAAAAATGAAATAAATAAAGGAAGAAAATTAGTTTTACTCTCTATAAATGCTTGTTTATAGTCTATAGCCCGACTTGGTCGCTAGGTTATACTGGTCCTGGATCATCAAGTGGTAGGATTATCTTCTCATTAGATTAATCACCGCCCTAATAAGCCTTCAGTCATTGCACATTGATCTTGAACCTTCACAAATGGTCTTGAAATACTGCATCAACTGTGCCATATGGATGTACAACTTAGATGGTGTATGGACCAGACCATCTTGATCTTAACTTGCTTGGAAAGAGGTTGAAGCGAGAATTGAACATTAGAACATGATGCCCAACCTCAAACTTTTTTTCTTTTATTTCTATCATGCCATTTCTTAGTATTTTCCTTGTACAACTTTGCATTCTCATGTGCTTCCAATCTAGACTCTTCGAACTTGTTAAGTTGAAGGATTTTATTCTTCGATTTAGCATGTGTATTTTCCAATTTGGCTTATGCTCAAGTCAACTAGAAAATGTCATGTTTTCCAAAGACCAACTGATATGGAGACATGCCAATAGATGTCTTGAAAGCAGTGCGATAAGCCCATAATGCTTCATCTAACTTATTTGACCAATATGTAAGCGATATATTTACCGTTGCTTCAAGAATCTTTTTCAGCTACCTATTGAAGATTTTCGGTTGCCCACTTATTTGAAGATGGTAAGGTACTGCAACACAATGATCAACCCCATACTTTGACAACAAATCTCAGAATTGGTAGTTGCAAAATTGTTTTCCACCATTACTTATAATATCTCTGGAGTACGATCATGTTGTTCTTTAGGAATCGAGTTACAACTTGTTTGTGATTTGTTGGAGCTCTAGTCTCTACCCATTTAGACATGTAATACATGGCCACAGAGATATTTTGTTGACCATATTGTTAGAGACATCTTGTTCTTTCTTGAGATATTTCTAGTTCTCTAGCATTTTCCAAACTTCTTTACTAAGACATAGGCGTCGTGAAATAGTGTAGGCCAATAAAGTCCTAATTGTAAAAATTTAGCTATTATTTTTGTTGTTGCAAAATGACTACCTAAGGGGAAGAGTGATAATGTTCCAAAAGATGTTTTTATTTTTTTTATGACTTAGGTCTCCAAGTTTTGCCCAATTAATCTTGGAAGAGAATAGCATTCCCCATTGGTTTTCCCTCCATGTAAATCCGGATACAGATACGGTTTATACATACTTGGAGTATACATTTAGGCAACGGTTCTCCTCCTTATGAACCCCTTTTTACATTGTGCAGATGTGACCCACGGAGGGACGATCATCAAAAGAATATTTCTTGAGATCACTTAAATTAGAATACCCACCTAATAAGTTTCAGATTCATATCCTTCATTTTTAAGCAAGTATTTAGTACTGAATGGTTTTTGTATAAATTAACCTTCGACCCAATCTCTTAAGACCTAACTTTGTCAAAGGAAAATACCACCAACCAAAAGCTATTCTTCAGTATTAGTGTAGTTTAACTGAGCCTCAATAAGAGTCTTGCTGGCTTAGTGAATCACTTGAAATACTTTGTTCTTCCTTTGAACTAAAACTGCTCCAACTACGTAGTCACTCACATCAGCTCAAATGGAAAATTCTATTCGACTGCAATTAATATTGGAGTTGAAACTAGCTTTTCATTCAGAACATTGAAAGAAACAAAACACAAAGAGGCTTCATGATTTTGAGAACTCCTTCATGAAGCAACTATAGAAACCTATGTGTCTCAAAAACTTCTAATTCTCTTTACTAAAATTTGTGGAGGTAGCTTCTCTGTCATTCGTATCTTAACCATATCAACTTCAGTACCCCTAGCTAAAATCAAATGTCCTAAAACATTTCCTTCTTGGACCATGAAGTGACACTTTTCCTAATTAAGAACGAGGTTGGTTTCTTCGCATCTCCGCAACATGGACCCACCTCAAGTCATCTAAGCGTTCTTTGAATGAAGATCTAAATCCTAAGAAATCATAACTGAAAACTTTAATAAAATACCCCATCATTCCAAAAAAGATTGAAAAAACATGCAACATTGAAAGGTGGTTGAGCATTGCACAAACCAAATGACATTCTTATATAGGAAAAGGTTCCATAAGGACATGTGAATGTCGTCTTCTCCTAGACTTTTGGTACTATTGGAACCTGATTATATCCTGAGTACTCACCCAAAAAATAGCAGTGTGAATGTCCAGAGAGTTACTCCAACATCTAATGAATAAGAGAAAGGAAAGAGTGATTATTCCTTATGAAATTGTAAAGTTTCCAATAGTGAACACATACTCTCCAACCCTTAACTATACGTGTAAGAATGAGCTCGTTGATATCATTTGGAACTACTATGATTCCTCTCTTCTTTAGAACTTCATGTACTTGACTCACCTAATGACTATATGATATAGGTTATATGATCCCAACATCAAACAACTTCAATATCTCTTTTCTCACAACAACCTCATTGCTGGATTCAATATAGGCTAATGTTCTACTAAAGGATTTTACTCCTCCCCAGTAAGAATTTTGTACACGTAAAGAGAAAGGTTGATCTCCTATATGTCAGAGGTCATCTACGTTGTTGTTTTTTGATCTTAAAGTACTCTCAGCAATGATTATTTTTCCCCTTTGATAAGAGAATTTGAAAAGATAAATGGAAAAATGTATTTTTTTTTCTTGTAAGTAAGCATACCTTAAGTGTGAGAGATTGTTGAATGGATGATAAAGGTTTCATATTTCCTTTACCAAGATTCAATCTTGATTTCTTATTACATGGTAGATTGGCTGCCAAATGTCGAACACATTTTTCAGCTTGACTGAACTTAGATGGAAAAACTTCAGAATGTACCAAGCAAGCCTCAAGCAGGACTCGAGGATGATAAAATTGGAATGTCTCCACTACTTCTCTATCTAGCACATCAATTTGAAGGAGGGATTTTGATTCATTTCAATATTAGAGTACTTTGAAGACATATAATTCTTCTTTAATCTAGCTTAAATATAAAATAACTCTTCTGATAAATGCTCTCCCAATAGCTGAAAGTGGATGTTCTAAAATGAGAGGAACATCCTTATCTTCTTTCCTATCTAGAATAATGAAGTCTGTAGGGAATACGAACTTGTCGACCTTTACCAATGTATCTTCGATAATGGGTGCTTTCTAGTTGTATTTCTATAGTAATTTTTGCTTCCTCCAAACTTAATTTCATTGAAAGAGTATAGGTATTAAATTAATATTAGCTCCTAAATCACAAAATGCCCTTTCCATATATTTGTTATCAATATTGAAAGGAATGGTAAAACTCCTTAAATCTTTTACTTTTGATGGTAATCTATATTGGAGTCTCGCATTGCAATTCTTATATTTGCATCACCATTTCATTATCCTCTAGCCTTATTTTGTTTGATAGTATGTCTTTCATAAAATCAGCATAGTTGAGCATCTAAGCTAAAGCATCTGCAAATGTTATATATTGATACGTAAGTTCTTGAACACATCCAAAAACTTTGCGAACTGCTTATTAAGTTTGTGTTTTTGTAATATTTGTGGAAATGGGATGTGATGTACATATGCTTTGTCAAGAATGACAGCCTTAAACCGTAGACTATCTTAAAACTCTTCTTTAGTTTTTTTTATTTTTTTATCAAATCGATCCACATATTCCTTGCCCATGCTAAGTACCTTTTTGTTGCATTAGCTAGCCCTGAGTCTCACTACATGTAATGATGACCTTTACCAAGTCTTTTTTATTTCTATTTGTGTTGCTTGATAAAGTACCTCGAGTTCTACAAGAAGTGCTGCTGCTATCTTTCCCCACCTGGTTTTCAAAGTTCTATATTGAAGCCTGGAAATTCTAAAAGTTTATCTCAGTCTTTGTAAAGTCCTGAGGAAGTATTTATTCTAAATATGGCTTCTTCTCATGATATTGTTGTTGGAAACCTGGCGATATTCGACATTGTCTTCCTTATCCCTGACCTTGGTTGTTGGTGCATGAGAAATTTGGATTATTTATCCACCACAGATTATATGTGTTGGAATAGGAATTGTTTTGCTGCCTCTACAAGTTATCTTCGTAACTAACCTCCTCAAGTCGGATTACATGCGTGAAGGCTAAAGGACAGCTTGCTGTTATATGATCAGCCTCGTGGTTTTCACAAACTAGTGCAATTTGGTTTTTCATGTTTGAAGCCTGAGTTAGGTTGTCCAACTTATTTGTTAGTACTTCTAGATGGCCTATTAATGATGCAACTGCTTCTGCATTGTGAGTACCTACTAGCTTCTTAGGACTTTCCTTGTTAGTTGGTCACATAGACTGGTTTTATGCTATTATTTCATACATCTAATATATATTTTCTATGTGCATATTAACCATGGATCCTAGGGTGAAAGTGTAGACCATTTACAGTATTCAAGATGCAATTCGAGATCTATTGAAAAAATGTCAATCTCGTAGAATCATGCATAAATAGTTTATCGTCTAAAATGAACAAAACAAAAAGAGGTTTATGTGTTTGAAATAGAATAAAAACCAAATAATCGAACCGAATGTAAACTAATAAACACAAATTATTAATCTTGTTCTCCGAAAATGACGTCAAAAAGAGAAAATTTCATAAGCGTACGAAATTTTTGTCAATTAATATGTAATGAGTTGAGTATCGTTTCACAAGGAACAAATCTTAAATGCACGAATAGTTTTCTATGAAACTTGATATAAGTGACACAAAAGATATGTACGAGTTATGATTATCATATATTATTCTAAGAATTATTGAAAAACTTTGATTTGCGTGTATAAATGGAATGTAATGTATTGGATTTCAGAATCTACCTATTGGTATCTATTTCCAATTCTTAACTCATGTAGTCTACTATTATTCACGTGTTCATGACAATCAATAATCATATAATATTCAACTTTCTTTTTCAAGACAAGTCGGATCTATTCTAAGCATGACACGATCCTTTCCCAGTCCGAGTTCATATGTAAAGTATTGCAATCAATGGCACGATTATTAAACGAGATTGCACACGTCACACACACTATTCCTAACATCTATTACATGCATGTTCGTTATACAATGTTCTAACCTATTGTAATTTTTCATACAAAAATCAAACTTTATCAAATTAGTGATCAAGTAATCAAATAATAAATTATCTATGCATAATAAATCAAGAACACAACAATTTATTAAATTACTTGACTATAAATTAATATTCGAAAATTAATGATCTCATCTTCATGAAATATAAAATAGAATTTAGCCTAGCATCTTAGGATATGAATTGCACAAAATAAGATGAAAAGACATCACCTGAAACAAACAAATAAGAAAGAATTTGAAAAGTCCAATTCTTGACATGAATCTTCAACTCCTTGCGTTAATTGCTTCAAATTATTTTTCTTGACGTCTTCTTTTGTCTTCTAATATTATAGAATATGCAGTGTCATGTTTCTTCGGAGTTACTAGATTTATAGCAACCAAAAATCAACTTTTCATAACAATTCGAAACATAAAAGGAATCTATAAAATATTTTTTGGTAAAGTACCATGCAAGCACATTGTATCACTCCATGCACTCACAACTCGAGGCCAAGTTGGCCTCGAGTTTTGAATAATGATCCTGCACTCGTAGGTGCGTGTGCATGGGTCTACTTTGGTCTTCGAACTTCTAGGTTGTACACTTTTGCCCCCTTTATGCATTCCTTTACAACACTCTCTTTATATTCTTGTTCAAATGACTCCTTACCTTCTATTACCTTCATTATTCTCTCTGAATCAACTATCGAAGCTTGCATTTTAGTCCTCAGACTTTTGATTTCATTCATTTTCGCCCATTTTCATCTCTTTTTATTCAATTCCATATTTCTGCATCAAATTGTATCTTATAAATAAAATGCAATTAGTATTAGGCTGCCAATTATCCAGGTGATTAACAAATATTCTAATTTAATGATCTAGATAAGTACACAAAATAAGCTTATTATATACATGTAGCACTTAGGAATGACAATAATACCCACGGACCTGATACCCGTTGGAGACTCGACATAAATGAGCGGGAATTACCCGACTAAATGGGTTCGTGGGTAGGGTATGGAGGTGAACTTTAAAACCCAACATGGGTACGGTTCGGGTGTGGGTTTCACTACAATACTCATACCCGACCCGCATACCCATTAATTTCCTTAAAAAAAGTTATAGAATTAAAAAAAAAAGTGATTGTGTAAAAAAATAATAAAAAAATTAAATAAAAAATAGAACTCAAATATCTATTGACATTGTTAACGTCTAAACCTTAATATGTTTAAGCTATTGACTTTGTTAACGTGTAAAAAAATTGTTCAAATTCGCTTGTTTATTTTGAACCTAGAACAAGCTTTTTTTCAAGCCAAATTCAAGTGGAGCCCAACATTTAACTGATTTAAGTTAATCCGGATCACCTCTAACCTATAACTTATTTACAGCCCTAACAAAATAATAAATAAAATAAATATTTATGTTATCTACCCTAAAACAATCAACTGTTACATTAATACCCTAAAAAGTAATTATGAATCTATTTAACATATTAATTATAGTCGAAAATAACGAAAGCTCAACCCCCTCACAAACCCCCAAAAGGACCCAAATCAAATGCACAAACCTTGACTAGAAACCTCCATTTCCATTCTCCTCCAACTTCAACTTCCATGTTCTTGCAAGGAGAAAATCTTCGCTCACTATGTTCAGGAGCTATTTCAATCAACGAAGATGAAGACTAGTATTGATACAATTGAGCGAAAAATCGCAGTTGCCACTTCTTTTCAAGCACTTGAAATCGAGACCAATGTTCCCATTCCTATCTCCGACCACCACGAACGCCTTGAATCCGGTCCTCTGACCGACCTAGGTCTAGGTGTGCTTCTTGGAGTTTTTTTTTTATTATTGTCGAGTCTGGGGATGGAGTAAACTTGCTTTCTTAATGAGATTTGTGTGCTTGTTCTGGGTTATGTTTTGTTAGTTCTCCAATTCAAAATCTTCGCCTTGGCTGGACAGGTTCTATAACTGAGATCATCTTTATCTGTTTTTTTCTAAGAGTATTAGCTAATAGCATACAGTTAAAATCTAGTTGCATCTTATTAAAGTTTGCTGGTTATGACTTATAGAATAATCTTGGGATTTTTAGTGATAGTAGCAGATCGATATCTTCTATTTTCGAGGGCGTAAACAAGGATCTATAAATGATATATTCTCATACTTTTATTAATATGTAGTGCCGAGAATTGATTGGACAGTAGCTGGCCTGGTTATAGTGATTAATGGATATCTTGTGCTCGACTTCTTTCTGTTTGAAGTTAATTGATTACTTTTAGGTTTTCTCCTTTGTATAAGAACATCGACGTATGTAGCATTTATTGTATATCTTATTTCATGTAGCGGCAGTGAACTTTCAAATTGCTTAAACCAATCTCCAAGGTGTATTCTTATGCTGGACATTGAGCTAAAGATCATTTTTTTGATTGAATTGTTAGTGCCTTCATTTTAACATAGATGATTATTCATCTACAACCCAAGGACATCATGATGGAATTATCAAGAATCAAGACTGAAGAGAAAGAAAACCTGAATCCATAACTTTGATTGATTGAACGAGTTATGATCTTCCAACTGATACGTGATTTTTTCTCATGGATAATTCTCTCTGTTGATGGGAATGCATAGATATGAAAAATTCACATTCAATTGGGGACCATGACCTTTATAAATAACTTCTAGGTAGTTATTATCTTTCAATGTTATTAAATTGGCCCCTCATCAATTTAATATACTAATTTTGTCTTCGTTTTAACGACATTTAATACCCATTAGTAAAAAATAATAACTTTAGTGGATCACTTTATTGACTAATTTTAAGATAGCACCACACATTTTAAAGTGTATATGTCTAGCCTCACATGTTGAATTTTATCCAACAATCTCTCATTAGGCCATACATGTATCCTTACAAATGTGCACGAACTTATGAGCAAAAATTTTTTGCTATCATTATTAAGGGTATTTCCAAAAAAGACTCATCCATCAATTATATCGATATAGAATCAGAGCGATTTTCGTCACATTAATCGTAACTAAACCTATCAATAGTCACGCACACCAATAAAATCGAATGACATAGATCAATCATGGGAGTGCAGCATGGAAATTTCATGTTATGTGATCCAATATGTCTATTTCCAACCGATTCGACTTTATTCCTTAGGTAAGATTAATACCAAACATAATGTAGCAGAGTGAAATGAACCGAATACTTTATTTCTATATAGAATTAACCAAATACACAAATATGTTAAAACCAAACATAAAGCATAAATACAAACTCCCACTAAAATATGATATCCTTAGAAAATGCAACACCAATACTAGCAAGGTGTTCTTGAAAAACCTTGGGTAGTAATCCTTTAGTAAGCGGATTCCCAATCATGGAGTTTGTCCCAATGTGCTCTATGGAAATCTATAAACTCTGTACTCTTTCATTCACAATCAAGAACTTTATGTTAATGTGTTTTGACTTAGTTGAGCTCTTGTTATTATTAGAGTATAGAATTGCTGAATTATTATCACAATATAACTTTAGCGGTCTTTCTATGTCATTCAGAATGCGCATCCCAACGAAAAGATTTTGCAGTCATATTCCATGGTTAGATTCCTCATAACATGCTACAAACTCTGCTATCATAGTGAAAGAAGCTATAAGTGTCTGCTTAACACTCCTCCAGGAAATATCTCCTCCAGCTAGCAAGTATTTGTAGGTTGATGTGGATCTTCTACTGTCTTGAAAACCAGTAAAATCAGAATTGGAGTACCTTATGATCTCTAACTGATCCGATCTGCTATATGTGAGTTTATAATCTTTTGTTCTCTTCAAATAAACCCTTTTGGCTGTTTTCCAATTATCCATCACATGGGTTGCTTAAATATCTATTTAGCATTTCAAAAATGAATGCTATGTCTGGATGTACACAAACCTAAGCATACACCAGACTCCCAAAAACTGATGCATAGGGAATCTTTAGCATTTCCTTAACTTCAAGGTCATTTCTTGGGCATTGGTTGAGACTAGATTTGTCTCTCTTAGCAACAAGGGTGTCCCTTGGTTTACTATCTTGCATGCCAAATCTCTTAAGTACTTCATCAATACAACCTTTTTGTGACAATTTAAGAATACCTCGAGAGCGATCTTGGTGTATCTGAATCCCTAATACAAAAGAGGCGTCACCAAGACATTTCATCTCAAAATTCCTTGATAAAAATCTATTGGTTTTGTGCAACATCTATATATCATTAGTGGCAAGCAGTATGTCATCAACATACAAAATCAGGAAAATATGTTTACTCCCACTGAACTTGTGATACACATAATCATCAACAACATTTATCTCAAAACTGAACGAGATAATCACTTGACGAAATTTGTAGTACCACTTACGGGAAGCTTACTTGAGCCTATAGATAGATTTCTTTAATTTGCAGTCATATTCTTTGGGTTTCCTGACACAAAGTTTTTTGGTTGCACCATATAGATCGCCTCATCAATGTCGCCATTGAGAAACGCCCTCTTAACATCCAGCTGATGTAACTTAAGGTCAAAATGTGCAACAAGTATCATGATCGTCCTGAAATAAAGTCTTTCGTTCAAACCAGAGAGAAAGTCTCTTTGAATTTAATGCCTTCCTTTCACGTAAAGCCTTTAGCTACAAGACGAGCCTAATATCTTTCCATATTACCTTTCGAATCCCTCTTGGTTTTAAAAATCCATTTACAACAAATGGCTTTGCACCTTCTGGTAATGGAACAAGATCACAAACTTTATTGCCTAGCATAGACTTATACTCCTCATTCATGGCATCAATCCGCTTTTGAGAGTTAAAGCCCTGCATGACCTGATGAAAATTGATTGGATCATCTTCCACCATTCCACTATTTTCCCCATGTTCTTAGAGAAATACTGTAAAATCATCTAGAATAGCATTTCTTTCCTCTCTCTCATGGATCTCCTTAATGGTATTGGTTCTTGAGGCTGTTGAGTTTGTACTTCTGGAATAATTATCTCATTTTGGATGGGAGACTTCAACATTATCTTGTTGAGATTCCGGATATACTTCTCAATCAATGACTAGTATAGAAACATGCACATTGTCAAAAGTAATAGTAGGAATCGAAACTGATCATTCCTCAACTTCTTCCTCAAAGACAATGTGTCTTACCTTAAATTTGTATATGTTCCCGAATTTGACTTTGTGTGACCAACTGTGACTGGGTGGGGTGGAGGTCGGGGACGGGGTGGCGGTGGGTGTAGGTGTGGGTGTGGGGTAAATTTTGCCATTAAATTTGTAATTGTGATTGAACTGTGACTTTTTGTGATCAACTGTGACTCAGGTGGAATGGTAGTGGGACTTGATCGTACTGTTTGAGATTTTTTTATTTATTTTTATCTACAACAATATTAGTTTTAATTTAAAATATAATAAATAATTATTTTTATATTACATATAATATAATATTTATTTATTAATATTTAACACCTAATTAAAAAAAAGGTAAGTTTGTTAGGCTTAAAAAGTAAGAGTTTTGGTTGTGTAGTTAAATACTTTTTTCCTTTTTCTTTCTCATTTTCAACAATATTTATTCCAATAAAGTAAGCCTCTGTTGTTAAAATTTTGGTGTTTAAAAATATGTTTTTTTATGTTTTCTAAGTAAAATATGTGGTTGAAAAGAAAAGGAAGAAAATATATATGGTTAAAAAATGATTTGGAAAATTGTGTTGTTTAAAAATTTATTTTTTTTACTTTTGCCAAACAGAGGCTAATATTACATGTAGACCAAGTTTTTTTCCTTAATTTTTAATCACTAATCTAAAACATTTCCTCCAAAAATCTCATTATAACGGTTCTGCGATGGATTTTGTTGGATTTCAGGTACTCTAATTAAATGTCTATATATTTTGAGAAACAAGCCTTTGTATTTGTCATCACAGACAGTTAAATGTCTATATATTGATTACATTCAATTAGTGAGATTTTTTATTTTTTTGGAAAAAATTAATTACTAACAAAATTTAAACCTGCAAGAACAAGAATAACAAAGAGAATAAGTTACATTGTGATTTATTAAATGCAGGTTCCCAAATTCCATCATAAAAAATTATAAGCATTGTGCCCTAATTAACGGAGAGCGTGGATTTTTAATTATGATTTTTTGATAAAAGTGTAGTTAAACAGTGAGAAAAATTTTGAACTTTCGTACAAAATTATTTTATAGGGGATGTGGTTGAAAATTAAGCTTTGAAAAAACGATTTGGAGAAATTGGAGCTCAAACAAGGGCAATATAACTCATAGTTTAAGTTACATTTGATGAATAATAATAATAATAATAATAATAATAATAATAATAATAATAATAATAATAATATATTTACATACACGTCAAAAAGATTCAGACTACATTTTTCTTATTTTGAAATTATTGATTACTTAACAAAAACAATATTTATTTAATTCAACGCCTGTTTTTCCCTAATTGGGCAGACTGCCTTTTAAAAGCTTGACAAAATTTGGGCAATCTGGTCGCAAAATCTGATTTAATGCAATGTCCAAACTACAGTCAAGCCCGACCATAGTTCCGATCCATGAGTCCAGCTTTCCCAAAATGTTATTGCGTTAATTATCTACTCAGTTAAAATTATAGCACATCATCAATTTTTAATGTAACAGTTTATAACATTTTAAAATCAATTTGTTAGCATGTATACTTGCACAATTTTAATTGAGTAAATAGGAAATGAGACAACATTTTGAAACAGCAGGTTTTGACTCCTGATTCAAGTATCATTTCAGTCAGCCTGATTTAAATTAGTTTTGTTCGGCTAAAGTATTATAAATATACTCCCCCCGTCCCATTTATATAATATATCTTTTCTTTTTCTCTCGTCTCAATTATAGACTTATTTCTTTATTAAGAAATTTTTATTTTGTTTTGTTTATTAATGTACACATATTTATTACTTTCAATTATAATATGTTTAATACTTAAATAAGAGTAAATTGAAATTTTTCTTTACAAAAATTATGTTATCAATAACATTAAATATAGTTTCTTAATTTGTATGAAAAGTCATACAAGTCTATATAGATGGGACGGAGGTAGTAACACATTACAATTTTCAATATCACTTTTTAAGCACACATTTTTCAAAACTACAAATTTTATCTAGAAAATATAAATAACAAAAAATAACGGCAATTGATGCCACCCAACAGAGGCATCAAAATTGTACTTTCAACGTTATTTTCCACCCCCTCTCTCTTTTAGCAAACGGAATTATTAATTTCGAAGAGATCCAGAGTTGCATGTTGAAACAAAGATAAAAAGTACTGAGACTGCTATTCAGAAAATTGTTAAAAGTTCAGTAAACAAGGGCACGACACTAAAAACTACAATGGCAATAATTTTGATCAAATTCTTGACCCAAGGGCAAGGGATTGTGGATCGAATCTAGTCAGTAACAGTACAGGCTATTACAGGGTTACTCAACCATGATCGAGAAATATCCTTTAATTTTTCTAGTTCTTGTGTAGCAGTGAAGTTAGTCCCGTTCGAGAACAAGGAAAACTCCTTGTAAATGTCAGTTCTACCTTCTTGCAATTTCCTGCTACTGTTTTATAGTTTCTTAAAGCACTTCACGACGCATAAATAAAAGAGAGTACATCAAAGCCACAATCTAGAAAATTTTATAAGAGTAATAGATTCATACCCTCGACAAAAAATTATAATATTCAAGTGAGATTCGAATTCTTTAAATTTGAATACCATTGCACCTAATATCATCAGGACTAGGAGAAGAAAAACAAAAATAACATTCATTTTAATAGAAAGAATTAAAGATTGCTTCATTTTTTGCAAAGTTGCCCGCAGAAAGGCTAAAAAAAACAAAATTTAACTAAATGCAAAGTATCTGCGTTTCAAAAACACAAGGAATCAGGTAAAATACTTTGCTGATGTTACCTTGCGGCTTGCACATACATCTAATTCGAGTTATAATTTACTCCCTACCAAGGTTATCGCCTTGTGCTCTGCTTGCTTCAAACTCAACTCACGTATACTCTGCAAGTATTATATAAACCATCGTGCCAACGCGTAACATGTTAGAATTCCAAAAAAAATTCAATGGAAAGCACATCTAAAGAAAAAAAGGAAAAGTAGGCAATAGATATCAAGAACCCTTGTTCTAATTATGAGGGCGAAGATGAGAAAGAGGACTATTTGGTAATCTTAAAGAATGTCAATGATATTAATATAGATGGGGAAGAAGCATGGAGATGGTGCCAAATTTAACACTACTATTTGATACAACGTTATGCCTATCATCATTCGTCGGGAAGTAGTGGGGAGAACTTGATAATCAAATTAATTCCTGTTAGTATAAGCATAAATAAATTTCTTTTTTATAGACAAACATAAATTAATTCCACTTAGTATAAGCATATATTTGGTTTATAGACAAGTTTCCGCTTCTTGCGAGACTGTTAACAAGTTCATAATTTAAAGCCTTATGGATATGGATCAAGTTTGAGAATCAGATGAGTGGGTGAAAAGAGGAAAGGGAAATGAGAGACATTAACAAGTAGCATAGACAGTTAAATAAAAGATTAACTCAAAAGGCAAGTAAAATTAATCTTCATACATAAGCCAACAAGTAAATCAGCACTCCCAATTTAAGAAACTTGAAACATACTATCACAGAATTTCTGCTCCATGAGGAATTAGGTGACATAAACAAGAGCTGCACAGAATTTTAAGAAACTATATATTCTTGCAGGGCCCAACACTTGAGGGTACTGCTACAAGTTAGGGAAAAGAAAGTGAAACCATTATACTGCTTGCTTAATAGGCAATTATTACACATAACAACATTCTAATAACACTGTTCTCCCATTATCAGAAGATTAACCATATGTTCCTATCAATGTTTAAGTAGCAGGTTAAGTACAAAAGTAATTGGAATTAGATAATCCAGCTAAATGACAAAATAGAAAAGAAAATAATAAATCTCAGCTACTACTGTTGTGCTTCAACAGTTCAGAGCTAATTACTACTTCTGCAAACCATTAATAATTCCTGATTTCCTGATGCTAACGAGAGAACTTAAAGCCTATTTGGTGTAGTGTAGGAGATTTTGGAGCAAATTTGAGTTTTTGGGAGAATGTGTGGTTGAAAAGTGTGAAAGTAGGGGGTCCCATAAAAATGTGTAATTGTCTTGTTGAAATGAGTTTTGGGAGGAAGTTGTTCAAAAACCTCTATATCAAACAGGGGTTTATATAAGAAGTTAGAAAAGAGCTTAAGAAAGAATTCAAAAAATAGAACAATACAATAAAAACGGAAACTGTAGGATGCCTAAAATCTATCGTCTGTCAATTTTTCCTACCTAAGTTTCTCTGAACCTCAATGACTAGTCCTTGGCAACTGCAAATCCTTGACAGCATGATAGTTTCTTTCCTATTTCACTCCGATGCTGACTTCATGATGGAGATCAAGATATTTGATTTCTGGGCTTTAGTTTTGCTTTTTGTTTATTGGGCATATAATTGGGCTGGCCCAAGCTCATTGACATTTAGGTTTATTTTGCTATTTAAATGGTTGTAATTTGTAATGAAAACTTAGTTGATGATGAATGAAAATATTGTTGAGGATCTGCCAATTCTTCTTCCCCATTTCTCCCTCTCCTTCCCTCTATCCCTCCCTCTCGTTCTCTTCTCTTCTCCCCTCTCTACCATCACAAGTCTGCCTCTCCCTCTCTCTTCTCACTGCCTCTTCTTCTCTCTTGTTTTCTTCTTCTCACTAATGCTACATCAGGGTAGGGTGGGGTGGGGTGGAATTTCACCTCATTTTACACCCTCCAATCAAACACGCTATTAGATAAAATCACAAAGAGATTTTGTATCGCTTCTCTTCCACGCCCTCTCTCTCTCTCTCTTATATCACAGGTGAAAGAAGTTGAATTCCCAATTATAGGTTTACAAATAATCAAAATAGGAAAGCTAAATCACTCTTTTGGGCTGATGATGGAGATTGTTTTACTCACTCCTCATTACTGGCTGAGAGCATGAGACGTGAGAATTAAGCATAAAATTTCAAACTTGGTTGTTAACTATTATTGCCTGACGATTTATCTTGATTTGCATAATTTTTCTTGTAGGGTTGTATTCGTCATGAGAAAATTGTTGCATTTTCTCTTGAACATATAGGTTTTTTTTTTTTTTTTTTAATATCCTAACTCGAAAATCAAAGCCTAGGATATACATTTTATAGAATAAGAAAATTGAAACAAAGCAGGTTTCTTCGTAATATCGAACCTCCAAACAAACAAGAAAAAACAAAACAATAACAAAATACGAGAATGTAGCCAAAAAAAAAAACTAACTAACAAAGCGGACAAAAAACTAAGAAGTACAAAGCTAAGCTACTCTAATGGATGCTAGACCAATTTTATCGAGTCGAACAAGCCCTCAGATTTTTCCAATTATATCATTAGCTTCAATGACTTTGTATTTTTTCTCGCGATAACCTTTGTTTGCGAACCAATCAGCTACTGTGTTTTCTTCTCTCCAAATATGAGAAATGACAATCTCCATTTTACTAAAACTGTTGGTAATTGATTGAAGAATGTATTGAATGTGCCAAGCACCTTTGCTACTGTTAATAAGTTGCAAAGCAATTTTTGAATCGGTTTCAACCCAGATTTTTCTAATACCTTGTTCCCAGCACAGCGTTAATTCGATATCAATCGCTCTAAGCTCTGCCTCCACGATAGTGCATTCTTCATAGTAATCATAGAAGCCCCACACCACATTGCCACAATGGTTTCTCAACACTCCTCTTCAGGTTGCCTTTTTATCATATTTAAGTGCACCACCATCAGTGTTGAGTTCGTGCCACCCTTTATCCGTTTTTTTCCATTTCACCACCAAAGGTATGGAAATTTTCTTTCTGTTATCCCAATTGATCTTCCCTGCACGATATAAGGACGATATAAGGCAGCAATAAGGAAATTTATTTGCTTAATAATCATGCCAGCCCCCATCTTAAAATGGTTATGTTTGGTTTTATTTCTGGTCGTCCATAAGAACTAGAAGATGATCAGAGGAAGGATAGATTTGATTGCACCAGGTTTGAAGTTTTTCTGAGTAATCAGTGCATGATCATAGCTCTGGGATGAGTACATCTGATGTTATCTACTTCCATGATTCTGCAATAATGCCTCCATATTTCCTTAGCAACCTTGCCATCCAAAAACACATGATTTATAGTTTCTATACTGCAGCAGCAGTAGCATTTCGAAGCCAACTGTACCAAATTTATTCTGCATGATATCATCGCTAGGGATCCAATTATTACATATCACACTTTTATCCCATTCCCATATGTGCTTGTAAGTTAATCAGTTGGTTTGACCTTGTCTGATAAGAGTGATGCCGGATGAGATGGTGAAGTCACTGGTGGGACTAGGCTTCCAGAACATTTAGTCAGCGCCAGGGGTGAAAGGAATCTTCTTAACTTCATCGACAATTTCCAGAACATTTAGTCAGCGCCAGGGGTGAAAGAAATCTTCTTAACTTCATAAACAAAATTTCAATTGGTACAGTTTTATTCAGCTTGCACAAGTCCCGTTCATCTTTGATCCTGAAGTTCATGACATCTAGTTAATGGGGGTATTTCTGCCCTTTCCTCAGGGCTTTTAGGCTAAGTTGTGTTTGAAGATAAATAATAATATAGTCCTCATTGTTCCTAGGCTAAATATCAAAAGAGGAGTGGTTTGTTTCTTTACACATCCAATCTAACCTGATGGAAGCACAGTGAACATGTCACTAGGATCCACTAAAGTAGACTTGTCGTTCCTCCTAATGATTAGGCCATGGGCCCCATTACTCTTGACGAGAAGGCTGATAGGTCAGGATTCAGACCCATCCAATCATATGTGATGGAAGTAGTCCGTTGGACTACTATGATGCAGGCTTAACTGCAATGTGATTGACCACTGGAATGACAAGAGAGTGGTCAACAATTTCCTTCCACTGTCTCACAATTGCCACATTATGTAACCACCTGTCGAGTTGTGGTTTGTGCTTCAATGTGATGAGATTGTGTAGGATATTACTGGGAGAGCACAGCCTCCACCAAAGCCAATCCCCTTGCTTATTTTATACTGATAAAAACAACTGCCAGGGGGGTGGCGGGTGGCCAACACCTTAAATATCCACATATTAATCACTTGGTTAATAGAGTACATTCTCTCCTTTTCTTCATTCAAGCAATATTTCAAGGTTCCGCTACTATTCTATTGCATTCTTGTACACAATATTTCGCTTCTATTCTATTATCCTCTCTGACAGTCTTTCCATCCAAAACACTTGCTTGAAGTGATGTAGCATTAGTGAGAAGAAGAAGAGGCAGTGAGAAGAGAGGGGGAGAGGCAGACTTGTGATGGTAGAGAGGGGAGAAGAGAAGAGAACGAGAGGGAGGGATAGAGGGAAGGAGAGGGAGAAATGGGGAAGAAGAATTGGCAGATCCTCAACAATATTTTCATTCATCATCAACTAAGTTTTCATTACAAATTACAACCATTTAAATAGCAAAATAAACCTAAATGTCAATGAGCTTGGGCCAACCCAATTATATGCCCAATAAACAAAAAGCAAAACTAAAGCCCAGAAATCAAATATCTTGATCTCCATCACACCCCCTTTAAGGAATTCCAATTCCTTGAATTCAAGGAAAATGTGGTGAAATTGTAAGTAGGTGGAATTCAAATTCCATGAAAAATAAAAATGTGTTTGATTGGAATATGAAAAATTTGTGTGGAAAATGCATTTTCCATGGAATTCAAATAGCTATCAAACACACCCTAAGTTATTTGTGCGCTAATTTCCAAGACCCGCATTGAACCCATAACACGTCCGACCTATCATTCTTCAGAACTAGAAAACCTATTTTTGCAATATGATAAAACCTTGCATATCTAGTAGGTAAGCTAAAGAGGAATAGAAGCATACCCTCATTTTGGGGTACCAATTATGGGTGTTTTTAAAAAGTATCAATTTTGGATGACATGTACGATTTTTTGTGGTTTCCAGTAGTGGTTTTTAAAAACTCTACCCATGCTTAGGAGTTTAGGAGTTGGTGATTGAAGGTGCTTTAACTGATGTTCGTACCTTGTCACTAATTGATTGATTTCAAACCTTGAAAATACAGGTAAAAGCTTTGGACGATGGAGGAAATGTGGGAATGAGTATAATTATGAGCAAAAGTAACGAGGATACCCAACTCGTGATTGATCCGCGACGGTTAGGACAAAAGGTTGCGAAAGAGATTGAAATCATCCAAGGAGATTGTCATGTCTCAGTCGAAGAGAAATTGTCTTGTTTGTGATTACAATGACACGACAAAAGAACTTTTCTGACCTTACAATTGAGGTCAGTTGATCGATAACTATTAATTGTTGTCATTATTTTGTACTATTTATTATTAGACTTACACTTCAATTGATTTTTCCGATGCCTTTAGGAGGTAGTTGGTGGACGAGACGTATCATCCACAGTACTCTTGGGACGAAACTTAGAAAGATAGGCACACGGTATTGCTAGCAATGATTATGGTATATTCCATGACTTCGATGATGACTACAATTAAACCACTTATGGTTGTACTTCTTACACATAGTTTGGATTATATTTTAAACAAAGTTATCTAATTTATGCATGGTCGATTTAATTTTGTATTAATGTACTGCGATGTTATTATGAATATCAAACAAAAGAACAGGATTGGTTATTATAAATATCAAAAGAAATTTAATACATGTACATATATTAGAATTTATTACGACAAAATAAAAATAATACATTACAAAAAGACTAAATTATAAAATAAAATAAGTAGAATAAAGACAAAAGAAGACCAAAAATAAACAAATAAAAAAAATGGAAAAAAAAAAGTCGTAGAGGCTTTCAATTGACAAAAGGCCTGCAACAGGCCTTGCCTTGTCATATGAGCATTGCCAAAGCCTTTGGTTCTCCTGCGCATAGAATGGGATTGATGAAGCAAGAAAACTATTGGACTAACTTATTCTATTTAAATATGTATTGGTCCTTTGGTTACAAAACTTGTCAACAACTCTTGACCAAAATTATACCTAGTAGCTTATCAAAAATCATCTTCAGAATTTAAAGTGGCACTTCACAAAGTTATTATTATTATGGCAAGCATTTAGAGATTAACTGAGCATTTACCTCACATATATAGAAGAAACTTTTAAGTAGTATAACTGATGTACATTAAAGTGAGCAAGTGAAAAATAAATCGAAGACATAGTATAAACTCCAGACCACATACATGGAAATGAAGGTTAGGAGTCTAAATGCATCACAAAGACCAAGCTATGCTGAGTTTGCAATCATGAAGAGCCCTAAAACTCATTCAAACTGGCTTCTTTGTTCTTACAGATGTGCTTGAACAAAGCTGCAAGAAATTTAAAATCGAGCAGTTTAATATTTTCTCCATTTTTTGATACTCTTTAGCTTAAAACCAAAGAGTTTCTCTTGAAGTGCCCTTTTCCAAGATCACTGACTTCAGGTTGGCTACATAGAGGTAAAGTAATCACAAGCTCAGAGTGGTTCGTTCCCTATGTTCATTTTCCATGAAAATCTACATTCCATAGCGGAAACCTCAACTTGCTTCTAAATTATGGTCTCACGCTATAATTTTTTTCATCAGAATCACATAAACTCACTATGCTCCAAATTATGTTTGATAAATAAACCCTAAACTTCAAAAATTAACATTCAATCAAAATTTATTATCAAGCTAATGTCTGAAGGAAGCAGATTCTCAATTTACACCAGTGAGATCTCATTAAAAGAGAAATTTATATAACGAAAAAACCTACCAATGATGATGAAGAACGAAGGGGAGGTGGCTCGACAGCAAGGTAGCGACTTGACATCTCTGCAATCTCCGAAATGGCAGCCTCCCGGACTTCTGGAACCTCGCTGGTCAAGTCTTCATAGGCCGCCACAAATGCCTCCTGCCAGAAACTCGGCAACTTGATTCGTCTGCTGTTTGTGTACACATCCCACATGTGCTTCACCAATTTCTCTCTCTCCTCCATATCCTAACTCAAAACAAATCCATTCAAATAAGACTTCCATTGCACACAGCCAATTACATGAATTTGTTCATCTAATCAAGCCTAAATTTGCATGCAAAAGGTTACAACTTACGAGGACATCGAGATCGTCTCTGGCTGGGGGCTCTAGGTCGTCGGTAAGGCGGTTGAGGTCACCAGCAGACCACCGGAGGGTGACGGTTCCGGTGAGCATTGACCAGAATGCCAGCAACAAAATTGCGGCCAATGCCCAGAACTTGTACCGGCCTCGGCCAAAATTGCTCGATGAATCAGAGTAATTATCCTTCTTCGAAATAACTGAAGATGTCGGTACAACTGATGATGAAGTGGGTGTTGATATGGGTAGCGCATCATCACCCTTCATTTTGGGGGGAAAAATAAACAAATAAACAAATCAATTAAGAATTTCAATTAGATTTTGTTTAATTGATGAATTCTTCGAATATCAGAAATCGATCTAGAGGAAAGGGGATTTTCTCCGGGTGCATTCGCAGGGCAGGTCAGAGACGGCGAGGGCATTAATATTTTCAAGTAATGGATTCTGCACATTTTATACTACTTCTATTTTATTTTTATTTTTATTTCAAATCATTTTAACTAGTTGCAGGGATGGCAATGGATACACGACCATTAAAGATTTACGACCTCCATATTCTATTCATATACTTATTTAAGAATAAGGGATCAGGGTGGGTCGATTGAAACCCATTACTAATTATATTTTTTAGGACTGTAAATAGGTTAGAGATGTTTCGAATTAACTTAAATCTGTTAAATATTGAGTTTCACTTGAATTTGACTTGAAAAAAGCTTGTTTTAGGTTGAAACTAAACAAATGAATTTGAACAATTTTTTTTAAACGTTAACAAAGTCAATAGTGTAAACATATTAAGATTTAGACGTTAGCAATGTTAATAGATATTTGAGTTCTATTTTTTATTTATTTATTATTATTTTACATAATCACTTTTATTTTAAATTCTATAACTTTTTAAGAAAATTAATGGGTATGCAGGTCGGGTATAAGTACTGTAGTAAAACTCACACCCGACCCACACCCATGTCAGGTTCTAAAGTTTACATCTGTACCATATCCACAAACTCATTTAGTCGAGTAATCTCCCCCCCCCCCAATTTATGTAGGGTCTCCAACGATATTGGGTTCGTAGATATTATTGTCATCTCTACCTGATTGTGTAGTCTAATGGTCTATTAAAACATTTTGGGCCACCACCATGAACATGTTGTGGTGAAAATTAGACTCAACACTATCCTAATTACAGAGGAAATTACACTCACACATACTTTTAAAGGTCCAAATTCATAAATGAGATCAAACTTATATTACTTCAAAAATCAGGTATTAATTCGAATTTTAATTAATTAAAAATTTTACATATTAATATTCAATTAATTATCCAACCATATCTCAATTTTAAATCACAAAACACAACTTAAAACCCTAATTATTTCTCTCTATCCTATATTCAATCCATTCTCTCTCATCACATCCACCAATCTTTCGCCCACCGCCCACCGCAGCCACACCCACACTCATCCCTCCTTAAGCGGTTATTATCGAAAACCAACAAATGTTGCACAACCCTCGCCCTCCTTAGGCTTTCACGCAGCGACGATGATTACATGACCCGTCCAACCACCACGGTGAAATGGAGGAAGTTGGTCCCTAGAACCGCCACAGGAATCATTGCTTCAGCCTCTATCAATTCATTTTCAAAACCACCGTCTGTGCTGCTTCCATCTCCTATAAAAATGTCGCCTCCTTAGTGCCATGGCCTGCGGTCTTCTTCTTCACACCGCTCTATATGTTTGCACCCCAATTAAAGATGGAAATGGGTCGGATTTGTCAAACCCGTACCCTACTCACTACAGATTTACAACATTCATACTCTATCCATTACCCATTTAAAAATGGCGGGTCAGGGATGGGTCGGGGGCGGGTACGCTTCTATACCCATTTGAAACTCATTACTTAATATTTATTTATTTAATATACGTGTTCGTGTGACAAACTCTAAAACTATATATATACTTTCATGATTCACGTTGATATAGAGATAAAAAATGAATTTTTGACTCTTTTTCATAGGTAGCAACTACTTTTAATAAAAAAATATAATATTATATTATAAAAACTGTAGCGATCAAGAATTTTTACGCATTTAATAATTGTTTTTAAACTATGAAACGTGCTGCTGCGATTTCACCCATTATTAAATTAAAGTCGTGACGTATTCGTCTAACTGATGTCGAGAAATGTCGAGTCCATTTCGATTTTTAATAAATTCCGAATTTCTAAGATTTTATTATTTGATTTTATTTATCTATTTAAATTATTCTTTTCAAAATCGTTTTTAAAATTTCAAATCGTGTTAAGCTCATTTTATCAGATTAAATTTTTTCGACTCAGTTGATTCACGTGTATTGTTTTTCTCGAATTTCGTGTCTTGCCTGTCAAGACTTCCAAAATGCCTAATCAACATATACTACCACCAACTTCCACCAACCATATCAATCTCAAACCTATCAAACTCTCTTATACACTACACAAACCACTCATCAATCAGCATCCCTCTCCCTCAGCACGGTGGAAACACTCCAAGCTGCCATTGTCACACCACCATTTGAATCATTCCATCACCACAACAAAACTACTGCCAAACCGTTCCCACTGTCAAGCAACAACCTTGCAGCCACCCACACGCAGCCAAAGCTCGACCAAGCAATCACCATCCAACCACTAAGTGCTGCACCGCCACCACCAAATGCAGCCAGCCAAGACCAACCTCAAGCTGCCCATTTCACCATCACCACACGCAGACCACCGTGCAACCCGTCACAACCCACCGGCAACAAACTCCACCTCCTCACAGCCACCACCTCCACTGCCTCAACGCGATCCCAACCACCAAACACGCTGAATCGGCCCAACACCATAGCCACCTCCATCACTCTCAATAGGACATCACCACACAACCAGCTCAGACCACCTCTCACCGCCACCACCTCATTCAGGAATCAAGCCCAAAACCCAAAGAAAGCTCGAGAATAAACCAAGAAAAACCCATACCCATTCACATACCTTGATTGTCGACTGTTTTGACTGGATTTTGGCTGGAAACCACACTCCAAAACCCGAATTCAAGCCTCAATTTTCGCACCCAATCAGCACCAAGCTTCGCCTTTTTCTACCGCCTCTTCCCCCTTGTCACCGCCACACGACGATGGTGATACCGTCGTGGAATCGCTGGCGGATTTGGCGTCGGCAGTGCCCCCCACCGGTTGTCTCGCTCGCACCCACCTTCTCTCTCTCTCTTCTCTGAAAATGAAATGGGGCAGAGAGTAAATTGTTTATGATTTTGATTTTTGGAAAAATTGCACTTTAGCCCCCAAGTTTGTAAAATTATTTAAATCAGTCCTTAAAGTTTTAAAACTAATCATTTCAGTCCCTTACGTTTTTAAATCATTTTAATCAGTCCCTTCATTTTTAAAATCAATTATTTCAATCCATACAGTTTAATATCTGTTTTGAGCTTCAACCCAAGTTTTGAAAAAACTCCATTTTAGTCCCCAAGTTTAGTATTCATTTTAGTCCCCCCAACTTTCAAATCAACAATTTCAGTCCCTAAATCTTAATTTATCATTTTGAACTTTAAATTTCAAAAGACTAATTTAATTTATTTTTCTAATAGGCTAGATGAGGTGTACGGAGATTTAAAGGATTGAAGTCATTTCCCACTCGATTTTGCACTCGTTGAACTTAAGATAGACTCGTCCCTATTAATTGATTTAAATTATGATTGCATGTGAATGTTTATGTTATGTGACTTATGTGAAAGTCATTTTTATGAAAAGAGACGAGAATATATTTCTTCGAAAATATTTATGTGACTTATATGCTTTTATGCATGAGAAAGAAAGAAGAGAATATCTTGCAAAATAAATGATAATGTTATGCATAACTTATGTTCCTTAAGTGCACGAGAAGAAAGAGCAACTCACACCCTATGATTTTTAAAGAGCCTATGATTTTCAAAGAGAAGTCAAGTGCTTTAATACACGAGAAGAGCAACTCACACCCTATGATTTCTAAAGAGCCTGTATTTACGTGTTCAATTATATTGTAGATTAATTAATTGGCGCTGAGTTTACTGAGTATTTCTATGAAATGCTCATTTCTATTTTAACAATATTTGCAGATTTCGGAGTGAGTGGCAAGTGATGGACGATTGTGGCAATAATCGTTAAATAATTAAAAATCTTATTTTGATGATCCGTATTTTTCAAACGTTAGATATTTTTGAGATTTTCAATTATTTGAGAATTTAGGACATTATCAAATGTTTGTAATATTAATAGTTCGATTGATTATTTTGAGTTATTTCATAAATGTTTTCAAATTTTATCGACCATTACAGTTTATTTAATGTTTCCAAAAATGAGTTTTAGTCATTTCTTCTACTAAAATATTATTTTAAAGATTTGACCAGACGATGACGTGGTGAACTGGGTATTTAGAACTCGGGGCGCTACAGCTTGGTATCAGAGCCAGTCTGCGTTTCTGTAGACTGGAAAATTTTTAAAAAGAAATTTTAAGAAACTTTTTTTATTATTTAATTATTATTAATGAAGATTGCCATCGCCGTCCTTCGTTCCACCAACTCCGAGGTAAAGAAGTTTATGATGTTTAACGTTATTTATGTATTTCTGATACTTATTTTAATGATTTATGAGATTTAGAAGAAATAGAAAGATATTGTATCCGAATAAGAAAGAAAGAAAGAAATGAGTTTTGGAGCATAACGAGAAATTGTATCCGAATCAGAAAGAAAAGAAAACGAGTGTTGAGTATAATGAGAATAATAAGATTTAAGAATGATTTTATAATAATTTTTGTCCTCGAATTTAGAAATGATGAACCCTAACTGAACTTTGCATAATCGAATTTAGACATGGCACCATTTACGATGAGTCAACAGAAAGGATTAGACAATATTTTCGGAATATATATCATTTGGACCAACACCTCATGTTAGGATATATGACCACACTATCGACTACTGTGCCGCGCGTTATGAGGCCATGGCTAGTGATTTCAGAGCAACTGTTGCGAAAATTCATTAGTCACTTGTTGTCAACATTTTCAGTAAATCAACAAGAAATAGCAAGCCAGTTCTATGAGATTGTGATGAGATGATGAAAGTATAAGTAATATGATTTTATTAAGACTTTTATGAGAAGATTATGAAATTAGAGATTTAAAGATTTGGTTCTTGATTATTGGGAATTAAGGATTTGATATTGTGTTTGAGTAAGTGAATTATTCCTCTATTTTGAGAGAAATTTATAATGTAGTTGGTTCTTATAATTCAAATTTTTGGGATTATGATTTGTGGCATATATTTATAAGTATGACTAATCAGTGGTCTTCTGAGCCAATTAATGTATTGAAGGAAGTGATATTTTGATATTGGAAACTATGATTTGAAATTGTTATGTTGAGGAAATATGAATTGCTTTTTTGGGATATTTTTGGTGGTATTAAAGTTTGTTGGAATTGTTGTCAATATTTAAATCGTTGTGGTCAAATGTGGAGTGTAAAGTTGGTTATGAAGTATACCTATAGGTTGGATAAGTCCAAATTACAAGAGAGACTCTGCCTAGAATTTTATCATTTTGAGTTAAGAGCATAGTATGGTAAACAACTCACTAAGAAAATTGAGGTTAGACTTGCAAGTTCATTTACACCACAAGCAAGATTTAGTAAATGAATAAAAAAGGGATGATGACTCTTGAGATATTTTTGGCTTCTTCGAAGTATAATCATTTTGTAATGGATATAGTTCTATTGAAATGCTCTCCTTGTTTCACAATTTCAAAAACAAGATGATGTATATAATTACTTGGATATCAAGGTATACATGAAGTTATGTGATGACTTGATGCATACATTGGGAAATGTCAAGTTATATTTTAAGAGATGAGTGAAGACAAATATTATGGCATTATTGGGAAGAATCTTAATTATTCTTGGGAACAAATTGATTATTAAATGATTACTTATATTGGAGAATATTATAAACTAAGATGGTATGTGATAATACTGTTGAGTTATTTTGGAAGTTGATTGGTAGATGATGTGTTAAAGATTTGGTTATTTACATGTAATATGATTATTTGGAAAAGTCAGTTATCATGAATGAAAGATATTGAAAATATTTTATAGGTTGATGCCTTAAAGGAGTAACTATTTATTCATAGTGAGAATTTGGGGACATATGATTGAATGTTGGGATTATGTGAGATTATGACGATTGTCATAAGGTCATTTGAATATAAAATGTACAATAGAGAATTATAAGGAATAATGTGATATTTTCTTATGGTGAGAACTGAAATTGATGATGTGTTGAAATTATGAAATAAGTTGACTTTCCATGAATAAGTTATGCTATATTTGGTTCTAAGTGGAATTCAAAGAAAGATGGGTCTCAGTCATGGAAAATGAATCAGGGTTTCCTCGTAATTTGAATGATTCACTGATGTACATTAAGTTTTCATTTATGATACTAGAAGATCATGAGAGAAAATTGTTGGATGAAATTGATGAAAGAAATTTTATTAGGTCCTATATTTGTACAAGTATTGCAGAAGTAATGCATTTGATCGGAGGAAGGTTTATGATAAGATCATACCTTGAGATTTTGGAAATTGTTACTGATGGTATCTTTGGTTCGAAAATAAGAAATGAGATTTTATGCAATTGTCCTTGTGGATAGGATTTGTGGAAAATGGGGATAAGACTTCACAGTGATTGCTTATTATTGAGTAGTGTGCAGAAAGAGTGACACATGGTAGAATCCAAGATTTATTGAGTTTAAGAGATTGATATATAATCTTAGAGAGTATATTGACGTATAAGGTTCATGTGATAGATATGATGATTATTATATTGTAATCTTAGAGAGATTGATATGATTATTTGGGGTCATATGATATGATGATAAGTGGCATGTTACAAGATTTCTACAAGATATAGTGAGTAGACAGTTAATGGATGTTATGGTTATTTTTGTATAATATTTGTGTGAATATATTGAGTCAATTGATCTTATCTTGATGGTTTATTGAATTATGATGAAATATTACCAACAATTGAGAATCTTCATGTTGAGTCATAAGAAATATGGATTTATTTAAAGTTTTGGTGATGCAGTTTCGATTATTTATTACCGGTTATACTTTAGATGTGAGTAAATATTTTGGCTACAATAATGGAAAACCTGAGATGATCAGTTGTGCGACTTTTACTTATAATGGGATTGTATCTTTGGGTACTTGATGAGGAATCCTGTATGATTCACATAAATCTTATTTATTGGTGATAGACTTAATCGGAATATTGTTCAAAGCGTGACATAAATTGAAGTTGGAGTTTAAAAGTATGGACTAAAGGATTTAAGTTTAAATTCTTCCAAATTTGGAAAGGAAATTTCAGTCGAGTTTAGAAATGATTACGTTTACAAATCTTTTCAGAAAGATTCTTCCATGTTTGGGTTCAATATTTTGGAATTGATACCGCGTTTCTATATTTTGGACCATAAGGTTTTATTCTTGATTAATATTTATATCGTGGGTTCGATATTAGTATAGATCCTTGAAAGGTTGGAAATGGAAGGTCAATAAATGAGTTAATAAATGGATAATGTCGGATGATTGATTGAGTTCTACACAATAGCTATCAAGCGTCTTTTCGCATAGCTTTGTATGAGGTACAGATATATGTTAGAGAGGTTGTCCGATTTCACTGATTGCTAGTGTCCATTTTTCAGATAGAGATCCGAGGATTTTCCCTCAAGATTTTAGAAGAGCTTACTGATGGCTATGGGTACTAAGTTGAATTTTATTACTGCATACCAACTCCAGACTCAGACATTGAAAGATATGCTTAGGGTATGTGTTCTAGACCCAAATGGTAATTGAGAGACACATTTTCCATTAGTAGAGTTTGCCTACAATAAACAGTTTTTGGGCTAACATTGATATGTCACCATACAAAGCACTGTATGGGTAAAGATGTTAATCGCCAAACTATTGGGATGAAGTTTGCGAGAGGAAATTATTGGGACCAGAACTTATTGAAAGAACATTTGATGGGATTGAGAAGATAAGATTACGGATTAAGGCTGCCCAAGACAGATAGAAAAGCTATGCCGATCAAAGAAGAAAATACTTAAAGTTTGAGATTGGAGAGAAAGTGCTAGCTCCTATGAAGGAGCTCCTATTAAGGCCTCATTTCATCAGATCATTTGCAATACTAGAGAAAGTGGGTAATGTGGCTTATTGTTTGGCTTTGCCACCAGAACTTGCAGCTGTTCATAATGTTTTTCATGTTTCCTTATTGAGAAAGTATGTTCATGATCCTAATCATGTGGTGAATTATCAGTCTCTTGCAGTTCAGAAAGATTTGACTTATGAAGAGGCACCTATGTGCATAGTAGAGAGAAAATTAAAGTCGTAACGTATTCATCTAGCCGAGTCGAGAAATATCTAGTCCATTTCGATTTTTAATAAATTCCGAATTTCTAAAATTTTATTATTTGGTTTTATTTATTTATTTAAATTATTCTTTTCAAAATCGTTTTTAAAATTCCAAATCGTGTTAAGCTCATTTTATCAGATTAAATTTTTTCGACTCAGTTGATTCACGTGTATTGTTTTTCTCGAATTTCGTGTCTTGCCTGTCAAGACTTTCAAAATGCCTAATCAACCTATACTACCACCAACTTCCACCAACCACATCAATCCCAAACCTATCAAACTCTCTTATACACTACACAAACCACTCAGCAATCAGCCTCCCTCTCCCTCTGCACGGTGGAAACACTCCAAGCTGCCAATGTCACACCACCACTCACACAACCTAGCACCACCATTTGAATCATTCCATCGCCACAACAAAACCACTGCCAAACCGTTCCCACTGTCAAGCAACAACCTTGCAACCACCCTCACGCAGCCAAAGCTCGACCAAGCAATCACCATCCAACCACTAAGTGCTGCACCGCCACAACCAAATGCAGCCGGCCAAGACCAACCTCAAGCTGCCCATTTCACCATCACCACACGCAGACCACCGTGCAACCCGTCACAACCTACCGGCAACCAACTCCACCTCCTCACAGCCACCACCTCCACTGCCTCATCGCGATCCCAACCACCAAACACGCTAAATCGCCCCAACACCATAGCCACCTCCATCACTCTCAATCGGACATCACCGCACAAACAGCTCAGACCACCTCTCACCGCCACCGCCTCATTCAGGAATCAAACCAAAACTCAAAGAAAGCTCGAGAATAAACCAAGAAAAACCCATACCCATTCACATACCTCAATTGTTGACTGTTTTGACTGGATTTTGGCCGGAAACCTTTCTCCAAAACCCGAATTCAAGCCTCGGTTTTCGCACCCAATCAGCACCAAGCTTCGCCTTTTTCTACCGCCTCTTCCCCCTTGTCACCGCCACAGGACGGCGGTGATACCGCCGTGGAATCGCTGGGGGATTTGGTGTCGGCAGTGCCCCCCCACCGGTTGTCTCGCTCGCACCCACCTTCTCTCTCTGTTCTCTGAAAATGAAATGGGGCAGAGAGTAAATTGTTTATGATTTTGATTTTTGGAAAAATTGCACTTTAGCCCTCAAGTTTGTAAAATTATTTAAATCAGTCCTTATAGTTTTAAAACTAATTATTTCAACCCCTTACATTTTTAAATGATTTTAATCAGTCCTTTCATTTTTAAAATTAATTATTTCAGTTTAATATCTATTTTGAGGTTCAACCCAAATTTTGAAAAAACTCCATTTTAGTCCCTAAGTTTAAAAGTATTCACTTTTGTCCTCCAACTTTCAAATCAACAATTTCAGTCCCTAAAGAGACGAGAATATATTTCTTCGGAAATATATATGTTGTTATGCTTGTCATAACTTATATACTTTTATACATGAGAAAGAAAGAAGAGAATATCTTGTAAGATAAATGATAATGTTATGCATAACTTATGTGCCTTAAGTGCAAAAGAAGAAAGAGCAACCCACACCCTATGATTTTCAAAAAGAAGCTATGTGCTATAATGCACGAGAAGAGCAACTCACACCCTATGATTTCTAAAGAGCCTGCATTTACATGTTCAATTATATTATAAATTAATTAATTGACGATGAGTCTACTGAGTATTTCTATGAAATGCTCATTTCTATTTTAACAATATTTGCAAATTTCGGAGTGGGTGGCAAGTGATGGACGATTGTGGCAATAGTCGTTAAATAATTGAAAATCTTATTTTGATGATCCGTATTTTTCAAACGTTAGATATTTTTGAGATTTTCAATTATTTGAGAATTTAGGACATTATCAAATGTTTGTAATATTAATGGTTCGATTTATTATTTTGAATTATTTCATAAACGTTTTCAAATTTTATCGATTATTACAGTTTATTTAATGTTGGCAAAAATAAATTTTAGTCAATTCTTCTGCTAAAATATTATTTTAAAGATTTGACCAAACGATGACGTGGTGAACCGGGTTTTTAGAACTCGGGGCGCTACAAAAACTATCAAAATATGATAAAAATTAGCCAAAAATTCGCTACCAGACACGACATATTGAAGATTAGAGAAATTAATTTTACCTATAACACACTTGTACTTTTTTTTAATGATTTTACTATTTCAGAAAATTACTTTC
The DNA here is from genome assembly GCA_963555705.1 of Ligustrum vulgare. Lineage (NCBI taxonomy): Eukaryota > Viridiplantae > Streptophyta > Magnoliopsida > Lamiales > Oleaceae > Ligustrum > Ligustrum vulgare. The sequence continues at coordinate 56,746,796 of OY743168.1, read as the reverse complement.
CAATGACAATATATGGTCATATCTCTTCCTTATTTTTTTTTAATTTTTTTTTTTTTTCACACAAACACTTTTATTTTAAATTATATAATTCTTTAAGGAAATTAATGGGTATGCGAATCGGGTATGAGTTTTGTAGTAAAACCCACACCCTACCCATACCTATGTCGGATTTTAATATTTACCTCTATACCCGACCCACAAACTCATTTAGTCGAGTAATTTCTGCCCGTTTATGTCGGATCTCCAACATGTATCAAATTCGTGGGTATTATTATCATCCCTAACCTCAATGATGGTTTTGGAGATATTCATATAATATGCACGCATAAAAAACTTTAGCACAAGTGGCAGTCTGATGCTGAATTAACTATTGGTACATCAATCACTGGAATCTATTGATGATTTAATGGTGCATTTTATCAGTTCCAAATCTTAATATTGAATGTTTTCCTATCAATAAACGTAATTAAGTCTTCAGTTTGCTACGTCCTTCACGTGTATTATGCATTACTGGTTTATGTACAAGCAAATTGTAAGACTTAAACAATACCAATAACATTTTGGACTCTATTTACGTGGTCAATTGTAATATTTCGTTTTCATTTTATTGAAATGATGTCTTTTACATTTATTTTACATGTACCGGGAAATTGTGAGATTTCTTTTTGATTTATACGGTCAATTGTAAGATTTCTTTTTTATTTCTGTGGCCACATTAAAAACTTGATCTTTAAAATAAAAAAAATTGTATATTTGTCATGTTTAATCATAATAGATAATTCTTAAAAATAATAATAATAATAATATTTAATAGGTTAGTTATGTAAAACGACAGCATGACTAAATATGCATTTTCAAAATTCAAAAACTAGTTGAGAATCGGAGCTCCCATCCTTTGTGATTAACATAGCTTTGTTGTTTATTAGGTATTGAACTTCTTCGCTTTTGATCTTTTTAGTGATGGAGTTTTCTACTTTATCAAGAGCATTTCTCCATCGTTCAACATCATTTATAAGGTCATTTGTTTTTATTAGTGGTAATATAAGTGTCTCGCTCTTGTTGTAAGCTAAGCTTACTTCATGTGGGGTATCCTTTTGCTTATAGTAGGGGCTCTTTAAGGCCCTCCTTTCAAAACATCCGTAGAGTGTGGGGATGGGAACATATATCAAATAAGGTCAAAAGTTATATAAATCAGAAAAGAATATACAATATTAGATGGCGTTCTGTTTATATTTTATTTTGTATTTTCATTTTCGAAAATATTTTATGTTTCTTGTTTTTGTTTTTGTTTTCAAATTTGCTGAAATGCGTTTGATTTATCATTTCTAAAAACTATTTTTAAAAATGAGAAATTGGAAAACATGTTCTGTTTGAAATTTTGCAGAATACTATTTAAACTATTTTTAATTAATTTGCTTGCAGAATACTATTGACTTAAACTCAAATTTCCTTTCACAATGCACTAAAAACATGGTTACCTACAACACACTAATGTGAGTACTAAGAATCTATATTAATAAAGCTTGGTCAGGTTCGGGTTTTGAGGAAGCTCTGATTCTATTAAAATTCAGAAAATGCAAGTTCTTTCAAAATTACCAGAGTCCATTTATCAAGACATTTTTTTTGAAATATAACAAGAATTTCACTTAATTTTTTTTGTAATGTTGATATTGAATTCAATAAAACTTTATTTTAAATTCAGTTCCAAGTTAAGATAATTCTCAAAAAAAAAAAAAAAAATTATTTTAAGTTTAGTTCCAGGTTAGGATAATTCTTTATAAAAAAATAATAATCCCAAAATGCATTTTCCGCGTTTTGAATATTTTTTTTGTTGAAATACACTTAAAACGCCCAAAACGAGGTTTGGGTGTTTTGCGTTTTGTGTACAATTTTTTTTTTCCAAAATGCGTTTTCGAAAATGGTAAAGAGAACGCGTTTTTAGTGTTTTCGAAAATAAAAACAGAAAACGACCTGAAAACAGAAAAGAGAACATGGCCGTTCTCTTTGTGTTTCGATTTTGGATTTTAAGTTTTGAATTTTGTTTTGAATTTTGGTTGTTTGTTTTGGGAATGCTGAAAATATGTCCTCTCTGTGATTTTGGAAAATTGTTTTCAAAAATAGAAAACTGAAAAATGCGTTTACATTGTAATTTTTTGATATATTTTTTTGTAATATTTTATATGTAAAAAATGGTTGATTTGTTGAATTACATTAATTTTAATGTTAATAAATCAGTTAGTTCTCTATATCAATAAATTCATCATTAATATTGTTTCAGCTAAACAAAAATTTAACCACATACCAACAAAATCTTAACATGGATTTATATATAATGGTGAAATAATATAAGAACTTCAAGTGAAAAAAGTGTCTCACATTTACCCAAAAAATAAAAAATAATAATAAAAAATAAAAAATTACAAAAAAAAATAAAAATCTTAACATGGATCTATATAATGGTAAAATAACATAAGAACTTCAAGTGAAGGAAGTGTCTCACTTTTACAAAAAAAAAAAAAAAAAAAATTTACAAAAAAAAAAAAATCTTAAAATGGATCTATATATAATGGTAAAATAATATAAGAACTTCAAGTGAATGAAGTGTCTCACTTTTACAAAAAAATAAAATAAAAAATAAATAAATCTTTACATGGATTTATATATAATGACAAAATAACATAAGAACTTTAAGTGAAGGAAGTGTCTCACTTTTACAAATAATAATAATAATAATAATAATAATAATAATAATAATAATAATAATAATAATAATAATAATTTACAAAAAAAAAAAAAAAAATCTTAACATGGATCTATATATAATGACAAAATAATATAAGAATTTCAAGTGAAGGAAGTGTCTCACATTTAAAAAAAATAAAATAATAATAATAATAATAATAATAATAAATAAAAAATTACGGGAAAAAAAATCTTAACATGGATCTATATATAATGGCAAAATAATGTATGAACTTCAAGTGAAGGAAGTGTCTCACATTTACCAAAAAAAAAAAAAATTCAAAACGCGCGTTTTGATCGTTTTGGATTTTTTAACACAAAATATCCAAAACGCAATAAACTCGTTTTGAGTTTTCTTTTTATATTTTTGGTGTTTTGAAAAACGCGTTTCTGAAAATGGACAAAGTGAATGCGTTTTCGATATTTTCAAAAATCGAAAACTCAAAACGGGCTGAAAACAGTAGAGAGAACGGGGTCTTATTATCTTTTGAGATTTTAAGCATAGAAGGGAAGTTGTGCTTAAACTGGGGAGAAGAAAACAACCAAATTAAGCTATTAGACTTTGCAAAAATACCCATAAAAAAAAGGAACTCTCACGAAGAGAAAGGAACATCACTATCCAAAATTACTTCATAAGAAGTGAGTTTTACTAGTCCCTTAGTTGGCCGGGAACAACAATTGTTACTAGCATCAGTTATATAATTTTTTTTTTTTTGTTGATTTCATATTATATAATTTAATGAGATCTTCAAAATGAGTACCATATTAATATATAAACTTTGCTATTTTAAAAATAATTATTTATCGTATTCTTGGATTTAGTTAAAAATTAACATATTCATTGTAGCAAAAATTAATTGTTAACTCTAACATGTATATGTGTCACTTAATATTTGATTTTTTTGCTTATGTGGTTAGCTCAACTTAACTAGTCTATTGTGGATGCTCTTACATCTATTGTTGCATGTTGAAACGAGAAGAAGAAGCTATTTTTACGCACTCATTTGTTTGTATATTATGATGCCATTCCAAAGAATGTTTAGCATGATTTGAATGTTTATGTGTATTCTCATGGTATGAATTAATTAATTTGTGGTGAGCCTATTGAGTATTTCTATGAAATACTCACCATACTTTTAATAGTACTTGCATATTTAGAAGACGGTGGGAAATGATGGGTAGTGGTGGAATTTAATAATTAAATGATAGAAAACTTCCATTTTGGATATTATAATTTTTTTTTATTTTTCTTACTATCGAATAATTTTTGGATTTTTCAAATGTTTGAAAGATTATGCCATTCTTGAAGGTTTTTACTCATTAGAAAAATAATTAAGGGTTTGATTTATTATTTTGTTTAAGTATTTCAAAAGTTTAAATTTTATCGACCATTTGAAATTTTAATTAAGATTGCCAAGTTTGAAATTCAGTTATACTTAACTAAAACATTTTTTTAGAAAGTTAGTAAAAGAGGATGATGTGTCGTTCCGAGTATTTAGAACTTCGAGAGTTACAACGTGATATCAGAGCGAGTCTACGTTTCTATAGACTTGTAATTTTTTTTAATACAACAGATATTTTTCAAGAATATTTTATTAATAAAGTTCGCCACTACCATCGCTCTTTCTGCAAAATCCGAAGGTAAAGAAGTTTATACGATATTGTTTATTATTATTATTATTATTATTATTATTATTATTATTGGATACTTGCTTAAAATACTTTATGAGATTTAGACGAAGGAAGATGAAGTAATTATATCCGAAATAAGGAGAAAGGATACGAGTTTGAGCATAGTAGGAATTAGTAAAGAAAGTATGATTTTAATAAGATGTTTTATAATATATTTTATCCTTGAAATTAAATGAATGATGTTATAGAACCTAATTGGACTTTGCATATTTGGTATTTCTTTTAGACATGACACCTTTCACGAGAAGGCAACGGAGACCTTGTATTTTCATAATATTGGTTATACAAAGCAACACCCTATACTAGGATATCGAATTATATACTTGGCTACAGTGTCGTATGTCATGAGGCCATAGTTAATGGTTTTAGAGCGACTGATGCACAATCCATCGGCCACCTATTATCAACCTTTCAAGTAGACAAACGAGAATTAGCCAACTAGTTTTATAAGGATGTGAGGAGACGTTTAGGAGGAAATGTAGGCTTCCAGGTTGTTTGAGACGAGTTTGTGATGCGATGGGATCGTTATCGGGCCCCTACACAAGTTCCCGTACACGAAATAGTGATAGTGTTTAACAAAGAGGATAAGCTACTAGACCCCAAGCCATTAGTGGTATCTGACACTGAATTAGACACCGATGATTATACCTCTGGTAGGATAGAATCTATCTTTGTCACATAACTGATAATAGAGTAGGACTAGTGGCCATTAGTTTAGTATTTTTCCTTTTCAATATTTTCTATTCATGTTATGACTTATTTCCACTTATTGCATCCTCATTCGAAAGAATTTCTAAGTTATTAATAAAAGACAAACGCATTTCCTTTTGCTTATATTGGAGTTGATTATGTGCTATTCTTGGTTTATAATTTTTTATCAAGAAATTACAAATGTAAATTTGTTTCATTTGTAAAGGAAATGTCGTGATGCACAAACAGAACTGCTCGAATCAAACCAACTATGATCAGGCTACCCTAGAGCAAGGCCCCATGGCCAAAGCTACTATCATTAGGGACTTACTCTAGGATTTTCAGGAGATAAGGCAAGCCCCAGCTAGTTCCTCATTACCGATCATTAAACAATTCAGGATATACCGCCCTCCCACTCTTGATGGAGGAAATGGTCCATTAGTTGTAAAGTGTGGCTACAGACAATTGAGAAGATCTTCAAGAATATATCTTGCACTAAGGATAGGAAGATTATTTGTGTTGAGTTCATATTGGTCGATAGGGCCAGTTTCTTGTGGGAATCTGCATCATGGACAAAGACTGAAGAACAGTAAGCGGCTCTGACCTAGGAAGAATTCAAGATTGAGATCAGGATAAGTTTTTTCTATAAGCACTCCGAGATCACAAGGAGACTGAGTTTTTGCTTCTAGTCCAGGGAGAAATGGATATCACGGAATATCAAAGGAAATTCGAAGAGTTGTCATGCTATGCTCCACATCTAGTGGAGACTAAGGCTAACAAGGCACACCAATTTGAGAGAGACCTACTGGTCTCTCACCATTTCTCCTTCTACCCATCATTAATTGATCCTAACAAATTATGGCATAATCAATGAACTCCACCACAACTAACCTAACATTATTTTCCTCCGAATAGTTATGGCACTCAAACATCAATTCCAACTTCTTCTCCTAAGCCAGATATCCTCCCATAGAAAGATGGTATGGTCATTTTTATACTCCCTAGGTCACCATTCACTTCTTCCCTATTCTCATATCGTCTCCTATTACTCCTTTCACGCCTATAACTTCAATCACTCCTTCTTCCCACACTAGCCATAGATGACAAAACACTTCTCTTTCACTCCAAATTCCCTCATCATCAAATCCATATCCATACCTAGGATTATTTCCTCTCCTATGATCACTCTCATCATCCATCCTAACTCTATAACTCTTATGAGTTCGTTCCCTATGTAATTGAGTAATATTCTCATCATGCCTATCCATTGCCTTCTCAAATTGAGCTTACATGGCTTCCATCATATTAACTAGCTCGGGTTGTTTGTTGTGACTCATTGATGAAGCAACTGATCCCTTCATGTCAATTTGTTTGTTGTCACCTACTATTTACTAATGAAGAAGATGTAATAAGTGTGATATTTACGTTTATTTTATGCACTTATATCCTTGAATATGCCATAATGTGATTATATCTAAGTATTATTAATGTATCTTATGTTTTATATTGTATAGGATCATAAAAGAAGAGAAAAGAAGAAAAAAGGACCAAAATGCACTCAAAACTGAAGTTTGGGGACTTAGGTGCAAATACAATTACGGCCGTAAGGTAACAAAGTCACGGCCGTAAAAGTGTTAAACGAACTATGAGAAATCAACAGAATGTGAGTTACAGCCGTAAAGGAGAAGTTACGACCGTAACCTTTTAAAGAAAAAATATGCAGAGACACAATTACGGCCGTGAATGGATATGTCACGGCCGTAACCTCAATTCAAGGAAAATAAGCAGAAACTGTGTTAAGGCCGTAAATGAAAAGTTACGGCTGTAACTCTCCAGTCAACAATTTCCATATTTTAATTTTTTCCATAATTTTGGGATTTCTTGAGCCCAAAGCTAGGGCACGAAACTGAGGCTATAAAAAGGGATTCTCATGACAGATTATCCTTTCATATATAACTCGGAGCATCCCAATTCAAACAGAAATATTTATACTTTTGTGAAGTAATCATGGTTTGAATACTTTTAACCGTTATCCTCGACCAATGGATTTAGATTAGGAATGTAGATCAAGCAATGACTTATAACTCATAATTGGATGGGAAAAACACATGAAAACCATAATTTGTGAGCTTTTGAGCCTAAGAGCTGTTTTTAATACTTATGAGCTCGTAATTCTTTGATTTGTGTCCTGCATGGTTGGGTTATGCTTGGATGTGTTTTCTTGTGCATACCGTTGTAGCTTCTTAACTTAAGTGCAAATTATAGCAAAGTCAATAGGTTAAGCCAAATTTGACTTGCTAAAAGAGCCTACCTTGCTACATGGACCAATAGAAGCCCTTTGAGCCTTAGCCTTTCTTTGAATTTTTATGCCACGCTACAAGCCACGAGTACCCTTTCTTTCGCATTATCTTTGTTTTGAACCCATAGAGAAGGGATTCGCAAGCTTTTGTTGATTGAGGATTGTGCTATGGTCTAAGTTCAAGAAGTTGAAATGGTTATCTTGTGTTGAGCATTGGTTGTGAAATGGACTGAATTCAGGGGATTGTAATTCTACTTTGTGTCACTTGGTGACTGCGAAATGATTTGAATAATAGAGAAAAAGTTGCAGTCTATACTCGAAAAAAATCAATAAAATTTATTTTTTGAAAAGGAAGTTTAGTCAAGGAAATTATTAGTTGAGGAAGTCAAACACTCAACTTGTGAAAAAAAAAAAGAGAAAAGAAAAGAAGAGATTCAAGTGTGAATAAAGTTGGGTAGCGGGAAACAATAAAGATCATATTAAGGGTGAATGAAGTAATGTTATTTTGAATTGACTTAGCTTGCAAAATTCCTTATTGACTCAGCCTAAATATATCCTTTTTCCCTACCTGACCTGAAGCCCCGTTACAACCAAATAAAGACCTTCGCTTTGCACTTATATTATTGTTGGCTCCGGTTATGACAGTTAGGCAATTTGTGGTACTGACTTATCCATGCAGAGAGCTGAGCGGAAATTCTAACCCTTATACACTTTGTGCGAAGAGAGAAATATCTTGTGAGGGTGTTAAAACCCATTACATATTCTTATGAGTGGTTTGAATTGCTTGGTCTAGGGTTGGTGCTATGAATGTGGTCGGGGGCATTGTGTTGACTGAATTCACATCATGAACAACTTGGTTTACGAAACTGATTTCCACTGGAGTTGGGCGAAATTATTCTCCTCGTAGTCACTCATAAATGGTTGGGATGTGAGCAAACACGAGAGGTGCAAGGAAATAAACCATATCGAGCCATGATTAGGATGGAAAATAAAGGGCGTTGCATCTCTAGCACACACGAATACAATCCGATCATGCAATGGAACATTTTTGTTAAAGAAAAGTGGGTTGCAACCTCAAGTCTCTAAATTGTAATCTATTGTTTGAATCCTATTCTTTTCTTTGCAAATATTTGTTCGAGGACGAACAATGGTTCAAGTATGGGGGGATTTGATAAGTGTGATATTTACGTTTATTTTATGCACTTATATCCTTGAATATGCCATAATGTGATTCTATCTAAGTATTATTAATGCATTTTATGTTTTATATTGTATAGGATCATAAAAGAAGAGAAAAGAGTAAAAAAGGACCAAAATGCACTCAAAACTGAAGTTTGGGGACTTAGGTGCAAATACAGTTACGGCCGTAAGGTAACAAAGTCACAGCCGTAAAAGTGTTAAACGGATTATGAGAAATCAATAGAATGTGAGTTACGGCCATAACCTTCTAAAGAAAAAATATGCAGAGACACAATTACGGCCGTGAATGGACATGTCACGGCCGTAACCTCAATTCAAGGAAAATAAGCAGAAATCGTGTTACGGCCGTAAATGAAAAGTTATGGCCGTAACTCTCCAGTCAACAATTTCCATATTTTAATTCTTTCCATAATTTTGGGATTTCTTGAGCCCAAAGTTAGGACACGAAATTGAGGCTATAAAAAAGGGAATTTAATGACAAGAAAAGCGTAAAATAATTATTGAAAGAGGAGCGGCTCGCTTGAAGGATTGGAAGAGAAATTAAGCGACTCGAGAGGGTGATTCAAGAGAGAAAAATTCCGGAATTCTTCATGACTATGCTCGGCTAAGCTTCCATACCTAGTTCGAAGGGGAAATTGTATTTCATATCAATTTGTTTATTGCTTTTCCAAACTAGTAACGTAGTTCTAAATTCTACACTTTGATTTGTTGGATTTTTGTGCGTTTTAAATTCAATCAATGCAATTCTTTATTTGATTAAGGCTTTATCATTTAACTTGTTGTATTGAGATTTGCTATTTTGAATGATTGGATCCATAATCGTCTTTTTGTTCAAATCATAGTAGCAAGTGGAAATTTAATATTTCCATAGAGAATTCCAACTTGAGTTAATTGTCACGAGCTTGTGTGATTGATAATCTAATTCACCCTAATTCTTCTTAACCACTACATAGTTGTTGTCTTAAATCTAAAGAGCTTGTTTTAGGTTATTCAATGGCTAATGTTTGATTAGAGAGCTTATTCTAATTAAATGCAACTAAGGGAGAATAGGAATAGTTAGAGCTTATTAACTATTTACGGGTGATAAATCAAAGAAGAAATTGAACTCGCGTTACTTGGAAAGTGATAACATTGTGATAGAATACAACTGAACCTGAGAACTAGGACTCGTCAACATTTGATATTTATTCCAATCATTTTGATTGCTTTATTTTATTAGTTAAATCATTTACAAACAACTCAAAACAAAACCCCCCCTTTACGATTCTAGTTGAAATGACACTAAGTTAGTTTCCGTTCCTTGTGGGATCGACCCTTGCTTTCATTGCTACATTCTTAGTAATAGTGAACAAGGAATTTATTTATTATTTTGGTGCATCACGATACGTACCAAGATGATCCTCACCATGTTAGGCATTGTTCGTCCTCAATAAGAAAAGAAAATTTCCTTACATATTTATTTTCACTCGTGTATCACTCTTAATACCTTTTCAAGTACCCCAAGGAATAATTCAAGAACTCGAGTAATAATAGGGAAAATGAAGACAAAAAGAAAAACGGATGCATGTAATAATGGAAAATATTGTGATGCTGTATTTTCGAGGAGGCAGGTGCAGTAAGAAGTAATAATGGATGCATGTAATAATGGAAAATATTCTTAAAATAGTAAGTGAAGTTTCTTGTTTCCTTCTTGTTCCTTAATTTCGTCGAATTTGAATCAGGTGGATTGGAGAATAACTTTCACCCCTAGAATAAACCATTGTTGAGTAATAAAATTAGAAAGGCCAATACACGGACATGTATAGAAAAGGAAAATAAAAATGTAACTGATTCCTGCCTAAAATAGAGGTTGATTTGGGAAAGAAATTAAGGAGAGAGACCCTTCTTTGTAGGAGTCAAAGGGTAGCCTTTTCTAACATGCAAAATCACAATGCAATGCAATACCTTGTCTCTCTCTCTCTCTCTCTCTCTCGATCTTGAGGCTGGGACCCCAGCAGATTTCTTCTCAAAGGTAACAACTACCTAATTACATTTCTCTGTAATGCAAATCTTGGTTTCTCATTGCATTTTCATTAATCCTGTATTTTTTTAGAATGAATTTCTGCAAGATATTGATGATGTTCTTGTTGTTTTGAATGATGTTCCATCCGTGTTTAGGGGCCCCGAATTGTCCTGAAGAGCAGTTTTATGGGAAAAATTTGAGTTTCCTGAGTAAATCTTTTTCCAGGGACTTCATTTTTGGCAAATGGCAACATCTCCTCAGACTGCTCCATCACAGAATTCTATCGAAAAGTCTCTAGATTCTCTACAACAACCTCCAGAAGCAGCAGCATCGTTAAATTCAAAACCACCAGCTTCATCTCCGTCTGCACCGTCTCCTCCTCCACCGGCTTCTCCTCCAATATCACCCCCACCGGCTTCTCCTCCACCATCCCCTCCCCCTTCTCCACCAGCCTCACCACCTCTTGCCCCGCCAACTTCTCCTCCTCCCCCTGACACCAACCCACCTCCCAAAGAGTCTCCAATCCATCCCCCACCACCAAATGAATCACTTCCAACCGCATCGCCTCCTCCCCCATCTACTACACATTTATCTCCACCTCCTCCAACTCCCAATTCTACCCCTACTGGCCCCCATTCTCCTCCTGCACCTATCTTATCTCCACCTTCTCCAACAGCACCTCCTTCAGGCCCTTTAACCCGACCGCCTCCTTCGCATTCACCATCGGCTAACAAGCTATCAGGTTCCTCAGGAGGCTCCGGTCATTCACCACCACGTCCACAATCTGATTCCACAAATATAGCCATCATTGTTGGGATTGTTGTTGGGGGAGTCGTAATTCTAGCCATACTTATTACTTGCCTAATATTGTCGAGGTCAAGGAGAAATAAGAAACAGCCATATTACGTGAGCCCCGGACATGGGCCAATAGGTGTGTTTAGTCAATAAGACAATAACTTAGATTTAACAATTTCACAAAAAAAATTCTAAATAAGTAATTCTGGTTATGTGCACTATTATTATTTTTTTTCTTCTGGCTTTTAGGTGCAGAGATGTACTTCCAAGCTTCCACACAATGGAATAGTCCCCAGCCTATGGAACAAATTGTTAATATTCCTCCACCACCGGGTTCTATTGGAACGCCCATAGGCTATGTTGGGGGCTGGGCAGCTGCACCACCAACTCAACCAATACCAGCAAATAGCAGCAGTGAATTTAGCTCTGGTTTCTCAGGGCAGCATCAGACTCCTAGTAAGCAACCTCCATCTCCAAATGTGGGTGCTATGAATGGGTTTACCAAGAGCCAATTCACTTATGAAGAACTAGCAGCCGCGACAGGAAGATTTTCTCAGGCAAATTTGTTAGGCCAAGGTGGATTTGGATTTGTACACAAAGGTATCTTACCGGATGGAAGAGAAGTGGCGATTAAAAGTCTCAAGTCTGGTAGTGGACAAGGAGAACGGGAATTCCAGGCTGAGGTCGACATCATTAGTCGTGTCCATCATCGTCACCTTGTGTCGCTCGTTGGATACTTTGTTGCTGATGCACAAAGAATGTTAGTATATGAATTTGTTCCCAATGGGACCTTGGAGTTCCACCTTCATGGTTAGTTTCTTGCTGTCAATACCAAATAAGATATTAACTTCTTTTTCTTTTGATATAAGAATTGACATGTGTTTGTAGGAAATGGTCAACCAGTTATGGATTGGGCAACTAGGCTTAGAATTGCATTGGGATCAGCCAAGGGGCTTGGTTACCTGCATGAAGACTGTATGGATTTTTCTCAACTCTTCCTCCACACAAACTTATGTGAGTTCATTAGCTGATATGCCTTTTTATTTTCCTATATATATGATTGCAGGCCACCCACGAATTATCCACCGTGACATCAAAGCCGCGAACATTCTCCTTGACTACAATTTTGAAGCTATGGTAATATTTAAATGTTGGCTAGTAAATGCATTTCGACGATAGATTTCTTGATGTACATTTTACGTGTTATCTAGGTGGCAGACTTTGGATTGGCGAAGCTCACTTCTGACAATTACACTCATGTCTCCACACGTGTCATGGGAACTTTCGGGTACGTGATTTACCTTTCATATCGTTATCTCGATTATGATTATAATTATTTGTAAAAAAATGTAAATGTTGAGTTTGTTTTGACGTTTTAGCAATTTCCTAGAATGTGTTCATCGTAGCATACCTAGGATGTTCAACATTACAAACTGAAAAAACCTGATTGATAGACATGCTGCTAACTCTTTAAAATTTAGGTATTTGGCTCCTGAGTATGCATCAAGTGGCAAGCTAACAGAAAAATCTGATGTTTTCTCATATGGGGTGATGCTATTGGAACTCATAACTGGGAGACGACCCGTTGATCCTACCGATAAAATTATGGAAGACAGCTTGGTGGATTGGGTTCGTTCTCAATCCCTATATCCACTTTTTAGACTAATTGAAGTTCCCTGTTATATTTTGTTGAAGAATGATTCTTATTTCCGATATGTAAATTTTTGATCCAATAATAAATAGGCTAGACCTCTTGTATCAAAATCCATTGAAGATGGAAACTACGAAAAACTTGTGGATCCACGTCTTCAGGGTAACTACGATCCCCAAGAGATGGCTCGTATGGTAGCCTGTGCTGCTGCTTGTATACGCCATTCTGCAAGAAGGCGTCCAAGGATGAGTCAGGTAGTTACTCTCTTTTTAACAAAAAAATACTTAAATATATGTATGACAGACATTGTTGATTCGTGAAAACTCTGTATTTAGATTGTACGCGCTTTGGATGGAGATGCATCTTTAGAGGACTTGAATGATGTTAGTAAGAAAGCCCATGGAACGCCCTATAATAATCCAACTGGGAACACTGAAACTTATGACACTTGTGCCTACAATGTCGACATGATGAAGTTCAGGAAGATGGTGATGTCAACAAGCCAAGAGTTTCCGAGTAGTGAATATGGAGATACAAGTGAGTATGGGCTTAATCCATCCACATCAAGCGGCGACTCCAGAGAGTTGCCTCAGAGGAAAACATGACTCTTGGATCATGCATGCTCTGTTAACAAATTCATATTCTAGTATTCTTCTATAGAGATGGAAGTAAAGATTTTAGCACAGATCACATTTGTTTGCATGGAAAATCATTACACAGAGTTTATATATATTATACATGAAAGCTGGACTGAACTTCTTTTATTTGCTCCACTGTTTGTCCAATAAGAATCAAGATCTGTACAAACTCCTAAAACTTTACACTGAAATTGTATTACTAACTTCTCTCAGTCTTCTGGAAGCCAACATCTACACCTATAATCTACATCTATATCTATATATATATAAGGGAAGACACAAGATAAACTTTTGAATACATATTTTACCCTTATACCTTTATACATTTTATTATGTGTCATATATACCCCTACCCCTTATTTAATAACATTAAATAATTTATTATATTTGTTACGACCACGTCCAAATAAGCTTGACACGTCGCTTATGGGACACACTAGTTGCCAGCTACGCTCATAACTTTGCAAGTTATTATATTGCCGAGGTGGAATATTGTCCGACTCCTTGTCACTGAACTGCTTGCTTCGAGCTGATTCTATCCGAGGTACATGACCTTAGGTCGGTGATAAGACTGGGCAATGTGTCAGAGAGATGCAACTTTCCTTCAAGTTGCGGCTTGATGTGACAACTCCTTTGAAGAGATGTGATGGCAGCCAATTCCCTAAAGTAGTTAGTAATGATTATGTCCAAACAATTGGTTTTCCTCATGAGCGGCTAGGGGTGTGCCATGTGTAACGTAAGACACGTGTCATGATATGAGAAGATGACTTCGACTATAAATATAATGCATTGGCCTCCAAGAAAGAGGTTAGAAACTCAATACTTAAACTTCATATATAAATTTTACTCCATTTTCTCTCTTTTACAAACTTATTATATTTCCAGCACCCAAATTATAGTTACTTGAAATAAGTGCTGACTTAGGCATCGGAATGCAAACGAGAGCCACCCCGGCCCAAGTTGTATACTGATCATTTGTCCTAATGCGTTGGAAGTCCATGTGTTCAAGAGGAATGAGTTGAGACGTGTTGATCCAAGGTCCTACCAGATTTTGTAGTCAACAATATTAATTTATTATCTAAAATTTTTAAATGTTATTATATAATTTCATATAATTATAATCTCTCATTTATTTATAATCGAATAATTTAAAATGCTGTAATATGATATCATATTATTATATTTTTAATTAATAAATTTAATTTAATAATTAATTTGAAATACATTAGTAATAGGGAAGAGTGTTTTACTTTATTTCCCATTTTACCCGTAAATTATTATGTTTTTGGTCTATATTATCCTTAACATTTTTATTTTATTTTAATTAAGTTTAATTATTATTAGTTAATAATATTAATTAACCTACAATACATTTAAATACTTTTCTTTTATGTTAATAACACCATTAAATTGTTATATTTTATGTTAATATTACCTTTAACATTTAATTTATTTTCGTTAAAAACAATTACTGTTTTAGTTAATAATATTAATCTACAATATATTTTAAAAAATTTCTTTTTTTTAGAATAACACCCTTAAACTCTTATTAAAATCTTTAATTAACTCATATAAAATGAAAGTTGAATTTTTATTATAATTTAATAAGGATATAAATAAATAATTTCAAATTTATTTTTGAGAATACAAAAATCAAAACTGAGATTTTTGTTTAAACTTACGTAATATTATACTCTTTTTCCATTATAAAAATATGCTCCTAATTTTATTTGATTTTCCTATACATAGTTTTTTTCATATTTTTCTATGACTTGTCATAAATACACCAATCTTCCATTTGCCTAATATATTATGATATAAGATTACTTCTTAATATATAACACATGATTTCTTTATTAAGCTTGCATTTTAAACAATTGTATAATATATATTTCAATAAATTCAATGAAAATCCTTAATAAAATATCAATTTATTAAAATTGCAGAAAATTGACAATTTTAACCTTTTTTTTTTTTTTAATAATATCAATTATCTCATCTGCTTTAAAAAACAATATTAGCATTTCAAAAAATTGTGCACATCATTTATCATCTACAATATTTCAAACTGGTAAAGAAGAAGAGCAAGTCTAGAAAATCCCTCCACAAAACGAAGATAATAACTTGTTAATCCAAGAAAACTCGACATTTCTGTCACACTGGTAGGTCTTTCCCATTTTACAACTGCTTTTATTTTCTGAGGGTCTACATAGATCCCCTCTGCTGATATGACATGTCCCAAAAATACCACTTTATCGAGCCAAAATTCACATTTGCTAAATTTAGCATATAAATGCTTATCCCGCAAGGTTTGCAAAAAGAATTTGAGATGTTCTATGTGCTCATCATGATCTCAAGAATATACCAATATATCATCAATGAATACAATAACAAATCTGTCTAACTATGGGTGAAACACTCTGTTAATCATATCCATAATTGCTACTGGAGCATTGGTCAACCCAAATGGCATCACAAGAAATTCATAATGATCATACCTTATTCTGAAAGCAGTCTTCGGTACATCACTATCCTTGATTTTTAGTTGGAGATATCCAGAACGCAAATCAATCATTGAAAATATTGTAGCACCTTGAAGTTGATCAAATAGATCATCAATACGTGGAAAATGATATTTATTGCAGATTGTCACTTTGTTCAACTATCTGTAATCGATACATAACCACATGGTGCCATCTTTCTTCTTCACAAACTAAACTAGTGCTCCCCATGGAGATACACTAGGTCTGATAACCTTTGTCGACCAATTCTTGCAATTGAACTTTCAATTCCTTTAGTTCTATTGGGGCCATTCTGTACAGTGCCGCGAAATAGGTGCAGTTCCAGGAATCAAATCAATAGTAAATTTGATATCTCTATCTGATGGTAAACCTGGTAGTTCTTCTGGACATACATCAAGAAAGTTCTATACAAGAAGAATATCTTCAAGTTTTAGCTTGTTGATATCTGTAGCAATCACGTGAGCTAGATAGACGTCACAACCCTTATGAAGTAATCTCCTGGCATCAATAGCAGACATAACACAAGATGATAAGATCCTGCGCACTAAAATAACTTCAGGTTGTCCTAGTTGTCTAAACACAACCTCTTTACGAAAGTAGTCAACTGCATCACGATTTGCAAACAAAATGTGTGTAACTCCCCGAGTTCTAAATACCCGAAACGTCACTTCATCATCTAAAACTCATTTTCTAAATAACAATTTAGCGAAAAATAATTGAAATTTAATTCACATAACTTCATAAAAATTTATTCAAATTGTCAATAGATCGAAAATGTAAATAACTTGACAAAATAGATAAATTTGTGATTTCAAATAAAAACATTTTGAAAGACCCAATAATAGCCACCATCGTACGCCTCGTCGCCAACTCCATCGTCTGCAAAATCTGTTTTAGGAAAACGTGAGTATTTCATAGAAATGCTCAGTAGACCCGCGCACAATAATAATTTGATATTATAAATTAAAACACATAATCATGATATTCAAATCTCAGACGTCTAAACGATCACAAGTAGTCTCATGAACAAATAATAAATACAAGTTCAAGTCTCATGCACTTAAGCAAGTAAATTCTCGTAACATAGTTTCATGCTTGGAAAGCAAGTAATTCTCATGAACACAATCATACATGTTAAACATATAATACAAATAATCATTGATGTGCATTTTTGAAAAGATAATTTTTAAGTAAGAGTCTACCTTATTTCTAGAGTTTTTTGAGCAAATGAGATCAAACTTCTAATTCTGTTGCACCTCGTCTAGCCCTATAAAATAAATTTAAATAATAAAAATTAGACTCTTGAACAATCGAGTCTTAAATGGTGAATTTGGGTGATAATAAGGTTTTAAAAAGGCTTTGGGGACAAAATAGTGCAATTGTAAGAAATCAGGGTTGGTTCACGTAAATAATGAATCTTTGGACTGATTTGAGTAATCAATTAAATTTTGGGAATGATTCAGAGATTTTTAGAAACTGCAGGGCTGAGACAAAACGTTTTTAAACTAGAGGGGCTGAAATAAAAAATTAAAATTAGCTGGGCTTAAAACATATTAAACCTTTCAGGGACTGAATTAAAAGACTTTAGAAACTAGGTACTAAAGGAATAAATTTTATAAAAATCAAAATTAAAATATCAAAATTCTCTCCTTTCTCTCTTATTTCGAACAAACAGAGAGAATGGCGAGAGAGGGAGGACATCGACTCCACTTGGTTCAAGAGCTGCTGGACACCCCTCACCGGCGATCTCCAGGTCATGATGTCGTCGTCTAGTGGTGGCAATGAGGGGGTAAGGGGTGGTAATAAGGGTGGATGTTTTGGACGAAAGTGGAAGCTCAAAATGAGATTTGGGACTGCGTTTATCCTGTGATTGGACCATCTATAGTCGAGGTATGTGATGGGTTACTTCGATTTCTTTGTTTTCTGGGCTTTGGGGTTTGATTTTGAGTATCAATTTTGAGGAATTCCGAAAATGGGAAGTGGTGGTCGGCTTTGGATGGTGCGGTTTGGGCAATAGTGATGGCTGCCGATGGTTGTGGCTTAGATTGGTGGTGAATTGAGGGGCTCGACCGTATGTGTTTCTTGCAGTGTTTGGGTTGTAATAGTAGATTGTTTTGCATTTGGAATGAGGTTTGGGGTGCTGTAGGAACGACTGGTGTAGATTTTGTACATTGGCTGAGCTGGTTTAGATTATGGTGTGTATTGCTTGTGTTGTGTGGAAGTTGAATGTAGCTTAATACTTGGTTTTGGTTGTGATGTTTGTAATGAATGTTGAAGGCAGTGAAGTTCGATGGTGATGATACTTCACTACTTGGGAATTGTGTGGTTCAATCTGATGTGTAAACAATGAGGATTTTTACCTGAACTTGTAGCTTGCTCCTGCGGGAAAGAATTGGGAGGATGAAGATAATTTATATTGCAGAAATTGAAGAACTTGTAACCTAAGAATTGATTTTTGGGAGTTTTGGTTTTCAAATTGAATTGGCTGGGGGTTAAAATCTGAATTTGGCTGTGAGTTAGAATTTGAAATAGTTGGAATTACACCTTGTATTGGCAGAGAAATAAATTTTTGGATTTATTGTCTGAATAAATTTTGTATTTATAGAATAATAATAATAATAATAATAATAATAATAATAATAAAAAAATCAGAATTTTGATTATTGGATTAAAATAATGATTTTGGACAAATTTTGAAATTGCAAATTGGAATTAAAATTATGAATTTCAATTTCTTTCTTAAAATCTTAAAATAACTAATAGGACTTAGACGAAAACGCTTATTTTGAAAATAATGACCGTTAAGATTGGAGAGTTGTAGTGACAAGTTCGTTAAAACTAATTTTTAAATTTGAAAATTTCTTGATCGCTACAATGTCCATACCCAAAATAATGTCAAAATCATAAATAGCCGGAGGAATTAAGTTAGCCTTCAGTTCTTGATCACTCAAGTTAATAACACAATCTCAATATACACTAGAAGCTAAAAGTGATCTCTCCACTGGAGTCACCACAACCAAAGAATTATCTAAAGGTTCTGCTTTTGATTAGCAAATATAGCAAGTTCAAGTGAAATAAAAGAGTGCGTAGATTTGGGATCAATTAAAATGTAAGCATCTTTGCTAAAAATAAATAAGGTACCCATAACTATGTCGGGTGACTCATTTGCTGTCTACTGAGTCATCGTAAAAACTTTAGCTTGGCTCTTAGGATGTCATGCCTGGCCTTTCTGTCTAGTACCATTGCCACTGGTAACTTGGGATTGTGCTCCACCCATTGCACCTACTCTATCACTTAAAACATTCCTCTGATTTTGAATATGTCTAGGAATGCTGATACTCGGTTGTGGAAAAGGCCTTGATATCACGCTACTCTGTGAGTATAAAGATGGAAAATTTCTTCTGAGGTGTCCTGCTTGGCTACAATGATAACAGGTACCCACTCCTTTGAACTTCAAACATTCTCCCAAATGAAGTCTTCCACACAATTGGCACTCTGGAAATTTAGCACTACTGGAACTTTCATCCTGTATTGACATAGTTGGTCTTGGGAAGAAACTCTGAGGTAGAGTACAATGATCTATTGGTTGTTGTATGGTATTCAGATTGAATCTTGAACTCTGCCCTCCTTGAGATCTTGTCTTGAAATTGCCTGAAGTGGAAACATGTGGCCAAAAACTTCGATCATCCCTCTGAGTTGGTCTATAATGAAAAGTTCTTGTCCAGCTTTGACTACCACTATCCTTGTCTTTCATTTGCTCTTTGCCCTTGTATCGCTCTAATGTACCTTTCTCCACTCTTAATGCAGGTTCAACGAGTTCCCCAAAATTTTCATAACTTGTGACTGTCACCACTGATCTGATTTCTTCCCTCTACCCATTTTCAAACTGTACACATTTTTCCGCTTCACTTGTAATTAAAGCTTGTGCATATTTTGAAAGTTCAAGAAATTTCTTTTGATATTTAGCTACAGTCATTGAACATTGTACCAAATTTAAGAATTCATTTCTTTTTGTCTTCTTATAGACACGAGGATGATACATCTCATAAAAAGCACTATTTAAGTTTGCCCAAGTGAATTTAGAAGGGTTTTGGATATGCATTCTGTACAGACCTCCACCAATGATATTTTGGGATGCATGAAACTATGAAAATCATTGGCTTTTTAAACTTGAAAAACTTCACTATTTACTGCTCGTCTTTTGAAAAAGTGAAAACCTACTTCTGACTAAATTACACTACTTTTGATAAAGCTTACCTTTCGGTAATTTTTCAATACACTTTATCAATGCTCGAGAAATGAAACATGAAAATATTTTATAAATATATGTGCAAATATATATACACACAATATACTGTTTTACCTTGTATCAATGCTGAATAGCTAAAACATCATTGTTTATAACAGTCTGGAAAACATGATCTTTTGCTATTATATTTTTTAGAGTATAACGCTCTTTATCGCTGATGAATTTAGCCCATAAAGATAGTAGCTCACGCTGGACATACCCACTAGGGTGCGTCTCCAGAGTCAATCGGATATCATCCAATGACTCCTTACTCAGTCCACCCTTAATGAAGTCTATCTTATCATCTCGATTTATGGATGAATATCCTATTGATTTACAACGGGTATCACATGTCCATCAAGCACATTTGTAGCAACTATTTAATCTTTTTGCTCTTCGCTTCTTTGCAAAAGTACTCTTACCTAAGCCAGGTTTGTACTTAGAAAATGAATCTGGTAATTTACCAGCTAATCAAACTTTTGCTTCGATCAACCAGCGAACATCTTCTGGGATGCCATGATCCATCAGAAACCTCAATCTTTCGAGCCTAATTCGATATATTTTTCTCAAATCATTAACTGGAAGATTGGAATAATATTTGCGAATATTTGAAAGTATGATATCCATTTTTGATGGATCTAGCCTTCTTCCCAAATCATCTATTTAAATGCATTATTCAACGCGTAAAAGAGCGGTGGCTCCGCGTGTCAGTGATATCGATTCCATCAAGAAATAATGAAATAAATTATTGAAAAGGTGGGAACAATGAGATAATGTGTCATTACCTTTTTTCGATATAAGGGAAGATTAGGCGACAAGATTGAGATCATGAGATATTTTCTTGGATATTGTACTTGATTTTTTCGGTATACTAAAAGTAATAAAGGTATACTGATTTGAAATGTACAGAAATACGTACTGATGAAATGAATACTGTATTGAACCAGAAGTTCTTACATATGTATAAGTGAAATATTTTGCTGAACCAGAAGTTCATACGTACAAGTGAAATATCTTGCTGAACCAGAAGTTCATACGTACAAGTGAAATATGTATATAGTATGAACCAAAAGCTCATAAATGAAATATACATTGTATTGAACCAGAAGTTTAGTGATATTGTATTGAATCAAATATTCATACATAGAAATGAAATAAAACGGTATTGAACCAGAAGTTCTATAATAAACGGTTAGATTATCAAAAGTTTCAAATTATTTTCTATGAGAATAACTTATTCAGAAATTGTTTATCATACAACAATATTCTATGTCAAACAGGGATTAGCTCAAGAAGCTTTATGATTTGTAAAAGTGCGATATGTATACAATCCACCAAAGTGCACTTAGATATATGATTGAGATTATATCTCTAAAAGAATGACATGTGTTATGGCATTTTAGCCGATTGATAATATTTGAGAACATTATGAGAAAAACACGCCTGAAGCGTAATTATGCCTGAAGCATAATGACTATCGATTCCAAAAATAAATCTCTTGAATGATTGAAATGATCCATTTGAGGCTAAATACTCATGTTGAGTAAAAGGGACATAATTAAATGTAAGAGACTCAGGTACCTGATGATAGAACATATAAAGAGATCTCTCTATATTATATTGAGTTGAAATGGAATCGATAAATAAGTCGACTGCATACATAAACAACCCTCTTATGAAAATGAGGTTGATGAAATTATAATACTTTTGCCAAGTATATAACCCCAATGAAGGGATTATTGTTCAAGGACCTGAAGTCCAAATGCTTAAATGTGTAAAGACAGTAATTATATGTACAAATGAAAAATATTTCACAGTCGGAAAAGACGACTCATCGCGCGCAAGATTTTTCATAGAACTGGCATAACATATGGTAGATAGACTATATTCTAAATCACTAGCTTGAGCTCTTTGATATACCAATGAGTGAGATCAAAATGTATGATTCTCATCTCGGTACTTTGAGAGTATTCTTTGATGTATCAGTTGATTGCGGTACGTTGGGATTTCAAGTAAAATGATTGTAGATTATATGTCGAAATTGATATTTATTTCAATGATTGATTATGCTCCTGCAAATTAGAAATTGCAGTTTATAAAGTGCAAGAACATACATGTATAAATCATTGGAAGATTCAATATGCCCAGATTAGTATCACTATAGGATGATACAAATGACTCCATGATATAATATGTTGAAAGTGAAATTGGAGTGTACTATTTATGACATCTGAGAAATTGATTATTCACTAGAAGTGAATATGACAATGAATATGTTTAATTATTCACCATAAGTGAATTCTAGATTTTATTATTCACCAGAAGTGAATTCTAAATTTAATTATTTACCAGAAGTGAAAGATGCAACCGATAAATTAATACAACATTGCTTAATATAGCATGTTATGACATCATGAGCTATGAACAAATTATATAAAGCTCATCATAAATTATATGATTGCACCAATATACTTGTGATATTCCAGGAAAGGAATAAATACGCGTTGCATTATTTTTCCCTTAGCTGAGGTTTTGTCCCACAGGGTTTTCCTAGTAAGGTTTTTAATGAGGCAACAGTTGAGGCGTATTGATGAAAATTAATGAGAATAATGCACTCTTTTTCCCTTCGTTGCGATTTTGTCCCAAAGGGTTTTCCTATCAAGGTTTTTGAGGCCTCATCGTAGCTATCAACAATCTATAATTCAGCAACACATTGTTATACTGGAATGATATCAACAAATGAAGAAAATCATATACATCTTATAAAGATTGCTATACAAGGAGATTTTTATATTCCAGAAGAAAGATGATATCAATGTTCGAGAGGTTCATGAATATTTGATTACACACTTCAGGGGGAGAATCATGCTATACTCTTTTTCCTTCGTCCATGTTTTGTCCTACTAGGTTTTCCTGACAAGGTTTTAACGAGGCAGCGGCTGTACTCTTTTTTCTTGGTTCAAATTTTATCCCACTGGGTTTTACTGACAAGGTTTTAATGAGGCAGCACTTCAGAACTTCAAGATTCAGTACATGATTTGTTCTACTCAAACGTTAGACTCAATGATTCACCATGGCCAACATCAGGGGAGCTTCTGTACTTTTTTCCTTCACTCAAGTTTTATCCCACTGAGTTTTCTTATCAAGGTTTTAACGAGACAGACAATTGCAGAATAGGTCATTCAAGGGGGAGTGTTATAAATATAATAATAAAATATGTGAATGACCAATTACCATTATACCCCTGTAAACTTTATATATTACGATTGTGTCATTGTTCCCTCCTATAAATAAGAGCTATTTCATTTCATTAGAAACATACCTAATGAGAAGTTCTCTCTCATTCTCTCCTATCTCTCTATATTCTCTATTGTTTTTATAATAGTTTTACAACAAATATATATTTTTTTAATTTTTTCACACATTTATACTTGATAATAATAATGTTAATTTAAAAAAAAAATTAATTAACAACAATAAAATGATCAAACGTAACGAAAATAGTATAAGATTTTTCATGGAAAATAAAACCTTCTCTCCCCTTGGAAAACGAATTCATTCAAAATAAGGAAAATATCGAATTTCGAGGCAAGTGGAAAAATGAATTCCACGGAAAATTTAGGCAACCAAACAGCGCAAAGTTGGAAAATCACATGAAAAATCATATTTTCCATAGAAAATAACGTCTATCAAACGCAGCCTAAATTTTACTCAGATGTATATGTGTCCGTTCTAGAAAGAACATACACATATATAAATATAAACAACATCGGTTCTACTCCTAGAACTGATGCATTTTCTCAAGAACATACACTTGCGTCGGTTGTTAGTAAGTAACCGACGCATATAATTAAAACTTATTTACAAAAATGTCACCATCCTTTTATATATTTATATACGTCTGTTATTCCAAAAAGATACATACATTTTTTTTTTTTGAAAAAATCTGTACTAGTGAAATCATTTATTTTTTTTATTATAAATGACATATGTAAAATATAAAATTAATAACTAATCTGATATCAATAAAAATTGAATAAACTGTCATTTCATCATACTATAAGCTGAAATCATTATTCTGTAGACTAAATAAAATGAATTCTATTTGTTGAAATCTGATAAACAGAAGTCTAATGTCTGAAATATGATAAACTCTTAATAATACTAAAAATCACATCAAAATGTACATATATAATGAATAGCCTTACTCATGTATAGTGTAATCTCATGTACAATGCAAAGTTATTCAAATCAGATAAGCAGATAATATAATAATTTGTGTCATATGACCATCGACTACTGAGCACCTCTGTACACTGTCCAAAGCCCCTCTATGTACAAAAGTGGATCCCAAAGACCTCATATACATACATGCACTCTTATACACGGCCCAAAGCCCCTCTGTGCATAAGAGTGGATCTCAAGATCCTCTAAACACGGCCCATAACACCCCCCCCCCCCCCGGTGATGGAGAGAATCTCAAGACCTCTGATAATATAGTTTAGTACACGGGTCGAAGGCCCTCTCTGTGCATTAGAACAAGAATAGATAACCACATCATGTACTTCTGGTGGTAATGAAATCTCTATATACTCAACTCGACTAATCTTACCGGTATAACATGATAATAGAGTTGTCATGCTAAAACAACTTAATTATAAAACATTTATTTTGATAAACATGCTTATCTTATAATAATATTAAAAGCAAGTAATTTCAAAATTATTAGGAACGTACAGAGAATTAATTTAATAGAAAACTTGAATAATGTAAAACATTTTAAGTTTTATTTTTCACCCACAGAACAATAGACTGTAATCTAGCTTGGTCCAATATCCACATCATCTCCTAAAACGATAATATTAATCTTATATATTAAAATCTATTATATCAATCCATTAGAAATATTGAAAAGTCGCATCAATTTCATAATATAGATCTTCCTGGATATATTACAGATGCAGCACCTCTAATTATCCCTTTTCTAAACATTGTTGAAAATTTTCTAAATATTGGAGAGTCCAACTTAAATCCCTTAATCCATACTTATCTATGGTAAATCAGGTATTTGGTATCATGTAATCGTACTAAAATTAAAGATTAAGGTACTAATTTAAAAATCCATTTCATAGATGCTCTACTTTATCATCAAAATCTACATATACAACTTCTTGAAAATCTTTTTAGCTTATTACCTAAAATACAAGTCAATAACCTTTAATTATTACTACAATTCGAATAAAATCAAAATCCTCATAAGCCCTAGAAATTTAGCTTAGGAAACAAGAATAGATTAAGAACCCAAAATAGCAAGAGTCTATACATACTTCTCTTTCTCTTTTTCTTTCTTCCGTTACTTCCCTTTCATTTCCTTTTTTTTAGTGTCTCGGTCCTTCTCTCTGTTTCTTTCCCTTTTTTTTCCAAATGAGAAAGTGGGCTCAAATGTCTACGTAAGGAGTTAAAATTGATATAATTGTAAGCTAAGTCCCCAAACCTTCAAATCACACGACATTTAATCCTTTAATTCAACTTATTGAAAACTAATTCATTAGATTCTAGTTTACCTCATTTCTAGCCCTTTAAGTATTTGTAATTGTAAAATAGAACACATAAAAATCATTTACTTAATTCAAATTCTCATGAAAATCTTTTCTCTAAATAAGTCCTTATTTGACTTTGGCCAATAGAATTTTGACTTTGAATAAAATAATCTCGACTTTGACTACAAGTGGGGTGTAACAATCAGTTTGACAATTTATTCAACAACCCTAACAAAGTTTTGACACCAGTTAAATAGGTTACAATGTAGGTTAAGGAAAGCAAGTAAGTGGGTCCCCTTAAACTAGCTCAACGAGTAGGCAAAGCCTATTATTTTCTCCAATTGTGCTATTAAAGTTTCTAGCCTATATTTGTAATGGGCTACGAATCTGTGGGGACGATCTACATAATAATATTCCATCTTTGGCTACAAAAGTGTTTTGCGCAAAGGATAGACGCTAACAATTAAAAGAGACTCAGACAATATATAAGGAATAATAACCTCTCGAGACAAAGTCCCAACAATGGGTGTTTATTGATGAAGATTACAACGAAAAGTAAAAAGTCTCCAAGGGGCGCAAGGATACAAAGTAATTGAGAATTGACAAGAAAATTAAAATGAAAGTAAATTACATAGTTATCTTTTGAGAGTTATTGATTGATCCTTTGCTTCTTCGTCTTCCTTTCTCTTTTATACTCCTTGAATACTTCTTCTCTTCCAGAACTGCTTACGAACTGCTTTATCGCCCTATAACCACCCATTTTCTCTATAATGATCAAACCAAACCTCTACAATTTCAGAATCTCCCTGGCGAATGGCATGTTCTCCCCAGATGACTTGTCAAAAAAAAAAAAAAAAAACGTCGTGTGTAACTACTGCCATTACTCCCAATGCTCAACCGAATGTCCCTGATCATGGGGATGTGATAAAGTTTCCCATTAATTACTTAATAGCAACCACTTTATAATAAAGAATCGCTGGGCTCTTCCAGACCTTGGGCGTCTTCCATGCTTGGGCGATGTTGGTATCCTTGCTCTATCGCTCTGCTTTTGGGCCTGCACGTGGGTTTATTTGGATCTATTCTCTAAACTCTTTAAATGGGCCCCATTCTTTGGACCACTTAGGTAGGCCTCATTTTTGTGTGTCGACAGTTACCTCCCAATATGGAAAAATTAATACCAAGTATTAATCTTTCACCATATTCATGCACAAATTATTACGTAGAATAAAACTTCTGGTATTCCGATGAATTATCTCTTTCCCAAGATTTGGATCTTCAATTTCGATTATTGCGCATGCATATGACCCTTCACATTCTGCCTCTTTTCCTTCTTTCCTTCTATAAAAATTGCATTCTCGTTACACCACCATTGTTTTTATCTTCATCACCAATATGGCATTGTCATCTAATGTTCAAAAAATCGATTTTCTATATCCCAAAAATCAACTATTCCTTTTCTTAATA
Source organism: Ligustrum vulgare (assembly GCA_963555705.1). Lineage (NCBI taxonomy): Eukaryota > Viridiplantae > Streptophyta > Magnoliopsida > Lamiales > Oleaceae > Ligustrum > Ligustrum vulgare. Next base: position 56,719,273 of record OY743168.1, on the reverse strand, counting down.
GAGATGAATTGTTCAATATTTTCCCAATTACACCCCTTGCATTGACATTTTCTTTAGTATGGGAGATATATGAAATGTTTTTTGGCCAATGAAGGTCTTCTTAGCACTCTTTCCATTTATGATCTCCAATTGGAGTTCTTGATGTAATGGAATAGCTTGATGAGAGTGCCTCTTTGGCTATTTGCCTATAGGGAGTACTTCCACGATCTGCCTTTGTAGTGATGCATTTAGGAAGGCGATGAAGGACGCTGGTTGGGGACACTTCTTAGGTTGCCCACTTATCCTCCCTGATAAGTGTATTTTATACACTTATTTATCTATCAAAATTAGAATATTATTTTGTTTTTCTTGAATAAATTCTACTTAATTGTTATTATTTATCATTATTTCAGATTTTATCTCAAAATAAAGAAAAATGAGAAATTGGAGCAAAAACTCAATTTTGGATGCAATTAGAGATAAAACGAAGTCAATGACCAACTTTAATTATTTGGAAAAATTGAAGCTCAAGAATAAAATCTATCCAAATTTAATTGGCCTTTCAAAATCAATTCAAATTGGACTCTTGGGAGTTTTAATTGAGGTTGAATTGGGAGTTATCTTTGATGTACACATAAATTCGGCTGGTAGATTTAAAAGAGGACTTGGCTGCTGGAAGGAGTCCAAGGCAGAAAATAAAAGCAGCCGAGTGGGAAAAATTGGACAGGTTGGCAGCCAATTGGGGAGAGAGAGTTTAAAGAAAGAGGTAGTCGGTTGGGAGACAAAAAAAAAAAGGAGAACGATGGAAACAAAGGGAGCTGCATTACTGAATCAATTAACAAAGGAGGCAGCCAAGTGAAGTAGAAGGGATTAAACTGGTTGGTTGGATCAAAAGGTGAGAATTCAACAAAATTGTGGACGACTGGGAGTTTTTCTTTTGGTAAGAATTGAAGGCAGTCAGTGGGCAGCAACATTGGGGTTCAACAATAAAAGGACACGGCTGGTTTGGAAGTTGAACTAGGAGGCTGATCAGCTGTGCAAGAAGAGGACTCGATTAGTGACTCGGCTAAATGGAGAAGAACGAGGCGATGCTTGGACTTCAATTCTTCAAACTCAGGGTTTTACTTTCATTATTTATTGTTTTCTCTATCAAGAACATGAGTAGTTAAATTTTAAATCGAAATTGACGATGTAGGTTTAATGTTTTTAGTTTGATTTCAATTCTCAAGTTGGTGTTGTGATATTCATGTATTGATTTTATTATTACTTTTAATGCTTGAATTGCTTGATCACAAATTCATGATTTAATGGTTGTTTTCATAATCCAATAGGTGAGTTGACAATTAGATCACGTAATAAAATCCGACAATTTCAACAAAAAAGATAGAGATATGAATTTGTGGTTGATTGTAGTCACTTGTGAATTCCTAGGTAATTTAATGCATTTAACTAAGGAAAACTCTGTCCCACTGTAGAGATACATGGTTGACTTAGTTTAATATGCCTAATTTGAACTCGAGAGAGGTAAATTAGATACAAGCGTGAATTCGATCAAATACAATTTTATAAAACAACTTGAGATGAGATTTACAAACGAAATCCTTTCTAAACAGGCTGACCTTTTTTTTTTTTTAATTAGGAGAATCCAACTTAAATCCTGTAACTCATACTTATATATTGTAATCAAGTATTCAGCATCATACACTCATCTTAAAACTAAAGCCAAGGTACTAATTTAAGAATCCATGCTTTCAAAATCATCATAACAACAATACTCTAACCAAGTATTTTATAAATAAATCATTGACCTATCACCAATGAATAAAACTTTTGTGATTCATATAGGATTCCCCATCAAGTTTACTTAACCCAAAGATACAACTCCACAATAAGTAAAAGTTACACTAATGATCATCTTAGATTTTAAACAATCCAAATTTATGTATATTCCATGGAGATCTCAAAATGGATAATATACTTTACTCACAACTAATGCACAACCAACAATGAGTAATCACAACTATATCACCAGAATTTTAAATAAATTCATCTATCTTATTATAAACAAATGAAGTTTTCCAACCATAGGTCATATTTAGCAATAAACAAACCATTGATCAAGATAAGATTAATTAGTTCAAACATATCATCACATTATTCTTCCATAAGACAATCATAACATTCATTAACTATCTATTCACCATAACTTGTGGTAATCATGTGACACGCCACTTATCACCATACCATATGACATCAACATTTAATCATATCAATCTCCTTAAGATCACAGTATAATAACCATCATATATATCACATGAACATTTCTACATCAATAATCAATAAATCACTAAAATCTTATATATACCAATCTCTCAATCTCAATAAATCTTAAATTTTACAATTCTTTACTCCCTCAGTTGCCTAGAAGTGTAGGCCATCACCTTGTCATATTGCATAAGAACACAACCGAGCCCTTTTAATGAAGCATCACTGTATATGAACAACCATTCATTTCCTTGTGGAATAGTTAAAATGGGCACAGTTGTCAACAGTGTTTCACAATCCGAACTCCACTGAAATTTTGTATCATTTCTAGTCAACGGTGAGGCAATCTTGAAAAATTCCTCGAAAAATCTCCGGTAGTAACCAGCTAATCCGAGAAAACTACGAACTTCTTGAACATTATATGGCATCGCCAAACTTCCCCAATCTTACTCGGATCAACATTAATACCTTCCCTTGATACAACATGCCCCAAGAATGACACCTTATCCAGCCAGAACTCACACTTCTTAAACGTAGTAAAAATTTCTCATCTCTAAGTTTCTAAAGCACGATCCTCAAATGTCTTTTTTTTTCCTCAGACCTCGAATAGATCAATATGTCATCAATGAAAACTATAACAACTTGGTCCAAATATTATTTAAAGACCCAATGCATTAAGTCCATAAATGCTGCAAGGGTATTTGTTAACCTAAACAACACCACTAAGAACTCATAATGCCCATATCTAGTACAGCAAGATGTCCTTGAAATGTCCTCTTCCTTGATCCTCAATTGATGGTAACTAGATCGCAGATCAATCTTAGAAAAATACCCTGAAGCTGATCAAACAGGTCGTCAATTCTTGGCAATTGATATTTATTCTTAATTTTAATTGTCCCCATATTCAATTCTCTGTAGTCTATGCAAAGTCTCATATGACCATCTCGCTTCTTTACGGATAACATAGGCGCACCCCATGGTGGAAAGCTACGTTGAACACAACACTTGTCCATAAGATCATGTAACTGGTCATTGAGCTCTTTAAATTCAGCAAGAGCCATTCGATATGGAGCCTTAGACATTGGGGCGGTTCCAGGCACTAAATCGATGCTGAAGTCAATCTCTATTTCAAGTGGTAGATCATAAAGATCTTCTGAAAACACATCTTGATATTCTCAAACGATCGCAGTTTGTTCGAGAGAGAGGTTTGTCAACTGTCTTAGTAACCTCAATTAGTGCCAGCCAAGTAGGCTTTACAATCTTATTTTATCAACTGACGAGCCTTCATCGTAGACATAATTGGAATAGAAGGTTTCACCTAAACTCCAATAAAGCAAAAAGGGGTCGTTTAGGGGTTCGATCACCACTTTCTTGTCATGACAATCACTTGAAGCGTGGTACCTAGATAACCAGTTCATTCCCAGAATGACATCAAAATCATGGATATCTATTTTATAAGATTTGCTAACCAATCATGCTCTTTCATTACTATTGGGCAGTCTCTCAACACATAACTTGAGTTCAACAATTCTTCAATTGGTGTTGACAATCTAAACTTGGTCTTCAATTACGGAGACAGATAACTCAATTTTTTTTTCTATGAAGGTGAGATTAGCAATTCAGTGCGTAGTCCCGAAATCAAACATGGTAAGTGTCTAACACTAAGTTAGATGCCTCTCAACTTCTGACTTGGATATAATATACATTATTGCCGATGTAGTCTCCATGACTCAAAGCACTATTTGCATTCACTTCATATCTTTCACATAAGGAACTTATAAACATTACCCAATTTTATAATAATCATTACCATCTCATTTTCTCATTTACATAATCAAGGTATACACGCCATATTCATTAACAACATCCTTAACCTTTAACTTTACAACATTACATATTAACATGCAAAAATTTACAATACTGGAAACATTACCATGCATTTACTAACTTGAATAGAAATTTAACTTACCAAATGATCGAGGGAGAAGCACTTGAGGCGTGACTCGGTACCCGAACCATTTTCAAATAAATTTTAAAAATCTACAAAATCGCTTTTAAAACTCTTAGTTCTGATACCAAAAATGTAACACCCCAATTTTAAATGCTTAAAACTAGGCGTGTTAATTCCCATTCACATTCAACATCCAATCACAATTCAATATATGCTCCTACATCACCACATTTATCCAAACTCAATCCCAAACTCCTCGATACAAAATTTTTTATATCGATAAACTTTAATTAAGTGAAATAAGTGCTGATATAAACGATACTAGAAATATAATAATTTAAAGTTAAATTTAGACGAATAGTTTAAGGAATAAACGAAGAAAGAATTAACAAATGAAACTTAAATTAAATCATTAAATTCAATTTTAAATAATTCAAGTCGGGTACTGCCTGAGCCTGCCGTCAAGTGCTCTCCTCTAATCATCTAACTTTCATCACCTGAAATATGGGGGAGGGATTGGGGTGAGCTAAAGCTCAGTAAGTAAACTTTATGCATAAAATGCATGCTTATGACATGAATGCTTTAAAATTTTCATATATGTATCCCCATTTACTTTACTTTCCAGAACTTTCAAACTTTTGAAACTTTCACTTCATTTCAAAACTTTCACTTCATTTCCATCGTGAGCTCACTTGGTGTATCTTCTAGTCAATCAGATAACAGTGAGCAATTCTTATTTGGAACCAGATTAACATTCACATTTCCACCTCAAAGCGGTTTAACATTCACTTTCCCACCGCAAAGCGGTTTAACAATCCACCGTAAAACGGTTGGACATTCCGTCGGAAAGCGACTTAATTCGGGTACGCTGGTCCCCCGCGCCCCATTTCCTACTTGCATCTTTCATGAACTATAAGTACACTCATTCTTTCTTAAAAACTTGGGATACATAACTTTTTAACAAACTTGCACCTTGACACATTTCTTTCATTTAAAAATATTTGACTTCCCAATTTCAATGTCAATGCATGCTTGATGATGCAATGACATGATAATGTGCATGCTTGAACATTTTTCATAATAACATATACTTTCATAAAGTAAACGAAATTCATCAAAGCAATTAAGTTGCAAGACAGTAGTTTACACATTAATTTCACATTTACATTCAACTTTGATAAAAATAGGGGGAAGTTTACTTACTTGACGTCCTTAATATTTATCGTTGTCTATATTTGCAAGTGGAGGAGTATCGACTGCCCATGACATCAATGTGCCCAACAATCCTAATTTATATACATTCATTAAGTAAAATATAAAATATACTTTTAGTTTGAAAGCACATTTCACTATTCACTTCAATATTAAACAAAAATCCTAATCAAGCCAAAACTCAATTTAACTCAAACGTGACCTTACGTTATATGTCCGACGCATATAATACCATATTCAAAATAAGAGATTTACTTCAAGGGTAAAAATTGAAATCTTATCAAATTGCACAAAAGTCAAAATTTATAAAATATTCATCACAACCTAAATTTCATATGGACAATTCCAATTAACATTCTACATTTCTACTACTCATAAACCTGAAGTTCTCGAATTTCCAAATCAATAGAAAATCAATCAACCCACTTAAAACTTGACAGGCATCTCAATCAAAAATCTTTAACATTCGTAAATCTGAAATTCTAAAAATTTAAACCATTAATAAAAGTTAAACCGAGCTCAACCAAAAGACAACCTAAATTCCTATATTTAAATATTTTGAGATTTTATACACACCTCTATATCATTCCCCAAATTTGAAAATATTTAAATTTAACATTTGAAATTCAACTAAAATTCAATTAACAAACTCCATAAATTTGAAACTGAAATATATATATACTTGTATACAATTTTCCCCAAATCTGAACATACATTTATAATCTCAAAATTAAACTAAAATATCAATTAACCAAACTAAATAACTAATTTTCGGAATCTGAAAATACTGTGAAAATTCTGTGTGTGTATATATATATATTCATCAGTACATACATACAATTCAATATATGCAACTGTGTTGTGTGTATAAACCTTAGTGTGTGAGAGCAGTAGCTGAGGTGTGTGCATTCGACATTGTGTGGTTGCTTGTGTGTACCGAAGGGAGATAAAGCGGGGAGGGGGCCTTATCGGTGTCGGGGTGGTCGCCGGTGGTGTGAGGTTGTCGGCGGCAGGGGAAGAAATCGCGAGGTTGATGCGATTTAAGTGGCTGCTGTGTGAGATGAGAGAGAGACGAGACGAGACTGAGAGATGAGGGAGAGACGGGACTGAGAGATCGATTTTAAGGTGTTAGGTTTAGGATTTAATTTTTGGTAATTTACAAATTATTCCCTTCTCTCTCTCTTCAATTTGGTAAATTGAGGGTAGCAAGTATCTTTAAATAACAAATTTCCACAAAACTTTATCCCACTTCCAAGTTAAATCAAATTTGGCCATTTAAAATTTAGTTACATAAAATTAGCAAGCTTAGGTAATAAAATAAACAATTGCACATAGAATTGCACATAAACAATCTAAGAACTTTCTAATTAGCACATTGATCGTGACGGCGTCCAAGTCCTTCCACTGCAAAATAATTCAAATCATTGACATAAAACTTTATCAAGTTTAAAATTTATAATAACATTAATATAAATGTCACGTGGAATTTAAAGATGTACATAACAATGAAAAACGATATTACAAGTTCAGAAAGATTTGTCTTACGAAGAAGCATTTGTATGCATAGTAGAGAGAAAAGTCCATGTTCTAAGAAAGAAAGAGATTCCTTTAGTCAAAGTCCAGTGGGGTAGACACAGTAGACACATTAGTGATGATGCTACTTGGGAAAAGGAAGAAGAGATCCTAACCAAGTATCCAAACATCATAGATTAAGTAAGTCAAATTTTGAGAACTAAATTATTTTAAGGAGGTAAGGATGTAGCGACCAAGAAATTTCTCAAGTATTAATTAATTATTTAAATTATTTAAAAAATGTATCACTACGATCTCACCTAATTTTAAATTAAAATTGGAACATGTTCGTCTAGCCATGTTGATTATTTCGAACCAAGATATAAAATTGAGCCCAATTCGACTCTAAGCCAATTCCGAGTTTCTAAAATTATTTAAATCCAAAAATCATTTTATTTCCAAATTTATCTTATTATTATACGAATTAGTTTATTTTAGTGATGGCAATGGAGCGGATCGGGGCGGATCAATGCCGATCCAAATCCGCTCCACGAAATTTCGGATCGGATCGGATCAAACAGTAAAAATCTCGGATCGTCTCGGGTTCGGATCGGGTCGGATCGAAACAAACATTAAGAAATTTTCGTTATATATTTTCGTTAACGACAAATAAATCAATACATAATTCATAAAATAACTAATATAATATATAATTCATATAACAAAATATTACATATACAGAGAATTAATGATTTTGTACCAAATTCAATAAAAGATTATATATTTTATATTTAATAATTAATTTTTTTTACATATTTTTTTTAATTTTTAAAAAAAATTCGGATCGCGGATCGGGTCGGATCGGATCACCCCTGATCCAAATCCAATCCATAGATCCACGGATCGGGATTTTTTCGGACCGGGTCGGGTCGGATCGACGGATCGGATCGGATTTTTTTGCCATCTCTAGTTTATTTCAATCTTAATCTTTAAAAAGTCATTTTTTTGGTATGCTGTTCTACTCCTATTAAACTATTCTCATACCCAAATCTTTCAAAATTCCATTCTCAATAGAATTCCCCAAACATATCACGTCCTACCAATCAATATCTATATATCCACACATATTCATCCATCCAATTCACAGCATAACCAAGCTGAAAACTCAGGTATGATTTCTCATCCCACAACCGTGCAAGCCATAGCCCAACCTTCAACTCGCCATGGTCAATAGCCGTTCTCATGTCCGACTGACCTCCAACACCCAAAATCGGCCAGCTCACCGTCGGATAATCCAAAATCCAACTTCACAACATACAACCCTCAAATTGAGAATCCATGACCACACAAAGCTTCACCACCTTCAAACCAAGATTAGTTCACAACCAGCATTACCAAACCGTTAGAACACCACCATCATCATCAAATCATCTACGAACTGCAATTTCAAATTTTCATAACCACAATCTACCCAGTTCTCCAACAGCCCAATTCATCGAACCACCACCCTAATTTGGAGCAACCACACAACACCACCACCAATACACCAAAATCACCTACTACCCGTCTCCTCAAAATTCACCCAATCAAAACCCAAAACCCAGAATTAATTAACCAACAACTTACCTTCATCACCGCCGGCCTTCGTTGTCAGAATTTAGCCGGATTCCGCTGGATTACCACCGAGAAACCGCAATTTCCAGCCTCGATTTTAGCTTAAATCGCACCAAAAATTCATACCTTCAACGCCCCAGCCACTGTCCGACGTCGCTGCAACGTGGCGTCGACATTACCACTGGCGATGACGCCGGCGACGGCCTGAACCTCGTCGCCCTCTCCCTCTCGTTATTCCTCTGATTTTGCCAAATGAGAAAGAGATTGATTTTGTTTGGTTTTATTATAAGTTTTGATTTTATTAAATTGCCACTTCAGTCCTCGAGTTTTAAAAGCATTAATCTAGTCCCTGTTATGTTTTAAGATATTTTAAAGAACAACCTTTAGTTTTTAAAACTCATTTATTTCAGTCCCTAAACTTAAGAGAAATAAATTAGTTAGCCCAACAATTTTCAAAATCATCTGTTTTAGCCCCAATTCTTTTCAAATCAATTATCCTAGATTTTCAATTTAAGTCTCCAAGCTTTTAATTTTGTTCTAAAACTTTAAAATTTCAAAATACTAATTTAGATTAATTTTCTTATTGGCTAGATGAAGCGTTCGGAGATTTAGAAGAATAAAGTGATTATTCCTGCTCAACTTTCAAACATGTGAATTAAGGTAGACTCGCCCCTATTAATTTATTTACATTTTAATTGCATGTAAATGTGTATCTTATGTGGCTTATGTGCATTTATTGCATGAGACGAGATGAGAACATATTTCTTATGAAATATTTATTATGTTATGAAGTATGCCATAACATTTATGCATTTTAATCCATGAGACCAGACGAGACGAGACTTTTCATTTGTTTTCACTTCATGGAACTTATGATTTATTTGATGTTGTCACAATATAATTTGCATGTTTATGTGTTCAATTATTATGTACATTAATTAATTGGCGATGAGTCTACTGACTATTTCTATGAAATGTTCATTCCTTTTTGACAAATATTTGCAGATGTCGGAGATGGAGGCGTCTGATGGACGTGGTGGCATATAATAATTAAATAATAGAATTTTATTCCTCGCACAATTATTTACATTTTTCATAGTAGTAAAGGATTTTTTTTGAGAATTTTAGATTGCTAGCAAATTTTATAACATTGTTAATGATTTCTTTATTTAGAAAATAATAAAATATTTGAATTGTTATTTCAAATCCAAATTATTAAATTTTATTTACCGATTATTTATAACTTGGGGCTTCACACATGCTTAGTTTGAAGCAATTCTATGATGGGTGACCCCTGAAAATTTTTCTCAAAGAACGTGCGAGTGGGGACAAAACATGCTGAAATGACCCATGTTGGTAGTGGGGATAGTCATCGATCTATAAAGTAACATGGTTCATAACAAATGGTATCAAAGTTGGTCTCCAACTAAAAGTCAGGAACTAAGAGCTATGTGGGACAAAGTGCTAAGCCATAGGGTGGGATCCACCTCTTGCGCCCATATGAGCCACCTCTAGAATCTCAACACTTGGCAACGGATTCTCAGATGGTTTAAGCTCGACGAGGATGTCGCGAGTCTAACGACTGTGATTGTAATACCCAGGCCAGGAAAAGTTCAAAAGATTTGATCGGTAATATTTATACCAACAAAGTGCACCTTCTTTTTCGGACATCCATTGTTAGAAACTACATAGTTAATCATGCTTGGCTTGGAGCAATTCTATGATGGGTGACCCACTGAGAAATTTTCTCAGGGAGCGTGCGAGTAAGGACAAAACATGCTGAAAAGACCCATGTTGGTACAGTGAGAACAATCATCAATCTATAAGGCAACCCGGGTCGTTACATCCTTCGACCACCTGTATTTTTTTTTTATACAGAATTACATAAAAAAATGAATTTGTACATAGTATTATGATTGGTCCAATAACCCATAATGCAGGATTTATAATTGATCTATTACAGACTTGAAAAACATATACAATAATAAACTATTGGCCACAAACAATCGATAAACCCTAACGTCATTCATCTAAATAAATTCATCATGACATTTAAACATTCATATAAACATCTATGAACCCTAGACATCGCCCAAAACAATAAATCATACATTCTTTAAAGATTGAATTCAAATTAGAATTTAATTAAATATCCAATCAGTCTCCGATACCAATTGTTGGAAATTGATTCCAAAAAAGTGTTCAAATCAAGAATTTTTAGTTCTCTTTGAAAAACAAGAACGCCCTAGAATTAAATTAATTACTAATCTAATTAAAAACTACCTTGAAGATGCGTAGTGGAGTTACCTTCCAGTAGTTAATATGAACTTCAATCTTCGAAATAATTGTTCCAACTTCCAATCTTTGAGTCTTCCCCAATATTCCTTCAAGAACAAGACAAGAATACAATATTACCGAACTGGAATAAAATTCTCACTCTAATATTTAATTAGGGAATAACCAAAACAAGAATGTGGAATAAATCTTGGTTATCCCCTCATATGTATATATAGGGGAAGAGTTTTAACTCTTCTCCTATTCTTTGTGGGATTAGAGTTTCATACTTGTCCTACAAGTAACTCTTTTTCTTTTCCTTGTGGGATTAGAGTTTTATACTTGTACTACAAGCAACTCCTTTCTTTTTTCTTGTGGGATTGGAGTTTCATACTTGTCTTACAAGTAACTCTATCCTTAATTCCTTTTCAATTGCACAATCCAAGAACTATCTAACTCTTTACAAGTTAGTCATTCAATTCTTATTCAGAATATTGAGGGGACCCAATTGGATTTATATATTATAAGCTCCCAATAACTAAATCCGATTATGCCAATTAACAACTGTACAATTTAATTATCTAATAATTCCCTCATACCACTATATGGGAATTATTGCAACTCCTAAATATATAAAATAATAATTATATTATTTCAAAGTTTTTGGAAAGAAAAAGAAGTCTTCAAAATCTTCTTCCAAATCAAAATCTTCTTCGAAATCCAAATCCATTCAAGCTACATCTTCAAAAGAAAAAAATTGGAAAAATTCTTCAAATCAAACTTTCAAATCTGAATACCCTCCTCTTGAAGAAATCATTTTTCCTCATGGAAATGCAGAAGTCACTGCGTCTCCTTTCAAACAAATTCCTGAAGATAGGACTGATAATGCAGCAACCAAAACTGTTGATGTCAGAAATCTTCAAATCCAGAACAATTACACAAATATTGTTCTTCATTCTATGAGTTCTCAGTTAAACAGAATTGAAGCCAATTCTGAAACTGAAACTAAACGCAAAATTCTCCCTGATGTGTTTTCTACCATCAAGGATTCTCCTTCCTCTTCATCTTCTTCGGGTAACCAAATGTTACTCTTTCAACCTACCAATCTTACTCCTGATCTTGGTAAGAAATATTTAGACACTGATTCTGCAGTGATTAAAGAACTCGCGTCTCAATTTTCAAAAATGTCAGCATCTTCAAAAAATATCAACACAATTGACATTTTAGATGTCGAAAACCAATTTGTTGAAGAAGAACCTCTTCAAGTTAACAAATTGAGACTTCAAACTTCAAAACTTCCAACATTTTATCCTCGTCCTTCTCAACCAGATTTACTTTTAGAAGAATCTTCTTTTAAAAGGAAAGTCACTGAGAAATACTCAATCGACGAAATCGTTGAATGGAATATTGATGGAATGATGGAATTCCAAATTATTCAAACTATCGAGAAAATATTTGTGTGCTTCAATGCATACAGATGTCAAAGAATTGAAGAAGTGAATGCCTGTAATAATCTTATTATTGGTTTCACTGGACAATTAAAGGGATGGTGGTCTAATTATCTCACCGACGAAAGTCGATTAGAGGTTCTTAATGCCACAAAAACTGAAAATGGTCAGATTGTTTCTGATACATTGACGATCCTTGTCTTTGCCATTGTCAAACATTTCATCGGATCTCCAAACTTCCTTCGAGATAGATCGTCAGAAATTCTGATGAATTTGTCTTGTCCAAAATTGCACGACTTCAGATGGTATAAGGATATCTTCCTTACCAGAGTCATGCTTCGCGACGACTGCAACCAAGAGTTCTGGAAAGAAAGATTTCTATCTGGACTTCCTAAACTTTTTGCAGAAAAAGTTCGCAATTCAATCAAACTTCAATATAACAATTCAATTCCTTTTGGCGACTTAACTTATGGCGAACTTGTTAGTTACATCAATAAGGAAGGGTTAGCCCTCTGTAATGATATCAAGCTCAAAGCCAAACTCAAATCTGAAAGTTTTGGGTCTAAGCATGAGTTAAGTTCATTCTGTGAACAATACGGTTTTGAAAAAATTCTTCCTCCTTCTTCAAAAAAGAAAAAAAAGAAGTTTCCTTCTTTTCTCAGGAAATGAAATTTTCAAAATTTCAAAAGATTTTCTTCAAAATCTTCTCCTGAATTTCAAAAATTATTTCAAAAGAATTTTCATTCAAAACCCAAGCGTTTTCAAAAAAACTTTTGATTCAGCCAAAGTCACTTGTTACAAGTGTCATCAAACTGGTCATTATTCAAACAAATGTCCCATGAAGAATAAGATTAATAATCTTCAAATTGATGAAGATATTAAACTTGATCTTCTCAATCTTCTTCATTCATCATCTGATGATGATTCTGAATTAGAAAGAATTTATCGGCATCAAGAAGATTCTGATAATGAATCTAATTCTTCCTCCTCTTCTCATCCTTGCGAAGGTAAAGGAATTTGTGGTTGCAAAACCATTAATGTCCTTACAAAAGAAGAAGAACTTATTCAAGAAGTAATTGAGAGGATTGAAAACCCTCAATTAAAGAAAAAGTTCTCTTCGCTCCTTCCTTCTTCCTCAAAAACCCATGAATCGTTTAGTATGAAAGAAATACTAAAAAGATTTGATCAAGAATCTACTTCTAAATCTTCAAGTTCTGATTTGAAATCAGAAGTGAAGGAAATGAAGTCTCAAATTTCCTTTCTGGAACGTCAGGTTAAAGAAATTAAACTTGATGTTACCATTCTCAAAAATTCCCCTTCAAATATTAAAAAAGATTCTGATTCTGATTCTTCTTCTTCTTCAGAAGAAGAAGAATCAATTCCTTCCATTCCTGATCGAGTTAATGATTTAATCTCTCTTCAAACTGATGAAGAACGGATTAATGTTATTAATCGAACTCAACTTCAAAAGTGGTATTGTCAAATTACGATTGTCGTTGATAAAACCTTTCAAATTACTACCAGGGTTTTAATTGATTCTGGAGCAGATCAAAACTGCATCCGGGAAGGATTAATACCTACAAAATACTTTGAGAAAACTAATGAGCGTCTTTACGGTGCTAGTGGTAAAAAACTCAACATTCAATCTAATTTTTCAAAAGCTCATGTTTGCAACTCAAACATTTGTTTCAAAAATGTTTTCTACTTGGTGAAAGATTTGGATCAAGAAGTCATTTTTGGTACTCCTTTCATTGTTCAAATTTACCCTTTTCAAGCTAACGAAAATGGTCTTTAGACCAATGTTTTCGGTCAAAATTTGTTTTTCAAATTTACCAATCCTCCTTCTTTCAAAGACGTTAATGCTCTCAAGCAAGCGTCAATTTCTCAAATTATCAACAATATCCATTTCAAAAAACAACACATTTCTTTCCTCAAAGAAGAAATCAAATTTCAGCAGATTTCTGATCAACTTCAAAATTCATCGAATAAAGAAAAAATTTCTTTATTTCTCAAAAAATTTGAAACTGAAGTTTGTTCTACCATTCCTAATGCTTTCTGGAATAGAAAGAAACATATCGTTTCTCTTCCCTATTCTTCTAATTTTCATGAATCAAATATTCCAACTAAATCTCGTCATATTCAAATGAACAAAGAACTCCTTGAGTTTTGCACTAAGGAAATGAAGGATTTACTTGCAAAAGGACTCATTCGTTCTAGTAAGTCTCCTTGGAGTTGTTCTGCGTTCTATGTCCTCAATCAAGCATAAATTGAAAGGGGTGCACCCAGACTTGTAATCAATTACAAGCCTCTTAATTCTGCATTGCAATGAATAAGATATGCAATGCCTCAAAAGAAAGACCTCCTCAATAGACTCCTCAAAGCAGTTATCTTCTCCAAATTTGATATGAAGTCAGGATTCTGGAAGATTCAAATAAAAGAAGAAGACCGATATAAAACTGCATTTAATGTTCCATTTGGACAATACGAATGGAATGTTATGCCATTTGGACTTAAAAATGCTCCTTCTGAATTTCAAAAAATTATGAATGACATTTTTAATCATTTTTAAAATTTTCTCATTTTCTACATTGATGATGTTTGATAAGTGTGATATTTACGTTTATTTTATGCACTTATACCCTTGAATATGCCATAATGTGATTCTATCTAAGTATTATTAATGCATTTTATATTTTATATTGTATAGGATCATAAAAGAAGAGAAAAGAAGAAAAAAGGACCAAAATGCACTCCAAACTAAAGTTTGGGACCTTGGGTACAAGATGTTTACGGCCGCAATGCAAAACATTCACGGCCGTAAAAGTGTTGTTGAAGCAAGAAGAAAATAAGCAGAAACACCTTTACGGCCGTAAGACATATCCTTACGGCCGTAACCTTCTAAAAGAAAAAAATAGCAGAACAATTTTTGAGAAATATGCAGAAACCCCTTTACGGCCGTAAAGGAAATGTTACGGCCGTAACTGTCCAGTCAAAAATTTCCATAATTTACATATTTCCATAATTTTGGGATTTCTTGATCCCAAAGCTAGGGCACGAAATTGAGGCTATAAAAAGGGGTTCTCATGACAGAAAAAGAGAGATTATTATTATTTTGAAAGAGGCGCGGCTTGCTTGAAGATTGGAAGAAATTAAGCAACTCGAGAAGGTGAATCAAGAAAGCAAATTCTAGAATTCTTCATGACTATGCTCGGCTAAGCTTCCATACCTAGTTCGAAGGGGAAGTTGTATTTTATATCAATTTGTTATTACTTTTCCAAACTAGTAGCGTAGTTCTAATTTCTTTATTTTGATTTGTTGGATTCTTTTATGCGATTTGAACTCAATCAATGCAATTCTTTAATTGATTAAGGCCTTGTTATTTAATTTGTTGTATTGATATTTGCTAATTTGAACGATTGGATCCGTAATCGTCTTGTTGTTCAAACCCTAGTAGCAAGTGGAAATTTAATAATTTTCATAGAGAATTCCAACTTAGGTTAATTGTCACGAGTTTGTGTGATTGATAATCTAATTCATCCTAATTCTTCTCAACCAATATATAGTTGTTGTCTTAAATCTAAAGAGCTTGTTTTAGGTTATTCAATGGCTAATGTTTGATTAGAGAGCTTATTCTAATTAAATGCAATTAAGGGAGAATAGGAATAGTTAGAGCTTATTAACTATTTACGGGTGATAAATCAAAAAGGGAAATTGAACACACGTTACTTGGAAAGTGATAACATTGAGATAGAATACAACTGAACCTGAGAACTAGGCTTTGCAAATAATTGAATTTTATTTTATCTAATTTACGTTTTTATTTTATTTTCACATCATTTACAAACAACTCAAAACAAAACCCCCTTTACGATTCTAATTGACAAAGCACTATTTTAGTTCCGTTCCTTGTGAGATCGACTCTTACTTCTGCTATTACAATCAAATCTGATAAATTGCGAGTAAGATATTTAATTATTATTTTGGTGAATTGCGACACGCATCAAATTTTTGGCACCGTTGCCGGAGAACGGTTAACCAATTTAGTATTTAATCGATTAGAATTTTATTTTTCTGCATTTATTTTATTTTCACTTTATTTATATAACTTTTCAAAAAAAAAAATTCATTTAATAATTATTTGTGCTTCTTTGCTTATATGCTTAAAACTCGGTCAACTAATTGTGAAATTTTTGATCTTGACCCAGAAATTGAGAGGACTTTTCGACAGCAAAGAAGAGCAGCGCGACAAATGGCAGCTAACAACAGGACTCTTAAGCAACTGGCTATCCCCGATGTGGCTCAGCAGCCATTATGCATAACGTTTCCAACAGTGGAAGAAGGAAAAACTTTCGAGCTTAAATCTGGGCTCACCCACTTATTACCAACTTTTCGAAGGAATCCCGGCGAAGATCCGTATAGACACTTAAAGGAGTTCCATGTGGTTTGCGACAGTATGAGGCCCACGGGAATTACCGAGGAACAAATAAAAATGAGAGCCTTCCCATTCTCATTGAAGGATGACGCCACCGACTGGCTCTATTGTCTACCATCGGGAACAGTTACTACTTGGAGCGACATGAAAAGGCTCTTCTTGGAAAAATACTTCCCTGCATCGAGGGCTGGTACCATCCGAAAAGAGATATGTGGGGTGCGCCAGAACAACAATGAAACATTATATGAGTATTGGGAGCGTTTCAAAAAGCTCATCTCCA
Organism: Ligustrum vulgare; assembly: GCA_963555705.1. Classification (NCBI taxonomy): domain Eukaryota; kingdom Viridiplantae; phylum Streptophyta; class Magnoliopsida; order Lamiales; family Oleaceae; genus Ligustrum; species Ligustrum vulgare. The sequence goes on along the minus strand of OY743168.1, from coordinate 56,702,306 downwards.
GCTGCCCCCATCATCAGATTAGCGAGCAACTTTTGGTGCAATACTTCTACGAAGGTCTAGCACCAATGGACAGAAGTATGATAGACGCCGCAAGCGGAGGTGCGCTAATGGACAAGGCACCAGAGCAAGCACGGACTTTAATATCTAACATGGCGGAAAATACTCAGCAATTCAAATCGAGTAGGGATTCCCAAGTCCGCCGAGTAAACAAGGTAAGTAGTTCTAATATTGAAGGTCAATTATATGAACTGACGAATCTTGTTAAGCAACTTGTTGTAGGGAATTCGAAACAAGCTAAGGCCTGTGGAATCTGTTCGAACTTTGGACATCCAATGGATACCTGTCCGGTATTGCAAGAAGATAACAATGAACAGGTAAATGCTGCTGGAGGCTTCCCTTTCCAAAGGCAACAATACAACCCATATTCGAACACGTACAACCCCGGGTGGAGAGATCACTCTAACTTGAGCTACGGAAATAACAAACCCCCGAGTTTTAACTCAAACAAGCCACAAGGACAATTCCAGCAGTAAGGGACTTTCCAACCATAGGGAAAATATCAACAAAAATCTCAAAATTCAGGTACGTCTCTTGTGGATATGGTTAAGATGTTGGCAACTAACACGATGCAATTCCAACAGGATACCAAGTCCAGCATTCAAAACCTGGAAAATCAAATGAGACAAATGGCCACTGCCATAAATAGATTGGAGGCACAATCTGGAGGGAAGCTACCATCACAGCCCGAGGTGAATCCCAAAAACGTGAGCACCATAACTCTCCGAAGTGGAAAAGAAATTGAGGGTCCGCAATTGGAACCGGCTGCACCTGAAATGGAGGAAGATGAAAAGGAAGGGGTCGGGAAGAGAAATGGCACTTCGTAAAATCCTCAGGTAAAAACTAACTCCCATTTAAATGTTAAACTAACACCTCCACCTTTTCCTAGCAGATTAGCAAAGATAAACAGGGAGAGCAAGGAAAAGGAGATGTTGGAAATGTTTAGAAAGGTTGAAATCAATATCCCGCTATTGGAAGACATCAAGCAAGTCCCCCGGTATGCAAAATTTCTAAAGGATTTATGCACTAACAAACGAAAACTGGTGGGAAACGAGAAGGTAAGAATGGGGGAAAGCGTTTCAGCCTTATTCCAAAGGAAATTGCCTCCTAAGTGTAAGGACCCCGGTATGTTCACTGTGCCATGTCAAATAGGTAACACCAAGGTAAATCGTGCACTAATAGATTTAGGAGCTTCCATTAACGTAATGCCTAGATCCACTTACATTGCATTAAATCTTACCAAAATGACTAAAACAGATGTCATCATCCAACTAGCCGACCGTTCCAATGCATATCCAGACGGGGTAGTTGAAGACGTTTTAGTGCAAGTAGGGGGGTTGGTGTTTCCGGCAGACTTTTACATACTAGATATGAATGATGATCACTCCCCTAATTCGACCCCCATATTGTTAGGAAGACCATTCTTGTGGACCTCCCAAACCATAATTGATGTAAGAAAAGGGGTGTTAACCATGGAATTCAATGGGGAGGTAGTGAAATTTAATATGTACGATGCAATGAAACACCCGAATGATGCATGTACTGCCTATTCTATTAATGTCATTACTCCTGCTGTGCAGAAAATTTTCAAGTTAAATTGCAGGGACGAGCTAGAAACAGCTATCGTGGAGTCGTTAAGGCAAGATGATGACAGCGACGTGGGTATAAGCGAGGAATTACAGGATGGGATTACTGCACTTAATTCACTGGGACCCGCACCACGCAGGTACGTCGTAAAAACAATTCAACTGACAGATTATCCTAACAAATTGCTACCTTCTATCTTGCAGGCCCCAGTGGTGGAAATGAAATCTCTACCCGCCCACCTGATATATGTATTTCTTGGTGATGAAGAATCGCTCCTCGTAATTGTTTCATCCAACCTCACCAAGCTGGAAGAAGACAGTTTGTTCGGGTCCTTCGGGAGCACAAGGAGGCGATTGGTTGGACCATCGCGGATATCAAGGGAATCAGCCCGTCAATCTGCATGCATTGAATATTGCTTGAGGAAGGAGCTCAACCATCGAGACAAGCCCAGCGGAGATTGAATCCAGCAATGATGGACGTGGTAAAGAAAGAAATTTTGAAGCTACTAGGAGCAGGGATGATTTACCCAATCTCAGATAGCAAGTGGATCAGTCCAGTCCAAGTGGTGCCAAAGAAATCCGGAGTAACAGTGGTAGAAAACAAAGATGGAGAACTTGTACCAACTAGGGTCCAAACTGGGTACCGAGTTTGCATCGACTACAGGAAGGTAAACGCTGACACTCGAAAGGATCATTTTCCTCTCCCTTTCATAGATCAAATGTTAGAGAAATTAGCTGGTCATTCCCATTATTGTTTTTTAGATGGTTTCTCAGGATATTTTCAAATTGCTATAACTCCAGAAGATCAAGAGAAAACCACGTTTACTTGTCCTTTCGGCACGTTTGCATATAGACGCATGCCCTTCGGCTTGTGTAATGCTCCTGCAACATTTCAACGTTGCATGATGAGCATTTTTTTTGAATACATAGGACAAATTATAGAGGTGTTTATGGATGATTTTAGTGTATGCGGTGATTCATTTGATGCATGCTTGGATAATCTATCATTAATTTTGAAACGTTGCATTGACACTAACTTAGTCTTAAATTGGGAAAAATGCCATTTTATGGTAGATAAGGGAATCGTGTTAGGTCATGTAGTGTCGGAAAAGGGAATAGAAGTTGATAAGGCTAAGGTGGACCTCATATCTGCATTACCTTACCCCGCCAATGTGCGGGATATACGATCTTTTCTTGGGCATGCAGGTTTCTATCGCAGGTTCATCAAGGACTTCTCCAAAATTGCATCACCACTGTGCAATTTGTTGCAAAATGATGTCCCATTCAAATTCACCGAGCTGTGCAAAAAGGCTTTTGACCACCTAAAGGAGCGACTGACTACTCCCCCGATCATTCAACCGCCGAACTGGGATCTTCCATTCGAAATAATGTGTGATGCCGACGACTATGCAGTGGGAGCAGTTCTAGGACAACGGGTTGGGAGAGCGGCCCATGTGATTTACTATGCCTCCCGAACCCTGAATCAGGCCCAAGCCAACTATACCGCTACTGAAAAGGAACTTCTATCTGTGGTATTTGCTTTAGAAATATTTCGTCCTTATTTATTGGGTTCTAAAGTGATTATTTTTACAGATCATGCAGCTTTACGGCACTTGTTTATAAAAAAGGATGCGAAGCCTAGAATCATCCGCTGGATACTTTTATTACAAGAATTTGACTTGGAAATCAAAGATAAGGCGGGGTCCGAAAATGTAGTTGCCGACCATCTTAGCCGGGTAGTGAAACCCGAGGACGACCTACCTCTGCGTGAAACCTTCCCAGATGAGGGTTTATTTGCAATCGAAGCAAATCCCCCATGGTTTGTTGATTTGGTAAATTACTTGACTGCTAAACTAATTCCTACTGGTTTTTCGCAGGCACAAAAGCATAAGATGAGAAGCAATGCTAAATATTACATTTGCGATGACCCATACCTGTGGAAGAGGTGCCCCGACCAAATCATCAGAAGGTGCGTGCCGGAATCAGAACATCAATCAATCCTCACCTTTTGCCATTCATACGCATGTGGTGGCCATTTTGGACTTAGAAGGACGACACAAAAGGTATTGGAAAGTGGGTTCTTTTGGCCGAGCCTTTTTAAGGATGCATACATTTTTTTGTAAGTCTTGCGATAATTTCCAAAGAACAGGTAACTTATCCCAACGGGATCAAATGCCTCAAAACCCCATTATCGTATGTGAAATTTTTGACGTTTGGGGCATTGATTTCATGGGACCCTTCCCCCCGTCTTTCTGTTGTAATTACATTCTTTTAGCCGTTGATTATGTTTCAAAATGGGTGGAGGGAAAGGCCACCCGTACTAATGACGCTAAAGTTGTTGCAGATTTTGTAAAAGCTAACATTTTTAGCAGGTTTGGGATACCCCGAGCTATGATCAGTAACAGAGGGACGCACTTTTGCAACCGAACAATTGAAGCATTGTTAAGGAAATATGGAGTGATGCACCGGGTATCAACCGCATATCACCCCCAAACTAGCGGGCAGGCGGAAATCTCCAATAGGGAAGTGAAATCCATTCTAGAGAAAACGATTCGACCAGACCGGAAGGATTGGAGTATTCGACTTGATGATGCTTTATGGGCCTACCGAACCGCTTACAAGACTCCAATTGGTATGTCTCCATACCGATTGGTATTTGGGAAGCCATGCCACCTACCGGTGGAACTCGAGCATAAAGCTTATTGGGCCGTCAAGCAATGTAATATGGATTGGGGAGCAGTAGGAGACCATAGGAAGCTTCAATTGCAAGAATTGGATGAAATATGGAATGAGGCTTACGAGAACGCAATGATCTATAAAGATCGAACTAAAGCATTCCATGATCAACGCATTTCTCGAAAGAGCTTTTGTGAGGGCCAGAAAGTGCTACTGTTTCAATCCCGGCTCAAATTACACCCAGGTAAGCTTCGTTCTCGTTGGGTTGGTCCTTTTGTTGTTACTAATGTATCTCCCCATGGTGCAATCGACATTAGGAGCTTGCGTACGGATAAACAGTTCAAGGTCAACGGGCACCGTCTCAAGCCATATTATGAAGGATTCAAAACTGAAAACTTGGAAGTGATTGCACTGGTAACCGCTAACAAGGAACACTAGTCCGATGCGGACTCAGTCGAGCCAACGACAGTAAACAGCGGCGCTGCTGGAGAGGCAACCCAAGAGGGGAGTTTCTTTACCTCCTCGACTCTTCACTTTCGTATTCTCGTTTTTAGTTAATTTTATTTCATTTGGTCATGTCATTCACATAAGAAATAAAATAAAATAAAATAATAAAAATAAAAAAATAAAAAATTTTTCATAGGCAGTCTTAAAGCCGTAAGACATAACTTACGGCCGTATCTCACTTTTTAATTACTTATTCAGAAACCACCTTACGGCCGTGTCTCTCTATCCGTAAGTAACTTTTTTTCACATTTTTTTTCAGATTCCAGATTACGGCCGTAAGACACATCTTCACGGCCGTAATTCCAGAATTTCAAAATTTTAAAATACGCAACCCTCGCGCATAACCTTTCTTTGTGTCTCCCTCTCCGTCCACTCTTCATTCTCACCATTTCCCATTATCACCCCTTCATTTTGTTGACAAGAAGAAGTTATTAGGATTCTCCTTCATCCCATAATTCTCTTGTTCCCACGGTGCAAGGTATGCCTTCTTCAATTCTTCTTCTTCTTTTTGGCATGGGTAAAGGCTCTATACATATATGGGTGTTTCGAATCTTTCTTGCCTTTCCAATGATTGTTTATGCTTTTTGATTATGTGTTTGTGATTTGGGGCATAGCCTTTCTATGTATTTCTCACCAATACCATCTCCTATACGTATGCACTCTAAGTGTTCGATGAAATGTTGAGGCGATCTTGAAGTGTTTGTTTGCTTCCAAATTCAACTCCAATCTCCCTTTTGTGCTAGTATAGGTGTCTTGATGTCATGATAGGAGTCCAATTGAAAGGATTGATTGGTGTGTGAACTTGTTGCATGAATAGGGTCCATTGCTAATTCCTCATTGCTCTATGTATGTCTTAATGGTTAATCATGTTCTGGACTCTAATTTTTGGCTCCACATTAGCCTAGGTTGTGACTCTACATCTTTGTCTCATGGATTTGACGAACATCACTCCACCCTTGCTTCTGCCGTGTGTCATCTAGGAGTACTTGATTAGGATCTGGCTCTTGTGCCTATTTTTATTCGTTGCCCTGCTGCTTAATCGGTTGATTGCACATCATGTTACCTGTTTTCCTTTTGCCCATGCCAAATGTATATGTTCATTATGCTCTTCATGCCGCTTTAATTCTAGACTAATTCCCTCGTTTCTTTCGCAGGATTTTCTATGGCTCCACCGACAAAGAAAGGAAAGCAAGTGGCGGAGGAATCCTCATCTGAGCCCCTCCAGGAGAAGAGCCAGTCTAAGCTATGCATAAAGGAATGGCTATTCCTCCCAGAGGACTTTCAGGAATGGAGGAGCGCTGACACTAATATTGCCCCGCGACAGTTTTGGGCCCGCTTCGTTGAATTCGGATGGGTAAAATTCGCGAGCGAACTACCTTTTGGGAACCCCCCGCTGGTGTACAAATTCTACACCCAGTTCAACAAAGAAATTGGTGACGAGGGTTCACTTAACTATCACCACACCAGGGTAGCGGGGAAAAGAATCAAATTTGATAAGGAGGTGGTGGAACACCACTTGGGGTTAAATAGCACTGGGACTGTCCCCATGACATCAAATGCAGGTGTTTTCTTTCCGGACCATGAGGTGCTCCGTTGGGCTTTGAAGCCCGAACTCCATGACTCCCTGAATGTCACTCTTCTGCACTACAAGAATCGGGATCTACAGAGGGACGCCTGGTACCTGCATCAGTGGGGGTTGGGGAGCCTATTCCCGTCCACTAGCCTCACTACGGTGTCTATTCGCTACCTCCGGGTCTACTATGCCATCACCATGGGCATCAAATTTGACTTGGGTTAGCATATCTACGACACTATCTCCACCTATGCCAGCTTAATGCCGCAGAAGCGGGGCATGCCATTCCCTTGTTTAATTACAGCCTTATGCCGGGCTCAAAGAGTTCCCGCTGCAGTAAGTGACGACACCTTGGGGCATGGAAATCGCCTAACGAAGGCGAGTTTGGAAAATGCTCGAAGGCAGATCATCGCAAAGCGAGGTCGCGGGGATGATGAGTCAGGGGACTCCGATGATGATCAAGGCGCCGAGGAGCCCGCAACACGGGGAGTGCCACAACAGCCCACCGCTCCTACCCCTTTTGAGCTACAGATGCTGGAAATGATGCAAGCCTTTCAAACCCAGCTGAACGCTATGCAAGAAGATCAGCAGCTTCTACTGGAAGAGCAGAGAGCCATTCGGGAGGAGATTCGGAAATTGCAGAGAGCTCGCGACGATTAGCCTCCACATTAGACCGAGGGAGTTTCTTCTCTTTTTCCCGTTTATTGTTTTACTTTTCAATGAGGACATTGTATTGTCTAAGTGTGGGGGGGGGGCGATTTACTTGATTGTAAGCTTATCTACTTTATTTTCTCTCTGTAATCGAATCTTTAAAAGTCATTTTGATCTTATTATCTACTTTTGCTACCTATCTATGCTACTTAGGTCCTAAACCATACTTTGATAGGAAGCAACTCCACTTTTGGTTCAATTTTTTTGAAAAAAAATCATTGCATAATTGGATATAAATTGAGCACATAGAGATCATATCGTCCAAAGCCTCCCCAATAGGTTGAAAAAAAAAAAATATTGTCAAATATCTACAACCTAGTCAACCCAACCCACAATAGAAAGATTATTCCTTCATATATCACCCTGAACGTCCCAATTATTATACTTTTGTGAGTAGTGATGGTTTGAATACTTTTAACTGTTATCCTCGACCAATGGACTTAGATTTGGAATAAAGATCAAGCAGTGACCTATAACTCATAATTGGATGGGAGAAACACATGAAAACCATAATTTGTGAGCTTTTGAGCCTAAGAGCTGTTTTTAATACTTATGAGCTCATATTTCTTTGATGTGTGTCCTGCATGGTTGGGTTATGCTTGGATGTGCTTTCTTGTGCATACTGTTGTAGCTTCTTGATTCAAGTGCAAATTATAGCAAAGCCAATAGGTTAAACCAAATTTGACTTACTAAAAGAGCCTACCTTGCTACATGGACCATTAGAAGCCCGTTTGAGCCTTAGCCTTTCTTTGAAATTTTATGGCACGCTACAAGCCACGAATACCCTTTCTTTCGCATTGTCTCTGTTTTAAACCCATAGAGAAGGGATTCGCAAGCTTTTGTTGATTGAGAATTGTGCTATGGTCTAAGAACAGGAAGTTGAAATGGTTATCTTGTATTGAGCATTGGTTGTGAAATGGACTGAATTCAGGGGATTATAACTCTACCTTGTGTCACTTGGTGACTGCGAAATGATTTGAATAATAGAGAAAAAGTTGCAGTCTATACTCGAAAAAAAGGGAGTTTAGTTAAGGAAATTATTTGTTGAGGAAGTCAAACACTCAACTTGTGAAAAGAAAAAAAAAAGAGATTCAAGTGTGAATAGAGTTGAGTAGCGGGAAACAATAAATATCATATTAAGGGAGAAGGAAGTAATGTTATTGTGAATTGACTTAGTTTGCGAAATTCCTTCTCGTCTCAGCCTAAATATGTTATTTTATCCTACCTGACCCGAAGCCCTGTTACAACCAAATAAAGACCTTTGCTGTGCACTTGTTAACTTTGGCTCCGGTTATGACAGCTAGGAAATCTGTGGTACTGACTTATCCATGCAGAGAGCTGAGCTAAAATTCAAACCCTTATACACTTTGTGCGAAGAGAGAAATATCTAGTGAAAGTGTTAACTCCCATTACATATGCTTATGAGTGGTTTGAATTGCTTGGTCTAGGGTTGGTACTACGAATGTGGTCGGGGATACTGTGTTGACTGGATTCACATCATGAACAACTCGGTTTACGAAACAGATCTCTTCTGGAGTTGGGAGAAACTATTTTCCTCGTAGTCACTCATAAATGATTGGGGGGGGTGAGTGAACACGAGAGGTGCAAGGAAATAAACCATATCGATCCATGATTGGGATGGGAACTCAAGGGCGTTGCATCTCTAGCACACACTAACACAATCCGATTATACAATGGGACATTTTTGTTAAGGAAAAGTGGGTTGCAACCGCAAGTCTCTAAATTGTAATTTATTATTTGAATCCTATTCTTTTCTTTGCAAATCTTTGTTCGAGGACGAACAATGGTTCAAGTATGGGGGGGGGGTTTGATAAGTGTGATATTTACGTTTATTTTATGCACTTATACCCTTGAATATGCCATAATGTGATTCTATCTAAGTATTATTAATGCATTTTATATTTTATATTGTATAGGATCATAAAAGAAGAGAAAAGAAGAAAAAAGGACCAAAATTCACTCCAAACTAAAGTTTAGGACCTTGGGTACAAGATGTTTACGGCCGCAATGCAAAACATTCACGGCCGTAAAAGTGTTGTTGAAGCAAGAAGAAAATCAGCAGAAACACCTTTACGGCCGTAACCTTCTAAAAGAAAAAAATAGCAGAAACATAGTTACGGCCATAAATCAGAAGTCACGGCCGTAACTTCAATTTTTGAGAAATATGCAGAAACCCCTTTACGGCCGTAAAGGAAATGTTACGGCCGTAACTGTCTAGTCAAAAATTTCCATAATTTACATCTTTCCATAATTTTGGGATTTCTTGATCCCAAAGCTAGGGCACGAAATTGAGGATATAAAAAGGGGTTCTCATGACAGAAAAAGAGAGATTATTATTATTTTGAAAGAGGCGCGGCTTTCTTGAAGATTGGAAGAAATTAAGCAACTCGAGAAGGTGAATCAAGAAAGCAAATTCTAGAATTCTTCATGACTTCTCGACTAAGCTTCCATACCTAGTTCGAAGGGGAAGTTGTATTTCATATCAATTTGTTATTACTTTTCCAAACTAGTAGCGTAGTTCTAATTTCTTTATTTTGATTTGTTGGATTCTTTTATGCGATTTGAACTCAATCAATGCAATTCTTTAATTGATTAAGGCCTTGTCATTTAATTTGTTGTATTGATATTTTCTAATTTGAACGATTGGATCCGTAATCGTCTTGTTGTTCAAACCCTAGTAGCAAGTGGAAATTTAATAATTTTCATAGAGAATTCCAACTTAGGTTAATTGTCACGAGCTTGTGTGATTGATAATCTAATTCATCCTAATTCTTCTCAACCAATATATAGTTGTTGTCTTAAATCTAAAGAGCTTGTTTTAGGTTATTCAATGGCTAATGTTTGATTAGAGAGCTTATTCTAATTAAATGCAATTAAGGGAGAATAGGAATAGTTAGAGATTATTAACTATTTACGGGTGATAAATCAAAAAGGGAATTGAACACACGTTACTTGGAAAGTGATAACATTGAGATAGAATACAACTGAACCTGAGAACTAGGTTTTGCAAATAATTGAATTTTATTTTATCTAATTTACGTTTTTATTTTATTTTCACGTCATTTACAAACAACTCAAAACAAAACCCCCCTTTACGATTCTAATTGACAAAGCATTATTTTAGTTCCGTTCCTCGTGGGATCGACTCTTACTTCTGCTATTACAATCAAATCTGATAAATTGCGAGTAAGATATTTAATTATTATTTTGGTGCACTGCGACACGCATCAATGTTCTTCTTTATTCTGAAAGTTTAGAACAACATTTCAAACATCTTAATACTTTTTTCAAAATTGTCAGAATTAATGATTTAGCAGTTTCTGCAAAGAAAATTGTCTTATGTCAAGAAAGTATTCGTTTTCTTGGACATACAATTTCTCAAGGAACTATTACACCAATTCAAAGAAGTTTGGATTTTACTGATAAATTTCCAGATCAAATCCTTGACAAAACTTCTCTTCAAAGATTTCTTGGAAGCGTGAATTATGTTTCTGATTTTGTCAAAGATATCAGAATTCTTTGTTCCCTACTCTTCAAAAGACTTCAAAATAATCCAAAACCATGGGGCCCTGAGTGTACCTTAGCCGTCCAAAAGGTCAAAAGTGCCATTAAGAGTATCCCATGCCTTTTAATTATTGATCCTTGTGCCAATCTTATCGTTGAAACTGATGCGTCAGAAATAGGATATGGTGGAGTCCTTAAGCAGATTCCTGAAGGGTCAAATCAAGAACAGCTGGTCAGATACTATTCTGGTGTTTGGACTGGTCCTCAAAATAACTATTCAACTATCAAAAAAGAGATTCTTTCAATTGTCCTTTGTATTTCAAAATTTCAAGATGATTTGATCAATAAATATTTTATTTTGAAAACTGATTGCAAAGCATCCAAAGAAGTTTTGCAAAAGGACGTCAAAAATCTCGTTTCAAAACATATTTTTGCAATATGGCAAGCCATTTTGTCGTGTTTTGATTTCAAAATTCAATATATTCAAGGAAAGGATAACATTCTGGCAGACTTTCTTACAAGAGAATTCCTCACAAAAAAGAGAGAAATTTTGAGTGAAAGGAAGGCCACTTCAAACAAAAAGAAGAAAAATTGAACTTCTCCAATGACCTCTTCTTCAAGAAACTTCATGAAGAACAAACATTCTGCCTCTCAGGAAGATCAAAATTCTTTTTCTCTTCCTCTTTCAAACAGGTTTTCATGTCTTTTTGATTACCCTTAAGATTCAGTTTTGGAGATCCCAAAATCTTCAAAAATCAAAAAATCTTCTCAAAATTCTTCTTATTGCCTCTCAAAAGTCAATAATGAAGCAATTCTCTTTTCTCAAGATCCTTCTCCTCATTTCAATTGTAATACTTGCCATGTATTGCATCGTCTTTTCACCTTTCAATTTCAAGCTTCAAAATGGTATGAAACCTGTATTCTTTCACAACAATACTGGGGTTCTCCATTTTGCAAAATCAATTTTCATCAAAAATATTATGAAACTATTAATGATTTCAATGAGAATATTAATAAATTCATAATCCATTTTGCAACATGTCATCATGCCTTTGGTGAATTTGCAAAATTTTAATGTTTTTCAAAATATGGTACTACTTAGCCAAAGAAGTCAGTGGCTATTCCAGTTCAAACGGTAGCTGGTAAAGAATTCTCAAATCCGTTGATGGCTATGGACTTGCCAAAAGCTCAAATTGGAGAAAATCTCCTTCAAAAGTTCAAATTGGAGAAAATCTCCTTTCAAAATCAATAATTCACTTTTATAAAGAAACTCTTTCTTTATCAAAGGATGACTTATTTTCAAACTTTCGGTGGAGTTGGTGGAGTGGTTGGCTAGCTTTTTGAAAAGCAACAGACAAGTCACTATTCAATCAACGACTTTCAAGCTTCAATCACTGTTCAAGATTCCTACTTTTTGGTAAGTAGTCGAAAGAGCACTGTTCAATCACTGTTCAATCAAGACTTTCCAGCTGTAGTTCAATTATTCAAGATTCCTTCAATGTAACTTTTCATTTTTAGTCTTCTATAAATGTAAGGTTTCATTTCAATTGTCAGGCAGAATTAATTGAGTCTGTAATTCCGAGTATTAATTGGGATTATAACAATTAATATCTCCTTCAATATTCAGAGAGTTAGTGAGCGTTAAACATTCTCTTTGAGAATACGTTATCCAAAGCTATCTCTTTCAAAATTCATTGTAACGTTCAGCGTTATAATTCAATATACTTTCAAATTTTCAATTTTTTGTTCTAGTTATTTTCAATTGTTTCATTCCAGTTGAATCTTTTTCTATATTTTGATAATTGTTCTTTCATATTATCCGCACTATCCTTGATCTATCTAACCTGGGTTCTATTTGGGATAACTGTTTCACGAAGAAATTTTTCTATAAATTTGAGAGATTTTGAGTGATTGAGAGACTACCCCAAAAAAGAGATCAAACAAAAGGTATCAAGATTGATTGGTACAACAAAGTTCTTGAAGACATGGCTTCCTCCATGGCCTCTTCTTCAAAAAACAAAAATAAGGGCAAGAAAACTGCTCTTACTCCTCTTCCTTCAATCGAAACTTTTGTTCAAAATTCCAGTAGAACATCATCTGCTTCAAACTTACCTCAAATTTCCACTTCAAACAACTTTTCAGTTCTTGTTAAAGTCCCTCAGACTCCAGAAAAACCAAGACATTCTTGGTTTATCCTTTTTCATCAAAATTGCCAAAATAATTTTCCCAAATGGTTTCAAAATTGGTTTAATTATTTTGGACTTGAAGAGTGTATTCTACCCAGTCTCCCTCTTCAAGGATTCAATCATTTCAAAAAAGAGGCGAAAGATTTGCTTAGGCCTCAGGAGAATCTTCTCCTTCAATTTTCCTTCAATTTTAAAGTCTCATGGATTCCTTCTTCTTCAAAAGAAGAATCAATTCCTTCCATTCCTGATCGAGTTAATGATTTAATCTCTCTTATTCATCTTCATTTTGATAGAAACTGTCTTCGACATTGAAATCTGCCTCATAACTGGTTTCTGAAGAATCTTGAACTGAAGAAGTATTTTCAGCTAGAGCTGCAATTTTCTCTGCTAAAATTGACATTTCTTCAGGGCTGCTGCATTATCAGTCGTGAATGCCTGTAATAATCTTATTATTGGTTTCACTGGACAATTAAAGGGATGGTGGTCTAATTATCTCACTGACGAAAGTCGATTAGAGGTTCTTAATGCCACAAAAACCGAAAATGGTCAGATTGTTTCTGATACATTGACGACCCTTGTCTTTGCCATTGTCAAACATTTCATCGGATCTCCAAACTTCCTTCGAGATAGATCGTCAGAAATTCCGATGAATTTGTCTTGTCCAAAATTGCACGACTTCAGATGGTATAAGGATATCTTCCTTACCAGAGTCATGCTTCGCGACGACTGCAACCAAGAGTTCTGGAAAGAAAGATTTCTATCTGGACTTCCTAAACTTTTTGCAGAAAAAGTTCGCAATTCAATCAAACTTCAATATAACAATTCAATTCCTTTTGGCGACTTAACTTATGGTGAACTTGTTAGTTACATCAATAATGAAGGGTTAGCCCTCTGTAATGATATCAAACTCAAAGCCAAACTCAAATCTGAATGTTTTGGGTCTAAGCATGAGTTAAGTTCATTCTGTGAACAATAAGGTTTTGAAAAAATTCTTCCTCCTTCTTCAAAAAAGAAAAAAAAAAGAAGTTTCCTTCTTTTCTCAGGAAATGAAATTTTCAAAATTTCAAAAGATTTTCTTCAAAATCTTCTCCTAAATTTCAAAAATCATTTCAAAAGAATTTTCATTCAAAACCCAAGCGTTTTCAAAAAACTTTTGATTCAGCCAAAGTCACTTGTTACAAGTGTCATCAAACTGGTCATTATTCAAACAAATGTCCCATGAAGAATAAGATTAATAATCTTCAAATTGATGAAGATATTAAACTTGATCTTCTCAATCTTCTTCATTCATCATCTGATGATGATTCTGAATTAGAAAGAATTTATCGGCATCAAGAAGATTCTGATAATGAATCTAATTCTTCCTCCTCTTCTCATCCTTGCGAAGGTAAAGGAATTTGTGGTTGCAAAACCATTAATGTCCTTACAAAAGAAGAAGAACTTATTCAAGAAGTAATTGAGAGGATTGAAAACCCTCAATTAAAGAAAAGGTTCTCTTCACTCCTTCCTTCTTCCTCAAAAACCCATGAATCGTTTAGTATGAAAGAAATACTAAAAAGATTTGATCAAGAATCTACTTCTAAATCTTCAAGTTCTGATTTGAAATCAGAAGTGAAGGAAATGAAGTCTCAAATTTCCTTTCTATATATATATCCTCTTGACTTATCAATCTAATAGCTTGTCCTCGTTTGAGATCGATAATTAATTAGGCATATAATTAACCTTTTCACTTAATTAATTATTTTCTTTGCTCAAACCAATATTCTTATTTGCTATGATTTCTATTTAACATCAGACGTTAAATACTAAGCTTAGATTCTTGAAATCATACTTGCACTCAAAATATTTAAGCGATTTCCTTAACTCCACAATTAGAGCAACGGATTCATCTTGCAATACGTCATTTATTAATTCACTTTCCTTAAGTTCCCAACATACAACGTTATTGATCATATCAGTGATTGATCTCACTTATAGTATATCAAAGATCCTAAGGATTGTTACATAATAAATGCCATCCAGGATAGATTAAGACAATCCATATGATTGTCATGTGAAATCTCAATTCCTAAGTACGGTCATGTTACTGAATTAATTTCACACAGTCCAATTTACTTATCTCGAAGTATATCAATGCTATTATTCATGACTCAACTAGTCTCGATGATTAAGATAAATCGCCTATTAATTAGATTAATAATCAAATGAACCTCAATAGAATATGGTGCATATCTTTATTCAGGTTCGAGACTAAATTATTCTTGATTGAAATTTAATATTAACCTTCTATACTTCGAAAGTACTAATAATATATTATCTTTAAACAATCGAAGGCCCTTCGTCACAGCTTTAAAATAAACGTCAACTATTATATCAAATATGAACAATCATTTATAAGATTTCAGTAAATTTCTAATGCTTTTGGGCATATATGCCAACAGTAATGTTGCATTCTTAAGAATTTTTTTGAAGAGGTAATGAGAACAAGAGAGAACTCAATGATAGGGCAAAGGCTTGGATTATTTACTCCAGCAACAAGAGTAGAACATATTGGAGAGTTTACGGTTTGGTGCCTTCCAAGCTTAACATTAGTGAAGATTCTATAACATAATATGTCATGCTTTTGCTTTTGGTTTTTCTCTTGTGTGTATGTTTTAAGATTATTCATATTCAAATTTTTATCTCATTTATTCTATCCATTGCAGAAACCTATCATTCATTTTATGGGATGCAATAACAATCAAATAGGTCATTTTCTTCGGTTAACATAAGTCTAGGAAGCTCGAAAATCTCTACGAACTAAGAGATTTGTTTCGGAAACGTACTGGAAGCTCAACAGAAAGTTGAAAAAAAAGTTTCCCATTTTTAAACTACTTTTAGAAATCCATGGAAACATTCTGAAATTTTTAGGAAACTTCTTCAAACTATTAGGAAACCTTACTTGAAAAAATTTACCCTATGGATGCAAAATATTGGTGAGCTACTCATGGTTCAAATGCACATTTACTTCAAGTAGTGTCTTTTGAGATACTAGGACAATCTAGTTCTTCATCATGTTCTGAAAGGAATTTGTTAGGCCTTGTGTATTGGAGATTCTGTGAACAAATGACTAAAATGAACATGTGAAGAACTTAGGTGCAATTATGTATAGTTGGTTAGAGTTTGAGTTTTGAACAAGGAAAGAAGACCTGCATCAAAATCGCTTGAATTCCATCAACCTCCCTCTCGAGCGCTTTTTACAGTAACAATCACGCTTGTTGACGCTCGCTTCACGCTAAAGCGGCCCAAGCATATTTTGAAGATGCTTGATTAATGCTCGAATGATGCTCGAGCAGTCCTTGGTAAAATAGAGACCGATCGATTCCTACTCGAAGGTCAATGGCCGAATTGTGCCCTGATTAAGTTTTATGCAGCTTTTGCTCGGGTCGTTTAACGTAAACACCTTCTACTATATATACCAAGCATTATGCACGAAAATAGATGATTCTTCATTAAGTCTAAACATCATATTCACATTCATTACATACCTTGAATATCCGAGAACATATTCTACATTAGAATTATTCCAGTCTTTTTTGAGATTGAAGAACCACGAATTTAGGAAAACATCAAATCCTACGATCTAAAATAACCTCTTTCTTAACACATCAAGGAAGAAAATTTCTCAATTGGAACTTCAGAGACTACTGAAGATTGAGGAATGAAGGACTACAAGCAAAGGAACTACAACTAAGGATTGCAGATTATTGGTTATCCACTTGGAAAAGACAAAATGGAAAAGATCGGGAAGCTAGAAGATTGAACAGAACTATCTTGGGATTTTACAAGAGTAATGCATGATGTCTAGTGGAATTTGCTGGACAACATCTAACTGTAAACCATATTGTCTATAATGGAGGTAACTGACTTGATCGTTGAGTTTTTACCCACTTTGGAGTTCTCCGTCATCATGTTGGTGTTGATTTGTTATTTACAATATTGCATCTATGGTAATCAAACTTCGGACAAATTGAATTGTATGCTTAACCATCAAGAAAAAATTAAAGCGTTCATTCTAATTGTGTAAATTCCTCACTTAAGGTCGAACTATTAGGGTAACCCGAAACTTTCAAAATTTTATTACATATTATTTTATTCACTCAATGAAAAGAAACAAATTAACTCCAAATGTGTTGAAGATTTTGTTTTTGTTCACAGCAAACTACGTCTTCTATCAAGAAAAAACCCACAATACTATGTCTAAAAAACTAAAATGAGGGATGTAGCGGGAGATTAGTTTTGCTCTTTTTAAGATATTGGAATGCTTGATATCACAAATCTTTCTTTAGATGAATTAGAGATGGAGACCATATTATTTAATGATCATTTTAATAGCGGTGTGGTAATGTTATAGATATTGATAGAGATTATGAATTTGAGTAAATTTGATTGTAGTATTTTTATTATTAAAATTATATTATAAATTTTTGAAGTTAAATATTGCATTTAAATAAATAAATAATTTATTTATTTTAATATAACATTTCCATAGCATTTTGTTTCCTACCTTTTCAAGTATCAAGTTTCCAGTTTCATTTTCGTTTTGTTTTGTTTCCCTTTTCCATTTCTGTGCTACCTACAATTAAATGTCTATAATAATGGTGATTTCCTTTTGCTATTCTATTTTATTGAAATCTTTGTTTTATTCCTTTTGTTTCTTGAACCAAGGGAGCCAATCATTGTATATTTGTTTCACTACAATTCGTGCTAACAATTAAAAAATGATTAAAATGATGTATGTAACATCCCAATCCACTTTCTATGATATTGTCCGCTTTGGGCCTAGCTCGTACGGTTTTGATCTTGAGCTTTCACCCAAAAAAGCCTCATGCCATTTGGATTGGGATGTTACAAATGGTATAAGAGCTTAAGTTCATTCGCATTTTATCCTTGATGTGTTTTAATAATTTTGAGAAGTCAAAGGACAAAAGCGAATTAAGTTTTGACGAAAAATATTATTTGAGCCAAATAATTAATTATTATAGAGAGATAATTATATATTGGTATTGGACTCATTTAATATATTGTAATTAATTAGGAGTCCTAATCCAAGAAAAATGAAAAATCATATTCACAATCCAATTGTACTATTGTTTATTCATCCATATGGTTTATGCCAACACTGCTTTTGAATTTTAACTGTACCAAAACTCAATTTTGTATCGTAATTTTATCTATAAATGTCGCCTAGAGTCTGATGATTCAGCAAAAACAAAAACAAAAACAGTAAACAATTCCCAGTAGCAGATTTCTTGGCCGCAATATTTTTCAAGCAAAAGTCACACATTACAAACAACTGAGATTTAAGAAAATATTTTCAACTTGCAATTATATTTTTCTTTAAGAATTTGTTTGATCATACCAAACGTCCGAGTTGGTTAAGTTTTAAATTCTCCATGATGTCAATATATTGTTACTTTCAATGTCTTAAGGCTTTTGGATCGATTTTTAAAAGTTAAATCCTTCGAGAGGTCCAATGTTAAATCATTCGAGATGTAAGGATTCTAAGGTAATTCCTTGACCAATCTGTTATCATGATCAATTGCTCTAAACGATGAAGAATATCTACTATGGAATGTACTTGATATTTATATTATGTTAAATTTGAATTTGCACATATCTTACTGAGTGTTTTCAAAACACTCACTCTTAAAATAATTTTATAGGTTAATTAGGGTCGATTGGATTGTTACGAATTAATGATACGAACTGCCGAGAGGATTTTAAGAATCTAAAAGTATTAAGTTTTTACTTCAATTATATTTATTGATAATGACATGTTTATTTTATTAAGTTTGTTTATTAGGATTTCATCACGAAGAATTTCAATTTCATGTCTGTCAAGCTTATGAATACCATTTTTTTTAAGTAAAGAATTATTTTGTTTTATACTTCAATGTTTATGTAAAGAAAAATTAAATTGTTTTAGTAACATTCCATGGTTTGAATAGTTCTCTCTGACTGTCCATATGTCTGAGGATGAAAGGCTGCATTGAATCTAATAAGTGTATTTTATACACATATTTATATATCTAAATTAGAGTTATTGTCGTTTTTTAAATAAAGTCGACATAATTGTTTGTATTTGTTTATATTCCAGGAAATCTCCTAAAATTGAGTAAATTGTACAATTGAGGAAAATAATTTGCATTTGGGTGATTATTAGAGCTGAAATGGACAAATGGATGATGATCATGTCAACCAAGATTTACTAAGAGGTGCAAAGTGCTAGAAATCAAAGTTGGATGGCTCAATTGAAGATGAATAGAAGTTGGAAGAAAGATTTGAAGAGATTTGAGAATATAGGAACTGAAATGCGACAATTGGAAGATGAAGAACTTGTAGCAATTAAAGATCAGGGGACCTACTTAAACACTTTTGAAAGTTGAAATTTTCGCTGGAATAGTTGGCCTACGGGGCCACGACTTGTGCACCTAGTGGCCGCGCATTTGGAGCATGAATCAGTATATCCAGAATTTGACAGCCTGTACGGCCACTACACTTTCTACTGTGTGGCCGCGCAGTTGTCCAGCCCAACGTAAGTTCCGGCCCATAGTAATTTCTTGTGTTAATTGCCTAGGTTTCTTTAGTAAGCTAAAAATACAATTTGTCATGCACGTGAAGGGGACCATTTGCATAGCCTATTCCTCACAAAAATTCATAGTTTTATCATTCAAGTCTTGGAAGGTAAAATCAAGGCAAAGGGACGAGGTTTGAAGATTATCAACGGGGATTGAATCTTGGTGCAAGAATTCTATTATCTTATTAATTAGATAAACTCAATATGTTTATATATTATTTTTTTAATTATTTTGTGATGAGTAGCTAAACTATTAGTTGGGATATTCGATGTAGCATAAGTTTTACGCCATTAATTTCATGATTTGAGCTTTATATAATTTGCATGTGTTGATTTTATTTGTATTTAATGAATGAATAAATTGATCACTTGTTCATCATATAGTGAGTATTATCATAATTCGAGAGGTGAGTTAACACTTAGATCTAGGAATAAAATTCGATACTTGGATAAACAATAGAGATATACGTTTATTATTATTGCGATCGCTAAATTAATTCTTATATTCGATGTACCTAGTCATTACAACCTACAATCTAGAAAAACGGTGACTAATTAGGTAGAGTTGATTTAAACTCGAAAGAGGAATTTCATATGCATAAATGAATTCGATCGAGCACATAGAGATGAGTAAAACTTGATGATTGGAATTAATAGTATTGACATATGTGAAATCGAATGTCTCAACACCTTGAAACATCGCTTAAGAAAATCCTAAGTTGAATTCTGTTTACTAGATTTTATTTATTTTAGTTTGTTAGTTTACTTTATTCAAAACCTCAAAATCACATCAATTCTCTTGTTCTACTTAAGGTAATTAGTCTAGAACATAAATTTACTCAATTCTTGTGGGTTCGATATTCAGACTCTAAGTCCAATTTATTACTTGTACAACTGTACACTTGAGGTTAACAACAAGTTTTTTATTTGTTAATTTCAGTTTGTTCACTTTTTCTCGTTTTCTTTTTCAGGTTATGCATGCGAAGTTTGAGGAACGGAGAGCTTGTAGAAGGTGATTCAAAAATTGAACGAACTTTGCACTAAAAGTTAATGGAAGCTAAAGAATCAGATAAACAGGAAAATAAAAAACAGGAAGACATGGCAAACAATCAAGGTGTACTGGTCGTTGATCCACCGATTAATGAAGATGACATGCTCATTGGAAATATGACTCCTCAGATAATACAAAGCCAATATAGCATTGTGTATATGTCTTTTGGAGTTGCTAACTTTCAGCTAAAGACAAATGTCATCGATATGTTCCAAAATGGGCAGCACTTTTATGGAAAATCGGACGAAAATCTGCACACACGTGTCTCGAAATTCTTAGACATGTGTGAACACTTCAAGTACCAAGGAGTATCCGATGACGCTATCAGGCTTAGGTATTCCCATGCACATTACTTGATAAGGCAGTGGAGTGGTTCGATTCGCATCTGTTGCGAGAATAACTACGTGGAATGATTTAGTTCATAAATTCTGCACAAATTTCATGCCCCCAACTAAAGTTTCCAAACTAAGACATGACATCACAGTATTCCAACAATATGAAAGAATTGAGTTAGCTGGCAAAGAGTAAATCCATGTCTTAGCTTTCTCTGCAAGAGAGAATGAAAATAGCTTCATTTTTACTGCATCTGTTGGAACTCCATTCAAGCGTTGCATGTTACAGATTTCTTGAAATGCTCTCAGATGTGCATAGGGATCCTCAGAAGGTAGCCTATGGAATACCGCTGACTGTTGGATCAATGAAATCAATAAAGTCTTGATTTCATAATTGTTTCCTGGTATTGGCAGCGGTACCACACAAGTCATGATGTTCCCCATAGGGGGATCATATACTTCCTCGATGGTTGATAAATGTATTCTATAAACTTATTTATATGTCTAAATTAGGATAATATGTTGTCGTTTTAGAATAAATTCTATTTATTTGTTTACAATGCAGAAAATATTCCAAAATCAAGTGAACTAAGGAAATAAATCAAACAAAGGCCAAATGAATAATAATTGGAGTTAAATCGTACACATTGGAGACGTGCATGAAGACAATTGAGGAAAAGATGAAGTTAAATGAAGAAATCAAGAAATTGGCGACCAAATTGTCACAATTGAAAGTTGGAGGACTTGGAAACAAATAAAGAACGAGGCCAACTTAAACAAGAATCAAAGATGAAATTGCACATTACTTGGTGAACCACACAGTCGCGGCTCTATAGCTTCGCCGTCACGTGAAGAAAGTGAAATTAACAAAACCTGAAATCAACGAACTGCGCGGCCACCAACCTTTGCCCTACGTGGCCGCGCTCAATTGTCCTGCCCAACAGCGAAGTCAGGCCCATGCATGAATTTTCTCCTTGTTTGTCTAGGTTTCTTCAACAACTATATATACAGCTTCTCATGCACAAATTGAACAGCCTTTGGAGACATTTTCACAACTTCTCAAGTTTATAATTAATTGTTCTATCATTCATATCTTGAAGGCGAAAATCAAGACAAATGCGGGGGAATTGAAGATTAACAACTGGGAGCGAAATACTTGGTACAAGATTTTCGTTTCTTTGTTAATTTGATAAACTATACGGGGTCCGTTTGATAGAGAGGGTGGGATTTGGGGTAAAAGAAAACGAATTCTAGGGAATTTAATTCTTGAGAATTGAATTCCTAGAAATTGGAAGTTTGATTTGTTTAATTTTCTATGTGGAAGAAGTGAGAAATTTTTCAACTTTTGTTGCTTGATTGACATTATTTTATATGGAAAATAAAACAAAATTTAGTTATTTCAAACAATTTTTTTTAAATTTTTTTTCATATTTGTACTTGATAGTAATAATGTTAATTTCTGAGAAAAATAAGCCAATTAACAAAAAAAAAAAATGATCAAACGAGACTTTTATGGTTTACCATGTAAAGGTGGAAACCAATTATCACCTATTAGCTAAGATTTCATTTGCCTTAAAAACAAGGAATTGCACAACTTCCAGCAAAAGTAGGAAAATCAATTCCAAGGAAAAACTAGTCAATCAAACAACAGAAAAAGATGAAAGTGGCAAATGAATTCCTACTTACTAGGAAAATATACCATATCAAACACTACCTACATGTGTAATTATTATTATTATTTCTATGTGTTTATTTCCTTATTGATGAAAAACTAATTTCATAGTTGGGATATTCGATGTAGCTTATTTTTACTCTTTTAATTCTATAATTCTAGTTTTGTACTTTCGTTGCATGTGTTGATTTTATTTTTTGTTTAGTGTATGAATTAATTTGTGACATTGATTTAATGGGTTATTTTCATAATTCGAGATGTGAGCTAACAACCTAGATCTAGGAATAAAACTTAGAAATTTAATGAACGATAGAGATAACGTTTGTTGTTATTGCGATCCCTACATGTATTCTTGTGTTTCATGCACATAATTATTATGACCTGCTATCTAGAAGAGTGTTTGACTAATTAGGTAGATTTGATTTAAACTTGAGAGAGGAATTTCATATGCATAAGTGAATTCGATCAAACACATAAATAGGAATAAACTAGATAAATGAAATTAAAAGTATTGACTAATGTGAAATCGGATGTCCTGACACTTATAAATATCAATTTAGAATATCTAAACATCTTTTCTTTTCTTTTGCTTTTTAGTTTAATATTTTAGTTCAATTCAAAATTTCAAATTTTGTGTTCAAATAAGGCGAGAACTAATACAATTTTGGTACTTGATTACAATCTCCGTGGGACAATAATCCGGACTCTTTTGAGTCCACTTTATTATTTGGATGTGATATCGTACACTTGCGATTTAGCACACAACAAGTTTTTGACACTATTGTCGGTGATTGTTAATTAATATCAATATCAATTAGTTCTTTCTTTAGTTTGAACTTTTTTTATTTTTATTTTTATTTCTTATTTTTTGTTTTGGAAACATTTAAAAAGCTGTGAATTGTCTCCTTGTTTGCCTAGGAGTTGAACAAACTTTTAGATAGTTGGAGGCGAACAGTTATCAATGCTACTCTGATCAACACAACACTATATGCGAAACTTGAGGCAGAACTTGAGGTAAAATTAGACATTTTGGGTAAACAGCCAGTACATGCTGTGCAGACTCATCTGAATTATGACTTCTGCCTTGGAAATCATGTTTTACACGATTATCTTCTTGCACCCCAAGATGGTATGTGGAAGGTTGATTGTTTGGAAAATTATTATCTAGTGCAACAGAATTATCCACATTCTCAAACTTATGATACTTACTGGGCTGAGCATCAAGATTACTTGTGGTCAAATAATTTGAATGTGAAAAGCCCACCAGCATACCAACAGGAACAAATCCAAATCACCTTGAATGAAAACCTGTTCATATTAAGAAAGATGCTAAAAAGTCAACATGAAGAAATTAACAAAGTGAAAAATCCAAGAAAGCATTTGTTAGTGAGCAGATCATAGAAGCCACCAGAGCAATTGCCCGAAATTCAGGTGAAAAGATCAGATGACTTAGAAATATTGGTTGAAACTGCTGGAAAAAAGAAGAAGAAGAAGAAGAGCAACTTGAAATTTTGGATCAACCAAAAGAAAATACCTACCATGAAAAAGTTATTATTCCATTTCCAACAATTCACAAGCAAGGCATTGAGCTCGAGGAAAATTCAATTAAAATTGATTTCATCATTGGAAATGAAGAAATGATTGAAATCTACATATTGAAGTTCGAGTTGTGTGGAGGTGTCGACATAAATAACATGGGCAAAGTGAAATTTTGGTACATGAATGAAAATTGGAGCAAATTTAAGAAGCACAAACAAAGAAGGTCATCAAAAGCCTTATTTAGAGTTCCTTAAACAATAATGGTAAAAATTCGAGCATTATACTATAAACGGAGCACTTATTGGGAGACAACCCAATTTTATATTCACTTTTATTTATTTTGCTTTATATTTAGTTTTAGGATTTATTTGCATTTTTAGTTTTAGTCTTTGTATTATTAAGTTATCACATTACCATGACATTCTTTGCACCACATGAATTGGTTGATAAGTGCATAATAGTCTTTGTTGTAGTTTTTGCATCATGAGCATCATCAATTTCTGGCCTAAAAACATTAAATCATAGTTTGATGCAAATTGAACTTTCATAGCAATGATCATTCCATGGAAATCTTGATCCTCATTGCATGCTTGATTTTTTAAAAGTTTGGAGTCTTAAAACAAGCATGACACGTTAGTTTAAGACATGATCACATTGCAGGTGGATGATTGGATGCATCACGAGGCATATAGGAGTCGAAAATGGAGATTGGAATTCAAAATACAAAATTTTTTGGGTCCAACTTGGTCATTGCGCGGCCACGCCATCTAAAACATGGTGGCCACGCATTGGTAAATAAAATGTGTAGTTTCCACAGTTTTTAACTACACAGCCACCAAAACCTCAATTGTACGGCCGCCCAGTACTTCTCGAGACAAGTTGGGCAGTATTTTAACATGGAATAGGTATTTTTCAAAATTCATTACAACAAACTCGTTTTCTCTCCCCAAATTCATCCCAATCCCTCATGGAATCTAACTTGTATGCATTCACATGGATTTGAGTATCATAGAAGCTTGCACGACATCACAATCTCCCCCAAAGGTATGATTCTTTTCACTACTTTGAAAAATTGAGATTTTTAAGGGTTTTCTTGCTTTTATGGAAATTGTGATTTTAGGAATAATTGGATTGTGGATTAGACTAGGTTTGATGATAAATTAGATGTGTAAACTAGGTCAAAGATTTTGGGAAAATCCAAGTCCCCAACTCAATGTTCTTCCTTGATTTTCATCAATGCACACGATGTATTTGATAAAATGTCACAAAGGGTTTTTGATGCAAACCACGTAGCAATTGTAGCTACGCAACCCACAAATTATTGGAATCGACCCAAGAACGCCAAAGAATCACGATTTTGAGATTGATTCAAATTAATTAAACCAAGCAATCAACACAATCAATAGATATGCTGACCTCTTGATCACAATAAAAATAAATCTCACCCAAGATTTGAACAAACAAGATTAACTCGCAAGTTCGGATTTTATTCAATAAAGAATAAGGTTTGAAAGCAAATTGCCTCTCAATAATAATATCAAAGTTGTCTATTGAATAATGAAAATTACATCCCTATAAATAGGGTCAAAACTAGGTTAAGAGTTCTAATTAAACAAGGAAACAAATACCAGAAAAATAAGGAAATAATTAAAACCCTAAAATCACGCGTATATGAATTTACGGTCGTGACTAATTTCCTTACGGCCGTAAGACTCATTCTGTTTCACCGTTATGGCCGTGAGACTCTTTTTTACGGCCGTAAGCCTTAATTCTGAAATTCCTGTTTTTGATCTGAGGCTGCGTTACGGCCGTGAATAATATTAGTTATGGCCGTAAGTCCAATTTCTTCAAAAATTCAGTTTTCAGCAGTAGGTTGGTTACGGCCGTGAGAATTATGAATTACCACCGTAATTCTTGAAATTTGGTAATCTTCTTCGACGGCTTGAATGAGGTTGATCCACTCGTCGTTTTGGCTCGGTCCCAACATGGAACTTGCTTCTGTCGATGACACGAACATTGTTTTGGCCATTGTTTCTTGAACTAACTTGTCCATTGCTTCCTTGGCCTTCTTTGTCTGCAATCGAGTCATCGGCCCTCTTCGGATCTTCAACGGATCTTTGTGCGGGCTTGTATCCGTTGTCTGGATCACATCATCCCCTCCCTCTTCGAAAGGATTCGACCTCGAATCTGTACCTGCATCAAACGGAGATAGATCAGAAACATTAAATGAAGCCGAAACTAATTTATAGGCATTGTTGTCGATCCTTTCAATCACTTGGAATGGACCATCTCCTCGCGGTTGTAACTTTGACTTGCGTTGTTCTGGAAACCTCTCCTTTCTCAAATGTACCCAAACCCAATCACCGGGTTCAAATATGACGCCCTTTCTTCCTTTGTTAGCCTGAGAGGCATAATGTTCATTTTTCTTTTCAATCGCCAACCTCACCTTGTCGTGGAGTGCTTTAACCATCTCAGTCTTTTTCTTCCCATCTAAACTACTACGTTCATTCACAGGTAAAGGAATTAAACCCAATGGTGTTAATAGATTAAAACCATAAACAATTTCAAATGGTGAACAAGAAGTAGTAGAATGTATAGCCCTATTATATGCAAATTCAATAAATGGTAAGCACTCTTCCCAATTTTTCAGATTTTTATTGATTATCGTGCGCAACAATTGAATCATTGTCCTATTTACTACCTCGGTTTGTCCATCGGTCTGTGGGTGACAAGTTGTAGAGAAAAATAGTTTTGTACCTAATTTGTTCCACAAGACCCTCCAAAAATGACTAAGGAATTTAACATCCCTATCCGAGACAATACTTTTAGGAACCCCATGTAAGCGTACGACTTCCCGAAAGAAAATTTCAGCTATGTTAGTAGCATCATCAGTTTTGTGGCATGGTATGAAATGTGCCATTTTACTAAAGCGATCTACTACCACAAAAATTGAATCTCTTCCCTTCTTAGTCCTAGGTAATCCCAAAACAAAATCCATAGAGATATCGATCCAAGGTTCACTAGGTACGGGTAAAGGCATATATAATCCATGAGGTTTAATCCTAGATTTTGCCTTCTTGCAAGTAATGCATCTACTGCAAACCCGAACCACATCAATTTTCATCTTAGGCCAATAGAAATGTTCACTTAGGATTTCGATGGTCTTTTTAATTCCAAAATGACCCATTAGACCTCCACTATGGGCCTCTCTCACAAGTAACTCCCTCATTGAACACCTAGGGACATACAATTTAATTTCTTGGAATAAATAATCATCATGTTTAAAGAATTTATCCACAGCCCCTTTACCACATGAATCATAAATACTAGAAAAGTCCGGATCACTAACATACATGTCCTTAATGTATTCAAATCCAAGTAATTTAGAATTTAAAGAATTTAAAAGAACATACCTCCTAGACAATGCATCTGCCACCACATTTTCCTTACCTTGTTTGTATCGGATGACATAGGGAAATGTTTCGATGAATTCTACCCACCTTGCATGTCTCTTACTCAGCTTAGCTTGACCCCTCAAATGCTTCAAGGATTCATGATCAGTGTGTATCACGAACTCCCGTGACCACAAGTAATGTTGCCATGTCTCCAAAGCGCGCACAAGTGAGTATAACTCCTTGTCATATGTGGGGTAATTAAGTGCAGCCCCTTTTAGTTTTTCACTAAAATAGGCGATTGGCCTTTGATCTTGCATTAAAACAGCTCCAATGCCTAGCCCTGAGGCATCACATTCAATCTCAAAAGCCTTGTCAAAGTTAGGAAGTGATAAAACCGGTGCTTTACACAACATATTTTTGATTGTTTCAAATGCATGTTCCTGTTCTACTCCCCATTTAAAACCTACACTTTTTTTGACAATTTCTGTGAGTGGTGCGGCAATCGTGCTAAAATTTTTAACAAAGCGCCTATAAAAACTAGCCAAGCCATGAAAACTCCTAATCTCAGTTATGCTTTTAGGTGTTGGCCATTCTTTAATAGCTTTGATTTTTTCTTCATCTACTTCTATTCCTTTAGCACTAACCACATAGCCAAGAAACACAACTTTTTCCATGCAAAAATCACACTTTTTAAAATTAACAAAAAGTTGCTCTTGTCTTAAAACCACAAGCACACACCTAACATGCTCCACATGCTCCACATGCTCATTCAAAGTTTTACTATATATCAAGATATCATCGAAGTAAACTACAACGAATTTACCTATAAATGCACGTAAAACATGATTCATTAAACGCATAAATGTGCTAGGTGCATTAGTAAGTCCAAAGTGCATTACTAACCATTCATACAGGTCATACTTAGTTTTAAAAGTAGTTTTCCACTCATCTCCTTCTTTCATTCGAATTTGATGATAACCACTCTTAAGGTCAATTTTACTAAATATGCTAGAGCCATGCAATTCATCCAACATATCATCTAACCTAGGAATAGGATGACGATACTTTACCGTTATGTTGTTGATGGCCCTACAATCGACACACATTCTCCAAGTCCCGTCCTTTTTGGGCACAAGTAACACGGGGACGGCACATGGACTCATACTTTCCCTTATATACCCTTTGCTCATCAAGTCCTCCACTTGCCTTTGGAGCTCCTTCGTCTCCTCGGGGTTACTTCGATAAGCGGGGCGGTTCGGAATGACTGCTCCAGGTACAAAATCAATTTGATGTTCAATACCTCGAATGGGTGGTAACCCACTAGGTATGTCATCGGGAAATATATCGTCAAATTCCTGCAAGAGAGAAATAGCCAAACTAGGGAGGGATTTGTTAGTTTCATCAAATGCAATGAATGATTCCTTGTATAGCAGAAGGACCATTGGCCGTTCTTCCATGAATGCTTTCTTGATTTCACTCCTTTTTGCGTAGAAACTCATTTTTCTTTCTTTTCTGGCACTCTTCGCTCCCTCTCCCTTTTCTGAGGTATGTACCCCAACACTCATTTTTTCTCTCGCCTCTCCTTTTTCTGGAGTCGTGGCTCCAACTCTCTTTTCCTCTCCTTTTTCTGAGGTCGTGACCTCAACTCTCTTTCTCTCATTTTCCTTCACTCTTTTTTCTTCATCATTTTTCAATTTTATTTGATCTTCATACACTTGTGACGGTGTCAATGGTGCAAGTGTAATGGTTTTCCCCCCTTTGGTAAAGCTATACCTATTTTTATACCCATCATGCGTTACCTTCCTATCATATTGCCAAGGCCTACCCAACAAAATGTGTCCGGCATGCATAGGAACCACATCACACATAACATCATCCACATAGCTACCAATAGAAAAACTCACCAATACCCTCCTATTCACCTTAATTTCTCCACTATCATTTAACCATTGAAGCCTATAAGGTTTAGGATGTTTTAACAAAGGTAATCCTAACTTTTCAACAAGTATGGTACTAGCGACGTTAGTGCAACTACCACCATCAATAATCATACTACATACCTTGTTATTAATGCGACATCGTGTATGGAATATGTTCTCCCGTTGTTGTTCCAAATCATCCGTGTTGATTTGAGCACTAAGAGCTCGCCTTGCCACTAATAACTCGCCATGCTCCCCGGATAACACATCCTCATCATCACATACTTCCTCCAACGCCGGCATATCGCTATAATCCTCTTCCTCACTATCACTCTCCATGGCTCCATCCTTCCACACAAGTATCACTCGCCTATTAGGACATTGAGATCCCACATGTCCTCTCCCCAAACATTTGAAGCATTGAATGTCTCTACTCCTAGATGGTTGAGGCTCCCCTTTAGGCACGAATTTATTAGCTTGTTCCTCCTTTCCTTTTGGTGCCTCAAACTTCCCTTTTGGTGCTTCAAACTTCCCTTTAGAAACAGTCCCATCTCCTTTACTATCCCACTTCGGCTTCCAAGAAGAATTAGAACCAGATTGATACCTTGCTGTTCCCTTTTTCTTTATTTGCTTCTCCACCTTTATAGCCATGTGCAACATATCTTCCATCTCCAAATAATGTTGCAGTTCAACCACATTAGCTACATCCCTATTCAACCCATTCAAAAATCGAGCCATCGTAGCCTCCCTATCCTCTTCTACATTGGCTCTAATCATCAACATCTCCATCTCCTTATGATAATCCTCCATACTCTTTGATCCTTGGTATAGACTTTGTAATTTTTGATGAAGCTCCCGATGGTAATGACTAGGAACGAACCTCTTTCTCATGATAGCTTTTAACTCATCCTAAGTACTAACGGACCTCTCGCAATTCCTCCTCCTAGAAGTCACCAATTGATCCCACCAAGTAATAGCGTAATCGGAGAATTCAAGTATAGCTACCTTAACCTTTTTCTCTTCCGAATAAGTGTAGCAATTGAAAATTAATTCCATCTTCTTTTCCCATTCTAGATATGCTTCCGGATCACTCCTACCCTTGAATGACGGAATTGTCATTTTGATGTTGCTCATACTACCATCCATCCTATCGCCACCAAGATCTCTATCCCTTCTTCCATGCCTAATTACTCTATCCACAATTACCCCATCGTCAAAATCACTACCTTCTTCATTCTCATCGACCCCCCTCTACTCTACGACCTTGCCCACCTTGCCTGCGGGCATTAGGCACTTCCCGAGGTTGCTCAAGCCTTTCTAGCCTACCTATCACATCCCCAAACAACCGCTCAAACCGTTGTACCATCTCTTCCGTCATGTTGACTCGATCGTTGTTTTTTGTAGTAGCAGATTGTTCAGACATCCTAAAACTAAATATTATATGCCTCACGTGTATTTCGCTCGTGTATCACTCAAATTTGGCTTTTACCCTCTATTGATCTCACCTCTCTGCCTTTTTCCACTCCATTGCTTTCACCCCAATTGCTTCAAAGAACGAACCCGAACTCAAACAAGTTTAAGTCCGAATGATTCAAATCGAGTAAGAGTGAGAATTCTATGAACTGTTTGGAAAACTTGAAGAAGACCTTTAGAGAATGGAATTTGACTCGATATAGAACTTCACACTTTTATGGAAACTAGGATTGAGTCAAGAATATATTTCTTTGAAATCAAATAACTGCTATTGTAATTGGACTGAGAATTTTTGTTTTTTTTTTTTAGATTTCTCGAAAATTCAACTTCAAGAAAGACGAAACAAACGAAATTTAATTTGGATAACAAACAAAGGAAATAACGACTATTGAATTTTTTTGTGACACTTTTTGGATTAAAGACTCAAGAACTGGAAGAACAAGATTAAAGAAGACTCAAGAAAACAAAACAAAGATATAACCTTGATTTTTGGAGCCTAAGCTCTGATACCAAATGATGCAAACCACGTAGCAATTGTAGCTACGCAACCCACAAATTATTGGAATCGACCCAAGAACGCCAAAGAATCACGATTTCGAGATTGATTCAAATTAATTGAACCAAGCAACCAACACAATCAATAGATATGCTGACCTCTTGATCACAATAAAAATAAATCTCACCCAAGATTTGAACAAACAAGATTAACTCGCAAGTTCGGATTTTATTCAATAAAGAATAAGGTTTGAAAGCAAATTGCCTCTCAATAATAATATCAAAGTTGTCTATTGAATAATGAAAATTACATCCCTATAAATAGGGTCAAAACTAGGTTAAGAGTTCTAATTAAACAAGGAAACAAATACCAAAAAAATAAGGAAATAATTAAAACCCTAAAATCACGCGTATATGAATTTACGGCCGTGACTAATTTCCTTACGGCCGTAAGACTCATTCTGTTTCACCGTTACGGCCGTGAGACTCTTTTTTACGGCTGTAAGCCTTAATTCTGAAATTTCTGTTTTTGATCCGAGGCTGCGTTACGGCCGTGAATAATATTAGTTACGGCCGTAAGTCCAATTTCTTCAAAAATTCAGTTTTCAGCAGTAGGTTGGTTACGGCCGTGAGAATTATGAATTACCACCGTAATTCTTGAAATTTGGTAATCTTCTTCGACGGCTTGAATGAGGTTGATCCACTCGTCGTTTTGGCTCGGTCCCAACATGGAACTTGCTTCTGTCGATGACACGAACATTGTTTTGGCCATTATTTCTTGAACTAACTTGTCCATTGCTTCCTTGGCCTTCTTTTTCTGCAATCGAGTCATCGGCCCTCCTCGGATCTTCAACGGATCTTTGTGCGGGCTTGTATCCGTGGTCTGGATCACATCAGTTTTGCTTCGAGTTTTTGCAAATATTTTTAAATGATTACCTTAAATACATGTTATGCATCATATGTGTATCATTCATTCATGGCTTACACTGGTTTAATGCATAAAATTTGAAGTTGACAGATTAGGCATAGTTAAGCACTCACTGCAGGGCCACAGCAGGCCGCTGTACTAGTTTTCAGCTTCAGGTCCCTATTTTGCCACATGTTTTCACAACCCCATTGAACTCCAAATGCTATAAATTTTTGACATGTATTATACCATATTATGTACTTTCATATGTCCGCAGATGGCTTGGGAAAATTTCGATTTTTCGTGGTGATGTCAGGTCCTGAATATGGATGGTCAACCATGTTTAAAAAATTTAGATTTATGTTCTATCTTTAGTTTGGGGGTTGTGTTTGTGTCCATGTCTGTGTCTGTGTTTGTTTTTTTCTCTCATTTCTTATAAAGTTGATGTACTCTAATGTTACTTATCTCTTGTTTGCGAGGAACACAACACTTGTGACACATCAAACCAAGCTTGGATCGGGTTGAAATCACCCAAATTGTATCAAAAGGAAGCTTCAAATAAAGAATTTGCATCTCTGAACTCGAGAAGTACTTGAACCCCTCTCTTGTGTGCTTTATTTAGTTATTATGTGTTTTTGATATACATTGAGGACAATGTATATTTCTAGTTTGGGGGTGAAAATCTCATTAGTTTTTTCTCATTCATTTGATTCTTGGGTATTAAAAAATATGAAAATTTTGTTGACGTGTTTATTGCCTAGGAAATAATTTGGATTAACTTTGTTCTTTAGCTAGAGTAATAGACAACATAAAAACCTGAATTTTCTTGACTTGTTATTCTTGTTAGATTTTCATATTCTTGAGCACATGGTCGTTATCAAATAATTACTTGTTTAGGGATATGTTTGGCATATGTAGGGCATATTTATGCAAGTTGAACTTAGGAATGAATTTATAATCCCAAAACATAAATCTTTAGACATCCCGGTCCTAAATTAGAACCAAACCGCTCAATTTGGTCAATGGGTATAAACCAACTTTAGCATAAAAAAAGAAAAATGCTAAAAGTCTTATTCTACTCTTCTTAGCCTTTTTGACTCGAGCAAGTAAGCTTGTAAGGGTGTTAAAACCTGGTACCCTAAGTTCAACTGAATTGGGAACTATCAACACAAAGCTCGTTACATAGGTCAACTAAAAATCTTAAGGGAGAGTGGACTAACACATAAGACAGTCAAACATCTTTAAACTTTTCTTTGTCGCCTTTCTGAGTCGGATTATTAAGTTTGAGGGGTTCTCTGAATCTGGTGCCCTAAAATCATCTGGCTTGGGAGTCATCGACCTAAAGCTCGCTAAAGGGGTCACATAGAAAGCAAATGAGAAAAATATTGTACAAAGATGGTAAAAGACAAGGACAATAAAAAAATCGTGTTTTGTACTATGGATTATGGTTCTTGGTTCTGGTTCTGAACCAAGAACCGAACCAGAACCGAAACTGAATGGTTCTTGATTTTTAGAACTAGAACCTTTTAAAATTTTGAAAGAACCGAGCCGAACCGAACCGAATCGAACCAAGACTAAACCGGAACCGGAACCGAACCGAACCGCTGCTGGTTCTTTTCCCAGGCCTATTTATATTTGTTAGTTTAGTTTTACTTTGTTCGAGGACAAACAATAATTCTAACTTGGGGAATTTGATGAGTGTATTTTATACACTTATTTATATGTCTAAATTAGGATAATATTTTTTCTTTTTAGAATAAATTCTATTTATTTATTTGTTATTTGTTTACAATGCAGAAAATATTCCAAAATCAAGTGAACTAAGAAAATGAAGCAAATAACGACAAATTGACGATAATTGGAGTTAAATTGTACACATTGGATAGGTGCATGAAGACAATTGAGGACAAGATGAAATTAAATGAAGAAATTGGGGACCAGATTATCACAATTGGAAGTTGGAGGACTTGAAAACAAATAAAGAACGAGGGCCAACTTAAACAAGAAACAAAGATGAAATTACACATTACTCGGTGAACTACGCGGTTGCGGCTCTATAGCTGCGCAGTCGCATGAAAAAAGTGAAATTAATAGAACCTGAAATCAACCAACTGCAAGGACACCAACCTTTACCCTGCGGAGCCGCTCAGTTGTCTAGCCCAGCAGCAAAGTCAGGCCTATGCTCAAATTTATTCCTTTTTTCCCAGGTTTCTTCTACGACTATATATACAGCTTCTTATGCACGAATTGGAGAGCATTTGGAGACATTTTCACAACCTCTCAAGTCATAATTAAGACTGTTTAGAAAATCAAAAACTGGTTCAAACCTGAAAAGCCAAAGGGTCAAAAGGTCCAACCGGAGTTGAATCGGTTTCAATTAAAAAATTAAAATTTATTTCAAAATTTACAAAACTTTCTAACAAACGAGATATTTTACAAACTAATCAACACTTACTCATTTAGTAAATAAAATCATATGCAAAAGTAGCTTAAAATAACAAAAAGTAGCTTAAAACATCTTTAAAAAAATTTCAATAAAAAAGAAAACGCCAAAACCGGGTTTAAAACTCGGACCGGTTCCCGATTTTCCCGGTTGAACCGGAAAACGATCATGCACATAAATAGGAATAAAATTAGATAAAGGAAATTAAAAGAATTGGATAATGTGAAATCGGATGTCCCATTACTTATAAACATCAATTTAGAATATCTAAATGTCTTTTCTTTTCTTTTGCCTTTTAGTTTAATATTTTAGTTCAATTTAAAAATCAAATTTTTACCAAATAAGGCAAGAACTAACACTATTTCGATACTTAATTACAATCTCCGTGGGACAATAATCAGGACTCAAAAAGTCTACTTTATTATTGGATTTGATATCGTACACTTGCGATTTAGCACACATCAATGGTCATCTTCTACAAACTTGAGGTTGATGTTCAATGACTACATTAGGCTGATTGTTAGGAATCATAGGGTCATTTGGAACCCGTCTGTTGCTATTCTCAAATTTAGTTGTTGAGCTGCTTCCAACTGCTATTTACGTCTTTGTCTCAAAGTCCGCTCAATTTTCTGAATCAAAGGGAAACAAATTACAACTTTTAGATCTTCTTAGCATGAACTAAAATAAATTACTAAAAAATAAAAGTGCTAAAAGTAAAATTCAAATTAAAACAAACATCAAAAGATATCGATATTAATCAATAATTCCCGAAAATGACACCAAAAACTTGATGTATGCTAATCGCAAGTGTACAATATTACACCAAGTAATAAAGTAGACAATAGTGTATGGATTATCGTCCCACAAGGATTATGATTAACTATCAAAGTTATTCTAATTCTCGCTTTATTTGAACAATGAAAGAATGAGATTTTTATGTGAACTAAATGATTCAACTAAACAAGAAAGCAATTTATGTTTTTGTAATAAACGAATAAAAAGTTGGGACTTCACTATTTCACGTAGTCAATACTTTTAATTCCATCATTCAAGTTTTAATCTAATAATGTGATCGATCGAATTCACTTATGCATATGACATTTCTCTCTCGAGTTTAAATCAACTTTACCTAATTAGTCAATCGTGTTTCTAGACAACAGATTGTAATGATTAGGTTCACGGAATACAAGAACTCAATTAAAGATCGCACTAACAACAAACATATATATATATATATATATATATATATATATATATATATATATATATATATATATATATATATATATATATATATATATATATATATCGTTCATTCAATTACCTGGTTTTATTCCTAGATTTAGGTAGTTAGCTCACCTCTTAGTTTATGAAAATAACCCATTAAATCAATGAATTAGTGGTCAATTAATTCACTTATTAATCACAAAATAAAACCATCACATGCAATCTAACGAGCAAGCAAGTAAACTACCTTACAAATGAGAAATAGAAGAGATAAACTAAGCATACAAAGATGTGAGAAAGGTTTGAATAATCTCGACTAAGTTTAATTCCACTCTGAAAAAGCTCCGAGTTTTCTGCCCCTTCCCACGAGTGTAAGTGGAGTCTACAGGAGTTGATTCGTGGATTCCTTCCTCCCCTGACGGAAAAGAAACTACTCCTTACCCCAACAGAGGATGAATAGGCGAAGCTGTTCTCTGTAACTCTATTGCCAAAAGAAAAACTTATT
The DNA here is from genome assembly GCA_963555705.1 of Ligustrum vulgare. Taxonomy (NCBI): domain Eukaryota; kingdom Viridiplantae; phylum Streptophyta; class Magnoliopsida; order Lamiales; family Oleaceae; genus Ligustrum; species Ligustrum vulgare. The sequence continues at coordinate 56,665,908 of OY743168.1, read as the reverse complement.
GATACTAATGTCGTGAGGATACTTTTATCGAAGGGTTGCAAAGAATGTTCTATAGGAATTGGATAATTGGCAGTGCCACAGAGTTGGGCTAGGAACAAGAGAGATGGTTTGATTGAGGTTTTATTTTCCAGTTGTCCCAAGAAGGGGAGCTCACATGTAATTTGGAGTGTGATGTACAGTCATCGTTTTTATTTTATAAATTGGACAAGATGTAAGCCACCGTTTGGCTAATATCCTTTTAATTACATATTTTTCTCTCTTCAATTTTCAACCACTACTTTTTACCTCAAAATCATAAATATACAAGTTTATAAATCAAACAATGTCACCAAACGGAGCCGTATATTTGTACATGTATTGTGTATTTATAAAAATTATATATTTTAATAGTGATGGTAATATATTATGGTGTTTTAAATAAAATTCATGATGCTAGTATAATTGGCCTTTTGAAAATTATGTGACGATAAGTTGAGGGATGTTTGTGAAATCATGTACGTCAATTCCCCAAAATCTTCTAGTATATCGGACCCTCCGCCACCATCTGTACCGGCGAATACAGACAGCAATTGCTCTGATACACATAACTTTAGAATATCAGCAATGGAAGCTTCAGCCTGTATTTTCCGTTCTTCCAGTCGCCACCTTTCTCATCCCCTTTTAAAAAATGGTTTCCCGTTTACTGTAATTACTCAACACCCTCGTTCTCGATTACCATTACCGTTTGTGTCTTCCTTTCGACCTACTCAATTCCATCCACACTGTCACTCTGGCTTCAAATTTCCCACATCACAAACCCATTTCCTAAATCGCCATTTTTTCTGCTATCTGTCGACATTCCAAACACCCCATCTCTCAATTTCCCAAGATCATTTTTCACGTATTTTTTCCGGTCCCAAGGGAAAATCATCTGAATGGAATTTCGCTTTAGAACGAGATATTAAGGGTGAAAGCAGTGGGGTTGTTGATAAGGGTCCGGAGGTGACGGTTGTGTTATTGGGATGGCTCGGGGCAAAGCGCAAGCACTTGAGGAGGTACGTGGAGTTGTACAATGAGATGGGGATTCATGCTGTTACATTTGTGGCTTCGGTGATGGATGTGCTTTCGTTTGATTTAGGGAGGAGATTAGAGGAGAGGATTGCAGGGTTGACGCATGAGCTTTCTTCCTGGTTGTCAGAGTCAGAAAATGTTGGCCGGGAGCGGTTCTTGATCTTCCACACCTTTAGCAACACGGGTTGGCTAGCGTATGTTGATTGATGCAATAAATTAACATGTATTATAGTATTATATTCCAAGTGTGGCATGCATTATTGTCATGAATGATGGTTTATGATTTACTGGCAAAGCTATGTTTCCTGGTTTGGAGTTGAAACCGTAACTTCTGTTTCAGAATCTTGTTGATGAAATATAAATTTTTTCCCCTTGTTTGTTTGTGTATTTGTGGGCAGGTTTGGTGCGGTTCTTGATATTTTGAAAGATAGGCAAGATTTATTGGGGAAGATTAAAGGATGCATTGTCGATTCTGGAGGAGACCCGAATTTAGATCCTAAGGTTCGTTTTCAATTTCTTTTAATGGTTGAATTCTTCGCCCTACAATTTTTGAAAGATAGGCAAGATTTATTGTGGAAAAAGATACTGGTTTTCATATGAAAATCTCAGGCTTTTGTACTTATCAATTGATGTCTGTGTATTCGGTTGTAAGAACATAGATGAGGTACATAGTCATCTTTTCTTTGGTTAGGAAACACTTGATTGGTATTTCGGAGCACTCTGGAATGCAAACATGGACTATAATATTGAATCTCTTCAGCCTTTTTATTTTTTTATTTTTTTGTCAAAATGAAATATATATAGATAAAAAAAGATGATACAAAAACACTGGGCGTACCCTGGCAAAAGGGAACAAAGGTATCTACAAAACTAGCTGAGCTAGCACAAACATAACAAGAAGTCCCGGTCACAGCCGAGAAAAACACAAAGGCCCAAGCAAGTGATCTAACCAAGCAACCGATACAATTTTTCACTGGCCATATCTAGGCACACAAAAGGAAATAAAGTCCAAAAATTACATGTGATCAAATAGAGGCCACACAATTACTGACAAAGTCAAGTAGAACCGTTTGGCCATCCAAATTATTGCAATGTCCCGAAACCTGTCAACGAGAGTACCTACTACCTGGCATGCTACGAAAGACGAAACTCCACAAAAGTATGCAAAGCAGTGGATGGATAAATATAATATTCCAGGCATACCCGGGATAATAATATGTATACATGTAAAATCATCGGGCATACCGAGGCAAAAATAAACAACAAACGACTCAGTCTAGGAAAATGTATCAATACTAATAGTCAACATTACTGATATTCTAGTAAAGATGACTCAAAATGAATCAAAACATTTGGATTACAAGGAAAACATAATTTTGTATACATGTTTTTTTAATTCTACGATGATACAATCTCGTTGTGGAGCAAAACCCTCAAAAATCTTAATTATTGTCAATTCCCTCATTCGACATCCCCCCTTTGCAATAATGCTTTTTCTTATTTAATGGAGAAGGGGTAGGTGGCAATTGTTAAGTTGTGTAGCGTAGTTATATGATCATAATTATTGTCAATTCGCGTAGTAGTACGTGGGTCAACCGTGAGGTCACCATGGGTTTGAAAAAGGGGCAGGAGCCCCCCTCCCATGGGAGCCCCATTTCTAAATTATTTAAGGATTGTTTATGAATTTGTGTTCCTGTAAAATTCTATTAAAGAATTGGAATCTTTGTAAAATTCGATTTTACCCTATTTAATCTTATAAATATGGTGTATGGTTTTGACTTTTGGGGGAGAGAGTTTAGAGAAGATGTGCGATTTTCTCTTTTATACTTCTTTTCATTATAGTGGATTTACTTTAGCGACGGAAGAGAATTAGTCTTATATTCAGGCGGACACTTTATATGTCTTGTGTATTCTTATTTGTTAAATTTTCTTTCTTCAAATTAATTGTTCTTGTTAAATAGAATTAGGATTTCTTCATTTCAACAACAATGTAGTAAAAACTACAATTCAAGGACTGCAATGTTTTTAAAACTCCTAGGTCCGACTTTCCAATTCCTTGTATACAAGGTGCAATGACTCTTATGGTGTCATTTTGATCTTGTAAGAGTATCTCCAATCGTGATCTAAATTTAGATCTAAATTAGCATTTTCGAAATCACTTTTACATCTCAATTTACACCCATGTGGATCTATATTAAAATTTTTCCCCAATGGATAAATGTAAGTTATACGAGTTAAATTTAGTTTTTGAAGAATTTTTTAGCTCGTATATTATATGTTAATCTATTTTCCTTATTTGTGCATATATATAAATATTACAAACAAATCGACCTAAAAAATTAGAGATTTGTTTAAGAAAATAAAAATATTAAAATATTCAAGATGTGCAAATTAATATAAGAATTTCAAATTGTAATGTAAATTAATATAATAGATGCAAATTATTTATCTCACATCAAGATTTAATGGGTTGGTTGTTTAAATTTACGTGAAATTTATTCTATATGAAGGTGTAAAACTAGATGCAAATGTGGATAATTTTTAGATCTTTGACCGGAATTCTAATTTACATCTCTTTTACACCCTTCCATTGGAGGCAATTCCGATGAATTCGGGGATCTAGTCACTAATTAGAGCTAATCACTATACCTTCATTGGAGATGCAACATACTCAATTGGCCCCAAACTTCCTATCTACTACTTCAGGTGCTGATTTATCTCCCACCCACCCAACATCACCACTGTCTAGTGCTGATTTGTGATTGCTAAGAATTGTGGACTCAACTCACTTTTTGTGTCTAATCACTGTGAATTTAAATCAGCTCTAGTAGTACTATCTTTAGTTCTGTAGATGATTCTAGCTCTTTCTTTATTTAATAAGGGCAATCCAGTGGGCTTTATGGTGGAGAATCGTGAATAATGAAGGTGATTTTTTTTTTTAAAAAATCTTATGACCAAACCTCCGATTTAGTGGTTGAACTTTTTGCTTCATTTTGATATTAAATTATGCTCTCGTAGAGGATTTACAAATATATGGTTGGAGTTGGACTTTGGCTGTAGTAAGGACTGTAACGATTGAATCAATTGTGCAATCGAGTTTGTAGCATGGTTTAAAAAAAAATGTTCTGCCTCAGCGCCTTGAGGCCCGCCTCAGGCTGAGGCACTGGAAAAACGCCTCAGTATCCGTATTTCTTAAGGGCTGAGTGAGGCTTATGCTTGGGCTGAGTGAGGCTTATGCTTGAACTGACTGAGTCTTACGCCTCGAGGCATATACCTTATTAAGTAAGAGGCGTGTGTCTAACAAATGCTTGGTCCTTGACTTTTTAAAACCAAAAATTCACATAATATGCATATCTACTTTAATCATATCATTATATTAAAACCTAAATTTGTTATTTATTTTGCTATAAATATAAGTAAATAATTTAAACTAATCATAAAAAAGAAAAAAAGAATAATTTAAAGATACTTTATTTGATTTAAGTTGCTACTTCTCTTTATTAATACTTAGCCCCTATTTGGTCCCGAAATCTGTTTACAACTCCCCTCAAAACTCATTTTCAACCACACATTTTTATAGGACTCACAGTTTTCATATTTTTCAACCTCTTTTTAACCACACGTCCTCCCAAAGATCTAAATTTATTCAAAAATATCCTACATCAAATGGACTCTTAATAATTTGTTGTTTTAAAGACTTTTGCATTTTGTTTATTTGTGTTATTGAATGTTCATTTTTATATATTTCTATATTTTTGCTACATTTTTTGGTTCACGTTATGACTTACGCCTCAAAGCGCCTTGAGACTTACACCTTGCCTCACGAAGGAAAAAACACCTTAATACATGTTTCCTTTTTTTAAACTATGGTTTGTAGTGCCCCATTGAAGAAATAAAGTGTTTTTTTTCATAATAAATCTCCTCACAAGCTATGATGCTCGGAATCTTCGGTTTGGATGACATACACAACATGACATGGGTATGTGCATGTGTATGGGCATAGATCCAGTGTTGGATCCTTCAATTTAGAAGTGGACATGGTAGAAACATGGAAGGGAGATTGCTGTAGAAGGAAGTAGAAGTTGCAAGGAGACAAAATATTGGCCACATGATTTTTAAAGCAATAAAATCGATTTTGAGGCATAGAATAAAGATGTTGAAGGCAAGAAACCGAGCCCATTCAACGCCAAAAGTATATGTGTCCAAATTTTGGATAATTTTTAGTACCCATTTAGGCATTTACAAAGTTCTAGAAGGAAAGGAATCTAACTCCTAAATATGTGCCCGTACCCATCACCCTTGCTCAAATCCAAGCAACATAGTTGCGGATTACTCATTTATTGAGAAGGCAGTGTTGTGACGGAGTGGTTGGATAATGAAGGATTTGATGGATAATATACCAGTGCTGCATATTAGGATAAAAAAATGAGCTTTTGAATAAAGTTAGTACCTCAACAATTAGTTCTCAATTTTCCTTTCTTCTCCACGTGTAATTATTGGTGGTAAAATACTTTATCCCCCTCCCTTTTGTTCTTTGATTTTAGTATATTGACAGGTTGTTTCACAGTTCACACTATACCCCCACCTAGGCACATGCAGAGTTTGGTAAAAAATTAAAAAAATAAAATAAAATAAATAAATAAATAAAGTATCTGCTTCGTTGTCACCCTTTTTTCACTTAAATGTATGGCAGGGTCAAAAGAATTAAAACTGTGAACTGCTGTGATGAGTAGAGATGGTGGTATAGATTCTTTCTGTACGTGGTGCTAATATTTCTCTTGAGAATTCAAGATTCAAAACTGATCTCTCTGTCAACCTCTTCTTGTTTCTTTTAATTATCTCTTTCTCGGGTTTTCGCTTCGTGCACCGATTCACAGTTGCTTTGCTCTCTTAGGCATGGATGAAAGTTTGAAGCTCTCAATTGTGCTTGTGACTTCATTTATTCTGTTAAAAAGCTGACTATATGTTTATTGCAATAAGAGAAGAAAAATGGGAGTAGAGTTGGTTGCATTGGTTAGAGTATTATAGCTTTACAATGATACACATTATTACCTCTGTTAACATGCCTGGGTATCACAATAGATAGGGTGAAGGGGGTATTGTTTCTATAAGATTTGCTTATAATGTGGATTCAGCTTATCGTGTGGACTCAAAAGAATGTGTAAAGATAGTGTGGTGTACATGGGTTAGAGTGTCTTTAAAAGTAATTTTGATTATGTCAGCATTTGTGGATAAGTCAGGGAACAACTTTGTTTGTTACAACTTTTTAAGCTACAACATATTTTTTATTTATGATGCCTTAGACGTGCTTTTTTGGTTATTATTTTCCTTAAAAAGTTCAGGCATTTCTTTTCCTTCAGAGTCTAAATGTTCTTAACCATGGATAAACTGAGAATGACACTAGACTCCTCAAAAATTTCATATATTGCAAGCAAATGAGCCACTCAATAAATTATAGGAGAGGGTGTTTGAGCACAGACTAAGGCTTAAGTCAAGGTCTCAGAATATTAGTTTAAATTTACATGATGGAGATGAACTGAGGAATTCAGTAGAGTGATGAAGATTAGGAAAAATAAAAAATATCTACATATGCTTTTTATTGATTTATAAATAGCTATGACACGATTCACACGACCCCCATTGAAGTCTTATGATGACCATTAGAGAGAAACCCAATTTCTATTTTATATTAATATTTTTAGTTTTGTATGATAGAGCAATCATGAGTAAGAAATGTAGTGATCTCAATAGTACAGAATTTCATGTCACTCTAGGCTTGCATCAAGGTTCTGCCTTTAAGTCCCTCTCACTTTTCTTATGGTGATGAATTTTATAGACATCCAAGATGAAGTTTCTCTGCAGTATGTTATTTCTGAATGAAATAGTTTTAGCTGCTGAGACTAGAAAGGACTTTTGAAAGGTTTCGGGTTAACAAGAACTAAGGCAAAGTACATGTAAGTAATCACTATAGTGTAGTCGGAAAAACAATAATAATGGAGTCACTATATGGGAGTGTTATTTCAAAAGTATTTCTTCAAGTATTAACAAAAATGTGGAATGAATATGAGATATATCGGATTAGGGGCTCTTGGATGAAATGGAGAATTGATATAGGAATTATGTTATAAGGTTGATTTCACATAATAATTATTAGACTTCTATGTTTTATAGTTCAGAGTGCTGTGTTATTAAAGGACCAAATTTTCATAAGATCACAGCTGAAATGAGTTACAATTGCAGCTAATTAACTGATTAGAACATATCTTTTATAGATCTAAGAAGCTCCATATTATAAAAGTAGAACAGTAGACCAAAACTAAAATGGTCCGTTGTTGTTGCTAAAATCCAGCTGTTTAGGATATTCTACTAGATGTAGCAATAAATGAACAGAACGTATGGCGAAGAATGATTTATGTAGTCTACTCAAAGTTTCTTGAAAATAAAGTTTAGTTTGTTGTATATGCCAGTCATTATGGTTATATACTAAGGAACATAGATGCTTAGTTGGACCAACTACAGAAGTATTGCCATTTTGTTACATTATTCTGGCAATTATATGCTTTATTTTTCACGTCTTTTTTTTTTTTTTTTTTTTCTTCACTTTCTTCTGATTGCGTATATGTAAGCTTTACTGTTTTGCATCTGGTTATTGGTACCATATAGAAATGGTGGAGCAATAATCATTTTCAATGTATGCATGATTTTTTAATTTCTGAAAACCCACATGAATATCTGATTCACTAAAATATCCCTTTTGACTCTTATCAACATTAATCTTGAGTTGCCAATTACTTAAACCCATTTCTTTATCTTTTTGGTATCTAAATACTTTTGCCTACTTTTTGTATGATTGTGTCCGCTTAGAAACCCATTTGACCATGTCAGGTATGGGCAGCTGGATTTACTACAGCTCTGTTGAAGAAAAGCAGCTCCGCTACATATCCTTCAGGTGATGCAGGAGAGAGAACTGAGTTAGGGAGTGGAATGAACAGATCGAAGAGTCTAGAAAAGGAACCTTTGTTGATTGAAACCTTACTTTTATCTGCATTTGAGAGGCTCTTCTCGTTCCTTCTTAACTTGCCAGATGTAAACAAGTAAGTACGTATTCAGTGAAACCTTTTTATGTTACATCCTAAATGACCTGATATTAGTTGGTTTCAAGATTATTATCTGAGCACGTTGCTAAATGTAAGGAAAAGTGGAATGATTTCGTTTCTCAAAAGCAGCTTAATAACTTTTTATTGGTTAAGTTAATTAATTTGAAATGTAAAACGAAAGATTTGGTGTTTTTATCCATCAGGAGGTTGATGAAGACTGTTTCTGCCCTTTCAAAGAATCAGCCTTCTTGTCCACAACTATATCTGTATAGTACAGCAGACAAAGTCATTCCATTTCAAGCAGTAGAATCATTTATTGAAGAGCAGAGGAGGATTGGGAAAACAGTAAGCTCTTTTAACTTCGGCTCATCTCCTCATGTTGACCATTACCGGACTTTCCCAGACATTTATACATCACAGCTTAGCAAGTTTTTGAAAGACTGTTTATTCGTGGTTGGAAAATTTTAGAAATATCCAAAATGGCTGTAACAGAGTTTTTATTAAGTTTTTCATTGAAATCATTCTTGTTCACTTATTTCATTCCTAAATTACATGACTTGTCGTGGAACGATTTTTGAATGGCTCAAGTTCTACGCGTTTGAAAGGTTGGAAACTCAAATGTAAAGAAATAAAGGTTGAGACTGACATTCTCCATTTCAATAAGTTCATGACCTCAATTTTAATTTTTCTCATAATTAATTCCAATAAAACTTTATAAATTGTTAGAATCGAGAATTTATTTTGAGATAATTTTTTTTTATTACAAGGGGAACATAATGGAGGGGACTCGACCTAGTGTGGGCGCATTCGTGCTAACCAATAAGTCAACTCTCGAATCCTAAATAAAACAAAATGAGTTTGTTTTGGATATGGTACAACTTTACATGCATTTTTTAAGAATGATTTAAATTGAAAAGAAAATTTGTAAGTAAAAGGTTCCTTGATGCATGTTTAGAAATTTTATATATTTATTTAGGCTAAAAAATAAGGATTTAAAATAAAATGGTTTTCTAGTGTATTTAGCGGAGTACTTTAAAGGAAATTACACCTTAGCCTACATTTTAACTATCAATTTTTCCTTGATACATGTTTAGAAATTTTATATATTTATTTAGGCTCAAAAATAAGGATTTAAAATAAAATGATTTTCTAGTGTATTTAGCTGAGTACTTTTAAGGAAATTACACCTTAGCCTACATTTTAACTATCAATTTCGAAAAGCATCTTTTCAATATATTTATTCTAATATCAGGTGATTATTCAAAATTTTAATGTAAACAGTTATTGATGAGTTCCGGAGTGGCTCGACGAACGTTGACCCGTTGCACGTGCCCGTAGGACCAATAACGAGGCAAAGAGCCAAAAGAATCAAGCAGACAATGCAAGGATTCATGCAAGCGTGGATGGATGAGTGTTCGAGTGCAAAGACCTTGTTTACGTTGCATAACAAATTGGAAGAAGAGCCAAAGTTATTACAATGCATTTGGATTAAAGAAGAACAAGAAAATAAGGCAGAAGTAGAATCACGGCCGTAACATCTCTTTCACGGCCGTAAAATCATCTTGGCTAAATTTGTGCAGAAAGGCAGTCACGGCCGTAAACCATGATCTCACGGCCGTAACATTATCAAGACAAAATTATGCAGAAGAGGACTTACGGCCGTAAAGGACATCCTCACGGCCGTAAATAAAGTTCAGTAGTTTTTATATTTTTATTCAGAGAGTCGATTACGGCCGTATATAAATTTGTCACGACCGTAACATATGTTTTGTTTTTTAGTCCGTAACTCACTTACGGCCGTAAACTTAAAAGTTACGGCCGTAAATTAGGCGGCGTATTTTTAACCTAGTTTCAGCGTTTAGTTTATTTGCAATTTTAGTTTATTTAGGTTTCTTTATTTTGTTAGCCTATATATATGGCTTTATTCAGCATTGTAAAACACAACTATTATTCTTGAGATTAATGATATTGAATGTGAGATATTCCCTTAATTTCTTCGTGTTCTCGTCGAACAAATTGAACTTATCAAAGGATTTGACAACCTTTGTGGCGTTCCCCCTTTGTGGTTCTTATCTCCGCATCGTAACGGGTTTTGAGTTTAATATACCCATAGTTCTTGCGTTGTGAGGTCGGGGTTGCATTGTTACCGTCTACTATCTTGGATTTTAGAGCTTTCCGGCGTTTAATTCAGCGTGTTCTTGGTGATCCCCGTATCGGATCACATCAGTTATATTATAAAACTAAAATTAAATAATTAAAATATAATTATTACATAAATTTATTAACCTAATTTTTCAAGCCTACCCAGCTATCCTTCTCTCTACCTTCTCTTCTTCAATCGAAAAATGAGCAGCGGCACCAACAATAATTACAGGCATCGCCACGGTGACATCACCGTGCCAAGCGCCTGCAAGTACGACGATGCCGCGCATAGTGAGCACACTGAAGGGGAGCATCGCACACTACACGGTCGGAGTGCAGCAGCGATGCCTAACGCGACATCTCCCGGGAGCTGAGATGATGCCACTCGCTGGCTATGATCCGCCTACCATCTGTTTTTCTTTATTAATTTTTGTATGATTGTTGATGGTTGGCGATAGTGATGGCCTTGATTTTGGTGTGAAAATTGTGGTGGTGGTTGGTGAAGTGGCTATTGTTGTCGTAAGTGGGATGGTGATGGTGATGGTGAGTTGGTGGTGATGACGGTGACGTGCAGTTGATGGAGGCTATGGGGTGCATGTGCTGATTTGTGTATGGTGATGGAGCAAGCAACTCTATTCGTCTCTCTGTAGATTTGAGCATGGCAGCATGGGGTGTTGGGGGTTCCTGGGCCGCAACATGGTGTGTTAGTGTGCGATGGTGGTGCGGTGCAATGTAGTGCACGTGATAGTGAAGTGTGGTGCTTGATGAAATCATTAACTTTTGGAATGTGTAACCTAAAGAAATCATATAATTGTGACTTAATAATCTGATAAGTAGTGATTAATTTAACATTTTGTGACCTATTGATTTGATAAGTTGTGACCTTATAATTAATCTTGACTTAAAAAATTGTAAATGTAATCTAAAAATAAGTTCATTCTAATATTTTGATCGTTTGTGACCCTAAAATAATACGTAAACTAAAAAATGATTATTATAACCTTAAAAATGATGGTTGTGACTTAAAAAGATTTTGGTGAGTGTGACCTTAAAAAGGATGACTGTGACTTAAAATATTTGTATTTTGTGATCTTGAATTTTATAATGTTGTGACCATAATATTTATAGTTTATGAAATATTTTTAATTACTTTATTTAATTAATTAATCTTAATTACACCATAATTTTTGAAATTATACAAGTTTTATTCAATTTTGAAATTTACATTTATAATTACCTTATTTATGTATTTTTCCCAATATTTTATAGTACACTGGCCAAAGTCAAGATAGAAGAATTTCATTAATTTATCATACATTCATCAGATATCACTATAATATCACTATAATTCATACAGACATGACAATTTTTCTTTTTTGAAGTCCCATAAACTATCACTATGTTAGGGCATCTCCAACATGCTCTTTAAACTTGAGATGCTCTTTATTTTGGAGAGCCAACTTGATAGGATGCATAATTGTTGGTTAATTTGTTATATTTCCTCTTATTCTAATGATTTAAATTGCTTAAGTCATGGATATTAATTATATTTTATGTTTTGTGGATTAGATGAAGGGGTCGGATCAGAGTTGATTCAATATCACAAATTGAAAGAAGAAATTTGGAATTCAAAAGTATACTAATGCAGCAGTGGACTTCGCATAAGGCGTGGGAACGCCTTATTGTTTCATGAAGACTTGACTTATATAAGCGATTTTTGGATGGGGAAAAATATTACTATTGGACCCACAATTATATTTTAAGGGGATATGAATATTTAGAGAGATTATTTATGTAATTAATAGATTTTTATTATTTTAGGGAATAATTAGATTTTGACAAGAGGAAGGAAACTAGATCCTTCCTTATCTCTAGGAATCTTTCCATACAAGAACTCTCTATCCCTTTTTCTTGTTCAGGATCTTAGGTTTTCCATCATTCTCTTTTCTTTTAGTTTTATTTTTCCTTCTCAATTTTTATGGATAGCTAATTTATTATTCCAGTTCAAGGATAATCGAAGTTTTGATTCTTCAAGAATTGTGAGATCTAATTAATTTCATTGTTCTTTTATCTCTTTTCTATTTATATATCTTTTGTTTGCATTGAAGTTGTTGTCTTGATTAATTAATACAAAGTGCACGTTATTTTAATTGTCAAAATAATACTTAGCCAATTAGGAATCTAGATCCGTAATTGTTTAGATTTTCTAATACAAGTGACAAATAACATAGTTGATTATAGATTGATTTTCGATTTATGTTATGGAGATATATTACCTAGCTTAAATGAATCACACGTAGGAATTTATTGGTTAGAATTGGTCGTCTCTCTAGAGATTAATGCTGTTGGTAAATTAAATCATAAGATCATATCTAGGGTTATTTATCGATTAGAGAAATAATCAATGAGCGTCTCTTGATTATCAAGACAGTAAGGAGAGATATGTTGTTTGATCGTATCAACAACCATAACCAATTTAGAAAAATGAGAAAAAGATTTTATTTTTGCATCCATGATCAATTCTATGAATCAATACTGAGATTATTCCTTGGGCTGGATATTTATTTAATTTGATATTTTCATCACTTTAATTTCGCACTTAGGGATGGAAAAAAAATCCGATTCGCCTCGAACCCGACGGGTACCCGACCCTAATGGGACGAAAAAAAGTCACCTCGCAAGTTGATGGGGGCGGGTATGAGATTAAAATGAAAAACCCGGAGTGGGTATGGGGCGGGGCTGGTTTTGTTTGACCCGTCCTGCTAGTGATCCGCCCCGCAACTTATACCAAAAAATAATTAATTTTTTTACTATATAGTTTGAAAAAATATTATATTTTGTTAGTTTTTGTTTATGATTAGTATTTAAATATATTGTAGGATCTTGTTGGAAAAAATATTGTTTGATATTGTGTTGTTTTAAAAAGTTGTTTAATTATGAGGTATGAAATTTAATAATAAAACAAGTGAAAAATTGTTTAAATAAATTTATTTTTTTAAAAAAAGAAAAAAAAATAAACGGGGTGGGGTGGGTATTGTATGCCCCGCCCGGAACCCATACCCGTCCCGTCCCGCCCCGTTATATCTTAGCGGGTCATGGGGCGGGTATGGGTTTGATGTTCATCTCGTGGGGCGGGGGTACCTGCCCCATTGCCATCTCTATTCGCACTTGTTTATTTACAAATTGATTTCACATTCAAAATTTAAATCCCCCACCTTGTTTTTAATTTATTGTTTTAACTTTCTTGAATTAAATCTAATTAATCTCTGTGTATTCGATCTTGCTCACCACTATTACAATTTCTTTTTATAAGATCAACAAATTATTATTTTTTGTTGGAGTCGACACCCATCAAATTTTTGGCACCGTTTGCGGGGATTGGTGTCAAATAGATTTAATTTCTTTATTTTTTAATTTTTTAATTTTTAATTTTTTATTCATTTTATGCTCGATTGATTCATCATTCAATTATCTTTAGACAGAAAAAAAAAATAGCTTTCGAGGAAAGAACATTAAGGGAATTGGCTGCACCAAATGAAAATCAGTAGCCACTTTGCATTCAATACCCAATTTTGGAGGTGGACTTCGAATTGAGATTTGGCTTAATCCATTTGCTCCCCAAAGTCCATGGTCTTGGGAATGAAGACCATCACAAGCATCTTAAGGAATTCCACATGGAGTGTTCAAGCCAAAAACCACAAGGAGTGACTGAAGAACAAATCAAGTTGCGGGCTTTTCCATTCTCATTAGCTGATAGGGCAAAGGATTGACTATTCTATCTACCACCAGGTTCTGTAAATACGTGGATGGGTATGATTAGGTTTTTCCTTGATAAATATTTCCCTGCTTCACGAGCTGCTAGCATCAGAAGGGAAATTTGTGGAATCAAATAGAGTGATATTGAAACACTTCATGAATATTGGGAAATATTTAAGAAGCTATGTGCAAGTTGTCCTCAGCACGGGATTTCAGAACAACAGTTCATTCAATACTTCTATGAGAGATTGTTACCAATGGAGAGGAAGATGATGGATGCAGCTAGCAGAGGAGATATAGTGAATAAAACCCCAACTGCCGCTAGGGATTCGATATTCATCAATGCTGCTAACACACAACATTTTGGATTCAGACATGACACCCCTATGAAAAGGGTGAATGAGGTAAATGTATCTTTTCTTGAAAATCAAATAGAGAATCTAACATCCCTTGTGTTAGCAAATGGTTGCAGGGAATATGCAGCAAGTTAAGGCTTGTGGAATTTGTGCGGCCACTAGTCATCCAACTAACACATGCCCTACTCTTCAAGAAAATTCATTTGAGCAGGCTAATGTAGTTGGAAGATTTCCAGGCCCACCTCAAGTGAAGTATGACCCTTTTTCAAATACTTACAACCCAGAATGGAGAGATCATCCCAACTTCAGTTATCAGACCAGGCTGCAATTCCAACAGTTCCAGCCTAGACAGCCTACCCCTCAACCGCTGCAACGTTCGTCAAGTTCAAGTATGTCTAATCGGGAATCTCAACGAAAACGCGGAATGACAAAAATAACAACCTAGGAAAGATCTAAATCAGATTAAAACTAAGAAATAATAAATAAATTAGACGATATGATTCCAACCCAAACCTCACGACGCAAGAAATTGACGATGCGAAGGAAATAACTAGAATTGTTGAACGCCACAAGGATTACCTAATTCCTTGATAAGTTCGGGGTGAACGCCACAAAAATTTAATCTTTGATAAGTTCTAAACAAAAGGGACTCCTCAACCTTTCAACAAGAGAATCCTCTTTCAATAATATCAATTAACTCAAAACAGTCTTTACAATGAATGAGAAATGATAATATAGAGTAAAACTGACCTAAAGCTAGCCCTAGCCGCAATTAGGGCTCAAATTATGGAAATAAATAATTAAAACGGAAAAAATAACAAAATACGCGAAAATCCGAAAAAATAGGGTTACGGCCGTGACGAACTCATTTACGGCCATAAATGACCTTCTGTTTAAAACTTACAGCCGTAACGACAGGACTTACAGCCTTGAGTAAGGATTTGCTGAAAATCTTCATTTTAACCCGAGAACAAGTTACGGCCGTGAGAGTCATGAGTTACGGTCGTAATGGTGTTCCTGTTCTTTGAACTTCGACTCCTTGATTCAGCTTGATCTGTCCTTCTTCTCGGCTCGACCCCAACATAGAACTTGCTCTATTTCGCACGTAGATCGCTGTCATATTTTCGATAGCTTGACTTCCCCTTTCGATGCCTATTTTGGATCACATCATCCCCCTTTCTTGAAAAGGATTCGACCTCGAATCAACTTCTGGACGGCACTGGGGAGGGATGTAGCATAACCAAGTGCAAATAAACTCATTTTTATGGTGGACTCTCTTTTCTTTTTCGCCTTGCAGTCATTCTCTCTATTTTCTTTGGTTTGGACCATAACTCTTTTTTTTTTTAAGATTTCCCTCCCTCTTCTTTTTTTGAGGTCGTGGCCTCAACTCTCCCATTTTTTTTCTCAAACTCTCTTTTTACTTTCAATTCATCTCCATGGGCTTCCATTGGTGATAAAGGAACAAGAGTGAACTTTCTTCCACTTTTAAGCCCATCATGAAGCACTACCCTATCATGTTTCCTTGGCCTCCTCAACATTAAATGTCTAACATGCATAAGAACTACATCACATATGACTTCATATGTATACCCACCAATCGAAAAATTTATCCTAACCTGCTTGTTCACCTTAATTTCACCAAATTCAGTCAACCACTGCAATTTATAAGGATTATGATGTTTGATCAAAGGCAACCCCAATCTTTCCACGAAGGTAGTACTAGCCACATTGGTCCAACTTCCTCCATCAATCACCATACTACAAACCTTATCTTCTACAAAGCACCTAGTTCGAAAAATGTTATCTCTTTGCTCACCCACATCGATCACCTTGCACCTAGTGCTACAAGATCATCCATTAAAAAGTGATTCACCTACAACATCTCTCAATTTATCATTATCACAAACAATTTTCAACATAGGCACCCTTTCAACTTTGTCTCCAGAAACAACTTTCACATCATGCCTATCCTTTTTATGTGGACATTGAAGTGCAATATGACCCAAATCCAAACATTTAAAGCATTTAGTATTTCTATCATTAGGAGGTTTGGACTCGAAATTATATTTACCTTTTGGGGTTGGTTCCTCCCTCCTTCTTGGAACATGATCACTACACTCCCGTTTGGATGTTTCTTTTTGCTTTAATGACTTTTCATCAACACCATCTCCACCCCTAGTATTGGATTCACGCCTTTTATCCCTCCTAGCTCTCGAATCCTCGTGAGATTGCTCCTTTCTCCATCGTTGATGAGATTCGAAGCGCGGAAGAAACGCCGAAAAGTTCCGAACCCAGGTTGTAAATGGACGGTGGAATCTTGACCCGATATTCACGACGCGATGGCTCGACGATGCGGAATAAAGAACCAAGACTTTCGAAATGCCACAAGGAATTGCCCAATCTCCTTGATAAGTTTATGGTTTTGAACGCCACAAAGATAGTTAATCTTTGATAAGTTCGGGTTTTGAACGCCGCAAGAATTGAAATCTTGATAAGTTCTTGGAGAATAAAAGGAATCCACCTTTTAACGAGTAAAACACTCAAAATGTTTATTCAATAATCAAAGTCTCAAGTTTCAATTACAATGAATGGAAAGGAATATAAATAAGTAAAATAACCTAGCCGCTAATTGACTCAAAATAGAATTCTAATTAGACTAAAATTCTAAAATAGGCAAACAAATAATTAAAAACAAAATTTAACCTAAAAATATGCAAAAACCCTAATTTCCGTCTGCATAATTGACTTGTTGTTTTGAAGCCCCGAATGATGGAATTTGGCCATAAAATTAGTCGCCTCAAGGGCTTTGGCCCATGAGTTTTGCTTTCTACTCGAAAAACACATATTATGCATCTAATTCCGACATGGTTGACTGGATTGCACTTTTATTTGGCTTGAATATTTAACTTTTTCCGTCAAGCCTGCTATGACTCCGATTGTCGAGGGTCCGGAACACATCATACCCTCCTTCTTTAGGATGATTCGTCCCGAATCATAGCTTTGTTCCTATTGTTTCACTTCACCTCCTGGATCAAACGGAAAATTATTATTTCCATGCCAGAGGGATGACCAATAGTATCCTGTAACTTGGGTTACATGAATGGATTGAAGTAGAAACTCATGTGGATATTGGTGGTGTTGCAGGAATTTTCAAGCACATTTAACCTGCAAGACAAAATTAAATAAAGCGGGGAGGGAAATGTTAGGTTCATGAGGTACAAGGTATGGATCCTTGTATTCATAAATTATCACCGTCAATTCCTCCTTTGGAACCACGAGGCCCTTCTCTTCACCTCGTTCTTCCTTTGCAAGTTCTCCAGATTTTTATCACCACGCTCGTGTACTACCTCATTACTACCCAAATGTGGATCTTCCAATTCAACGCTCAAATCTTGAACTTCAACCTCAACTCCCAATTCCACCTTCTCGTCATCAAATTTTGGAGTTTGTTTATTTGTTTTTAATTTCAACTCTCCCTCCTTCTTATCAATATCCTTATCCCCATGATGCCTCCTATTATACCACTTTTCACTCTTCTTCCTTACCCTCCGAGAATCTTCTAGTGCTTCTTCTAATGTCAACCCATATAGTGCGCATGTTTTCCCTTTCTTAAGGAATTTGTATATGTGCATACTCTTATCATAAACAGCCTCCCTCCTATGTCTCCAAGGTTTTCTCAATAAAATATGATAAGATTTCAATGGTACTACATCACACCATACATCCTCACTATACCTTCCCTGGGTGATAGGTACTAGAACTTGTTTGGTTACTTTGAAATTCCCAAACTCCCTCATCCACGTCATCATATAAGGTTTATAGTGTGGTTTTAGGGGTAATCCTAATTTTTCAACCACAGTGCTACTAACGAAATTAGTAAAGCACTTTCCATCAATCGCCAAACTGCACCCCTTATGATCCACATAACATCTAGTTTGGAATAAAGAGCCCGGATCATAATCCATGCCTTATGTGACGTTAAAAAAAATTCAAGAATGAAGAGGATTTAGACATCAAATAGCAAGAACGAATTTTATTGATTTGGAAGGAAACGAATATCAAGAATTTAAGGAAATTCAAGAAAGTGGTTCTTGAATCTTGGAACGACTTTTTTTATTTTTTATTTTTTTGAATAACAGATGAATTTTCGGAATAAATAAAATAAATAAATTTTTTTTTTAGTTTTTTTTTTTATAATTCCGAAAATTTGACAACGAACACGACAAAACAAACGGAACTTAATTCGGATAAGAATTAAGCAAAACAAACACTTTTAAAAAAATTTTGGAACGATTTTTTGGATTAAAGATTCAACAAGAACAAGATGAACGAAAAAAACTGAAAACAAAACACTCAAAAAGATATGGATGATTTTTATGGGACTCGATGATAAACATAAAAATCAAACTGGATAGAAAAACCTGAATTCAGAGTCCAGCTCTGATACCAGATGATGAGATTCGAAGCGCGGAAGAAACGCCGGAAAGTTTCGAACCCAGGTTGTAAATGGACGGTGGAATCTTGACCCGATATTCACGACGCGATGGCTCGACGATGCGGAATAAAGAACCAAGACTTTCGAAACGCAACAAGGAATTGCCCAATCTCCTTGATAAGTTTATGGTTTTGAACGCCACAAAGATAGTTAATCTTTGATAAGTTCGGGTTTTGAACGCCGCAAGAATTGAAATCTTGATAAGTTCTTGGAGAATAAAAGGAATCCACCTTTTAACGAGTAAAACACTCAAAATGTTTATTCAATAATCAAAGTCTCAAGTCTCAATTACAATGAATGGAAAGGAATATAAATAAGTAAAATAACCTAGCCGCTAATTGACTCAAAATAGAATTCTAATTAGACTAAAATTCTAAAATAGGCAAACAAATAATTAAAAACAAAATTTAACCTAAAAATACGCAAAAACCCTAATTTCCATCTGCATAATTGACTTGCTGTTTTGAAGCCCCGAATGATGGAATTTGGCCATAAAATCAGTCGGCTCAAGGGCTTTGGCCCATGAGTTTTGCTTAGTGGCCCATTTCTACTCGAAAAACACATATTATGCATCTAATTCCGACATGGTTGACTGGATTGCACTTTTATTTGGCTTGAATATTTAACTTTTTTCGTCAAGCCTGCTACGACTCCGATTGTCGAGGGTCCGGAACACATCAATCGTGCTTCTCTTTCATCGATCCTAGCCAGAAATTTATCGAATTGGGCCTTCATGGCATCAATCATTTTAATTTTCTGTTCGGCACTCCTTGATGAATATGATGAAGACTTTTCCCTACGTGACATGGTTAATAGCAAAAAAAAAAAAAATCCTCACAAAATTTATCACTCGTGTATCACTCAAAATCCCCTTTCCAATGTCACCCAAGAACCTATCAAGGATCACAAATAAGGAATTTTATGGAAGACACAAATAAACAGGAATTGAGAAATTCTAAGAATATTCGGTTTTTTTTTTTTTTTAATTTTGTAATTTTCATATATATATATTTTTTAATCCAAAATTTGAATACGAACACAGCAAATAAATGGAACTGGATTTGAACGAGAAACAAACACGAAAAACACTTTTGAAATTTTTGGAATGGATTTTATGGATCAAAAGCTGGAAAAACTCTACTGACACAAAGAACACAAGAAAACGTAAAAATCTGAAATAGATCCAAACTCTGATACCAGATGACGTGATCCCAATTGGGAATCTCGACTAAAACACGGAATAACAAAAATAACAACCTATGAAAGATCTAAATCAGATTAAAACTAAGTGATGAGAACCCGGGAGGGGGTCCTCGTCGTAGCTCGCGGAATAACGCTTGGAAAGTTCCGAATCCAGGTTGGAACGGACGATAACAATGCAACCCCGACCTCACGACGCAAGAACCAGGGGTATATTAAACTCGAGACCCGTTACGATGCGGAGATAAGAACCACAAAGGGGGAACGCCACAAGGAATGTCCAGATCCTTGATAAGTTCAATTGATTTGAACACCACAAGATTTCAATCTTGATAAGTTCGATATTTAAAGGGAAAATCCTTACCTTTAGAGAGAGTAAAAACACTCAATAATTTTATTCATCAAAAGTATTCTGTTTTTACATTGAATGGAAAAGTATATAAATAGGCAAAATAAAACCTAATCGCTAACTGACTCTGAATAGAATTCTAATTTTGCTAAAATAACCAAAATTACCAAAATTGGAAAAAGAATTAAAAACCAATAAAGGAAATACAAATCAACTGAAATACTAAAAATCCCGAAAATCTGATTCGCATCGCTTACGGCCGTAAAAGTCGGACTTACGGCCGTAAGTCCTTCTTTGATCAAAATGTCTCAATATTAGTTACGACCGTGAAGATTGATGTTACGGCCGTGAAATTCCATGTTACGGCCGTGAGAACCAAAGTTACGGCCGTAAACCCTGTTCTGCCCAAATTGTGAACTGATAATGTTACGGCCGTAATTATGGAAGTTATGGCCGTAAAAGCCTTTCTGCCTTGATTTCTGATCATTTGACGTGATTTGAATCTCGACTCGAGCTCAACATGAAAAATATTGTTGAATTGCCCGTATCTTGATTTCTCATTTTTGACGCCTTTTCCGGATCACATCATCCCCTCTTCCTTTAAGATGATTCGTCCCGAATCATAAAGCTGTTCTCGGCTTGCTCACTTGGTTTAGCCTCGAACCTTCTTCGTACAAGCAATGTTTGATCTGACGTTCTCCGAACCTGCTTGACTTCTTGTTTTGGCTTGAATTATAGATTTTCCCGTCAAGCCCACCCTGATTCGTACCATTCCCTCCTTCTTTAGGATGATTCGTCCCGAATCATGGTGTTGTTCTTGAAAAATCAAACTGTACCTTCTGGATCAAACGGAAAATTGTCGATTCCCTGACATGCATTCAATAAATGATGCTCCTCCAATTTGTAGACAAGAAGGTATTGAAACACGAGGGGATTTGACCAAGGTTGATGTAAATCAAACTTCCATGCACAATAAACCTGCAAGAAAGATTATTAAAAAATGGGGAGGGAAATGTTAGCGTCTCCATGCACAAGGTATGGATCCTTGTACTCACGGTACAAAATCTCTACAACTTTTTTTCCCACCACGAGGCCCTTCTCGTCGCCTCCAAAAGTCAATATACTTTCTTGCTCATTCTCTTCTTTTTTCTCAACCACTTCTTCTAATTTTTCACATTCAACCACCTCTTCAATATTTTTATTGACAATTTCAACATTCAAATGTTGAACTTCTACCCCAATTTCCAATTCATTCCTATCATTGTCAACAATGTTATTTTCAATCTTCTCTTCCACAATTTTATTCTGTACTTCAAGACTCGGAGTTTGATCAACTACTTCAATTTCTTTTTTCGCACACTCAACCTCCACTTCTAAATTTCTGGGCTCAATCACCTCTCCTAATTTCTCATGCTTTTGCTCATGCACCACCTCATAAATAATTTTATTGATATGATTAGGCACCTCCTCAACACTACATAAATTTTTATCTTCTAACTCGTTCCTCAAGTCTCCCTCCTTCTTAACAATCATATCCAAAGGTTTTTCTTGTAATTTAACTACCTCCTCTATTCCCCTTTCTCTCTCTTGCAACTTGGCTAACTTTTTTCTAGCCTCTTGTGCCTTCATCTCTTTATTTAGCTGTATTAATTTCTTGGCCATCTCCATGAATTCAGCCTTCATACTCCGTTCATCATCTCTGAATTTTCTTTTCTCATCCCTCTTTTCTCGCAATACTTTCTCTTCAAGTATTTGTTCCGGGGTTAACGGCATAAGCTTAATACTTTCACATTCTTTCATTCCAGTTACATCAATTTTCTTGAGTCCAATATTCCATCAAATCTTCTTTTCTTCTGTTTGTGTCTTGCACCTTGGGTTCATTCCACAAGGACCAAATCCGTGACTAGTTTGGTGGGTTCTTTGAGAACTTGAGGAACGGGATAGAGAGGAAAAAGGCAGAGTGGTGAGATCAATAGAGGGAAAAAGCCGAATAGAGTGATACACGAGTGCTAAACACGTGAGGATATATTTTTCTTGAAAAATTATATTTTTTTTCTTTTGATCACTAACCATGTCACAGAAAGACGCATCATCGACAGGGGAGGATAACCAACAGTTCCACTTCCTTGCAATGTTGGAAAAACGATTCGAGAAGTTGGATGCGAGGTTGGGGGAAATTAAAAACTCTGTGGACACGAATAGTGCGGATATTGCCCAACTACATAGAGAACAGCCGCGCACGGCTCCTAATATCCGGAGGCCGCAAAGGTATGACCGTAATCCTAGAAATGGAGATTGGGATGATGATGATGTTGAATTAGGTGAGTTTATCCCTGTTCTTCTTCGTTCTTGATTGAACCCCTTGAACTTATCAAAGGATTTGACAACCTTTGTGGCGTTCACCCCTTTATGGTTCTTCATTCCGCATCTTAACGGGTCTTGGATTTGATACATCCTTGGTTCTTGAGTCGTGAGTGTCGGGTCATATTGTTATCGTCAATTAATCTGGATTTGGAACTTTCCAAGTGTTTAATTCAATTTCCGCGAGATCCCGTGATTCCCCAACAAGAATCACATCACTAAGAAACAATAAATAAATTAGACGATAGGATTCCAACAAAAACCTCACGACGCAAGAAATTGACGACTCGAAGGAAAGAACTGGAATTTTTGAACGCCACAAGGATTGCCTAATTTCTTGATAAGTTTGGGGTAAATCCACAAAGATTTAATCTTTGATAAGTTCTAAACAAAATGGACTCCTCAATCTTTCAACAAGAGAATCCTCTCTCAATAATATCAAAGAACTCAAAACTGTCTTTACAATGAATGAAAAATGATAATATAAAGTAAAACTGACCTAAAGCTAGCCCTAGCCGCAATTAGGGCTCAAATTATGGAAATAAATAATTAAAACGGAAAAAATAACAAAATACGCGAAAATTCGAAAAAGTAGGGTTACGATCGTAACGAACTCATTTACGGTCGTAAATGACCTTCTGTTTAAAACTTACGGCCATGACGACATGACTTACAGCCTTGAGTAAGGATTTGCTGAAAATCTTCATTTTAACCCGAGAACAAGTTACGGCCGTGAGAGTCATGAGTTACGGCTGTAATGGTGTTCCTGTTCTTTGAACTTCGACTCCTTGATTCGGCTTGATCCGTCCTTCTTCTCAGCTCAACCCCAACATGGAACTTGCTCTGTTTCGCACGTAGATCACTGTCATATTGCCAATAGCCCGACTTTCCATTTCGATGCCTATTTTGGATGACATCAATGTCTTTAGAAGAAATTGTTAAATCACTTGCAATTAATACACAACGATTTCTACAGGAGACGAAGACGGGCATTAAAAACTTGGAGACTTAAGTGAGTCAATTGGTATCAACTATAAGCAGATTGGAATCTCAACGTACATTGCCTTCACAAACTATTGTTAATCCAAAACAAAATGTTAGTGCAATTACCTTGATAAGTGGGAATGAATTGAAAGAACCAAACAAGATGAAGCAAGGAAACTTAGGGGAAGAAATTGAGAATGTAGTCGTTCCTCAGCCTCAATCTGACCAATCTGAAAGACTTAATAGAGAATCACAAAGAGTTTATGTGACACCTTCTCCATTCCCTACAAGATTGAGTAGATCCATAAAGGAGGAAAAAGAAAAGGAAATCATAGAAACTTTTCACAAAATTGAGGTAAATATTCCCTTACTTGATGCAATTAAACAAGTACCTCGTTATGCTAAGTTTCTCAAGGAGTTTTGCACCAACAAGAGGAAGTTAAAAGGGAATGAAAAAGTAAGTATGGGGGAAAATATTTCAACTGTTCTCCAGAACAAATTGCCTCCTAAATGCAAGGGCCTAGGTATATTCACTATCCCTTGCAAAATTGGTAAAGTAAGAATTGAGAAACCAATGTTAGATCTAGGAGCTTCAATAAATATCATGCCCCTGTCTGTTTATTCGTCTTTGAATGTTGGTCCATTAAAAGAAATGAGTGTGATTTTGCAACTTGCTGATAGATCTAATGTTAATCCTGAGGGAGTTTTAGAAGTGTTTTGGTTCAGGTAAATGAATTAGTTTTTCTTGCTGATTTTTATGTACTTGATATGGATGAAGATAATTCTTCTAATCCTACACCAATACTTCTAGGAAGGCCATTTTTTGAAAACGTCTAGGACAAAAATTGATGTACATAATGGTACACTCACAATGGAGTTTGATGGTGCAATTATTAAGTTTAATATTTATGATGTCATAAATTGTCCTAATGATGTTAATTTTGTCAATTTTATTGATGTTGTTGATTGTTTAGAGTAGAAAGTTTTCAAAGGTAATGGAAAAGATGGCTTGAGAATTGCCAACAGTAAGCATCACAAGGCGGATGATCATGGATATAAACCTTTCTATGAAGGTCACCCAATGGAGAATGTGAAAAAATTGAGCGTTGGGAATCCAATCAATGCCAGTTGAAGAAGAAAATAATAAGTCTAGCCAAAGACGTAAAAGAAAGAAGCTTCCGGGAGGCAACCCGAATTTTCCTTTAGGTTTAGCAATAATTTTTTTTGTTTTTGTTTTTGTTTTTATTTATTTACTATTATTTATTTTGTGTTTCCATAATTCTTTTGAAGTGAGATTGACCTTATTTTGATTTTTTGGCAGATATGAATCTTCATTAGGACGTGGACACGCTCTACAAAGAAAGCAATGGATTGAAAAAATCTTGAAATAAGCCATGCCCACACCTTATTCAAGGTGATTCTCGGGTTAAGAAACAAGCTACTCTTTTTAAAAAAAAAAATCAAAACCTTTCTCCACTCACCATCAAACCACCACTCTCCTCTCTTGCTATCTTCTACCGCTATAACAGCCTCAACCGCTACTCTTCTCACAGACTCCGCCCTGCCTCAACAGATGCCGCCGAGTTCCGACCGGCCATCTCCATGCCCTCATTTCTCCCTAACCCAACTCCACTCCTCTTCCATGCACTCAGACTCCAACCACTCAGCCCTCACATTCAAATCTTAGAACTTGCAACCTTCATACAACTTTTATTGCCGCCCCTCATCAATCACAGCAAGCATAGCATACCCCTTTTTCCCTTAACTACCATCGGTTTTGCATCATGGGAAGGGAGAAACAAACCCAAAGCAGGCATACACAGTCAAAAACATCTGCACAGTCGACCCCCATTAAAGAAACCAGATCAACTCCGGAAGATGTCGATTCACCTACGAGCAAACGATAATCAAGCAGATTTTTCAAGGGAGTCCTCTCTTTTTTATTTTATAGTTTTTGCAATTTATGATTTTGTTATATTGAGGACAATACTTGAATTAAGTGTGAGGAAGGGTTTTGATGTGTGCTTTTGCTTAGTTTTTTAAAGTGATTCAGTTTATTTGCACCTCAATTTCCATTATACTCCATTTTGCTCTACTTTTCAAGGATTTTTTTTTTGAAAAATCCCTTCTTAATTCTGGATTTTGCCAATGCTTGTCCCTTTATGATCTGAATTATTGTGAATTATCGAGATGAATTGAGGCACAGTAAGGAATGACATGAGTAGTTGAATTCTTGTTTATTGCACTGGATTGATTGCTCTTGATGGTGGATTGAATGAAGGGTGTGTGGGATTTGATGCACATTAACCCCATTTTGTGAGCTTTTGAGCCTCTTGAGCAATTACATTTAACATTACGCCATGCTCTATTCCTTTGATTGTGTGATTGTCATGTGTAGTTGATTTCTTCTAGAACTCGCTCTGTTATGCATGTTGAGATGCCTCTTGGTAATTGGATGCACTAAATAAGTAAGGGCACTTAGGTGAAACCAAATTTAGCTTTCTTAAAATGCCTACCTTGAAATATATCCCTAGAAAACCACTTTTGAGTTATAGCCTTTTCGTTGAAAATTAACCATAATACAAGCCAAAAGAAATCCTATTCTTTACTAATCTTCCATTCTTTTGAACCTTGCGTTGAAGGAATATATAGACTTATTCACATAAGCTTCAATTTATTTTTGGGAGATGTTGAAAGATATTGGGAATCAAAGATCTATAGTGTAAGTCTCATTGTTCTTTTGAAGTGGGAATGTGAAAAGGAATGTTGGGGATGAATGGTTGAGTTGCAATCTATGATGATCTTTTATTTGACCAAAAAAAATTCGTGCAACCTAATGGAGTCAAACCAAAGTTGATATATCATCCCGATTAACCTAATTCCACACTTTTAAGCATTAACCTTTGGTCACTAGATTTTGAGTTCGAAACCAGGACCGAGCAATGACCTATATTTCATAAATGGATGGGAGCAACACATATAAATCATAATTCGTGAGCTTTTGAGCCTATGAGCTGTTTTTACTCTTTATATTAAGCTCTTATTTCTTTGATGTGTGTTATGCATGGTTAGTTTATTCTTGGATGTGCTCTCTTGTGCATACCGTTGTAGCTTCTTGACTTAAGTGCAAAATATAGTAAAGGCATTAGGTTAAACCCAATTTGACCTTCTAAAAGGGCCTACCATGATACATGTACCAATAGAAGCCCCTTTGAGCCTTAGTATGTCTTTGAAATTTTGGTGTCACGCTACAAGCCACGGATACCCGTTCTTTCATGCTACCTCTATCTTGAACCCACAAGAGAGGAATTTCACAATCTTGTATTGGTTGAGAAGTATGAGACGAACCAAGCTTCAAAAAAGACGGGAGATTTCACTTTGTGTTAATCAAGGATTATGTGGCAATGGGGTCAAAAGGAAACAAGCTGCAGTGAACTCATTTTGCAAGCAAAAAAAAAAAAAAAAAAATTCAAGGTACCGGATCAAGAAAATTCCCCGGTGAAGAGAATAAATACTCAAATACATAACAAGAATCAAGTGCTGAATCGATTGAATAGTAGGAAATAGTGAAAAATCGCATTGAAAGGTGGAAGAAGAGATGATCGTGTTGAACCAATTCGGCTTGTGAACTCTCCTCTTAACTTAGCCTAAATATTTTCCTTTTATCCTACCGACCTAAAGCCCAATTACAACTAAGTAAAGACATTTATTTTGTACTTGTGTTATTGTTGGCTCCGGTCATGACATCTGAGCAGTATGTGACAATGAATTCTCCATGCAGTGAGTTGAGTAAAAATTCTCACCCTTATACACTTCGTGTGAAGAGAGAAATACCTAGTGAGGGTGTTAACTCCCATTACATGTACTTATGAGTGGTTTGAATTGCTTGGTCTATATTCCACGCCTTTGAGTTGATCGAAACTAACACCCATGTAGTAATTCATTGATAGATGTTGAGAGCATACTCACGAGAGATGAAAGGATATAAACCACACTGGGTTATGAAGTGATTTGACTGAAGTACATGAAGTCTAAGTAAGCTCTTGTGAAGAAGTTTGTATAATTCCTTGGATGAAAATAGCCAAAAAAAATATCTTTTTTATCCCATCTTACTCAAGCCCACCTTACTCAAGCCCCATTACAACCAATGTTAAGACCCTTACTTTGCATTCAAAACCATTGGTGGCTCCGATGTGATATATTAGAAAACCTATGGAAAGAATTTTTTATGCTTTGACTTGAGAGTACATATATACTTTACTCCCTAGACACTTTGATCGTATTGTGTAAATCTCACGTGAGGTGTTAAATTCCACTACATTTGAATTTTGAAAAATTGTTGAAGTGATTAGTCTTGTATTGTTAAATGGGGATTTACTCTATTTTTGCTTGTATTAAGATCTAAATCCTTAAGGCATGATGGTTTGGATTTTGGATGGAAAGGTGGAGGTAGAAGAATGAATGATGATGAGAACAATTGACAAACTTGATCTAGTTTATGCTTGAGAACAAGCATTGTGTAAGTGCGCTGGGGATTTGATAGGATGCATAATTGTTGGTTAATTTGTTATATTTCCTCTTATTCTAATGATTTAAATTGCTTAAGTCATGGATATTAATCATATTTTATGTTTTGTGGATTAGATGAAGGGGTCGGATCAAATTGGATTCAATATCACAAATTAAAAGAAGAAATTTGGAACTCAAAAGTATACAAATGCAGCAGTGGACCTTACTGTTTCATGAAGACTTGACTTATATGAGCGATTTTTGGATGAGAAAAATATTACTATTGGACCCACAATTATTTTCTAAAGGGATATGAATATTTAGAGAGATTATTTATGTAATTAATATATTTTTATTATTTTAAAGAATAATTAGATTTTGATAAAAGGAAATAAACTAAATCCTTCATTATCTCTAGGAATCTTTTCATACAAGGACTCTCTATCCCTTTTTCTTGTTCAGGATCTTAGATTTTCCATCATTCTCTTTTCTCTTAGTTTTATTTTTCCTTCTCAATTTTTATGGATAGCTAATTTATTATTCTAGTTCAAGGATAATCGAAATTTTGATTTTTCAAGAATTGTGAGATTTAATTAATTTCATTGTTCTTTTATCTCTTTTCTATTTATATATCTTTTGTTTACATTGAAGTTTTTATCTTGATTAATTAATACAAAGTGCACGTTGTTTTAATTGTCAAAACTATACTTAGCCAATTAGGAATCTAAATCCCTAATTGTTTAGGTTTTCTAATAAAAGTGGCAAATAACATAGTTGATTATAGATTGATTTTCGATTTATGTTATGGAGATATATAACCTAGCTTAAATGAATCACACGTGTGAATTTATTGGTTAGAATTGGTCGTTTCTCTAGATATTAATGTTGTTGGTAAATTAAATCCTAAGATCGTATCTAGGGTTGTTTATCGATTAGGGTAAGAATCAACAAGCGTCTCTTAATTATCAAGACAGTAAGGAGAGATAGGTTCTTAGATCGTATTAAAAACTATAACCAATTTAGAAAATGAGTAAAAGATTTTATTTTTACATCCATAATCAATTCTATGAATCAATACTGAGATTATACCGTGAGCTGGATATTTATTTAATTTGATATTTTTATCACTTTAATTTCGCACTTGTTTATTTACAAATTGATTTCACATTCAAAATTTAAACTCCATTGTTTTTAATTTATTGTTTTAACTTTCTTGAAGAATTAAATATAACCAATCCCTGTGAATTCGACCTTACTCACCACTATTACAATTTATTTTTATAAGAGCAAAAATTATTATTATTTGCTGGAGTCTGACATCCATCACAACTCTTAAAATCTCACTCCAATAAGCTCTCTACTTTAACATTTTAATTTAGAAAGTGAGTTTTTCTCTCCAAATTTGGAGAGCCAAACACACTCTCTATTAGTAATTGCATTAAAAAAGTTTCAATTTTCATTATTCTTCCATTTGCTTTCTTTATTACATATTTGATATCAGTGGTCATTACTTTTTTTTTTTTTTAAAAAAACATTAACTAAAAATTAAAAAAAAAAACAATAAATATTTTTATTAAAAAGTAAAATAAACGACTAAAAATAAAGAGTTTGTTGACGCTTGTAAAAAAATTTGCTCTTTAAATTTAAAAATACTCTCTATTATGTAAAATATGTTATTTAAATACTAGTGATATACACGTGCATTGCACGTGATCGTCCAACAATATTTTAAATTTTCTATATTTTAAAAATTTGTGTTTATTAATTATTAATAATTAAAAATTTAAAGTAATAATTATAATAAATATATAATAACATGCTATATTATATTATCAGATAATACAATGAAGAAATTGGCAATTTATTTATATACATAGAAATACAAATACAATTAGCGAAGATTTTGAAATATGACAATACTAAAAGTAACTTGAATCTTGTGAGTACCTTCGAGGAATGAGATTTGATTGACTAACTCATGATATGAAATTTTATGGGTTTGGTGAGGTATTAATAAGGATTTTTAGGGCTGTATTTATGAAATATAAAATTAATAATTTCTAATTTTATTGTGATTGCCTAGAAAGTGCGTGAGATTCAAGGTATAGCTCCGTGGATGCACTTACACTAAGTACCTCTAAAATCCAAAACTTAATCAACTCTTTGGCTATCCTAAAAGAATTTTATTAATATCATAGAAATCCATGTTTTGTGCTCAAATTTCTTCTCAAAAGAGAGAACATCAATCCCTTTGAGTTCATCAATCAAATAAGGTTATGGATGAGAACATATCCATATATTCCCCGACTTTAAACTTCTTATATCAAATTCATCAATTGTTTAGCCAACGAACAATACATAATATATTTGCCCCCAGAACTTGAGTATTTTGGTTTTCCATTTAACAATTTGTATAATTCTATAATTAGAACTTTAACTTAGAGTATCTGTACTTTTTCGTCAAAGTGTAATAACAAAATTTTTCCACCTTGAGATTTCTCATCTGAAATGCACAAAATATTATGTTTCCTCTAAAATAAAGTATATTTTTTCTTTCTCGCGTCTTTAAAAACCTCAAAATTTACAAATAGAAAATAAAAGTACAAACTATTAACGATAATAAAAAATCACTCTACAAGATCAGGTGAAATAAATGAAGACTCTAGCAAATCTTCGATAACAGTAAATAGTATTAAAGCAATCCAGTCATAAACCTCTCAAATAATACCTATTATAAGTTTTTTTTTTTTTGTAATCGTCCAAGCAAAAGCTTATGTTTGCTTCTTCTCTTTGAAACTTAATGGTCACCCTATCATATGCACTGCTACTAATTCAATTCTAAATATTTCTCTTCAAATCTCAGTTGATAGTTCAATAAAAAGTCTATAAAAAACTCGAAATTTATTATAAGAAATTCGGAGCATTCATAAGAACAAATCCAGAAAATATAAGAACATTATTAGCATTTTTTATGAATTGAAAGTGGATTCATTGTCATTCTGTTTCCAAATTAGTTTGTAATTTCAATTGTATCACATTTTTGCGGTAATACATTCTACAATATAGAATCAATTGAATTCTTAAAATAATTATAATAGAAACATCCGAATGAGTTAGCTCATAAAACTCAAAGTTATGAATCTTTAGATCTTTCCACTTCACATCCAAACATGAACACATAAAACTGAAGAGGTAACAATAAAAATATTCATAAAAGCAAAATCAATTATTTAAGCTTGCAAAGAGTTGTATTGTCTAACATATACATAGAAGTTTTCAAAAGGCTTTGTACTTGCTCAACTTCATTTCTACATGGTTGTAATGTGTAGACTTCAATGGGAAAAGTCCAATTAGGAATTTATCATTTTCAATAGAAACTAAAAAAATCCAACCGACTCCGAGTTTCAGGGGGCACCTTTGCTACGGTCCTTGACACCAAGTT
Organism: Ligustrum vulgare; assembly: GCA_963555705.1. Taxonomy (NCBI): domain Eukaryota; kingdom Viridiplantae; phylum Streptophyta; class Magnoliopsida; order Lamiales; family Oleaceae; genus Ligustrum; species Ligustrum vulgare. The sequence goes on along the minus strand of OY743168.1, from coordinate 56,634,167 downwards.
ATGAAGGTTTCCACCACATGCGGGCATCTTTCTATAGAGGGAGATTTAAAGCACGCCAAGATTTAAACATTTCGATTATCATCTTCATCTGCTTTTATTATTACTTTTCTCACACACTAAAGCGATCAAACAAAATAAGAAATTAACAAAATATGCAAATGGAAAATAGGGAAAGTATTGAATTAAATACCTACATGAAGAGATTTCCTAAGAATATATCGGCGTCCTTATGCATGAAGTGAAAATAATGGAATGAGAATATGAATAGTTTAAAATGTGATAAGTTATTTATTTTGGTAAACTAATTGATTAAAATTTGATAAATAAAATTTTAAAGAAAATGGATATTGATGAACATTAAGGATGAATAAGGAATTTAAGAGATTTGTAGGGTTAATATTGTCCAAAAAAGTTTTCCCCTTTAAGGGTCTTTTAGAAGTAGTATAGATAAAGTGTCTACTGGAGATGCTTTTAAAAGGTAAAACTTCTTTTCTTTTTCATTAATTATTTGATTTTATTTCTTTTTAACAAAAATATGTAAGTTGAGGCCCAAATGAACTGACTGATTTAAAAGTGAAAGGTCGAGCTATTGATTTTAGTACCAATATTTAAAAATGCTAGTAGTTAAGGACTTTGTTGACACATAAAAATATCGGGATAAATATACAAATCATGTGGTTACAATACCACATTTCAAAGGTAAGAAAATAAGTTTAAAATAACAAAAATCAAGTTGCAAATAAATAAATTAATATATTATATAAATCACCCACCCCACCCGCGCCACACCCAATTCTAATCTGCAAACGGTCTGCACCTCCACCACCTCCACGTCCATCACCACCACCACCAACCACCACCTCCACGTCCACCACCACCAACCACCATTGTCACCACCACCACCACCAACCACTGCCATCACCATCACCACCAACCACCATGTCATCACTGTCACCACCTCCAGCGTGACCTTTGACTCATCGCCACTGTCGCCGCCACCACCACCACCATCTCCGACCTAATGCATCCAGAAGAAGACAGGAACATTTTTTAACATGTGACTTAATGCGTCATAGGTGACCCGTGACCTAAGGCATCATATGTGACCTATGACCTAAGGCGTCATATGTGACCTATGACCTAACGCATCAAATCTAACTTGAACATGTGTAGTGTGACTTGTGACACAATGCATCAACTGTTATATGTGACCTGAACATTTAAAGTGTGACCCGTGCCTAATGCATCAAATTTTGACATGTGACCTAATTCATCAAATGCATCAATTATAAGTGAGCTAATGCATCAAATGTGACTCAACATGTATAGTGTGACATGTGACTTAGAGCATCAAATGTGACTTGTGACTTGAACATTTTGAAGTGTGACTGTGACCTTATGAAATGTGACCTAATTCAGATCTAACCTCATCACTATTGCACAACCACCAACTCACCACCGCCCCCACCGTCACCATCAAAACAAACCATCATCGCCAACCCCACACCACGACGCCGCCAAATACCACAATTTCAGACACTCAACCAAGCTAATCGAGCTCCCCAGATCCATTCTTCAAACGTCACAAATAGACAGATTAAATTGAAGAGGATTTCATAGAGTATCTACTCAGTCTGGGCGGAGACTTGGTTCAGGTTACGGAGCTGCTGGCTTGATTTACAGACACCATGATTTCAATAGGTGGCAGAGGTTTTAGGTGCGGCGATGGTCAAGATGATGATTCAAGAGGAGTAAGGTGGTGACATCGGCTCAGTGCTCAAATCTTAGATAGAATCTTTCTAGAGTGATTCACAGCGACGGGTGTTGGGCGACGCTCTCTCCATCATCATTTCTGGCGAGAGTGCCGCCACTTGGTAGCCGGAGAGGGTAGTCGCTTGTAGCCGGAGATGGTTGAGCATGACAGCAAAAATGCGTGAAATGATTTTGGTTTAGATTACTGATGATTTTCGTTTATTTACTAATATTTTAAATAAATTAAATAAAACTTGATTGCTGAAATTAATACTTTAATTCTTGAATTGTGAATTAGGGGAAACATAAATCTGTTGACATGTAATTTCCACTAAAAATACCCAATTCAAAGGACCAAGGAACAAAGCTCAGTTGAAGAGTTTAAGAAATAACTCCAAATAAACCCACGTACAAGCCCAAAAGAAGAGCGATGGAGCGAGGAGACCAACATCGCCCAAGCCTAGAAAATGACCAAGGTCTGGACAAACGTGGTGATTCATTATTATAAGATGGAAGTGAAGTTGATGGACAATCTTATCACATCCCCATGATCCGAAAAAAGTCAGTTAAGTATTGAGAGTAGTGGCAGCAATTATACACGGCAATTTTTTGATAAGTCATCCATTATCGAGAAAGTGAGCAGTTACAGAGCGATAGAGTAGTTCACAAGGAGTTTTGGAAGAGGAAAAAATTGTCCAAGGAGTATAAAAGAGAAAAGATAACATGGAAGAAAGGACCGATCAATTAACTCTCAAAAGAGAACTACGTAATTTACTTTCATTTACATTTCCTTGTGATTTTCGTGTACTTTATGTGCTTGCACCCCTTGGAGGCGTTTGCTTTCTTGCAAGTTGTAATCTTCATAAATAAAGCACTCCTCTTTAGGATTTTGTCTCGAGAGGTTGTTATTCCTTACACATCGCCTGGGTCTCATTTTAATTGTTAGCGGCAAACCCTTTTGAGCGAAACAAATTTGGCACGCCTGGTGGGACAACTTTGGTGTGTTTTGAAGATACAAGAGCGAAGCATCATGCCTCATAAGAACTCCGATAAGGAGCCAAGAATCCATAACTCCAGTCTGTGATCGAACGATATGAGGAGGAACAAAGTACTCCAGAAACAGAGGACAAATTCAGAGCCGTTACGAACCAATGACGATTGAGTCAAACTATGCGTCCATTACTTGGTGAATCTACTCAAGATGTGGTTGAACAGGTAAATATGCAATACATTCATAACATGGAAAAACTTATTCAAAATGAAAGATTACACTATGACAATATGGCCAAACAACTAAAGACTTTACATGACACCATGAATAAGTTAATAGGCTAGGTTTTTCGATCAACTTTTCCACATATAGGGCACCACTTTCAAGCAAGAATGATTGTGGGACATAATCCCACGATTGTAAGTCCAAATCAAGGAATAGAGCCACTTAATGGACAATCCTCTTCAAATCAAGGGGTGCTGGAATGACAGGTTTAGATAGTGGAAATAGAACGCCAAACTTGGGGGGGGGGGTAACCTAAACGCAAAAGATAATGTCCAAAATAACGGATAAAATACCCCGCATGTTAATGATGGGGGAATAGTTAGGCTAATGTTAACAATGGTTTAAATAATGGCGTTTTCGCTGTTACGAATCAAGTACCAAATATTAGGCCTTAAGTAATATCACCGGGAAACCAATCCATTGGTGTCCCTTATGATCTCAATGTCTTGTTAAGGTCAAATTGTCGAGATAGTACGAGATCAAATGGCTTTTGGAATGCATCCTAGTATTAGGCCGACTTACACAAATTCATACCTTGATTGGGTAAATAAGTATATCCATGGCCTAGGGGGTACAAAGTACCAGATTTTTGTTGTTCACGGGCCTGGGAGAAGTTTCTACTCTAGAACATATAGGGCGATTTAAATTACAGTGCGGAGAAGTAACTGATTATCTTAAGATGAAACTATTCCCTAGTTCAATGACAAGAATAGCCTTCTCATTGTTCATTAACTTGCCAGCAAAGTCTATTCAAACATGACGGTAATTAGAACAATTTTTCCATGCTCAATTTTATAAATCAAAATCCGAAGTTACTTTGGTTGATTTAACGAATTTACCCCAAATGCCAAATGAATGGGCGGAAGGTTTCCTTCAGAGGTTCAAAATGGCCCAAAGCAAATGTTTTGTTCCTTTGCCTAAAAAGGAATTTGTCAAAATCGCTCAAAGTTGTTTGGGTTTTGACTTGAAAAAGAGTTACATGATAGGGAATTTCCTGACTTGTTCTAGTTGAGCTCTAATGTGGTTAGATATGAACATCTAATAAGAGAAGAAGAACAAATGAAAAATTCTAACAAAGGGACTTATTATAGAGACTCGAATTTTGACGTTCACATGGTTGATGATGAAAATAATGACCAGACCGAAGTATGTTTGGCCAAACTGATTAAAGGAGATGCATATGCTTGCCCTTTAGCAGTTGAATCAAATGTAATGGTAAAAAACGAGCCTATAGGAGATAAAAACAAAAAGGCTAGAATGTTTTCATTTGATGTGACAAAATCCGACCTTATATTTGACAAATTATATACGGATAAGCAAATAAAATTGAGCGATAAGCATAAATTTCCAAACCCTGAACAAATTAAGGGTAAAAAATATTGTAAATGGCACAATGCTTGGCCTCATATGACTAACAATTGCTTGGTTTTTCGTCATGTGTTGCAGGATGCTATCGAATCTGGGTGAATCACTTTTGGAGCCAAAAAGAAGATGACAGTGGATGAAAATCCTTTCCCACAGCCACTTGGGGTGAACATGATGGAATCTAGCTTCGAAAATAAGTTACCAAAATTTAAGTTGGTCATAGATGATGGAAAGGAAGATCCTGAATGACACACTAGTGTTTTTGAATGACTCCAAGGAAAGGAACCTAAAAAAAGTGGAGGCACCTTGTGTGCTAGATGCAAGGGGAAGTGAGTGGGCCCATGGGAAAAATAGGGACGTGGGGACATTACAATTATCCTAAGGTTGTTCCCAATTTCCAGCCCGACAGGGGACGAGGTATGCCAATTTATAGAAAATCTCCTTTTGAAAGGCAGTACAGGTTGATGAACAGTGAGAGGACGTTCAGACCACAACCTTGTCAGCCAAATGTGCGGCATTCATTCTAGTATAACACAGGAAGGGTTGTACCTTTTAATGAGATGACCAGGACACAATAGAGAAGAGAAATTATGGGAGGATGATGAGGCAACAACAAGAGTCATCACATCTTAAGGCACCTAAATTACTCAAGATGGCTAACAAGAATGTCCTCTATGATAGTAAGGAAACCAGTACAGGGGAATCAATGGAGAAAGTACTCAAAAGTTCTTCTGGAAAGTAAAATTTCGAACGCAACAATAAAACGAGGATGAGGAGGATCCGAGTCAACCCTTGCCATTCAATTTGGTACTCTACCTCCAATTATGGCTGATAACTGCTTGTTGGTCAATGAATTTAAAAGTAAGGAGAACGATGAGGAAGAGAGAGAAGATGGAGGAAGAAGCAAGCGTGCGTGCTAGTATGTGAAGAAGGCCAAACATCCCAAGATGTATGTTACGAAGAAGAGGATAATGACATGACAGACATTGAAGAGGAAATCGATTTAGAAGAATAAGGGAGAAAGAGGGGGAGTATATCGCAATAAACTACTAAAGCAACTATATCAAGAAGGTGTCCATGAAGTAGATTTATTGGGCTAACCGTCTGGAAGCTCTTTTTGCTTTTACGTGTTATAGGGAAGCCCAAAAGGAGAGTGAGAGTACCACGATCTAAAAAGTATAGATCACCTTCTAGGATACTACCTCCTCCTATAGGTTGGTTCACGGATGAAGAACTGCGAGAGGAAAGTGAAAACAAAGTCATTTATAAAGAGAGGTCGATTCAGTGAATGACAAGCAAGAAGTAGAGATAGATGCAGCAGAGAAGGTTATTTTCAGGAAGCCATCTATAAAGCTAACTAAACATTTAAGACCGTTGTATGTGAAGGCCTTAGTCAATGGTATACCTATGTCAAAAGTATTCATTGACAATGGGGCAGCCATAAATACTATCCCATCCAGAATGACAAGAAAGTTCACTAAGACGAAGTGATATGATCCCAACTGAGGTTATCCTCACAAGTTTCAATGGATGAGCAACTTCAGTAAAATGAGTGATACCGTTGAAAATAATCGTGGGAACAACTACTAGGACCACAGTTTTCTTTGTGATAGATGGTCCTACCAGTTACAACATATTGTTAGGGAGAGACTGAATTCATGGAAGCCGGTGCATACCTTCATCGTTCCACGAGTGCTTGGTTTTTTTAGAATGGTAAAGGAGAAACAGATGTCGTGCAAGTAGATCACAGGCCTTTCGTCACAAAAGCAAATTCCGTGGAGAATTTTATGTACGAAGGGAATTATGGACCTGTCAAAAATGGAGAAGAAAATCAGATTATCGCATAGAGCGAAGAACCATTTTCGGTAGATGCGCATATCGAAATGTTTAATTAAATGAGGTCAAACATAGTGGCCCTCCAAGAGCTAGTGATTGGCAAGAGGTCGATTAGAGAATTCTAATAAACAATCGGAAACAAAGGAATTTGGCCGATATTCAGGCCTTTAAAGCCAAACTAATGGCTTTCGATAAAGAATGTAAGGCAAAGACAAAATAAGAAGAAGCACTGAAGATGTTGAAGAACCAGTTAGCAGTATTCGAGTTAGAACAGAATATTGACCAGGAAATCAACAAGGTAGATTGCCTTTAGGAGGAAATGGTTACGAGAAACCTAGACGATGAATTAATTGGGATTGTGAAACCCGGATATGCTCAAGCACAAGATCCTTTGGTAAAGGTAAACATTGGTGACGAAGGGGAAGATCGCCCAACATTTGTCAACCAAACGCTTAGCCAAGAGGTAAGTAGCAAATTAATTGCTTCATTAAAAGAATACAAGAATTTTTTTGCTTGGGAATATGAACATATGCCTGGTTTAGGTAAAAGCTTCGTGGAACATAGATTACCAACCAAACAAAATTTTAAACCTCATAAAGAACCTCCTAGGCGTTTTGCTCCAATGTATTGCCTAAAGTAAAGAAAGAAATAAAGCGATTATTAAAGGAAAAATTTATTAAAACGGCTTGTGTTGAAAAAGAACGGTAATATCAGAGTATGCATAGACTTTAGGAATTTAAAGTTGGAAATACCAAAGATGAGTATCCAATGCCTACAGTAGATTCTTTAGTAGATTTAGCTGCCGGGCATGTAATGTATTTATTTATAGATAGATATTCGAAGTGTAACCAAATTTACATAGTTGAAGAAGATGTACATAAACTGCCTTTAGGTGTCCTGGGGCTTTGGGATGCTTTGAATAGGTAGTTATGCCTTTCGGCTTGAAAAATGCAGGGGCCACCTATCAAAGAGCAATGGATCTATTTTTTATTGACATGATGAGAGAGTTTGTTGAAATCTGTGTAGAAGATATAATGGAAAAATTACTTAAAGAAGAAGACCATTTTCAACAATTAAAACATTCATTTGAACGAATGAGGCAATAAAAACTAAAATTGAATCCTTTGAAGTGTGCATTCGACGTTAATGTATGGAATTTCCTTGGTTTTCTAGTGCACAAGGGGAATTGAGCTTGATAAAATAAAGTGAATGCCATTTTAGAGGCCAAGCCACCTAGTAACAAAAAAGAGTTGCAAAGATTTCTTGGTCAAGTAAACTTTTTGAGACGTTTTATCTCCAATTGTGCAGGGCAAACGAAAGTTTTTTTTACCTCTATTAAAGCTGAAAAATCAGGACGAATTCGCTTGGAAGGAAGAACATCAAAAGGATCTTGATAGCCTGAAGGCATATTTATCAAGTCCACCTGTGCTAATCTCGCCTATCCAATGACGGCCAATGAAAGTGTACATATCGACTGAAGAAGAATCCATAGCCAGAATGGTCGCATAAGAAGACCAATTTGGTGAAGAGCGGGTAATTTATTATTTGAGTAGACTAATAACGAAATGTGAATTTAATTACTCTGATGTTGAAAAGCTTTGTCTTGCTTTATATTTCACATGTACAAAACTAAGGGCCTATTTACGACATGTGACTGTTTACCTAGTTTCTAAAATAAATTTAGTTAAATACATGTTTTCTGCCAAACTAAGGGCCTATTTACGGCTTGTGATTATTTACTTAGTTTCTAAAATAAATTTAGTTAAATACATGTTTTCTCACCCTGTCTTACACCAAACGATAGGCCTATGGACTTTAGCACTGTCAGAATTTGAAATACAATACATTCCCCAAAAGGCAATTAAAAATCAAGCATTGGCTAACTTTTTGGCCGATCACTCATGCCTTGATGTGCCCAAAGAAATTGAACTAGAAGTTGATTCATTCGAATTAAAAACCTAGGTTTTATGCTTTGATGGATCAAAGACTTCTGGGGGTGCAGGGGTAGGAGTAGTTTTAATAAATCCTTTAGGGGTTTATTATAAATTCGTTTTTACTCTAGATAAAAATATGTACTAACAATCAAGCTGAATACGAAGCATTGATCATATGTTTGGAACTATTAGTAGAGCTAGGAGTAAAACATGTGATAGTTAGGGGCAACTCCCAATTAGTAATTTATCAATTGATTGGCGACTTTAAATGCCAAAGTGATTTTGTTATATGCCAATATGAAATCACCCAGGAGTTGTTAGAAGAATTTGAACAAGTAGAACTTCAATAAGTTAACAGGTTGTATAAAGACTTGGCGACTTGGCAAAGGAACTAGCCCAAATGGCTTCAGGCTATTCAAAGATGCTAAATTGGAATTCAAGTTGTCAATATGGGATAATATTGCCTGTGGTCCAACGTAGGGCAAGAAAGATGGATGTTCATTGCATACAAAATGGAGACGTGATGGATTGGAAAGAAGAAATAAAAAGGTTCTTGAAAGAGCCTAATAAGGAAAAAGATAGAAAAATAAAGTTATGTGCACTAAATTATATGTTAATAGAGAAGGGTTATATAAGAAGCGTTCAGATGGTGTACTATTGCAGTGTGTAAGTTTGAGTGAAGCCAAGACAATCATGGTCGAAGTTCATGAAGGAATATGTGGAGCCCATCAGGAAGGTCAAAGAATGAGGTAGATAATCATTAGAAGTGGATACTTTTGACCCAAAATGGGAGAATTATTGATGAGAATCATAGGGGGCTCGCCAAAGAAAATTTCATTGTTCGAGCCAAAACAATTTTGAAGTACATTTTGTGGAGCACCGAGGCAATTAAGGGCTATTTTGGGAGAAGATTCAAGGCTCAAACAAGTAATTAAAGTCAAGAAAGCAAGCCCAAAATCAAGTTGGAGCAAAAAATAAGAAGAAATTGGACCGATCGACCGAAAAGTCATTCCGGTCGATCGAAACTCTGTAGAGATTTTTGGGTGCAGCCTTAGTCGCGTTCAGGTGAGGATTGGCCGACCGAAAGGGAAATTTCGGTTGATCGAAACGCCCTGTTTCAGAAAAACGGAATTTTTCTTGCAATTTTCGAATTTATTCATTTTACCCATATTTTGTACAATAAATACTATTTTCATTTGAAACCCTAGATGGAACTTGAATGTTCATTTGTGCTTGGTCTTAGATAGACTCCTTTGAGGTAAGGTTAACCTCCTTTGCTCTTTGTAATTCTTGGAAGTTCTTCAACTATATCTTGAGCATTATTATTCTTGTGTTGTTGTTGATTTTCGCCACCTTGGAATTTATTTAATATTTATCCACTGAGTTTGATTCTTTAATCAATGAATTTTGGGTTAGATTTAAACTTGTGTTAAGGTGTTTTATCGCTTTATTTACCATTTTAGCTTTCTTGAAAATATTTCAAATTATTGTGGAAATTTTTGGTCAATACCAAGGGGGTCCTCATCAATTATGTGTTCAATATGCTATTGTCTAGCATGCAAAAAACGTGGCCCAATCCAAAGAGTGTTAGCAAGGGAAATGACTCACATTATCATGCCTTGGTCGTTTAAGGGTTTGGCGACTGATCTCATTGGGAAGATTTATCCCACATCGTCAAAACAACATACGTTCATAATAGTTACAACAGACTTCTTCACTAAATCGGTGGAAGCAATACTATTAAAAGAGATATCTCAGAAAAATATCATAGAGTTCATTTGTGATCATATCATTTATCGATTTGGGATACCTCAAACTTTAATGATGAATCACAGAACTTCTTTAAATGGAGATCAAGTGAAGGAATTTTTGAGATAATTCGGAGTTAAACTAGTAAATTCCACACCTTATTACGCTCAATCTAACGGGAAAGCAGAATTTTCTAATAAGATTCTAAAAAATATCATAAGGAAAATAATTTGAGCGATGAAGAACATACAGAGTCATTGGTACAAAATCTATTAGAATTGGACGAGTTAAAGTTAGACGTCCTAGATAGACTGCAAGTCCAAAAGCGAAAAATGGCTAAGTACTATAATAAAAAATTTATAGCTCAGTTCTATAGCGTAGGAGATTTAGTTTGGAAGATAGTACTCCCATTGGACACTAAAGACCCAAAGTATGGGAAGTAGTCGCCCAATTGGGAAGGACCATATAAAGTAAGAAGTGTGTTGCCTAATGGAGCTTATCATTTAGAAGATTTAGATAGCACAAGTCACGTAAGGTCTATCAACGGTAAATACTTAAATAAATATATTCCTTTTGTATGGGACAGTGAACAACAATAAGAAAGTACCATGTCTAAATAAAGTTAGGGTACTGGATGCATATTATATAAAATATCATTGAAGCAAATAAAGGGAGTTGGGCGATTCTGTTCACACAAAAGGACGAAAATACTTTCTAATAAGATCTTTCATTGTCATAATTTTTACAAATCAAGAAATACAAATACAAAAGCCCTACACGCCGAAATTTAGAGGCAGGCTGTTATTCCCCTAACAACTATTACAAAGGGCAAATAAATTGGTCTTCACCACTTATGTGAAGACCTCGCTGCAAGGATGAGTGAACAACCAAAGAAGTGCCACCAGCAAGTTGTCTGCATCGCCTTCCTAAATTCATCGCTGCAAAGGCAAGCCTTGGGAGCACTTCCAGTAGGTAAATGGCCAACGAAGCACTCACAACTAGCTATTCAATCGCATTAAGAACTCCTACTATAGATCATGAATGGAAAGGGCACTAAGAAGACATTTATTGGCCAACTGAATGGCCAAAGAAGCACTCTCAGGAAGCTGGGAGCCGAGAAGACTTTCATTGGCCAAAAACATTTCCTATCTCCCATACCAAAGAAAACATCAATGCAAAAGGTGCGGTTGGGAAAAGATTGGGAGATTCATTTCTATTAAGAAAAGGAAAAGTTGATCTTGGGGATATAGAGAATCGATCATTTGAATATCAGATGACAATACCATGCTGGTAATGAAGGTAAAAACAATGATGGTATAACGATAATGCAGTTTTATAGAAGGAGAGAAGGCAAAGAGGTGGAATGTGAAGGGTCATTTGTATGCGCAATAACTGAAATTGAAGATCCAAATCTTTGGAAAGAAAAATTCATCCGAATATCAAGAGTTTTTCTACGTAATAATTTGTGCGTGAATATAGCGAAAAGATTAATAATTGATATTAATTTTTGCCATATTGTGGGGTAATTGTTGACACAATAAAATACTCAATTCAAAGGCCCAGCGAAATGGCCCAAAGAACGAAGCCCAGTTGAAGAGTTTAGGGAATAGGTCCAAATAAATCCACGTGCAGGCCCAAAAGCAGATAGATGGAGCGATGAGACCAGCATCGCCCAAGCTTAGAAAATGCACAAGGTCTGGACGAATGCAACGATTCATTATTATAAGATGACAGTTATTAAGCAGTTGATGAGTATCTTATCATATCCCTGCGATTCGAAAAAGTCGGTTGAGTATTGGGAGTAGTGGCAGCAGTTATATACGACTATTTTTTGACAAGTCATCCATTATCGAGAAAGTGGGTGGTTACAGAGCGATAGAGTAGTTCACAAACAGTTTCGGAAGAGGAAAAAAATGTCCAAGGAGTATAAAAGAGAAAAGATAACATGGAATAAATGACCGATCAATCAACTCTCAAAAGAGAACTATGTAATTTACTTTATTTACATTTCCTTTTAATTTTCGTGTACTTTGTTTACTTGCGCCCCTTAAAGGTGTCTTATTTCTTGCGAGTTGTAATATTCATAATTAAAGTATCCCTCTTTGAAACTTTGTCTCGAGAGATTGTTCGTTACACATCGTCTAAGTCTCATTTTAATTGTTAGCAGCAAACCCCTTTGCACGAAACTGACTTCCATCGCAATTTCTCTCTTTTAATCATTTTCTATCATCATAAACTCATATTTGATCATTTTTATTTGCTTTATTTATTGCATTACCCGTGTATCTCTTAAATCCCGAATAGCTACTATTTGTAACCTCCTCAGAGCTCCCAGGCTCTGGAGAACAAGGGAAAGGCCATTTTTTGGTAAGGATACAATGACCTTTCCGTTTAAGAAAGAGAAAAAAAGAGAGGCAAAACATGAATTAGGGTAAATAAATAGATATTTCTTCATAAGATTGAAATGCTGTAAATGAAATATTATCATCACAATAAAAGATGGTCACCCCAGAATAATTCCATTCAGAAGAATATATTTAGATGGAGACATTATATTTTGACATAATACATCATCAGTAGAATCTTCGCCTATTTTATTTTCTCACGAATCGGCTCTTGGAAGAGTAGAACGTCGAAATTCAAACTCAACTTCACTTCAAGCCAGGCTTAACACTTGTGTAGCAGTCCAAGATTGATTAGGTTCAAGCTGAACTTGTCCGATCTGAAGCGTTTGTGGAAAAATAAAAAATAATATATATATATATATATATATATATATATATATATATATATATATATATATATATATATATTTTACACTCGTAAGAAGATAGCACAAGTATGACTCATTTGGTAACTTGGACTTTATAATCCTAGACTAAACATGTACTCTTAAAGTACAAGATCAAATTAACATAGCATTTGAATTGCCGGCATAAAGAAACTAGCATGCAAAAAAAAAAAAAAAAATTATGATTCTAAGATAGTGAGATTGTCTAAATGAATTTTCAATGTCTTAGCTTGAAAAGGAACACGAAGCATCTAGAGAGGTTTATGTATGCATTATAAAATATGATACTCCCTCCGTCCCAAAAAAGATAGTCCCCTACCCATTTTCAGACAAATTAAGAAATGTCAATTAATGTCTTTGAAAAAATAAATTTTACAATCACTTTTCCTAATATACATCTAATAAATTTATGTAGTTTCTCACAAAATTGAAAGGGTATAAATTTATTTAGACTAATATAAAACACACTGAGTAAGGGTAAAATGAGATAAAATATTAACTTCACTATAAAAAAAAAAAAAAAAAGTGGACTATTTTTGCGGGACGGAGGGAGTAGATTATTAGGTGAGCAATAGAGAAATCAGTGATTATGAAAATAAGAGTGCTCATACCTTGGCATTTTCAACGCATACAAAATCTCTGTAGCAAGCTTCCATACTTAGATGCGGATTCCACAGAACAGCATCGGACCAACTGCATTAGAAGGATTAAAAAAACAAGCGAAAGAGATGAATAAATCTAGTCTAGGGAAAAGGAAATAAGCTTACAAAAACATATATGGTTTCAATTTACTTACTTTGTGTTCTTGATGGTAATTTTATCACCCAAACCATTATCGAGTTGTAATTCTTCAGGGGCATCAATGTAAACGCAATCTACAAATCCTGGAAACGTGACAACATCCCTGCCTCACGAAAATAAAGGTTAGAAGTAGAAATTAATGTAGACAATTAAATCTTGGAACAGTAAACATTGGGGCTGGTGTTGGGGTTCATATTCACTTACATGTTGATTAAGCCCCTATTTGAACCCCATTATTCCAAACTCATTTCCATCCACACATTATATTAATAAAATAACCTAAACACAAACCTAAAAAAAAAAATTCCTACTTTTTAACCACACATTTTTCAAAAAATCACTATTCTATAACTCATTTTTTGAGAAAAAAGGGGCTCATACGGCAAAGAAATTATATAATAAAAAAGAATAGTAGATAAGTTATTTAACTCAAACTTGGTAAATATCGAAGTCAGATAGTGTTCTAGTTTATGTCGCGTAGCATAATTTATCCACTAAATGCATGCGCAGTACTTGATATGATTTGATAATACTAAGTTTGGCTTTTTTCTGTGTGTCTGTGTGTGTGTTGAGTTCATACTGACCTTTCCTCCTTACCCTCCACTGGGTTCTTAGGATCTGGATCTTTGTTCAGTGTTTTACAACCTTTCAAGCCTGTAACAGATGCCCCTGTTACAGAAGCCTGCATGAGAGAAACTAAACAATGTGAATTTTCCTGATTTATTATGAGGATGTAGCTAATTAAAACATAGATTATACATATGACATGTTAGGTAAGGACAATTGCACAGCACTAAACAGCTTTAAGGAAGAAAAAGAAAAGTTAGTAATGTTCGTTATATTGTCCTACCCAGGCAGTATTCCATACCAAATATGCACATAGAATACTGTAGGTTCTAGAGTCTTATATAATAGTGTAACCTCACATACATCCTTATTTCACGTGGTAATAATCTGTAAATTGCTTCATCTAGGATTCTTGAACTTCAATTAAAAATAAAAAATAAAGATGTCTCCAAATATGTACAAAGCAATACTTACACGTAAGTATGTATGCAGAGCAGTGGTAAACGAAAATGGTTTCTCATCAGTATTAGTTATTCTCAATTCTGTTGAGAGAGCATTTCTTTCTAGAGTGACCTGCAATATAGTAGAAAAACACGAATTAATAGCTTATCAAGTGATTGTCAAAAATGGCAATATTTTAGGCATTGCCTGGAGACTTAGAAAATATATGAATAGATAAATTACTAACCTTGTATAGAGCTATAAAACTGTAATCCCACATGGAACGGCTGTAAGGACTATCTTTCAGCTCCAAAGTGACAACGGGATTTCCTTCTACGTTTTCAGAATTAACAAGGGACCAGTTCACATTCCTTGCAAATCCATGCTGTGAATCATGTTAATATTCTTAAGAAAGCGTTCGGCGTGAATGACTGAAGACACCTTAAATTGTTGATAAATTCTTGGTTGTGGGCAGCGATCAACTAAAACTTTTGCCTGTCAATATTTATTGGTTCATAGGAAAACCAGGTTTTTGACAGTACCTCTACATTTAACTCGAGTAAGGTTTTTCTATGGCAGCAGCATAGCCTTTTAGTTCATATAGCTTGTCTTCTTATGAAATGCAAAAAATAACTAATATTGAGGTGTCTTATATAAGTTAACTGAAAGTAAGAAGCCCATCAACCAAGAAAGTTTTTTTGAAAGGGTCCTTTGTCGAGTGAGTTGTTTTTATTTTTGGTTCACTAAAGAAACAGAAATGTTGGAGGAGTAATTAAAAGTAAAGTAAGTATAGTTACCTGCTGAATTGCGCCTGGTCCAAACTGGGGAAAACAATGAGGTACTCCTCCACTATAACAAGGAACACGGTTGGCAAAATGATTTTCTTAAATAGTGATACCATTTTCTCATATCTAAGCTAACGCATATCATGAGAACTAGTAAGTGGATGCTGAAATGACTTTTAAATTTAGAAATTGGTATAGAGCAATGTAGGGACCATGAATATCAATTTGCCCTATCACATGCTCAACCCTCAGGCTCAAGTGAGGTTCCAACCTAAAACCAATTGATAATGGGTGGAGTAGTTCACTTGAGTTATATGGTGGTTTATTTCTTTCTTCACAACCAATGCAAGGATTTTTTGTATACCCAACAATCTCTCCTTCAAACAAGGCCCACGAGGTACACCCAGCCCATCTGACCCTTAAGATAATTCCCGTCACATCTCCTTATGTCTAGGGAGATAACCATTCAATGAGATAATCCACCATAGTCGCAACATACTATGTTAGTATGGATCTACCATCTCGTGACAAACCACGAGAATTCTTCATCTTAAGGCTCATCATCCCGATTCATTTGTGGTTGTTCGGAGAGTCTCGTTCATCCACTCAATCCTGCATCCACCACACAATCTTTCCAGCTCTGAAAAAACTTGCACGGACCATGAATGTCAATTTGCTTAGTCTCAAGCAAAAACCCCAGGTTTTAACCCGAAACCAATTGGTAATAGGTGAAATAGCCCACTTGAGTTATATGGTGGTTTATTTCTTTCTTCACAACCGATGTGAGACTTTGTATACCTAACAAGCAAAATATTCTTAGCTGTGTGTATAAAATGGTAGGGTATACCTGATTGGCTTCTTTCCATCAAATACAGCATCTGGCCGGACAAAAAGAAGATCTTTGCTGGCCACTTTCCAGGATGTGAGGCAACCTCCAAATAAGTATATCTCTGCCTCGCTGCAAAAATAATATCAATCAAGTTTGATCACTTATTCAAAAGACAGTATGAAATGTATTTTACATGTTCTCACGAGTCATATTTACTGCTTTTCAATTGTCATGAAAATCGTACAGAAATCTGACTATTTTACCAATTACATAATGCATAATTTGGCATTTATGTTGTGTGGAACGAAGTTCTCTTGGTTACCTAATGGAAGAAGAAAACGTGCAAGCCGTTAAACAATCTTGCAGAGTTGAAGAGTGATTGATAAACCCGTAGTCATTGTGGAAACAGTTTACAAAAACTTTATGCAAAAGAGATAAGCTGTTTTTGGGTAACTTAGGCTATGGAGGAAAACATTATCTTACGGCTATAAGGAATCCTACTAGCACACGAGCTGGTATGCAACACTGAGAGCAGCTCAGATTGCAAGTTTGTTGCACATGAAATCACAACTCCCTAGTATCAATGCAAATTAAACTTTAAAAAAAACATCAAAAAAAAAAAATTGCCAAGTTGTTGCAAACTCATCTCAAATGCAGGTCACCAAACTTGAACTTTGCCTAGAAACAATAAACACTCACACACAATGTCGGGGTGGGGGGGGGGGTGGGCTAACAGAATCATTCCTCATTATTTTTACCGTTTACAACCTTAGGATGTCATGCATAATTTTCCACGAAGTAGAGCATAATTCATGGAAGAACAATTATGTACCTCTCCATTCTGGCACCTTTTGTAGATTAGAACTTTGAAATAGGTTCACTTCAAAAATATAGAGGCAGCAGGATATGATTGTCAAGTATTCAGTCAATAGTCATTACTTTTACAACATTTGAATCAGAATTTGGTTTTCAATTTGAACTAAAAATACACAAATCTGAAACAAAATTTACCTTCCATGAACAGAAGCCAAATCAATCTTTGGTAAATTACCCAAGCCTTGGGTAACTTTCACATTATCCACGTTTACGCTTGCAGACGCCATTGCCACACTTGAATATCTGTTTTAAAAAAAAAAAAAATCTGAAATTTGATGGTTTCCTTCCTTTTTTGGGGTAATTCAATTGGGGAATACCTGAATGATTGGATATGTATTTACCGTTTGACTCGGCGAGGTTTAGCTGAGGAAGTTATGGGCGAGAAAGACGATATCAGTGACGTTGCCATCATCTTGATGAGACTGTTTATTTATTTATTTTTTGATCAGAAGAGAGTGTTTATTTCTTTGGAAGTGAATCTATGATGTACAACTGTTGATGCTGTTATGCGTTGCAAGAAATTCGGATATGCTCTTATTATTGGTATTGGCGAATTTCTAGAGAACGACATGTTTTCTCAAGATTGAAATGAAAATACTGTTAATATTACCGATGGGGTCACTAAAGTTATTAACAATTTTTCAATTGATCATTCATCAAGTATAATATGACCTGACAATCAAGGTCAATTAATTAGTTAAACCTATAATAATTAAAGGGGAAATTGCACTGTATACAACTTTTACACCTTTCAATGAAATTTTACTTATATGAAAATTTTAATTGATTTCTATTTCATTTTTTTCTCTTTAAACATTACAAAATTCCCACAAATACCGCATCACCATTGTGTCACATCCCTTTTACTCCGGTGAGACTTTAACGATCTACTTAGGATGAATGTGTTGTTGAAAGACATCATCATTATGCTTTCATTAATTCTTTAATGTGCTTGATGAAATGGTTGACTGAATACGATGAAAAATATTATAAAAAGTTGAAAGTGTTAAAAGTGTAATACTAAAATTACTCTATAAGTATCATAAAATTTTGAAAAGTATCGAGTTATAATACCAAAAATTTGAAAAGAATCATAAGTATCATGTTTTGATACTTTAAAAATGTCATAAACATGCTATAATACTTATTTTGAAGAAAGTTTAAGTAATAAAAAAAATTTCAAATATCAATCAATGATACTTTTATAGGACGTAAGTTTTAATTATGATACAAAAAATTGGGTATTTAAACAAAAGCCACTTTAATTAAAATTATATAAATTTATATATCAGGAAGACTAGGGTGAACTAGGGCACCCATAATTTGTGCACACCTGTCAAGTGGCGGGTGGACACTAGCTGTAAGGTGGGTTTTGCTCTCCAATAAAGGGGACATATGCTCATTGTGCACTTTAAAATTTTCAATATGTATATATATATAAAGGTAATTTAGATAAATTTCCGACATTTTT
Organism: Ligustrum vulgare; assembly: GCA_963555705.1. NCBI lineage: Eukaryota > Viridiplantae > Streptophyta > Magnoliopsida > Lamiales > Oleaceae > Ligustrum > Ligustrum vulgare. The sequence goes on along the minus strand of OY743168.1, from coordinate 56,615,694 downwards.
AAAGGAAAATTGTACATATTTTATTCAAGAAATCCATTGATGATGAGCTGATCTGAAGGTCGGTATAGTCAAAATATTTAAAGTTCAACAATATAAGTGGACCCCAAGTCCTCAATGTTAAAGAGTAACATGTGGAGTTTAGTTCTTTAACTTCATCTTTTAATCGGCCTGGATGATGGCTACATGTAGAATTGAACATCAGCTCTACCAAGGTACTGTTTAATCGATCTAAAGAAATGATGCGAAATAGATTCAAAGTAAGAGCAGATGACATAGACAATAATTTGAGACATTGTAAAATCAATGATAGAATTATTCGCTATTATTTTATATCAATGGCAAGTATACATTAGATGGTGTCAGATGCCATTCAAACTTGTCAGGACGTTATTTCTAGAGGTGAACAAATAAACCGTCAACCGTAAAATCGAACAAAACCGCAATAAATGATTTTGTTTGATTTGGTTTCAAATGTAAAATGGTTTGGTTTGATTTGAAAATTTTCCAAACAGCCTTAAACGGTTTGGTTTAGGTTTAAATTTTCAAAACCACGGTTTCACACCGCCAACCAGCTAAAATTAAAAAAATTATAAAAATAAAAAATAAATGCCAAATTTCAATTTAAAAAAAAAAAAATGCAGCAGAAACTTATAATATTTCACCAATGCAAGTATGAATAATCATGTGTATAGAGGATAAAATAACATTTTTTATGTATTGATAAGCTGTCAAAGGATTTAGTTGCTAGTCTTCCCAATAATGAAATGACTCATCTGTATTTTTATAGGATTTAGCTTATTAAAATTGCAAATGAATTAACTACAATTACTTTCGGGATGCAAATTGTAGCAATACTCTATTGATTTCTCTAATAAAGGCCAACTTTCAATTTAAAAAAAAAATGGAGCAGAAACTTATATTTCACCAATGTAAATAAGTAAATATATGTATGGAGTAAAAAATAACATTTTTGATGTACTTATAAGCTGCAAAATGATTCAGACTTGCTTTCTTGGTGAGGAGTTGGATGCCGATACACGCTTCTGAAATATGTTTTCCAAACTTGTTTTCTTACTGATTGAATTTCGCTTCATTATGTAATTAAAAGTGAAAATTAATACTTCATCCTGTATTATTTTGTTCTCTATTAGTGATATAATATATTATTTTGACTTGTATCAACGCTTTAAGTTGAAATTCTAGTCAAATATATATATGCTTAAACTTATTTAGAACGTGTCAATTTATTTCGTTTGTAAACCGTGATTTGAAACCGCCCAAACCACAAAAAAAAAGTTTGGTTTGGTTTACAAAATGAAATGATTTGGTTTGGTTTGGAAAAATCACAACCTGCTATAAATGGTTTGGTTTGAAATTTTATCAAAAATCGCTCAAATCAAACTGTGTTCACCCCTAGTTATTTCTGTAAATTGTAATGATTATATCTTCACCCTAATTCTCTATAAGTAGTTGTTATAAATGAGCATTTATGATATATGAAAACTTGGCAATTAATGTTGTAAACAAAACTCTCTCATTTTAGTTACAACTTGATTTCAAGTTCATACAAGACCAAGCTTTCTATTCACACATGAGCTCAGTTCTAGTTCGTTCACAATCTAAGTCTTAGTTTTTACACCTGTTGACCACAAAATCTGGTAGGACATTGGATCAACACGTTTCTGTTTCTCCCTCTTGAACATGTGAACTTCCTACGCACTAGGACAAACAGTCAGTATGCAACAGGGGCCGAGGTGGCTTTCATTTGCATTTCGATACCTAAGTCAGTACTCATTTCAAGTAAGGTTGTGATTGATAGCAATTCTATTCCATGGAAAATAATTTCAAGGTTTTTCAATTTTCATGGAAAATAAAAACCACCAACCCACTAGATTCAATTCTTCATGGAAAATAGGATAAAACATGCTTTAAAGTATTGTACCATGATATTCAATTCTAGGAAAAATGTATTGTATCAAACAACTAGGGTGGAAAATGTTTTCTTGGATGTGACATTTTTCACGGAAAATGGTGTTATCAAACACAACCTTATAATTTCTGTGTGGGAAATATAAGTGTGTAAAAGAGAGAAAATTGAGTGAGATTTATATATCAAGTCTAAGTATTGAGTTTCTAACCTTTCGTTTGAGGACACAGGTGATCCATTTATAGTGGAAACAATCGTCCCAGATGGTGACACGTGTGGCACTTTACACGTGTCAAGCTCTTAATCGTTCATTAGGTTAACCAATTGTTTGGCCATAATCATCACTGCCTACTGTAGTGTTATGGCTGCCATCACTTCCCTAATATAAGGGTTGTCCCATCAAGCTGCAACTTGCAAGAATGTCACATCCCCTAACGCATTGACCGGTCATTCCATCAAATCGGGGTATCACTTCAGATAACATTAGTTTGCAAGAAGCAGCTAGGTATAAGGACTTCGAGCAATATTTCACCTCGGCAGTAAAGTAACTTGTGAGGTTCTGAGCATAGACGGAGCTAGAGGAAGGCGGAGGTGGCGACCGCCCCCCAACATTTTTCGTCGATCCATTACTCCTAGTCAATTTGTAGTGTATTTTTAGGTTTCTCCCCCAAAAAATTTTTAATTTCTTATTTTTATTTTTTCAATTAGCAAATATTGGCCTAATAACTTAAAGTCTAAAGTTTAATAATACAAAAGTCCTAGACATAACTAGAAACACTAGACGACCCATTATTCAAATATCAATTCATTCCAATGAATTCATTCAATGTAACTCTTAGTTTAGAAATTTGACCAACACTTCCCGATAGGCCTGGGTAAAAGAACCAGAACCAATGGTTCGGTTTGGTTATGATTCGGTTCTGTTCTTTCAAGATTTTAAATGGTCTAGGTTCTAAAAATCAAGAATTATTCGGTTCCGGATCTTGGTTTAGAACTAGAACTGGTAGAACAAAACACGATTTTCTATATATATTTTTAAAAAATATAAATTTTTGTTATATAGATAGGTAGTTTACTTTTTGTCTTTTTTATATCTATTTAATGTTCATGTTTATTTTCAATTTGTATAGCATTAGACACATAGATGGGCATATTATTTTTGTATCGAAAAACTAATTTTGTCTTTTTGATCAATCAATTTAACTTGCCTATTACAGTACTTCGTACTCAAAATCGTCGTTTTCAATTCTCTTGGATGTGACATTTTCCATGGAAAATGGTGTTATCAAACACAACCTTATAATTTCTGTGTGGGAAATATAAGTGTGTAAAAGAGAGAAAATTGAGTGAGATTTATATATCAAGTCTAAGTATTGAGTTTCTAACCTTTCGTTTGAGGACACAGGTGATCCATTTATAGTGGAAACAATCGTCCCAGATGGTGACACGTGTGGCACTTTACACGTGTCAAGCTCTTAATCGTTCATTAGGTTAACCAATTGTTTGGCCATAATCATCACTGCCTACTGTAGTGTTATGGCTGCCATCACTTCCCTAATATAGGGGTTGTCCCATCAAACTGCAACTTGCAAGAATGTCACATCCCCTAACGCATTGACCGGTCATTCCATCAAATCGGGGTATCACTTCAGATAACATTAGTTTGCAACAAGCAGCTCGGTATAAGGACTTCGAGCAATATTTCACCTCGGCAGTAAAATAACTTGTGAGGTTCCGAGCATAGACGGAGCTAGAGGAAGGCGGAGGTGGCGACCGCCCCCCCAACATTTTTCGTCGATCCAGTACTCCTAGTCAATTTGTAGTGTCTTTTTAGGTTTCTCCCCCAAAATTTTTTTAAATTTCTTATTTTTATTTTTTCAATTAGTAAATATTGGCCTAATAACTTAAAGTCTAAAGTTTAATAATACAAAAGTCCTAGATATAACTAGAAACACTAGACGACCTATTATTCAAATTTCAATTCATTACAATGAATTCATTCAATGTAACTCTTAGTTTAGAAATTTGACCAACACTTCCCGATAGGCCTGGGTAAAAGAACCAGAACCAATGGTTCGGTTTGGTTATGATTCGGTTCGGTTCTTTCAAGATTTTAAATGGTCTAGGTTCTAAAAATCAAGAATTATTCGGTTCCGGATCTTGGTTTAGAACTAGAACTGGTAGAACAAAACACGATTTTCTATATATATTTTTAAAAAATATAAATTTTTGTTATATAGATAGGTATTTTACTTTTTGTCTTTTTTATATCTATTTAATGTTCATGTTTATTTTCAATTTGTATAGCATTAGACACATAGATGGGCATATTATTTTTGTATCGAAAAACTAATTTTGTCTTTTTGATCAATCAATTTAACTTGCCTATTACAGTACTTCGTACTCAAAATCATCGTTTTCAATTCTCTTGGTTAAAAAATTTTTTGGGGGCGAACCCCGGATGGGGTGGCCTCCACCCTCGTATTTTCGCCCTCACAAGATTGAAATCCTGGCTACGTCCCTGGTTCCGAGCGTAGCTAACAACTAGTAGGTCTTATGTGGGCTCTCATAGGTGACGTATCAAGCTTATTTTAAGCATGGTTGTAACACTAGTACCTCAAGTTCGATCAGATCGAATTTGATGCAAACCAGCCAAAGTGACTTAGTTGGGAGGTCCGTATGGGCGAGGTAATGTCTATTCATGGAGCAGTGCAAGGTTAGACCTATCTCCATATGTGTTTCTTTGCAAATCCGAGGTGGATAGTACGTGGGTCATTTTTGTAATATTTCGAAGTTGGGGGGGGGGGGGGGCTCCAATGGTTGATTATGATGTATGTTCATAAAAGAGGCTTCTGGTCTTATTTTCTCTTTAATGCATTCGTTATAGACACCAACGTGTTTTCTCGGGGGCACATTTATAGCTAAGGAATGATTAGCTTCAGTTTTCAAGAAATGCTTCAAGGAGACGTGTTTTAACACACGTGAGACACACTTTAGTAATAGAATGGTTATTTTCTTTATGAATTTCAAACAGCTTGGGCTTCAACTTATTTTCAACTGAGACACGTGGACTGTCTGAATTAATTCTTCAAGTTAAGGATGAAGGACTTGGATTGGTAGGGCCTTTCTATAAAGCTCCCTTCATCCTATAATTCTTTCATGCGTCTTCGAAATCCTCTAAGAATTTTCTTGTGAGAATTTGTTTTCTAATTTCTTTTACGAAAGAATCTCATCATAGCTTTTGAAAGTCTCTAATCACCGAAACCCTTCAAATCAAAATTTTCATCCAGCGCACTGCTCTTTCGAATTCAAGGCCGTTGATTTTCACCATTTCTTGTTTGAGGTAATCATCATCTCCCTTGTGTGCTTGTTACTTTTAGATTTTAACTCTTGAGTGCTTATTTGAGATTTTCCCTTTCATTTTGTATTTCCCTTTAGGTAGGTTTGGGATTTGGGGAAAATGGAAAGAGTTAAGGGAACGGGTCCACATGAGTTAGTGGTAATGAAGATTCCTATAATAAATAATTCCTTACTTGCCAAATATTAATTAATAATGTAGTAGCGAGAGTAATGGTCGATCCCACGAGGAACGGAAACTAATTTTAGTTGTTCGATCAATTAGAATGGAATGGGGGGTTTGTTGTTTAAAATTGCTTGAATAAAAAATTATGCATAAAAATAAACAATTAAATATGATTAGAGAAATAATATAAGAAGAAATCTTGTTCTCGGGTTCGGTTGTTCCCTCAATTAATGTTATACTTTTCCTTGTAACGTGTTTATATCCCTTATTCAATTATCAATTATAAATAATCAACAAGCTCTGATTATCTAAATTCTTCCTTATGTATATTGATTCAAAGCAAGTTCTTCTAACCAATTCTAGCCACGGATAATCCTAAACAAGCTCTTAGGATTTAATACACGACTAGTATGAAAATCTAGAAGAATAGATTGAATTGGATCGTTAATTTCACAAGCTCGAATTAATCAATCCAAGTTGAATTATTACTGAACCTGCACGAGATTTATTTGCTACTAAAGTAAAGATTCAATGACAATTACGGATCAAGAATCTAAACATAGCATATTCATGAATTCAAAGATCAATAATCCAATTGGCCAAATTAAACTCTTAATCAAATAAACTCAATTGAAAATTCAAAACATAATAATTCAAAAATTGAAATAAAGGAATAAATTCACGCTACTAATTTGTAGGAAAAGAAAATAACATAATTAAATTGACACAACTTCCCCTTTGAACAAGATATGAAATTTAGCCTAGCATGGTTGTGGTAGATTCTTTAAATTGCTTCATGAATTTCATTGTTGTTGATATTCTTGCGCTTGAAAATCTCCCAAGAATGCTCTATATTTTGCTCTCAATTTTCCTCAATGTTCAACCTCCTTTTTGTGATGATTTTGCTCCTTTAATACTCTCAAAATCGTGCCCTTACTTTACCCTAAAGATATACCGAAGATAGACCTTGAATCAGATAAGGGAATTTCTTCTCGAGAAAGTTACGGCCGTAACTTTCCTTATTACGGCCGTAAGTAAGCTACTGAAAATTTTCGAAATTTGGAAGTTACGGCCGTAACTTTACCATTTACGGCCGTAAGTGCATTTCTGCCGAGAAGCGTCTGTGTTCGATGTTTTGGTGATAACTTTCTCTCCCGAAGTCGGATTGTGGTGATTCAAGTTGCGTTGGAAAGAAAACTCAAACATATACAATTATTTGTGAAATAGCTCTTCCAAAATTCGAAAGTCTTGTATGACAAGATTGAGCTTTAATCTATGACTAAAACTCATGATCATAATCCTTGCAGGTTTTTGATTTCTAACTTCACCCCAAACCTTCTTTTACCATAATTTTTGCATCTAATCTTCTTCTCACATGCCATTATTGATTTGGAGCTCTTTGATTATGTCCTTGAAGTTTACTTCTTGATTTTTGGTATTTCTTTGGTCCTGTTTCCTTCCTTTTTGTTCTTTGCGATCCTGTATAACACAATAAATGAAAATGCATTAAACGATACTTCAATAGGATCAAACTAATAATAAAATAAGATAATAAGTGAATTAAATATATACTAATAAAGAACTTATCAAATCCCTCCACACTTAAGCCATTGTTCGTCCTCGAATAATGATGTGAAAAGAAAGAAACATAACTCAAACAAAAAGATAGACTTACAATCGGAAAGCCAAGGTTACAGTCCACTTCTCTTTTAGCGTGAAAATTCAATTGCATAACCGGAGTGTGTTAGTGTGTGCAAGAGATGCATCATCCAATATCCTCTGAACAGAACTGAAAATCAATACCCCCGGCCCAATTCATTTCCCAATGTGGCTTGTATCCTCCCACCTCTCGTGAGTTCTCTCTTAACCTCTATCAATGATTTACTACATGGGTGTTAGTTTTTGGCCAACTTGAAAGCACAGAATATAGATCAAGCAATTCCAACCACTCATAAGCATATGTAATGGGAGTTAACACCCTCACTAGATATTTCTCTCTTCGCACAAAGTGTATAAGGGTGAGAATTTTCACTCAACTCACTGCATGGAGAATCTATTACCACAGACTGCTCAAATGTCATAATCGGAGCCAACAATAACACAAGTGCAAAGTAAAGGTCTTTATTTGGTTGTAGAGGGACTTCAGGCCAGGTAGGATAAAATGACTTATTTAGGCTGAGTCAAGAAGGAATTTCGCAAACCAAGTCAATTCACAATGACATTACTTCCTTCACTCCTTAATATGAACTTCATTGTTTCCCGCTACCCAACTTTGTTCACACTTGAATCTCTTCTTTTTTTTCACAAGTTGAGTGTTTGACATCCTCAACTACTAATTTTCATGACTAAACTTCCTTTTCATTGCTTTTTCTCTTTCAATTTTTTTTCTGAGTACAGACTGCAACTTTTTCTCTTTTGTTCAAATCATTACGCAGTCACCAATTGGCTTGAGATAGAATTACATTCTCCTGAATTCAGTCCATTACACAACCATCGTCAAACACAAGATAACCATTTCAACTTCTTAGACTTAAACTACAGCACGATCCTTAATCAACAAAAGCTTGCGAATCCCTTCTCTATGGGTTCAAAACAGAGACAATGCGAAAGAAAGGGTATTTCTTGGCTTGTAGCGTGGCATCAAAATTTCAAGGAAATGCTAAGGCTCAAAAGGGCTTCTATTGGTACATGTATCATGGTAGGCCCTTTTAGCAGGTCAAATTTGGTTTAACCTAATGCCTCTACTATATTTTGCACTTGAGTCAAGAAGCTACAACGGTATGCACAAGAAAGCACATCCAAGCACAAACCAACCATACAGGACACACATCAAAAAATAGAGCTTAATATAGAGAGTAAAAGTAGCTCATAGGCTCAAAAACTCACAAATTATGGTTTATATGTGCTTCTCCCATCCAATTATGAGTTATAGGTCATTGCTCAGTCTTCATTCCGAACTCAAAATCTAGGGGATAAGGATAGAATGAAGTTACTCGGGGCGGTATTTTATCATATCAATTTTGGTTTGACTCAATTAGGTTGCAGAAATTTTTCAATTTTTCCCCATTTTCAAACTAATTCAGAAATTATTGAAAAATTCATCTCTATGTGCTAATTTTTTATCCGATTATGCAATTTAGGAAGTTGGTGGTTCAAAAATAATCATAAGTGGGGTTGCTTCCTATTAAACCGAAATGTGGGTCTAAGAACAATTAAAGCTAACTAACCAAAAAAAAAATTGAATGAAGATGAATAAAATAGGGATAACAAAAGATAATAGATAATCATCCCCCCCATACTTGAATTTCACATTGTCCTCAATGTGGAGCGTGACAATACAAAACAAAGGAGGGGAATGTGAATGGAACCAAAGGAAGAGATGGAGTTTTTTTTTCGAATGAAATTAACTAATAAGAAAAATGACAAAAATGAAAATAAAAAAATAAGAATTTGAGGGAGTAAAGAAACTCCCCTCTCGGGTTGCCTCCCGAGTAGTGCCTTTGTTTACTGTCTTTGGCTAGACTTGTTGTTTCCTCCTTCAACCGGGGTTAGGTGGATTTCCAAATCTCAACTTCTTTTTCATATTTTTCATTACGGCCTGCAAGACAGGGGCAAAAGCATGTCATCAGAAGTTGGCAATGTAATACACGAGATTTTACCTGGCTTTTCACCATTTCCACCAAGTTTGAAAGTTTCATGTACTGAGAAATCAATAACATTAACAGAATGAACATGATTAACATCATCAAGGTAGCTCAGGGAATCATAAATATTAAACTGAATCATTTCACCATCAAATTCCATGGTGAGTGTGCCACTACTGACATCTATCTTGGTCTTAGATGTCTTTAGAAATGGTCTACCTAACAAAATAGGAGTGGAGTTGGGAGAGTGATCATTATTCATGTCTAACACATAAAAGTCAGCCAGGAACACTAACCCTCCTACTTGCACTAGCACATCCTCAACTACCATATCCGGATAGGCGTTAGAGCGGTCAGCTAATTGAATTATGACATCCGTTTCAGTTAAATTGAAAAGTTTTAAAGAGGCGTATGTGGACCTAGGCATTACGTTAATTGACGCTCTCAAATCTATCAAGGCCTTCTCAAATTTAGTTTCACCTATTTTACAAGGGATTGTAAACATACCAGGATCCTTGCATTTTGGAGGTAATTTCCTTTGAAATAATACAGAGACATTTTCTCCCATCATCACCTTCTCATTCCCCTTCAATTTTCGTTTGTTGGTGCATAGCTCCTTCAAGAACTTTGCGTATCGGGATACTTGCTTGATTGCATCAACCAGTGGAATGTTGACTTCCACTTTCCTAAACATCTCCAGGATTTCTTTCCCCTTGCTTTCCTTGTTTGCCTTTGCTAGCTTGCTAGGAAAAGGAGGTGGAGTCAATTTAACATTTAAAGTGGAATCTGTTTTTACCTGCGAGCTTTTTGAGGTGTTGTAGTTCTTCCAAACTTCTTCTTCTTCAACTTCCTCCTCTTCAGCTACAACAGGTTTCATTTGTGGCCCCTCAACCTCTTTTCCATTCTGGAGAGTGATGAAACTAACGTTTTTAGGATTGACCTCAGGCTGAGATGGTAGTTTACCTCCGGATTGTGCTTCCAACCTGTTGATGGCGGTGGCCATTTGGCTCATCTGGTTCTCCAAATTTTGAATGCTAGACTTTGCATCCTGTTGAAATTGTAATGTGTTAGTTGCTAGTGTTTTTACCATGTCTTCAAGAGACATACCTGAGCCTTGAGGTTTTTGCTGATACTGCCCCTGTTGTTGGAAGGTTCCTTGTTGTTGAAATTTCCCTTGAGGTTTGTTTGAAATGAAACCTGGGGGATTGTTAATTTCGTAGCTTAGGTTGTGGTGATCCCTCCATCCTGGATTGTAGGTATTAGAGTACGGATTGTACTGTTGTCTTTGGAACGGAAAACTCTCTGCAGTACTTACCTGTTCACCATTTCCCTCTTGCAACACCGGACAAGTATCTGTTGGATGTCCAAAGTTTGCACATATCCCACAAGCTTTGACCTGTTGTGCCTTCCCTATAGTAAGTTGTTTAACGAGATTTGTTAGTTCAAACAATTGACTTTCAATATTGGAACTACTAACCTCATTCACGCGCCGAACTTGCATATCCCTGTTGGAGTTGAACTGCTGAGTGTTCTCAGCCATATTGGAGATTAAAGCTCGTGCTTGTTCCAGTGTCTTGTCCATCAATGCACCTCCACTTGCGGCATCTATCATGCTTCTATCCATCGGTGCCAGACCTTCATAAAAATATTGCACCAAGAGTTGCTTACTGATTTGATGATGGGGGCAGCTCGAGATGAGCTTTTTGAAGCGCTCCCAATACTCGTACAATGTTTCGTTGTTGTTCTGGCGTACCCCACATATCTCCTTTCTGATTGTACCAGCTCTCGATGTAGGGAAATATTTTTCAAGAAAAGTCTTTTCATGTCGTTCCAAGTAGTAACTGTTCTCGATGGTAGACAATAAAGCCAGGTGGCGGCATCCTTTAATGAGAATGGAAAAGCTCTCATTTTTATTTGTTCCTCAGTAATACCCGTGGGTCTCATGCTATCACAAATGACATGGAACTCCTTCAGATGTCTGTATGGGTCCTCACCGGGATGTCCTTTGAAAGTTGGCAGAAGATGGATCAGTCTGAATTTTAGCTCAAAAGTTCTGCCTTCTTCCACTGCTGGAAAAGTGATGCATAGTGATTGTTGAGCAACATCCGGAGTAGCTAGTTGCTTGAGAGTCAGATTATTGTTATCTATTGCCATTGGTTGTGCTGCTCTTCTTTGCTGTCGAAAAGTTTTCTCGATTTTTGGGTCAAAATAAAAAAATTCAAAATTAGTTAACTGAGTTCTACGCATATAAGCAAACAAGTAGACAGGCAAGATTTTTATTTTTTTTTTGAAAAATTATAGAAATAAAGTGAAAATAAGATTAATAAAATAAACTGTAGAAAAAAATGAAATTCTAATTAACTAAACAACTAAATTGGTTGACTGTCCCCCGGCAACGGCTCCAAAAATTTGATGCGTGTGCAATGCACCAAAACAATAAATAATTCCTTGCTTGCCAAATATTAATTAATAATGTAGTAGCGAGAGTAAGGGTCGATCCCACGAGGAACGGAAACTAATTTTAGTTGTTCGATCAATTAGAATGAAATGAGGGTTTGTTGCTTAAAATTGCTTGAATAAAAAATTATGCATAAAAATAAACAATTAAATATGATTAGAGAAATAATATAAGAAGAAATCTTGTTCTCGGGTTCGGTTGTTCCCTCAATTAATGTTATACTTTTCCTTGTAACGTGTTTATATCCCTTATTCAATTATCAATTATAAATAATCAACAAGCTCTGATTATCTAAATTCTTCCTTATGTATATTGATTCAAAGCAAGTTCTTCTAACCAATTCTAGCCACGGATAATCCTAAACAAGCTCTTAGGATTTAATACACGACTAGTATGAAAATCTAGAAGAATAGATTGAATTGGATCGTTAATTTCACAAGCTCGAATTAATCAATCCAAGTTGAATTATTACTGAACCTGCACGAGATTTATTTGCTACTAAAGTAAAGATTCAATGACAATTACGGATCAAGAATCTAAACATAGCATATTCATGAATTCAAAGATCAATAATCCAATTGGCCAAATTAAACTCTTAATCAAATAAACTCAATTGAAAATTCAAAACATAATAATTCAAAAATTGAAATAAAGGAATAAATTCACGCTACTAATTTGTAGGAAAAAAAAATAACATAATTAAATTGACACAACTTCCCCTTTGAACAAGATATGAAATTTAGCCTAGCATGGTTGTGGTAGATTCTTTAAATTGCTTCATGAATTTCATTGTTGTTGATATTCTTGCGCTTGAAAATCTCCCAAGAATGCTCTATATTTTGCTCTCAATTTTCCTCAATGTTCAGCCTCCTTTTTGTGATGATTTTGCTCCTTTAATACTCTCAAAATCGTGCCCTTACTTTACCCCAAAGATATACCGAAGATAGACCTTGAATCAGATAAGGGAATTTCTTCGCGAGAAAGTTACGGCCGTAACTTTACCATTTACGGCCGTAAGTGCATTTCTGCCGAGAAGCGTCTGTGTTCGATGTTTTGGTGATAACTTTCTCTCCCGAAGTCGGATTGTGGTGATTCAAGTTGCGTTGGAAAGAAAACTCAAACATATACAATTATTTGTGAAATAGATCTTCCAAAATTTGAAAGTCTTGTATGACAAGATTGAGCTTCAATCTATGACTAAAATTCATGATCATAATCCTTGCAGGTTTTTGATTTCTAACTTCACCCCAAACCTTCTTTGACCATAATTTTTGCATATAATCTTCTTCCCACATGCCATTATTGATTTGGATCTCTTTGATTATGTCTTTGAAGTTTACTTCTTGATTCTTGGTATTTCTTTGGTCTTGTTTCCTTCCTTTTTGTTATTTGCGATCCTGTATAACACAATAAATGAAAATGCATTAAATGATACTTCAATAGGATCAAACTAATAACAAAATAAGATAATAAGTGAATTAAATATATTCTAATAAAGCCCTTATCAGTACCACATCGACCTTGAACCTAATCTAAAGTCGTGGGAAAGTACTGAGGTTGAATTCGAAATTAGGGGGATTGATTTGGTAGGCGCCCCCTCGAAATTCAGGCTACCAGAAGGGATTCGCTTGATACATCCCACCTCATCTTACTGACCCTACAGTCTACCCCCAAGTCAAGTTGCAGTATTTTATGATGCCTTGGTGTGTGAGATGAGACTTTCTTTCCATCATTTCTTTAGGGCACCACTCCAGAGCTATAATTTATGCCCCTATCTGCTGGCCCCTAACTTTTGGACCCAGGAAATGGGTACATGGCTGGTATGGCAAGAGGTTAGTCCAAATCTCCCCCTCTCTCCACGTCTTCTACACTCTCTACATTCTGAAGAAGTCGGTGAGGAGGGGAAAAGATGTGAGGTCTGATGTAAAAGACTAGTATTACTTGGCTCCCTGAGGTACTTTTTCCTCCTTCATCACTGGACATCCCACATCCATTAAGAACTGGAGGAGCCAATAGTGTTGGATTGCTGGAGAGTGGCAAAGTTTGCCTATTGACCCTGCTCCTGAAATCACAGTTCCCCGAACTTTTTCTATACCTCGTGAGTTCCTATTTTTGTTCTTTCAATCATGCGTGACTGTGTGGTTTCTAAGGTCCTTTCCTCCTTACGTGTTTAGTTATCTTGTTTCTTCCTTTTGCAGGGCAAATTCCGGCTTACTTACTCCAAAAGAGGATCTATCTGTGGTAAGGAAGCTTTTGCTTTTAAGGGCACCTTTCAAGGGGCGATTCAATCGAATGGGCTTTTTTTCAGACACGGGCTTGCTCAAGCTATGGGTAAGTTACCTTCCTGCCACGCCTTGCTTGTCTTTAGTTTGGGATTATTTTCCTAATGGTTATTTATTTGTGTGGAGATTAGGTTCAAAGGATTTTTCCAAGATCTCTTTGAAGGGCCTCATGACCATGAAGGTGCCCCAACCTCTTCGTCATGGCAGTGATGAAGAGAAAAATCAAAAGCTAGTCCTTGTAGGCCTTCAAGTGGATGTAGCTAAGAAGGTCTCTAAAGCTTCTGCTATCCAATTTGAGGGTTCCCTTCTGGCGCTGTTACCTCCTCCAACCTTATTGTCAACTAGCCCACAACAATTGGAGGTGAAAAAGGAGATTGGCTCCAAGTAAATTCAGGCCAAAGGGAAGGGGAAAAGGTCTGATAGAGGTGGCGAGAAAGGAGAAAAGGGGGTCAAGAGGGCTCTACCCTAAGATACCACCTCGGAGGATATCATTGAGGTGCACTCTAAAGATGAGCCTCCTCCTTTGAAGAGGTAATGATGGTTCCTCGATTCCTCTACCTCCACCATCCGAATTACCAGAAAAAGAAGATGAGCCCTCCATCTCTGTCCCCAGGATGGACTATGAAGTGACTCCGACCGTGGCTAATGAGCTAGGCTGAATTAAAACCAGCGTTGTGCCCAAGGATGTTGTCTTCGATCCCAGCTTGTTTGATTCAGCCGGCCAGATCTGCCTTAGTTGTGGAGCAATTCTGGACTGAAGGTTGGCATGCCTTTTCTTCAAGTGCTTCTACTGTCAAGAAGCTGGTTGCTGCTAAGGTCATGAGTGCTAGGGCCTTGACCCTTATGAACGAGATAGAATCCTCAGTCTGGGAGGTAGAACATGACCAAAGGGATGCTGAAGCAGCTCTTCTTGATTCTGAGAGGATACAAAGGGAGATTAATGATATCAAGGGTCATTTGGCTATACCTCACAAATCCTCGTCTGAAGATAGAGCCATTGCCAAGTGCCTCAAGGAGGATAATGTGAAGTTGAAGCATAATCTACATTCTTCCGAGGCTGATGTGGCAATTTTGACCAAAAAACTTGATGATGCCAATCGTTCCCAAACTATCACTGCTGAGGCCCTCTAAGAGGCAAATGCCATGAAGTGTAAGTTGGTGGACGAGGTGACGGAGGCCACCAATAGGTTGGAGAGAGAGGTGGAGGTCCGGAAAAAGGTTGAAGAGGATTATACTTCTCTAGAGTTACACTTGGAAACCAGGGTTCAGGAGGTCTTGGCGCAAATTGTTGAGGCTAAGGTGAAAGATACTATTGATGCTAAAGTAGCTGAGGGGGTTCAGAACTTTAAGGATACCTTTAAGGATACCCCAGAATATGAGGCGATGCAAAAGGTGATTGGCAACATAGGGGCCCGGATGGTGTTGAGGGATGTAAAGGAGAGCTTCCCAGATTTGGATCTTTCCAGAAAGAGGCCTTCTATCCTGAGTGTCAAGAAGCTATTGAGGGAACTCCTTCTAACTCTACTGAAGGTACCCTAGTCCGAGTTGCTTCTGCCTCCACTGAGGGTACTTCGGTTGAAGAGACTCCTACTCCTGCAGTTTAGTTACCTGTGATATTTCTATTTTAACAACTCGTCACCAAACCTAAGCGGGGATATTTATGTCTTCTAATTAGGTTTGAATGATAGGTTGCACATTTTCCCTTTGTTTAGTGGGGAGTCCCAAGCAACGCATTCGAAGCATCCTAACTTGCTTGTAACAATCATTATGGCTACTTTTGTTTAGCTAATAAACTTTGTATAGCCTAACTTATTTCTAATTTGTTTTGAATAATCAGTTTTCGCACTACAAACACTTGTATGCGATGATAATGGTGATATAACTGCCTAACAAGAAGATGACGCGGTTCAGACTTAGTTAATTGGGGGTTACTTTTGCATGCTAGGTAGTCCCTGCTTTTGTCCGAGGTGTTTGTGGTTATCGTAATGCGAATTTTTCGGAGTCCCTCGTTAGGGAATTCTTTTACATCTTTGCGTTTGGTTACATTTTCCATAATAACATTAAACTCACTTAATATAAACTTACATAAGCAAATCGTTTAGTAGCATAACTTTTACAAAATACGAGGCACATGCCTTAAGAGAATGATGACGGACCTTATTGGTAGTAGCGGAGAAGAATCAGTGTTCCAGGGGTTAGGCAGAGGTATTCCGAAGAGATCCTCTATCCTGTAAGTCCCTGGTACCACCTTGGCGACGACCTTATAAGTTCCTTCCCAATTAGGACCTAAAGTCCCTACTCCTTACTCTTGAGTTGAAAGAAGTACTTTCTTCAAGACCAAATCCTCAATTCTAAAAAACCTTCTCTTCATTTTTTTTTTTTTTTTGTAATAGAGGGCCATTTTTTCTTGGTAGCGATCAAGATCCGCCCTCTAGTTTTCTTCATTTGCCGCTTCGTCGAAGTGAATTTGGCTAGGTGAAGGAACTCCAATTTCTACTAGGCATACTACCTCGGATCCGTAAGCCATTGAAAATGGAGTTTCTCCTGTGGCAGTGTGAGGGGTAGTCTGGATCGCCAAGACTTGGGGAAATTCATCCACCCAAACGCCTTTTCTTGATTCCGGCTTTCTCTTCAACGTCTTTTTTATGGTCTTATTGACTACTTCAACCTGCAACGTTTGCTTGAGGGTGGTGTGGTGTGGTGTGGCAAAGTGAATAGCTTGCAATTACCCAGATCATCACACATTTCATCAACTTTTTTGTTTTTGAATTGTTTCGCGTTATCAGTAGCTAGGGAGTGTGGGATACTGAACCTGTAGATACTATTCTTCCAGATGAATTTGGAAGTATTGGCCTCAGTGATCTTCATCAGTAGTTTGGGTTCAACCCATTTGGTGAAATAATTTATCTCCACAATTGCAAAGTAGTTGTTTCCACTACCTCTTACATAGGTCCAATAATGTCGATTCCCCACTTTGCAAAGGGCCATGGTCTTGTTACAACCCTTAACTCATGATGAGGTTGGTGTGATATATTGGCATGTCACTAGCATTTGTCGAATTTACGGACGAAATCGTGTGCATCCTTTCGTATTATAGGCAGGAAGTACCCCTGTTTCAGTTGTTTTCGAGCCAGAGACAATGCTCCGACATGGTTTCTGTAGATGCCTTCATGGATTTCCATCATTATATACTTGCCATCGGTAGGTCCCGCATATCGCAACAAAGGCGATGTGTAATTTCGTTTGTATAGCACCCCATCCTTTATGACAAAGTGAGCTGCATACCTTTGTAATTTTTAGGCAGATTCAACATCGTCTGGCAACACCTGGTGCTTCAAATAGGATAGGATCGGAGTCATCCATGAATCTTCGTTATCTATGGAGAACACTTTTGCCCCTGGATCAATCGAAAGGGACTTGCAGGTGTTCAATAGGAACTATGTTAAGGAGCTCCGTATCTTTGCTGCTTGCTAATTTAGACAAGGCATCTGCATTTGTATTTTATGGCCTTGGTATGTGGACTAACTCAAATTTTTCATAAAGGGCCACCAGATCCTTTACCTTCTTTAAGTATGTCATCATGCCGGTCTCCTTGGCAGCGAACTGTCTGTTGACTTGGCTCACAACAAATTGGGAGTCGTTGTTTGCCATCCTGCTAGTAGTGCTTCATACTCTGCTACATTATTTGAGGTGGAGAAACTAAAGAGTACTGCGCTCCAAGTCTTCCATCAGTAGAGGATCCATCTACAAACAGTCTCCATTCCTGGCATCCCCCAATGTTCTCAATCATATCCACCTCGGGTGGATGCATAAACTCAGTTATGAAATCTACTGATGCTTGACCTTTTATAGCCATTCGAGGCACAAAATGGAGGTCGTACTGAGTAATTTCAACGGCCCATTTCATCATCCTCCTCGTTGCGTCTGAATTCAATAAAACTTGCCTCATAGGGAAATTTGTAAGTACCTCTATGGAGTGCAACTGGAAGTTGGGTTGGAGCTTACAGGTTGTCTTGAGTAACGCCAAAGTGAACTTCTTTCTGCATCCAAAAGAGGCTTGCTTATATCGTACATGGGGAGTTGGCTCCCACTTTACTCTCTAATTAAAATAGAGCTCACCGCTTCTTTGGAAACAGTTAGGTATAGGAATAGATGCTCTCTGGCCTTTGGTTTTGACAATAATGGGGCTCGTCCTAAGAATTCTTTTAGCTCGGCAAAGGCTTGCTCGCACTCCAGCATCCACCGAGATTTCTTTCCTCCCTTCAGTACCTTAAAAAATGGAAAACATTTGTAAGTGGATTTGGAGACAAATCTGCTCAGGGCTGCCACTCTCCCAGTTAAGCTTTGAACTTCTTTAGGATTTCGAGGAGATTGCATTTCAAGCAAATCCTTTATCTTGTCTGGATTGGCTTCGATGCCTCTACTATTCACCATGAACCCAAGAAACTTTCCAAACCCCACCCTAAAAGCACACTTCAAGGGGTTAAGCTTCATTCTATACATTCTCAATATGTTGAAGGTCTCCACTAAGTGCTTGACATGTTCTAAGGCTTCCATGCTTTTTACTAGCATGTCGTCCACATAGACTTCCATGGTATTTCCAAGCTGTTTTGCGAACATCTGGTTTACCAATCTTTCATAAGTGGCCCTTGCGTTTTTCAACCCGAAGGGCATGGCTCTATAACAGTAGAGCCCTCTATCTGTAATAAAGGAGGCGTGTTCTTCGTCAAATTATTGCATAAGGATCTGGTGTTATTCAGCATTTCATGTCAGGCATTGGAATCAACCAATTGATCAATCCAGGGCAAGAGGAAACCATCCTTAGTACATGCCTGGTTCAAGTTTGAAAAGTCGATACACACCCTTAACTTTTCACTCTGTTTGGGAACTAGAATGGGGTTAGATACCCGCTTCGGATATCGAAATCCTCATATGAAACCATTTTTCAACAGCTTCGACACTTCTTTCAAGGCCTCGTATTTTTTAGGATTCATTAGCCTTCTCTTCTGCCTATGTCCAGGGTGGCTCGGACCGATTTGGAGTCGATGGTAGGCCACTTTCGGATCAATACCCACCATATCGTCATGTTTCCATGCAATTTCGTAATCTTTGATTTTTATTACATTTGGAGTTACTAGAGCGGAGTACATCCAGTAAACTAGGTAAAAAATTATACATCGTTAGTTTCTTGGAAGTGTGCTTGTCTCCCCCAAATCCAACGGTGGTGTAGGATTCCATGATCTTAAGGGATGGAATGCATCCCTACTTGATAAGATCCTTTGGAATCTCCATGATAAAAGGTGGATCATATTTACCTTAGAAGTACTTCCAAATGGGACATTGCTGCTAGGAGGGATGGGTCCACCTTACTCAAGAAAGTTCTATCAATTAGGGAATTAATTGTTCACAAAGAAGGATCTATCCAGGCCATTGTCCTAAAAATCTACTCGTCGAGTATTGGGCCAACTCTCTCGAAAATGTCCAATGTATTTGTACCTGGGAGGTTGGAACTGCCAAATTGACATTGTTTACCTGGGCATGCCCGAATGTCTTTGTCTATTGTTTGATGTTCAATAAATATCTCGCGACGTGAGATACCACCGCAAGTATATGGATCGTGAAATGTAATAAAGTGGACCTAAGAGTTCGAATTATTGTCCCACGGAGACTGCTACTAAGTATCGAATTATTTTAGTTTTAAACCTTATTTGAACGGACAAAAGAATTTGATGTTTAAAATTTAAAACTAAGAAAATTATCTAAAGAATTAAAAATGTGAGTTTTCTTTTGTTTTCAGAAACGATTGTAAAATAGTTGGGATTCACGATTTCACCTAACCAATTAAATCAATTCCAATTCCAGTTTTATTTCCTAAAAATTCATTCGGTCGAATTCACTAATGTATATTGAAATTCCTCTCTCGAGTTTAAATAAATTCTACATAAATAAGTCAACCATGTATCTCTACAGAGGTTCCGAATATTCCTTATCTAGATGCAATAAGTACAAGAATTCACACACGACCGCAATAACAACAAAAGTATATCTCTATCTCTTGTTCAATTACCGAATTTATTACTTCGTTTTAAATAATTAACTCACCTCTCAGATTATGGAAATAACTAAATATATTATGAATTAGTGATCAAGCAATTTAAGCATTACGACCAATAATAAATCAATACATGCATCAAAACATTAAAACTATGGAACTTAGAATTAAAATAATATGACTAGACTACATCGTTTATCCCAACATGGAGTTTAGTTACATATCATAATTAAAGAATAAAAACAAAAATAATAAATGTTCATTGAAAAATAATATAAAGAAAGAAACGCTTGCACCAAGTTTTGATTTTTCAATTGTCTTCAATTCACACTCCTTTACGATACTTGATTACCAAGAATTTGATGATGAACTCACAATTGTGGCTCTTTCTTAGGGGAGGCAAATGTCTTATTTTCATTCCAAGAGGTTGTATTTATCGTTGGAGAAGGGACCTAATCGAAAAAGGAAAGCAAATTGTCAAACCCGCGAACGAGTCTTTTTTTGGTCTCTGCACAGTGTTCAATGTTTCGATCATATCTTTCTATTCCCTTATCCGATTGAGGTGATTTAAATTGAGTTAGAAAGATAACTCAAAGGGCTACAATTTGTTTCTAAATAGGATTTTCCCAATTCGAACGTTTACTTTCCCAAAATTAGATCTCAAAGTCCGACTAGAAATCTGTCCAGAATCTTCTAGGATTAGAATCAATTTTATGGTAATATATTCTTATCATATTCCATGCATTTTTTACTTCTACTTGCATCGAATTGACTCTTAAAAATCCTTTTAAAGTATATTCTTGTTATCCAAATCAATCATTGAATATTTGTAAGTTGGTCCCTCGTGTTTAATTTGCTCTTCAGTCATTCAACTTCTAATTTATTCACTTTCGCACCATGGATGATTCTCGATTGTTGTCATAAACTCGTCAATTGCTCAATTAAACTCCAATTAATATCCAATTGTGCAATTTTTCTCATTAATTTCTTCATTCGTCATCTTTTGGAATATTTTCTAAAAAGGAAACAAATAGACACATTTAAATGACATATATATTCTAAAACGATAATAATTTATTTTAATTTAGACATATAAATAAGTATATATAATACACTTATCATTTGACACTGTCTTACATTTGATTCTTTTGTAACTTTGGATCTAGGGTTTTTTTGGTTCTTTTTGATGGCTTTGTTAGAAGGTTGTATTGTTTCACCTGAGTATGCCCAGTGATTTTAATCACATTTTGATCTATACTTAGGTGGCGTTCTGTTTGTATTTTATTTTGTATTTTCATTTTCGAAAATGTTTTTTATTTCCTGTTTTCATTTTTGTTTTCAAATTTGCTGAAAACGCGTTTGGTTTGTCATTTCTGAAAACTATTTTTGAAAATGAAAAGCTGGAAAACACGTTCTATTTGAAATTTTGCAGAATACTACTTAAACTATTTTTAATTAATTTGCTTGTAGAATACTACTAATTCAAACTCAAATTTCCTTTCACAATACACTGAAAACATGGTTACATGCAAGACACTAATGTGAGCATTAAAAGTCTATATTAATACAGCTTGATCAGGTTCGGGATTTGAAAAAGCTCTACTTCTATTAAAATTCAGAAAATACAAATTCTTTCAAAACCACAAGAGTCCATTCATCAGTGCATTTTTTGAAATATAATAACAAGAATTCTCACTTAATTTTTTTTGTAATATTGATATTGAATTCAATAAAACTTTATTTAAACTTAGTTCCAAGTTAAGATAATTCTAAAAAAAAAAAAAAAAAAAAATTATTTAGGCTTAGTTCCAAGTTAGAATAATTTTAAAAAAAGTAATAAAAAAATAAAAAAATAAAAACTTTATATTAAGCTTAGTTCTAAGTTAAGATAATTCCTTAAAAAAAAAAAAAAAAAAAATCCCAAAACGCATTTTTCGCGTTTTGAGCATTTTTTGTCAAAATACACACAAAAGGAGGTTTTGAACGTTTTGCGTTTTGTGTACAAGTTTTTTTTTTTTTTGTTTTCCAAAATGCGTTTTCGAAAATAGTAAAGAGAACGCGTTTTTATCGTTTTCGAATCGTTTTAACAGAAAACGACATCAAATCAGTAAAGAGAACAGGAGCTTACATTTTCGATAAAAATAAATAAATATATCACTTTAATATTTGCACAAGGGAGCATGCATGAACAGATCAAATTCTGAGATGAAACCACTTATCAGCCAACTACATTAGTTTTATTATATTACAGATTTTCCAAAAAAAAAAAAAAAAAAAAACTGAGATGAAACTACTTATCAGCTAACTACATCAGTTTTATTATATTACTGATTTTCCCAAAAAAAATAAAAAAGCATAGGTCTAATAAAATCAACTACAAATCATACTTCTTTTTCTTCTTCGAGAAAAATTTGCCAAAAAATCCCGGTGCTTTGGAAGATGGAATTTTAACTTTGCATTCGCGGGTAGCAACGTCTGAACCCGAGCATTCTTCATCAGTATTAAATTCATCTTTCAAGATCCGAAGTAATTCCAGTGCCATGGCCTTTGCTTTCTTGTTCCCATTAACAGATACATTAACAAGACCGGTGATAACACCTTCTTCCATGACCAGCTGACAATATTGAACACGCTCAGAGCACAGTGAAAGAAGAATATTGACCGCATGCTCTTGTTCCTCGCGACTGCCGTCCTCAAGCAGTTTGGAAATGGAAGAAATGCAGCCATCACTTTCAGCAACAGAAACTCTAGCATCTTCTTTGTCGCACAAATTTTTCAGAATGGTTACACAGTATCTTGCTAGTTCGTCATTTTCAAATAGCGGAACTAGTTTGGGGATGAATACTGGAGGCACAAGAAATGAACCAATTTCACTGTTTGAAGACAAATTACTCAATATTTGTAAGGCTGTTTTCAACAATTCTTCAATCTGGGTGTCGACTATATTCAGGATACCAGTGAGTGCCCCAGATGCTGCAATCTTGTATCCAAAATGTTGATCAGAGGACAAAACCTCCAATACGTCAAGCGCTTGTTGAGCTACCTCCGTATCAAGATATGATCCCAGAAGACTATATGCATCTTCATCCATGCAAGATATATGTTTTCTGCAACACCAAATCCGGAGTAGATCATTAGTGAAAAATATTTGAAAAAAAAAAAAACCATTTGGCACTTGTACCTTCATTTTGTAACCTTGACAGAGACATGCAAACTGGAAAATCTAGTTTTCCAAGTTTTATGATCATCGATGAGTAACTAGAAGCAGAAATTGCTCCATTCTTTTAAGATGACTTGAAGAAGATATACCGTGCAAGTGGCTTTACTAACACAGCTTAGAACTTCGTCCCAAAATAAGTTCTTGATGCCACAAATCCAGAAATAGACAAACTAAGCCTTATTCACAATATTTGGGGTCAGCTACATGAATCCTTCTTCACTCCATTGTGTTCGTTGTTAGATCTACTAGGAGATCTTAAGCAACAATATCCTAATAAACTAGTAAAGGTCCAATTAAATTTGGTTCAATTCAACTCTCTTTGGTATGGAGCCACATTCTCTTGGAGCACGTATTACGGTACGTGTCATGCAAAACATGTTTCATCTCAATTAAACATATTTCCTTTCGACCTATTATATGAGTTCAAGTTAAGAATTTGATTGGTGACATGTAGTCTCCAACTGTGCAAATTGAGATATTCAGAGTAAATGTGTTATTAATTTTCTGAATCTAAGATTTGAGAGTATGACTTAAATGAGAAGATACATTTATTCATTAAAAATTCAATCGAATGTAGTGATCTCGTACTTCTATATCACACTATATGCCCAAGTATTCTAGCCAGAAGAATTCAGTACAGGTACCTTGAAATTACAAGATTTACTAAGAAATAGAAGATACCTCAGTTACCCCAATCACGAAGAATATCGGACAGAACCATCAATGAATGAAAGATAGTGATATAATCATAATCAACTCGAAGAAGAAAGAAATACCTGCATTTCTGCACAAATTCTAATAACAATTGACATCCAGTCATCTGAGCTTCCACGTCACGAATGTCGTGTGCTTCCTTCATAAATCTAAGAAGTGGTTGAACGAAGTTCCCAAAGGACATCATTGTGCAAGCTTCATTATTTCCTGTCAAAAAGTTCTTGACATTTTCAACCATGGTGCACTGAGAATCCCAGGGAAGTGAACTGATTCTAGCAAAATACTCCATATTGATTTCCTGGGTGCTTGCACACGATTGAAATCTCGATGAATCATTATCATTTCTCATTGACGAAACTTTTACATCTCTAGTCATCTTAGAATGCAAGAAATCTGATGAACCACTGAAATCTAGTGGAAGATATAGATCATTTAAAGAACTGCTCAAGCTGGCAATGGAATTGGTAGAAGTTTCACAAGACTTAACAAGTTCTGCTTCTGTGTTGGGGTTCAGAATAGGCACTCCATGTGCTTCACACCATTTTGAAATAATGTCTTTCATGCCAATATTTGGTGTCAATGATAAGTGAGCCAGCCTCACTTTTGTCTTTGGACATGCATCATGGCCTTCATCAAACCACCTCTGAATCCACACCCTCTCAAATGTTTGCCCAGAAGCAATTACAACAGGATCATACATCAATCTTGAAGATAAAGGGCAAATAAATTCTTTAGGGGGTATAGAGCTACTCAACATGTTAGTTTGAGCCTCATCAAGCCTATATCTCATTCGTAATTCCACTTCTGTTGAGAGATCGTACGAACCTGCAAATGGGAAGGTATCTTCATGGCATACAACGTTGTTGTCTCTTTGCTCTTTCATAATAATATTTCCATATTTATTAAGAAGATTCAAAAAGAATAATAGTATCTTCCTCTTATTTGAATCTTTTTTGACAAAATTTTCAAGCAACTTTTTGATGGATCTTTTCTCTATCAAAAGAGCTTTCTGGGAAGTAATACGAAGTTTCAAGGTAACCACTCGAATAGAACCAAGGGTATCGTCCTCCATTGAATCACTTGTAGAACCATATCTATGAAGCAATTCCCGCAGAATCTTCCCAGCCTCCTCTTCAGATGGATCCAAGCAAAAAGTTGAGCTCCTGAGATCAGAAATGATTCCAGAAATCTGTTTACAATAGTTAACTGTGTCATAACACTCACTTTGTCGGTAGTCCAAGAAAATTCAAGAATGCGTGAAAAAAAAAATGGAGGTGTTGATGTGGGAGGAGAATCAACAGCTGAATTAAAGGCAAATGTGGAGAGATCTCAAATACAGTGGACCTGGTGGCAGATTATAAGGGAAAGGGAAGCCTGGGGTGGGGGAGAGGGGAAGATAATATTCTTACATATAAAGTTAAAACGTAGTTTCTAATTAAACGACATCAACAATTAGAAATCTATAATTAAATATTAATGAAAAAGGTGCTGAAGTGCCTGATGAAATCCACATTAAGCAGCTAGAAATTGAGCTACTTGCTTTAGCATTATGGTCATACTAAATTTTTCGGGCAGACAAAACTGCAAATATGAGCCTACAGCATTAAAGAAAAAAACACGTACAATTACACAAAATTCTCACTTAAAATAACTCTGAAGTAGATAAGAAATATTCAACTAAAAAAATGGAAGACGTTTGTGCATGAGTGAGAGAGAGTGTGTGTGTGTGTGTGTGAGAGAGAGAGAGTTGATGCGGCAACAAACTTTTCAAAACTTTGAGGCCCTAGTTTTTATATGTAACCTATAATTAGTAAGTCTCTCAGTAGCACCATGGAGTTCTTCAAAAATCTTGGAGAGGAGGACTAGTTTGCCCTCGTGCTGAGAAAGCATTCATTCTCCAGCCCATATTTCCATTTCTCAAAAGACTTCAATTGATACGCACAAGAAATAGGCCAATTCGGCTGCTTTTTGTTCAATTTCTCCTGGGGTCAAATTCTCAGTCAAGGGAATGCCCCCCCCCCCCCCCCCCCCGGGACCTCTAATATCCATATAAAGGACATGACGAGCATAAATACCCTCTTTAACTTCTATTCTAACAAGTATGTATCCTAGAATTAGTTGAGTTCTCAACAGCAGATGTAGTATCCCCAAGATCGTGGAGGTGAACTCCCACCCCTAGCTCCACCCACCCCACCACAATCATCCACAACCTGAAAGTGATAAGTTTTTACTCAATGGATACACAAAAATAAATAGCCTTATCAGGAAAAGAGTCCAGTGTCTTTCAGCGTTCCAGCTGAGATCCTAGAAGGCACCCTCTTCTCTAACATTTTTCCTTCGTTCAAGCCCCTCTCTCTTAGGGAGGAGAGGATGAGGAAAAGATGGACCTTGAATTTGTTGATAAGGAGAGAGGAAGGAAATAATGGACATATCACAAAATAATTTATATTAGCAAATCTTAAAACCAAATCAGTTGGAACTTGGAAGCAATCAATTATGGAAAAAAAAATAGGAACCTGACACAAAAAATAGCCAAGATTTCAAGAAAAATGATAATGCCTTTTTTTGCTTCTCAAAGTTGAAACGCACTACGGGAATTGGGAATATACCCTGCATTTTCGTTTCAATTTTTACTTTTGAATTCATCTCAATTTTCTTTATTAGAACGCATTTGGTTTATATGACATTTTATTTAATAAATTTGATTATTCAGTAAAATAGAACAATATTATAATATATTATCAAGTAATATTTGCATTTTCTGTTGATTTCCCACCACGGACAATGTAGAGCCCCAAAAACACAACCCCAATTGAACTATAAATTTCAGGACCCATATAGTAAAACTTAATATCAGAACATAAATTAAAAGTTGCAGAGATTGAGACAACGATAATAGCGCAAAGAACTTCTAGAAACCTAGAATTTTTAAGAATATTTCAAAATCAAACCTGCAAAAATCGCCTTCAAAAGAAGACTTAATCAACCAAGCTCCATCACACACTGTAGAAGGGGTTGGACAGGGGTGAGATTTGTGGATATGTTTTAGCGTTTTCACAGACAACACGCAAAACGTCAAAAATATATTTGAGTTTTATATTGTAATTTTAATCTTTTTTTCAAAAATACATTTTCGAGAATACATTACCAAACAATTTTTGAGTGTTCTAGGAAGCTAAAAACAGCTTGAAAAAAGCAAATCAAATGCCCCTCAAGTTTTGATAAGCTATTATTAATATTATGCATCAAGTTGTTGTGTATCTGATGCAATTCTGAGTTAACTTAAAATATGCTTCCTGTATAACAACTAAGTGGCATACTTTTCTTTGATGAAGCCAGTTCAATGTGAAACAGAAAAAACTCTAAGTTATCAAAGAGACCTTTCCCTCAGCAGTTTAAGAGGGCACCCACATGAAGGGTTCAATAGGTTGCATATATTTAAAAAGAGCATGTTCAATTTTGCTCAAAGGGATATGGATTACTCACTGTTGCAGCCAGAATTACGGGAACCGTATTTTGAATTTGGCAAAGACTTTGTTCCATTAAATCCTTCGACTTTTTACTTCTAGATAATATAGCATCTCCTGTTAGTGCCTGAAAATTTAAAGCAGGAGTTATAAGGCAACATCAATACCAAATGGATGTACAAACTGTCCAGGCAATAAGGTCTACAAATTGATACATTTAAATTGAACATACGTACCAGATAGAGCTTACTTGAATCACTACATTGCTGAAGCAGAGAATTGGCTTTGGCAATTACATTTTTTAACAAACAAAGCGCCTCCATTCCAGAGCACCGAGGACGTGCATCTTCTATTTCTGGAGATATTTTTGAAACTCTAGTGACCAATTTTAGTAGTTCTGAACATACTTGACGGTGGACCTGTCATAATACGAATTTATAATTTTTTTTCCTAAAAATTTAAAAGATATGCTTATCAAACAAAAGCAGGGGAAATAGTGAACCAGGCTGTGAACCTGAATAGAAAATAACTATCATAATAGCGACTTGGAAACAAAAGATAGAAGAACTCCGACTCATCCTTGAACCAGGTTGTTACCAAATCCTTATCGAAGGGATATAACTCGGCGGTAGTGTGTCTCCTTGACGTGGTGGAAGTCCTTAGTTCGAGCCTGGTTATCCATAAACCCAATGTGAGTTCTCCTCTACTTGGATTTGCTCCCCCGTCATGATTCAATAAGAATTGATAAGACCCAACGGATTCTTCAGATGTATCATTTTTGGGTGCAATGGAATTCATAGATATAGGAAGAAGCCCTCTCAAAAAGAGATTTTTTCTTTCGACCATATTTCGATTGTTAACACGATATATAAGGGCCACTACTACAAAAAGTATAACATTAGTTAATCGAACAAGAGGGGTAGATCGGAGGATCAGTTAGTATTGGGAGTGGATCGTTTGTTCCTTGAAAAGCTCTTTAAGAGGATTAATCTATCTAATTGATGAATCATAAGAAGACAATTCATGGTTCGTCTTCTTAGTAAGAAAGAATAATCAAATTGAGTTCATGGATTCCCCACGGTGTAACCAAACAAGATCAAAACAAGAAGTGCTTTCCTATGAGATTGCATCTTGGTCCATAGACACTTATGGTTCCACTATATACAAACTTCAGTTGCGGACCATTTGATATGAGTATAAGAAAGTAAACTTGTTTGAGCACCCACATGAAATTGTTAATAGATTGAAGTTAGTTCGTATCCTCTAACTTGGCAGAAAAACAAGGCTATGTCCAGAAGGCAAAAGTTTCCATGGAAAAAATATATGAGAAGATGATATCATTACCTTAATGGAAAGAGGAGATGGCAGTACTTCCAAAACTTCAGCAACATCATTTCCCATCAAGAAAAAATAGTCACAGTATGGAAGAGTACACTGCGAAAGCATAAAACATAATTTGCTTAACTGCAAGGTGGACAACTTGGATCTAAACTAAGAACAGTTTTCGTACTAATCACAAAATATAAAAACAGGAGAAGAATGAATAATCATTCCAGTTGGAAGCGAGTATCAGAGAGGAGGGAAAATAAGTTCTGCAGAGACATAGGGAAACCATTTCTAAATCAAATTTTAACACATTTTTTGAATTGTCCAACCAATAATGTAGTAAAGAGTCCAATGACACTATGGTTCACCAACTAGGGTGGCAAAAAACCCGGGATTTTATTTATTTATTTATTTATTATTATTATTATTATTTTTGAAATGATAAACTGCAAAATAAATTTAATGAGGTCAAGAAGAATCCAACATTGGTGGGACTTAGGGGCATGAGATACACAATCACTATATCATTATGTTGTTTGTTGATTTTTTTTCTTCAAATATATACATATTATTTTTAAAGTTCAAACTTAAAAACTCTAACTAGTTCGATGCCTGAAACTTCATTACCAATTTTTCCAAAAATTAAAAAAATAAATAATTTCGGGTACTTAGCAGGCAGGTGGGCCGCCCCGCGACCAGCCGGATCATGGGACGGGGTGGGATAAAAAATTTCAGGTTCGGGGCGGGACACCCCATTGCCATTGCTATCACCAGCAAAAAAGTACCAACTCTAAATTGTGCCCAGGTTCTAATCTTTATACAACAAGCCGAACAAAAGAACTGAATGCGTTGATTATCTTAAATCTACAGTAGAATATTTGGTCTCACAGTGAAATTAGATTGAGGATGTTTTGCTAAGCTTAAAATGGAGTACTAAGTTTGTTTTTGCAAAATATATTTTACAATTTACTTTTTATGTTAACAAGACGTACTTTATCTGAAAGTAGAATCAAATCTTGTACTTAGCAAAACATGCCCTGAAGAGTGTGTTTAAAGAACAAGATGCTGGATATATTCACTTTTTACAAATAAAGTTATTGTTAAATCAGATGGCAAAAGATATATAACTGAAAAGATACAAACTCTGTCATTCATTTAAGAAATGGAACTTGGCAGTATAGTCGAAGGAGCCGCCATGGAGAAAGCTAAATGTTAAAGATCAGCATATTTCACAACTAGATACTTTGAGTGTAAACAATGTTAACTCAAATCAATGAATTACAGCTATTTATATCCAGCTACATAAATTCAATTTCTCATTCTCGTTTTATGTACTCTTTTGCTCCACCACACCATATCTCTTATTAGTTTTGTTTTTTGTTATCTTATCAAGGCCATCCCAAGTAGCCAATTATTTTTTCTTTACAAACGTATTCACCAATCTTTGCTGTACTTGGATGTTATCTTGATACTCGCTCATTTTGTTAATATACTGATTTTCGCAGCCAGCCTCATCCACGAATTTCGTTCTAACTTCCTTAAGGCATAGTATTTAGAAAGAGGGTTTTAACAGCTCATTCTATAAGTTGGAGTTGGAGTTTGAGTTTGAAATAAGACGAAGAGTTAAATAAAAATAAAAATAAAAATAAAAAGAAGAAACCATGTCAAGGCAATAGCAGAGGATAAATCACATCAAAATTCAGCCAAAATCAAATGATAATGAGCTACAATATTGTTTCATTCCTTTGTTTTGCTAGCTTTCACATAGATGATAGAACCTCGTCGACAAAAATTCCCAAAAATGTATAATCAGAACAGTTAAACTCGTAAAAAGGAGAAAGGAAAAACAATAAAATCTTACCTAGTGCAGAGAGAAACAAAGCAAAACATGAGATGGTATTCTCCCACCTCTGCTACCCAGGAAAAACAGCTTAAACCTCTGCGACCAATTCTCAAAACACAAGAGTTCCTCAAAAGATGATCAAAAATCAAGATTTAATGGTAACTTCCCAACTTCTTTTACAAGAACATGTTCCTTCCTTTCCTTTTCCTCAAAAATATTCCAACTTTAGAATGAAAAATCCAAGCCTCCACAACCATCTGTTTCATATTGGATTCAGAGAGAAAAAAAAAAAAACAGCAGCCGAACTTATGAACACTCTGTCCCTAGTTAATGAACACACCTAACGATTTATCTTGAGCTTCCAATCCAAATTTGAAGAGAGCAAAAAATGATTTTGTGGGCATGCTTTTCTAAACGAAATTGAAGAGAGAGAGAGAGAGATGAAAAAGGGCAGCAGCAGCCTCCTCTGAATGAATGAATGAATGAATGGTCAGGAAAACCGTAAAAGAAGAAACAATAAAATTACTGCTCCTTCCACGTGACGTCCGTTTTCAGAAACTATAGATATACGTAATTCAAGTTTGATATATTTCGGAGATGATAAATATATTCACGCAACATTTTTTTTTTTAACTACATCTCATTTTTGGTAGTTTTCGACTACCTCATTAAACTATAATTTAAATTATAATTTAAATTACATAATTTTTCAAATTATTTTTTAATTATACATATTTTTATTTTTAATTTTTAATCATATATTTTACCTCGAAAATAATAAAAAATCTTCTCTCAAAATTTAAATAAATCAAATAATCTTCATCTAAATATTCGATAAATGGTTTGAGTTCGTAACAATTAACAACGATAAGCTTATGTAATTATTATATTGATTATGTACTCTCTATCTATTCAATAAATATTTTTTCTTTATTGTGGCAGGTTATACTCTCTGTCTAATTAATTAACTTCTTTTTTCTAGATATAATGATCATGAAGGTTTTATTAGGCATCATATTATTTTTTTGGCCTTATACACTTGTGTTGTAACGTTGTCGTAACTTTTATTTGTAGTATCTTATTTTAAAAAAAATCGACAAAATAATTATATTGTAATTTTACTGTGATTTCGTGAGTTCGTTTTGATTTAATTAGTATTTTAATTTATAGTATATATATTTAGTTTGTTTAGATTTGTTGTCAATAAAGTATACGAATATGTAGAATCAATAAACTAGTGGCATAAAAATAGATACGCAAAAAAATATATGTTTAATTAAGCGATTTAAAATCGGACCAAATCGTTAGGTTTAGGTTTGAGTTTTCCTCAAACTGTTCTCAAACATTTTAAATGGTTTGGTTGGTTTAGGTTTAATTTTTTCTCAAACAGATTTAAAAGGTTTGATTTCAAAATTTGTCAAAAATCGGTACAATCGGATCACTTACACTCCTGGTCAACTCTTTATTAATTTCCACATTTTGTCTTTAGAAACTATTTTCGTTCAAAATATTTGTTACGAGGTGGGAAAATATTTATTTATCTCTCATACTTTTAAATAATCAAAATAAATAATTAATACAAAAGTTAAACAAAATATTTGTACATATTTTCAATGTAAATTTCCATGATATTTGAATGGAAATCGTGATTAGATACAAAATATGTTAATTGATTGAATGTTATGAATAATAATGTAATTAAAAAATGTTGAGGACATAAAAGTAAAAAATAAATAAACACTAAAGATCTTTTTTGCAATTAAACTCTGATAGAGATATAAAAAAGCGTTGTGTGATTATAATTATCCTTTGGAGAAAAGTGGACATTGATTCCAACGTTAAGACAAACAAGACATACTTGCATATATGTAATTTTCTAAACAAGACATACTTGCATATGTGTAAATTTTTTTACTGTAAGTAGCGGAAAAATTCATTAAGTTCGTGATTAAGTAAATTAGAATTTATTAATAGTTTTAAATTAAAATTAAATATTAATTTTAAAAATATATCTAATTTAATTCACAATTGTTTAATAATATATTTCATCATTTTCTTTTACTAAAATCTATTACAAAAATTAATTTTAATCTATACAAAACAAGTGCTAAATTCTTTAATCCAAGTTGACTTGTGTTCGTCTTGAACATGGTGAAATATTACAATTGATGTTTATCAAATATTTCTCAGTTAACAATCACGTTGGAATTTAGGGATGCACAAAGAAATCGTGATACTTTAAATCAAACCTAACTCATTAATTTGAAATAGAATGAATCGTTGTTTCTTTTCTCTCAAATCAAATCAAACCAAACCGTTTCATGCATGCACTGAAGGAATGTAAAAAAAATGTTGCTCATTAATTTGGGTCATGCATGCACTGAAGGTAAAAAAAAATTGTATTAAGTAAAAAAATTGACCAAGATAATGCAACAATAAACCGTAATTACAATAAACTACTAAGAATAAAAAGAACTCAAATCCTTGACTAGGGCTATCAAATCTTCCAATGATGGGTAGTACATATAGACAATTGACAGTCTGAAAATCATACTCCCACATTTCAATGAAACTATTAACTAACTCATCATCATGTTTTTATTATCAATCTAGTGCATGAGTAATGAGGTCAAGAATGAATCAACGAATGTTAACATATTTTAGTTCTAATTTAGCTTTATATATTAAAAAATATGAATTAATTTAACATTTAAAATATATTATATTATGTTGAGAGGTAAATCGTGGATTAAAACCAAACCAAACCGCAAAAATTGCTTTGATTTGATTTAGTTTGGAAAAATGTCAAATCGTTAAAAATGATTTGATTTGAAAAAATGTCAAAAATTGCTTAAACCGAATCGCATTCACCTCTATTGGAATTTATAAGTTTTTCAAATGGTTATTAAACACGCTTAAAGTAAATTTTAAATGTCATTGACCTTTAAAAAAATTTTATTGATCACTAAATTTAATAAAATATTATCATTTTACCACTAGTTATTTTGAAAATATACATCGCTCACAAATTTGATGATATCAATAAGCTATCATCGAAAGTATGTCAATTTAAAACGTTATTAATAACCTTTAAATCAGAGAACAAATGTGGCATGAAATTATGCCTCTATTAGGTGATCGAGATTTAAATCACAAATTTATACTGCATAATTTTTCAAATAACTTTTTAAGCATATAAATTTTCTCTCTCTAATTTTATCACACATTTTATCTAGAAACTCAAATAATCAATTTAAACTGAATATAATAATCGTCAAGGATTGTTTATATTTGAGTTAGTAAGCTTAAGGCAATTTGAAAACTTTATGTGGCGTTCTATTTGTATTTTATTTTGTATTTTCATTTTCGAAAATGTTTTGTGTTTTCATTTTTGTTTTCAAATTTTCTGAAAACGCGTTTGGTTTGTCATTTCTGAAAACTGTTTTTGAAAATGAAAAGCTGGAAAACACGTTATGTTTGAAATTTTGCAAAACACTATTTAAACTATTTTTAATTAATTTGCTTGCAGAATACTACTAACTCCAACTCAAATTTCCTTTCACAATACACTAAAAATATGGTTACATGCAACACACTAATGTGAGCATTAAGAGTCTATATTAACACAGCTTGGTCAGGTTCGGGACTTGAGAAAGCTCTACTTCTATTAAAATCCAGAAAATGCAAGTTTTCTCAAAACCACCAGAGTCCATTTATCATTGCATTTTTTGAAATATAACAACAAGAATTCTCATTTAATTTTTTTTTGTAATGTTGATATTGAATTCAATAAAACTTTATTTAAACTAAGTTCCAAGTTAGGATAATTCTCAAAAAAAAAAAAAAAAAAATTCTTTATTTAGGCTTAGTTCCAAGTTAGGATAATTCTAAAAAAAATAATAAAAAAATAAAAACTTTATATTAAGCTTAGTTCTAAGTTAAGATAATTCAAAAAAAAAAAAAAAATCCCAAAACGCGTTTTCCGCGTTTTGGACATTTTTTGTCGAAATACACACAAAACGCCCAAAACGATGTTTCGGGCGTTTTCCGTTTTGTGTACAATTTTTTTTTTTTTGTTTTTCAAAATGCGTTTTCGAAAATGGTAAAGAGAACGCGTTTTTAACGTTTTCGAAAATAAAAACAGAAAACCACATCAAAACAGTAAAGAGAACAGGGGCTTAACGTTTAATGACAAATGAAAAATATTTTAGATTGTAAGAACTCAATGCTTTTAAAGTTATTGTCTTATTGAATATTAATTATAATAACATTACAGCGAGGGCTTTACCCTTTTTTTAAGAAAAGTCCGATGACAAATGAAAAACGTCAATAATAATAATAATAATTGAATAAATTGAGTGATTTGAAATGTTTGTCCTCCACGAAATAACGAAGGATTTTGATAGGAGAACAAGGACAGTGGAAAAGTCTTCGGTGTCTTCCTCCTTGAGTCCTCGGACTATTATAAAAAGTAACTTTGATTCTTGTTGACCACAGTCACAGAGGGGCTAATGTTCACTTCCCATTGAATCATTGACGACTCTTTCCGTCAAAAAATTTAAATTTATTTTAGCCAATATTTCCTTTTTCTAAACCTCTTTTTTTCCTACTCATTTTCAATTATACATTTACACAATAAAATATTTTACAAATAATTCTAAAATTTCTCTCTACCTTTCATCTCAAAAATTTAATATTCTAAAAACCCATTTCTCATTAAAAATCAAAATTAAAATGAACATTAAACAGGGCTTATTGGTTTAGTTTCAATATCCCCAATTTTAATATGTGTGGGTACAAACTAATTTTAAAAAGAGGGTTTTTTGGGTTGGCTGATTGGCTCACCAAAAGCAAACATGAAGATACAACTTGTCTTTATTTTATGGGATTGTGAGGGCCTACTTTGAAGCAGATAGATCCACTTTCAAGAAATAGTCAAGTACAACCCAACCTCTATTATTTTTAATTTTACAGGAGTAATAATCAGCGAAAAATCATTTTATTGTTTTTAATTTTTTTTTTTAATTTTTAAAATAATTCTCGTATATCGACTATCAATAGTCACCACTCTTTTGTAATGATATCTGTTTAAGTCCTATTTTGGTTAGAAATTAAAATCATTAAACTGCTATTTAGTGAGAATTAAAATCAAAAGTTTAGTAAATTTTGATAAAATTGATATATTGTTAACAAAATTGTGAGCATGTAATTAAATTTAATCGTTTGATCTGGATTAAAATATAAATTTTAATCTATATACTTACTACACTACATATATAAAAGACCCAAGAATGAAGAAATCTTTTTTGGACATTTATGTCCTACCTAATTTTTAATAAATCCACATTCATCCCTACTTCTTTTTTTTTTTTTTTTTTTTTTTAGTATTTGAATATGTTATTGATTTCAAATATTTAATTAGGCCTTCAAAAAACTTGACATTCATCTACTCACTCATTCGAATCATACTTCAGTGTAAATATATTAAAATGGTTCCTTCACTTCACTTCATATATTCTCTTATTATTTTCATTTTATTTTATTTCATTTCATTTTGCTGCACTGTTCTTTTCCTTATTTGGATTGATAAATTATTTTTTTAGTCTCCAAAGAAGGGTGCAAAGTTGTGGCTGATTTTTCAATATATTGTACTTTTTATATAATTGATATTATGATATTAGGCTTAGATACACTTGTCGTCATAAAGCTCGTCTTCAAGGTAAAAGTACACGAAATCAAAGATAAAACAAAGCAAAATTCTTGTGAAAACTCATAATCAAGTATCTAATTAGTATGGTGTATAATATATTTTTCCTATTAATTGTGTTGCAATTAAGCCTCCGTTTTTGGTTGAGGTAAACGTGTTCGGATTTGAGCAGTTTTTGACATATTTTCAAATTAAATCACTTTTAGCAGTTTGACATTTTTTCAAATTAAACGAAATCATTTCATTTTACAAACCAAACCAAACCATTTTTTGCAATTTGATTTGATTTAAATCTACGATTTACCTATCGACATAATATATTTTAAATGTCAAATTAGTTCGTATTTTTTAATATATAAAGTTAAATTAGAAGTTACTATAAACTAAAATATGTTAACATTCTTAGATTCATTATTTACCTCGTTACCCTTACACTAGATTAATAATAAATAAAAGTATAATGATGAGTGAATAACTTCACTAAAATGTTGGAGTATAATTTTTCTGACTGTTAATTGTCGATATGTATCATACATCATTTGAAGATTTGATAGCTCTAGTTAAGAATTTGAGTTCCTCTTCATTTTCAGCAATTCATTGTAATTACGGCTTATTGTTGAATTATCTTGGTTAATTTTCTTGCTTAGTACAATTTTTTTACCTTTAGTGCATGCATGACTCAAACTGCAAAGTAGGAAACTTTTATACATTTTTTTTTTTTTGAATCATTACAATGCAATGCAATGAAAACGAGAAAAGATATACATTAGAATTTTATTTTCATAGTTAAATTTGACTTTTGCTAGTGAGAAAATGGTAAATTCAAATTAATAAAATTAATTTTTAATTAAAAAATTAAAAGCGGTTTGGCTCAATTTTTTGCGATTTTCAAAAATCAAAACCTAAACCAAATCATTTTGAAACTGTTTGGTTCGGTTTGAGAGAAAGAAACCATGGGTCCATGCGATCTCAAACCAACGAGTTATGTTCGATTTTTCGTTTCGAGATTATTATTTTTTGTGCAGCCCTAGTTTTTGGTAATACTCTATTGATTTATAAACTGATTTATTTATAATTTTGAGGTAAAATATGTTATTGAAAAGTTGAGAGATAAAAAATATGTGGTTAAAAAGTGGTTTGAAAAATTGTGTGATTTATAAATTGTTTGTCAAACGAAGTGTAAATCTTTGTGCATGATTTGTTTTAACATATACTTGATACTTTTTTATCAGCATATTTCTTAAAATACATAAAGAGATTATCATTTCAATTTTCAGTTTAAAGTTGACATTGTCGAATCGTGTAGGAAAGTTGCTGTTAGAGACCTATTCTAAATATTGGCTAATGGTACGCTCTTAAATTATCTTATAAAACATTTACAAACTAAGATCTCAACTGTTAACTAATCTTTAGTCATTTCTATCTTAATTTTTTTTGGTTTATAATCTAAAGATCATTGACTGACGTTATTTTAAGTTATCACTTGTTAATTTGATTGCATAGAATGAAAAAGTAATTGAGTTTATCTTGCATTGCTACCAAGTACTATTAATTAATCCAAGACGATCAAATTTGAAAGATAAAATGCATTGTTAATGGATCAATTTAAAAGGGTATAATTTTTGCTATAATTTAGTAATTCGAAAATAATGTAGTAAATTATTGTGCGAAACTTTCACATCAATATTAAAATATTGCTATTACGATTTTATTTGGACCCTCAAAATTAATCAAACAAAACAAAGGAAGCAAATAAATAAAAAATGATAAGGGATCATTTTAAAAAGCTATAATTTTTGCTACACTTAACGATTTTATAATTTGAAAATAATGTAAAGAAGTACTACGTGAGATCTATATATTGATGTAAATATCTGGTTATCACGACTTCATTTAAGTCCATAAAGATGAAATATATTTTTAATGGACCATTTTAAACGGCTAAAATTCTTGATACGGTTTAATAATATGAAAATAATGTAACAAAGTATTGTGCGAAAGCTTCACCTTAATATTTAAGATATTGTTATTATGACTTCATTTTTGCCTCAAAACTAACCAAATGAAAAAAAGAAAAAAAAAAAAAAGGAAGACAGAAAATGAACAATGCGTCCCCGGTTCAATCTTATTATATAGGTAAGATAAGAAAGAAAATATTAGTATATTAAGAAAGAAAAATATTTTTTTATTTTATTTTATTTAATACTATAATATTTCAATTGTATAAATACAAAATATTTAACTCTGAATGATATCTATCGCATTACTTATTAGAATATTAGCTCATATTGTGGACACGCAAACTACAAAAAATAATGTTTTTTAAACAAAATAATTTCTCAAATAATTTTTTACCTACAAATATTTTCTCTCTTCACTTTTAAATCACATATTTTATCTCAAAAATATAAAAAAAAAATACATTTTTAAACACAAAACTTTTAACAAACGGATAAGGTGGTACTCTTTTAGTATAACTTGTTTTTGCCTTTAGTTTTGCATTGTATAGAAATAGCTTTCTCAAAGAAAAAGGGGAAAAAATTGGAATTAATTGAAAAGAGTTTCCTATTCTGAATGTCCTATTAGAAAAATTATATTAGATCAATTTCCTCTAAAAACTTTCATGGTAGAATCACTTTATAAAATTGGTCAAATGAGTCAAAAATAGTACTTTTGTTTGGTAATACTATTTAGCCACCGTTTGGTAAAGGTACTATTTTTGATTTATAAATCATTTTATAAATTACACAATTTCTTTAATCACTTTTTAATCATATTTTTTTCTCTTTAATTTTCAACAACTATTTTTTTAACCATATTTTTTATGATTTTGAGATAAAAAATAGTAGTTGAAAATTGGAGTGAAAAATGTATGTGATTAAAAAGTGATTTGAAAAATTGTGCAATTTATAAATCAGTTTATTTATTTATTTATTTTTTTTATCAAACACGTCTCAAAATCAATATTTTATTTGACTTTTCAAACGCCGTTTGTCAAACAACCCTAAATCTTAATTAATTGGAATTAGTAAAACTTTGACGTGGTCTGTATGTTTGCCATGAAAATCATGCAAAATTATATCTAATCTAAATAATATTTGTTTATAGAAGATAAAAAGCATAGATATAGTTTTATTATGTTGACTGACTCAAATTTTATTTAAACCACATAAAGTTAAAGTCACCGTGCTTGTTCAGCATTTTTGATATAATTCATAATATAATGGAATTTGGTCCATAATTTGTGTATTTTGATGTGTGTGTAATTTAAGCGTACTAAAATGTATCACGATATTTGTGTCAATTAAATTTTTTGAATTTAGTGCTTTAATTGGCGGGTGATGTTAAAACTAGAATATAAAAATTATAATAACTAGTAATCGCACCCGTACGATGCACAGAATAAATAATATTTATTGAATAAGTTGTAAAAATACAATGTCCGATAAAAATAACACAATAAAATAATAATAATAATAACTTGCATACATAAATTGTGAATAATTTGTAATTTCATTTCTCCCTATAAGATTTTTTACTTTAATGCATAAATTATATATTCAATATACAATCAAAATATAAAAAGAAAAGAAAAGTTATGAATTGCATTTCTTTTAACAGTTAATTGTTAATTATCTAGTTTC
Source organism: Ligustrum vulgare (assembly GCA_963555705.1). Taxonomy (NCBI): domain Eukaryota; kingdom Viridiplantae; phylum Streptophyta; class Magnoliopsida; order Lamiales; family Oleaceae; genus Ligustrum; species Ligustrum vulgare. The sequence goes on along the minus strand of OY743168.1, from coordinate 56,575,887 downwards.
CTTAGTTTATTTATTCATATAGAATTGATTATTCAAAAATAATTTTTTTTAATGCTCATTCACAACCACATATTATTTAAAAACTAATTTTTCACAATTGCACATACTACTTTTTAATCACACATTTAAAAAAAAAAATCAGTTTTTAACCACTCAATTGATTGATTTGACAATTATTTTATTTTTTATACTATCTTCTTTCACTTTCAATCACACATTTAAAATCATTTCTATAGTTTATATCAAACTTACTCATATTCAATGATTTCAAATATAATGTGACATTTTATTTTTTACCAAGTATTGAAAATGGCCATGTTACTCACACACACACACACAAAAAACTATTTTTTGTGCATGTTAAATATAAGTATGAACTATATTTTATTTTTAAATAGAATAAGTTTGATAAAACCTTATATTTTTATTTTTTATAGAATTCAATGAATTAATTGTTAAAGTCTGTAGTATATATTTTACAAATTGATGTTATTTTAAATTTATAAAAATTAAAAAAATAGATAAATGAACAAAATGAGTAAATTTATAAAATTAATTTCAAAATTACCAAAGAGTTTATCGAAACCTGAAGTTGTAGAAATTAAAATGATTCAATTGAATTTACTTAGAAAGATCGGATATCATTATTTCTTTAATTTGATAAGAAAAAAGATTTGAAATTAATCATTTATGTCAAATTGAAGTTACATAAGAAATGATAAATATCATTTTATGATATTTGAGTTTATCATTTTAATGGAATTTGGTCCATAATTTGTGTATTTTGATGTGTGTGTAATTTGAGCGTACTAAAATGTATCACGATATTTGTGTCAATTAAATTTTTTGAATTTAGTGCTTTAATTGGCGGGTGATGTTAAAACTAGAAAATAAAAATTATAATAATTAGTGTTCAGGTAAATTAATTTTTTTGGTTTATAAACATATTTATAAACTATACAATTTCTCAAATCACTTTTTAACCATATATATTTTCTCTCTCCAATTTTTAACCACTCATTTTTACCTTAAAATCATAAATAAACCAATTTATAAACCAAACAGTGTTACCAAGCGGATTGTTTAAAATTAACTTATATAATTTTATGACATTCAACTAGAGATGGCAAAAAATTTCAACCCGCCTCGAACCTGACCCTAACAGGGCGAAAAAAACTCGCCCTGTGGGTCGGCAAGCCAAGTTTTGCAACTCAAAGAGGGTCACGAGGCGAGGTGAATTTTGGCCTCCCCGCTTGAATAATAAGTTTTAAAAAATATACATATATAGGGAAAAAAATACATGTAGAAAAATAAAAAAATTAAACGGAGCAGCATGGCCGACTTGCCCTGAAATTCGCGGGGTACGAGCATGAGTATGGGAACCCAATAGAAAATGGCGGGGCGGGACGGGAGGCATGAATACTCGACCTGAACCTACCACATTGCAATCACTACATTCAGCCATTCATAACGTTAAAATTCAATATTTGTAGTTAATAAACAAATGGCCTTTTAGCCTCTATTTGCCAAATCATTTATTAACGCAATTTTTCAAATTATTTTTTAATCACACATATTTTTCTCTCCACTTTTCAAATATATATTCTACCTCAAAAACATTAAAAAAAAAAAAAAAATTAAACAAATTTTTTTTAACAAATAGAGCCTTTTGGAAAATTGTGTTGTTTAAAAACATAAAAAAAAAATAGTTTGCCAAACAGAGGCTTAATCATAATACTATTTTGTTTTAAACTGTGTTAATATTTAAAATTGTTGTAAATAATATGTTACTTGTGAATGTCATTTATACTCCTACAGCCTTAGTTATTAATTATCATTGTATAATATTTGATTCTTCTCTATAAATTATATGTGGTTCTGATTCTTAATAGAACACGCAAATTTATTTTCATTTATCTCTAATTTATAACACGTTATCAACAAGAAATTCTAGTCAATGAGCTCAAATAAATTGATTTGTTTTATTTTTTTAAAGTTACAGTAAATTGAATTGACCTAGAAACTCTCTCCCCCTGTTCAAAATAAAAAGGTTTGTATTATCTTACATTACATAACAAAGCAGTGTGGTTATTTGAATTGATCATCTTGTTTTAACTACCAGTTTATGATAGATAAATATTTATTTGAATGCAATTTTTCTTTCAATATTTCAGAGAAATGTTGTACTACAATTCTTGAAAATAAATTGATATTGATATTACAAAAGAATGTTATATTATAATTCTTGAAACAATCTAAATCAATATTGTAGAAGAATATGGTATAATAGTTCTTGAAAAAGAAATAATCTATATCAGTATCCCAGAAAAATAACGTAACATTATTTGAAAAGAGATATTATATTTGATTATTTTGTTACTCCTGTTATTTGAGCAATCATATTCTAGATAAATTTATGTCAACATTCTTGTGAAACATAATTCTATTTAAACAATATTTTTGAAAAATATTGTATTAATACTTCTAAAGAAGTTTAAACCTTATACGTCTTGAAGTTTTAAAGAATATTCTGTCCTTACTTCCTAAATAAGAGTATAAATTTATACAAATCAATATTTTAGAAGAATATTTGATTGATTTCGTAAAAAATGACTTTGTATATTATATCGAAATAAACGATACAGAAATTCGTATGAACTGGACAGCCTACAATACCTAGGATCAAATAGTGATATCTTGGCAACCTTTGGTCCGATCTTCATGAAATTTGGATAGGACATTCAAAATTCGTTGTTTTTCACATTCAGTGGTTAATATCAATATCCATTGATATTTGTTAGAAACCTATATGTAAACAGTAGCAAATTTTAAATTAGTTGGAAGATCGTGAATATTTTGAGAACAAAACTATTTATTCTTTTTCTAGAATAATTAAAGTTATTACAATTATTAAGTATAGTGCCGTTACTCTAGAAGGAGAATGATGTTATATTCGATTAATATTCTAGAAGAATATTGTATTTATTACTCTTTAAGACTACATATATCGTTGTGTTCCTGAAAAAGCACGAATTAAAAAATTTAATAAAAAATTAGTTAATATTCTAGAAGAATATTATTCATTCATAAAGAGTGTTGACCACCCAATCCGGTGGGACATTGGATCAACAAGTTTCTGCTCATCCCTCTTAAACATGTGGACTTCTTATGCACTTGGACAAACAATCAATATGCAACAGAGGCCAGGGTGGCTCTTGTTTGCACTCCGATACTCAGGTCAAGACTCATTGTGAGTAAATATAAATTGGATGCGGGAAATATAAGTGTATAAAAGAGAGAAAATGGAGTAAGACTTATATTTGTAGTTTGATTACTGAGTTACTAACATTTTACTTAGAGAGAAATGTGATCTATTTATATTAAGAGTTGTTGCTTAAGATTGTGACATGTGTTACCCTTTACACATGGCAGGTTCATAACCATTCATGAAGTAAATCATTTCCTTGGTAATAATCATTATGATCTACTATAGAGTTACGGTTGCAGTCACATCCTCTTGAAGATGTCACATCAAGCCGCACCTTACAAAAGTGTCACATCTCTCTGACACATTGATCAGTCTTATCACCTTTTAGAAGCATTGACTCCAGATAATTCCAATCTGCCATAAGGAGTCCGGACAAAATGGGGCCCATATACGTCCGGAGTGATGACCCTATAAAATGAGTCCGGACTAATGGACTCCTGACTATAGAGTTCGGAGCATTGTTGGGTACCTGTAGGTCTCACGTGGGCCCTTATGGATGACGTGTCAAGTCCATTTAAGCATGGTAGTAATACTAGTCCCTCAAATCTAGTGGATTCATTTATGTGCGGACTAGAGTTGATAAAGACAAATATATGGACTTGCTGAAAGGTCTATGATGATGGGACCGTGTTTATCATGGAACAGGTGTGTGAAACTATAAGTACTTTTCATAAATCCAGAGTGAATTCCACTGGGGTGATTTGTTACAATTTAGAAAGACGAAGTCCTTACAATGGAGTCTCTGTTGCCTTTAAAATAAACTCTTGGACTTACCTTCCTTTTAATATAGCCATTACATTTATTTACACGCTTCCTAAGCCGCATTAATATAGCCATTACATTTATTTACATGCTTCCTAAGCCGCATTTATAGCAAAGCAATCATGACTTGCAATTTCCAAGGGATGTTTCAAAGCAATGCGTATTTCCACGCGTGTGTAACACACCCGTGTAGTTGAAACATTGTATTCTTTTCAAACCCGTACCCGTTGGCGCTTCATTGTGTCTAATCAGTAGGACATGTGGATGGTTAGGGTTAATTTGGAAACCCTTATATGGCCTCTAACATTTTATGATTTCTTCCCTTACACAAAGTCTAAATTTCTACTAAGTGTGAGTCCATTCTTGCTTTCTTGCGAAGAATTCCTCTGCTTTTCCCTAGAAAGGTTTTACCGGTGAAGATTGTTTGAACAACCACAACTTCATCTTCGCCTTTCATTCCAAGTGAAGAATCTTCTTCCCCCGATTTTTAGGTAACTTCTCATCTTCTTGCATGTTTGTTGCTTTTAGTTTTGGACTTGAGTGCCTGTTTGAGGGTGTTTCTTTTGTGCTTTCTCTTTGGTAAGTATGGATTTGTGGAACGTGGAAGGAGTCGAGGGGGCAGATTGTGGTGAGTTGGTGGTCATGGTTGAACCTATTAGAGGCGTGTGTCCTTGGACCAATTTGGCTTTTAGTTCCCGCTATTTTATGGAACTTAGGAGAAAGTGGGTTAGGAGGTTTTCGAATGTAATTTGTTTGGATGATTCTGATGGTGAAGAAGAACTCCCTAGCTTCTACATGGCTACACTATCCCCAGTGGAAAAGGCATCTCTCCAGGAGAGAAGGAAGTTAAGCAAAGGGAATGGATGGAACAAGAAGCTGCCGCTCTTCGACTGGGGCTCAAGGATCCAACTTGGGTGTCCGGGCTCCCTTTAGGGCTCATAGGGAAGAGTTAGGGTTAAGTAGAGAGGAGATCGCCCAAGTTGAAGGTTGGGTTGATTATGTGAATAAGGTGTCGGGGTACCATATTGATCCCCATCCTAGTTCAGAGAGTCGTGAGAAAGTAATGGTGTGGAGTCTAAGATCAGTGGTAGTGACCTGGTGGGTATTTCATCCTAATTTTGATTGCTAGTGGGAGACCGAACAATACACCTCAGTCCTTCTTGTAGGCCATGCAGTCCTCCACAGGGTCATGTGGTGATCCTTTATGATGCCCTGGAGTGTGGGATGAGGCTACCTTTGCACCCTTTCTTTAGGACATTCCTTCAGAGCTACAAATTGTGCCCATATCAATTGGCCCCGAACATTTGGACTCAGGCAGTGGGCACATGATTGATATGGTAATACGTTAGTCCAGACTACCCAATTTCTCTATATATTATCCACACTCTCTACATATTGAAGAATTTGGCTAGAAGGGAGAAGGATGTTAGATCGGACGTAAAGGACTAGTACTACCTGGCTCCAAGGGGTTCACATTCCTCTATTATCACTGGGCACCCCTCATCCATCAAGAATTGGAGGAATCGATGGTTCAGGGCTGCAGGAGAATGGTAGAGTTCCCCTGTTGATCCCACTCCTGAAGTCACAATTCCCCGAACTCTTTCCCTTCCACACGAGTTTCTGTTTTATGCCTCCATGTATATGTGAGTGTGCAAGATTTCCCTGTGTTTTTATCGCTGCATTTGCTCATCCCACTCTTGATTATTTTAGGCCAAATACATGCTTATCTACTCCTAGAAGAAGACTTATTTGTTGTGAGGAGACTTTTTGCCTATCAAGGTGCTTTTCAAAAGGTCATCTCATCAAACAAATTGTTTGTTAAGCACAGACTTGCGCGAGAGATGAGTAAGTCTTCCATTTTCTAGATTTCTATTACTTCTTTCACTTGATTTCATTTCCTTAATAGCTGGGTTATTTCTTCGTATGTGTAGGTTCTAAGAAATCTCCAAATGTGTCTTTGAAGGGCTTGAGGCCCAAGAGAATTCTACCTGTATTAAGGCTTGGAAGTGATGAAGGGAAAAGGTAGAAAACCATTCTTGCTGATTTTCAAGTGGAAGTATTGAAGAAAGCTGTCGAGGCTCCTGTGGCCAAAGTTGGGAGTTCTGCTCCTACATTTCCTATCCCTTCACTTGCTAATCAACAATTGTGGTCGTTAAAAAGGAACATTCTTCCAATATGGCCTCTAAAAAAGGTGAGGAGAGGAGGTCAAAAAGGAAGGAGGATAGCAAATCCAAGTTGGTTTTGTCCGAAGAAGGTAGTGAGGATGATGTGGTCAAGGTTAGCCTCATTCCTAAGATGTCTTCAATTTAACAAGGAGTCTTGTCTTCTCTCCCTTCACCTTCGGCAAAAGCTGCTCTCATTGTGGATTCATTTTGGTCTAAAGGGGGGAAAATTTATTCCTCCAATGCTTCTTCCATTCAGAAGTTGGCTGCTGCCAAGACCATAAGTGCTAGGGCTCTGGCTTTGATTGGAGAAGTGGAGTCATCTGTGGAGGACTTGGAGAAGGGAAAAAAGAGTGCTGAGGTTGCCCTCCTGATACCGATAAAATGGCGAGGGAGATTCATGATCTCAAGGATTCCTTGAAGAAAGCTCAGAATTTGCTTGGCGAGGAGAGGAGTGTCGAGAGGCTTCTCAAGGAAGACAATGAAAAATTGACGCAAGACCTCGCATCTGCTAAAGGGGACGTGGTTAACTTCTCTAAGAAGTATGATAATGCCATTCAAGCTCAAAATGTAACTGCCGAGGCCCTTCGTGAAGCCAATGCACAAAAGGAGAGCCTTATAGATGAAGTTACGGAGTTGGAAGAGAGCTTTGCGAAGGGAGACGGAGGCTCTAGTCAAGGTTCTAGAAGCATTCACCTCCCTAGAGTTGAGCATTGATGTTAAGGTGGCTCAGTGGGTCAAAGACTTCAAAGATAGCTTTGAAAATACTGAGGATTATGAAGTCATGCATAGCTAGATCCGGACCCTAGAAATGGGCGAGAACCACCTCCGTGGATTTTAGAACTGGTTCCTGCTACCCCAGTTGCTGGGTTAGCTCTGGATTGATGTCCGATATTGTACCTTTCTTAGGGATGGTCATCTCTTCCTGGATGATCTCCTCTTTCATCAAGTCCACAAGAGTATTGTAATATCTTAGTTTATGACTCTGGACATCTCTCCTAAACATGCTTATCATGTCCAAGCCCTTTTAGTGCGGAGAACATTTCTGCTTCCGTAATATTTTCACAATTATGCATCTTTTCTGTGAAGCAGGTTAGGTAGCCTTTCAATGACTCATTCTTTCATTGCCTCAAATTATGTAGTCGCTAGAGTGGGAGTTACCCTGGCCTAGAGGATACAAAGTAATTTTTAAAGACTATTTTCAAATCCTTCCAGTTGTGGATACTGTCGGTGGGAGCTTCTTGTACCATAGTACAATGCTCCCTTCCAAAGTTAATGCAAATGCTTTGCATTTTAGCACCGGAGTGGCTCCTGGCATTTCCATACTTGCGTGATAATTCAGGAGGTGATCATTGGGGTCCTCTCTCCGAGAATACTTTGTGATTTTCGACATTTCGAAAAATTAGTTAATATTCTAGAAGAATATTACTTGCGATAAAGAGTGTTGCTCACAAAATCTGGTGGGACCTTGGATCAATACGTCTCAGCTCATCCCTCTCGAGCACGTGGACTTCCTGCGCACTTGAGCAAACATTCAGTATGAAACGAGCTCGGGGTAGCTTCCGTTTGCACTTCGATGCTCAAGTCAGGACTCATTGTGAGTAAATATAAATTCCGTGCTGGAAATATAAGTATGTATAAAAGAGAAAAATATAAATTGCGTGTTGGAAATATAAATATAAGTCACGACTGATCGTGAACGTTAATTTTAAAACGAATTACAAATTGAATTTTTCTATGTTTAACAACTTAAACACTCAATCTGTAAAATCAAATCGACCCATGGACAAATACAACATCATATTAATACAATAAATTAATATTTTATTTCAAATGTCGTGAATTATACTCTATGGGCATATATAATTTCAACAGAAACAGTAAAAAACTTCTTAAAAGCAGGAAATGTAGAATTGGGCCTTTCACCCCAGTAAGACAAAATTGGTATTTCTTCCAAAATCTTTTCCAGCAAAATGTAGATTTGTCTCTTGCTTTTACTTTCCAGGTTTGTGTCTATACTCATGCTACTACATAAATTTACGTTTAGGAATACTCAATTCTCTCTAATATTTTTATTTTATCTCAAAATCCTAATCCCGTTTCAGGTGTAGAAAGTTAGAACAATTTTTTTTTTCTTTTTTATGATACATTAATATTTTCTCTATGAAAATAAGTAATAGTTGAAATCTTTTTTAGTCAGGTGATTTTGTTCAATAGAGCATTTAAGTAGTGGAGAAAAAAATGAGGGTGAACTCTATGTGAGAATGGAAGTGTGTTCTGATGAAGAAGTTTACAATAAATATAATACATATATGCTCTAAGAAAAGGTTTTAGTATTTGTAAAATATGCATCGGGAAAATTAGACGAGATTTTTATGTTCAAATGAAGGATTTCAAATAGACAGAGATGTGAGGAAATTTAATAAATTAGATACAGGAACATGATGCAAATTTATGGTGCGTTTTACAGTTGATGATGTAATGTGGAAAATTTCTCATATGACTAATGATCACAATCATGAGCTTGCTAGACCGGAAGAAAGACAATTTCTTAAATCAGGACGTAGGGTATCTAATGCTCAAGCAAACGTAATTAATTCCATGGTTGATGCAAGTATAGGACCAACAAAATCAAAATTCTATTTAGCAAATGAAGTTGGTTGGTGTAGCCGAGAATGGTGAATTTATAGGATTATTGGTTTGAATTGCAATTATATTTCAGTCATATTTTTTTTAATCATGTTACAAGTTTTTGAGAAGTTGGTACAGACAAATAAACCCCCTGAATACTTGACTAATATTCAGTATAAATATTTTTTGAACTAATTCTATTAAGTGAAAAATGTACCAAGTTCATGAAGTAAAAGTATTTTTATTTTGTTTGGCAGAATGAACATGTGACCGCATTTTAATTTTTGCAATACAAAGAAATGATAAAAATTCAAGTTGGCAAGGAAAGAGGAAGAAAAACAATAAAAAACACTGCATAACTCCTGGTGAGGGCTACTGTTGTTTTCCCTTTGAAGTCACTCATTTAAAGTAAATTAACAATCTACGTGTCAACTTTTTATTGGATTACCCTACCACCCAAGATTGTGGGACGGGCTTATTCAAGTTTTTCTCAAAAAATAAGAACCATTCAAGGAAAATGCAAGTTGTGTAACAAATATCTTTCTTCTAGTAATTAATAAATAAAAACAATTAAATCTCAATTCAGTTAGGTTAGAACGGTTCTCAATTCTTGATTTCTCTATTTGGTAGTTAAAATAAACTGATTTATAAATCAGTTTATAAATTACACAATTTTTCAAACTACTTTTTAACCCGACATATTTTCTCTCTCCAATTTTTAACCACTACTTTTATCTCCAAATCATAAATAAACTAGTTTATAAACCAAATAATGTTACTAAAATTTTATTAGAAATGAACTGAATCGATTGATTATATTTTGATTTCGTTGGTTTCGATTCTTCCCCCCACCCCCACCCTTGTTGGTCTTAAATCTTTGATCTCTTATTCCTATCAATATATTTGAGTGCAAAACCACCCTTATCTACTTCATGTTTCGTAGTAAGTCTTAATAAAGTTTCTCTTGATACTGTTGAGATGGAGACGTGTTTCTTGGATATGTTCTATAATTGCTGAAAAAAATGACTACATTTTCTTTTTCCTAATTGTTCAATTATATATCTCCTAATCAACCCTTGTATTTCGTATGATTCTTTTAAGAAGAAAATTGTGCAATTACTTACTGTTGACGCACAAAAAATACCCAAAAATACAAGAGGTCTAAACCTTGGCCCGAAGTAAAAGAGGCCCAACGTTAAAGACTCATTATATGCAAGAAGTTGGACGACTGAGCGATTGTGCGGCAACTAGGATATTTGGGCGACAGGGCGAGCGATGAAGCAGTTGGGAGACTAAAGCAAATAGAAACAATTTTGACACTTGTCTTATGATCACGTAGCCAGTTGTTGATGAAGGTGGTAGTTGAAATGACGAATTGTGGAGGTTATTTAGAGCGACGTTGCAAGCGGATGTTATAAGGACGTGGGCGACGGTTATGCAACGTGGAGGAAGCAAATTAATCCATGCAAGTGTTACAAATCAAAGCGGAAAACCGAAGATTCAAATATTGGCAGCGGTTGAAGGAAGTTCGTGCATTTGTATATATTGTAAAAAACTAGTCATTTAGAAGGACCAATCAATCAAATCTCAAGAGAATATGTATCTTTACTTTTATCGTCAAACTCTTAGTTTAATTTGTGTGCTTGCGTCCCTTGGAGGTGTTTTGTCTTCACTGTAATGTTCATAAATATAGCACCCCTCGTTGGGACTTTGTCTCGAGAGATTTGTTCCTTACACATTCGTCTGATCCCCCTTTTGGTAATTGTTAGTGAGGTGACTTCCGCGCGAAACACTTACCAATGATATTTTAAACATGTATATATTTGTTTATGGCGTGACAGTTTTGTCAACCATAGGGCTTTCTGTGATGCACTTCTCCGATTGTATTCTTCATATTTTAAATTCATACTTTTCCATAGCCTATAATAAAAAGAGTCATGTTAAAATGAATATTCTTAGGGGTGGATTATATTGTCACCACAAAATTTATTTGTTACACCATAAATTTAAGTACTTTTTAATTTACAAAATTAGACATTGTTGATATAAGAAAATCATGCAAAGGTCCAGTCTGGTATCTTTAGGTAAAATAGAATTGACTCATGTGAGAAGGCTTCAAAACAGATGGGCCTGGCCCATATAAGGTCTTCTATTTAACCAACGAACTTCAATGTATTGGTTTTGTTCTCCGACCTACAGTCTCAATACTTTATCATCCAGAGGAATATTCCTAAGGTCGGTAAAATATTCACCTCGGGAAAAGCATGGATTAAAGGGAGCTCTACTTAACGCGAAGAATATTTACCTCAAAACAAGTAGGTTGCTTAGAGCCAAACAATTCATATAATATCTTTTCAAAGACAGCGCCTACCATACATATTTGCAGGGAATATTATACTATTGGGCCCACCAAGGCATGGTTAACACTTTTTGAGCAAGTAATAATCATTATTTGTATAGATTGCTGTGAAAATATCTTCATTTAGCTACAGTAAGCCCTAATAATCTTCTATAAATAGAAGGGTTAACACTATTGTAATGCATGCAAATTATGAATCAAGAGCCATTACTATACTTCCAAAAACTTCCGCATTTCGTTACATTACTATTTGATTATAAAAATTATTCATCCTAAGTTGGCTAGAAAATTGCCGCGTGTCTATCGCAATTTTCGACGTCAACAGTTTGGCACTAGAAGGAGGGACTTCGCCTAAGAGACAAGATTCTCAATTATCTAGCAAATATCACAAACACCATCTTCTCCAAAACATATAAAACTTCCTTTGTCCCCAACAATTTACTTGCAGAAAACCATCCAAAATTGAGTCAACATTCTAGTAATGCTAAGACTAGAAGTCATGAAATATAAGTTCCTCCACATTTTGGAAAAAAATCAAGGAGAAACTTGTAAAGAGTTGAAAGATCCCCGCGTTGATGTAATTATCGATAGATTGAATCATTTTGCCAATGTGCTAGCTCACCTAGAGAAAAACCAACAAATAGTTCTACCTGCTAGAACTGAGTTTGAAGTGCAGTCCCCATTACAAAATGCATAACAAATAAGAAGAGCTTTAAGCTTTGAAGAAAACTCTTCTAAAGAAACACGAGGAAAAAGAAAGGTTCCCCCAAAGAATCTCTACTCCAAAAGCCTCCAAAGACCACCTTCACAAGAATAGAGTCTTTCCTTGGCAAGGAGAAAACATCTCTCCAACAAATGGACGAGATAGAAGCATTGAAACAATAGATTTTCGAGCTGGAATCCAAAGGCAAAAGTTCAACCCAAGGAGTCAATAGGGGCTCTCCTTTTTCCGACGAAGTTCTGGCCGAAACATTGCCAGAAAAGTTCAAAATTCCTGTCCTCATGGGTTACGAAGGAAACATTGATCCGGCAGGACACATTTACAAATATACTTTTAGGATGGAACTCTAAGGGCAAAGATGGTTCAACAACTCCCTAATGGCTCCGTGAAAAACTGGGATGGTCTTGCTTAACTCTTCCTAAGTCAATTTATGGGAGCTAGAATGAGAACAACACCAAAAGAACGCCTTGTGTCCATCAAATAGGCCCCAACCGAATCACGAGAAAGTTACCTTGAAAGGCTTAATAAACAAAAAGTGGAAATGGAGAAGGTATCTGATGATGTTGCGCTTATACCATGACTTCCTAAGCAGAGCTAAAAAATATATCAGCACTGAGGATATGACGTACGATGGAGGAGTGGAGATCAAACCACTGAAAGAAGAAGAGAAGTCCCCGAAGAAGGACAAAACCCCAGAGTGAAGAAAAGAGAGGAACAACAGACCTAGGCTTTATCCAGAAAGGTTCCAGGACTGCACCTTGCTGAATACATCCTTGGAAAACGTGTTCTTTCAAATAAAGGATAAAGATATCCTTAAAAAACCACCACCTATGAAAGCTAGTTCATCGAATCTCAACCAGTAGAAGTACTGCCTATTGCACCGATCCGGATGGCACAAAACAAATTATTGCAGACAATTGAAGGAAGAGATAGAAAACCTCATCAAATGAGGTTATCTCAAGCAGTTCGTATCCAAACCCATGGAGGCAGGAGAACATGTAAATTCACCACCTCGAGCTCAAGGAAAACATAGTGACGGAACTAGAGAAGAAATCAAAATGATGATTAGACGAGCTCATTATTTGATAGGATCAAGAAGAGGTAGAAAAATGATGGCAAGAGAAGCCTACACATATTCACAAATGAGGTCCGACTTTGGAAATCAACGGAGAATGAAAAATCAGAGAGCATCACTTTTCACGAGTAAGGTGCAAACTGTGTCCTACAGCCCCAGAATGATGCACTGGTGATAACTATACCTTCTACCGGAATACATATCCATCGAACTTTAGTGGATAATGGGAGTTTAGTGAACATGTTATATCTTAGGACCTACGACCAGATGGGTCTAAGTAGGAATCTATTGCATCCTTATCACAGACCGTTGCAGGGTTTCTCATGAGATTTAGTATACAGATAGGTTCTAAAATAGAGGAGGGCTATTTAGGAAACCTCGTAAATAAGGTATTGCTCCAATTCTATAAATAGGGGGAGGGAGTTTTATTTTCAGGTATCGAGAGAATTGTGTGGAAATGGGACAACACTCGAGAGAGAAATGAACATCTCGAATGTTCATCAACCTTTATATTGTATTTCATTTACATTCTTGTAATTCAGTTTACTAGACTGAAAATTCACATAAATATAGTTTATATTCATCAATTTGTCGGCTATTTGTTCCTGTTTAACATTTTAGAATTCAAGTTCTTATCAGTTGGTATCAGAGCATCTAACCTGGGAAAATGGCAATAGATTTCAGCGGCAGTGAGATGAAGAATTTCAGTAGTAAGATGAAGAAGAGCATGGATTAGATTATGGAGATGATGGATCAAATGTTGGAGAAATACATAAAACCTCAATAATCAGATCTGAAGGAGAACGTGATGACATTGGAGGTCGAGTTACCAGATTTCAATGGCAGAAACCTTAAATGGTGGATTTTGAGAACATCATTTCCAGATGAATTTGTTGGAGGAATTTGAGAAATTTGGGGGTAGCAGTGGTTAGATTTGAAGGGGAAGCGATGGAGTGGCTTCACTGGGTTGATAGCTTGCGACCCATACATGATTGGAAAGAATTGAAGGTGCTAATGGTTGATTGATTTTCCAGAGAAGAGAATCCTGACAGATTTGCAGTGCTAGAGGAGACAATTGCACATGAAGATGAGCTGGAGAAGAAGATCGAGCTTGTGGAACGGGAGGATGATAAGTCTATTGCAAAATCGATGCAAGAAGAATATGGAAAGAAGAGATGGGGTGAGGCTGAAATCCAGATTGCAGGAATGAAGAAGAAAAAGGTTAATGGGCCAGGTTATGCCTCATTAATGAAAACCCAGACAAAGTTTTTTAAGAGGGCTCATAAAATTTGCATTCCATTTCAGTTGGCAGCCCACATTTCTATGTTTAAACTAGCCCAAGGTCAAATGGGCCAAAATCGATGTTGGAACCCGGGAATCAATTGGACACAACAATTGAATAGTTGGATCAACAAGGAGGCCCAAGTTAGTTCCAGCCCATTCCAGTTAAATGCTTCCAACCATTTTAATTGCTCGAAGCTGCCAACTTCAGCCTTATATGAACAAGCCCATGGAGGCTCATTCCCAATTATGGTAAACAACACAAACTCAGCTTCTTTAATCTCAAAATTTACACCAGAAGTCCCCATGACTTCTAATCAGCGAAATTCACTCCCAAAATTTGCATCAGAAATCCCCAACCTAAAAATTTACACTTAGGGTCCCCAAAAATTTTCACCAAGGGTCCTCAATACTTCAAATTCACAAGGTTCAGTCCCCAAATTCACACAAGTTATGATGTGATCCGTTATGGGGAACACGAAGAACACACGTAATTAAGACTCGAAACGCTGGAAAGCCCCAAATTCAATTGGTAGACGATAAAAATGCAACCCCGACCTTACGACGCAAGAACCAGGGGTATATTAAAACCGAGACCCATTACAATGCGAAGATAAGAATCACAGAGGGGGAACGCCAGAAAGGGTGCCTAATCCTTTGATAAGTTCAGTTTGTTCAACAAGAACGAGAAGAAACAAGGGAATATCTCACCTTCAATTATCATAAATCTCAAAATTGTGTTTTACAATGAAAAAGAAACATAATATAGCCAAAAAAATGCGTAAGAAATAACCCTAGCCGCAAAACAACAATTAAAACGCGGCGCTAGTTATGGTCGTAACATATGGGTTTACGGTCGTGACCCTCGGGTCCAAAAGTTTTTTTTATCTCTTATGGCCATGACAAAGGTTCTTACGGCCATAAGTTACATGGTGAATAAAAATCCCCTAATTCAATTACGGCCGTGAAAAGGATGTTTATGACCGTAAGTCCCTTGCTGTCCAATTTGTGCGATGGAAAAGTTACGGCCGTAACTTCAGCCTTTACGACTGTAAAAGGCCTTATGCCTTCTTTTCTGGTTGTTCTTTGACCCAAATGCATTGTAATGGTTTTGGCTCTTCTTCCATCTTGTCATGCATTGAAAATGGAGTCTTCGACCTTGCACTCGTCCATCCAAGCTTGCATAAATCCCTGCATTGCCTGCTTGATCGTCCCACCGGTACATGTAACAGGTACTTGCTCGTTGGGCCACTCCGGTACTCATCATCCCCTCCCTATTGAAAAGGATTCGTCCTCGAATCATCACCTGCATTAAACATAGATAGGTCAGCAACGTTAAAAGAAGCAGTTACATTATACTCACCTGGGAGATCCAGCTTGTATGCGCTGTCATTTATCTTCTCAATGACTTGAAAAGGTTCATCTCCTCTTGGCTGCAACTTAGACTTTCGTTGTGTTGGGAACTGCTCCTTTCGCAAGTGCACCCACACCCAATCACCTGGTTCGAACGTCACATGCCTCCACCCTTTGTTTGCTTGGGATGCATAACGCTCGTTTTTCTTCTCTATTTGGTCCTTCACCTTCTCATGGATTGACTATACAAGCTTAGCCTTCTTCTCCCCGTCTAAACTGCTCCTTTCATCTGTAGGCCAAGGAATTAAATCAAGAGGAGTTAGTGGGTTGAAACCATAAACAACTTCAAAAGGGGGACATGATGTAGTAGAATGCACATCCCTATTATAAGCAAATTCAACAAAAGGCAAACATTCTTCCCAACTCTTCAGGTTCTTATTTATGATGGTGCGCAGAAGTTGAATTAACGTTCTATTAACTACCTCTATTTGTCCATCAGTCTGAGGGTGACATGTAGTAGAAAACAACAATTTAGTACCCATCTTCCCCCACAAAAGTTTCCAAAAGTAGCTAAGGAACTTGACATCTCTATCAAACACAATACTCCGAGGTATCCCATGGAGTCTTACAACCTCCCTAAAGAATAGGTCTTCTATATTTGTTGCATCGTTAGTTTTATGACAAGGGATGAAATGTGTCATTTTACTAAACCTATCCACTACCACAAATATAGAATCCCTACCTTTCTTTTTCCTAGGCAAACCTAAAACAAAGTCCATAGATATATCTACCCAAGGCTCATTAGGCACAAGTAAAGGCGTATACAAACCTCGCGGTAGGACTCTAGACTTAGCTTGTTTACAAGTTATGTACCTGTCACAAATGTGGTGAATATCTCTCTTCATTTTAGGCCAATAAAAATGTTCCTGCAGTGTTTCTAAAGTTTTCAAGATACCAAAATGTCCCATTAATCCCCCACCATGTGCTTCACGCAATAACAATTCACGCATAGAACAATTTGGCACGTATAGCTTATTTTTCCTAAATAGATATCCATCATGCCTATAAAACTTCTCAGCAGCACATTTTTCACATGAAGCATAAATAGTGGAAAAATTAGGATCATCAGTATACATACCTTTTATATACTCAAACCCAAGCAACTTCGCATTCAAAGAAGTTAAAAGTACGTACCTTCGAGAAAGGGCATCTGCTACCACATTCTCCTTACCTTGCTTATAGCGGATGACATAGGGAAAAGTTTCAATGAATTACGTCCAACATGCGTGTCTTTTGTTCAGCTTACCTTGCCTCTTTAGGTGTTTCAGTGACTCATGGTTATTGTGTATGACGAATTCATTTGGCCACAGATAGTACTGCCACGTTTCCAATGCTCGCACAAGAGAATAAAGCTCCTTATCATATGTTGGATAGTTTAGTGCTGCCCCATTCAATTTTTCACTAAATTATGGGATTGTCCTCTTGTCCTGCATAAGAACAACTCCAATTCCTATTCCTGACGCATCACACTCCATCTCAAAAGTTTGGTTAAAGTTTGGTAAGGCCAAAACCAGTGCAGAACATAACCTATCTTTAAGCAAATTAAAAGCATTTTCTTGGGCAACCCCCAATGGAATCCTATACTTTTTTTTTAATTATTTCTGTGAGTGGTGCTGCAAGTGTACTAAAGTCTTTAACAAACCTCCTATAGAAACCAGCTAACCCATGAAAGCTCCTAACCTCGGTAATGCTTTTCGGGGTTGGCCACTCTTTAATGGCTTGAATTTTCTCTTCATCAACTTCAACGCCATTGCACTAACAACAAATCCTAGAAAAACCACTTTCTCCATACAAAAAGTACACTTTTTAAAATTAGCATATAGTTTTTCAGTTTTCAAAACTTCCATAACAGACCTTAAATATTCAATATGATCACCTAAGCTCTTACTATATACCAAAATATCATCAAAGTATACCACAAAAAATTTCCCAATAAAAGCACGCAAGACATGGTTCATCAATCTCATGAAAGTACTAGGCGCATTAGATAGGCCAAATGGCATAACCAACCATTCATATAAACCATATTTGGTTTTGAAGGCGGTTTTCCATTCATCGCCTTCTTTCATACGAATTTGGTGATAGCCACTTTTGAGATCTATTTTGCTAAACATACATGCTCCATGCAACTCATCAAGCATATCATCTAATCTAGGTATAGGATGGCGATACTTTACCATGATATTGTTGACTGCTCTACAATCCAAGCACATCCTCCAAGTTCCATCCTTTTTGGGCACTAGAAATACTGGTACTGCACATGGGCTCATGCTTTCTCTGACATAGCCCTTGTTCAACAATTCCTCAACTTGCCTTTGGAGCTCCTTTGTTTCTTCCGGATTACTCCTATAAGCTGGCTTGTTTGGGACGACAGCTCCTGACATGAAATCAATTTGGTGCTCAATCCCTCGAATAGGTGGAAGCCCACTAGGTATTTCTTCGGGAAACAAGTGTTCAAATTCCTGCAAAAGAGATACAGCTAAACTGGGGAGGGGGTGGTTAGCTTCATCAAGTGCAAGGAAAGATTCCTTGTACATTAGCAAAATAACTGGTTTGTTTTCAATTATGGCTCTAGTAATCTTACTTTGTTTTGCGTAGAAGCTCACTTTTGTTTTCTCTCTTTTTTCTTTTCTGGCACTCTTCACCCCCTCTCCTTTTTCTGGGATCGTGGTCCCAACTCTCTTTTGATCACTCAGCTCTCATTTTTCTGGGATTGTGGTCCCAACTCTCTTTTGATCACCCAGCTCTCTTTTTCTGGGATCGTGGTCCCAACTCTCTTTCCCTCTTCCTCACTTTTTAATTTCAGTTAGTCCTCATAGACTTGTTGTGGTGTCAAGGGCATAAGTTTTATACTCTTCCCATCCTTTGTAAAAGTGTATCTATTTTTGTAGCCATCGTGAATAACCCTTCTGTCAAATTGCCACGGGCTACCCAACAAGATGTGTCCCGCATGCATGGGAACCACATCACAAACCACCCTATCTTCATATTTCCCAATAGCAAGATCAATCACCACTTGCTCATTCACCTTTAATTCCCCAGATTCATTTAACCATTGTAATTTATAGGGTCTAGGATGTTTTATCATAGGTAAGCACAACTTATCCACAAGAGTAGCACTAACCACATTTGTACAGCTACCCCCATCAATTATCAAATTACATACTTTGTTGTTCACAAAGCACCTAGTATGGAAAATATTCTCTCTTTGCTCACCCAACTCCTCAATCTTGGCCTGTGTACTGAGGGCACGCCTAGTAATAAGTCACTGAGCTACAGCATAGTCCCCATCCTCACAATCACTAGCATCTTCTAACGCAGGCATATCCTTATACTCGTCCTCTACTTCCTCCTCATCTTCCGACACCAATACCCCATTACGCATAACCAACACCCTTTTATTTGGACATTGAAAAGAAATATGCCCAAGACCCGTCCACTTAAAACATCTAATATCTCTACTCCTAGGAGTTTGAGAGTTAGAATTAGTTTTACTTTTGTTGGGTGGCTCCTCCTTTCCCTTTGGTGACTCGAACTTCCCCTTTTGCACAGCTCCATCATTTTTTCGAATTCCCAGTCCATGCAGGTTTCCCAAAAGAAGTAGAACCTATAGGAAATCTCGCGGTCCCCTTTCTTTTTAATTGCCTTTCCACCTTCATGGCCATATGCAACATCTCCTCCAACTCGACATAATACTGCAATTCTATCACGTTAGCAATTTCTCGGTTCAAACCACTTAAAAATCTAGCCATGGTCGCCTCCAGATCCTCTTCGATGTTTGCCCTAATCATAGCCATCTCCATCTCTCTGTGGTATTCCTCCACACTCCTATTACCTTGAGAAAGGGTTTGTAATTTTTGGTAAATATCCCTGTAGTAATGGTTGGGTACAAACCTTTTTCTCATAAGGGCTTTCAACTCATCCCAAGTTTCAATTGGTCTCTCACGGTTCCTCCTTCTACTTGTTACCAATTGATCCCACCACACTATAGCATAATCAGTAAATTCTACTACCGCCAACTTTACCTTTTTCGCCTCAGAATAGTTGTGACAGTCAAAAATCAATTCTACCCTTTTTTTCCCATTCAAAATAAACCTCCGGATTGCTTTTACCCTGGAATGGTGGAATTGACATTTTAATATTCCAAATACTCCCATCCATTTCATCTCTCTCCCTACGTTCACGCCTATATCCCCTTTCACGTCTATCACCTTGATCTCTCCTTCTACCCACACTAGCTATGGACAAATCTCCAATATCACCATCACTATCAACATCCTCAATATTTTCATTTCTAACTCCATATTGGGGGTTGAAGTCATACCTTAATGGTCTCCTCAAATTAGGGAATGCTCGTGGTTGTTCCTGACGCGGTTGAACCATCCCTGGGCGACGCGTATCCACCGGGTCATTAGTCCTTCCTAAATTTACGCCTGATGACGTACCCAACCTTGCTTCCCATTTTGCATCCATCTTTGCTTCCAATTTCGCCATCTGTTCCTTCAAAAATGCAAGTGATAAGTGTATTTTATACACTTATTTGTATGTCTAAATTAGGTGTAATTATTTTCTTTTAGGAATATTTGCTTTTTAATTTGTGTTTATCGTTTAATTTTCAGAAAATATCACAAAAGATGAAGAATGATGAAATCAATGGGAAAAACGCATAATTGGATTGCTAATTGGAGCTAAATTGGACTTTGTAACGTCAAATGGGAAGGTTCATGGTGCTCAAGTGAAAAAATCAGAGGTTGAAGGACCTAGTTGAAGGAATTGAGAGTTGAAACGAGCGAATTGAGAAGATTCCAAAGTATGGGGACTATATTGTTGCAATTGGAAGTTGAAGGACTGAAGAGCAAATTAAGCATGAAGGACCAACTTGCAAATATCCAATGATTGATTTGGATAATAAGAAGATATTTTGAGGATTCTTAGGAGTTAATTGGATGCAAGTATAAGTCAAAAAGGAATGGAATATGATAAGAATATTACCATAAAATTGATTCCAATCCTAGAAGATTCTGGACAGAATTCTAGTCGGACTTTGAGACCAAATTTTGGGGTAGTAAACGTTCGAATTAGGAAAACCCTATTTCAAGAATAATTGTATACCTTTAAGTTATCTTTCTAACGCAATTTGAATCATCTTAATCGGATAAGGAAAGAGAAAGATGTGGTCGAAATTCTGAACGCTGTGCAGATACCAAAAAAGACTCGCGCGCGGATTTGATGGATTTCTTTCCTTCTTCAACTTGATCTCTTCACCAACTATAAATGCAACCTCTTTGCACGAAAATCAGACCTTTGACTCTCCATAGAACGAGCCACAACAGAGATTTTAATTAAAATTCTTGGAGATTCAAGCATCGCAGAGGGCGTGAATTGAAGATACTTGAAGAATTGATAATTGGTGCAATCTTTCCATTCTTCTTTATTATTTTCAATGAACGTTATATTTTATTGTTTTTGTTCTACAATCATGATGTGTAACTAATTTTAACGTTGGGATGAACGATGTAGCCTAGTCATATTATTTTAATTCCATATTCCTTGTTTTAACGCTTTTATGCATGTGTTGATTTATTATTGCGTTTAATGCGTGAATGAACTGGCCACTTATTCATGATTTTATGTGTTATTTCCATAATCCGAGATGTGAGTTAATAACATAGATCTAGGTAATAAATCCGGTAATTGAACGAGAGATAGAGATATACTTTTGTAATTATTGCGGTCGTGTGCGAATTCTTGTGTGTAATGCATCTAGTTAAGAAATATTCGGACCCTCTGTAGAGATACAAGGTTGACTTATTTAGGTAGGATTGATTTAAACTCGAGAGAGGAATCTCAATTTGAATCAGTGAATTCGATCGATCACATATTTAGAAAATAAAATCTGGAATTTGAATTAATTTAATTGGCTAGGTGAAATCGTGAATCCCAACCACTTTACAATCATTTTTTAAAACAAAACAATTTCACAATTTAATTATTTAATTCATCTTCTTAGTTTTAATTTAAAACATCAAATTCATTTGTTCGTTCAAATAAAGTGTAGAACTAAAATATTTCGATAATTAATAGCAGTCCTCGTGGGACGATAATCTGGACTCCTAGGTCCACTTTATTACTTCTCACGACCTGTGCACTTGCAGGGGTATTTCGTATCGCGAGATATCAGTGAACAGTAAGCATAATAAATTTCATGTTATCCTACCCTGTTGATGATGTTTCCTTTTGTGTCATGGTTATTAGTTTAAAGAAAACAAAAGAAAATTTATGTAATGATCCTCACATGTTTGTCACACGTGTATCACTCAATTAGGATTTTTCCCTCTAATATTCTCACCACTCTACCTTTTTCCTCTCGTTTCCCTTTCTCTAGTTCTCAATGAACCAACCAAACTAGTTAAAGGATTTGACCTCCGTGGAATTAACCCCCGAAGCTCAATGACAAGAATTGATCGAGAATACACAATAATGGAAGAACGAATGGAAGATTTTCAAGAAGGTGATTTTCTTGAAAACAAAATTTAGGAATTTGATTGTACGAATCAAGAATGAATTTTTTAGAGTAGTAATGGATAATGAGAAACTATCAAGAATATAGAAAATATTGCAAAAGATATCAAGAAATGTCTTCTTGAATATGGAATGGTGTTCATGAATAACCAAAAGAACAAAAATTGAAACTACGACCAATCTTGAATTAGTGAAGAATTTCAAGAAACCCAAGAATTGACTAAAATTTCAATGAAGGAATAAAAACACAAAAATCAACAAGAAAATTAAAAAACAAAATTGGATTTAGAGACCAACTCTGATACCAGATGATGTGATCCGTTATGTGGATCGCGAAGAACACGCGAAATTAAGACTCGAAACGCCGGAAAGCCCCAAATCCAATTGATCCGTTACAATACGGAGATAAGAACCATAGAGGGGGAACACCACAAAGGGTGCTTAATCCTTTGATAAGTTCATTTTGTTCAACAAGAACTAGAAGAAATAAGGGAATATCTCACCTTCAATTATCATAAATCTCAAAATTGTGTTTTACAATGAAAAAGAAACATAATATAGCCAAAAAATGCGTGAGAAATAACCCTAGCAGCAAAACAACAATTAAAATGCGGCGCTAGTTACGACCGTAACATACGGGTTTAGGGCCGTGACCCTCAGGTCCAAAAGTTGTTTTAGCTCTTATGGCCGTGACATAGGTTCTTATGGCCGTAAGTTACATGCTGAATAAAAATCCCCTAATTCAATTACGACCGTGAAAATGATGTTTACGACCGTAAGTCCCTTGCTGTCCAATTAGTGCGATGGAAAAGTTACGGTCATAACTTCAGCCTTTACGGCCGTAAAAGGCCTTCTGTCTTCTTTTCTGGTTGTTCTTTGACCCAAATGCATTGTAATGGTTTTGGCTCTGATCTGCCAAATTCTTTGAACTTCAAGAAAATCTCTGATCGTCTATAAATGGAAAAAGTCTTATGCTTTCATTGTGATGAGAAAATTTTAGTAAGCCATAAGTCCAAAAACAAAAGGTTACAAATGTTGGTTGTCACTGACAATTTGGAGGAATTAGGCCTCATAGAAATAGGAAAAGGTGTAGATGACATTGGGTAGTGGGTTTTTGGAGATACGATGGAACTTCCCATCCATTTTTTGTTCTGCCCTTCAATGCCAATGTTGATGGAGCTCTAGGTTCTAAATTTAGGCATGCTATGGGTAGGTGCAACTGGCTATGGAGTTTGCAGGGACAACCTACTGGTGGTAGTAGATCAATTGTGTAAGTTCTTCTACATCATTGTTGTGCAGCGCCTCCTTTCAGGTTGAACCATAGTGAGGCTTGTTGTGAAGGAGATTGTTCGACTAGATGATGATTTTGAACTCAATAATTTCTGAATTTCACCTTGACGACAAGGTGAATTTTGAGGGCACGGTAATGATAGGTTCTAAAATAGGGGAAGGGTATTTAGGGAACCTTGTAAATAAGGTATTGCACCAACTCTATAAATAGGGGGAGGGAGTTTTATTTTCAGGTATCGAGAATATTGTGTGGAAATGGGAAAACCCTTGGGAGAGAAATGAACCTCTCGAATATTCATCAACATTTGTATTGTATTTCATTTACATTCTTGCAATTCAATTTACTAGACAGAAAATTTACAGAAATATAGTTTACATTCATCAATTTGTTGGCTATTTGTTCCTGTTTAACATCTCAGAATTCAGGTTCGTATCATATATGCTCTTGGGAAGGTTGCACTAATGGTGGAGCTTGGTGAACCATCGTGTCAAAGGAGAACCATCACAGACTTCATTGTAGTAGAACTACCTACTAACTACAATGCGATCTTGGGACGACCAATACTTCATGAATTGAAAGCTGCGACCTCAATTATACGTAATTTTATGTTAATGTAATTCAAAATTTTAAATTTGATAATTATTATTATCAATAATTTGAATTATTTTGTAGTGGAAGGACTTGTACGCCTCTCAATCAATGTGCTAGTTAAAAAAAAAGTTTAAAAATTTTTTATGTGCAATTATATGTCTAATTGTTTATTTTATGTATTACTTGCCAATTTCTATTTTATTTGAGTAGTAAGTTGCCTAAATTGCATTACATTGAAATTGAGAAAATGTTTAGTGGCACTCTGGGAGTAACTGGAAAGTTATTAACCAAATTAAACAAAGGAGGAGATTAAAAGGGACTGATTTGTAAATTCTAAAGAGATTAACTTTTAATCCTAACTTAAACCCTCAGAAATCATTGCCTCTCCTCTCTCAAGACATCGTCTCCCTCACCTCTCAGACTCTCGTTCTCTCAAACTCCTCTGCCTCTCGTCTCTCTCGGCCTCCCTCACCAGCGCCACCACCACTTTGTCGGCTCCTCACCACCGATGGTAAGCCCCTACCTTTTCCCCTTTCACTGACAGCGTGAGTGCACGCGCGCGCGCACACACACACATAAAACACGTGAAACACCTTGCGAAACTGCCTCACACACTCACGGGTCTACATACTCATGAACACGTTTACATGTATTGATCTGTATGTATTGATGTATATATGTATATATAGGTGTGTAATTTCCACAGTAGATTTTAAGATTTCGAATATATAAATATGGGTCTTGCACATTATATGAATGAATTGCAGATTTGGTTTAGTTAGATTTTTTAATTTTAAATTGTTCATTTGAGATTGGGGATGTGTAATATTATGTATGTATATTATATAATTTCAAATTTGATAAATTTGGAATTCATGCATTTTGAGTTATGTAAATTTGAGTTGCGCCTGAGTTTTAAATAAATGACAAGAAAAAATTTCTAATGTGCTTTGTAATTTATTGGTTGTTTAGAATATGGTTTTATGTGTTTTGGTTTTAGCCTAAGGCCATCTTCGGGTCAAATTGAAGTCTTAACCTTCATTGGAGTTTTAATTATGTTTGTGAACTAAAGGCTATATTTTATTAATGAATGGAAATAATTAGGAGTTTAGGTACATTGACATCGCGGACAACCAAGACTTTCACTTGCTATTTAAGTAAAGTAACTACTAAGGACATCAAGTAAGTAAACTTCCCCTATTTCATCAAAGTTGAATGTTTAATGTGGAATTAATGTGCTTAAATTATATTCTTGTAATTTACTTGCTTGTGATGCTTCTCATTGACTTTATACATGTATGTGTTATTAAGGAAATGTTTAAGCATACATGTTATCATGTCATTGCATCATCAAGCATGTATTGGCATCGATTTGGGAAGTCAAATTTTTTTAAATGAGAGAAATGTGTAAAGGTGCAAGTTTATTAAAAGTAATGTATCCCAAGTTTTTAAGAAATAATGGATGTACTTCTATGCCATGAAAGATGTGAGTGGAAAATAGGGCGCGGGAACTGGCGTACCCGAATGAAACCGCTTTTGCGGTGGTGAATATTAAACTGCTTTGCGATGGCAAATGTTAAACCGCTTTGCAGTGGAAAAATGATGACCTAGTTCCAAAATAAGGCAAAGTACCCACTGCATTTTGATTGGCTAGAAGATACACCAAGTGAGCTCACGATGAAAATGAAGTAAAAGTCTTGAAATGTTTAAGTGAAAGTTTGAAAAGTTTGAAAGTTCTGAAAAGTAAAGTAAATGGGGATACATATTTTGAATTGTTTAAAGCATTTCATGTCATGAGCATGCATCATGTGTATAAAGTTTACTTACTGAGCTTTAGCTCACCCCAATCCCTTCCTAATATTTCAGGTGATGAAAGTTAGGTGATTTGAGGAGAGCACTTGGCGGCAGACTTAGACAGTACCCGTAGTTTATTTTCTTTTAAAATTGAATTAAGGATTTTTTTACAATTTTTTCATTGGTTATTCTTTTATTGGTATATTCTTTTAATTATTTTGTTGGACTTAGTTTAAATAAGTTATGGAATTTTCATTGGTGATTAGTTTATTTTATATTTCATAAGTTGAAGAACTATTTACTTTAAGATGTTATCGTTGAGGAGTTTGGAAATTGATGTTGAAGTTTGATTTTGAATTGTGGTTGGATGTTGAATGTCGAATTTTAATTGAGTTGAGATTTATGTTATAAAATTGTTATGATGTTCCTCTACATGTTGGCTAAGTCCGATTTTATAGGGGTGACTATGTCAAAATTTCTTTAGAATATCTCAATAGGAAAATGAAAATTTTAGTGTTTAAAAAAATGTTTTATTTCCGCATTAAAAGTAAAGGGAAGTTAACACGCCTAGGTTTAAGATTTTAAACTTGGAGTGTTACATTTTGTGGTATCAGAGTCAGGTTGTTTTAAAAGTGATTCTGTAGACTTTAAAATATTACTTCAAAAAGTTCGGGTACTGAGTCACACCTCAAGTGCATCTTCCTTAATCATCTGGTAAGTTAAATTTTTCTTAAATTATGGAATGTTATTTGATGCTTCTAGTATTGAAATTCATATATATTGATATGTAGTTTTATTTTTAAGCAAGATGTTTTATTTTCTCCTGTTTTAGAAATGGTTCGCAATACGCGTTATAACATTCAAGGGGGAATTTCGCAAACTTAGAATGAAGGAACGGACAATAACACTACTCCTTTAGGCACTCAGATGATTGTGGTGGCCTTCATACAATTTCCCCTTTTTGATTATGACAAACAATATGATTTGTAATTTGTAAGAAAATGATGAAATATATATGTGAGTACATATTCCTCATTTCTTTTGCAATGTATTCACCCTTTCTATCATAATATAACAAGATAAAACAAATCAAATCATATCAAATATCTCTTCCCCCTTTTGGCATAAGCAAAAAGTGTCAAGTAGCCTCAATACATATGTGAATAATCATGGAAGCACAAATGAGGAATCACAAGTTAGAAATCACAAATGTAATCAGTTTTTTCGTTAATAGAATACTTATAGCATGAAGTATGGGTAAACATGCATTTAAGTCGATGTAATGAATAGGAATGCGGAATCATAACTTTATGGAAACACCCACACACATTGTTTCATTTACCAAAAAAAATAATAATTTTGACATGGAGTCCCCGTATTTCGTACAAACCGATAAGAATAGAATATTATCATATATATATATATATATATATATATATATATATATATATATATATATATATATATATATATATATATATACTTCAACATCAATAATCATAGCAAAATAAAGCATGTCAACCACAATATGCAAAACAAGTAGGCAAAAAGAACATTGACATAAGGAAAATGTCATAGTTTCAAAAACATGATTACATAGTTAAAACAAAATATTTTTGAAAGAGGCACTGCGAAAGATGTAAATATAAAGATGTGATCTTCAATCGGATGCCAGTGGTGGAGGTGGATTAGGCGGGTAGATGGAGTAAAAATGAGCGAAGAAAGCCTCTTGAGACGTGTGCATTTGTTGAAGTTGATGTTGGATGCCTTCAACCGCAGTAGTAAGAGAATCGATACGCCTTTTAAAATATTGAATTGATCTTCAGAGATGGATCTACGGGGATGTGGTGCAACTTGTGGAGCTCGAGTCCGTGGCCTTGGTCGAGGTGGTTCATCCCCACCGCCTTGTTCACCACCGGCATCTTCATATTCGCCTTCACTCGCAGCCGCGCCTTCACCAATCTCCAATTCTTCTTCGGCTTCTTCTTCGATAAATGGCCAAGTGGTAGGCCCCGAAGCATCATCAAAACCTTGAGTATTACACACCCATTGCCCGTCACCCTTGACAATTTTCATCCGTTTGAGAGTGTTGATGTTGATAACCTCGATGTGTTTTGGTTTAAGAATAGGTTCATTGTCAAGCGATACATTGAAGTAATTGAAAATTTTGGTGAAGATCATACCATAGGGTAGCCCTAAAACTCGAGGGTCTGTATGGACATGATGAAGATGTTGGATGAAAATGTATGGGTATTCCAGTTTACGACCTACAAGTAGATAATCAAGAATGAATAGGTCGAGATGATTTACTTCATCATAATGACCACTATGGGGTACAATTGCGTGAGCAATTGCACGATGAAGGACCTTGCATGGAATAGCCAAATGGTTGAGGTTCAAGGTCATAATGGTAGTGAGTGGCCTGGCAGTAACACGACTACATGACTCAAGTTCATTGTATCCCTCGAATCTAACAGGATAATGAGGGACATATGCATAATTTTCGCATGGTTACAATCCTAGGAGATTTCTAATGAGGGATCGTTTGATAGCGACTCGGGTTCCCCTAACATGACTAGTAATTTCATCCAGATAGAAAGTGGCGTTTCGAAAGAATTCCTTAATTAATTTTGGGTAAGAATTTTCGGAAATTGACATAATATTTTTCCATCCTATATATTCAAAATAATGCTCAATTTGAAACGAAGGGGCTTGAAGATAAAAATCGAAGAAATCAATGAACTTACTTATGAGAATTGGGTGATCGGAAAAGCGGTCGGGCAAGGGTGCACGTTCCTCAACGTTTGATGAGCTTCCTTCACCTTTCTTCGATTTCTTCTTGGGAGGCATTGTGAATATTTCGATATTTTTAAGGCAACAATAGAATTTCTTGAAAATTTTTGGTGAAAATGGTTGAAGATAATGAAAAAAGAGTAGAAATCGAGGTGTGAAGTAAAGAATGGTGATTTGAGTGGATTGGAAGATGAATTTAAATGAGAGAGACGGAAATTTCGTATTTATGCCCCAAAATTAGGATTTTGAAGTGTTCTTGGTGAAATTGGAAGTGAAAAATAAAAAATTTTGATGTAGATGATGATGGATAACACGAATTTGTGGAAGTTTTGAGGTAATAGGGTGAAATATGATGGATTTTGGAATGTATATGGTGAAGGGAATTAGATATTATGGTTTATAAAATGATTTTGGGGATGAAATTTATGTTTAAAAAGTCTGAATCCGTGCGACTTTCGGTTGACTGAAAGTTTGTCAGTCGACCGAAACTCTGTAGGTTTGAAAATAGGTAGTTGCAGGAGGGTTCGGTCGGGTAATGGTCGACCGAAACTTTGGTTTCGATCGTACATGAGGTCGACCGAAACATGTTTCGGTTGAACACTTTGTTCAACTGAAAGTCACCCAATCCTCTTCTAATGTATGGAAATCTATTATGAGTTAGAGGTTTAGTAAAAATATCGGCCAATTGGTTTTCGGTATTAACAAGTTTCAAGTAAATGTCACCTTTTTGCACATGATCTCTAAGAAAATGATGTCAAATTTCAATATGCTTTGTGCAAGAGTGCAAGATGGGATTTTTTGACAAATTAATAGCACTAGTGTTATCACACATAATAGGAGCATTTTCGAAAATCAAATGATAATCACTAAGAGTTTGTTTCATCCACAAAACATGAGCACAACAACTAGCGGCCGAGATATATTCAGTCTCGGCGGTAGATAGTGCAACGGAATTTTGTTTTTTGCTAAACCATGACACAAGTGCAAAGTCTAGAAAGTGACAAGTTCCACTTGTGCTTTTTCTACCAATTGTGCATCATGTCCAATCAACATCCGAATAATTTATAAGATCAATATGAGTGCCTTTTGTATACCAAAGTCCCAAAGTTATAGTGCCACATAAATATCTAAAAATATGTTTTAAGGAACTTAGATGAGATTCTTTAGGATTAGATTGAAATCTAGTACATAAGCACACACTAAACATAATATCGGGTCTACTTGCGGTTAAGTAAAGAAGAGATCCAATCATACCTCGATATTTTGTAATGTCAATGGAAGTGCCTTACTCATCTTTGTCCAATTTGATTGAAGCGCTCATTGGAGTATTCATTGACTTCAAGTTTTCCATCTCGAACTTTTTGAGCATGTCCATAATGTACTTAGTTTGACTAATGAATATTCCTTCACTAGTTTGTTTGATTTGAAGCCCGAGGAAGAATTTTTACTCTTCCATCATGCTCATTTCAAATTCATTGCTCATACATTTTGAAAACTCTTCATAAAGAGAAACATTAGTTGCACCAAAAATAACATCATCAACATAAATTTGTACAACAATCATGTTTTCCTTTTTTGTTTTGATAAAGAGTGTATTATCCACATTTCCCATTTGAAAGTCATTTGAGATAAGAAATTTGCTCAATCTTTCGTACCAAGCTCTAGGAGCTTGTTTTAAACCATATAAAGCCTTTCTTAGTTTAAATACATTATCCGAAAATTTATGATTTTTGAACCCGGGAGGTTGTTCAACATAGACTTCTTCTTGCATGAAACCATTTAAAAATGCACTTTTGACATCCATTTGATAAAGTGTAAAACCTTTGTGACAAGCAAAGGCAAGAAGCATACGAATGGATTTTAGTCTAGCAACCGGTGCAAAAGTTTCTTCAATGTAAATGCCTTCTTCTTGATTGTAACCTTGGGCTACTAATCTAGTCTTGTTACGCACAATTATACCGTTTTCATCTTTTTTGTTTTCGAAAACTATTTTGTACCAATAACAGTTTGATCATTTGGTCTATCAACTAAATCCCAAAAATGATTTCTTTCAAATTGATTTAGTTCTTCTTGCATTGCAAGAATCCAAAACTCATCAAACTTGGTTTCTTTGAAATTCTTTAGTTCAATTTGAGAAATAAAGGCACAATTATTTAATAATCCTTTAGTAGAGTTTCTAGTACTTACCTCTTCTAAAGGATCACCAATTATGAGCTCTTTTGGGTGAGATGGAGCAAATCTCCATTCGATAGAAAGTGTTTGATCATTTGAGTTTTTGGAAGATTGTCCTTCTTCTTGTTGAGGAGTTGGTTTCTCCAAGTCTTTTTCTTCATTGTCTATGAGAATTTCATTGCTTTGATCTTGAATATTCATTTTCTCAAAAGGAATTTCCAAACCTACATCAACACCTTTCTCTCCATCAAGAGAATTAGTTTCATCAAAAATAACATGTATGGATTCTTCCACTACTGGAGTTCTTTTGTTAAAAATTCTATAAGCTTTGCTAGTTGATGAATAACCAAGAAACATTTCAACATCGGATTTTGAATCAAATTTTCCCAAGTTTTCTTTTGTGTTTAGAATAAAGCATTTACAACCAAAACCTTAAAATAACAGATATTGGGAATTCTATTTTTCCAAAGCTCATAAGCAGTTTTAGTTTTCTTTCGACTTACTAAAACTCTATTTATAATATAGAAAGCGGTGTTAACGGCTTCGGCCCAAAAATATTTTGGTAGGTTAATTTCGTTTAGCATGGTCCTAGCCATTTTTTGCAATGTGCGATTCTTCCTTTCTACTACACTATTTTGTTGATGAGTTCTAGGAGCAGAGAAATTATGTTCATACCCATTTATTTTGCAAAACTCATCTAAAGTCATGTTATCAAATTCTCCACCATGGTCACTTCTTATAGTTGAAATAGAATATCCTTTTTCATTTTGAACCTTTTTGCAAAAATGTTTAAATGCATTTAAGATGTCATTTTTCAAATTTAAAAATAAAACCCAAGTAAATCTTGAGAAATCATCAACAATGACAAAAGCCTAGTGTTTTCCACTCAAACTTGCGATTTTAGATGGTCCAAAAAGATCCATGTGAAGAAGTTGTAATGGTTTTGTGGTGGAAGAAAATTGTTTATTGTTGAAAGAACTTTTGGTTTGTTTTCCAAATTGACAAGCATCATGATGAGTTCCGGAGTGGCTCAACGAGCGTTGACTCGTTGCACGTACCCTTAGGCCCAATAACGAGACAAAGAGCCAAAAGAATCAAGCATGCAATGCAAGGATTCATGCAAGCGTGGATGGATGAGTGCTCGAGTGCAAAGACCTCATTTACGTTGCATAACAAAGTGGAAGAGGAACCAAAGTTGTTACTATGCATTTGGATCAAAGAACAACAAGAAAATA
This sequence comes from Ligustrum vulgare, assembly GCA_963555705.1. Taxonomy (NCBI): domain Eukaryota; kingdom Viridiplantae; phylum Streptophyta; class Magnoliopsida; order Lamiales; family Oleaceae; genus Ligustrum; species Ligustrum vulgare. The sequence goes on along the minus strand of OY743168.1, from coordinate 56,543,817 downwards.
AGGCAGAAGCATTCTCACGGCCATAACACCCTTTTTTACGGTCGTAAAATCAACATGGCAAAATTGTACAGAAAGGCAATTACGGCCGTAAACTATGATCTCACGGCCGTAACATCATCAACACAAAATTATGTAGAAGAGGACTTACGGCCGTAAACCAAATCCTCACAGCCGTAAATAAAGTTTAGTAGTTTTTATTTTTTTATTCAGAGAGTCGATTACGGCCGTATATGAATTTGTCACGGATGTAACATATGTTTTTAATTTTTAATCCGTAGCTTACTTACGGCCGTAAACTCATAAGTCACGGCTGTAACTTAGCGCCGCAAATTTTAACCTAGTTTCAGCGTTTTAGTTTAGGTTTAATTCTAGTTTCTTTTGGTAACTTTATTTTGTTAGCCTATTTATAGGGCTTCATTCAGAATTGTAAAACAACAACTTTTATTCTTGAGATTTATGATATTGAAGGTGAATTATTCCCTTATATTTCTTCTTGTTCTCGTTGAACAAATTTGAACTTATCAAAGGATTTGACAACTTTTGTGGTGTTCCCCCTTTGTGGTTCTTATCTCCGCATCGTAACGGGTTTTGGGTTTAATATACCCATAGTTCTTGCATCGTGAGGTCGGGGTTACATTGTTATCGTCTATTAATTGGATTTTAGAGCTTTCCGGCGTTTAATTCCGCGTGTTCTTGGTGATCCCCATATCGGATCACATCATAACGGATCACATCACATCACAAATTTTATCCTTTTCAAATTTCAAACTTGGTAGGCCTTTAACAAAGCAATTTTTTATATTTTTGAAATAAGGTCCATACTAACATGACATAATCTTCTATTCCATAACCAAGTGTCATCTTTAAAACTTGACAAATATTTTAATTCTTTCTCAAATTCAATGTTGATGATATAAACATCTTTACTTCGGCTTCCTATGAACAATACCTCTTTCGATGTAGCATCTTTGATAAGACATCTAGATGAATAAAATTTAATATGATAATCTTTATCACATAATTGACTAATACTTAGCAAATTATGTTTGAGATTTTCTACTAATAAAATATTTTCAATAGAAGGAGATAGATGATTACCAATATTTCCAATGCCAATGATTTTTCCTTTAGCATTATCTCCAAAAGTGACATGACCTCCATCCTTTTTTTTGAATTTTGATAAGAGTGATTTATCTACGGTCATGTGCTTTGAGTAACCACTATCCAAGAACTAATTGTTCTTTACTTTTGCTGATACCTACAAAACATGACTTAATTTTTGACTTCTTGGTACCCACATAATTTTGGGTCCTTGATAGTTAGTTCCTTGAACCCTCTTACGCCTTTCTTCATAATGTAGTTTCTTTTTCACCAAACAATTAAAAGCTACATGTCCACCTCTGTTACAAAAGCTACATGTAGTTGAAGTTTTGACAAAAGTATTTTGATGCAAGGAATAAGAAGTAGAGGCTTAATAAAAGTGTTTTTCGTAGATTTTTGTTTCAAAAATGGTTTGTATCCAATTCTTCCTTTATCAAAAGCACATTGTTGTTTACCAAGCATTAGTTCAAAAATTTTCTTGCCTTGAGTGAATTTGTGAACAATGTATGTTAAATCTAAAACTTTCTCTTTTAGGGAGAGGTGTTCTACAATCAAGGCATTTTGATCATGAAACTTCTTTTTCAATATCCTTTTGTTTTTCCAAATTATTTTCGGCTTCATTTTTCAATAAAATGTATTGCTTTTTAAGAGTGGAATGTTTAAAAACAAGTTTTTCAAAAGCTTCAATCATTTCTTCATATGAAATAGATAATTCATCATAGGAGGGAATGTCATTTGTATTTACCTCGTCTTCAATGGCCATGAAGCACATGTTTGCAACTTCATCTTGACTTTCACTTTCCTCTTGCTCATTATCACTATCATCCCAAGTAGCTTGTAGAGCTTTCTTTTTGAGGAATTTTCTCTTGTTGGGACATTCGGTTCTTTTGTGACCGGGTTTGTCACAATCATAGCAAATAATCTTTTTCTTTTCTTTTCGCATTTGTCTTCTTTCTTTCGAAATCTACGGTTGTTGCGAAAAGTTTTCCACTTTTTGACAAGGAGAATAAGATCGTCGAGTTCCTCATCACTCTTGTTAGAGTTTGAGGTTTCTTCATCATTTGATGACTTTAAGGCAATTTGTCTCCTAGGAGGATCCTTCATTTCTTCCTATTTTGCTTTTCTAGACTTTTCTTTTGTCTCAGCATGATTTAGCTCATATGTCATCAATGTTTTATAAAGCTTTTCCAAGGGATATGTGTTGACATCTTGGGTGTTTTCTATCAACATTCTCAATGGGCTCCAATCTTCTGAGAGAGACCTAAGCATTTTGCTAACAAGTTCACTATTAGAAAATTTTCGATCAAAGCCCTTAAGATCATTAACAATATCGGTAAATCTAGTTATCATGCTAGTAATGGGTTCATTTTGTTTCATGAAGAAATTTTCAAAATTTTTATACAAAAGATTTATTTTAGTTTCTTTAACTTTATTTGTACCCATGTGTGTTACTTCTAAAGCATGCCAAATATCGTGTGCGGAATCACATGTGCTAATACGATTAAATTCACTAATACTAAGTGCACAATAAAGAAGATTTTTGGTTCTAGCATTTAAAGACAATTTCTTTTTATCACCCTCATCATATTCTTCCTTAGGTTTTGAAATAGTTATCCGGTTTTCCATCAACCTTAATAACTCTAATAAGCTCATGAGGACCAGATTCAATAACATCCCAAATATTATAATCAATGGATTGAATAAATATCATCATCCTAGTTTTCCAATAATTATAATTAGTACCATCAAACAATGGAGGACGATTAGTAGAATGACCTTCAATATTTTAGTTAGCCATAACTCTAGATAGTAAAATCTAAATGAAAGAGTTCCTAAGCTCTGATACCAATTGTTAGCCCAAGATAAACTAATCAAGAGGGGGGTGAATTGGTTTATAAAACTTTTTTCGATAAATAATCTCAAACTTAAAAATCAATGGGTACAAGTATGAGCACTTAGTGTTGCAAGTGACTTAACTATCAATGTAGTGTGCTATAAATGTGTAAACTTAATTGATAAAGCAATTATAGCACTTAGATATAGTGTTGCACAATATAAATTGATAGAATAGAGTAAGTGCAATGTAAGTAAGCAAAAAGGATAAGAGAATGCAAATACGATTTTAAGGAGGTTCAATCAACTAACGTGATCTACGTCCTCCGTTACCGAGCTCTCCGTCACGAGCAAGGACAAATCCACTATATTGATAACTTAAAATAAGGAGTATCGAATCCTTAACTTACTTACAATAAGGAGCACTTATCCTTAGGTGACTTTACAGCAAGGAGCACCTCTCCTTTACAATTGAGTTTTCACAAGGATCTCGAAACTATAAACAAAATACAAATGAGAATTTTACAATTGGATAAACTCTCTTAACAAATGATATGATCAAGTCAATTATGTTTGAGAGTTTTAGGATAACGCTTCAATAGATAGCAAATATTTAAAGCTCAAGTGTTTATGAAAACTTTGATAAATGATATGAGATAGTTTTGCTTGAATCTAAGTTTTTCAACCAATGATCTCTATTTTCAAATAATACTTAGTTAAGAATGAAGAGAGATATACACTTCAATAAGTGTTTTGTGATGAAGAACTCAATCAATGATCAATAATGAAGTAAGGGTAATGAGTTTTTCTTCAAAATAGAATTCTTGATAAAGATATGAAAAGTTTTGATCAATCAAGAAATTCTTTGCAATAAATGAAATGGAATGTAAAACAAGGTAAGCTCAATGATTTTCAAGTAAATATGCTCTCTTAATTGCTCTTGTTTTTATTAGAATCGAATGCAAGAGAAATAACTATTTATAAATCAAGAAAATGAGCTGCAAGAATTTTGGTCGATCATTTCTACACTTTCAATCGACCGAAAGTTCAAAACTAACCGTTATACTATTTGATCCGTTAGACTTTCAGTTGAGAAAATAATTTCGGTTGATCATACTTTCGGTCGACCGAAATACCTGAATTTGAAATTTTTATTTTTATATCAAAAAGTTCATTTTTCCAAAAACTATTTCATGTTGTGATTTGAAAAATCATTTTTATGCAAGTAATGATTTTAAAAATATTTTTGAGCTTTATGAACTTGCTAAAAATTGATGAGTCGATACCTTTACAAATAAGCTGAAAATTTTCAACACAAGTCTTCTAAAGCTTTAATCTTCAGTTTTCGACGATCTTGCTCACTTCAAATCTCTTTTATGATTCTTTGTACTTCAATGGATGACGATTTTGATCTCGAAGTATTCAAATGACACATATATGATAAAACTCAAGAATCGAAACCATTAGTAATATAAGAGATCTTGTTTATTATAATCAAAAGAATATATACGTGAATAATCATAGGTCAACATTGGCTACGTTGGGACAAGCCAACCAACCTAGGAGTAATGAGACACGAGGGCACGAGAGAATCTTAGAATTTAAGAGGTTGTCTCCACCTTCTTTTGCTAGAACTGCTGACCCTCTTGAGGCAGAAAAATGGTTAACTTAAATGTAGAAATCTTTCAAGGTCAAGAGACGCACCGAGGAAGAAAAGGTTAATTTTTCCACGTACATGCTTCAAGGCGGTGCATATGATTGGTGGTTGATGGTTCAACGACAATATGAAAATAATACCAAACTTTTCACTTTGGAGATGTTTATCGCGGCTTTCAATGAGAAATACTTTCCCAAGAGTCTCCGCTAGCATAAGGAAGAGGAATTTTTAAAATTAGAGCAAGGGAATAGATCGGTGGCAGAATACGAGGCAGAATTTGCCAGTTTGGCTAAGTTTGCTCCAGACTTAGTGACTACTGAAGAGAGAATGACTAGATGTTTTGAGGTAGGACTTAAACCTCAAATCAAACAATCTGTAATTCCTTTTGAACTCACTACTTACCGAGATGTAATCAACAAAACCCTTTTGGTGGAAAGGGCACTAGTCGTGAATAGAGAAGAGAAGAGAAGAGAATAGAAACTAATCTTCTAGCCAGATGTTCAAGGGTGGAAATCCAAAGCAATGGAATAACGATCAGAAAAAGAGAAGTGATTAGGGAAATAAGCAGCATCACCAACCAAACAAGCAACAGGTAATAGCATGCCCGAAGTGTGGCAAGGAATATCTTGGCGAGTGCCTTCACGGAAAGGGGGTGTATTTTAGGTGTGGGAAACCTGGACATCTTGAAAATGAGCATAAGGGTGTTTGCTACAACCGTGGAAAGCCAGGGCATATAGCTAAGGATTACAGAGATAAAATGAAAACTAAAGCACAAGTCTATACAATGACTAAGAAGGAAGCCAAAGATGCATCAACCGTGGTTTCAGGTACTTATGAATTACTTCCTGGCATTTATTTTTCTGTCATTCAATACAATTTATGAACATGCTTAAATATATAGATGTATGACCTATTGTGTCAGGAACTGTATACACATGTGGTAAACTTGTAAATGTCATGTTTGATTCTAGGGCTACTCATTCTTTTGTTAGTTTCGCATTTACTGAAAGACTAGACCATCCATCTACACACCTAGATACTCAGTTTATAATGTCAAAACCCTCTGGAGCATTATTGAGTTCAAGTTATGTTTTGAGAGATTGCCCAATAGCAGTGGAAGGGCATGACTGTTGGCAGATCTCATAACATTAAATATCCATGATTTTGATGTCATTCTGGGAATGAACTGGTTATCTAGGTATCATGCTTCAATCAATTGTCATGACAAGAAGGTGGTGTTTAAACCTCCAAATGAAACTCCTTTCTGTTTTGTAGGGGTTGAGATGAAGCCTTCTATTCCAATAGTATCAGCAATGAAAGCTTGTCAGCTGATGAATAAGGGTTGTAAGGCTTAAATGGCTGCATTAATTGAGGTACCCAAGATAGACCGTGCTCTTGAACAAATTACAATCGTTCGAGAATATCTGGATGTGTCTCCAGATGATCTTTATAATCTACCACTTGAAAGAGAAATTGACTTTGTCATCGATTTAGTGCCTGGAACAACCCCAATATCTAAGGCACCGAATAGGATGGCTCCTGTGGAACTTAAAGAGCTCAAGGAGCAACTATAGGATATTATAGACAAGGGCTTTGTTCGACATAGTTTCTCACTATGGGGTGCTCCTGTCGTGAAGAAGAAATACGGTTCTATGAGACTTTGCATAGACTACAGATAATTGAACAAGGTGAGAATAAAGAATAAATATCCATTGCCAAGAATTGAAGATTTGTTTGATTAGCTTCAAGGTGCAGGGTATTTTTCTAAGATCGATCTGCAATTTGGTTACCATCAGTTGAGAATCAAGGAAGAGGGCATTCCAAAGACAGCTTTCCATTCCAGATATGGGCATTATGAGTTCTTGGTGATGCCGTTTGGGTTAACAAATGCTCCTGCGGCATTTATGGACTTAATGCATCTGGTCTTTAAAGAATACTGGATCAATTTGTTATAGTTTTCATTGATGACATATTGATCTATTCGAAGTCTGAGGAAGAACATGAAAGACATTTGAGGATCAATTTGTTATAGTTTTCATTGATGACATATTTTATCTTAACTTGCCTGTTCACCTTGATTTCCTCATATTCATTCAAACGATGTAATTTGTAAGGCTTAGGATGCTTAGAAAAAGGTAACCCCAAATTATCCATCAAGACAGTACTAACAACATTAGTGCAACTTCCCCATCAATTACTGTACTACATACCTTATTGTTTACAAGGCACCTAGTATGAAAAACAGTGTCTATACTACCTAGGTCAGGAAATGCTTAAAAGATTTGATAGGTACTTCTCGTACCAACAAGGTGCACCTTCTTTTCTAGAAGTCCATCGTTAGAAACTCTACAGTTATGCGTGCTTGGCTTGGAGTAATTCTATGATAGGTGTGCCTGGGAAATTTCCTCATAGAGCGTGCGAATGAGGATAAAATATGCTGAAAAGATCCATATTAGTACAATGGGGACAATCATCGATCTATAAGGCAACCGGGTCGTTAAAAATGGTATCAAAGCCGGTCGCCAGCCGAAAATCGAGAATTATATACTAGTGGGACAAAGTACTACGCCATAGGGCGGGGGCCACCTCTTGAACCCATAGGAGCCACCTCTGGATACCAACCCTCGACAACGGATCCTCAGATGGTTTAAGTGCGATGAGGACGTCGCGAGTCTGACGAGGGGTAATTGTAATACCTAGGTCAGGAAAAGCTTAAAAGACTTGATAGGTACTACTCATACCAATTCACCTTCTTTTCCGGAAGTCCATCGTTGGAAACTCAACAGTTAAGCGTGCTTGAATTGGAACAATAAAATGATGGGTCACCATTAGGAAAATTTTCTAAGGGAGCGTGCGAGTGAGGATAAAACAAGCTGAAAAGACCTATATTGGTATAGTGGGGACAATCCTTGATCAATAATGCAACCCGGGTCATTATAGTGTCTCTTTGCTCATCCACCTTAATCCTAGCACTAAGAGCACACCAATTAACAAGAGCTTTTCCTATTGCAGCATATGTTAATTCAGCACTATCACTAACATCCTCTAACTTAGACATTCCCTCATATTCATCATCAAACACAATCTCCCCTCGATACATAAACATTACTTTTTTATTTGGACATTGTGAAGCAATGTGACTTGAACCCAAATATTTAAAATATTTTATATTTTTATCCTTAGTAAGTTGGGGACTAGAAATATTTTTATCGTTGGGTGTTGGTTCATCCCTTCCTTTTTTGGGTTCTGGCTGTGATATTAATCTGAAAACATAAGTAGGCTTTCCATTGATGTAGATCTTCACATGGCGGTCGGCCGAGATCTTTTCTGATTCTTTTCTTCCCTTTTTATTGAATTTCTGCATTTTGCTTATCTAATTTAATGTGCGATGAAAACACAAGATCATGGCGGGAATCAATAACTACATATTCATGCTTCAAGGGATGAGTCCCTTGTCGATGTAGAAACCACTGATCGGAGGGAAGGTTCAGCAGTTGAATTGGATGGCCTAGAAGTAGCTACTGTAAGTTTTATGCCCTAGATCTAATCGTTTGACCAAACACTTACTAATATATTTGATGCATTTAATATATGGTAGATCTGTTATTTGATTGATTTATAATAATGTTATTATTGTTGCAAATTAAATCAACAGAGTCCGTATATTCAAATCTTCAGAACTTGTTAATCACAAGGTGTAACGACCTGAGTTCTAAATACTCGGAACGCTACTTCATTATTTCTCATTATTACTTTCAAAATATTAATTTAGCGGAAAATAAATGAAATTTAAAACTTGCATAAATTTTTATCAAAAACAATCCTCCAACGGAAATAAATTCAAAATTTTCAACGTTTGATAAAACATTAATTAACGTAAACTGCGAATTTAAACTTTGAAATCAAATCATTTATTTATCCATTTGCCACCATTGTCTGTCATTCGCCATCGTCTTCGAAGTCTAAAAAAATTATTAATAACGGAGTGAGTATTTCAAAGAAATATTCATCAAACTCATGACAAAATAATTAACTTTATACTACTAAATTACACAAAAACATGATCATAAATCACATATCATATAAGTGCGTACAAGTAGCCTTGTCTCGTCTCAACATGCAATGATGCATGTTAAGTGCATTTTTATACACTTTTTATCCTTTAAATTAGCATTTTTTGGAATATATTGAGCAAATATCTACTAATTTATACATATTTTGTGTTCAAATAGGTTAATATCCAAGTTTGAGGCCAAAAATCACAAAAGGAGAGCAAACTATGCTGAAATTCAAAGTTTGGGGACAATTTTGTCACGTTTGAAAAGTTGTGGACCTGCTATGCAATTAAATTAGGGACCAGATTGCAAAATTTTAAAAGTTGAAGGACCTCAAGTGCAATTTTTGAAGGCCCTATTTGAAAGAAATATGAAATTTTGGGAACTAAATTGATCGACATTGAAAGATTAAGGACCTTATTGCAATTACAAAAGCACTAAGCTGCAAAGATCATGACTCAGCCAGCAACGCAAGTGACTCATGGCTAGAAGATGACCAGAACTAAAAGCTGGTCTGGAATTGGTTACCGTGCGATCACTCGCAGTAACCACACGCGTCGCGCAGTGCAGTTTATAAAAAAAAATAACTGGGTCGGCCTGGGTCAACTAGACTGACCCGGTTCGGCCTAGATTGCTGTTTCACGTGAATCTTGCGATTTTTGAGTATTTTGGGTCAATTTTGAGCACCTATAAATAGATTTCAACCTCATTCAACTAGGGTTTATGTAATGTCTTGCCTCTTTTCATTTTTCTTTGTATTTTTCTCTTGAATTTTCTTGTTTTAATGCAATGTTAAGTTAATGTTTTATGTTCTTGATAATATTTCCTCTACATTCAAGTTTATGTTGTTGTTTAAGCCTTTGACTTTTGTTATTTACTCACATTTCCACCAAAATTGTAGTGCATTTAATGTTTTAAGCTTGATGAATTGATTGTTGAAAGAGAAATTTGATGCAAAGTAAAGAAAGTTGGGAGCATTCACTTCAAGAACTTAACTAGAGAGGGAGTTTTCTTTTATTATCTTGTTTTTAATACTTTATTTAGCTTATTGTTGAAATGATTATGATAGTTGTTAAATGTTGTTATTTTATTATGAGTTAATCTTTATTACATGCTAACTAGTATTTTGTTGGGATAATTAGTGTTACTTAACCTCACTTAGTTATTTTAAGTTTGTTTATTTATTTTGAGTTATTTATTTTTGAATATTTGAATTTATGATTATTGTCTTTTAATACTGTGTACTTTGTTTTATGATTATTGTCTTGCATTTATTTATCTTAAGTATTTAATTTTATTTACAAACTACAAATTAAGTAAGTGTTATTTAAGTGAAATCATGAATCCCAACTTTTTAATATTTCATTTTCTTTATTGTTAATAGAATTTAAAGCTAGTTTGTTTAAATTTTGCATTCACAAAAACAATCCAAAAATTTATTGTGTGACTTCGTCGTTAAAATTAAATTAACTAATGTGTGTAACTTAAGTATACATTCCTCGTGTATTCGACAACCCGGACTCAAAAAGTCCACTTATTACTTGTACGCGACTCGTGCTCTTGTAGTACACAATTTTAGCGTAAAAGTTTTTGGCGCAATTGCTGGGGAATGTTTTTACTTGATTGCCACTTTAGTTGAGTTTAATTTTAACAATTTTATTTTATGTTTTATTTTGTTACCTTTGGTTACTACAACAATTTTAATCTTTCTTATTTTTGGTTTTCCTTTTATGTATACATGATTCCAACTTTGGCGAAATAGGAAAGATTTTTGCAATGAACAATCTTTATATGGATAATGAAGACATGCTTGGAGAATATTTAAGTTGTGAAATTTGTTTACAAGATGGACAATGTTTGTAGCGACCGAGAAATTTTCAAATTTAAAAGTTATTTTTAACAAACTTGTCACTACGACTCTCCAAGTCTTAACTGTCATTATTTTCAAAATTAGCGCTCTCGCATAGCCTATTAGTTATTTTAAGATTTTAAGAAATAAATTTAAATTCATTTAAATTTTGAGTTCAATTTGCGATTCCTAAATTTGTTGGAAATCATTATCTCATTTTAAATCCAAATCTTTATTTTAATCCAACATTAATTTCTGATTTTATTATTATTATTATTATTATTATTATTATTATTATTATTATTATTATTCCTCAATCAATACCAAGGTTTAATTCTCAGCCAAATACAAAGTGTAACTCCCAGCCAATTTTAGATTTTAAAAATTCCAGAAACGTTCCCCTGCAATCAAACTAAACTAGTGCATCATTACTATTTCTGACTCCAATAGACCAGCCTATATAGTAATCTTCTTTCTTTACTCCATTTTTCTTCACTCAGGCACACAACAATAGTTGGGTAAGAATCAAACTCCCCCTTCCTTCAACCTTCATACATCATGGCAAGCCCATAGTTGGCAATCACTGCCAAGTCACAACCGGCAGCCACCATTCACAAAGATCAACACCATAGCCAAAATTGATCATTTGCTATTTGTCAAACCTCTATCACAAATCCTGCAAGAGCATCACCACAATCGCAAAACCAGACAGTCTTCCACAACTCGCCACCTCCATTGCTCGAACCGGACTCCTATCATCTACCATAATTGAGCCACCACATTTTCACACAACCACCAATTCAGAATAATACAAAAACCAAGCAAAAAAAAACCAACACCATCGTCCGCCACCACCACTCCAAAATCTCCCCTGCCTCACTTTGAATTCCCCAAAATGTACACTAAAAAACAAACCAAAAATTAAGAAGAAACAAAGCCCAAGCACTTACCTTGACCCTTGATCTCTTTGTCCTGGACCATTTCCGGAAAACTCACAAATCCAAAACCGAATACAAGTCTCAGTTCCACAACAAATTCGCCCAAAAAAGTTCTTCCCTTTCACACACACACACCCCCCAATCCCACCGTCGCCATATGCCGGCGGTACCTGTTGGAATTATATATGCCCATAGAGTATAATTCACGACATTTAAAAGTAAAATATTAATTGATTGTATTAATATGATGTTGTGTTTGTCCACGGGTCGATTTGATATTACAAATTGAGTGTTTAAGTTGTTAAACACGGAAAGATTCAATTTGTGATTCAATCTAAAATTAACGTTCACGGTCAGTAAATAAATATGGACAATTTATTTTGATAAGATCGTCTCGATTTTATTAAAGTCTATCTTTGACTTTGGTAATAAAATTGAGAGTACGTTTGAAACGTATTGGACGGGACCACGTGAAATTAATTTGTGACATTGACCGTACAAATTTAATTTCACTTGATTATCGTACGTGGGACCTTAATCCTAATCGGATAATGGACTTCGATTACTAACTTGAAGTTCTTTGAGGTATCAATGGGTGAGATCAAATTGCTGATCAATATCTCGGTACTTTGGGAATTAAAGTGAACTAACGAGGAACATATATTCGTATTATGGAATCCGTCACCTTTTAGGTATGATCATAATCTCACTGGTTCTTCTAGTGGACAGTTGAATCTGAGCTCAGTAATTCGACAGTGACTGTTGAATTCTATGATGTGATGAAATCACATCGAACTGTCAGATAGAAGATGAGAGTTGAGAATTTATGAATATTCAAAGAAGGGCATTTTGGTCATTTTAACTTGCTCCGAATATTCGAGTTGATCGACGGGGGTAACATGTAAGAACGATAAGTCAGAGGATATAATTATTGATTAATTGTTTCAGTAATTTCAATTTTACTAAGAGTGCAATCTCGTTCTTTTAGTGGAATAGAACGTGATTAATAAATTAATTTTGACTGATCAAGAGTTGATCGGGTCATAATTAATTTATTGGAGCTTAGTTTAATTGGGTCCGATCAGGTTCCCTCGGTGGCTTCACAATAATGGGTTTATACAGGCTTATTACCTGTATTGGGTTGTGCAGAAATGGGCCTGGGTTATGGTACTAGGCCTGGTAGGGTTTTGGAGTGTAAAGATGTTACAAATAGTCTCCCAAGACTATTTTTCTTAACCTAATTGGCAAAGTGGCGAAACACACACTAAAGTGTGTAGTGTGTGTTTCCTCTTTACAAAGAAACCCTAAACCTAATTTAACACAGGTCTTAAAAAAGGTGACCACGCACCTGCACAGCTGCCATTGGAGAACACCGAGGAAAGCTTGAGGGTTTGAAACTTTGGTGAAATCAAGAAGCAGCGAAAAGAGATTATTGTAAAGTACGTTACAAGGGTAATATCTTTTTCCTTTTGTGTGCACAAAATTATTTATTCCAATTTGAATACATAGAACAGAAAAATCCTGTAACGGGATGATCTATCACAAGAAATCAATTTTTGTGAGTAGAACAACCCGGGTTCCCAACAGTACCATCGCCGGCGGCACAGATCGAAGATGGCCGATCGCCATCCCTCTCCTCTTTGTCTCTCTTGCGAAAATGAGAGAGAGAGGAAATGATTTTTTTTTTTTTATATAAAAATTGATTTTGATAAATTGCCTATTAAGTCCCCAGATTTCAAAAATAATTATTTCAATCCCTATCTTTCTGAAGTATTTTAATTCAGCCCCTGAAATGTTTAATATTTTTTATGTTCAGCCCTAGTTTTTAAATTTTCAATTCAGTCCCTAATTCCACCTATCTACACAAATCAGTCCCTCGATTCATTTAATTACATGAATCAACCTTGTTTTCTCCAAATTTCATGATTTAGTCCCTAAAGCCTTTTAAATATCTGATTCTTCCTAGAATTGATTATTCCAAAGTCCAATTTTAATTGCCAGTTATTTATTTTATTTTATAGGACTAGACAAGGCGTGAAAAAATTAGAAGTTTTATTCGGTTGCTCAAAACCTGAAGTTTTATTCGGTTGTTCATGAGAATTACTTAATTTTCAAGCATGAGACTATGTTATGAGAATTTACTTGCTTAAATGCATGAGACTTGAACTTGTATTTATTTACATGTTCATGAGACTACTGGTGATCGTTTTGACATCTGAGACTTGAATATCATGATTATATATTTTAATTTATAATATCAAATTATTATTGTGCGCTAGTCTACTGAGTATTTCTATGAAATACTCACGTCTTCCAAAATTTTTTTTGTAGATGATGGAGATGGTGATGAGGCATACGATGCTGGCTATTATTGAGTCTTTCAAAATGTTTTATTTGAAATCGCAAACTTATCTATTTTGTCAAGTTATTCCCATTTTCGATCTGTTGACAATTTGAATAAATTTTTATGAAGTTACATGAATTAAATTTCAGTCATTTTTCGCTTAATTATCATTTTGAAAGTTAGTTTGAGACGATGAAGTGGCGTTCCGGCTGTTTAGAACTCGGGGAGTTACAATGTTTGTATTCGAGCAATGATTTGTTTATGTCAAACCTTCTTGTATTTAGACAATATTTTAATTTCCGAAAACAAGCAATTGACACATCCGATGCTAGTTACATGCTCTTGGGAGATTGCGTACTGGAAGATTGGAACGAGGACATTACTCTCATGGGAGATGGTCCTCCATTTTTGAATTAAAATGTACTTACAAAATATTAAAATGAGCTTGCCAAATTGGACGAAGATGATATGCCTAAGGGAGATGCATAATTTTGGGAAGGATTTAAAAGGGGGGGGGGTTTATAATTCACTCTTGGGAATTAATATGAAAAACTTACTGTAACGCCCCGAGTTCCGAGAAGCGCGGGAACGTCACTTTTCTAAATTCTTGAATAAACTTTGGTTGCGGAAAATGACTAAATATTAAATATCACATTTATTGAATAAAAGTTTAGCGATAATATAATTGGAATAAGTAAATTCGTACAAATTTATAAAAATGATAGTTCTTGATAAAAAGAAACAATTATTTCAAAGTTTACGACTTTTAAAAAAAAAGTATCAATTTGTAATTTGCCGTCATTGCCCATCACTCGCCATCGTCTCCGAAATCTGCAAAAATTGTAAAAACAACGGGTTGAGCATTTCAAAATGAAATACTCAGTAGACTCATCGCCAGTAATTAATTTACAAGATAATTGAACACGTAATCATGCAAATAATGTAGTGACGTTCTTTTCTTATTCATAGGCATCACATAGTGAACACAAATGAACACATTCTTTTCTTTTCTTGGCTAGCAGATAAGTTATGCCCAGCATAACATAATTCTTTATCTCAAAAGAGATATTCTTTTCTCATGCAATTAAGCATAAAATCACACAAATCCACATAACACATGCAATTATAATATAAATCAATTAGTGGGGGCGAGTCAACCTTAAATCCGACGAGTGCAAAGTTGAGCGGGAAACGACTTAAATCCTTTAAATCTTCGTACGCCTCGTCTAGCCAATAAGTTACCTTAATCTTTAGAAATTTGTAGTTTAAAAATAATAATTTACAATTTGAGGACTGAAATTGATGCTTTGAAAGTTGAGGGACTAAAATGAATACTTTGAAAGTTGAGGGACTAAAATGAATATTTTGAAAGTTGATGGACTAAAATGAATATTTTCAAAAGTTGAGATTTATAAATATATATATATATATATATATACACATCATTTTAAATCAATATGAACAAAATCAAAAGACTTTAAAAATATGGGGGCTTAAATGATTGCTTTTAAACATTTGGGGACTGAAATGGAAATCTTTTAAAACTTGGCTTAAAATCAAATGAATTAAATAAGTAGGGACTGAAATAAAATTGTTTAAAACTGAAAGGATTGAAATAAAACATTTTGAAAACATAGGGACTGATTAAAACTCATTTAAAACTTAAGGGCTGAAATTATAAGATTTTAAAACTATAGGGACTGATTTGAAACACTTTAAAAGTTATGGACCAAAGGGCAAGTTCTGGAAATTAAAATATATTATCAGATTTCTCTCTTATCTCTCTACCATTTTCTCTCGTTATACTTTCTCTCACTACACTCACGCAGAAAAAGGGAAAAATCTCAGAGACGTCCTCAACGAGACATCAGCGGGGAAACCGGTGATGGCGAAATAGGCGTGAGACAGCGAGGAGAGGAGTGTTGTGGGTGTGTGAAAGAAGAAAAATTTGGATGATTGTGGGTTGGTTTGATTCAAAACCGAGGTCTGGGATCGAATTGAAACCGCGATTTCCGGTGGAACTCCGGTGGTTGAGGTAAGAAATAAACTTCTTGATTCATGGGTTTTTCCTTGGGTTTGATTTGAGGGTATTTCGAGTTGGGACTGAGGAGTGTGGACTGTGTGGTGTGCGAGTTTCGGATTTGGGTGCAGCGGTGATTTGTGCAGGTTTTTGGGTGGTGGTGTTTGGGTTGTGATGGAGGTGGCTATGGTGGTAGGGAGATGGCAGTGGTTGCAGGTTTGTGGTCTGCGGTGATGGTGGTGGCGACTGGTTTGATTTCTTGGTTGCAGGGAAATGGCTGATTGTGGTGATTGAGGTGGGGATGAAAATGGTTTGGAGGTCTGGTTGGTCGAGGTGATGATGATGATGATGATGATGATGATGATGATGATGATGATGATGATGATGATGATGATGATAGAAGGCAGTGACCGGTTTGGTGGTAGTGCTGCAGGTGATGAGGTCTGGGAGGCTGTCTTCGGTGGTGAAGGGTGGTGAAGATGATTGGTAGTTTTCGTTGGTGACATGGGTCTTGCAGAAAATTGGTGATGGCTGTGAGATGCTGAAGAAATGCAGTAGAAAATTACCAGAAGGATTGTCTGGCCAGGGTGAGCTCGTGTAGAATGAAAAATGGGATATAAGTCATGGTTTGTGTGCTGAATTTGGTAGATTGCTTGTGTTCATCTGATTGGGATGAATTGCGGGATTGTAAATGTCATCTTAGGAAGTATGAGGGAGAAAATCAGGGAGTTTGAAATCTGAAAATGGAAGATTGCTTGTTGAAGTTGGTAACATGCTGATTGAGGATGGATTGCAGGAACTGAAATCACTGAATGCAGAATTGAGGGGGAGATTTGATAATTGGCAGTGCAGGCTGGTGGATGTGATCAAAACGTGTGTGAATTTGAAATAGAAACATGTGAGATTTAGGGGAAAGAGTGAGAGGATCATGGAGTGTGAAAAATGGAAATGGGAGGTGGAATTATTGGAAATGTGGGGGAAATGGATCTTTCATACCCATTGGAATTGTGCTAAAAACTAAATTTTTGGAATTAAAGGAATTTAACTTGGAAAAATATCAAAATAACGAAATAAATAAATTTGGACTTTAAAATCGTTAAATTTTGAATTAAGATTTAAAATTGTGACGTTGGGATATTTTGAATAAAATTCTGAAATTTGAATGTTATGAAAATTAATTTAATCTCATTTATAATTTGGATTAAAATACATAAATAAATATATAATGAAAATAAGGTACTTTCATAAAAATTGGAATTAAACTACGATAAATTTAAATAATTTAAATTTTAACTTAAATTGGTTAGACGAAATTGTGTTTAAAATAAATAGGTAAAGTCATAGCGACACGTTTTAAATAATATTTAAATAAGTCACAGAAAATTCTAGGTCGCTACAACCCTACCACCTTAAAATAATTTCGTCCTCGAAATTTAAAATTTTCTTAATTTAAACTAATTGGATACTTGATCAAAATTTCTTCTTTCCTGAACCAGGTAGCTTCATCACTACTAGGTCTTCCCCATTGAACTTTAAAAATGAAGGATGAAATTGGAACAAGTTTAAAGTCGAAATTTGGACTTAAAGATTTAAACGAATTTAAATTTCTTTTCTTAAAATCTTAAAATAACTAACATGACTAGACGAGAGCGCTGGTTTTGAATAATAATTGTTAAGGTTGGAGAGTCGTAGCGACAAGTTTGGTAAAACAAGTCTTTTAAGTTTGAAAATTTCTCGGTCGCTACAACCTTCTCCACTTAAAATAATTTCGTCATCGAGATTTTAAACCTTTTTTTTTTTTTTTTTTCATCTAACTATATCTGGTTATTAAGCCAAACTTCTTTCTTCTTTCTTTTCTCAAGTAGTTTCAACACTACCTTGTCTACCCCATTGGACTTTGACTAATGAAATCTCTTTGTTTCTTAAGACATGGACTTTTCTCTCTACTATTCACATAGGTGCCTCTTCATAAGTCAAATATTTCTGAACTAAAAAATAAACTAATAATTTACCATGTGATTTGAATCATGAACATACTTTCTCAGTAGGTAAACATGAAAGACATTGTGAACATATGCAAGTTCTAGTGGCGAAGTCAAACAATAAGCCACATTACCCACTTCTCTAGCATTTTAAATGGTCCGATGAAATGAGGCCTTAAATTCCTCTCTTGTCAAAACGAAAGGTACCTTTTATAGGATCTATACTAATATCGAAACCACAAAATGTTCATTAACCCAAATGCTTAATCCTAAACATCAAGAAGATAAATAAAAAAATAAATCCTTATGATCCAAAACATAGAAACGCGGTATCAGTTCTAAAACATTGAGTACAAAACTCAAACTTGGCAGAATCTTTCTGAAAAGATGTACCAACGAAATCATTTATAAGTTCGACTGAAACTTCCTTTTCAAAATTGGAGAATTCAAACTTAAATCCTTTAATCCATACTTTTAAATCATGCATCAAGTACTCGGTATCACATACTCATTCTAACTGAGGGCTAAGATACTAACTTAAAGCATCATACAGATCAGATATGTTATTCTCAAACTTAAGAAACCTCACTAATTTCCCAATCTGAAGTTCAAGATTCAATTTGTCCTGTTCTCTCAAAACCTCAATTCATGTCACACTATAAACAATGTTCTAATTAAGTCTATCACCATTGAATAAGACTTCTGTAAATCATATAGGATTCCTCATCAAGTTTGCTTAACCCAAAGATACAATCCCATTATAAGTAGAAGTCACACAAATGATCTTCTCCGGTTTCCTATTTTCGTAGCAAAATACTTTACTCACCTCAAATGTACAACCGATAATAATTAATCGAAACTGCATCACCAAAACTTAAATAGATCCATATATTATGACTCAAAATGAAAATTCTCAATCGTATGTAATATTTCACCATAATGCAATAAACCATCAAAATGAGATCAATTGACTCAATATATTCACACAATTTCTTCACGGGATAACCATAATATCCCTTAACTGTCTAGTCACCATATCTTTGTAGTAATCATGTAACATGTCACTTATCATCGTATCATGTGACCTCAATATTCATATCAATCTCTCTATAATACCCATCATACCTATCATGTGAACCTTATACGTCAATCTGCTCACTAAAATTATATATCAATCTCTCAGACTAATAAATCTTGGATTCTACCGTTGTCACTTCTTTGCACACCACTCCAAAATAAGTCATCACTGTGAAGTCTCATCTCTATTTTCCACAAATTCTTTCCACAAGAACAATTATATAAAATTTCATTTCTTATTTTCTAAAACAAGATATCATCATTAACAATCTCCAAAATTTCAAGATATGATAAATCATAATTCTTTCTCTGATCAAATGCTAATACTTCATCAATATTTGTACAAATCTAGGACCTGATAAAGTTTCTTTCATCAATTTCATCCAAATTTTTTTTTCTCTCATGATTCTCTAGTATCATAAATGAAAACTTAACGTACATCAGTGAATCATTCAAATTACGAGGAAACCTGATTTATTTTCCATGACTGAGATTCATCATTCTTTTAATTTCCACTTAGGACCAAATACAGCATAACTTATTCATGGATGGTCAACTTATTTCATAATTTCAATACATTATCACCTTAAATTCTCGACCCAAGAGAATCACATTATTCATTATAATTATCTCTTGTACCTTTTGTATTCAAATGACCTTATGACCATCATCATTATCTCACACAATCCCAAACATTAAATCACATGTTCCCAATTTCTCACTTTGAATAAATGGTTACTCTTTTAAGGAGTCTCACCATAAAATATTTTCAATATCTCCCATTCATGATAACTGACTATTCCCAATAATCATATTACATGTAAATTCAACAAACGGTAAATGGTTTTTCCTAACCATCACAAAGGTCTAAAATACAAACTCTCAACATAGCCTCTGTATTAAGAAATATTTGCTGACTACTTAAGTCATTACTCAATCATCCAAAGGACATCACGTCTCTTCACTAATCTCTGTAAACCCATGAAAATTTTCTCCAAATTTCAATAAATCTTTACTATTTCTTTAAAAACATATCAAACCATAATAATTTGTCATCTCCAAGACTTCTTATCACCAAATATCACCAAAATAATTAAAACGATAGAAATTTCCTGAATATTCTCTCAATGTAGTATACCCAATAACATAATATCATCAGCTTTTCTCTAACATATCTTCCCGATCACATTCCAAAATAAATCAACAGTATTATCTCATATCCTCATAATTTATAATATTCTCCAATACAAGTGATCATTCCTTACTAGTGATAAATCTGTTCCCAAAAATCATTAAGATTCTTCCCAATAACGCCATAATACTTGTCTTCACTCATCTTTCAAAATATAACTTATCATGTACTAAATTTCGCTTATGGTGTAAATGAACTTGCAATTCTAACCTCAATTCCTTTAGCGGATGCTTATCATACTAAGCTCTTAATTCCAAATGATAAAATTCTAGGCATAATCTCCCTTTGTAATTTTGACTTATCCAATCCGTAGGTATACTTCATAACCAACAATAACAAATAACTCCACATTTGTCCATAACCATTTAAATATTGACAACAATTCCAGCACTTCAATATCATCAAAAATATCCCAAAAATCAATTCATCATTCCTCAACATAACAATTTCAAATCATATTTGCCAACATCGCAATATCACTTCATTCAATACCTTAAATGCCTCAAAAGACTACTCATACTTATAAATATATGCCATAAATCATATTCCCAAAATTTATTCACAGGGCCAAACTTCATAATAAATTTCTCTCAAAAATAGAGGAATAATTCACTTATTCAACATAATATCCATTACTTAATAACCAAATCTTTAAATCTCTAACCTCATAATTCTTCTCATAAAAGTCTCAATAAATCACATCACTTATAATCTCAACATCTCATCATAACTTCATAAAACTGGCTTGCTATTTCTCATTTAATCTAAACGATAGATATTCCGAAAATATTGTCTAATCCTTTCTGTTGACTTCTCGTAAATTGTGCCATGTCTAAAAATCAATTATGCAAAGTCCAGTTAGGGTACATCATTTCCAAGTTCGAGGACAAAAATTATTTTGAAATCATTCTTAAATCATATTATTCCCATTATGCTCAACACTCGTTTCCTTTCTTTTCTTTTCTTTCAAAAAATTTTCCCGTTATGCTCCAAAACTCATTTCTTTCTTTATTTCTTTCTCATTATTTCGGATACTAGTTTTCTAATTCTTTCTCGTCTTTTCTTTTCTTTTCTTTTCTCGTCAAATTCTCAAAACATTTATTCTCAAGTATCCGAAATAAATCAATAAAGTAAACATACTAAACTTCGTTACCTTCGGAGTCGGCGGAAAAATGATGGCAATGGCAAAAAGTCGTCAAAACATTATTTCTATTATATTTAGAAATTATTTTTCTTATTTTGTAAAAAAAAAAATTTGTAAGTCTACAGAAACGTAGACCCTCTCTGATACCACGCTGTAACGCCCCGAGTTCCGAGGAGCGCGGGAACGTCACTTTTCTAAATTCTTGAATAAACTTTGGTTGCGGAAAATGACTAAATATTAAATATCACATTTATTGAATAAAAGTTTAGCGATAATATAATTGGAATAAGTAAATTCGTACAAATTTATAAAAATGATAGTTCTTGATAAAATGAAACAATTATTTCAAAGTTTACGACTTTTAAAAAAAAAGTATCAATTTGTAATTTGCCGTCATTGCCCATCACTCGCCATCGTCTCCGAAATCTGCAAAAATTGTAAAAACAACGGGTTGAGCATTTCAAAATGAAATACTCAGTAGACTCATCCCCAGTAATTAATTTACAAGATAATTGAACACGTAATCATGCAAATAATGTAGTGACGTTCTTTTCTTATTCATAGGCATCACATAGTGAACGCAAATGAACACATTCTTTTCTTTTCTTTTCTTGGCTAGCAGATAAGTTATGCCCAGCATAACATAATTCTTTATCTCAAAAGAGATATTCTTTTCTCATGCAATTAAGCATAAAATCACACAAATCCACATAACACATGCAATTATAATATAAATCAATTAGTGGGGGCGAGTCTACCTTAAATCCGACGAGTGCAAAGTTGAGCGGGAAACGACTTAAATCATTTAAATCTTCGTACGCCTCGTCTAGCCAATAAGTTACCTTAGTCTTTAGAAATTTGTAGTTTAAAAATAATAATTTACAATTTGAGGACTGAAATTGATGCTTTGAAAGTTGAGGGACTAAAATGAATACTTTGAAAGTTGAGGGACTAAAATGAATATTTTGAAAGTTGATGGACTAAAATGAATATTTTCAAAAGTTGAGATTTATAAATATACATATATATATATATATATATATATATATATACACATCATTTTAAATCAATATGAACAAAATCAAAAGACTTTAAAAATATGGGGGCTTAAATGATTGCTTTTAAACATTTGGGGACTGAAATGGAAATCTTTTAAAACTTGGCTTAAAATCAAATGAATTAAATAAGTAGGGACTGAAATAAAATTGTTTAAAACTGAAAGGATTGAAATAAAACATTTTGAAAACATAGGGACTGATTAAAACTCATTTAAAACTTAAGGGCTGAAATTATAAGATTTTAAAACTATAGGGACTGATTTGAAACACTTTAAAAGTTATGGACCAAAGGGCAAGTTCTGGAAATTAAAATATATTATCAGATTTCTCTCTTATCTCTCTACCATTTTCTCTCGTTATACTTTCTCTCACTACACTCACGCAGAAAAAGGGAAAAATCTCAGAGACGTCCTCAACGAGACATCAGCGGGGAAACCGGTGATGGCGAAATAGGCGTGAGACAGCGAGGAGAGGAGTGTTGTGGGTGTGTGAAAGAAGAAAAATTTGGATGATTGTGGGTTGGTTTGATTCAAAACCGAGGTCTGGGATCGAATTGAAACCGCGATTTCCGGTGGAACTCCGGTGGTTGAGGTAAGAAATAAACTTCTTGATTCATGGGTTTTTCCTTGGGTTTGATTTGAGGGTATTTCGAGTTGGGACTGAGGAGTGTGGACTGTGTGGTGTGCGAGTTTCGGATTTGGGTGCAGCGGTGATTTGTGCAGGTTTTTGGGTGGTGGTGTTTGGGTTGTGATGGAGGTGGCTATGGTGGTAGGGAGATGGCAGTGGTTGCAGGTTTGTGGTCTGCGGTGATGGTGGTGGCGACTGGTTTGATTTCTTGGTTGCAGGGAAATAGCTGATTGTGGTGATTGAGGTGGGGATGAAAATGGTTTGGAGGTCTGGTTGGTCGAGGTGATGATGATGATGATGATGATGATGATGATGATGATGATGATGATGATGATGATGATAGAAGGCAGTGACCGGTTTGGTGGTAGTGCTGCAGGTGATGAGGTCTGGGAGGCTGTCTTCGGTGGTGAAGGGTGGTGAAGATGATTGGTAGTTTTCGTTGGTGACATGGGTCTTGCAGAAAATTGGTGATGGCTGTGAGATGCTGAAGAAATGCAGTAGAAAATTACCAGAAGGATTGTCTGGCCAGGGTGAGCTCGTGTAGAATGAAAAATGGGATATAAGTCATGGTTTGTGTGCTGAATTTGGTAGATTGCTTGTGTTCATCTGATTGGGATGAATTGCGGGATTGTAAATGTCATCTTAGGAAGTATGAGGGAGAAAATCAGGGAGTTTGAAATCTGAAAATGGAAGATTGCTTGTTGAAGTTGGTAACATGCTGATTGAGGATGGATTGCAGGAACTGAAATCACTGAATGCAGAATTGAGGGGGAGATTTGATAATTGGCAGTGCAGGCTGGTGGATGTGATCAAAACGTGTGTGAATTTGAAATAGAAACATGTGAGATTTAGGGGAAAGAGTGAGAGGATCATGGAGTGTGAAAAATGGAAATGGGAGGTGGAATTATTGGAAATGTGGGGGAAATTGATCTTTCATACCCATTGGAATTGTGCTAAAAACTAAATTTTTGGAATTAAAGGAATTTAACTTGGAAAAATATCAAAATAACGAAATAAATAAATTTGGACTTTAAAATCGTTAAATTTTGAATTAAGATTTAAAATTGTGACGTTGGGATATTTTGAATAAAATTCTGAAATTTGAATGTTATGAAAATTAATTTAATCTCATTTATAATTTGGATTAAAATACATAAATAAATATATAATGAAAATAAGGTACTTTCATAAAAATTGGAATTAAACTACGATAAATTTAAATAATTTAAATTTTAACTTAAATTGGTTAGACGAAATTGTGTTTAAAATAAATAGGTAAAGTCATAGCGACACGTTTTAAATAATATTTAAATAAGTCACAGAAAATTCTAGGTCGCTACACTTACCATTGCCCATGGATTCGAACTTTAGACCGGTCATTCAATCCGAGGAGATATCAACTATTGAAGGGGAGCTTAAAGAGAATAACAACTTAAAAAGGAATCACAAGGGGATGTGGAAATTAATGAGGAAGAGATTAAATCGCATTCTCTCAACTTCTTTGATTGTCCAACAATTGATTTTGTGATTAAGCCACTTGAGGAGGAGCAAGTATACATAGTTGAGTTTGAATTGGGTGGACTAGGCAAGTCCCATTACATTAAAAGTGGCAGAGTGCAAGTATTTCGAATCAATGAAGAGTGGTGGAGCAAGGCCAAAAGAAGAAAAATGAGCAAAGCTTCATTTAAAGTGCCATGAAGTGTTTATGTGGAGAGTCAAGCTAATGACTTTGACCAAGCGCTTTTTGGGAGGTAACCCAAATTTCTTCTCTTTTGCTTTACTTGTGATTATTTACTTTACTTCTTTTCTTTCTTTTTAATTATTTGTCAAACTTTTGTAGGTAACAATTTTTTTTTGAAAATCCTAAGTGACATTGCCCTCAACAAGTTTGGGGGTGAACTACATTCGAAGAAAGCTTATGTCAATTTCAAACATCACAAACAAGCATCAAATCAAGGAAGTTTTACCAACTCTTTTCTTCTTTACATGTTGTATCTATTTCACATTGAGGACAATGTGTAATTCAAGTTTGTGAGTGTAGACTTCATTTTGCACTTTAACATGTTAGATAAACTTTCCGGCTTAAGATGTTGTGATGTTTGATTTTGCTAATTTTGTTTTAAATATTGACATACTAGATAGCTTTGTCGACTTAAAATGATTTGATGTTTGAAATTGTTGTTAATTCACGAATTATGATCGAATATGCTACTTATGCCTATTTTTATAAATTGCTTATCCATGTGCGATCCTAAATCCTCTTGAGCACAGTAGTCATGACTACTTGTTGTTGAGATTTGGAAACTATTGAAGGTTGGAGAAATTCGTGAAGTAGAAAATTTAGGTTGTGAGCTTGTATTTTAAATTTTTATTAACCTATCCAATTTCTTTTCAATGCTCATAATTTCTTTATCCTTTTGTGAGACAAGTTTGGGGGTGATCGAGTCGGTAAAGGAGATGGTCGGATGTGTAGTGATTCCATGGATGCTTGATATAAATTTGTGTGGAGTGTCATTGATGTTAAGTATAAGCTAAGTGATGATCAAATGCTAGAGATCTAAGCCCATTTTAATTTTGCATAACCTTATCTCGGAGCCTTTTTGACTTGAGTAATGAAGCTCGTATGAGTATTTTGAAACTTGGTGCCTTAAGTTTTAAAATTGGAAGTCACCGGCCTAAAGCTCACTACATGAGTCAATTAGAAAGCTTAATGAGTAATGTACACACACACACATTCAAAAAAAAAAGAAATATTTGCATTTGCTTAAATAAGTCTATCTCACTTCGTAACTTTTTTTGACTCGAGTTACTAAGTTCGTAGGGGTATTTCAAAACCAAGTACACTTTGATCCTAAAAACATCAAGGAGTTTCCGACCTAAAGGAATGGGTCAATTAGAAAGCTTAAGGAAGTGGGGAAGTCATGAGCAATCATCACATTAGTTTGTATAAATCATGCAGTTGTACTTACATAAGGGCTTAGATTAATAGTGTATTTGAATTGCTTGGTATAAACTTTAATGTTGAAGCACTCATCTAGTGGAGAGCCATTGCCCATCACTCGCCATCGTCTCCGAAATCTGCAAAAATTGTAAAAACAACGGGTTGAGCATTTCAAAATGAAATACTCAGTAGACTCATCGCCAGTAATTAATTTACAAGATAATTGAACACGTAATCATGCAAATAATGTAGTGACGTTCTTTTCTTATTCATAGGCATCACATAGTGAACGCAAATGAACACATTCTTTTCTTTTCTTGGCTAGCAGATAAGTTATGCCCAGCATAACATAATTCTTTATCTCAAAAGAGATATTCTTTTCTCATGCAATTAAGCATAAAATCACACAAATCCACATAACACATGCAATTATAATATAAATCAATTAGTGGGGGCGAGTCTACCTTAAATCCGACGAGTGCAAAGTTGAGCGGGAAACGACTTAAATCCTTTAAATCTTCGTACGCCTCGTCTAGCCAATAAGTTACCTTAGTCTTTAGAAATTTGTAGTTTAAAAATAATAATTTACAATTTGAGGACTGAAATTGATGCTTTGAAAGTTGAGGGACTAAAATGAATACTTTGAAAGTTGAGGGACTAAAATGAATATTTTGAAAGTTGATGGACTAAAATGAATATTTTCAAAAGTTGAGATTTATAAATATACATATATATATATATATATATATATATATATACACATCATTTTAAATCAATATGAACAAAATCAAAAGACTTTAAAAATATGGGGGCTTAAATGATTGCTTTTAAACATTTGGGGACTGAAATGGAAATCTTTTAAAACTTGGCTTAAAATCAAATGAATTAAATAAGTAGGGACTGAAATAAAATTGTTTAAAACTGAAAGGATTGAAATAAAACATTTTGAAAACATAGGGACTGATTAAAACTCATTTAAAACTTAAGGGCTGAAATTATAAGATTTTAAAACTATAGGGACTGATTTGAAACACTTTAAAAGTTATGGACCAAAGGGCAAGTTCTGGAAATTAAAATATATTATCAGATTTCTCTCTTATCTCTCTACCATTTTCTCTCGTTATACTTTCTCTCACTACACTCACGCAGAAAAAGGGAAAAATCTCAGAGACGTCCTCAACGAGACATCAGCGGGGAAACCGGTGATGGCGAAATAGGCGTGAGACAGCGAGGAGAGGAGTGTTGTGGGTGTGTGAAAGAAGAAAAATTTGGATGATTGTGGGTTGGTTTGATTCAAAACCGAGGTCTGGGATCGAATTGAAACCGCGATTTCCGGTGGAACTCCGGTGGTTGAGGTAAGAAATAAAC
This sequence comes from Ligustrum vulgare, assembly GCA_963555705.1. Lineage (NCBI taxonomy): Eukaryota > Viridiplantae > Streptophyta > Magnoliopsida > Lamiales > Oleaceae > Ligustrum > Ligustrum vulgare. The sequence goes on along the minus strand of OY743168.1, from coordinate 56,516,631 downwards.
TTCTTGATTCATGGGTTTTTCCTTGGGTTTGATTTGAGGGTATTTCGAGTTGGGACTGAGGAGTGTGGACTGTGTGGTGTGCGAGTTTCGGATTTGGGTGCAGCGGTGATTTGTGCAGGTTTTTGGGTGGTGGTGTTTGGGTTGTGATGGAGGTGGCTATGGTGGTAGGGAGATGGCAGTGGTTGCAGGTTTGTGGTCTGCGGTGATGGTGGTGGCGACTGGTTTGATTTCTTGGTTGCAGGGAAATGGCTGATTGTGGTGATTGAGGTGGGGATGAAAATGGTTTGGAGGTCTGGTTGGTCGAGGTGATGATGATGATGATGATGATGATGATGATGATAGAAGGCAGTGACCGGTTTGGTGGTAGTGCTGCAGGTGATGAGGTCTGGGAGGCTGTCTTCGGTGGTGAAGGGTGGTGAAGATGATTGGTAGTTTTCGTTGGTGACATGGGTCTTGCAGAAAATTGGTGATGGCTGTGAGATGCTGAAGAAATGCAGTAGAAAATTACCAGAAGGATTGTCTGGCCAGGGTGAGCTCGTGTAGAATGAAAAATGGGATATAAGTCATGGTTTGTGTGCTGAATTTGGTAGATTGCTTGTGTTCATCTGATTGGGATGAATTGCGGGATTGTAAATGTCATCTTAGGAAGTATGAGGGAGAAAATCAGGGAGTTTGAAATCTGAAAATGGAAGATTGCTTGTTGAAGTTGGTAACATGCTGATTGAGGATGGATTGCGGGAACTGAAATCACTGAATGCAGAATTGAGGGGGAGATTTGATAATTGGCAGTGCAGGCTGGTGGATGTGATCAAAACGTGTGTGAATTTGAAATAGAAACATGTGAGATTTAGGGGAAAGAGTGAGAGGATCATGGAGTGTGAAAAATGGAAATGGGAGGTGGAATTATTGGAAATGTGGGGGAAATTGATCTTTCATACCCATTGGAATTGTGCTAAAAACTAAATTTTTGGAATTAAAGGAATTTAACTTGGAAAAATATCAAAATAACGAAATAAATAAATTTGGACTTTAAAATCGTTAAATTTTGAATTAAGATTTAAAATTGTGACGTTGGGATATTTTGAATAAAATTCTGAAATTTGAATGTTATGAAAATTAATTTAATCTCATTTATAATTTGGATTAAAATACATAAATAAATATATAATGAAAATAAGGTACTTTCATAAAAATTGGAATTAAACTACGATAAATTTAAATAATTTAAATTTTAACTTAAATTGGTTAGACGAAATTGTGTTTAAAATAAATAGGTAAAGTCATAGCGACACGTTTTAAATAATATTTAAATAAGTCACAGAAAATTCTAGGTCGCTACACTTACCATTGCCCATGGATTCGAACTTTAGACCGGTCATTCAATCCGAGGAGATATCAACTATTGAAGGGGAGCTTAAAGAGAATAACAACTTAAAAAGGAATCACAAGGGGATGTGGAAATTAATGAGGAAGAGATTAAATCGCATTCTCTCAACTTCTTTGATTGTCCAACAATTGATTTTGTGATTAAGCCACTTGAGGAGGAGCAAGTATACATAGTTGAGTTTGAATTGGGTGGACTAGGCAAGTCCCATTACATTAAAAGTGGCAGAGTGCAAGTATTTCGAATCAATGAAGAGTGGTGGAGCAAGGCCAAAAGAAGAAAAATGAGCAAAGCTTCATTTAAAGTGCCATGAAGTGTTTATGTGGAGAGTCAAGCTAATGACTTTGACCAAGCGCTTTTTGGGAGGTAACCCAAATTTCTTCTCTTTTGCTTTACTTGTGATTATTTACTTTACTTCTTTTCTTTCTTTTTAATTATTTGTCAAACTTTTGTAGGTAACAATTTTTTTTTGAAAATCCTAAGTGACATTGCCCTCAACAAGTTTGGGGGTGAACTACATTCGAAGAAAGCTTATGTCAATTTCAAACATCACAAACAAGCATCAAATCAAGGAAGTTTTACCAACTCTTTTCTTCTTTACATGTTGTATCTATTTCACATTGAGGACAATGTGTAATTCAAGTTTGTGAGTGTAGACTTCATTTTGCACTTTAACATGTTAGATAAACTTTCCGGCTTAAGATGTTGTGATGTTTGATTTTGCTAATTTTGTTTTAAATATTGACATACTAGATAGCTTTGTCGACTTAAAATGATTTGATGTTTGAAATTGTTGTTAATTCACGAATTATGATCGAATATGCTACTTATGCCTATTTTTATAAATTGCTTATCCATGTGCGATCCTAAATCCTCTTGAGCACAGTAGTCATGACTACTTGTTGTTGAGATTTGGAAACTATTGAAGGTTGGAGAAATTCGTGAAGTAGAAAATTTAGGTTGTGAGCTTGTATTTTAAATTTTTATTAACCTATCCAATTTCTTTTCAATGCTCATAATTTCTTTATCCTTTTGTGAGACAAGTTTGGGGGTGATCGAGTCGGTAAAGGAGACGGTCGGATGTGTAGTGATTCCATGGATGCTTGATATAAATTTGTGTGGAGTGTCATTGATGTTAAGTATAAGCTAAGTGATGATCAAATGCTAGAGATCTAAGCCCATTTTAATTTTGCATAACCTTATCTCGGAGCCTTTTTGACTTGAGTAATGAAGCTCGTATGAGTATTTTGAAACTTGGTGCCTTAAGTTTTAAAATTGGAAGTCACCGGCCTAAAGCTCACTACATGAGTCAATTAGAAAGCTTAATGAGTAATGTACACACACACACATTCAAAAAAAAAAAAAAATATTTGCATTTGCTTAAATAAGTCTATCTCACTTCGTAACTTTTTTTGACTCGAGTTACTAAGTTCGTAGGGGTATTTCAAAACCAAGTACACTTTGATCCTAAAAACATCAAGGAGTTTCCGACCTAAAGGAATGGGTCAATTAGAAAGCTTAAGGAAGTGGGGAAGTCATGAGCAATCATCACATTAGTTTGTATAAATCATGCAGTTGTACTTACATAAGGGCTTAGATTAATAGTGTATTTGAATTGCTTGGTATAAACTTTAATGTTGAAGCACTCATCTAGTGGAGAGCCATTGCATATTTAGATTGTTGAGATTGCCGGTAAGTCACAACCAAGCTTTAGTTGAAAAGGAAATGTGTGAATTGAGAGTCACCTCTAGGATTGCATCTCAGGAGAGAAAATAAATAATTTGTGGGGATGAATGTCACGAGAGAGAGAAAGGAAGGAAATTGACCACTTAGGGTGGTTTAGTATTGTTTTGAAACTTTTCCTTCCTACAATGTTTATTTGAATCTTAGTAATAATTGGAAGTGGCTATGTACACACACACACACCGATCTCAACTTCTTTTTGTAGCATCATTTGAAAACATAATTGTGAATTGACCATACAATTTCACACTCATGAAAGAATTTGCAAGTTATCTAGTTTTGTTTATTACTCATTCATATGCTTATTGTGCTAGTAGATATGCTTGCTCGAGGTGAGCAAGAGTTTAAGTTTTGGGGTATTTGTTAAGTGCATTTTTCTACACTTTTTATGCCTTTAAATTAGCATTTTTTGGAATATATTGAGCAAATATTTACTAATTTATACATATTTTGTGTTTAAATAGGTTAATATCCAAGTTTGAGGCCAAAAATCACAAAAGGAGTGCAAACTATGCTGAAATTCCGAGTTTGGGGGCCAATTTGCCACTTTCTAAAAGTTGCGGACTTGCTGTGCAATTAAATTAGGGACCAAATTGCAAAATTTCAAAAGTTGAAGGACCTCAAGTGTAATTTTTGAAGGACCTATTTAAAAGAAATATGAAACTTGGGAACTAAATTGACCGACATTGAAAGATGAAGGACCTCATTGCAATTGCAAAAGGACTAAGCTGCAAAGACAGTGACTCAGCCGAACCACGCATTCGCATGGTTCGAACCAGCAGCGCACGTGACTCATGGCCAGAAGGTGACTAGAACTAAAAGCTGGTCTGGAATTGGTTACCGCGCGATCACTCGCAGTAACCGTGCGCAATCGCGCGATGCAGTTTATCAAAAAAATAATTGGGCTGGCCTGGGTCAACCCAACCGACCCGGTTTGGCCCAGATTGCTGTTTCACGCAGATTCTAGCGATTTTTGAGTATTTTGGATCAATTTTAAGCACCTATAAATAGATTTCAACCTCATTCAACTAGGGTTTCTGTAATGTCTTGCCTCTTTTCATTTTTCTCTTGAATTTTCATGTTTTAATGCAATGTTAAGTTAATGTTTTATATTCTTGATAATATTTCCCCTACATTCAAGTTTATGTTGTTGTTTATGCCTTTGACTTTTGTTATTTTACTCACATTTCCACCAAAATTGCATATGGGTTTAGTGTATTTAATGTTTTAAGCTTGGGCCGATGGAGGAATTGATTGTTGAAAGAGAAACTCGATGCAAAGTAAAGAAAGTTGGGAACATTCACTTCAAGAACTTAACTAGAGAGAGAGTTTTCTTTTATTATCTTGTTTTTAATACATTATTTAGCTTGTTGTTGAAATGATTACGATAGTTGTTAAATGTTGTTATTTTATTATGAGTTAATTTTTATTATGGGCTAACTAGTATTTTATTGGGATGATAGGCGTTACTTAATTTTTTAAAGTTATTTATGTTTGAGTATTTGAATTTATAATTATTGTCTTTTAATGTTGTGTACTTTGATTTATGATTATTATCTTGCATTAATTTATCTTAAGTAGTTAATTTTATTTACAAAATGCTAATTAATTAAGTGTTGTTTAAGTGAAATCATGAATCCCAACTTTTTAATATTCCATTTCCCTTATTGTTATTAGAATTTAAAGCTAGTTTGTTTAAATTTTGCATTCATATAAACAATCCAAAAAATTATTGTGTGACTTCGTTGTTAAAATTAAATTAACTAATGTGTGTAACTTAAGTATACATTTCTCGTGGGATCGATAATCTGAACTTAAAAAGTTCACTTATTTATTGTACGCAACCCGTGCGCTTGTGGTACACAATTTTAGCGAACAATGCATGTATGTTATAGCGCATATAACATCATCAATTCATATAAGTGCAAAAAAAGTAGCCTCGTCTTATCTCAACATGCAATAATGCATATAAGTTATAGCGCATATAACATCATAACTTCATCTCGTCGCAATTCATATTAACTTATGAATAAATCACATAATCGCATTTCACATGCACATTATAGCTAAAATCAATTATTAAGAATGAGTCTACCTCAACAATTAACGAGTTTGAATCAAGTGGGAAAAACTTCAAGTCTCTAACCTTCTGTTCGCATCGTCTAACCAAAGAAAATAAATTTTGAATTAGTAATTTTGGAAAAACTTGAATGTTTAAAAATAAATTAAAGGTTTGGGGACTAATTTGAAAAGATTTTGGACTTAAATTAAAAATCTTAGAAACAAAGGGGCTGACTCGAAATGTTTTAAAATCGAAAGGCTTGAATAATAACTCCCAAAAAAATTGGGGACTGAAGGTAAACACTTTTGAAACTCGGGGGTCTAAGAGTTAATTTATCAAAATAAAAATGTTTATAGAAAAAAAAAAAAAAAAAAAAAAAAACTCCTCTATCTCATTATCGACACAGAGAGGGAGGGGCGGTGAAGAGCGACGGGCGACTCAGCGTCGCCCTTCTCCGAACCGGCGCCTCTGCTGGCGCCAACCCAGCAGTAATACCAGCATCACGTGGCGTTGGCAAAGGTGGTTGGAGGGATGGCGGAAGATGGGTGATTTTGGCGTAAAACCAAGGCTAGGAGGTTCGGGTTTGAAGGTTTTTTTCCGCGATAATCCGGTCGGTGACTAAGGTAAGATGTTGGGCTTTGTTGTTTCTTCGTTTTTGGGTAGTTTTTTGTTTTGATTTAGGATGTCATTGGTTGGAGGTTGAGGTGGCAGTGGCGGGTTAAAGGCAGTGCCACAGGTTTGGGGGTGAGTTTTTGGATTCTTGGAGTTGAACAGTAGTGGTGGTGCGATGGGTGTTGGTCGTGAATCAGTATCTCGGCGGTTATGTGGTTTCGACAGTAGTTCGGTGGTTGTGTTCCTAATCGTTGCTGAGGGATTCGAGCCTCAGGTCGGTGAAGGATTCCTGGTGGTAGTGGATCGAAGGCAGCGAATTTTGGTTGGGATAATGATTTAGGCAGTGGTGTTGAGTTCGGCTATGGTGGTGCTCGATTAATGATGGTTGTCGGAGGACAGTATTTGTATTTTTTTGAAACTGTATGGGTTCAGCCTTGGTGTTTCATGGTGGAGTCTTCGTCATTGAGGGTGGTTTGGAAATAGGTAGGGGCGGCCATGGATGTGAAGTCATGAGATTAATGTTGTGTGCAGATGGATCGATTCTATGTTGTTGAATACAAAGGAAATTCTTACCCAATAATTCAGTGTCTGCGTGAGTGAAAATTAGATGAGTAGGAAGGGGAGATGAGTTATATACTTTGTTAGGAATATGAAATTGTAACGTTAACATGAATGAGGGAAATGAATGAGAAAATAAAGGAGGCACATTTTGAACTTTTTGGAGTTTTGGAATGTGAATTGGCTGGAAAATAATTTTTATTGATTGAGAATATTTTAACAGTAAAAATATTAAAATTGAAAACCTGAATCTTAGATTAAAATAATGATTTTGGACAAATTTTAAACTCACAAATTGAACTTAAAGATTTAAATGAATTTAGTTTTTCGTCATATAATAATATTGTTGACGAACACGTTTTTATTAGAAATTGGGTTAAGTCGAATAAATTTAACTTTTATTATAATAAAATTCTCGATCGCTACACAAGGAGTTGATATTGTGAGATATACGTTATAATTGAATCTTAAATGTCTTTAATTGTAAAGTAATATCGAGATACGAATATCGTTATTACAGATAGACCAATACGTGTGTCATCGTCCACTTTCGAAGTGAGTAGCTGATCTCACAAGCTAAGATGTGGAGACATCTAAATGAACATGTGGATGTTTTGTTAATAGAATAAACCATTGGAGACCCACAACAGAGATTCCACGTAGATATATCTGAGTGTCAGTGGTTAATCTCTAATGTTTGTTACTGGAATTGATCCTTGAACTTGAGGTCATAATAGTATATAAGGGCAGTCAAACTTTGGTGATGTCGAATGTTGCTCTGAAAGGAGTTGCTAATACGATGTAGTTCGGGTATGTCAAGAATCATATGAAGGTTGTGAATGATCAATATAGGATTCGTCACTCTTAGATAATAAGAGATTATGATCTACGTTTTATTTGGTTAAGTCGATATTGAAATCCTTGACTAAGGTGAATTTATAAAGTTGAAAATAGTTTCGACGTTTATTGATTTAAGAGCGAAATAAAAGATATGATCAATAAATGAGATTGATAAATTTCCATATCTCGTAATTGATCGAGTCATATTGACGAAGGATTAGACTTTCATGATAAATGAACAAGTTGGGTTTTGTCACACCATGTGACATTTCTCGTCGCATGTATTGCCCGACACATTGTTAAATGTCAATCTGGGACAAGCACTGTGAATTAATTAATCTAGGAGAATTAATAATTAAATGAAAAGAGAGTTTTAATTAATCTTATTTTGATTAGATCAAAATAGTAATTCACGTCGTTTGACATCGTGTTTGAGAACCTATAGGGTCACACACAATAGAAGAACTAGAAGAATGTAATTAGAATTAATTAATTAACAAGTGTTTGATATTTGTAGAATTAATTAATTATATTTTTTATTAATAGACTCGAGTTAATTAATTGGATTGATTAACTAATATCTCATATTTAATTGATTGGATTAATTAAAGGGAAAAGTACATAAGTACAAACCTATAACAATTACTTTTTAAAAACAACAAACTTTTTTTTTAATCAGGTGTTAATTAGTAATTAATAAATATAATATTATATAATATAAAAATAATTATCAATTATATATTAAATTAAAACTAATATAATATTTAAATAAAAAAAGTCATCAAATAACATGTGTCCGTCCATAATAGCTCCCACCCAGATCTCAACCCACCTCAAAAATGATTTTTTTCTAGTTTTCCACATCTCACCCACCCACCTTGACACCACCCACCCCAACAAAATGAGGTTTTTTTTTTTTTTTTTTCACTCTCAATGTTTTCCCACCCCACCACACCTACAAAGTGACAATTGATCACACAAAATCACAATTACAAATTTAATCACAAATCGAACCCTAATCACAGCCCACCCCATCCCACCCAACTTCAACCCACATGTAAAGTCATATTTGATCACACAAAGTCACAATTCAATCATAATTACACATTTAGACGAAAATCTACCCTACCTCACCTCACCTCAAAGTTATATAAAGTCACAATTGGGTCACAATTACAAATTTAGTTGCTAATCCCCACCTCACCCCAAAGTCACAAGGTCACAGTTCGGTTACACAAAATCGTAATTAGGTCACCCCACCCCACCCCAACCCAACCAAAAAATGATTTTTTTCTTTATGTTTCCCCACCCACCCCATTCCATCCCCACCTAAACCTAAAATGATTTTTTTTCTCTATGTTTTCCCACCTCACCCAACCCACAAAGCCACAATTGGCTACAAAAAGTTACATTTCAGTCACAAATCAAAATCGCAAAGTTCACCGTAAACCCACCCCAACCCATCCAACTCTACCCCACATGCAAAGTCACATTTAGTCACACAAAGTCACAATCGGTCACACAAGGTTACAATTCGGTAAAAATTACAAATTTAGTTGCAAAATCCCACTCACCCACCCCCAACCCCAAACTCACGATCACATAAAGTCATAGTTGGTCACACAAGTTCACATTTCGGTCACACAAAGGCTCAGTTAGGTTAAACGAGGTCATAGTTTGGTCACATGAGGTCACAGTAAGGTCACAATTGAGCACACAAAGTCACAATTAGGTCACATTTACAAATTTAGTTGCAAAAGTCACCCACCTACCCCACCTCACCCTACATGCAAAGTCATAACTGGTCACACAAAGTTACAATTCGATCACAAATACAAATTTAGTTGTAAAATCTACCCTACATCACCCCACATGCAAAGTCACAACTGGTCACACAAAGTCATAGCTGGTCACATAAGGCCACAATTTGATAACACAAGGTTACAGTCCAATCACACAAAGTCACAATTAGTCAATATTTTGGTCACATCAACCTAATAATTTGTCACATCTCACGTATTCGTCACAAGCGGCACAAGGTCACAATTAGACAATATTTTGGTCACATTAATCTAATAATTAGCTACATTCCATACTCATCATATGTCATACAGTCATAGTAGTCAATATTTTGGTCACATTTATATAATAATTTGTCACAATCATCCACAATCGACCACAATCTATCACCCCACCCCACCCAAACACCCACTCCTGCCTTACCCCTACCCTACCCTACCCTACCCCCCCACCCACCCATTTCTTCTCCCTCTACTCCACCTCACCTCCAAATCCCTCCGTCGGTGCTATAGCAGCAAAAATATATGATACAGAAATCGCACACCCGTCGACCCGTCACCGTCGTGGCCACCGCCGGCACTGGCATAACGAAGTCTCAAATCCCCAACCATTGCTGTCACCGCCATCGAAGCCTCAGTCCACTACAACCATTATCGTCAACAGACTGCAGCAACAACACACCCAAGACTCCATCTATCTTCATCAATCCACCAGCATCTGCACATTACAACCACCGTCGAAGCATCAATCCACCATCATCACAGTTTTTACGTTTTTGATCCAATAAATAAATAAATAAATAAAATCAATGCCTCAATCCTAGTGACAAATCCAAATCGTCGCTCAAACAACCCAATCGCCACCAGAAAACCATCACCACATTCACAAATAGGAGGAGGAAGAGAGGTGGCGAGCCATTGCTGCAACATCGCTAGGTGTTCTGTAGCTAGATCATGTCGGTGATTGTCACAGTACAGTAGCAGACGAGAGCTGCAGCAAGCGAGGGGAGCTCTGCATCTAGCATGGCGACAACCTGAGACCGGATGTGCTACCACGCTATGGCTGTCGGTGTCTGAGGTTGTGGGATCTGGAGTTGGCCGGATGGAACTCTAGAGAGAAGGGAGATGGATGAATCTAATTTATTATTATTATGATTATTATTATTATTATTATTATTATTATTATAAAGATTGAATTTAGTACCTGATTTTTTAAAAGTTTTATCTACACTTGATTTTTAAAATAGGAACTTAGAAGGTAGGTCTCCATGTAATTTTCCCTTAATTAAACCACATGGATCGGGTCATGTTTAAGTTATGGGCCAAGTCCACTGCAACTTATATTAATAAAAAACTAGTGTTTGAAAAAAAAAATCATAATTCATTATTCTCATGCTAGTATAAGAAGAGAGAAACCGTAGCCTCTCAGAGCTTATTCTTTTGTACAAACACAAATCTTCAAACGATAAACTAAAAGAGTTTTCCTGGAGGAGTAATCAATCACAGTTTTCCTGGAGGAGTAATCAATCACTAAGGGAAGAAAAGACATTCAGGCAAAGATCAAATGGGAGGTTTGGATCAAGATCGAATGGGAGTTCGAAGTTGCTAAAGTACTGTTGTAGCGTCAAGAAAAGCTACTAAAGAGTGGTGAGACACCGGTCATATTACAAGTCATAGAAGAATCAAGGAGTAATTCATTTAATTCATGGGTGCTTTATAAGTTTATGCGTAAATTTATCATGTAGCTTTGATTGAACTGTGTAATCTCTTTTCTTATTAGTGATTGATTTTTGGCAGCAGGGTACGGGTACATGGGTTTTCCCACGTTATGCTCAAATATTGTGTTCAAATCTCTTTACAATTCTGCATTACTTAAACTGTTTTGTTCACGATTTATAATCCAGACGGATCTGTGATAAAAATATTCATCTGGATCCACGATAGATAAAATTTCACATTTTCTATTAATACTCTACTGTCCAAATAAATCTGTGACAGTCAGTTTCGTCTTAATTAAAAATTAGACAACTTTAAATTTTCGATTTGTATCAGAGAGGGTTCACTTCTAGAAAGTGAGATCTGATTGTCTAAAAGCGGAAAATTCTGCTCTCTTAGGCCACCTTTGTTGACTGGTAATACATATGCATATTGGAAAATTCAAAAGCACTTAACGCTCTCGAGTTTCAACAACTCTCTATCGATGAGTGAGTAGACTTCAAAAGTTTCTACGCCAGATTGAGTGACCTCACAAACTCAGCTGAAGCCCTTGGTAAAACATACTCCAATGAGCAGATTGTACAAAAGATTCTCAGATCCTTACCAGACAGATTCCATGCAAAAGTAACAGCTATAGAAGAAAGCAAGGATCTTTCAACCATGCGTGTAGAGGAACTTGTAGGCTCATTAATGACATATGAGTTAAATCTGGCCCGAAGAAAGAAGAATAAGAAACCAGAGATTGCTTTCAAAGAAAGTAGTGAAGAGTAAACGAATCTGGGGAGATAAATGAAGATGTAAGTTTCGCACTTCTCACCAGACTATTTAAGAAGTAGGAACAAGGGCAAACAGAAAGAAAGATCTACAAGCCCTCAAGGCCAGAATCAAAACCAACAAAAACAAAGGAGGATAAATAATTTCTATCCTAGGAACAATGCTAACTCATCTGAAGGAAAGCCTAAAAATCGTATTCAATGCAGAGAATGTGAAGGATATGGACAAATTGTAGCAGAATGTCCCAACACTCTAAAGAAGACCAAAGGAAGGAAGACCATGAATGTTACATGGAGTGATGGAGAGACTAATGAATCTGAATCAGATTCAGATAAAAGAAATTCTAATGAACAAGTAACTACCCTTACTGCTTTACATTTATCCGGTACTGACTCTGGAAAATCATCTTATGTAGGTACCGGCTCAGATGAATCTAGGTCAAAAGCTAAAAATTTGAAGAAGGAACTTCAGAAGGCAGAAGAGAGGATACAACTGTTGCAATCTGTGGCTGAACACAATAGGGAAAGTAATCCAGATGTATCTGTATTTCTAGATGATGAAAATGATGAGGTAAGTAGGTTGAGTGCTGAACTTACTAAAGCACAAGACATGATCAAGAAATTGATACTTGGATCTGTCCAAGCTTGATAAAATTCTGAACTCTGGACGACCTGCTGGCCTGAAAGATGGTCTTGGCTATGAAGGTAAAGGTAAAAATCATGAAAATAAGATGGTCTTTTTGAAAGAATCTGGATATAGATCCAAGGAGCAAATCAGAATCTACTTAGATGCATCTACTTCTAAAAATCATCAATTGAATATATTTGGAACTCAGAACTCACATCAAGTAGAATCTTCCTCAACCAGTAATGTAAGATTTCCAGTCAAGAACTAGACTAGCAGAAAATTTCGCCAGACCAGGCAAGATACATCTGCCTTCCAGGTATTTTGTAATTTTTGTGCCAAACCTGGTCATGATATATTTAGGTGTTATGAGTACTTGAAATTAATCAACTCAACCAAAATAAGATTAGTAACTAGGCAAGAAAAGAAAATTAGAACTAATGCTTATTTAGTTCGATTATCATTTAGTGCCTTGATTCCTAACACCTGGTGTTTTGATAGTGGATGTTCTAGACACATGACAGGAGATCTTTCTTTGTTGTCACGATTTGAGAAAGGTGAGACATGTGTTGTCACTTTTGGTGATGGGAAAAAAGGTAAAATTGATGGATCAGGTATCATCAATATTAAAGGACTACCTACATTAACCAATGTATTGTATGTTGTTGGGCTTAAGGCTAATCTGATTTGTATAGGTCAATTATGTGATGATAAACTACTTTTGAGCTGTGACAGGAACTCAAATCCATTGGGAAATGTCCTGTTTGAGGGAATTAGATCCAAGGACAAATGCTACACACTTGAAAGTCACATAATTTGCAATTCTGTAAGGGCCAAAACTGAGGAATTATGGAAAAATGGGTCAGGACATCTGAACTACCATAATATCATAAATCCAGCTAAGATACAAGCTGTGAGAGGCCTACCTAATATTAAGAACATTCTAGATGGAATCTGCAGTGATTGTCAAAAGGGTAAGAAAGTCAAATGTCAACACATGCCAGGTACATCTCTAAACACCTCTCATATACTTGAACTTACTCACATGGATCTGATAGGTCCTATTCAAAAGTAAAGTATTGGTGATAAGGGATACATCTACATATGTGTTAATAATTTCTCCAGGTATACCTTGGTCATGTTTATTCGTGAAAAGTCCGATGCTGTTGACATTTTTGCTAATCTTTTTTAGAAATTAAGTAATGAAAAGGCTAATGAACAGGTAGCTGAAGCTGATCAGTTGGAGATCTCACCAAAACAGCACATCAAAACTAAGAAATCAGACGAAAAATCAAAATAATGCAGAAGAATCTGACTACCTAGATACATCTGGTACTGCTAATCTAGAAGTGCAGAAAAGACTATCCGCTAGAGTTCAGAAGACTCATCCACTTGAGAACAGTCTCTCTGATCTATATAAGAGGAATGTGACTAGAAGAAAGCTTGCTGCTGAAATGGGTAACATGTGCCATATGTATGTAATTGAGCCGAAAATGCCTTGACAGATGAAAACTGGGCATAGGCAATGCAGGAAGAACTCCATCAGTTTGAAGGAAATATTGTCTGGAAGTTGGTTCTCTGAAGGAAATGTAATTGGGGCCAAATGGAACTTAAAAAATAGGTCAAATGAACAAGCTAGACTAGAATCCGTCATATTGTTTCTAGCTGTGTCCTGCTACATCAATTTCAGGTCGTATTAGATGGATGTCAAAAGCGCTTTCCTGAACGGTGTACTTAATGAGGAAGCTTAAATGGAGCATTCCCAAGGATTCACAGATCCATCTCACTCGGACTATATTTTTAGACTTAAAAAGACTTTATATGGGTTGAAACAAGCCCCCAAAGCTTATGAGAGGCTCACATCATTCTTGCTGAGTAAATGATACAAAAGGGGAGGAACTGATAAAGCTCTTTTCATTAAGCATCTAAATCCTGGACTAACTGTAACTTAAATATATGTTGATGACATTTTATTTAGGTCTACCTCTAAGTTCAAAATTGATGAATTTATAAAAACCTTGAAAAGAGAATTTGAAATGAGTATGGTCGGTGAACTAAGTTTTTTTCTTGTTTTGTAGGTACAATAGAATGAATCTGACATATTCATATCTCAAGCAAAGTATGCTAAAAATCTGGTGAAGAAGTTTGGACTTGAAGATGCATATGTTATGAGAACTCCCGTGGCAACTGCACCGAAACTTTCAAAGGATGATACTAGCAAGGATGTAGATCCATCTCTCTACAGAAGAATGATTGGAAGTCTTCTGTACCTTACTGCCAGTAGGCCCGACATATCCCTCAGTGTTGGAGTGTGTGCAAGATATCAGGCCAAACCTAAGGAGTCTCACGTAGCTGGTGTAAAAAGAATCATCAGATATGTAAGTGGTACACTAAATTATATAATTTAGTTTACTAGAGATACCACTGCCCATCTTGCAGGATTTTCAGATGCAGATTGGGTTGGGAATGTTGATAATTGGAAGAGTACATCTGGAGGATGTTTTTACATTGGAAACAACTTGGTGGCCTGGCTAAGCAGAAACAAAAACTCAGTATCCCTTTCCACAGCTGAAGTGGAGTATATTATAGTTGGTAGTTGCTGTAAACAACTCCTTTGGATGAAACAAATGTTGGAAGATAATGAGATCTCTACAAAACAAGCCACTATGTATTGTGATAGCACCAGTGCTATCAACATATCAAAAAACCCTCTTCAGCACTTCAGAACAAAACACATTGATATCAGACACCACTTCATCAGAGAATTGGTGGAGCAAAAGATTATTAATCTGGAGCACATACAGACTGATTTAAATCTTGCATATTTGTTCACTAAGGCCCTCGATATTGTCAAATTTGAAAACCTTAGGAAATAAATTGGAGTTTCACCTCCTACAGAATAGGAGCATGCATATTTTAAAAAAAAATTGCATTTATTTTTGCATCTTTTTATTTTTGCATGCATTTTGTTAGATTTATCCTGTTCTTGTAAATACTAATAATTGTAGATCACGTTTTTCCTGCAGGATATATCTGAGAGCTTGAGACTTATAACGAGAAAGGTACTTCTGACAGATGTCAGTCAAGTCTCCAGATGAATCTGACTAGCACTCAAATCTAGACAATCCAAGGAATATATCACTATTGTCGAAGCTGTATGGTTGATTACTGATTGAGGTTTTATATTCTATATGTAGACCTATGATTATCTTGCTTTTAGCATTGCAGGCATTTTCTTATTGTCCAAAGGCAGGGCCAGTGGAAAAGAAGGCTGCCAATCCAATCCAATCCAAGTTATTACCCTGTGTGTTCAAAAATTTAAGAAAAAGAAATCAAAAAGAAAAGGGGGAAAAACTAGTAAGATTACTTCTGGGGATTGTGTGAAACTGTCAATCCAAGCTAAGTTCATACATTTTTTCCAAATCTAAAGGGAAAAATCTAGTAAAATAACTTCTTGGGATGGTGTAAAGCAATTTCCACCTTCAAAAGACATTGTCACGATATTGAAAAAGTTAGCAAGCAGGATTTGACTTTGAGAAAATGCACTTTATATAGATATTGATCGGTTTACTTGTGCACTACGGTGACAAATCAATAAGTCGGGACAATCATATGATTTTTGACAGTATGTGGCTGACTAAGGGTTGCTTGGATCACACATGCACTTTAATCTACTTAATCATGTACGTGGTGGATTGTACATTGTTAGATGTATCCACCTCAACATATGCCAACAGTATTCAGAAGTGTCTCAAGTACCCAGATACATCTAGATTTTTCATTCACGAATTTTAGATATTTTCTGAAAAAACCTTATTTAAGGTAGTATATTGTGGGTTAGTGTGCGCGAATCTTGAAGAATAAGTCAGTAAATTGTGGGGACCAATTTTTGGTAATTTATTTGTTACCTAATTCTTGATTTATTCTGTTTCCATATTTATCCCATTTTTTAAGGAAAAGTTGATAGGAACTAGGATTCTCAACAGAATTATTATCTACAAGGAATACCATTAAAACAAAATCTCTTGAATTCTATTTGTACTTAAATTCCCCAAAAATCTCTCCTCAAATCTCGATTTCCTCTCCCTCTCTCTGCGACATTTGAAAACCCTAACTTCACAAAAAAATCCTCTTAAACCACCTTGATATCCAAACTCTTCCTATAGTCAAACCAAGCTAAGGCTGCTCTAGCACCAAGCAACAAGTTATGTGTGCAAATCCAACACCTATGTTTGGTAATCTTCCTACCACTCACTTTTTACCTTTAGATATTCGAAGTGAATTGATGGATGCAGGAAAAATTTCGGGCAAATAGAGTGAAACAAAGAGGGAGATTCCAAAAGATGATAAAGACGTGGAAGAAGGTAAATCTAAAAAACAAATTGGCGATAGACATAGATGAATTTGACTAGGAGACAGATAAATCAGGTGAATCGGCATGTCAAAATCAAAAGATGAAAAAGAGGAGGCAAAGGAATCTTGAGGTGAGGATGAATCTGATGATACTGAGGGGAGGGGAGTGGAGATGAGGATAATGCTGATGAATATGAGGAATCTAAAGAAGAAGAAGAGACTACTAGGCTAGATAGAAAGAACAAAAAAAGGTGAAGAAAACAGTGTATGCAAAGAAAAGAAGATCGAGCACAAAGGCAGATGCATCTCCCGCTCCAGATGGATCTAGGTATGATCCTTCATCGTTTGTTAGTACTCATATACAGACTGCCAAAGGAATGTTTACACCTTTCAATTTCAAATTTTGGTCGACTGGTGCATATGCTGATTTCCAAAAAACACATATATGGTAAGAGAACGCATTATGAGTCTCGAATATCTGTAGAAGAATTTCATGATTTTGGTATTGATGATACAGTGAGTCATTTTGGTTTGGAGAAATTGTCTTGATGTGAGGGGGAGATAAATAAAACTTTGGCAAAGGAATTTTTGGTTTATCCATGAGTTATTTCACAGTATTTGATTGATCAGGGTATCAAGAAGTTTGAAGATGATCTGGTGATCACACCCATACAACTGAACAGGGTAAAATGCAAGAAGACTCTTGACATATAGACTCCTCACTAAAAACAGAATCTGGATTCTACAGATGAAGCTAGGAAGCAAGATACGTCTGGACATTTGGGCTACTGAAAGCAGAAGTTGTTGAACTCAAGACTATTGTTAAAAGGCTTGAGAAAATAAAAACAGAATATGATGTCTGCAGGTTCTTCTGGAGCTGTGACCTCAAAGGCTGGTATTGGAAAGATGAAGATCAAGCTCAAGAAGCCCACTGGAGTAAAGAAGCAGAAAAAGAACTGAGATCCATCTCAATAACAGAGCCTCAGTCCAGATGCACCCAACCTCAATGATTTTGTTGTTTTTCTGGATTTTCTAAAAACTCTACTTTACTTGATTTGTAACTGAATATTGCCTAATTTTTGTCTCTTGTGCTTATTTTGGCAGGTTGCAAGACAAGGAAGGCTTTCATATTCCTTTCAAAAAGGGGGAGTAGTAGTATCGTCATATTTTCCCAAATTAATTGATTGATGAAGTAAGTTTTGGTTTGTTTGGATGCTCCTTTATGTGCTTATTATTTGTCTCTCATTACATGCATGAATTGGTTGAAGTGAGCTTATTATGATGCATGACTTGAGGGGGAGAATTTTGATAGGGGGAGCTTTATAGTTGCATGTTACTTCTATTTATGTTTGTGAAAAGATTATTAGGTTTTGGAAAAATTGAAAAATCCAAAGGAGGAAATTGTTAACTTATTTATGTTGGCATTTTCTATTTTTCTACATGTTTGTATTTTAAATGAATTTAATTTAATTACTAAATACTTGAGTTTAGTAATTTATTAAGTTTAATTAAATTACTTGATAATTTGTTGGACTTGTAATTATATTTATCTCATATATTCCTTGGTATAATTATCTCGTGCAGTTGATAATGGTTGGAGATAAATTTTAGCACTTATCTTTTATGATAAGTATTAAGGGTTGTTATAATGTTTGACTGGGCCTAAAATTCTATCTTATCACTTATCATTCATGATAAGAATTCAAGATTGAGATAATATTAGATTGGCCTAAAATTATGGCCCTTATTTCTTGGTGTCCAAGTTTGTTTATATCACTTGGTTGGTAAGTGATTCACTTATGGTAAGATTCTTTTATTTCATAATTATCTTTGATTATCTTACCTTATCCTAATTAACTTGTAATTATCTTTGATTTATTGCAGGTAATAGAGATTTTGCACATTCTTGGTGGACAAGCAATTCAGTTGTGTTTAAATAGAGAAAGAATGAGACGTTTTCTCTTGAGTCTTGAAGCCGAAACAATCAGTGTTGAGCAAGAATACATACTCGGCTTCTCAAAATTGTGACTTCTCCAGTTTGCACAATCAACTTAAAGAATTAGAGCTTATTCTTTTGTGCAAACAAAAATCTTCAAACGAAAAACTAAAAGAGTTCTCCTGAAGGAGTAATCAATCACTAAGGGAAGAAAAGACATTCAGGCAGAGATCAAACGGGAGGTTTGGATCAAGATCGAATGAGAGTTCGAAGTTGTTGAAGTACTGTTGCAGTGTTAAGGAAAGCGGTGTAGTGATGCATTATAGAGTTGGCATAAAGGTAAGTTTGGTTGGTGGAAGGAAGAGATAGCCCAATCTTGTACAAAGTTGACAGATCTATACAATTCTGAGAATTGCAGGGATCATATGGAAGATATATGCCTATTTGAAGAAAGGTTGGAGACTCTAGAGGACCGGGAAGAGATGTTTTGGAAACAAAGATCTCGTGCCGATTGGTTGAAGGAAGGAGAACGGAATAGCAAATATTTTCATGTAAAATCATCATAAAGACAGATTAAGAACACTATTTGCATGCCGATTGGTTTTCACCCCTTGAAGGTAAGAATAACTCCCCTCAAATATAACTTAGCCGAACATAATTAAATTAAACGAAATTAAGTTCAAACAAACAATAACCATTCTAGAAAATGAAATTCAAGTCTGAAAATGAAAACTCAATAACTAACAATATCTAAAAATCAACTAATATCAATAATCTAAAATTATTTAAACTAATGATTAAAACAGCTAGAAGAATAAATAAAACGGGAATTAAACTAAAACAATCATCCAAAACCGAGGCTGCTGTGTGGCTGTCGGCGTGGTGCGGCTGTGTTACCGGTTGAGAATGGTGCAGCGTGTTGTGTATATATGTGTCTCCCTCAAGAACAAAATCCCAGCAGCCTCCAATGCCGTGTATATATAAATCCCCCTCAGAACTCAGCTGAGTTACCTGCGTGAATGAGGAGAGAAGACGGCTGCTGCTGTTTGGTTTTGTAGAAGAAGTTGGTTGAATGAAGATGGAAGGGATGAAGTGAGCTGGCTGAATGGTTTAGTGAGGGGGAGATGGCTGCTGGGTTCGAGAGAAGATAGAGAAGACAACGGCTGCGGTTTGGTTGATTATGGAAGAAGAAGTGCCGCTGGAATAGTTGAGAGATGGGTTGCTGTAGAAGATGAGAGAGGAAGACCGCGAGAGAGAGGTGGACGGCTTGTGGCTGTTGTGCAGAGGCTGAGAAGACAGCGGGAGAGAGAAGAGAAAGCAGAGGAGAGTTGAGAGAAAGGTTGTGGCTGAAGGTGATAGAGACAGACCTGCGGCTGTGGAAGAAGGAGAAGGAGAGCGGCTGAGAAGGCAGGCTGCTGGTTTGCTGTCCAAGATGAGGGCAGACATAGAGAGACGTGAGGTAGATGGTGAGAGAAAAGAAAAGGTAGAGATGAGCTGTAGGTTTTCAAAGAGAGATAATAGGATGCGTGAGTGGGTGGATGAAGTGAGCTGCATAATTGATTTTTGGGCTTTTTTAGGTTAATCAAGTTAGGGGTTATTTTTGAGATAAAATTGTCCAAAATGTACTTGCAATTAAATAAATGAAATTATTAGCAAATAAAATCGATTTAGAGTTTAACAAATAAAATTAAGTCTTTAATAAATCTTACTCTAAATAACAAAATTTATATCCCAAAATTGTATTTTTCATTTATTTGCCTATCTAAAATACGTAAAATTGGACAATAATCACACTCCCTAACTAGCTTTTTGCTAGTCTCTAGCAATTCAAGCGAATTAAAAACATGATTAGCTCAATGAAAAACTTCAATTGTAAAGTCAAGAATGAGTTTAGATAGTCGAGCACATCAACTTCGCACAATCAAGAGATCAATCATTATATCCAAATTAATCCATAAAAACATTCCCAAAATTTTGTGTGTGTGTGTTTTAAGCCGATCCATCAAACCACTAACCCCAACACATATAGTGTCGAGTATTCACTCAAGCCAAGTATAAACTCCATATACTCACGAGTATGTGTATTTTATTTCTGAACTGGTTAGGGGGTCACTCATGGAGTTTGAAAACTAATCACTCAAGCATTCAAGAAAGGCCATATATATGTGGATGACAGCAATGCAAATATTGACCTCATGAAAAGCTCACAACCATTGGGACTCAACCGTTCTTACCACAAGCCTACTTAAGATCAAAATGTCAATGTCAATGTAAAGGTGACGCTTGTTTTATCAAAGGAACTGATAAGGAGGGGTGGAAGAAAAGATTTACGTGTTCCAGTGATAATAGTAGAACAAGAAATTCCAATGGAAGTATAAGAGGCAATGTAGCAATTTTTTTTTTTTTTTTTTTGTTGTTGTATAGGATAAGGAAATAAAAGAAGTGAGTAGAAATTGAGGACTTCCAAAATATAAGCAAGGATAATAATTTTCACTTTTAATCACACTTCAAGCTTGTTTTCTTCTTCACATCCTTTACTTTCTCTTCAATACGTCTCCCTTTTCTTTTTTTCTTTTTTTTTTCCAAACTGAGATCCTCTCAAATAATTTTTCAACATTTTCCTCTAGTCTCAATGACTGTCAAATACATTCTAACTCCACTTTTCTTTCTTTTCATGCACTGAACATTTTTTCTTCAAATATGGAGCAAAAATAATTATCCTCACTTATACTTGAAAATAGAAACAAGGTTATATATTTATGGAAGCAATGTCTGGATGTAATGTCATTTTTAATGTGAAATAGATGAAAGGGCTTTGTGGCTATGAAGGAATTTTTTTTTTTTTTTTTTTTTTTTTTTTGGATATGAAGGGATTTGTGATGGGAAGAGAAGCTGATAAGGTTAGTTTCAAAGGATCAATTTTTTATTTGACATTGACCTTCATCGTTTCTTAAGTATAAACCACCAACAATCCACAATCCGTGTAATGATGCCCAATGGAAGTAGCAATATCAAAGAAGGGCAATATAAGAAAACCACCAATCACTCAACTCTCATGATGAACAAATAAAATTACTTAAACTTGAGAGAGTTCTAGTTGTATGTGTTGACTATCCATCTTACTACAAGGCTTAAATTCGTGCATAAAATTTTTTTTAGGGGGGAGGTCTTTACAGAATAACAAAGATATAACTCAAGACTCAAGATGTACTCAATTTTAATGCTCAACTATCACAAAAGAATTTATGCAAAACAAGTACATTTGAGTCACTCTCCCCCCCAACTAAAGTCAGACATTGTCCTCAATGACTCAAAGAGAAGAAAAATGAATAGTGAATAATAGACACGACTCAAAATGAAATCAAGCTAAGGAGAAGAGTGTACCTGAGAGGAGGCCTATGCACATGAGCAATTATTCAAGAATGAAAAACTAAAAAAATGAAGAAAAGAATAAAATCTGCAAAAAGAAAAGAAAATATATACATAATAATAAAAGTTAGTTCCAAGAAAATCAGTTGCTGGAATCCGGGTCCAGCAGAGGCAGTTCATTAACATCAGCAGAAAAATTATCCAAAAATGGTTTCAGACGTTGTCCATTAACTTTAAAAACAGTACCAGTTTTTGGATCCAAGATTTCAACCGCCCCATAAGGATAAACAGTTTGCACAATGTAAGGACCAATCCATTTAGTTCTCAACTTACCAGGAAACAGATGAAGTTTAGAATCATATAGCAATACTTTTTGAGAAGGAAAAAATGATTTTCTAAAAATTTTCTTATCATGAAAAACTTTCATTTTCTCTTTTGAAATTTTTGCATTCTCATACGCTTCCAAACGTAATTCATCTAACTCATTCAATTTCAGTTTCCTAAATTCACCAGCTTGATCTAAGTCAATGTTGAGTGTTTTGATTGCCCAATAAGCTCTATGTTCGATTTCAACCGGCAAGTGACAAGGTTTACCAAATACAATTTTATAAGGAGACATTCCAAGAACAGTTTTAAAGGCGGTCCTATAGGCCCATAAAGCATCATCCAATTTTATAGCCCAATCTTTTCTATTTGGATTAACTGTTTTCGTCAAAATGCCTTTAATTTCTCGGTTGGCTAGCTCAGTTTGACCATTAGTTTGAGGGTGATAGGGAGTGGAAATCTTATGCCTAATGCCATATTTCTTTAACAAGGTTTCAAAATGTTTATTACAAAAATGTGTTCCTCCATCGCTAATTATGGCCTTAGGCATACCAAACCTAGAAAAAATATGTTCTTTCAAAAATTTGAGCACAACTTTATGGTCATTTGTTCTACATGGAATAGCCTCTACCCATTTTGACACATAATCAACAGCAACCAATATATATAGATATCCAAAAGAAGGGGGAAAAGGACCCATAAAATCTAATCCCCAACAATAAAAAATTTCAAGAACAAGGATTGGAGCTAATGGCATCATATTCCTATGGCTGATACTACCAAGTTTCTGACATGCTTCACAATTTTTACAAAAGGTATGAGCATCCTTAAATAAACTAGGCCAATAAAAACCACATTGAAGTACCTTAGCAGATGTCTTCTGCGAAGAGAAATGGCCTCCGCAAGCATGAGAATGACAGAAATTAAGAACTTGTTGTACCTCGTCATCAGGAACACATCTTCGGATGATCTGATCAGCACAATATTTGAATAAGTATGGATCATCATAGAAGAAGTTCCTTGCAATAGCTTTCATCCTCATTTTGTCTTGGACACTCCAATTTGAGGGCATATGACCTGTAACAAGATAATTAACCAAGTCAGCAAACCATGGAACAATATTCAAGCTAAATAACTGTTCATCGGGAAATGACTCATTTAAAGGGTGAGAAACTTTTGAATTTTCAGAATTTAATCTGGATAAATGATCAGCGACAACATTTTCCACCCCTTTTTTATCCTTAATTGTGATGTCAAATTCCTGCAATAACAAAATCCATCGAATGAGTCTAGGTTTAGCATCTTTCTTTGTGAACAAATATTTAAGAGCAGAATGATCAGTAAAGATGATAACAGGAGTCCCAATAAGATAAGTTCTAAATTTTTCCAGTGCAAAAACTATAGCTAGCAGCTCTTTTTCAGTAGTTGTATAATTTAATTGAGCTTGATTCAAAGTTCTGCTAGCATTGTAGATTACATAAGGTTCCTTACCTTTCCTCTGGCCAAGCACTGCCCCTACAGCTATATCACTTGCATCACACATTAATTCAAAAGGTAGAGACCAATCAGGTGATCTAACTATGGGTGCAGTGGTGAGTGTCTTTTTTAAATGTTCAAAAGCTGCAGTGCACTCATTAGTCCAAACAAATTTTGTATCATGCATTAAAAGTGTAGTCAAAGGTTTTGCTATGATACTAAAATCTTTTATGAATCTCCTATAAAAATCTGCATGGCCTAAAAATGATCGAACATCTTTTACAGATGAAGGAATGGGTAACCTAGAAATTGAAACTACTTTTGCCTTATCTACTTCCATGCCTTTAGCAGAAATTATATGACCTAAAACAATTCCTCGTGTTACCATGAAATGACATTTCTCCCAATTAAGGAGAAGTTGCTTATCTTCACACCTGCATAAAACAGCTTTCAAATTTGTTAGGTAATCATCAAATGAATTACCATACACAGAGAAATCATCCATAAAAACTTCCAAAAAGTTTTCTATCATGTCACTGAATATGCTAAGCATGCATCTTTGAAAGGTTGCTGGGGCATTACAAAGACCAAAAGGCATTTTTTTAAAAGTAAACGTCCCAAAAGGGCAAGTAAAAGTAGTTTTTTCTTGGTCTTCTAATGCTATTTCAATTTGATGATAGCCTGAAAAACCATCCAAGAAACAATAGAATGAATGTCCAGCAACTCTTTCTAACACTTGATCGAAAAATGGTAAAGGAAAGTGGTCTTTTCTGGTCATGGAATTCAATTTCCTATAATCTATGCACATTCTCCAACTAGTAGGTACCCTTTTAGTTATCATTTCCCCCTATTCATTTTCAACAACGGTAACCCCAGTTTTCTTAGGAACTACTTGAGTAGGACTTACCCACTTGCTGTCTGCAATAGGATAAATAATACCTGCATCAAGTAATTTTAAAACTTCATTTTTAACAACCTCTTTCATGTTAGGGTTTAGCCTTCTTTGAGATTCCCTTGAAGGATTAGCATTTTCTTCTAGGAAAATTCTATGAGTGCACACTAAAGGACTAATTCCCTTAATATCTGCTATAGTCCAACCTATTGCAGATCTATGATCATTCAATACTTTCAACAACAAATTTTCCTGATCACAAGTAAGAGTAGAAGAGATTACCACAGGGTATGATTCATTAGGTCCCAAAAATGCATACTTTAATTCAGATGGAAGAGGTTTAAGCTCCAGAGTTGGCATCTTTTCTGCTGATGTTTGCATGGGTGTCTGGCTAACATTTAGAGGCTCAATGTTGGGCTGCCAAGCTCTTACAGCTGCTGTTGTTATACCTTTTAAAGAGTCTTGAATGCTATCCAATTCGAGATTTTGCTCAAGTTGTTTATCAGGATCTTCTAGCTCCATTAGCAGCTCTTCCAACATATTAACTTCCTGCACTTCATCAAAATCTTTTGGCTGCCTACAAGCATTGAAAATGTTAAGCTCCAAAGACATATTTCCAAAAGTCAACTTTAAAATACCACTCCTACAATTTATTAAAGCATTTGAAGTTGCAAGAAATGGTCTGCCAAGAATAACAGGGATTTGAGGAGAAGTTTTAAGTGTACTTTGAACATCAATAACAACAAAATCAATTGGATAATAGAATTTATCTACTTGAACCAAAACATCCTCAATTATCCCTCTAGGAATCTTAACAGATCTATCTGCTAATTGTAAAATCATGGGGGTAGGCTTAAGTTCACCTAGACCAAGCTGTGTATACACACTGAAGGGTAAAAGATTCACACTTGAACCTAAATCTAGCAAGGCATGACCAATACGAGTGGTTCCTATCATACAAGCAATGGTTGGAGAACCAGGATCTTTAAATTTTTGAGGAGTTTGACACTGTATGATAGAACTCACTTGTTCAGTTAAAAAGGCCTTGTTCTTAACAGCTAGCTTCCTTTTCACTGTACACAAATCCTTAAGAAATTTAGCATAGGCAGGGACTTGTTAAATTGCATCTAACAGAGGAATATTTACCCTAACTTGCTTAAAAATCTCATGAATTTCTGTTTAATTTTTGGTCTTATTACCAGGTTGTAATCTTTGAGGAAAAGGGGCAGGGGGTGCACCTACTATTGGCCTAGGTGGTTCCTGAACATCAGATGGATATTTTAATACAGTATCATCAACAGAAGGTTTAGCTTGCTTACCCACCAAGTCCTCTTTAGGTTCAGGAACTTGGATTTGCTTACCGTTTCTCAAGGTAGTTACTGCTTTCACATGTCTCAGATTGGATTCATCGACCCCATTGTATTGAGTTTGAGGATTTGGCATTGGTTGAGCTGGAAACTTACCTTTTTCTGTTGCACTTGCCTGGGTAGTCAATTTTGTAAGTTGAGATCGGATGTCATTAATGGCCTGAGAGTTTTGATTGTTCATGGCAGCTTGACTTTGCATGAATTGTTGGATTTGGTCTTCCAGACTTCTCTTCTGCGGTGGCATATAAGGTGTTGGTTGTGAAGGTCCAGCATTGTTGCCAACATTATTGCTTCCTCCTTGATCATTCCTCCAACTGAAATTTGGATGATTTCTCCAACCTGGATTATAAGTACTCGAATATGGGTTAGAATAAGGTTTGGAAATCATATTAACGGCAACAGATTGATCAAAATACATCTCTTTTAGTTGGGGAAGTGCAGGACAATCAGAGGTTAAATGTTGTACATCATCACAAATTGAACATTTTTCTAAAATAGTGGAAGAGGAATTGACTTCATTCACTTTTTGAGTTTCCAAATTTTCAAGTTTTCGAGTAATGACAGCCAATCGGGCATTTATGTCATCCTCTGTTCTAAGTGAATGAATTCCATTTCCAGATGCAATCTTTGGAAATTTAGTTTTTATTGTAGCACCCCTATCAAACTCATCAATGTTATCCCAAGATTGGGCATTTTCAGCTAAATCATCAAAAAATGTAAAAACTTCATTTGGGTCTTTTGCAAAGAAATCACCATTACTCATGGTTTGCACAAATTGTCTCATTTCTGGTCTGAGCCCTTCATAAAAAAAATTTAGTTAACATCCATTGCTCATAATCATGATGAGGACAAGATAACAACAAATCCTTAAATCTTTCCCAACTAGTGTAAAAATTTTCATTATTCTTTTGGGAAAAATTCATGATTTGTCTTTGAATTGCGGTGGTTCTTTGTGGTGGAAAAAACTTTTTAATGAACTCTTTCCGCATATTTGCCCAATTTGTAATTGAACCAGGCCTTAAAGAGTTAAGCCATGACTTAGCTTTATCCTTTAGTGAAAAAGGGAAAAGCTTAAGTCGAATGACTTCCTCAGTGCAATTTCGTTCAAGAAAAGTAAAACAAACCTCTTCGAATTCCTGGATGTGGTGATATGGACTCTCTGATGGCATCCCATGGAAACGTGGTAGATGATCAATCATTCCCGGTTTAAAGTTGAAAACCGCTGCATTTGCAGGCATCACTATGCATGACGGAGTGCTTGCCATCGTTGGAAAAATATAATCTCTAAGACTTCGAACGACTGGCGCCTCATTTGGATCTGCATTATTTGCCATTACTACCTGCTGATTTTCAAGAATTAAAAATTGGTTAGTAGGTTCCGATCTTACTAATCGCTTAGTATTATCTCGGAACCAAACGGACATAAAAAATGAACAATATCAAAAATAGTAGTCGAACAAAATAATAATAATAAAATAAAAGAATTCAGTAAAAATCAATTAACACCAAAATAATCCCCGGCAACGGCGCCAAAAACTTGACTCGATGTAAAATCTACCCTCCAAGTATAAAGGGGTCAGGTTATAGCCTAGCAATAATCTAGTGTCATTCTTCCTAGGAATTTTATTGGTATCGTAATATTTTCTAAATTCGAAACTTAAACTATGATTTCAATTGTGTTAAAACGAATTTGAAGAGACTATAATTAAATTGCAACGAAAGGGAAATTTGAGTGGAGTTATTCTTTCGCTATCAATTGGGTTTTGCAAATAAGATTAATATGAATTTCTTGAGATCGATAAGATGTAAACATATTCGTACAAAAATTAGTCAATTTATTTTATGGCATTCAGTCGAGCATGTTGTGTGCATATTCAATACATACCACATCAGCGACATTAATCCAAGTAAAATAATCTGAAAATTTAAAACACTTTGTAAACCCTTATCAATAACAAGAATTCATCTATAGAAAATTAACGTTCACCCCTTGAAGCTAAGAATAACTCCCCTCAAATATAACTTAGCCGAACATAATTAAATTAAACGAAATTAAGTTCAAACAAACAATAACCATTCTAGAAAACGAAATTCAAGTCTGAAAATGAAAATTCAATAACTAACAATATCTAAAAATCAACTAATATCAATAATCTAAAATTATTTAAACTAATGATTAAAACAGCTAGAAGAATAAATAAAACGGGAATTAAACTAAAACAATCATCCAAAACCGAGGCTGCTGTGTGGCTGCCGGCGTGGTGCGGCTGTGTTACCGATTGAGAATGGTGCAGCGTGTTGTGTATATATGTGTCTCCCTCAAGAACAAAATCCCAGCAGCCTCCAATGCCGTGTATATATAAATCCCCCTCAGAACTCAGCTAAGTTACCTGCGTGAATGAGGACAGAAGACGGCTGCTGCTGTTTGGTTTTGTGGAAGAAGTTGGTTGAATGAAGATGGAAGGGGTGAAGTGAGCTGGCTGAATGGTTTAGTGAGGGGGAGATGGCTGCTGGGTTCGAGAGAAGATAGAGAAGACAGCGGCTGCGGTTTGGTTGATTATGGAAGAAGAAGTGCCGTTGGAATAGTTGAGAGATGGGTTGCTGTAGAAGATGAGAGAGGAAGACCGCGAGAGAGAGGTGGACGGCTTGCGACTGTTGTGCAGAGGCTGAGAAGACAGCGGGAGAGAGAAGAGAAAGCAGAGGAGAGTTGAGAGAAAGGTTGCGGCTGAAGGTGATAGAGACAGACCTGCGGCTGTGGAAGAAGGAGAAGGAGAGCGGCTGAGAAGGCAGGCTGCTGGTTTGCTGTCCAAGATGAGGGTAGACAGAGAGAGACGTGAGGTAGATGGTGAGAGAAAAGAAAAGGTAGAGATGAGCTGTAGGTTTTCAAAGAGAGATGATAGGATGCGTGAGTGGGTGGATGAAGTGGGCTGCATAATTGATTTTTGGGCTTTTTTAGGTTAATCAAGTTAGGGGTTATTTTTGAGATAAAATTGTCCAAAATGTACCTGCAATTAAATAAATGAAATTATTAGCAAATAAAATCGATTTAGAGTTTAACAAATAAAATTAAGTCTTTAATCAATCTTACTCTAAATAACAAAATTTATATCCCAAAATTGTATTTTTCATTTATTTGTCTATCTAAAATACGTAAAATTGGACAATAATCAAAAGCTTTTTTTGGTCTACTCAAGAGGGAGGGGAACAATGGCAATCTTATGGGGATGTGCTGCTCACATGGAGGTCCACGGGTAAGCCATTTATACTTTCATGATCCCTTATTTTATCACGAGCCAATGTGCAGGATTGTGAGTCTATCGTGTATATATTATATACATATGAGAAGGCTTCTGATCTAAAAAATAATTTGATCAAATCAAGAATCACATTCAGTCCTAATGTGGGGTATGAGAAAAGAGGTGTCATCCTAAATATTTTTAATCTTCAAGGAAAGAGGTGTCATCCTAAATATTCTTAATCTTGAAGGGGTTGTGAACATGACAAATATTTGGGGCTACCTACGGTGGTGGGAAGGGAGAAGGTTAAGACTTCTGGTGACATTAAGGATAGGATAAAAAAAGAGTATGTTCGCTACAAAGTGTGTACCGCAAGGGCACGGGTCGAGTACAAGTAATAAAGTGGACTTTTTGAGTTCGGATTGTCGATCCTAAGAGGAATGTATACTCAATTACACTCTAGTTAATTTAATCTTAACAAATTAAATACACAATTAAAAGATGGGTTTTGAAAATTCTAGATTAAAGAAACTAGCTTTAAACTAAATTAAAATAAGGAAAAGTAAATATAAAATAGTTAGGATTCATGATTTCACTTACCTCTCGCTTAAGTAATTTCTCAACATATGCAAATTAATAAAATACTCATTTATAATGTTAGACCCGATTTTTTATCTAATTACCTATCTCGAGTGAAATTAAATCTAATCAATTGGTCTAACATACTATATCTCTATATCGATTAAAACCCAATCAATTGCATTAACTCTTTATGAAAATTACTCAATGGTTCATCTAGGGTTTAAGGTATATCTCTATTATTAACAAGAACCTAGAGAATTGGTTATTTGGTCTAAAACGCACAATATCTCTCGATTATCATACACTTCACAAAACATATATTTGGTAATCAATCAAACACATGAAATAATCTCAATAACAAACACACATGAAATAAGCTAAAATTAATAAATAAAAACTAAAATTACTTAAACTAATTTAAAATACATCAATCATCCCAACATAAAACAACTAGCACATTGTATAAATATTACACAAAAGATAAGGTTTATAGAAATACATCACAAAGTATAAAAATCAAAGATTGAAATGTAAGATAATGAAATAAATCGCTTCCCTTGACTTTTGCTCCAAAATTATTTGAACTTTACTTTGTATTTCCACCTTACTCGCTTCCTTACTTCAATGGTGACTAGAACTTGGAATCAAAAACTAAATTAAAAACTAAAGAAAAACAATGGAAAGAAAAGGAAATAAAACAAAGAAGAAGAGAAAGGGAAAAGAGAGGCTAGGGTTTAGAGAGTGAAATTGGGGATTTGGGTGTTAGGGGTGTTATGAGAAATTGGAGTATTTATAGTCCCCAAAATTTGACCTAAAATATCCTCAAAAACGCGTCCAAACAAAGCCAAACATGCCCTTAAGTGAAAAATAATAAAAATGGAAATTAATTTTCTGTCTGGCCGAAAATGGCATGCACGACTGCGCAGGCCAGGAAAAATAGATTCTGTCCAAACATTGAGTGATCGCAAGGCCGCACAGTCATTTTAACCGAGCGGTCGTGCGGTTAAATTCCACAACACATTTCAATTGTTTTGAAATCAGGCCCTTCGTCTTCTGGTCTTCAGCAATTTAGTCCTCAAATTTTGACTTTTATTACAAAAACACCCCTGAAATATTTGCACTTCTAGTCCTCCAACTTTCTGAGATGTTGCAATTGAGTCTCCGAACTTTTGATTTCTTTCAATTAGGTCCCTAGACATGAAATTTTCTCTTCTTTTAGCTCAATTGTTCTTCGATCTTGTCAATTTTCATTCCAATTGAGGTTGTACCTAATTGTACAAGATAAACACAACTTATAAATAGAAATTCGCTCAATTTGCCAATTAAAGTGCTAATTTAGGAAATAAATAACTGTGTAAAGCACACTTATCACAGTACATGAATGGAAAAGTACTTTCTTTCCGGCAGGTGATCGAGAGGTGATTATTAAAGCAGTCCTATTGCAATCCCCACATACTTTATGAGTACATTCATGATTCCCGTGGCTTTATGCAACGAATTCACATCCCTTGTCCAAAATTTTTGGTGGGGTACCAGAGGTGAAGGAAAATTTGCAGGAAGAAATGGGGTGACTTGTGCTATGAGTAAATGTGATGGAGGGTTGGGATTTAGAGACCTCACTAAATTTAATCAAGCACTTCTGGTGAAGCAGGCATGGAGTTTGGTTAATAATTCTACATCCATATCCGCTTGAATTCTCAAAGGAAAGTATTTCTATGATGCTGATTTCTGGGGTAGACATTAAGCCAGGTTGTTCTTTTCTCTGGCACAGTATTTTTGGGGGCAGGGAGATGATATCTATGGGGGTCAGATGACGCGTTACGGATGGTAGGATAGTTAAAGTGTTCCAGGATCCATGGATACCAAATTCTCCCATGTTTCTGCCTATTATGAGGCATATGAACCAGATGACTATCAAGAATTTGATTACGGACGATGGGGTTTGGGATGTTCATAAACTTAGGGAACACCTAATACCTGTTGATGCCAACTCTATATCATCGATTCCCTTGGGGATTCAGAGAGGGGAAGATAGATTAATCTAGCACTTTGACAGGATGCGCTGTTATATTGTCAAAAGAGGATATAGGCTGCTGATGAACAGCAATGGGGAGGAAATAGGAAGTACCAAGAATTTGGATACCAACTAGTGATCGCTATTATGGGGTTTGAAGGTCGTCCCCGTGTACTGATCGCTATTCTTCACATTTTGATACGCAAAATATCTCAACATCCTCACTTCTCTCCAAAATCAAATCATTTCATTTGTTTTGATTTTCTTCATTGCATCCTTGGAGTACGTAAGCCTATAATTGGTTCGTTGTACTTGTGTTTTGAAGTGCTACAAACACAAGTGAAGCCGTTGTATCTTGGGAGTCGATTGTCGAAATCCGTAGGCACCGTTGCGGGGCAAATTCGACTTAAGGACAAAGAGTCCAACTCTTGTCTCGGCTTTGTCCTTATTCTTCTTCTTCTTTTTGTTTGTGTTTCCTTGCCTTTATTCTGTCCAATTTTCGACTTTGATTTACAAAATCATCATTTTCTTATTTGGGGTCACTATTCACGAATTCCACCCAACGGACAGGATCTATTGCAATACATGTGGTGCACTTGAGTCTAATAGTCATATTTTCTTTAAATGTGAAACGGAAAAATCTATTTGGAAAGTGGTTGGCTTGTGGAAACAAGTGAAATGAAATACCCATAGCTCGTGTGCAGATACTATTACACCTATGGGAGTATTAGGGAGAGGACAATCTAGTGGTTGTGGCATCACTCTTCTCTTCTGGGTCATCTGATGGGAAAGAAATAATGTGTCGCGGGGAAAAACATGTGGAGACGCTTACATGCTTGTGAGCTTGACCTCAGGTTTCATTATTATATATGACTTATACCCACTAGGGAGATTGAGGACGAACCCCTCAATCTATGGCCAATGGAATTAT
This sequence comes from Ligustrum vulgare, assembly GCA_963555705.1. Lineage (NCBI taxonomy): Eukaryota > Viridiplantae > Streptophyta > Magnoliopsida > Lamiales > Oleaceae > Ligustrum > Ligustrum vulgare. Next base: position 56,484,039 of record OY743168.1, on the reverse strand, counting down.
CCGCCCACGGTTGCTTGAAATTGAACACAGATGCTGCAATTAGGGAGAAATTTATTGGTATTGGAGCAGTTATTTGGGATGATGGTGGAAATGTCGTGGCAGCTCTAAGTAAGAGAATTGATGGGTGCTTTTCACCATCAACAGCTAAAGAATTAGCGCTACGGGCAGCACTATTATTCACAAAGCAAAGATAGATCAATATTGCTGTGATGGAATGTGATTCCCAGCAACTTATTTTGGATATTCATAACCATCATCCTTTGGCCCCTAATGTGATGGTTAACAAGGAAATTTGCACCGTTTTGAATGAGCTTGGTTGTAGAATGTACTATCATATTTTGCGTAAGGAAAATAGTGTAGCTCATGAACTTGCTTTAAGTGCCAAGTTTAGAGGTGGCAAACGGTCCGAGTCATTCCTTGGCTCATCGGCTCGGCTCTTCAAATTGATGAGCCCATTAACGAGCCAATCATCAGCTCAAGGAAAACAAGCCAAGCATGGGCTCGACTCGTCTAACCACGAGCAATTCGTGAAGAAAAAGATTCTTTTTTTTTTAATGGCTAGTGGGCCGAGCCAAGCCAAGCTTGGCACGGCCCACAAGCCGCGAGCTCGTGGACCAATCTCGACTACAAAAGCTGATCGTTCACGTTAAAGGGCCGAGATGGCTCGCCTCGGCCCGGCCCGGCCCATTGCCAACTCTAGCCAAGTTTGTGACCGACTGTCGTATTTGGCTTAATTGTATTTCGTACTTTATTGCTGCCCAGGTCCTGTGCAGTTTATTTTAATGAGAATAAAAGTATTGATTTTCAAAAAAAATAAAAAATAATAAGATAAGAAAAAAAATAAAAGATAAAATGTTTGATGCATTTTGACGATTTTGGTTATTTAATGAGTTTTGACAATTTTGTTTATTAATTAGCAAGTTCTATGAATTTTAGCAATTTTTATTAAAAAAATAATAAATTAAGTTTCACTTACAGATTTTTGGTCGTTAAAAAGTAGGTAATGAGCGTTAACACCTTAACAGCGGAATATCTGTAGGTAATGAAAATAATTTTAAAGGTTTTAACAATTTCTTTTTGCCAATGGGACTTTCGGGCTAAGAGGTAAACTCTTTACCAATTGAATTTTAGTTGATAAATGTAGATTTTTATGTAAAAGGTAAAATCTTTATCAACAAAAATTCGATTGGTAAAAGGTAGATATTTACCAACCAGGGACGGAGCCAGCCCACATGAATAGGCTAGGCCATCAATGAAATGAGCTGGACCATCTTCAAAGAATTTTTTTATTTTTAAATTTATAAAGGATTTTTCAGTTTTTTTTTTTTAAAATGGGGTGGGCCATGGCCCAGGCGGCCCACCCCCTAGCTCCGCCCATGTTACCAACAGTAATTTGGTTTCTAAAAATACTACATTTATCAATGAAATTTACATACTTTTTACCTACAGACGATTAGTTGGTAGGTATCACAGACTATCACAATAGCAAAGTATAATAGGCGGTCAGTCATTTTCTGTCGGTTGAAGACTAGTAGCAACGGATATTGTGGTTTCAGGAACTGAAAATCCGTACTTGAAGCGACCATTTTTTGTAGTGTTACTCAATAAGAATACTAGTATTTGAATTGTAACGACCTAGGTTTCCTTATAAATCAACGACTATCCCCACTGTACACCAACATGGATCTTTTTAAGAATATTTTGTCCTCACTCGCACATTCTCTGAGAAAATTTCTCAGGGGATCACCCATCATAAAATTACTCCAAGCCAAGCACGCTTAACTGTGGAATTTTTAACGATGGACTTCCGGAAAAGAAGATGCACCTTGTTGGTATTAATACATATCAAAATTTTTAAACTTTCCTAGTATGGGTATTACAATCACCCCCGTTAGACTTGCGACGTGCTCGTCGCGTTTAAACCATCTGACGATCTGTTTTCAGGCATTGAGATTCTAGAGGTGGATCCTATGGGTTCAAGAGGTGGCTCTCTGCCTATGGCGTAACATTTTATCCCGCATAGCACTTATTTCCCAATTTTCGGCTGGCGATCGTCTCTGATACCATTTATAATGATCCAGGTTGCCTTATATATCAACAATTGTCCCAACTGTATCAACATAGATCTTTTCAGCATGTTTTGTCCTTACTCACACGCTCCAGGAGAAAATTTCCCAAGGGGTCACCCATCATAGAATTGCTCCAAGCCAAGTACGCATAACTGTAGAATTTCTAATGATGGACTTCCGAAAAAGAAGGTGCACCTTGTTGGTATGAGTAATACTATCAAATCTTTTAAGCTTTCCTGATCTGGGTATTACATGAATTCTTTCCTAAATATATTTTTTAAGGTAAGCTTCTCAGGAGCCTATAATTGTTAGTGGGAAAAAAATTGCCAATTTAATTCTAATTCTGATTCCAACACTACTTACACCTAGATAGACAATTTGAGATTGGAAAAAACAACTTGTACAGGGCTTAGATGATCACTGTAGTTACAGTGAGGAGCCTGAACATCCGGACCCCTGTACATGAAGAATGGTTCTTTGAAATTAGGTACACTAATACTTTCAGTAAGGGATATTTATTGAATTTAAATGTTTTACTTTGGTGGAAAACACGCTTAAGGGAACATATTAGTTTATTTTTCTTACGACACATGATGTCCATACACCTCCGATTTCAATAGTTCGTAATACCAAAATCTAGTTTTGATGCATGATTAACAAAGTGCTCGACTAATTGAGGACTAGAATCACTACAACAAAAATTGTCTTTTGCAATGTTTGTTGAGTATTGCAAATCTCAGTGTTTCCATACAATAAAAACTTATGGCAGCGTTTTTTGAGTATTGCTATAGACCTTTTGCACATTTTTAAGTGTTGTCGTAGACCTTTTGCAACGTTTTTTGAGTATTTTCGTATAACTTTTGCGAAGTTTTTTTAGTGTTGTTGTAGACCCTTTGGCAACATTTAGGCTGCGTTCTCTTTGTGTTTCAGTTTCCTGTTTTCATTTTCGAAAATATTTTCTGTTTTCCATTTTCTGTGACTTTTTTCGAAATTACTGGAAACGCGTTTGGTTGGTTATTTCTGAAAACTGTTTTCGAAAATGAAAAGCTGGAAAAAGCGTTCTGTTTAAAATTTTGAAGAAAAATATTTCATATTGTTTGTGAATATAAATGAAATAAAGATATCATATTTTGAATTACACAACAAAAATAAATGAAATAACCCCTATCACACAATTTGGTTATACCAAAAAAGTTCAAAAATTCATGTTGCCCTTCTAAAGTAATCGTTCCACATTTGAGTAGTAATTTTCCCTTCTAAAGTAATCGTTCCATTTAATACTTTATATAGATACATCCTTCTAGTAAGCACTCATAACGTTTAAAATTTAAGTTTCAATAAAATTTGCAAAAATTAATTTACGTTAATTAATTATGCTCTTACAAAATAAGTGTCTACAATACAAAAGTAAAAAAAAAATGTTTAATAATTAAGCACATGATACATCATCAAAAAGATGGTTGAATTTGGAGTTCTACACAAAAAACAGAGTGCAATTCGGAGTTGTACATCAAAAGTTATACATGTTTGAAGACAATGACCTATAAAACAAATACTAAAAGGACTAAATTGAAAGAAAAGTAAAATTTGTGAACTAATGTGCAACAAAATTTGAAGTTGAGGGACCTAAGTTGCAAATAAATTAGGATATTTTCGAAAGAAATTTCAAAATTTGAGTATTAAAATGACAAGTTTTGAAAATCAGGGACCAATAATGTAATTAAAAATGATAAATTTTGACAAATTTCAAATTTTTTTGATTATTTTAATTTATTTTTTTTTCTAAGTGGAAAACGTGGAAAACGCGCGTTTTCCACTTACAAGGCAAAAATTTCGGAAAACGCGGAAAACGTGATTTTCACGTTTTCCATTTCCTTTACAAATTTTGAAAACGTTTTCGAAATTTTTTTCCGAAAACGGCGTAAGAGAACACGTTTTCCGCGTTTTCGGAAATGGAAAACGGAAAACGGCTGGAGAACGCCAAAGAGAACGCAGCCTCAGTGTTTCCATGGAAACTTTTGCAATATTTTTTTGAGTGTTACCGTATATCTTTTGCAACTTTTTTTAAATATTGTATGCAATTTATATATTTTTAAAAATTATTGAATATTTATTTATAAAACCTATATTTCATATTTAATTTATTAAAATTATAATTTGTACAAATAACAAAGTAATTTATTAAAATAGTAATTTACAAATTCTCGAATCCATACAAAATAAAAAGCATTTAATGTTTAATAAATTCATAAAAGAATCACATAACTCATACAAAATAAATAGTGTTAATAATGTTTAACAAATCCACAAAATACCAGATCATCATATCAAAAAAGAAATAGTTGATGTCTTCACAGTACCAGCTTGATTAACTAAGACCAACGAATTATTGTTATCATTGCCCTCAGAATCATGACTGTCTATGGTACCTTTTTCGGTGCAAATCCTAATGCGCATTCATAAGAAATAAAGAAATAAATTGAGGCTGCTGATGCCAAGATAATTGTCACCAATGATCAACCTATGACAAATTAAAATACAAGAATTAGCATGAAATTATTACACATACATAACTACAAGCAATGTAAGATAAAATTACACCAAAATAATTAAATAAACAGAAACAAAAATTTTCTATTATAAATAAATAAGAATGTATTAATAAATCTAGCTTATTCAATTTACCCATTACATTTTGATGGGAGAGGGGGCTTCACTTTACACCCTTCATGTGTCTACCCGAGTTCTAAATACCTGGTTCGTCATGTCATCGTCTCGTTTCTTCTAACTTTTAAAATAATATTTTTTGCGAAAGAATAATAAAAAATATTTCATACTTGGCAACGTTTAAATAAAAATCAAATGGTAAATAAAATTTAATAACTTGGAATTTCTTGAAATAACAATTCAAATCGTTCATTATTTTCTAAATGAAGAAATCATTTAACAAAGATACAAAATTTGCTAACATTCTAAAATTAAACATGAACAAAATAAAATTTCTATTATTTATTTATTATTTCCAACACGCCCTTCACTCGCCTCCATCTCCAAAATCTGCAAATGTTGTTAAAAAGGAATAAGTATTTCATAAAAATACTTAGTAGACTTATCGCATATAAGTAATTTACAGAATAATTGAACATATAATTATGCAATTTATACAGTGACATCATCATCATAATCATAGGCTCTTTAAAAAAACATGGAGTGTGGGTAGTGATGTGATCCGATACGGGGATCACCAAGAACACGCGGAATTAAACGCCGGAAAGCTCTAAAATCTAAGATAGTAGACGGTAAAAATGCAACCCCGATCTCACGACGCAAGAACTATGGGTATATTAAACCCAAAACTCGTTACGATGCGGAGATAAGAACCACAAAGGGGGAACGCTACAAAAGTTGTCAAATCCTTTAATAAGTTTGAATTTGTTCAACGAGAACAAGAAGAAAACTAAGGGAATATCTCACCTTCAATATCATTAATATCAAGAATAAAAGTTGTTGTTTTACAATGCTGAATGAAGCCCTATAAATAGGCTAACAAAATAAAGTTAAAATAAACTAGAATTAAACTTAAACTAAAACGCTGAAACTAGGTTAAAATTTGCGGCGCTAAGTTACGGCTGTAACTTTTAAGTTTACGGCCGTAAGTGACTTACGGTCTAAAAATCAAAACATATGTTATAGCCGTGACAATGTCTTTTACGATCGTAGCGACTCTCTAAATAATAAAAATAAATAAAAACTACTAAACTTTATTTACGGCCGTGAGGATTTGTATTACGGCTGTAAGTCCTCTTCTGCATAATTTTGTGTTGATGATGTTACGGTCGTGAGATCATAGTTTACGACCGTAATTGCCTTTCTGCACAATTTTGCCATGTTCATGTTACGGCCGTAAAAAGGGGTGTTACGGCCGTGAGAATGCTTTTGCCTCAATTTCTTGTTGTTCTTTGATCCAAATGCATAGTAACAACTTTGGTTCCTCTTCCACTCTGTTATGCAACGTAAATGAGGACTTTGCATTCGAGCACTCATCTATCCACGCTTGCATGAATCCTTGCATTGCCTGCTTGATTCTTTTAGCTCTTTGTCTTGTTATTGGTCCTACGGGCACGTGCAACGAGTTAACGCTATTCGAGCCACTCCGGAACTCATCAGGTAGTCTCATCTCATGCATTAAAGTACTTAAGTTATGCATAAAATCATTTTATCTCATAAGCGATAGTCTCTTCTAGAGATGGCAATGAGTATGGTATGGGACAGGTTTGGAAAATCCATACCCTACCCACTAGAGATTTACATCACTCATACCCTACCCATATACCCACTTAAGAGTTGCGGGTCGGGTGCGTGTAGGATGCGGGTATGGTGCGGGTATACTTTTATACCCATTTAAAATTCGTTACGTATTTTAATTTTAATATTTTTTTTGGCATTGGTAATGAAGTGAAAATATAACGTCCATTGTCCAAAAATAAATAAGCTCCAATTGTCCAAAAATAAGCAAATATCAAAGAGTCTACTTGTCCAAAATTATATACTGTTAAAATTTAAATACAATAATTTTTTGAAAAATAATTAATGGGTATATAGGTTGGGTATGGGTTTTTCTACAATACCCATACCCTACCCATACCCATGTCGGATTTTTAAATCTATACCCATACCCTACCCACAACCCATTGGGTAGGGTAATTTCCACTATTTGTATTGGGTACCCAATGAGTTTTGGGTACGTGGGTATTATTGTCATCCCTCGTCTTGTCTCATCTCGTCTCGTCTCGTCTCATGCATTAAAACATATAAGTTATAACAAGCATAACGACATCATAGTCTCGTCTCATGCAATAAATGCATGTAAATCACGTAAAGTCACATAATACATGCATTATAATTTAAACTAATTAGTGGAGGCGAGTTTACCTTAGTTCACAAGTTTGGATGTTGAGTTGGAATAAACACTTTATTCTTCTAAATCTTCGAACACTTCGTTTAGCAAATAAGAAAATTAATCTAAATTAGTATTTTGGAAATTTAAAGTTTTAAAACAAAATTAAAAGCTCGGGGATTAAATCGAAAACGTAAAATAATTGATTTAAAAAGTTTTAGGGCTAAACAGAATTTTCAGAAATCTTGGGGACTGACTAATTTATTTTCCAAAAGTTTGGCGACTAAAATTGAACACTATTTAAAATAATTTAGAGACTGAAATCATGAATTTAAAATAAAGGGGCAAAATTTTGAAAACATTTTAGACTTAGGATTGAATTGAAACATTTTGAAAGATTAAGGACTGAAGGGTGATTTTCGAAAATCAAACTATTAAATCAAAATCAATTCTCTCTCTCCAATTCATGCAATCAGAGAAGAGAGGAGAGGGTGTGGGCGATGGGACCTTGTGGCTTGTGACTCAGTTACCCCGACGTAGGGGCCTTTCCATAAGTACTACCCTGACCATGGATGAGGCATAACCTGCGGTTTACCTCCTGAACCAAGGGCCCAGGGCAGGGTCGGTTCAGGCCCCTAAGGTTGGGGTTCAACCTTTTTTTTAGAGAAGAGAGGAGAGGGTGTGGGCGATGGGAGATGGGTTCAAAGTCGTTGCCAACTTCATCTCCGGCGATGATGTCGACGCCATGCAGAGGCGATGCCAGACGGTGGTTGTGACGACCCGAATTCTCGACCATTCGAGTGCCACTAAAAGTGACTCATATCATATTATCGAGACTTAAATAGTAATGTAAAATTATTCAAAAGAATAATTAGAATCCCATAATTTTATTTGTGAATAAAAATAGAACATAATTTTCTTACATAAAGTTCAACATAATTATCTCATCAATCTTAACCACTTTTGCCACTTCCATGTTGACCGCCTCGAACCTTCAATTATCTGAAAATGGTAAATATCGTGGAGTGAGATTTATAAAATCCCAGTAAGTATACCAAGCATAAATTTTCTTTTGAAAGCATATGGATCATTTTCATCATAACATAGGATAGGATCGAAATACTCATAAACATAGGGAGACACAAGAATTTTACCGAACTTAAATGGCAAGAATTCTTATGTGTAGCGCTACTAAACTCCGGTCCCCTTAGCATAATCATAAACATATCATATGGAACCCATAACAATCTTGTGAGATTGATTTCATAGCAATGATCCAAACATTTTCATAAAAACATAAGATATACTTACTTGTCATAAAAACATACTTACTTTTCATAAAAATATAAGGTGTATTTACCTTTCATAAAAACATACTTACTTTTCATAAAAACATAAGATATACTTACTTGTCATAAAAACATACTTACTTTTCATAAAAACATAAGGTGTATTTACCTTTCATAAAAACATACTTACTTTTCATAAAAACATAAGATATACTTACTTGTCATAAAAACATACTTACTTTTCATAAAAACATAAGGTGTATAAACATACTTACTTTTCATAAAAACATAAGATATACTTACTTGTCATAAAAACATACTTACTTTTCATAAAAACATAAGATGTATTTACCTTTCATAAAAACATACTTACTTTTCATAAAAACATAAGATATACTTACTTGTCATAAAAACATACTTACTTTTCATAAAAACATAAGGTGTATTTACCTTTCATAAAAACATACTTACTTTTCATAAAAACATAAGATATACTTACTTGTCATAAAAACATACTTACTTTTCATAAAAATATAAGGTGTATTTACCTTTCATAAAAACATACTTACTTTTCATAAAAACATAAGATATACTTACTTGTCATAAAAACATACTTACTTTTCATAAAAACATAAGATGTATTTACCTTTCATAAAAACATACTTACTTTTCATAAAAACATAAGATATACTTACTTGTCATAAAAACATACTTACTTTTCATAAAAACATAAGATGTATTTACCTTTCATAAAAACATACTTACTTTTCATAAAAACATAAGATATACTTACTTTTTAAAAGATTAAAATGAAGTGTAGTAGTAAATGGACCAAAACTTTCTTGACCACCTTGAATTTCTCTTACTTGTGGATTTTGTCAAGAGATTGGAAATAAGTGTATATGTGTAGAGTTGTGTGTAAAAGAGATGGGTTTAAATAGATGTATAAAGTTGGCATATTGTAAACATAATCATTCAATTCTATTAATTTTAACACATCATTTTCTTAAAGTAAAGCACCATTCATATACTTTTCCATATTTATACAAATATTACGCTCTTCATGATTACATATAATGGAGTCTTATCAACCATTCATATACTTTTCCATATTTATACAAATATTATGCTCTTCATGATTATATATAATGGAGTATATAAATCATTCATATACTTTTCCATTTTTTATACAAATATTATGCTCTTCATGATTACATATAATGGAGTCTTATCAATCATTCATATACTTTTCCATATTTATACAAATATTATGCTCTTCATGATTATATATAATGGAGTATATAAATCATTCATATACTTTTCCATTTTTTTATACAAATATTATGCTCTTCATGATTACATATAATGGAGTATATAAATCATTCATATACTTTTCCATATTTATACAAATATTATGCTCTTCATGATTACATATAATGGAACCTCTCATGCTTGCATATATTTTCTTAATTTAAATAATAAAAGTAATTTTTGTACAAATAAATATTGGGATAACATTGAATTAAGTACTTAGACTTAATATACTTTAAATCAAGAGAATTGAGATATTTTTAGAAATTCGGAATTTAATTTAAAATCGAACGATCTCGATTATTTCTTGACTTGGCTATACGAATACGTCGTGGCGTTAACTTAATAAAAATGGGTGAAATAGTAGCGACACGATTTTCTATTAAAATAATTATTAATCGCTTAAAAATTCTCGGTCGCTACAGTGGTAGGGTGCGTGGAAGAAGGATTTTGGGTGGTTGTTGGGCAAGAAACCGATGTTGGGATTCAGATTTGGGGCTGTGATTTTCTGGCGAATACTCCGGTTGAGGTAAGTCATTGATGTTCTTGGTTTAAGGGTTTTTCTTTGGATTTGATTTTGGACGTGGATTGAGGGAGAATTGAAGGTGGTGGTTCTTAATTGGTGCGATGGTGTTAGTGTCTGTGTGGTGGCGTTGGGTGGTTAAAAAAATAGGCAGTATGATGGTGGTGGTGGCGGCAGTGTGGTTTTGGCAGTGAGTGTCGGTGGTGTTGGTGCGATGGTTTGTGGAGGTATTCGGTTGAGAAGTAGGCATGGCTAAGTGCAATGATATCGTGTTGCAGACTGTGGCTTGGTGTTTTGGTTGGGCAATGGCTCCAAGGCAGTGGCGCAGCCAGCCGAGAAGTCCAGGTAGAGCGTTGACCGTTGACCTCGTCGGCCGTTGACCTACTAACGTGAACGATGGCAGTAGCGAGATTGTGAATATTATTTAATGAAATAATATTCAAAAATGAATAAATAGATATAAGAATAAAAAGTCGTAATTAAATATATGAACAGATAGTCCAATACAAACCAAAATAGATGCAAAATACATAATAATGACATCAGTTGGTATTCGCTGGCTCGTACAACTGCATTCTTCGGGGTCTGATATTTTGGAAACACTGCAATATTGCCTCATTCTCAATATTTTTAAAAATGTCTCGCTCTGTGTACACAACCAAATTGTCATTCAACCATTTACCTCCCATTTTGTTGCGCAAATCACTCTTGATTAAATTCATTGCAGAGAATACTCTTTCAACAGATGCAGTGGCCACAGGTAATATCAAAGCCAATGTAATGAGCCTATAAACCAATGGAAAATAACAAGAATTCCCCGTTTCAACCAACTTCTTTGCTACGCATGATATACTGTTGAGATTAAAGAAAGCATTCTCCATTGTGACAAGTATAAAAAACTTGTCAAATTCGGGTCTAAGTAATAACAACTCTTCAGCGTTGAAGTCTGAAGGATAGAACTCAGCAAGACGTAGCAATTTAGCAGTATCAAAGGCTGCAAATGAGTCTTTTGGACTCAAACATGAAATGCAGATAAGGAGCTCAGTAGTTGTCTCTGGAAAACGGTCGTTCAACTCTTGCAAAATTGAGTCTATAACATTACAGTACAAATCAACATAAAAACGATGATAATACGTCACCTGTTGAGCAACTCCACGTCTTGTTGATCGACCTTCCAAAACCATAATATCCTCCATGATAGGCACTCTGATATCTTTACCAACACAAAACTCGATCACCCTATCCAACAATTTATTCCAACCATTGTCCCTCATGTTCTGCAATGAACGCTTGACCACATTTAACAATCACATAGCATTCTGAATATCCTGTTCCTTTTTTTGTAACGCTTGTGAAAGATTATCTGTAATGGCAAGAATGTCAAACATAAAATGGAGACAGAAGACATGCTGAAAGTTTTGCATAGTGGTCATCTGATGGTCGGCCAATGCTCTTTGATCTGCAGTTGGCCCATCTTGTGATACAATATCAAGAACGTCTAAGACATTATTGAACATATTAATAAAACGAGTGACTGTGAGTAAATGCGAGCCCCATCTAGTGTCACCAGGTCGTGCCAAATTCATTTCTTGAAACTTTCCACTGCCACTACAAAGTTCCCCAAGATTGAGCCTCTTCACAATCTCGTCATGATAACTTGCTCGAAGTGCATCTACACGCTTACAAGACACACCCACTAGATTTACAACGATAGAAAGCGTATTAAAGAAATCACCAACCACTATAGTTCTACGTGCCACCGAAACAATTGATAATTGAAGTTGGTGAGCAAAACAATGAACATAAAAAGCATAGGGATTCTCCCTTAAAATCAAAGCTTTTAATCCGTTGAACTCACCAGACATATTGCTTGCCCCATCGTAACCCTGACCTCTCAAATTAGATATGCTCAAATCATGATTAGCAAACATTGCATCGATCGCATTCTTAAGTGACTGTGCACAAGTGTCTTTAACATGTGTTATGCCCAAAAAACGCTCCTTGATTTGTCCAAATTTGTCTACAAATCGCAAAACAACTGCCATTTGTTCTTTCACGGAATTATCACGAGACTCATCAACTAAGATTGAAAATAAAGAATCATTCATCTCATTCATTATCGCCTTGGTCGTCTCAACTGCACAACAGTTCACCAAATCCTTTTGGATAGGGGGTGAGGTCATTTGGTCATTTGCTGGTGCATTACCAAATACCGAAGTCCTGACTTCCTCACAACGAGCTGCATGCCATTCTAGTAACTCAAGTAGATTACCTTTATTAAATGAATCTTCTGATTCGTCATGACCACGAAAAGGCAACCCTTGCATCAAAATGTATCTAGTACAATCTAGTACCGCAGTCAACCTCGTCCTATAACTTTTCTGTTGTGTGCTACTTTGGCTACGTAAAACATAAGAGATATTTTGTCTTTGATTCTTCAAGTTGTTGCATTTCTCAAAAGCTATATTATGAGCACTATCCACAAGATCGACATGATCTCTTAAAATCTTTTTGTGACTCCAATCTCTAAACCCGGTCTTAGTGAATGTATACCCACCCCCTTGATTTCCCCTATCAGGTTTGAATAAATAACAATACAAACAATATGCAGCATCCTTTTCTACACTGTACTCCAACCAATAAAATTCATTAAACCATTCTTTCCTAAAACATCTATTATCCCTTCCCATCAGTCTTCTTGGAAAGTCATGTCCATGTGGTTGACAAGGACCTTTCTCTAAGTATGCAATCCTAACATCATCTCTAATGTTAGGATCATATGACTCAATTGGGGGCCGTATTCCTGGATCCGACACAAGTTCATCCATATTGAATTCAGTGCGAAATTTCTTTGTGTTATCAAAATCTACTAACTCATTTGCTCTACTAGAAGCAGTTGCAGGACTACTAGAACTAGAACCACTAAGTTCAGATTTTCGTTTCAGTTGAAAAAAACGTTCCATAATCTGTAAATCAATGATCACAAATCAAATCAAATATTCACCAAATCTCAATTCACAACCTATAAATCAATAATAACAATTCACAAATCAAATCAGATTTTCATCATAATAGTCACAATTTACAAATCTAATCCACTTTGCAAAAACTTAAATGTAACATTTATGTATAATTCTCAAATCAATTATAACGAATTAAAGTTTAGCCTTAGTGAAAAATCACAAATTGATAAAAAAATTGGAAAATGACATCTAACTTAACCAAAAAAATTAATAAATCAAATATCAATAATATTTATTAAAATGTTTAAAACTTGGAGTCTTGGACTCTTGGACATTAACCTAATTACTTTATAAAATCTGAAAATTATACAATCAAAAAAAATAATATATTCATAACTTTAAGTCTTTAACTAATTATAAATTGACAACATTGCAACAAACCATTAAAATTTAAAAAGTAAACATTACATATTTACATTTACATTTTACAACAAATTACAATTACTTTATTTTATACTTACCAATACCGAGTCGGACGGAGTCAGAGAGCTAGAGAGGCAGGCAGAGGCGCAAAGCGCTGGACGCTAGAGCTGGATGGATGGACCGACCGTCGACGTTGGTTGGGAGCGCCGGAGCCGCGACCGCGAGCAACGCCTGCGCGGCTGCTAGCCTAACAGAGTGACAGAGAGAAGAGAATCAGAGTGAGCTGAGACAGAGGTAAGCTGGTAAGGGTTAGGGATTTTTTGTTGATTTTGCTTATTGGACCAAATGAAGATCAATTTGTATGTTGTATTTGTGGTTTGGGCTTGGGCTTGGGAGTTGGGTACTAATTTGGGCCAAAAAAAAAAAAAAAAATTCAGCAGGCGCCGCCTGCGCGCGCCAGTGGCAGTGGTGGCGGACCACCGACAGCGAGGTAGCGCGGCCGCGCCACCTCGCCTATAGGTGGCTCCGTCCCTGCTCCAAGGTGAGGCCTGGTTTGTGGTTGGATGCATGGTGTGGAGGCAGAATTGTTGATGGAGGTGGCTACCGATTGTGGTGGAGGCAGTAGGCAGGTTACGGTTCAAGGCATAGATATTAGTGAATTATACCTAAAATTTGTTGATTGTGCCGTGGTGATTTGGACAGGAAAAATATGTTTATATATAGATTGGTATGAGTGTTATAGTTGGAATGAAATTATGAAATGTTGGAATATGGAAAATATTTGATTTTGAATAAAATTGTGAGGAACTTGGATACGATGAAGATATCAAATAAATTATGACTTCTAACGAGATAAAATTTGTATTTAAAAAGATAATTTTGAAAAATAATCATAAATAAATTAAAATTTGTTTTAAAATAAATTTTGGAATTAAAAAAAAAATTTGGATTTAAATAATTTTAAAAACTTGACATTGGTTTTAAATCGAATTGGACTCAATTTTATATCTTTGGCTCGTAATACTCGACATGGTTAGACAAACACATTTCAACTTTAATTTAAAATAGGTGAGATCGTAACGACACGTTTTTAATAATTTAAATAATTATTTAATAATTGAAAATTTTCTTGGTCGCTGCACTCTCGATTAGAGGTTTCAACTCTGAACGTATAGTTATTAGCAACTCCCACACATGCCTAAATCTAACGATAACTTGTGTTCGTCGTGAGGCCTCATTTTTTAATAACTCCCATGTTACTTCAAGAAGCAATGCATAAGCAATGAAATTGTGAAAAAAGTAATATAATCTTGTCAGGTAATGGACCAGAGAAGTTACTAGCAATCTCTGTATTTAAAAATAATGTTTTGAAGAAAGGACAATTTGTAAGAATTCTGAAGTTCAAAATTTTCAATCTTCATATCATATATATTAAATTTCAATCAAACAGATAATAAGTAGAAATGACAATTTCAATAGATTGAAGCATGATAAAAGAAGATGCAGTTCAGATTTACTAAAGAGAGAGATTCATGTAATGATTTTCACTATTGTGATAGTGTAGGTCGAGATTGAGGTGTTTGCATGATCATGCACTGCGTATCATCATGGGTTTAGAATTTCGAAGGCAGTCTCTATATTCAGGATAAAGGTAAGGAGGTGTTCGGAGGCTACATTAAATTATAGTTTAAACTACACAATTTCTTAAGTCACTTTTTAATCACACATATTTTCTCTATTCAATTTTTGACCACATATTTTACTCGAAAATAACAAAATATTTTCTCTTTCCTCATTAAACCACCGCTGAACAGAACTATACAAGTCATTTAATGCGCAAACGAAGTTTACATCTTCCAAGAGTTTTTATTTATTTTTTTTTTTTTTAATAATAATAGTCATATATATTGAAACTCATGAGAAGCTTCACATGCTAGCAGCATAATAATGCATGTAGAAGAAGCAGAGACGACACAGATGAAGGAAGCCTCCTTTCCATCAAAGACAGCTTCATGGGATGAAAGGTCAAATATTTTAATAATGAATGAAGAAGAAGGAAAAACCATTCCATCAAAGAAATCTCCGTCTAATGAAAAGTAAAAGATTTCCATAATATTAAATTACCAATACAAATCATTATGATGCAACAAAGCTAAGTAAGGCCTTTAATAATAATAGTTAAAAAAACTAACTAATATTCAACCAATCTACCAAACAAAACTAGATAAACCCTTATATAATAAATAAATTAACCACCACTAAAATCCCTAATTCTAAATAAACCTAAATAACTTAAATGAATTCATCAACTGATTCAACACTCAAACAATTAATAAGCAATAATTAAACCTCCAGATTATGAAAAAGAAAAAAAAAAAAAAAAAGAAAGAAAGAAGAGAGTAACATTTCAAATTAATTACTGTACCACTTACCAGAAGTACATGATAATTAACTGTTGGACGAACATGGAGTCAGGGAGGTACGACGGAACCAACTATGGCAGCAAGAGGAGCTGAGCACTCCAGAGGACAAGCATATCAGTAACCAAATTAGGCAAAGGCCTTACCAGCCGCAAGATTCTCCATCCCTCACAACAACAGCCACGCACTCCTCTCTCTCGTTCTCACCAACCCTCAACAGCCTCTCTCTCACTGCAGTCTACAGCACAGCATCATCAGTCCAAGTATAAATCAAATTGGAGAAAACCCGTCAACCCAAAGACATTCCCCTCTCTGCCACACTTCGAATCCACCACTTTTCTTTCACCAATAATCCCAAATTGCCATTGCCAAATCCCTCAAACCTATATCCAAATTTAGAGATGCATCATTTAGAAGATACTAAATTCACACAATTAAAAATTTAAAATAGAACAATTTCCATGGAGCTTTACAATCCTATCAAACATGAAAATGTCTGGAACATTTCTGAAAATTTTCTCTTCAGCATCACCACAATAACATCATGTACTTGTTCTTCTCTTCAGTACTTCACTTTTCATCGTGTCATCGCCAATTAAACGGTTAAACACACACTACTGTCGTGAAATTCTTATTCTTAAAGGAAAAGCATAAGTATATTTATGGAGAGAGAGAGAGAGAGAGTTGAGGACGTGAAGGAGTCAGTTAATCACCGGGAAGAAATGGTGGTTAGTTAAAATGAAATAGCGTAAATTTAGATGTAGTTACCAGTTAATTTCAAATCCGTTGATTACTTTTAACAACATTCAATCACTGAATGAAAAGCCTCATTTTGTTTTAATGATTGATGACAGAATTTTTGAGATATCTCTCGTAACGTTCTCCAAGGATTCTTAAAGCATCTTCAATGCACTCTATGAATTGGAGAAAAGACCGACACATTAGCAAGTAGACGGAATGTGTTAAAAATAACTCTGCAATGCATAACATGGATTAAAATGTTAAGATGACATGACTTCAAAAAAATGGGTACCGTGGGGTGCTCCGTCTACATATAGACGCTCTATATATGATGAGTCAGTATTATTTTTTATTTTATAATTATTTAATTATTATAAATAAGAACGTTGGCCATTTAGATTGTATGATAAATGTTATTTCTGTTTGTGTTCTTTATATCATGAGAAATCTTGAGGATTGGTCCATTTATGCATAGTAGTTAATTTTAAATTTGAAAAAAAATGTCACATAATCAATCTTATTTAAATGTAGAAGGAACTATTGAAGAATAAATTTTAGATTTCAATCTATTTATTCATGTTCTCTAAAAATCTGTTTATTTTATTGTCACATCAATCTCAATCTATCTAATGCTGAGGAGATGCTCTTAGGATAATGAGTTCAATGCCAATTGCCATACTAAAAAAATTTGACAATCATGAAGTAGAAGTAGAACATAGTGAAAGATTAATGAAATTTATATATCGTGAAATTGCATATTTTTTGTTGCACAACACCAATTTAGTTGGATGAACTAAAATCCTTGTATAAGATATTAACAAAAAATAGTATTGCATGAAAATTCATGATACAAAAAAATAGTTATTCTTGATTAGCAATATTTTCATGTTAATTTTTGATATTTAAAAAAAAAAAAAAAAAAAGAATTCAACGAAGAAAACAAAAACTTTTTCTGGGAATATTAAAATCTTGATAATATCTTATTGGAGCAATTGGGACCACAAAACGGCTAGCACCTTGAAGCTTCTTTTGTTTGTATCAAACAATCTGACTGCTTATCTTCAAGAATCAAATCACGAATCCTTCTGCTCGACTTGTAAAATCAGTCTTGGCCACTTGTTCTTTTTCTCAGATTCCGGTTCAGTACAACTACTACTTGTGTAATTCGACCATATTATTACGACCAAACTTTCCTTTCTCATGTACTGCGTGGCGTATGCAGTTCGATAAATGACTCAGAGAACTTAACATATATAAGAGAATAAGATTATAGTAGTTCCTCAGTTTGGTAATTCTGTTTGATTTATAAACTGATTTATTTATGATTTTGAAGTAAAAATTAGTGTTTGGAAATTAGCAAGAGAGAAAAGTGTGTGATTAAAAAGTGATTTGAAAAATTGTGTGATTTATAAATTGATTTATAAACCAAAAAAGGGACATTTATCAAACCGTGGTTTAAGTGTTAGTTTATTTATTATGTAGTTTTTTTTTTCAATTATCCCTTTGTAACTTTTTTCATTATAACAAATAGTAAGACTTCAATTCTTTAACATAATTTTCGAGCATGTAAGCCCCTATTTGACAAACTTGTTTAAAAATATATTTTTTACAATACAATTTTTCAAATCACTTTTTAACCACATATTTTCTAGCTCAACTTTTTGACTACATATTTTACCTCGAAAACATAAAACTTTTAACAAAATAGAGCTTAAATGTCCAGGTTTCAAATTTCTTTATCACTCATTTGTTGAAATTATGCTTCTTAATCTTAGGCGTTGATGTAAAAAATAAAAAAATTATACACGCGAAGGGAAGTACTGAAGAAAATATATAAATAATATACACATGGTCCTATTTTTTCTAGACGAAAATTCATTCACTCACTAGCTTCTCATCCAAATAAGAAGATAAAAGAGAATTCAGATAAGAAATAACGGAAAAAAAAATAAAAAAAATCATCTATATGCATATCACAAGCTAATTCAGAGTATAGACTAGACTCTCTCACATGGACCTTTGGTAATTATAAAGGTTGAACCGCAACCTTGCCAGCTCCCCACTTCCCCGTCCCAGAACCTTGTGGTGGAGGTAAATAGCGAGATGTGCCTCAGTTAGTCATGGTCTAAAGCTTGCCAAATGATTTCCACCACAAGGAGGCCAAATTCAAAGTATTTTCTAGGATTCGAACCGTCGCTGTGCGGTTGCTAATAATGCAAATTTTCTAGGATTCAAACCATTACTTCAGCTTTTGTCAACTGAACTATGCCCCGGGGCGACCTTTGGTAATTTTAAATTGTTTCTTCCGCAAACTCTTTATATAGCTCTCCGCCTCTCCCTATACATGACTTCAATGCCCAAGGGTACAAATGTACAATGATGTAGTTCCTTGGAATTCTTTCAGCATCCGTTTCACAAAATTATTAATTAGTTTCAATCACATTTCAATCGATCTACAAGTAGTATCTACTTATACATCAGTTATTTCTATCTCTTTACAAATAACTCGTTCATAAATTTTTCCTAAATGGAGTTTGTAATTTGACTGATGTACATATGTGTCTTTAGACCACTTCAGCTTTTGCAACTGAGTTATGCTCTGGAGGGCAACCTTTGGAATTATAAATTGCGTCTTCTGCAAACTCTCTATGTACGTACAGTCCTATTCCCCTACTCGTGACGGGTAGGGGAGTTTTCCTACCCATGTGAGATGGGGGTGGGGAGAAAAAATTGGGGTGGTGGGGCCCACTACCACCCACCCCACTTGTGAGGGGCTACCAAAGAACGTCAAAAGGGAAAATCTATGGTAGATGCCTATATATATAAGAGAACGTCAGAAGGTAAAATCTATGGTCGATGCCATTAGAATCAACATCTAACTAAAGGTGTATCGTTTGCAGGAGATCAAATATGATACGATAAGAATTTCAACTATCTGGAGGAGGATGTATCAAAGGGGCCACCATTATTACAAGATACTGCAAGTTTCACAATCTAGCTAGCAGCCTAGCAGTCCCTCTCAACTTATCATTACACTATATCCAGCTTACCTTTATCTCCAAGGCCAAGGTACAATACTATAGCTATTTTTACTAGTTAAAACTTAAAATATTGAGGCAATATCCATTCTATCCTACTTCCTCATATACCGAACAAGTAAAATTTTCACCTATACGAATCTCTTGAAATATTTTCAGCTACGATAGCCACTATTTTAGCGTACGTCATTCGTAGTTCCATATCCATCATAAATAGCATTCAGTTACTATATTCGTGCAGCATGAGAATGCAGAGACTTATGATAAAAGAACACAAATAATTTGCTGTTTTTTACTGAATGGTACTCGGAAAAATAAATTAACTCGAGAATTCCGTCTACATTAAGTTTCTTAAGCAAAGCTCAGCAAAAACGAAAATCTTATACTTATTTGGGAATCCTAGCAAAAGATTGTTTATTCTTAAGTAAAATATCTGAAGTAGTCATTTGATGTTGGTTAGTGCTTTTATATCTAACTTATGTGGGAATTTAACATACAATTGTCACCCTTCAGCAGCGGATCCAGAAACTTTGTTCAGCTCTGGTTGACATCGATAAAAAAATTTCAGCTATGACAGATTTCAGTAAAATAACTGTATTTTACAAATCGTAATAAAAAAAATGCAAAAAAAATAACAAAATCTCTTTTTCCCTGAATTCAGCACAGGCGGCAGATCTACCTCGCCATGAGGTAAATCCGCTCATGGGAGAAAGTCACATTGCTTTGAGATTCTAGACGGATCCAATGCCTCATTTAAACAAGATGAGCTCGAATATAATATAAAAATATGGGGTTCCTTCGATAGAAAAAAAAAAAAAAAAGAGTTTGGGAGGTGTTGGGTATTTGACCCAAATTAATCAAGTGCCTAGTGAAACATAATGAGTGCCTAGCTGAAACAAAGGATGGTGGGACTAATTATGATGTCTATGAAATGATAATTAGTATAGGCTAATTATGACATTATGTGGTCCATTAAAGCATGTCATAATTACTCTTGACTAATTATGATGTTTTTGTTTAGTGTTAAGAGATTTCACGGTGAATTCTCTTCTATAAATTGAGGAGAAATCAAGGAAGAAAGGCACCACCACAAACATATTGGAGAGTGCTAATTAGTGCCACATTGTGATCAAAGAGAGAAAATTGCGAGCCTAGCATATTGTGAAGTTTCTTGTAACTCTTTGTAGTGTAAATCAAAGGGTAGAAATTATATGTGGTAAAGCTCGTTTGTAGTATTTTCTCTGTGGTCTGTAGGATTGAGTTGATGAGTGAAAGTCTATATATTTGTAACAATTTAATATATAGTGAAAGCTTTGGCGAGGGTCCGTGGACGTAGGCAAGTTGCCGAACCACGTAAATTTCTGTGTTCGTATTTATTTTCTTGTTTGCTTATTTTACTTTGAACATCAAAAGATCATGTGGGAAAAATAAAGTGGGAATCAACGTGTTAAAATTCTCAACAGGGGGGAGGGTTCCATCATAAAATAGGCCTCGTTAAAAGTAGCGACAATTCTAGTTGTACTAACAAACCATACAACCGAGTGTACGAACACCAGCAAATTATTGTTATACCCTGTAGATTTCATAAGAATTACTTATTGTAGAAACTATTCAACACATAATAAAATTATATCAACACCTAAATAACAAAAATATTTTTATTTTACAAACTAGTCATATTAAATTATTAAAATATTTTCGAAAACATAAAAACATTATGCATGATTATGACCCTCACATACTTAATGAAAAAATGAAAGACTTAATTATAAGTTTACATAATGAATATTTAGAATTAGAAAGGAATAAAAGAGGTTTAAGTATAATTGCTATAGAAAAATATAGAGAAATTAAAAGGATAGTAGAACAACTTAGAGAACCACTACAACAAAAATAGCCTTTTGCAACACTCAAAAAATGTTGCCAAAAGGCTTTTGCAACGTTTGACAAGTGTTTCCGTAGAGAAAAAACTTTTTGCAACGTTTTTTGAACGTTGCAAAAGATTGAAATAAACGTTGCAATAGACCTTTTGCAATGTTTATTAAGTGTTGTGGTAATCCCTTTTGCAACGTTTTTTAAGTGTTGCCGTATACCCTTTTGCAACGTTTATTAAGTGTTGCCGTAGACCCTTTTGCAACATTCTTTGAGTGTTGCCGTGAACCCTTTTACAACATTTATTGAGTGTTGCCGTAAACCCTTTTGTATATATATATTTTTTAAATATTATTGAACAAATTATTTATAAAACTCAAATTTTTCTAATTACTTCATTAAAATGGTACTTTAAAAAAAAACAAAAGTAAATACATTATGAATTTTCAAATCTATACAAAATAAAGTCTTGATAATGTTTAATAAATCAATACAAAATAACAAATTCACAATACAAAATAACAAATCCACGAAAGAAAGTGTTGATAATGTTTAAAAAATTCGCAAAAAAGTATCATCGTTTGATAAAAGAAATATTTTACTACTGGAACATCAACTTCATCCCGCAATATAACCGCACCTTTGAATCGAAACATTCGGTCCATCTTCAAAATTACACCTATAACAAATTTGAGAAAAGTTATAAGTGAATGTCACGCTTTACTTAATAAATGGTAGAAAAAATAAGAAATAGAGTTAAAAGCAAAATACATTTATATCTTTCCAATGTGATTTCATAGAAATTGATATGACTTGTCCTAAATCAATCTACTAAACCAGAGACGTGAGGTGCATCGATGACAGATGTCAGCTAGATGCTAGATCTACCACCAAGGAAAATGAGTTTTCACCTCAAGTGTAAAACCTAAACTTAGACGTGTTAACTTCTCTTTCCTTCCCTTCTATTGTAAAAAATTCTATAGAAATTTTGAGAGAACCTCCCCTATAAATTGGACTTAATGAACCTGTAGAAAGACATCATAACCAACATACTAATTTAAAAATCAAACTAACACCTCAAATAACTTCCAACATCAATCCCTAACTCCTCAACATCACAAATTCAACAATAATCTCCATCTAACTAAATAGGACAATAAACTATTAAATGGCAGAAGTTGTTACTTTCTTCTTTGGCACTATTTAAATATTTAAACCCAAATCAAATTTAAAACTAATTAATAATAGCAAACAAAAATTTTGAATTCAAATTAAGCTTGTTTTCAAATAGACTTATATGAAGTTAGTCATAAAAAAGAATTCAAGACAAATTACCAGCAAGGCAACTGGACTTCTGTTCCTGCGTAGCAGTTGGGGATTATTTTCCCATCGCGCACGCTACACTTGATATATAATTGGCACTGTAAACCAGTTACATTTTCTTGTTTAAGAACTTTTGCATCATAAAAATAAATAAATACATGTATTTTTATGTAGATTAAATTTCTCATGAAATATGTTAACACAATGGTAAAGCTAAAATGGTAGTCCCAATATTTGAACACAAAAATATTCATTCTCATGTTGCCGGCAAGTCATCATCAATGAAGAACATATATAGTGTCAAATCTGTAATTTAAAATCCGTAATCTGGAGGTATTGGTTAAGGAGTATCTTGTGACTCCATCAACTATTATGCGAAAAGGATATAAACCAGAGAGAAAATGTATTAGTTAAGATTATAAGTTATTATAATAATATAATCACTGGTTAAGCAATAAAAAAAAAATTGATGAGTGGGCATGAATCAACTATTTTACAATATAACATATCATTCAATGCAATAAAAATCTGTCATGCATTTTGCAGTCACTTTTAATCTCGTGGTATACAACATCACTAGAAGTAACATGTTGAATATTTTAAGAGAACTGATGGCTATAAACATTACAAAAGTATACAAAAGGGGATACTTACTGTTAAAATCTCTAATAAGAAGGAAGTAAGCCTGCAAACTGTGGACGAGCTTAAGATAATCGACAGTTTTTAATGCTGCAGCAAGTGCCTGAATCATTAGTTAGCCACTATGGATTGTCAAAATTAAAATTCTGTCTAATAGGAATGTCCAACCATAAGAGAAAATAAGAAAAAGAAAAATGATTAATATTGAAAAAGAAACCCAAGCCATACTTGTCCAATAAATTGTCCTCCAAACACTTTTCCAAATCTTGGAGCATCAGGCAAAGTGATACCTTGGAAAATGTTTACCTACCAAGGAACACAAACTAATTTCCTTTCACAGGTATAATAACAATATTAACATTTCTATAAAGCAAGAGACCTTTTAAATGAATCTTAAAACCACATTATTGTTTATTTACAATGCTAAGCTGATACATCATATAAATTTGTAACAGTTGATTAGCATTTACTGTCACATTACTATCACTTGACCGAACAACACAAAATAGAAAGAATTGATAGTTCTCTTCCGTGGAATAAAATGGTTTCACCGGATGAAAAAGAATGGAGTTTTTGCTATTATCAAGTGCAATTGATTCCCACACATTTGTAAAAAAAAAAAAAAAAAAAGAATATATATACAAATTCAATTGACGTTCATTGAATAAGGACACACTCCACAAGGGCACACAATTTAACTATGTTGTACATCAAACAGTCAATTCAAGTGGGGATAATTTTTGCTGATTTAAAAACAAATAAAACCCAATGAATAAAACATTCACCTCATGACATACACTCCTCACCAAACTACTCTTACAAAAGAAATAAAGTTCAAAGTATAGAGATCTGATTGACAAAAAAAAGTTCTACCAATCACCACGATGCATGATTGACCAATATTACTCAAGCAATGCCAAATTGTTTCTCACTGGAAACAGGTATAGAAATGAACCCCTAGATTCAGAGGAATAGGGGACTTTCTCTGCTTTAAAAAAATCCAAAAATTAATATAACTTTGAGAGTTTTGAAATTTACAATTCAGATTTTTTTTTGTTTTTTTTTTGGGACAAATCCTTGGGTTCACTTACGAGGGCTCAACTGGCATAACTTGGAAATAAAATTTATGATTTGTGCTAACGGTTCACCCCAAATGCCTATAGCATAAGTCGACATATAAAAAAAAATTCTAATAAACTCCCTGATTTACCTTGTCGATGGATATCCTATTAGATTTGCACGACATGATAAAGGAGAATGTGGACAGAGTAGCAATGACTTCTTCTACTGGAACGGCCATTGAAGATCGATAATAATCTGCCCATGTGCACAATTGAAGAAGATGGGCCCTGTCTCTCTTGGCCTGCGATTATAACACGAGAAAAGAGCAAATATTAGGCGATTTCCAGAACTTGGTACATCAAGCACTTCTCTCAAAAACGTAATCCAGGTGAAGAGAACTAAGCCCAGTACTAAAACCCAAGAAATATAGTGTGTACGCTGTGTGTGTGTGTGTTACGATTCGTCTGTGTGGTAGGTGTTACGCGAGAGGCAGGAGGGAAGTGGGAGCTTACCGTAGTGGTGGCCGGTGGTGTGGTGGCCGAGAGAGAAGAGAACAACGGTAGCAGGGAGGATGAAGTCGAGAGAGAGAGCAGAGAGGTGAGGTTGAGAGTGAGGGTTGGTCGATTTTGATGGGTAGGGTTAGGTTTTAAGTTTTATGATAATTGCAATTTAGTCACCCAACTTTAGATAATGTGAAATCTAGCCTTGAAACTAAGCTATTGCAACGTTTTAAAAATGTTGAAAAAACTTGAGGCTATTGCAACATCTTAAAAACGTTGCAAATGAGTACCATTTTGCAACACTCGCTAAACGTTGCAAAAGAACACCCTTTTGCAACGTCCAAAAAGTGTTGCAAAATGATGAACTCTTTTGCAACATTCAATAAATGTTGCAAATGAGTCTCTTTTGCAACATTCACTTGACAAATGTTGCTAAAGCTCAATTGTTAACACCAATCGCAACATTCACTTCTTAAAATGTTGCGATATGTCTCTTTAGCAACATTCAACTGCCGAATGTTGCAATTCAAGTGTTGCAAAAGCCCTTTTTTGTTGTAGTGAATATCTAAGATTAAAAGTAGAAAACGAAATTAGGTAAGAAGATATTAGATATATGAATGATTTTGAAGAAAGATTTTTAAGAAGCATTAGAAGACGATTATAATTCTGTAATATTATAATTCCACAAAATTAAAATCACGATCCTGCCAAGTGTGGTATCAGAGCTAGCACCAGAGTAAGAAATAAAACTTTAGAAATTTATTAAAAATGGCTAAAAAACTATCAGTAATTTAACCTAGAGTATATAATTATAAATCTAAAGATTTACCCAACGATAGTCATTGACCTTTAATTACTGAAACATATGAAAAATTTATATTATTTATCCTATTAGGAGAGGAGGATTTGGAGAACATAAACAATTAAATTGGACAAATTTATTTTTACTAAATAAATTAGGAATGGGTTTAGATAAAACAACAGAACAAAATTTAGAACAAGCTAAAAGCCTAGAACAAATTCAAGAAATTATTAATAGTTCTCCATTAGAAATAAGACAAATGATAAAATAACTAATGACTATAAAGATATTAATAAAAATATGCCAACACAATTATTAGAAGTAAAACAAAGTTTAAATAATCTATCAAAACGATTAGGTGGCGTTCTGTTTGTATTTTATTTTGTATTTTCATTTTCGAAAATATTTTGTGTTTCATGTTTTCATTTTTGTTTTCAAATTTTCTGAAAACGCGTTTGGTTTGTCATTTCTGAAAACTGTTTTTGAAAATGAAAAGCTGGAAAACACGTTCTGTTTGAAATTTTGCAAAATACTACTTAAACTATTTTTAATTAATTTGCTTGCAAAATACTACTGACTCAAACTCAAATTTCCTTTCACAATACACTGAAAATATGGTTACATGCAACACACTAATGTGAACATTAAGTGTCTATATTAACACAACTTGGTCAGGTTCGAGATTTGAGAAATCTCTAGTTTTATTAAAATCCAGAAAATACAAGTTCTTTCAAAAATCTCACTTAATTTTTTTTTTGTAATGTTGATATTGAATTCAATAAAACTTTATTTAAGCTTTGTTCCAAGTTAGGATAATTCTCCAAAAAAAAAAAAAAAAAAAAAAAAAAAAAATCTTTATTTAGGCTTAGTTCCAAGCTAGGATAATTCTAAAAAAAATAATAAATAAAAAAAATAAAACTTTATATTAAGCTTAGTTCCAAGTTAAGAAAAAAAAAATCTCAAAGCGCGTTTTCCGCGTTTTCGACATTTTTTGTCGAAATACACACAAAACGCCCAAAACGAGGTTTCGAGTGTTTTGCGTTTTGTGTACAATTTTTTTTTTTTTTTTTTGTTTTCCAAAATGCGTTTTCGAAAATGGTAAAGAGAACGCGTTTTTAACGTTTTCGAAAATAAAAACTGAAAACGAGCTCAAAACAGTAAAGAGAACAGAACCTTAATAACCTTAGAAAATCAAATTAAACAAATAACTGATAAAATAAATAAAATAGGAAAATGGTAGGAGTATATGAAAACCCAAATTACAGAAGAAAAACCTATTATAGAACAAATAAATATGATTAGAACAATTAAAGAAGAAGATACAGGGAAAATGATTTACATAAAAGATTAGATAATATACAAGAAAATATTAATATTACAAATCAAAATATAATAAAAATTTACGAAGAGATGGAAAAAAGAAAACTAAAAAGAGTAATAATCGATAAAAAAAAAATTAAGCTATTAATAGATTAGGAGTAAATATGATTATTGAAAAATAGAAAAATTTATAAAAATCCTAAAGAAGAAGGTGAAGAAGATAGATAACAGAAGAAGATTATATAGAAAAATATAAAAATCTTAAAATAGAAGAAATTAATATGAATGAACAATAAGAAGCTGTAATACCAATATGACAAAATCCACCAGAATATATACAACAACCTGGAACTAACCAAGTTAAAAGAGAAATTACAAGTAATGCTAATCCACAAAATATACCAGAAATATATATATATATATATATGAATCAAAGTCAAAACCACAATTTTAGAACTAACAATTTTATACCACAACAAAAATATTATATTAAGCCAAATAAAAATTATCCTATAGAATATACACCATGAAGAAATATAGAAACACAAATTAAATCAGAAGAAAGATGATGAGACTTAGGATGTGTACAAGATGTAGATCATGAATTAGAATTATGGAGGTAGAAACAGGCCACAAGTGTAAAAGCTGTGGGGGCCTACTTAACTACAATGAAGATGGGGTTTATCTAGTCTGACATGAATTATTTGAGGCATGGGGTCCAGACCCATGTGAAACCTTAGAAAGGTAGTAGAAATTATTGTAATCTTATCTTTACTATATCTACTTCAATTGTAAGCCATATACGTAAAAGTTAAGGAATCTTATCTTGTTCCTCAACATAGCTTTTATCAACTATAAAAGGAGTCCTTCTTCATTGTAAGCATTAGAAAATCATATTGGTTTTCAACAATAAAAATTTATATTTTCTCCATCTATTGTGTTTTTTTTTTCCATTCTTAGTACAAATTTTCTTTCATCAAACCAATCCAGGAATAACTAACATAAGGTATGAGTAACTAAACTTCACCTAGATATATATATGAAACCATTAAATAGTTAGTAATACTCTATTTGTTTATGAGTCCATAAGTTTATTCTTAATAAAACTTTTGTTAAAATAGTACATCCAGAGGTAGGAAATGAAACTAGATTGTGTTGAATCTCTTTGAAGTGTTTGTTTAAGTGTTAAATAGAAAGTATTGGAGTAAATCTTTCGAGCATCCATTAATGCATGAGTGTTTCAAGCAGCAACGAACTCCTATGAGGTTGTATTTAATATTTAGATAAATAACTGAAAAATATTTGGTTAAAAATCTTTTAAAATCAGATTTACAAAGGAGCGTTATGGACCCATAGATAAAAAGAACTGTTGTTAATTATTTATGGTGGATTATATATCATCTTTATCATTGATTTACTTTAAATCTTGTTATCATAATAATTTTGTTTATTATATTCCTTACATGTTTTTATATAGATGTTGAAAATCTATTTTTTACTATGCCCGGATTAACTATTAGAAGAGAATTCGAAATTATTAAAAAAAGATTAGAGGAATTAGAGCTTGCAACTATAAACAATAGAACAAATTTAGAAGAAATGAGAAGGCTTCAAGAGGAAGTAAAATTATTGAAAATTAGAATTCAAACTTTAATTAATAGAATTAATAATTTAAATTTAAATTTTTACTTTTATATAACTCATGAATTCAGAACCCTTAATAGAATTAAATCATTCAGAAATAATCGACTTTAAAAATTTAAGAGAAGAAAAAACTGAACAAATAGAAACCGTACGAGAAGATTTAAGAAGATATTATAAGTTATTAGATTATGCAATAAGAAAACCCTCATTTATAGAATTTTCAGCAATTACATGAAGTATAATTAATAGAGGAAGAAAAATTAGTGATTTAGAAAAAATAATTGAAGAGTTAAATATAATATTTGAAGAAGAAACTTTAACATATAATAGTATGTTTTATACATTTTAGTCAACAATAAATTTAGAGACATAGATATATTATCAGAAACCTAGAAAATTATAACTAGAAGGACAATATAGCAATTACACATTCAAAATTTTTGTCTTTTAGCTTGTTAGTAAGCCGGAAAGTACAAATTGTTTGTAAGAGTAGCAAGGTCCTAAAAGTAGTTTAAACCATGATTATTGTTTTTATATGTAATCGATGTTGAATTTTACTTTTAACACTAGATCATAATTTTGGATAATTATGAGAGTTTTAGAGTTAATATTCCTTAATTTTGTATTTATTTTGATTCTTTTAGGTAAATATCGAATTTGAATGTGTTTGAAGGCCTAACGAAGAAAATTACCAAAACAGTACAAAAAAATGTCAAAGTAGGGACCAACTTTAAAACGTTCAAAAGATGAAGGACTTGTGTTGCAATAATGGAAGGACTAACTAAAGTAAAAGTTGAATTGTGGGGACTAAATTGACAAAGCTAGAAAATTGGAGGATGAGTTTGCAGATTATGAAGGACCAAGTTGCATAAACACGAAATATATAATTGCGGGTAACCCATTACTTGCAAAGTCATGACTGACCCGCAGTCCAAAATTATACATGTATTTCGGGGATGCAACTGCAGGTTGCAAACTCGAGGTCTACCCGCAGTCTGCCATATGTAATTTTATTATTTTTTTTTGCTTTTTTCATTTTCTTTTATTGTGTTCCGGGACCAACTTGGAAAAAGTAATATGTTGAGTTCAAAGGCTAAATAGACCTAATCTTAGGGTATTTTGGTTTCTAGCTAAGATGTGTAGTTAGAAATTAGAGAGAGAAATTTGTAGGTTGTAACGAGTTGAGAAGTGACTTAATACTTGCACCATATAATATATTTTTAAAATTTAACAAAATGGTAGAGATATATATGGTTGTGATTGTTGTGATCATTATATGAATTACTGATATTTGAATGCATTTAATTAGGGTTTATTCTAACTCAACATAGAGATATGTGGTTGACCTAATTAGATAGATCTAAATTAAACTCAAGAAGTGAAAATTAGATATAATTGTGAAATTGACAAAACACTACTTTTGAAAGAAAACTTGGGATGGAAAATTGAATATGAGAACCAGGGTACAGCGAATCCCAACATCTTCACTTCATAAAAGAAATCAAAACCTTGATTTTCACATAATTAGTAGAGTTTGATAATCATTTGCTTTCAAAATCTTAGTAGATTTTCAATCAACTAATTGTTTTTTTGACATAATTAATAGACTTTGATAATCAATGGCTGAAGAAATCGTTCACATGGCTATTGGAATAAGAAGCCACCAGAGCTGCTTTGGCTGTTGATTTAGCTACTGCACACATTCAGCCATGTGAAGAGGAAGATGATGATGATGAGGGAAATCTTCCAATGACACATTTTCTTACACCAGATGCAGCTCCTAATTGCTCCAATATTGTTTACCCACCATTTGGCAGAAATGATTTCCAACTCCAAGCTGATCTGATCGATCTTTTTAGCAACAACACGCAATTCTTTGGAAAAGCACATGAAGATCCAGATTTCCATGTTGCTAGATTTTAAAGGTTGTGCCACAATGTTCGATTTGACGAGATGAATGAAGATATTATCAAACTAAGATTGTTTCCTTACGCCTTAAGGGATACTGCATTTGAATGGCTTGAAGCATCACTACTCGGGAGGGCTTGGCTAGAAAATTCTGTAACAAATAAGTTTCAAGTGCTAAAGTAGCCAAGATGAAGCTAGAGATTTCGACTTTTCAACAGTATGATGGAGGGAATTTTCATGAAGCTTAGGGGAAAAAAGTTGCTCCGAAAATGTCCAAATCATGGGTATAGCAAAGGCTTACAGGTACAATATTTTTATTTTGACTGACTCCTCAATATAAATCAATAGTAGACTCATCTGCAAATGGATCTATCATCAACAAAAGAATTAATCAAGCTTGGAATTTGTTGAAATTGATAGCAAAAACACACACCATTTTCCCAACTAACTTAGTTCACAAGAAAGCAGCCGTTATACATGAGATAAATGCTCTTGCTGCTACAAATGCTCAGATTGCTGTGTTGACAAAACAAGTTTTTGGTTTAGGCACAGCACGATGGGTTGATACTATACATTCACATCAAGTATGTGAAAATTGCAGGGCGAATCAAATTTCTGAAAATTGTATATTATTTGTTACTTAAGAAAAATAGGTCATATTTGTTTAGAATAATAAAAACATCAATACAACCATTATTTTCAAACTTACAATCCGGTTTAGTGGCAACATCCAAATTCCAAAGGGTTAGATAATTAGAATAATGCCAACAATTTATAATAAGAAAAGAGACAAGTTTTGGGGAGGTGTTTCAACATTACATGTAAAGAACGACAATATGTTTGAAAAAAATTGAAACAAATTATCAAAATCAACACACATCAATATTAAAGCTAGAGATGCAAATTGGATAGATGGCTAGACAACTATCACATAGAACACTGGGAAACTTGCCTAGCAGCACAATAATAAATCGAAGGGAGGAAGTTAATGTCATATCTACTATGGAGATTAAAAAAAATAAATTATACTTCATTCTCTAAGGTAGCTACTGATGATTGGCCATATATCCTCATTTATGAATATGTCCCACCAAAAACATATGTACCTCCAATATCTTTCCCTCAAGCACTCCGAAGACATAGAGTAGAAAACGATGTTCATGCTATAGCTATTAGAAGTGGCGTTCAACTACTAGAAATACTTGTGAAGAGGCCTGAAAAGAATGAATAGTAGATAGCAATTGAAGAAGGGAATATCGAGAATATTGAAGCCTCATCAACATCAAAATATCAAGAAAAGGTAGAAAAATCAAAAGAAACATGTCCACCTCCTATCAAAGTTTGTGTGACATCGATTCCCTTTCCTCAACCAACGAAGAAGCGGAAGCTAGACAAGCAGTTTGTTAAGTTTCTTGAAATCTTTAAGAAATTGCACATTAATATACCCTTTGCAGAGGCTCTGATTCAAATACTCATTTATCTCAAGTTCATGAAAGAGATGATATCTGAAAAGAGGAAGTTTGAGGAATTTGAGATTGTATCCTTAATTGAAGAGTGCAGTACAATTTACAAAAAAAACTGCAACCAAAACTCAAAGATCTAGGTAGTTTCTTTATACTATACATTATTGGTAATCTAAATTTTGATAGAGTTTTCCGTGACCTAGGAGCAAGTGTTAACGTAATGTCTCTTTATGTTTGCAGAGAACTTGGATTAAAAAAAACTCAAACCCACCATCTCCACATTGAAGAGGATAGAAGAATGCCGCTTATACTCGATCTACCCTTCCTTGCCCATGGACGAGCTTTGATGAATATATAAAAATGAGAGATAAGCTTAAGGGTGCAGGACGAATAAGTGACTTTCCAGTGGACTTTGTGATTATGGATATTGATCCTTGCCTGCCACAGGATGAACTTTGATAATTGTAGAAAAAAGGAAAGATGAGCTTAATGGGAACAAGTGATTTTATACAAATTGCAAAACTAAGTCGTTTTGGACAAAAATATGAACCTCGCTTTTTGATAGACTCTATTAGATAAAGTTTAACTCAAAATGGAAGAAATAAATCTGTTGTATTGATAACTTATAAAATACACAGAAAATACACTACCTTAAAATATACAAAAAGAATATTCTAGAACCTAAAATCTAGTGTGTACAATAATAGGGAATGAATCTGAGGGTCAGATTATTGACGTACATCACAGAGTACTACAAACGAATTTTGCAGGTGGCTAGTGTGTTTTTAGGTGAGAATGCGAGAGATGAATAGTACAAAGAAGACGTGTGTGCTAAGAGTAATAATTTTGTAAGTTGTGTTTTGTGAAAGTGTGTTTTAACTAAAGAAAAACGTATTCTCCCTTTACAACTTTGGCAGCCCAACACTATTCATCCTCTTGTTTCTGCGTCTGGTTTCCAGATTTTGAAATTCCTTTAATTCCATCTCTTAAGCTATGCAATGGAGGAGACGAGATGCCAAGCTTATTCTTCAAGATTTCAAATCGATTGTTGGACAGTAGTTTAGTTAGAACATCAGCTTTCTGATATGAGGTAGGTACATATCTGATTTCGATTTCCTTGGATAGCACCTTATCACGCACAAAGTGTAAATCAATTCAATGTGCTTGGTACGAGCATGATACACTGGATTGGGTGCTAATGCACTAGCACTTAGATTGTCACACCAAATTATTGGTGTGCAATTCAGGTTCAACTTTATTTCCTTGAAAAGTGACTGAGTACAGGTTACTTCGGATACAGTAGCTGTAAGAGCTTTGTACTCTAATTTAGTACTGGATCTTGACACTACACTTTGCTTCTTTGATGACCAAGCAATTAGGCTGTCCCCTAGATATACACAATAGGCTGCAATCGATCTTCTATCATCTAAGCAAGATGCCCAATTCGCACCTGAGTAGGCACTTAATTGAAGAATCTCACTTCTTTTAAGCCACAATCCTTGCTTCGTCGTTCCTTTTAGGTACTTAAAAACACATTTAAGAGCTGACCAGTAGGATGTAGTTGGTGACTGTAGGTACTGACTCAGTTTATTGACAGATTATGTATTATCTGGTCTCGTGTGAGATAGATATTGCTACCCCCTTTCGCCTTAGCTGCCTTTCCACCTTCATGGACATATGCACCATATCCTCTAGCTCCACATAGTGTTGCAGCTCAATGACATTAGCAATGTCTCTATTCAGCCCACTCAAAAACCTAGCCATCGTAGCTTCCCGATCCTCCACCACGTTAGCCCGAATCATCGCCACCTCCATATCCTTATGATAATCTTCTACACTCCTCGACCCCTGAGTCAAACCCTGCAGCCTCTGATAAATATCCCTATAATAATGAGTCGGCACAAACCGCTTCCTCATTATGGTTTTTAATTCACCCTAACTCTCCACCGGCTCCTCAAGGTTCCTCCTCCTACCCGTAACTAGTTGATCCCACCAAATATTTGCGTAGTCGGTGAATTCAGTCACGGCTAATTTCACCTTCTTCTTTTCTGAATAATTGTGACAATCAAATAGCCGTTCAACCTTTGTCTCCCAATCCAAGTACGCCTCCGGATCACTCCTACCCTGGAACGATGGTATTTTCACCTTAATTTTCCCAAGGTCATCATCAACATTATCTCTACCCCCACGATGCCTCCTAGCATCACGACGCTCCCTATCATGCCTCCGGTCATACCTATCACCTCTATCCCTCCTTCGCATACTACCTAAAGATATACTGCTACTTTCACTGCCCATGTCTTCATTATCCACACCAACCTCACGTCTATTACCTTTCCTAACCCGAGAACCATCATGAGATTGATCACGAGGTCTTTGTTCACGTTCTGCACCTCGATTCTCCATCTGTACCATAAAGCTCTCAAATTGTGCCCTCATTGCTGCAATATCACCATTACCCTGTTCATCCTTTCTATTCACACCCCTGGGCTGTTTCCTGTCTCCAACAGAAGATGAAGATGTGGAAACCTCTCTATCAGACATTTTTAAGACACGAACAAGGATTATGTAATATCTGGTCTCGTGTGAGATAGATATTGCAATCCTTATATGGCACTTTTGTAGGTAGTTGGTGATGAGATCCCAGTCGGGGAATCTCGTCGAACACGCGGAATAACGACAATTAAAATCTAGGAAAGATCTAAATCAGAACTGACACAAGAACAAACAACGAAAATAAGGATAGAACGACGGTAAAGCCTTGACCCGAAAATCACGACGCAATTTATGGCGATGCGGATTGAAGAACCAAGATTGGTGAACGCCACAAGGACTTGTCAATTTCCTTGATAAGTTTCGAATTCGGAAACGCCACAAATATTCTTGCGAATATTTGATAAGTTTGCTGGAAGAACGCCACAAAGATCGGATCTTCGATAAGTTCAAGAAAAAGGGAATAAACTCAACCTCTCAATTTTGGAGAATCCTCTCACAAATTTTATTAATCAAACTCAACTTAACTGTTTACAATGAATTTAAAAAGCGTATAAATAAGCAAAATAACCTAGCATCTAATTTACTCAAAATAGAATTTTAATTAGACTAAAATTCTAAAATAGGAAAATAACATAAAATAATAAAAGGAAACAAAATAATTGGCAAAATTCCGGAAAATCTGGCGTTGCTCATTTACGGCCGTGACGACTCCTTTTACGGCCGTAAAGGCCTTTCTGATCAAAAACTGAGTTATTGGTTACGTCCGTGACACAATGATTACGGTCGTGAATTTCCTCCGGTTTGAATGTTACGGCCGTAAGGCTGGACATTACGGCCGTGAGACCTTTTCTGCTGAAATTCTGCCTTTTCCTTCGATAGTTGATTACGGCCGTGACAATAGCTTTTACGGCCGTGATTATATGATTTACGGCCCTGAAGGATTTCCATTACGGCCGTAAGGCCTTTTCTGCATAAACAATTTCGTGTACTCGGCTCGGCTTGATTCTTTCGTCTTCTCGGCTCGATTCCAACATGGAACTTGCTCCGTTTTCCATGTAGATCACCGTCATACTGCCGTAGTCTCGACTTCGCCCTTCGATGCCTGGTCCGGATCACATCAGTTGGAGTCTCAAGTAACTGACCCGAGTCTTTCGACAAACTTGTTCCAACTGAGCTAGGAGTAGGACAGGGTTTTAAATTGCTGAAGTTATACCTTTCAAGTAAATCTGAAGTGTACTTAGTCTGAGTAAGATGTAGGCCAACTTCATGTCTTGTGACT
Organism: Ligustrum vulgare; assembly: GCA_963555705.1. NCBI lineage: Eukaryota > Viridiplantae > Streptophyta > Magnoliopsida > Lamiales > Oleaceae > Ligustrum > Ligustrum vulgare. Next base: position 56,448,057 of record OY743168.1, on the reverse strand, counting down.
TCAATTCCTAAGAACTGATGCAAATTTCCAATGTCTTTGAGTGCAAACTCAAAATTCAACTTCTTTATTACCTCTTTGATTTGATCATTGTTGTTCCTAGTGATGATTATATCATCAACATACACTAAGATGAATAAAATATTTAGGTCTGTCCTCAGGTAGAAAAGGGATGTATCTGCCTTAGAGTGATTGAAGCCCCAAGTCTGAAGTGTGTTTTTCAATTTCTCAAACCATGCTCTTGGGGCTTGTTTCAGACCATATAATGCCTTAGTTAACCTGCAAATATGTGAGGGATATTTGGAGTCCACAAAACATTCAGGCTGCATCATATATACTTCTTCCTTTAAATTTCCATTCAAGAATGCATTGTTAATATCAGTGTTCTAAAAAGCGTGAAGTGTGACGAAGCGTGGAGCCCAAGAGTCAAGCTTTTGAAGCTTAAGCGGAAGTAAGCGTTAAAAAGCGTTTTTCAATTCCTAAATATTTGATTTAAATTTTACCCATACTTGAACAAGTAAAAAAAAAAAAAAAGGAAAAAAAAAGGGAAAAAAAAAAAATGGCCGAAGCGCGCACAGTGCACGCTTAAGCGCGCACAATGCGCGCTTAAGCTCGAACTGTGCGCGCTTCGCGCGCGCTTTTTAGAACAAAATTTTCAAAAACGCGTTTTTCGCGCTTCCGGCCAAAACGTCGCGTGGGCAGCGCGCATCGCGCATAATGCTCGCGTTTTTGAACACTGGTTAATATCAACCTGTCTCACAACCCAATTTAGGCTTATGGCTACTGTAAGAATGATTTTGAGTGTTGATGGTTTTAATATGGGGCTAAAGGTCTCATAGAAATCAACATTTGGGGTTTGATGAAACCCTTTTGCAACCAACCTTGCCTTTAGCCTTTCAATAGACCCATGAGCATTTCTTTTCACCTTATATACCAATTTATTTCCCACTACATTATATTTTAGTTGATAAGGTACAAGTTCTGATGTGATTCTTGTTGGGGAATCACGGGATCTCGCGGAAATTGAATTAAACACTTGGAAAGTTCCAAATCCAGATTAATTGACGATAACAATATGACCCGATACTCACGACTCAAGAACCAAGGATGTATCAAACCCAAGACCCGTTAAGATGCGGAATGAAGAACCATAAAGGGGAGAACGCCAAAAAGGTTGTCAAGTCCTTTGATAAGTTCAAGGGGTTCAATCAAGAACGAAAAAGAATAGGGATAAACTCACCTAATTCAAGCAATCTCATTAATCATCAAAGTTGTCTCTTTACAATGACAAAGAAAACATAATATAACCTAAAAACGCGTCGAAAACTAACCCTAGCCGCAAAACACAAATTAAAACGCGACGGGATTTACGGCTGTGAAAATCAACCTTACGGCCGTAATTGACCCTCGGGTCCAAAACTGCTTTTTACTCTTACGGCCATGACATTGGTTCTTACGGCCGTAAGACACCTTCTGAATAAAAACTGCATAACTCCATTACGGCCGTGAATTGATTGTTACGGCCGTGCGATAGCAACGTTACGACCGTAACTCCTAGACCTTACGGCCGTAAAAGGTCCTCTGAATTCTTTTCTCCTTGTTCTTTGACCCAAATGCCTTGTAACGGTTTTGGCGCATCCCCCATATTGTCATGCATTGAAAATGGAGTCTTTGACCATGCATTTGAATATTCATCCACCCAAGCTTGCATAAACCCCTGCATTGCTTGCTTGCTTGATCTTCTTAGCCCTCTGCCTCGTTATTGGTCCCACTGGTACATGCAACGGGTCCTTACTCGTTGGGCCACTCAGGTACTCATCATTCCCTCCCCGTTGAAAAGGATTCGTCCTCGAATCATCACCTGCATCAAACAAAGAGAGACCAACAACGTTAAAAGTAGCCGATATATTATACTCACCTGGGAGATCCAACTTATAAGCATTGTCATTGACTCTCTCAATGACTTGAAATGGTCCATCCCCTCTAGGCCGCAGCTTAGATTTCCGTTGTGTTGGAAAACGTTCCTTTCGCATGTGAACCCATACCCAGTCGCCGGGTTCAAAAATCACTTGCTTTCTGCCCTTATTCGCATGGGACGCATAGTGCTCATTCTTCCTTTCTATTTGTAGCCTGACCTTTTCATGGAGTGACCTCACAAGCTCGGCTTTCTTCTTGCCATCTAAACTGTTCCTGTCATCTACAGGTAAAGGAATTAGGTCCATAGGGGTTAGTGGATTGAAGCCATACACAACTTCAAACGGAGAGTAAGTAGTAGTAGAATGTATAGCCCTGTTATAAGCAAATTCCACAAATGGTAAACATTCCTCCCAACTTTTCAAATTTTTATTTATGACAACACGCAAGAGTTGTGTTAACGTGCTATTGACTACTTCTGTCTGGCCATCCGTTTGAGGATGTCATGTAGTGGAAAACAATAGTTTAGTACCTATTTTCCCCCACAGAACCTTCCAGAAGTAACTAAGGAATTTGATATCTCTGTCAGATACTATACTCCTAGGCACCCCATGTAGTCTGACAACTTCCCTAAAGAATAAGTCTGCTATGTTCACGGCATCATCAGTCTTATGGCAAGGAATGAAGTGTGCCATTTTGCTAAACCTATCCACCACCAAAAATATGGAATCCCGACCTTTGTTTGTCCTAGGCAATCCTAAAACAAAATCCATGGATATATCTACCCAAGGTTCTCTAGGAACAGGTAAAGGGGTATACAACCCATGTGGCAAAACCTTAGACTTAGCCTGTTTACAAGTTATGCATTTATCACAAATTTGGTGAACATCCCGTTTCATCCTAGGCCAATAAAAATGTTCCTTTAATGTTTCCAATGTTTTAAAAACACCAAAATGACCCATCAAACCACCACCGTAAGCTTCACGTACTAACAACTCACGCATAGAACAGTTAGGCACACATAATTTATTTTCCTTAAACAAATAACCATCATGTCTATAAAATTTATCAAATGCTCCCTTTTCACATGAGACATAAATAGTGGAAAAATCATGATCGTTAGCATACAAATCTCGAACATATTCAAATCCCAACAATTTAGCATTCAATGAATTAAGGAGCACATACCTTCTTGACAACGCATCGGCAACTATATTTTCCTTACCGTGTTTGTATTGAATGACATACGGAAAAGTCTCCACAAACTCCATCCATCGGGCATGTCTTTTGTTCAACTTACCTTGCCCCTTGAGGTACTTTAAAGACTCGTGATCAGTGTGGTTGAAAAATTCTTTTGGCCAGAGGTAATGCTGCCAAGTTTCCAAGGCCCTGACAAGAGCATAAAGCTCCTTATCATACGTTGGATAGTTCAACGCTGCCCCGCTCAGTTTTTCACTGAAATAAGCTATCGGCCTCTTTTCCTGCATAAGAACGGCTCCAATCCCTATTCCTGATGCATCACATTCATCCTCAAAAGTCTGGTTAAAATTAGGTAATGCTAAGACTGGTGCAGAACATAGCCTATCTTTAAGCAATTTGAAGGCATTTTCCTGTGCATCCCCCCAATGGAAACCCACACTCTTTTTAATTACCTCAGTGAGTGGTGTGGCTATTGTACTGAAATATTTCACAAACCTCCTATAAAAACTTGCTAACCCATGAAAATTCCTTACCTCAGTTACACTCTTAGGTGTTGGTCATTCTCTAATAGCTCGGATTTTCTCCTTGTCAACCTCAATACCATCCTTACTAACAACATAACCAAGGAATATGACCTTATCTATGCAAAAAGTACACTTTTTAAAGTTAGCATACAATTTTTCAGTTCGTAAAACCTCAAGTACCAACCTTAAATGATCAACATGCTCATCTACATTTTTACTATAAACTAAAATGTCATCAAAATACACGACCACAAATTTTCCAATGAAAGCCCGTAAGACATGGTTCATCAACCTCATGAATGTACTAGGTGCATTGGTGAGGCCAAACGGAATAACTAACCATTCATAAAGCCCGTATTTGGTCTTGAATTCAGTTTTCCATTCGTCCCCCTCTTTCATGCGTATTTCGTGATACCCACTTTTAAGGTCAATTTTACTAAAGACACATGAACCATATAATTCATCAAGCATGTTGTCTAACCTAGGTATAGGATGGCGATACTTTACCGTGATATTGTTGATAGCTCTACAATCCACGCACATCCTCCAGCTTCCATCTTTCTTGGGCACCAATAAGACCGGCACAGCACACGGGCTCATGCTTTCTCGAACATAGCCCTTGCTCAACAGCTCCTAGACTTGCCTTTAAAGCTCCCTTGTTTCTTCCGGATTGCTCCTATATGCAGGCCTATTTGGAATAACAGCACCTGGAACAAGATCAATCTGGTGCTCGATGCCCCGAATTGGTGGCAGCCCACTAGGTATGTCGTCTGGGAATACATCTTCAAATTCCTGTAAAAGAGAAACATCTAAATGGGGGAGGGAAGAGTTAGTGTCATCGATTGCAAGGAAGGATTCCTTGTACTTTAATAAGACCAGCGGTTGGTGGTCAAGGACAGCTCTTTTGATTTCACACTTTTTGGAAAGAAAGCTCACTTTGGTTTTCTCTCCTCTTTCTTTTCTGGCACTCGTCACTCCCTCTCCTTTTTCTGGGGCGGAACCCCCAACTCTCTGTTTTTCTCTCAGCTCACCTTTTTCTGGGATCGTGGTCCCAACTCTCATTTGAACACTCAGCTCTCCTTTTTCTGGGATCGGGGTCCCAACTCTCTTTGTCTTCTCTTCCTCACTCTTTAATTTCAACTGATCTTCGTAAACTTGTTGCGGAGTTAATGGCATAAGTCTGATACTTTTTCCATCCTTTGTAAAACTGTACCTATTTTTGTACCCGTCATGTACCACCCTCCTGTCATATTGCCATGGCCGACCCAACAGGATGTGTCCAGCATGCATTGGAACTACATCACAAATTAACTCATCCTCATACTTCCCGATAGAAAGGTTGATCAACACCTGCTTATTCACTTTGATCTCACCGGACTCATTCAGCCATTGTAATTTATAAGGCCTAGGGTGTTTGATTATGGGTAAACACAATTTCTCAACAAGAGTGGTACTAACCACGTTGGTACAACTCCCCCCATCAATTATCAAACTACACACTTTATTATTAACAAAGCATCTAGTATGGAATATGTTTTCCCTTTGCTCACCCGACTCCTCCATCTTAATTTGGGTACTAAGAGCACGCCTAGTAATGAGGGACTGAGCTACAGCATAATCTCCATCATCACAATCACTAGCTTCTTCTAAGGCAGGCATATCCTTAAACTCATCATCATCCTCAACCTCATCCTCCGATACAACCACCCCATTTCGCACAAGCATTATTTTTTTGTTCGGGCATTGTGATGCAATGTGTCCGATTCCCATACACCTAAAACACTTGATGTCCCTACTTCTAGGAGGTTGAGAGTTAGAAGCGGAGTTACCTTTATTGGCAGATTCCTCTCAAGCTTTCGGTGGTTCTGGTTTTCCCTTTGGAGCAGCTCCTTCAGTTTTGTTATTTCCACTCCACGTAGGTTTCCAAGGAGTAGATCCCGAAGAGTATTTTGTCGTCCCTTTCCTCTTCAGTTGCCTTTCCACCTTCATCGCCATGTGCAACATCTCCTCCAGCTCAACATAATGTTGCAGTTCTATAACATTTGCAATGTCTCTGTTCAAACCACTCAAAAACCTGGCCATTGTGGCCTCCGGATCCTCCTCAATATTTGCTCGAATCATAGCGATCTCCATCTCCTTATGGTGTTCTTCTACACTCTTCGAACCCTGAGACAGAGTTTGGAGTTTCTGGTACAAGTCCCTATAGTAATGGTTGGGCACAAACCTTTTTCTCATCAAACCCTTCAACTCGTTCCAGGTCTCAAAAAGTCGTTCACGATTCCTCCTCCTACTTGTCACTAATTGATCCCACCACACAAGTGCATAGTCTGTGAATTCTATAACCGCCAACTTCACCTTTTTCCCCTCTGAGTAGTTATGGCACTCAAAAATCAGTTCTACCTTCTTCTCCCACTCAAAGTACACCTCCGGATCACTTTTCCCTTGGAAAGCTAGTATGGACATTTTAATGTTTCCTAAGTGATGCAAACCACGTAGCAATTGTAGCTACGCAACCCACAAATTATTGGAATCGACTCAAGAACGCCAAAGAACCACGATTTAGAGATTGATTCAAATTAATTGAACCAAGCAACCAACACAATCAATAGATATGCTGACCTCTTGATCACAATAAAAGTAAATCTCACCCAAGATTTGAACAAACAAGATTAACTCGCAAGTTCGGATTTTATTCAATGAAGAATAAGAATATGAAAGCAAAATAGCCTCTCAATTATATTATCAAAGTTGTGTATGAATAATGAAAATTACATCCCTATAAATAGGGTCAAAATCTAGGTTAAGAGTTCTAATTAAACAAGGAAACAACTACCTAAAAATAAGGAAGTAAATAAAACCCTAAAATTCACGCGTATTGGCCTTTACGGCCGTGACTAACTCCCTTATGGCCGTAAGAAGCTTTCTGATTCTCAGTTACGGCCGTGAAACTTTATTTACGGCCGTAAATCCTTTTTCCCCGGAAATTCATAATTTGGCAGAGACTGCATTACGGCCGTGACACTGTAAGTTACGGCCGTGAGTAGTGTATGTTACGGCCGTGAATTTGTGATTTCACAATTTTCTTTGACGCATTGAATGAGGTTGATCCACTCGTCGTTTTGGCTCGGTCCCAACACGGAACTTGCTTCTTTTGATGACACGAACATTGTTTTGGCCATTGTTTCTTGAACTAACTTGTCCATTGCTTCCTTGGCCCTCTTTGTTTGCAATCGAGTCATCGGTCCTCCTTCGATCTTCAACGGATCTTTTTGCGGGTTTGTATCCGTGGTCTGGATCACATCATCCCCTCCCTCTTCGAAAGGATTCGACCTCAAATCTGAACCTGCATCAAATGGAGATAGATCAAAAACATTAAATGAAGCCGAAACATTATACTCACCAGGAAGATCTAATTTATAGGCATTATTGTTGATCCTTTCAATCACTTGGAATGGACCATCTCCTCGCGGTTGTAACTTTGACTTGCGTTGTTCTGGAAACCGCTCATTTCTCAAATGTACCCAAACCCAATCACCGGGTTCAAATATGATGCCCTTTCTTCCTTTGTTAGCCTGCGATGCATAATGTTCATTTTTCTTTTCGATCGCCAACCTCACCTTGTCGTGGAGTTCTTTAACCATCTCAGCCTTTTTCTTTCCATCTAAACTACTACGTTCATTCACAAGTAAAGGAATTAAATCCAATGGTGTTAACGGATTAAAACCATAAACAATTTCAAATGGTGAACAAGAAGTAGTAGAATGTATAGCCTTATTCTATGCAAATTCAATAAATGGAAAGCACTCTTCCCAATTTTTCAGATTTTTATTGATTATCGTGCGCAACAATTGAATCATTGTCCTATTTACTACCTCGGTTTGTCCATCGGTCTGTGGGTGACAAGTTGTAGAGAAAAGTAGTTTTGTACCTAATTTGTTCCACAAGACCCTCCAAAAATGACTAAGGAATTTAACATCCCTATCCGAGACAATACTTTTAGGAACCCCATGTAAGCGTACGACTTCCCGAAAGAAAATTTCAGCTATGTTAGTAGCATCATCAGTTTTGTGGCATGGTATGAAATGTGCCATTTTACTAAAGCGATCTACTACCACAAAAATTGAATATCTTCCCTTCTTAGTCCTAGGTAGTCCCAAAACAAAATCCATAGAGATATCGACCCAAGGTTCACTAGGTACAGGTAAAGGCATATATAATCCATGGGGTTTAATCCTAGATTTAGCCTTCTTAAAAGTAATGCATCTATTACAAACCCGAACCACATCAATCTTCATCTTAGGCCAATAGAAATGTTCACTTAGGATTTCAATGGTCTTTTTAACCCCAAAATGACCCATTAAACCTCCACTATGGGCCTCTCTCACGAGTAACTCCCTCATTGAACACCTAGGGACACACAATTTATTTTCTCGAAATAAATAATCATCATGTTTAAAGAACCTATCCACAACCCCTTTACCACATAATTCATAAATATTAGAAAAGTCCAGATCACTAGCATACATGTCCTTAATGTATTCAAATCCAAGTAATTTAGAATTTAAAGAAGTTAAAAGAACATACCTTCGAGACAATGCATCTGCCACCACATTTTCCTTACCTTGTTTGTATCGGATGACATAGGGAAATGTTTCGATGAATTCTACCTGCCTTACATGTCTCTTACTCAGCTTAACTTGACCCCTCAAATGCTTCAAGGATTCATGATCAGTGTGTATCACGAACTCTCGTGGCCACAAGTAATGTTGCCATGTCTCCAAAGCGCGCACAAGTGAGTATAACTCCTTGTCATATGTGGGGTAATTAAGTGAAGCCCCTTTTAGTTTTTCACTAAAATAGGCGATTGGCCTTTGATCCTGCATTAAAACAGCTCCAATGCCTAGCCCTGAGGCATCACATTCAATTTCAAAAGCCTTGTCAAAGTTAGGAAGTGATAAAACCGGTGCTTTACACAACATATTTTTGATTGTTTCAAATGCATGTTCCTGTTCTACTCTCCATTTAAAACCTACACTTTTTTTGACAATTTCTGTGAGTGGTGCGGCAATCGTGCTAAAATTTTTAACAAAGCGCCTATAAAAACTAGCCAAGCCATGAAAACTCCTAATCTCAGTTATGCTTTTAGGTGTTGGCCATTCTTTAATACCTTTGACTTTTTCTTCATCTACTTCTATTCCTTTAGCACTAACTACATAGCCAAGACACAACTTTTTCCATGCAAAAGTCACACTTTTTAAAATTAGCAAAAAGTTGCTCTTGTCTTAAAACCACAAGCACACACCTAACATGCTCCACATGCTCATTCAAAGTTTTACTATATATCAAGATATCATCGAAGTAAACTACAACGAATTTACCTATAAATGCACGTAAAACATGATTCATTAAACGCATAAATGTGCTAGGTGCATTAGTAAGTCCAAAAGGCATTACTAACCATTCATACAGGCCATACTTAGTTTTAAAAGCAGTTTTCCACTCATCTCCTTCTTTCATTCGAATTTGATGATAACCACTCTTAAGGTCAATTTTTACTAAATATGCTAGAGCCATGCAATTCATCCAACATATCATCTAACCTAGGAATAGGATGACGATACTTTACCGTTATGTTGTTGATGGCCCTACAATCGACACACATTCTCCAAGTCCCGTCCTTTTTGGGCACAAGTAACACGGGGACGGCACATGGATTCATACTTTCCCTTATATACCCTTTGCTCATCAAGTCCTCCACTTGCCTTTGGAGCTCCTTCGTCTCCTCGGGGTTACTTCGATAAGCGGGGCGGTTCGGAATGACTGCTCCAGGTACAAAATCAATTTGATGTTCAATACATCGAATGGGTGGTAACCCACTAGGTATGTCATCGGGAAATATATCGTCAAATTCCTGCAAGAGAGAAATAGCCAAACTAGGGAGGGATTTGTTAGTTTCATCAAATGCAAGGAATGATTCCTTGTATAGCAGAAGGACCATTGGCCGTTCTTCCATGAATGCTTTCTTGATTTCACTCCTTTTTGCGTAGAAACTCATTTTTCTTTCTTTTCTGGCACTCTTCGCTCCCTCTCCTTTTTCTGAGGTATGTACCCCAACACTCATTTTTTCTCTCGCCTCTCCTTTTTCTGGAGTCGTGGCTCCAACTCTCTTTTCCTCTCCTCTTTCTGAGGTCGTGGCCTCAACTCTCTTTCTCTCATTTTCCCTCACTCTTTTTTCTTCATCATTTTTCAATTTTATTTGATCTTCATACACTTGCGACGGTGCCAATGGTGCAAGTGTAATGGTTTTTCCCCCTTTGGTAAAGCTATACCTATTTTTATACCCATCATGCGTTACCTTCCTATCATATTGCCAAGGTCTACCCAACAAAATGTGCCCGGCATGCATAGGAACCACATCACACATAACATCATCCACATAGCTACCAATAGAAAAACTCACCAACACCCTCCTATTCACCTTAATTTCTCCACTATCATTTAACCATTGAAGCCTATAAGGTTTAGGATGTTTTAACAAAGGTAATCCTAATTTTTCAACAAGTATAGTACTAGCGACGTTAGTGCAACTACCACCATCAATAATCATACTACATACCTTGTTATTAATGCGACATCGTGTATGGAATATGTTCTCCCGTTGTTGTTCCAAATCATCCGTGTTGATTTGAGCACTAAGAGCTCTCCTTGCCACTAATAACTCGTCATGCTCCCCTGATAACACATCCTCATCATCACATATTTCCTCCAACGCCGGCATATCGTTATAATCCTCTTCCTCACTATCACTCTCCATGGCTCCATCCTTCCGCACAAGTATCACTCGCCTATTAGGACATTGAGATGCCACATGCCCTCTCCCCAAACATTGAAGCATTGAATGTCTCTACTCCTAGCTGGTTGAGGTTCCCCTTTAGGTACGAGTTTATTAGCTTGTTCCTCCTTCCCTTTTGGTGCCTCAAACTTCCCTTTTGGTAGGGATGTCAACGAGCCGAGCCGAGCCGAACCGAAGATCAAGGCTCGAACTTGGCTCGAGCTTTTTGGGGTCGAGCTTTTTTTGGCCCGAGCCGAGCCGAGCCGAGCTAAAGCTCGTCCCCAAAAATAAGGCTCGACTCAAGCTTTAGCTCGAGCTTTTTTCGAGCCAAGTCCGAGCTTTTACTTTTTTTTCTTATTTTTATAGCAAAAATTCATAAAATTTTTACTGAAAATGTGTATATATAGCAAGTTGAGCCGAACTCGTTGTCGAAATTCATTATTCAAGCTCCCATCGAGCTTTTTTAGCGGGTTTTTTTTGGCTCGAGCCGAGCCGAGCCAAAGCCCGTCTCTAAAAAAAAAAGCTCGGCTCGAGCTTTGTCTCGAAATCTCGAGTCGCGAGCCGAGCTTAGCCCGAGCTTTTTTCGGCCCGAGTCGACGAGCCGTTTTGCCATCCCTACCTTTTGGTGCTTCAAACTTCCCTTTAGAAACAGTCCCATCTCCTTTACTATCCCACTTCGGCTTCCAAGAAGAATTAGAACCAGATTGATACCTTGCTGTTCCCTTTTTCTTTATTTGCTTCTCCATCTTTGTAGCCATGTGCAACATATCTTCCATCTCCAAATAATGTTGCAGTTCAATCACATTAGCTATATCCCTATTCAACCCATTCAAAAATCGAGCCATCGTAGCCTCCCTATCCTCTTCTACATTAGCTCTAATCATCAACATCTCCATCTCCTTATGATAATCCTCTACACTCTTTGATCCTTGGTATATGCTTTGTAATTTTTGATGAAGCTCCCGATGGTAATGACTAGGAACGAACCTCTTTCTCATGATAGCTTTTAACTCATCCGAAGTACTAACGGAACGGACCTCTCGCGATTCCTCCTCCTAGAAGTCACCAATTGATCCCACCAAGTAATAGCGTAATCGGAGAATTCAAGTACAGCTACCTTAACCTTTTTCTCTTCCGAATAAGTGTAGCAATTGAAAATTAATTCCATCTATGGGCATTAGGCACTTCCCGAGGTTGCTCAAGCCTTTCTAACCTACCTAACACATCCCCAAACAACCGCTCAAACCGTTGTACCATCTCTTCCGTCATGTTGACTCGATCGTTGTTTTTTATAGTAGAAGATTGTTCAGACATTCTAAAACTAAATATTATATGCCTCATGTGTATTTCGCTCGTGTATCACTCAAATTTGGCTTTTACCCTCTATTGATCTCACCTCTCTGACTTTTTCCACTCAATGGCTTTCACCCCAATTGCTTCAAAGAACGAACCCGAACTCAAACAAGTTTAAGCCCGAATGATTCAAATCGAGTAAGAGTGAGAATTTTATGAACTATTTGGAAAACTTGAAGAAGACCTTTAGAGAATGGAATTTGACTCGATATAGAACTTGACACTTTTTATGGAAACTAAGATTGAGTCAAAAATATATTTCTTGAAATCAAATAACAGCTATTTTTTTTTTCTTGGACTTGGAATTTTAGTTTTTTTTTTTTTTTTCTAGATTTTTCGAAAATTCAACTACAAGAAAGACGAAACAAACGAAATTTAATTTGGATAACAAACGAAGGAAATAACGACTATTGAATTTTTTTGTTACACTTTTTTTTATTAAAGACTCAAGAACTGTAAGAACACGAAGAACAAGATTAAGGAAGACTCAAGAAAACAAAACAAAGATATAACCTTGATTTTTGGAGCCTAAGCTCTGATACCAGATGATGCAAACCACGTAGCAATTGTAGTTACGCAACTCACAAATTATTGGAATCGACCCAAGAACGCCAAAGAACCACGATTTAGAGATTGATTCAAATTAATTGAACCAAGCAACCAACACAATCAATAGATATGCTGACCTCTTGATCACAATAAAAGTAAATCTCACCCAAGATTTGAACAAACAAGATTAACTTGCAAGTTCGGATTTTATTCAATGAAGAATAAAAATATGAAAGCAAAATAGCCTCTCAATTATATTATCAAAGTTGTGTATGAATAATGAAAATTACATCCCTATAAATAGGGTCAAAATCTAGGTTAAGAGTTCTAATTAAACAAGGAAACGACTACCTAAAAATAAGGAAATAAATAAAACCCTAAAATTCACGCGTATTGGCCTTTACGGCCGTGACTAACTCCCTTACGGCCTAAGAAGCTTTCTGATTCTCAGTTACGGCCGTTAAACTTTATTTACGGCCATAAATCCTTTTTCCCCGAAAATTCATAATTTGGCAGAGACTACATTACGGCCGTGACACTGTAAGTTACGGCCGTGAGTAGTGTATGTTACTGTAACGACCCGAGTCCCACTTAACGGGCTGTCCCGACCGTTAGATGATGGCGTACTGTCCCCACCGTACCAACACGAGTCTTTTCAGCATGCTTTGTCCTCACTCGCACGCTCCCCGAGAAAACTTCCCAGGAGGTCACCCATCCCAGAATTTCTCTAAGCCAAGCACGCTTAACTTTGGAGTTTCTAATGATGGACTTCCGAAAAAGAAGGTGTACCTTGTTGGTATGAGTAGTACCTATCATTTCTTTTTAAGCTTTCTTAATCGGGGTATTACAATCACCCCCCGTTAGACTCGCGACGTCCTCGTCGCGCTTAACCCATCTGAGGATCTGTTGCCAGGCGTTGGGATTCTAGAGGTGGCTCCCGACCTATAGCGTAGCACTTAGTTCCCGATTTCCGGCTGGCGGCCGTCTCTGATACCATTTGTAACGACCCGAGTCCCACTTAACGGGCTGTCCCAGCCGTTAGATGATGGCGTACTGTCCCCACCGTACCAACACGAGTCTTTTCAGCATGCTTTGTCCTCACTCGCACGCTCCCCGAGAAAACTTCCCAGGAGGTCACCCATCCCAGAATTTCTCCAAGCCAAGCACGCTTAACTTTGGAGTTTCTAACGATGGACTTCCGAAAAAGAAGGTGCACCTTGTTGGTATGAGTAGTACCTATCATTTCTTTTTAAGCTTTCTTAATTGAGGTATTACAGTTACGGCCGTGAATTGTGATTTCAAAATTTTCTTCGACGCATTGAATGAGGTTGATCCACTCGTCGTTTTGGCTCGGTCCCAACATGGAACTTGCTTCTTTTGATGACACGAACATTGTTTTGGCCATTGTTTCTTGAACTAACTTGTCCATTGCTTCCTTGGCCCTCTTTGTTTGCAATCGAGTCATCGGTCCTCCTTCGATCTTCAACGGATCTTTGTGTGGGTTTGTATCCGTGGTCTGGATCACATCACTAAGCTTCTATCCATCCCATCATCATCCCTATTTTCACGCATATTTCCTCTTCCACGCCGACCACCACGACCTCTTCTCCTACCCAAGCTAGTCACTGATACACTTTCACTATCATCGTCAACACTATCTCCTATCTCAACATCATCATCATCATCCCAAACTCTATTCCTAGGATTATTTTCATACCTTTGCGGCTTCGGGATATTAGGAGCCGTATGCGGTTGCTCTCTTCGTAGTTGGGCAATTGCTGCACTATGCGTGTCCACGGAGTTTTTGATCTCCCCCAACTTCGCATCCCACCTCTCGAATCGTTTTTCCAGCATTGCAAGGAAGTGGAACTGTTGGTTATCCTCCCCTGTCGATGATGCGTCCTTCTGTGACATGGTTAGTGATCAAAAGAAAAGAAATAATTTTCAAGAAAATATATCCTCACGTGTTTAGCACTCGTGTTTTCACTCTATTTGACTTTTTCCCTCTATTGATCTCACCACTTTGCCTTTTTCCTCTCTATCCCTTTTCTCAAGTTCTCAAAGAACCCACCAAACTAGTCATGGACTTGGTCCTTGTGGAATTAACCCAAGGTGCAAGACACAAACAGATGAAAAGAAGATTTGATGGAATATTGGACTCAAGAAAATTGATGTAACTGGAATTGAAAGAATTTGAAAGTAGTGATGGATGACGAAAACTACTAAGAATGTGGGAAAAATAAAAGGTATCAAGAAAGGTCTTCTTGAATATGGAATTGTGTTCTTGATCGTGCTCTTCAATAGTAATCACTTTTTTTTTCTGAATTTCGTACTTTTTTTTTTTTTTTTTGACTAATCAAGAACAATCAATAATAACAAAATTGAAACTACGACCAATCTTGAAATAGTGAAGAATTTCAAGAAACCCAAGAATCTATTATCGATTCAATGATGGCTCAAGAACAATGAAATCTAATGAAGAAAAAAAATGAAACAAAACAAGAATTATACCAAAACCTGGATTTAGAGCCAAGCTCTGATACCAAATGATGTGATTCTTGTTGGGGAATCACGGGATCTCGCAGAAATTGAATTAAACACTTGGAAAGTTCCAAATCCATATTAATTGACGATAACAATATGACCCGACACTCACGACTCAAGAACCAAGGATGTATCAAACCCAAGACCCGTTAAGATGCGGAATGAAGAACCATAAAGGGGTGAACGCCACAAAGGTTGTCAAGTCCTTTGATAAGTTCAAGGGGTTCAATCAAGAACGAAAAAGAATAGGGATAAACTCACCTAATTCAAGCAATCTCATTAATCATCAAAGTTGTCTCTTTACAATGACAAAGAAAACATAATATAACCTAAAAACGCGTCGAAAATTAACCCTAGCCGCAAAACACAAATTAAAACGCGGTGGGATTTACGGCCGTGAAAATCAACCTTACGGCCGTAATTGACCCTCGGGTTCAAAACTGCTTTTTACTCTTACGGCCGTGACATTGGTTCTTACGGCCATAAGACACCTTCTGAATAAAAACTGCATAACTCCATTACGGCCGTGAATTGATTGTTACGGCCGTGCGATAGCAACGTTACGGCCGTAACTCCCAGACCTTTTGGCCGTAAAAGGTCCTCTGAATTCTTTTCTCCTTGTTCTTTGACCCAAATGCCTTGTAACGGTTTTGGCGCATCCCCATATTGTCATGCATTGAAAATGGAGTCTTTGACCATGCATTTGAATATTCATCCACCCAAGCTTGCATAAACCTCTGCATTGCTTGCTTGATCTTCATAGCCCTCTGCCTCGTTATTGGTCCCACTGGTACATGCAACGGGTCCTTACTCATTGGGCCACTCAGGTACTCATCAAGTTCCCAGGTCTTATTGTCTATCAAGGCCTTGTATTCAGTTTCCATAGCTTCTCTCCAACCCACAGATTCCCATGCCTCTTTTGTTGAATTAGGTTCAACAACATCACTTCCCTTTTCCTGTGAGATTCCAATATAGGTTTTGGGTTTGAAAATTCCATCTTTGGCTCTAGTAATCATAGGATGATTGTTTGTTGATGGGAATGTGGATTAATTTTCTATTTGTGTATGATCAGTTTCAAAAGGTGTACCAGTAGGTATTGTAGGTTCAGATTCTTGTTCAATAGATACTAGTGGGTTAGACTCATTGGAAGACACTGGATGACAGGCATTGTCATTGCAGGATACTGGTGTTAAAGATGGTGAATGATTTTCTTTTGACCTGAAATTGTGTGAATGAGAGTAAGTTGGTGAAGCAGAACTTGAGGTGACTTTACCAGCAGAGGTTTCTTCTTAGCTCTTTTGCAGGAAGCGAAGTTGAATTATGGAATAGGATGATGATGAGTGGTTAGGAGAATTATCTTTGTATCCTGCAGAGACTGGAAAGGGAACTCAAGTTAATTAAATATAACATGTCTTGAAATATAAAGTTTCCCTTTCTCATTCAAGCACTTATACCCTTTGTGATTAGGATTTTACCCAATAAACACACACTTAGTGGTATGAAAACTGAATTTATGTTGTTGATAGGGTCTAAGGCAAGGGAAGGCTGCACATCCAAATGGTTTTAGATAGTTGTAATCAACAAGTTTTTTATAAAGTGCTTCAAATGGAGATTTCATGTTGAGAATGGGTGTTTGCATCATGTTCATTAAGTAGAGAGCAGTTTCAAATGCCTCCCACCAGTAGTTTAGTGGCATTTTGGCTTGGGATAAAAGAGTGAGTCCGGTTTCTGTCAGGTGCCTATGTTTCATTTCAACCCTACCATTTTGACTGGATGTATATGGGCATGAATGTCTGAATATTATGCCAAGAGATGTGAGTAATTGCGTAAAGTTTCTGAATTCTCCACCAAAGTCAGATTGAAGGGTTTTAATTTTGTTTTCAAACTGGTTTTCTACTAGTTTCTTGAATTGAGTGAAGATATGAAGTGCATCTGATTTTCTTTTCGTACGATAAATCCATGTGTATCTACTAAAGTCATCAACAAATGCTATATAATATTTTGAACCGAGTTGGATGTAACTTGGGCTAGTCCACAGACATCTGTGTAGATGATCTCAAAGGAGTTTTTTGTATGTGATTTAGAAAGAGTAAAAGGTAAACGATGGGATTTTCCCATTTGACAATCTTCACAAAACAACTTTTCATTAGTTGGGATTTTGAGGTTACAAAACTTAAAAACTTCAGAAAGAACTACACTGGAGGGATGTCCTAACTTCTTGTGCCAAGTTTCTAGAGTAGACAAGCTACAAACTTTATTGACCACTAAAACAGACTTAGATGCAGTACTGGAAGTTAAGTCTTGGAGATTTGAGCAGGAGTTGGGTGTTGGTTTAGGAGTGGAGAGCTGGTAAAGTCCCTCTTTAAGCTTTCCTTCCAACATTACTTTCTTCGTGAATTTGTCCTTCACACAATAGTGGTTAGAATGAAATTCAATAAAGACTTTATCATCAGAAGTAATTTGTGAAACACTGAGCAAGTTTTTTTTTTTTTTGATTTTAGGAACATAGAGACAGTTTTTGAGAGTAAGATTTTTAGATTCAGATAATGTAGGTAAGTGAATTGTCCCAAAATGAGAAATGTCAGGGAAGTTACCATTTCCCACCATGATTTGTTATTTTCCAGTATATGGTTCAACTTGGTCAAGATTCTCACTGTTGGTGGTAATGTGATGTGTTGCCCCTGAGTCAGCAAACCAGGATGTGTCACTGAGAGTTGATGGAGATGCTACAAAAGCTAAGGGTGGATTTGAGTTATCTTGATTGAAACATTGAGGATGTGATGGAGGATTGTAGTTTTGCTGCATTCTGTAGTAGCAGAAGTTGGCCTTGTGTCCAGGTTTATTACAAATTTGAAAAATGAGTCTATCTCCTCCAAAATTCATTCTTCCACCTCTGTTTCTGCCACCTCTTCTACCCCCTCTGAAGCCTTGATTCGAGTACCTTCCTACGCTGTAGTTTTGGTTGTTTGGTGGCCTTTGTGTGAGGTTAATTGAACCTTGAGTCAAATTTATAGAAGCCATTTCATTTCTCAGATTGTTCATCTGTTCCAGTCTGCATTCAAACACCATAAGTGTCGGTTGCATTTCTCTTTAGGATAGTGAAGCCTTATTGTTTAGCTGGATAACTATGGGTATATAATCATCCTCTAGTCCAGCCAGAATCTGAGTAATAAGATCTTCAAGTGGGATTTTCCTTCTAGCAATTTCCAGGTTGTCCGCAAGCATCTTTGTAGAGTTGAGGTAAGCATCCATGCTTAGTGAGCCTTTCTTAATTTTTTGAAATTCTCCAATCAAAAAGGTTATTCTTGGTCTGTTTTGAACTCCATAGCTTTCTTGAATGGCTGACCATAGTTACCAAAACTTTCAGCTCCCATTACTTTCATCGCGATTTCTTCTGTCATAGTTGTGTAGAGCCATCCTAGCAGCAACTGGTTTGTGGACTTCCACTTTTGGTATTCTAGGTTGGCTCTTTCCTCAATCTGTCTTTCATTTTCTGTACCAACTTGTACAGAAATGGTTTCAGCAAGGCAGAGGTTAGTCCCTAGGATGAACCCTTCCAAGTTGTGACCTCTGATTATAGGAAGAGTTATGTTTTTCCACAGTAAATAGGTATTTTTGTCAAGTTTAGCAGGGGGTGATTGGCTAAGTGTTGAGCTAAAGGGTGAACCCTGTGTGCTTCCCAACAAAGGAGCCACAGTAGTATTGGTGGTAGAGTTAGAGCTAGAGTTGGTGTTATCGGTCATTGTAGCTCTGATACCAAGATAAAGTTCAACTCAAAATGGAAGAATAAATCTTTTGTATTGATAATACAAAATACCCAGAAAATGCACTACCTTAAATATACACAAAGAATATTCTAGAACCTAAAACTAGTGTGTACACGTAATAGGGAATGAATCTGAGGGCCAGATTATTGGCGTACATCAGAGAGTACTTCAAATGAATTTTGCAGGTGGCTAGTGTGTTTTTAGGTGAGAATGTGAGAGACGAATATTACAAAGAAGACGTGTGTGCTAAGAGTAACAATTTTGTAATCAATCTGCTTCCAATTCACACATAATTCGTGTCCCTTTAAAAGGTTAAACTTTAAATTTTTATATGAGGTTGATTCACTTCTTCCAAATGAATGAAGGTGAATTGTTCATAAACAAATTAAACTTGAATTTAGAATCTTTGTATATATTGCAAACCAACAAAACCATCTATCTTAAACAGCAAATCCATTTCATCTTTTTTTTTTTTTATGCCAATTTTTTATTATTATTATTATTATTATTATTATTATTATTATTATTATTATTATTATTATTATTATTATTATTATTATTATTTTCATTTTCAACAATGGTTTATAGCATCTACGTTCAATAGTTGATCCATAAATTATTTCACATATTTCTCTTATTTATTTTTTGTCAAGTCATGTCCAATTCAACTCATCAAACATAATATTTTTCCTTATTTCCTAACGTAACAATCAATAGACATGGATATATAGATATATGAAAACGCAAAAGCTAAAATATTTTTCTTGGTAATGTAAAAAGTAAAAATAGAACTTATTATTATTATTATTATTATTATTATTATTATTATTATTATTATTATTATTATTATTATTCTACCGTCCAATCTATGCAATATCAAACATGAAACTTGCCGTCAGTTTTCAATTGGGTTCATTGATGAATTTGCCCTTCATACAAGATGATATTTATCAGGTTACAATCGCCATCTTCTTTGATCTTTTGTTCCATTTTTATGTCTAACATATTTTAGATCAACTCTCAATCTCAGTCCCTTTCAACTTATGTCTTATCATGCCAGGGGTCGGGCATTCTTCAGGCTATATATATGACAACATTTACCCCATAATGGGCGAAGTGATGATAACTTAACAACAAATCACGGTATTCTAGCCCACAAAACGCCTCAATAGGCTCAACAAAGGGCCTGACTTTTGGATTTGTTGTAAATTACCATAACTCCGGACGGATCAATGATCAGTAGAGAATTTTTTCTGATACAGAGGATCACCATGAAGGTGCAAATGCAGAGCATACTAATTTCTACTATGATCTTACTTCATATCATTCCTACTTATGCTACTTAGAACCTTGGGAAACTAAGGAAGAACTGGAAAGTTTTTAGAAGAACATGATAAACAAACACACACTTCATATTATTGCTGAAAACTTGATGATCTTACAATGGAGAAGAGCTCCCCTTTTATAGAGGGAGGAGAGCCGGAAGAAGACATAAAAGACTTGATGCGTGGCCGACAAGGTGGACACGTGTCATTACAGATTTGCAAACCTTATCTACATGATCTGGAAAGAAAGACTCTGAAAATTATACAGACACGCAACCTTTTTTTTTTTAGGTAAAATCTTACTTTTAGGAAAGCAAGATTTCTGATCAGAAATAAAACAAAATGGACAAACAACTTTTATTACAGACTGACATTTGACAGGATAAAAGAAAGATTCCTACTTTAATAAAGTAACGCATCATGGTTCATCTAGGTTCATGGTGTCTTCTTCTTCTTGTGATTCTCTTGGCAGTAAGGGTAGTCCATGTTGATTTAACCACCCAGTTTTGTGACGATTTTGACAATTTTGTTTGTTATGGTCCCATTCTCTTACTATTTCCAAAATTTTAAGTGACTCAGAGTTTACCACTAATTCTGGATTCATTTGAGACCATGGGTCTTGAGAAAAACTGTCTTGATAGTTGGTTTGGCTAGTTTCTTGGTCAGATTTGTTTGATTCTCTTGCTTTTGCTTTTTCTTTTTCCTTTTCTAAAAGCTGTTTATATGAAAGTTTTATATCACTGGGGCCAATTTTTCCTTCATTGTATGCCTTTTCCTTCTTTATACTGTAATGCAAGCTGTTGAGCAACTTTTCAGTGATCTCCATTTGCTTTTCCTTTGCTGGCGTCCTTCTGGAGTCTTCTCTGAGTACCTTGATGTTTCACCCAGACTTTGTGTAGGCCTTCTTTGGTATAATTGTTCATACTGCATATCAAATGCATAATCATAATCTGAAGTATATGAATTTGGATATCTCTGCAGATGAGTATCCTGATACACCTGGATGTCTTGTTGGATTTTTCGGGTGTACTAAATTGGCAAAGCTTCCCATGGAGCATCATCTGAGTAATCTGGCCATATTTAAGGTGGAATTGTCTGATTGAGTTCTGCCATGCATCTTTGGAAGTTACTAAACTCTTTTGGATAATGCTCCCAATCTTTATGCATGTTGAAAGGCTGAACTGCATATTCCTTGACGCTGCTGAAATGAGTATAGACCTGTGATTCAGTGAAATAACCTTGTCTTTGAAAAATTAAGATCACATGAACATTTCCTGCAGAGGTTTTGAGATCTTTAAATTTAAAAGAAAAGGCTTTGAACATTTTTATCCAGTGTGAAATTGGATGGAACCATTCAAGGAACTTTTTTGCATAATGATCAAACCGAAAATCATTTTGATATCGGGTGAAAGACTCGAGTGTACTTTGGACACAAATGATATTCCAATTTGCCAATTTTCTAAAAGGTACCACAGAAAGCAAAGAGTTTCTTTTGAAAATCTGACTGCTAGATGCCTGAGATCAAAACGGAATAAAGTGAAAAAAGGGTATTCTGGATGACATCCAAGACCACCAAGTGTTTCAATTCCAGTTTGTCTTATAACAAGGGACTGGTATTTTAACATGAGTTCTTTGGATCTGGACTTGAGGGTTTTGGATCTCATGAGTTCATAGAGTTCAGGAGGAAAAGGAGGAGTTTTTGAAGGGAAATTGGTTTGAATCCATCATGTAGATAACTGGAATTGGTTGTGCAGGTAGTACGAGGGAAACTTTTGGTCTGGAAAGAAGATCTGGTAAGAGGTTGTGTTTTCCTTTGATGTGTTTAACTTCGAATTCAAAGTTTGAGAACCATTCTGCCCATCTGAGTAGTTGAGAGTTTGGGATTTGTTTCCTTTTAAAAGCGAGCATTTTTGGAAAAGCTGACATATCCATTTCCACTAGGAATTTGTGCCCAATGAGATGAAATTGGAAATTTTCAATTCCTCTTTTGACCGCCAGTATCTCTTTGAAAGTGGAATGGTAATGCTTTTTTGATTCAGTGAATGATCCACTTTTGCATCCACAGATTCTTCTTTTTCCTCCTTTGTCTTCAAGTAAGACAGCTGCCCAAAAACAATCACTTGCATCTGTTTGGAGGACACATTTTCCATCCGTAGGGATTTGTAGGGCCGGGAGATCTTTCACCTTTTGTTTGATAGATTTGATTGTCTGAGTTTGAGTGGATGACCGTGGAGGAGGATCTTTTTTGAGCATGAGCTGGAGTGGTTTAACTATGGATGAAAGATGATCAATGAAGTCTGCCATATAATTAACAACTCCAAGGAATTGTTGAACTTCCTTTTTTGAAAAATTTTCGTTTGAAAATTTAAGAAGTTATTGATCGACATCAGGCTGGAGTGAATATTGACCATCTTTAATATGCATTCCTAAGAAATCTGCCTCACTGACACCGATCACCATTTTCTTCTGAGAAAGCATAATACCATATTGTTTCACAATATCTGTGAACTTAGAAAGCAAATTGCCATGGGACTCTTCATCTTCAGAAAATAATAAGATGTCATCAATGTAAACCAATGGTGTTTCAAGTAATGGATCAAAGATTTTTTGTCATTGCTTTCTGAAAGAGTGAAGGAGCAGTCTTTAATCCAAAAGGCATAACTGTCCACTGGTAGTGATGATTAGGAATACAGAATGCTGTTTTGTGCCTTTCTTCTGGTTTGATTCATAATTGCCAAAATCCTACTTTAAGATCAAATTTTGAGAAGATCTTTGCGCGAGATAGATTTGCAAACATTGTCTTTCGATCAGGAAGAGGGAATTTATCATCTGCAAGAAAGAAGTTCAGTGGCTTGTATTCAATGACTAATCTCAATTTTTCTCAAACTTGTTCACTTCTTTTATTGACATAGAATGCTTGACATGCCCATCGTGAATTTGTTGGTTCAATAAGTCCTTCTTCTTGCAATTGTGTAAGTTCTTTGGTAGCAAGTTGAAGATGTTCTGGGTTCATTCCAAGGTGGCTAGCTTTTGTGGGGTTGATATCTTCGTTTTTCTTGAAAGGGAGAGAAATGAAGAAATGTGAATTTTTTCAGAGGGGACTTGTGCATTTAGTAAGAAAATCAGAATGAGATTCTGCACAACAATCTCGGATAAGTGTTTTAGTGATGTTTGGAATAATTATGGAAAAATAGGATATCATTTGGATGTATGGCTGGAATTAGGATTTGAACCTGAGACCATTTGAACGAGGAAAAACTTTCTTGTCCCATAACTGTTTAATAATATCACATGCAAGGATAATAACTTTACCAGGCAAAGATGAACCTAGTAATTTATGGGAAATACTGAGTTCAGGGAAAAACTAGATTTTAACAGGCCTGCTGATTGTTTCTGTTGAGAAACTTTCCCCATTTTCCGCCTGAAAAACTTGTCTGTGATCTCGCCACATATGCCCAGGGAGAATCGTAGGGTTCAAGATGGAACATGCAGCACCTGCACCAGTATCAAATAGCCCTACAACAGTAATTGACCTTTCGTATTTTCCTGTAAAAATTTTAACCTCAATCATAGGTACTGATATGGATGAAAATGCTGTATTAACAAGTTGCATGCCATAGCATTCTCCTGTGTCTTCTGTGTCAATAGATTCATCGGAATCATATTCAATGGTGAAGACAGTTTGTTGAGTTTGCTCGTCTTTTTCGGAGAATAATGATTCAAGGTCTTCATCATCATAATCAATCTTTGTAGCTGTGAAAATTTGATGAAGAATTTTGTCCTTCTTCTTATTTGGACAAGCTTTTGCAAAGTGACCCTTTTTTCGACAGATGAAGCACATTTTTTCTTTATTCTTTGTAAACTTCCTCCTGAAAAATCTTTTCTTTCTTCGAAAAGGATTAAAAGCTTCTCTCCTGGAAAGCTTTATTCTTCTCTTATGGAATTTCTTCTTTCCTCTGCATCCACAATCTTTCATGTTTCTGCCGCACTTGATTTGTAAATAAGGCTTTTCACAAGCCTTCTCCAACTTTTTACCAGTTGCATTGATATCTTTGAGGAAAGCATTTTGGTTGCACAACTTCTTCAGTGTTTTCATTATCCAATTATGAAGTTCTCCAAAAGAAGTGGCATTTAAAGGTTGTCCTCTTAACTCCAT
Organism: Ligustrum vulgare; assembly: GCA_963555705.1. NCBI lineage: Eukaryota > Viridiplantae > Streptophyta > Magnoliopsida > Lamiales > Oleaceae > Ligustrum > Ligustrum vulgare. The sequence goes on along the minus strand of OY743168.1, from coordinate 56,423,896 downwards.
GGTCCTTAGGGTCTCTTGCCCAAGAGGTTGAGGAATTGATTCCAGATATGCCTGTTTAATATTTGAATCATCTGGACCTCCAATGAGATATTATCTCTGAGTAGCATTCTTGAAATTTTTTTCAAGATCTTTTGGATTATAGGAACAACACCTTAATTTGAAGAATTCTTCTCTGGAAATTTCCTTGTCATGATCAGACTTTCCACATAATTCCCAATATAGTGCATTCAAAAATGCATCTGTGGTGTTTCTCTCCTGGGTGAGTTGGCGTTGTCTGTATTCTCCCATTGAATCATATCAATCTCTGAGAAATCCTGTAATCCTTGCTAAGAAAGCTTTTATGACCTTTGTGTGGGTCATGTGTAACACCCCAAGTTTAAGAGTCTAAAACCTAGGCGTGTCAACTTCCATTCACATTAAACGCGGAATTAGATCATTTACACAACTAAAATGTTCATTTATCTACTATAAAATTTTAGCGAAATTTCGGCAGAGTCTCCTCTATAAATTGGACATAGCCAACCTGTAGAGGGCCATCAAAAACCATTTTAAAAATTTAAAACATCCATCACATCTCAATCACATTCATCATCGCCAAAACCAATTCATGCATTTCCCAAACTCCTCAATCATAAGATTTTTTTCCAAAATATCAACAAGTATTGACAAATGAAATAAGAGGTAACTTAACTCATAATACGTCGCCCATACTTAATCAAAACTAACTTCAACCAAAAAATTCTCAATAATAATGAATTAAGGAATAAATTTAAATGATAACTTTAATAAATTTAACTTTATTAAATAATGTCGACAGCGGGTACTGTCTGAGTCAGCCGCCAAATGTTCTCCTCGGATCACCTAACTTTCATCACCTGAAATGTTGGGGGAGGGATTGGGGTGAGCTAAAGCTCAGTAAGTAAACTTTATGCATGAATTCATGCTTATGACATGAAATGCTTTAAACTTTGAAATATGTATCCCCATTCACTTTAACCTTTCAAAACTTTCAACATTTCGAACTTTCACTTAACATTTCAAAACTTTCACTTAACATTTCAAACTTTCACTTCATTCATTCCACCGCAAAGCGGTTCATTCATTCATTCCACCGCAAAGCGGCTCATTACATTCATTCCACCGCAAAGCGGCTCATTACATTCGGGTACGCCGGTCCCCCGCGCCCCATTTCCCACTCGGACCTTTCAGGACATAGAAGTACACCCATTCTTTCAAAAACTTGGGATACATAATTTTTGACAAAAATTGCACTTTGACACATTCCTTTCATTAAAACATTTGACTTTCCCATTTCGATGCCAATGCATGTTTGATGATGCAATGACATGTAACGTGCATGCTTGAACATTTCCTTAACTACACATAATTGCATATGGTAGACCAAAAGCATTAAAATTCCGTAATTAACACGAATGTCAATTAAGTACATTAATTCCACGTTAACATTCAACTTTGATGAAAGTAGGGGGGAGTTTACTTACAGCAATCCTTAGTAATTTACCGTTTCTGAATTTGCAAGTGGAAAAGTCTCGGATGCCCGTGACGTCAATGTACCAAATATCCTAATTGTTCACATTCATTAATAAGTATAACTTTTAATTCACAATGTGACCTCACATTTAGATTAAAGCACATAAAATAAGAAAGAGTTTCATGCTTCAAACTCCCAAAACATTACATTCTAAATCTCTAACATGCATAAGAATGTAAGATTATAATCAAGGTCTCAATTTAACTAAAATTAATCAAAACAACCCATTTTAATAGTTTCCAAAATCTGAAATTCCGACTTAAAGTTCCAAATGAATTCTTAAACCTACTGACGTGAACCCGGGAGGGGGTCCTCGTCGTAGCTCGCGGAATAACGCTTGGAAAGTTCCGAATTCAGGTTGGAACGGACGATAACAATGCAACCCCGACCTCACGACGCAAGAACTATGGGTATATTAAACCCAAAACCCGTTACGATGCGGAGAAAAGAACCACAAAGGGGGAACGCCACAAGGAATGTCCAGATCCTTGATAAGTTCAATTGATTTGAACGCCACAAGATTTGAATCTTGATAAGTTCGATGTTTTAAAGGGAAAATCCTCACCTTTAGAGAGAGTAAAAACACTCAATAATTTTATTCATCAAAAGTATTCTGTTTTTTACATTGAATGGAAAAGCATATAAATAGGCAAAATAAACCCTAATCGCTAACTGACTCTGAATAGAATTCTAATTAGGCTAAAATACCTAAACTAACTAAAATAACCAAAATAACCAAAATTACCAAAATTAGAAAAAGAATTAAAAACAATTAAAGGAAATATAAATCAACTGAAATACTAAAATCCCGAAAAATCTGATTTGCACCGCTTACGGCCGTAAAAGTCGGACTTACGGCCGTAAGTCTTTCTCTGTTCAAAATGTCACCATATTAGTTACGGCCGTGAGGATCGATGTTACGGCCGTAAATCTCCTTCTGAACAAAAATACCAATTTTCATTTACGGCCGTGAGGAATGTGATGCGGCCGTGAAATCCATAGGTTACGGCCGTGAGAAACAATGTTACGGCCGTAACGCATCTTCTGCCCAATTTTCTGATTTTCTGATCCGTTGACGTGATTTGAATCTCGACTCGAGTCCAACACGAAACTTGTTCATTTTTCCATGTAGAATATTGTTGAATTGCCCGTATCTTGATTTCTCATTTTTGACACCTTTTCCGGATCACATCATCCCCTCTTCCTTTAAGATGATTCGTCCCGAATCATAACATTTTTCTTGGCTTCTTTTCCGGATCACATCATCCCCTCTTCCTTTAAAATGATTCGTCCCGAATCATAAAGCTGTTCTTGGCTTGCTCACTTGGTTTAGCCTCGAACCTTCTTCGTACAAGCAATGTTTGATCTTTGACGTTCTCCGAACCTGCTTGACTTCTTGTTTTGGCTTGAATTATAGTTTTTCCCGTCAAGCCCACCCTGATTCGTACCATTCCCTCCTTCTTTAGGATGATTCGTCCCGAATCATGGTGTTGTTCTTGAAAAATCAAACTGTACCTCCTGGATCAAAAGGAAAATTGTGGACTACATGACATGAATTTAATAGAAGACAATCCTCCAATTGTTGAACACGAATGTATTGAAACACGAGGTTAATTTGCCAACGTGAATTTGACTCAGACTTCCATGTGTAATCAACCTGCAAAAAAGAGTCAAATAAAATAGGGAGGGAAATGTTAGTTTCATGAGATACAAGGTATGGATCCTTGTATTCATGATGAATTATTTCCAATTCATTTTTCCCAACAACAAAATTCCGCTCTTCACCTCCTTCCTTCTTTGCAATTTCTTGCTCAACCTCTTCTATCTTTTTACTACCAAACTCAACCAATTCTTCTAACTCCACATTCTCACGCGCAACCTCCTCTTCCAAATTTTTGGACTCTATCACCTCTTCTAATTCTTCATGCCTAACTTCCAATTTTTCCTCATCAAATATTGGAGTTTGATCACCTAACTCCACCTTTTTATCCCCTACCACAAGATTCGGTGTCTCTTCAACTATTTCTAATTCATGTTTCAAGTCTCCCTCCTTTTCAACATTCATATCCTGAAACTCCAATTTTAAATCCCCTCCAATCTCACTTTCACCATGTTGTAATTTAGCTTCAGCCTCCCTTTCACTCTCCCTCTTTCTTAACTTAGCTTCTTTTCTAGCCTTCCGTTCATACATCATCCTTTCCTCATAAATTTCTGTTCGAATCTTCAAAAGCGCCCTCGCATTAATCTCTTCATCCCAATCAACTCCAATCCCAACCCTAGGTTTATGGATACGCCTATATTCCCTTTCACGTCGTTGAGCAAGTTCGGCACTATGCATATCTACCGAGTTCTTACCCTTCCCAAACTTCGTATCTAATCTCGCATCAAGTTTCGCTTCCAATTTTGCAAATAACTCCTCAATCCGTTTTTCCATCATAACAAGCAGAGAAGATTGATGGTTATCTTTCCTAGATGATGATTTTTCGTGAAATTTGGACATTGTGGAATGGAATGGAATAATAGTTTGACACAAGGACTAATAATGAATTTTAATTTTGACTTGAGAGGTAAGGAATATCAATTAAGGAAATTCAAGAAAGTGGTTCTTGAATTTCGGAGTGATTTTTTTTTTTTTTTTTTTTTAGAATTATGATGAATTTTCGGAATTAATAAAAATAAAAAAAAATAATTTTTTTTTTTTTTTTTTTAATAAAATCCGAAAATTCGACACGAACGCGACAAAACAAACGGAACTGAATTTGGATGAAAAAAGAACAAGAAAAACACTTTTGATTTTTTTGGGACTGACTCTTATGGATCAAACTGGAAAGAAATTTACTGGCAAGAAGAACAAGAAAAATTGAAAACAAAGACTCAAACAACAAAAATAGGATATGGATGATTTTTATGGGACTCGATGATAAACATAAAAATCAAACTGGATAGAAAAACACAAGAACCTGAATCCAGAGTCCAGCTCTGATACCATATGACGTGAACCCGGGAGGGGGTCCTCGTCGTAGCTCGCGGAATAACGCTTGGAAAGTTCCGAATTCAGGTTGGAACGGACGATAACAATGCAACCCCGACCTCACGACGCAAGAACTATGGGTATATTAAACCCAAAACCCGTTACGATGCGGAGATAAGAACCACAAAGGGGGAACGCCACAAGGAATGTCCAGATCCTTGATAAGTTCAATTGATTTGAACGCCACAAGATTTGAATCTTGATAAGTTCGATGTTTTAAAGGGAAAATCCTCACCTTTAGAGAGAGTAAAAACACTCAATAATTTTATTCATCAAAAGTATTCTGTTTTTTACATTGAATGGAAAAGCATATAAATAGGCAAAATAAACCCTAATCGCTAACTGACTCTGAATAGAATTCTAATTAGGCTAAAATACCTAAACTAACTAAAATAACCAAAATAACCAAAATTACCAAAATTAGAAAAAGAATTAAAAACAATTAAAGGAAATATAAATCAACTGAAATACTAAAATCCCGAAAAATCTGATTTGCACCGCTTACGGCCGTAAAAGTCGGACTTACGGCCGTAAGTCCTTCTCTGTTCAAAATGTCACTATATTAGTTACGGCCGTGAGGATCGATGTTACGTCCGTAAATCTCCTTCTGAACAAAAATACCAATTTTCATTTACGGCCGTGAGGAATGTGATGCGGCCGTGAAATCCATAGGTTACGGCCGTGAGAAACAATGTTACGGCCGTAACGCATCTTCTGCCCAATTTTCTGATTTTCTGATCCGTTGACGTGATTTGAATCTCGACTCGAGTCCAACACGAAACTTGTTCATTTTTCCATGTAGAATATTGTTGAATTGCCCGTATCTTGATTTCTCATTTTTGACACCTTTTCCGGATCACATCACCTACAAAATACAAATTTCATAATCCTTTACCAAAAAAACAGTTAACTAAACTCCAATTTCACAACTTTAACATTATACATTTACAATTAAAATTTAAATAATTCATCAAGGTTCCAAACAAAATTATCAATTTGACAATCTATGATTTAAAATCTAAGCAAAAATCAAAAATCTGAATTTTAACTAAAACTTTGAATCGATATATCTATATATATACAATCTGAAATTTACCTATATAAATTTTCCATTACCAAATCTGAAAGGTGCATACACACATACATATACATACACACACACATATATATATATGCCCCAAATCTGAAGTTAACAATTAAAAATTCGAAATTTGGCTACAACTCAATCTGAAAAATCTGAATTGTTCATATAAATATATATACATACACATATATACATCAATCCATATAAACCCGTGTGTGTGCGTGAAAAAGGGTGGGTAAAACCGTGAGTGATCGTGTGAGTGTGTGCGTGCGCGGTGTGCGGGAGGAAGAGGGAAGAGGGGTCTTACCGCCGGTGGGTTGAAGGTCGGCGGCTGCATGAGGAAGGTGAGACCGAGAGAGGGAGATGGGAGCGGTGTGAGAGAAAGCACCGAGAGGCAGGGAGCGAGGCCGAGAGACGGTGAGAGACCGCGTAGGGAGAGAGAGAGTGTGAGTGAGAGATATGAGAGTTTGAGGTTTTTAGGTTAGGTTTAAATGTCTAACTTTTGGTAAATTGCAATTCAGTCCCTCAACTCTCATAAATTGGTAATTTAGGTTCATAACTTTCAAATAAAATTTCAAAGTGTCACCAAATTTTTCCCAACTTCAATTTTATGCAATTTAGGCAACTTACTACTCAATTACAATAGAAATGGAAAGTAACAATTAAAATAACCAGTTAGACATAGAAAATTACGTAAATAATTTATAAACATTTTAATCGGTACATTGATCGAGACGGCGCCCAAGTCCTTCCACTGCAAAATAATTCGAATTATAGACATTAAATATCACGAATTTAAAATTTATAATCACATTAACATAAATATTGAGTGAAATTTAAAATTGCACGTAAAAATGAAAAGCGGTCTTACATCATGTTTGGCTTTAGGAGTTCGGAAGTACACCAGGCTTTCATTTCTTGCATCCTATATTTTCACTGTGGAGGAGGAATATCATCAAACGTAAACTTTGGAGGAGTAGCACCATTTGAAGAATAATAATTATTAGTCGTATGGGACTCCATCATCTCATCAACAACAACTTCAGTCTCTTCAATAATAGGGTCATTTGTCTTTGAGTTTGGCCATTATGTCTGCATTGAGAATTTCAATTCTTTGTTTACAGGCTTGGAGCGGTGTGAGAAGAATTTGAGTCTGATGTTGAAGAGTCTGTTCAATCCTCTGTTGACTTTGGTCAATCCTTTTTAAAAAGGCATTTTGTTGTGTTGCATTTTCTAACTGCCAATTTAAGGTGGTTTCTGCTGCTGAGAGTGGTTGCACTGATCCATCTGACTTCCTAATGTTTGGATTTTTGATCTTCCATGAGTGAGTAGAATGATCCTTTTCAAATGTCTCCAGGGGAGGAAAATCTTCTCTAGTTGGTGGATGAAACATGGATATTGGAGATGGGGAAGGATTATTATCCCAATCCCATTTTTTATAATACTTGCTGCAATCATCATAGTCATCATCATCCCATCCGGTAGGAATAATAGGATCATCATTTGTGGGAGGTGGTGTATATTTGATGTAATAGTCAAATTTTCCCGATGGTTCACCAAGTAATCCAACTCCTGGATCATTATTGTAGAAAGCTTTATGTAATTTCCTCTGACTGCTTTTCTTAGACTTCCTTCTTTGCCGGGGAAAATCTTCTTCAAGATCTGCTTCAAGACAACTAGAACAATTGCAAACATCCTAGAAGATATGTCCAGTATTATCTGCTTTGTGATAAACTGGCCTTCCATTTTCATCAAAGGCATAGACTGGGACTTTCTCCTTACGTGAATTGTGTTTGGAAACAAGGAGGTTTGTTTGCCGTTGTTTCTCTTTTGAATGCAATCTCAATATCTCCATTAGACTTTTTTCTGAAAAAAGGTTCGGTGGATTGTATTGAAGAGGAGGTTTTGTTTCCCTTGTAAGCCTGTTCATAGCTTGTAACCCATGTTTCCGGAATGAGCTTTACCAATTCTGGTCATGGAAGTTGTCTAGGCACATATGTACAACTGGGGACATGATCTAACTCTACATGCAGAAGTAGAGCATCATCTGTTCCTTGAGATTGGGCAAAATCAAGGGAATGATTTTGGATTATCTATACCATCTGGTAGTGAAAAGTGGCTGCATATGTGATGGATGTTGGAACTGCTCCAACAATTTGGATTTGGACTTTCAAGGCTGAAAGTAATTGCGGATCAGAAATAGGCATATTAAAATTTGGAAACATAGTAATAAGGACAGTTCCAGCATTAAGAGTAGTTTCAATAGTTCCTATGCAGGCGTGTTGATACTCGGAGAATCGAGTATCTAACAGAGCAATTCTTGAAACTGTAGGAAGACCTTTTCTCCCATGAAGGGTTAAAGCAAATCGGACAGCTCCAAAATGAAGGTGAGTGTAACCTTCAGATAGCCAAACTTTTGGTAAATGAGTAGGTAATTCAAGGGTAACGAATTGTTCTTTTTCTGTTGCAGGCAAAAAGTGTTGATCAAACTTTGAGGCTTGAACAAATTCTTTGACCTGAGATTTTTTAGGAGAGATAATACTCCGAACAGTTTTGGATATGGACTGGCGAGGTTCAGTATATGGGAGATATGGATTTATGAGAGGTAGATCTATGAGTGGAACTTTTTCAAATTCTGAAAGATAGGATATCTCATATAGATAGTCCATTTTTGAGGCATCAGATTTTCTAAAAGACGTTGAAGAAGAAGAAGAAGTAGAAGGAGATTTTGATAGTGAAAAAGGGTTTGAAGACATGGCTGAATAGTGTTCTTCCTTAATCTCTTCGGGTTACTAAATAACATAAATTATCCTGATATGAGTAAGAGAACAACATGGCTCTGATACCAATATGAGCGAGGTGATGATAACTTAACAACAAATCACGGTATTCTAGCCCACAAAACGCCTCAATAGACTCAACAAAGAGCCTGACTTTTGGATTTGTTGTAAATTACCATAACTCCGGACGGATCAATGATCAGTAGAGAATTTTTTCTGATGTAGAGGATCACCATGAAGATGCCCCCAAGTGAGGATAAAAAACGGGGCCCACCATTTGTTTTTAAAAAATGCATGCTGTCAATCTATTTATTGTTTTTATTTTATTTTTATTTTTTTTGAACATCTGCTTTGACTCTGCCATTTCATTTTTTTTGGGGCATATTTTTTATTTTTATTTTGCATAGTTTTATTTTAGTCTCAGTTTGATAAATAAAATAAACTGATTTATAAACTAATTTATAAACTACATAATTTACCAAACTACTTTTTAATCTCACATTTTTTTTTTTTTTTTTTTTTTTTTTTTTGCAATTTCTAACCATTACTTTTTACTTCAAATGAATTGTTCTTAAATTAAAATCGAACAAGATCGTATTAAACGTTGATCACATTTAGGATCAAATGTTAATTGATACATTCATATGTTAAAGTTAACTATTTATTGATTGCTATAATATATATGTTAATTTCTTTAAATTAGTTTTTGACAATTTTGCGTTATAATAAAAAAATTAAAAATAGCCTCAGAATTTTAAAAAAAATGTTCTCAAAAGACTAGTCGTTGTTTCGTAACATTGTATTGTTTATAAACTAGTTTATTTATAATTTTGAGGTAAAAAGTAGTGGTTGAAAATTGGAGAGAAAAAATATGTTTGATTAAAAAGTAGCTTGTAAATTGTGTAGTTTATAAATTAACTAGTAATTGCACCCGTGTGATGCATGGAAGATATAATTAACAATTATTTATTAAATATAAGTTGTAAAATTAAATACAATGCCCGACATTAATTGTCCAATATTCATATATAATGAAAAATACCCAGAAAAGTAAAATATAAAATTTCGACTTACAAATTTCTTTTAACAGCTAATTATCCATTCTCTAGTTTTCTCATTCTATTTAGGCAAAGTCAGATATGGACATGTGACTTATTTTGTACTTTACAATTTTGATTTGATGATTGAAGTCAAGCTTACGGTTATTTGGCTATTAAAAATTGAAATGTTTACAATTTTCAGATCATAAAATGAAATAAAGAGGCTAGTAGACATTTACAGAATTAATTTATTGACTCACCGTATAGCATTATAAGAATTTGTACTAACTATCTTAATGCAATAATTGATATTTAAATATATTAAAAAAATATTTCATTTCATTACATGGAAAAAAAAGCAAATACATTACGACCAAAATTTACCTAACATTTTTAAAAATAAAAAATTTTCAAACTTAAATTAGATGTTGTAATTTGTTAAACTACACTTGATAAACTTATACGCAATCCTATATTTAAATGAATGTAACAAATAAATAATACGAAATACAAATTTTAATTAAATTTTATTAAATAAATATTACAAATATAATTAACTTTATATACAAAAATCATTTATACATCTCAATTTATAAATTGGGTTTAACCCACAAGATATAAGACTTTACCACTTATTCGTATAGAATTGGTTCTTCAAAAATAATTTTTTTCAATATTTATTCTCAACCACACATTCTTTAAAACTCATTTTTCAGAGTTACACATACTATTTTTGTGCATATTAAATAAACGTGTTGAACTTATTCTATTTTTTAAATAGAATGATTTTCTAATACCTTCTATTTTACAAATTGAACCAATGAGTTTATCGGAACCTAAAGTTGTAGAAAATTAAAAGATTTAATTGAGTTTATTTAAAAAGATTGCATATCTATTATTTCTATGAATTTGATAAGAAAAAGATTCAAAATTAATCGTTTATTAGGTTGAATTGGATTTAAGTGATAAATGATATTGTAACACCCCAAGTTTCAAAACCTTAAACCTAGGCGTGTTAACTTCCATTCACATTAAATGCGGAATTTAAAATGTTTAAACATTAAAATGCGGAAAACAAATCATTTAAAAACATCAACCTTTTCATTTTCTATTTTAAAATCTTATAGAAATTTCGACAGAGTCTCCTCTATAAATTGGACTTAACCAACCTGTAGAGGGACATCAAAACCATTTTACAACATAAACTCAACTCAAATAGAAATCCAATATTCAACATACAACCCCAATTCTACTTCAAACTCCAACATCACCACATTATTTCAAACTCAATCCCCAAACTCCTCAACACAACATTTTTTATCAATAAGCTTCAATTAAATGCAATAAGTGATAATATAACCAATATTAGAAATTCCATAACTAATTTAAAACTAATCTCAACCAAACAATTATCAACATAAAATGAATGAATTAAGAAATAATTAATTATAAACTTAATTAACTTCAAAATTTAACTTTATTTTCTTTAAAACTTGAAGCGGTGTAGCCTGAGTCTGTCACCAAGTGCTCTACTCGGATCACCTAACTTTCATCACCTGAAATGTTGGGAAGGGATTGGGGTGAACTAAAGTTCAGTAAGTAAACTTTATGCATGAATGCATGCTTATGACATGAAATGCTTTAAAAATTCCATATATGTATCCCCATTTACTTTACTTTCCAAAACATTCAAACTTTTCAAACTTTCACTTCATTCCATCGTGAGCTCACTTGGTGTAACTTCTAGTCAATCAGATAACAGTGGGCCATTCTTATTTGGAACCAGATTAAATGCGCATTTCCACCGCAAAGCGGTTTAACATTCACTTTCCCACCGCAAAGCGGTTCATTCATTCATTCCACCGCAAAGCGGCTCATTACATTCATTCCACCGCAAAGCGGCTCATTACATTCGGGTACGCCGGTCCCCCGCGCCCCATTTCCCACTCGGACCTTTCATGACATAGAAGTACACCCATTCTTTCAAAAAACTTGGGATACATAATTTTTTGAAAAAAATTGCACTTTGACACATTCCTTTCATTAAAACATTTGACTTTCCCATTTCGATGTCAATGCATGCTTGATGATGCAATGACATGTAACGTGCATGCTTGAACATTTCCTTAACTACACATAATTGCATATGGTAGACCAAAAGCATTAAAATTCCGTAATTAACACGAATGTCAATTAATCACATTAATTCCACATTAACATTCAACTTTGATGAAAGTAGGGGGAAGTTTACTTACGTGACATCCTTAGTATTTACCGTTATCTGGATTTGCAAGTGGAGGAGCCTCGACTGCCAGTGTCGTCAATGTACCAAAATCCTAGTTGTACCCATTCATTAAGTGAAATATAATTTTAGTTCAAAATCACATTTCACACTTCTAAATAAGGTTGAAACTTTCATGTGACTCACAATTCAAACCAAATGGGATCTTAAGTCATGTCAAATACAAATCATACTTCATTCGAAATAAGAGATTAACTTAGATGCCAAAATTGAAATCTAACTACTCAAATTACACAAAGTCAAAATCTATGAAATATTCATCACAACCTAAATTTCATATGGATAATTCCAATTAACATTCTACTACTCATAAACCTGAAGTTCTCAAATTTCCAAATCGATAGAAAATCAATCACCCACTTAAAACTTGACAGGCATTTCAATCAAAAATCTTTAACATTCGTAAATCTGAAATTCTAAAAATTTAAACCATTAATAAAAGTTAAACTGAGCTCAACCAAAAGACAACCTAAATTTCTATATTTCAATATTTTGAGATTTTATACACACCTCTATATCATTCCCCAAATTTGAAAATTTTAAATTTAAAATTCGAAATTCAACTAAAATTCAATTAACAAACTCCATAAATTTGAAGCTGAAATATATATATATATATATATATATATATATATATATATATATATATATATATATATATACTTGTATACAATTTTCCCCAAACCTGAACATACATTTATAATCTCAAAATTAAACTAAAATATCAATTAACCAACTAAATAACTAATTTTTCGGAATCTGGAAATACTATGAAAATTATGCACATATATATACACATATATTCATCAATACATACATACAATTCAAAATATGCAACTGTGTTGTGTGTGAGAGCAGTAGCCGAGGACAGTGTGTGGTTGCTTGCGTGTACCGAGGGGAGATAAAGCGGGGAGGGGCCTTACCGGTGTCGGAGAGGTGGTCGCCGGTGAGAGAAGTGCCGGTGGTGTGAGGTTGTCGGAGGAAGGGGAAGAAATCGTGAGGTAGATGGGATTTGGGTGGCGGCTGCGTGAGGCGAGGTGAGGAAGAGACCGAGAGGAGAGAGCGATAGAGAGAGAGAGAGAGAGAGGGCGGGCGTGAGTTTTGCGAAGAGAGAGAGAGAGACCGAGTTGTGCGGGTATTAAAATTAGGTATAGGTTTAAATTTTGACACTTTGCAATTTGGTCCCTCTACTCTCAAAATGGGTAATTTAAGTGTAAATCATTCACAAGTTTAACAAAGTGCCCTATTTACGAAATAATGCAATCTAGGCAAATTACAATTTGATAAAAATAGAAATTTGGTAAGTAACAATTCGAATAAACAATTAAGCATAAAATTGTATGTAAAAATTTAATAACTTTCTAGTTGGTATATTGATCGAGACGGCGTTCAAGTCCTTCCACTGCAAAATAATTCAACTTATCATCAATAATAATTGTCAAATAAATTATTCATCATAAAAATTTAGGTGGTATTCAAGAAAGCACGCAAAACGAAAAGTGGTATTACAATTCCTTACCCCCTAAAAGAAATTTCGTCCTCGAAATTAAAATTTACCAAAACTTGTGGATACTTAGTACGCATTTCGTCCTCACGTTTCCAAGTAGCCTCTTCTACTGCATGATTCCTCCAAAGAACTTTAACTAGAGTTATCTTCTTCCTTCTAAGTTTCTTGCCTACTCTCATTAGGATTGTCACAGGTGATTCTTCATAAGTCAGATCCTCACAAAGATCCAATGACTCATAACTGAGTCTATGAGAGGGATTCAAAATACACTTCCTCAACATTGATACATGAAAAACATTGTGCACTCCCAATATTGCTGATGGCAATGCAACCTGATAAGTCAAGTCACCTACCCATTCAATTATCTCAAAGGGACCCACAAATTGCGGACTTAACTTTCCTTTCTTCCAAATCTCATAACCCCTTTCATAGGAGCTACCTTAAAAAGATCATGTCACCTGCAACGAATCCCAATGGTTACCTTCTTCTGTCCACATAGCTTTCCGGTCTACTCTGTGCATTTTTCATCCACTGACGACTCTTTTCAACAACTTCAGTTGTCTACTGTACTATTTCTGGACCCAATAATCTTCTTTCTCCTACTTCACCCTCGTGAACTGACGATCTACACTTCCTATCACATAGTACTCAATACGGATCGAAGTTTGATAGTTATTGTTGTAGGAGACCATCAACCGACATTATCCCACTTATGAATCCATTCACTAACTTTCCATTTCCAGCCTTTCACAAGATCTATTCTAACGTCTAAACCTTAATATATATATTGATCGATCACATTCTTAAAACTAAAATCAAGAAGATTGACCAAAATAAGACTTTATAATCCAGAATTAGTGAAACTTGGCGTCCATATCAAAGTATACAGTAGAAATATTAAAACTTTGACAGAATCTTTCTGAAAAGGTTTACAAACGAAATCCTTTCTAAACATGCTGACATTTCTTTTAAAATCCGAGGATCAAACTTAAATCATGTAACCCATACTTATATATTGTAATCAAGTATTCAGCATCATACACTCATCTTAAAACTAAAGCCAAGGTACTAATTTAAGAATCCATACTTTCAAAATCATCATCACAACAATACTCTAACCAAGTATTTTATAAATAAATCATTGACCTATCACCAATGAATAAAACTTTTGTGATTCATATAGAATTCCTCATCAAGTTTACTTAACCCAAAGATACTATCCCATTATAAGTAAAAGTCACACAACTGACCTCAAATAATCATATCAATCTCTCTAAGATTACAACATAATAACCATCATATCCTTCACACGAACCTTTTACGTCAATATACTCACTAAGATTTTATATCAATCTCTCAACTCAATAAATCTTGGATTCTGCCATTGCCACTCTTTCTTCACACTACTCCATAATAAATAATCATTGTGAAGTCTTATTCTCATTTTCCATAAATCCTATCCACAAGGACAATTACCTAAAATTTCATTTCTTATTTTTGAATCAAGATACCATCAATAATAATCTCCACAATTTCATGGTATGTACTATCATAAACTTTCCTCCGATCAGATGCATTACTTCTGCAATACTTGTACCAATCTAGGACCTGATAAAGTTTCTTTCATCAATATTGAAAACTTAATGTACATCAGTGAATCATTCACATTATGAGGAAATCCTGATTCATTTTCCATGACTGAGATTCATCATTCTTTGAATTTCCACTTAAAACCAAATATAGCATAACTTATTCATGGAAAGTCAACTTATTTCATAATTTCAATACATTGTCACCTTCAGTTCTCATCATCACATTATTCCTTACAATCATCTATTATACCTTTTATATACAATTGACCTTATGACAATCATTATCTCACATAATCCCAAACATTCAATCGCATGTCCCCAATTTCTCACTTTAAATAAATGGTTACTCCTTTAAGGCATCTCATCATAAAATATTTTCAATATCTCCCATTCATGATAACTGACTAATCCCAATAATCATATTACATGTAAATTCAACAGACGGTAAATGGTTTTCCTAACCATCACAAAGGTCTAAAATGTAAGCTCTCAACATAGCCTCTAAACTCTGTATAAAGAAATATTTGCTGATTACTTAAGTTATTATTCAATAACCCAATGACATCACGTCTCTTCACTAATCTCTGTAAGCCTATGGAAAAATTCTCTCCAAATTTCAATAAATTTTTACTATTTCTTTAAAAACATATCAAACCATAATAATTTGTCATCTCTAAAACTTCTTTATCACCAAATATCACCAAAATAATTAGAACGATAGAAATTACCTGAATATTCTCTCTATGTAGTATATCCAATAACATATTATTCACAAATCAACATAATATCATCATCTTATCTTTAACATATCTTCCCGATCAAATTCCAAAATAAATCAACAGTATTATCTCATATCCTTATAATTTATAATATTCTCCAATACAAGTGATCATTCCTTACTAGTGATCAATCCGTTCCCAAGAATAATTAAGATTCTTCCCAATAACGCCATAATACTTGTCGTCACTCATCTTTTCAAAATATAACTTATCATTTCCCAATGTATGGATCAAATCATCACATAACTTCATGTATACCTTGACATCCCAGAAAACCAGTCCATAATTCCTCAACATAACAATTTCAAATCATAATTTCCAATATCAATATCTCACTTCCTTCAATACATTAGTTGGCTCAAAAGACTACTCATACTTATAAATATATGCCACAAATCATATTCCCAAAATTTAATCACAAGACCAAACTACATAATAAATTTATCTCAAAATAGAGGAATAATTCACTTACTCAAA
The DNA here is from genome assembly GCA_963555705.1 of Ligustrum vulgare. NCBI lineage: Eukaryota > Viridiplantae > Streptophyta > Magnoliopsida > Lamiales > Oleaceae > Ligustrum > Ligustrum vulgare. The sequence goes on along the minus strand of OY743168.1, from coordinate 56,407,752 downwards.
CACAATATACATTCCTTAATTCCCAATAATTCAGAATCAAATCTTTAAATCTCAAATTTCATAATTTTTCTCATAGAAGTCTCAATAAAATCATATCACTCATAATCTCAACATCTCATCACAACTTCATAAAACTAGTTTTGCCATGTCTAAAATCAGTTTTGCAAAGTCTTATAAAACCATCTTTCTTCTTCATGTATAGCTCCTGAGCACCTCATGGCAAAAAGCTAGGTCGAACAAAACCTTTGTCCATGAGATTCTATAGTTGCACTTTGAGCTCTTTTAAGTTACGAAGGAGCCATCCGATATTATACCTTGGATACTAGAGTTGCTCACTTAATCAATGACGAATTCAATTTCTCTTTTAGGTGGTAAATCACAAAGATCTTCTGAGAACATCTTTAGTCATTCTCGAATAACTGAAATTTGTTCGAGAGAAGTATTCACCTTAGACACTTCAATTATTGCAACCAGGTAGGCTTAATAACTCTTATTCATCAATTGACGAGCCTTCATCACTGATAATATCGATATGAAAAGTTCTACCTTTACCTCAACAAGGCGAAAAAAAAAAAGGTTTCATTTGAAGGTTCAAATACCACCTTAACGTAGCCAGTGATTGAAACCTTATACCATAATAATCATTCCATTCCTAGTATGACATCAAGTTTATGGGTATTCAGTGTTATGAAATCTATCATCTAATCCTTCCCATTCACCATGGTTGGGGAAATTTCTCAACGCATAACTGTAGTTCAACAATTCTTCAAATGGCGTTGACAATATAAACTTGGTCTCCAGCTACTGAGATGGGTAAATCAATTTTCCTATAATTGTGGGACTATTAAATGAGTGGGTAGTCCCGATATCAAACATGATAAGTGCTTAATACTAAGTTCGATGACTTCTCAACTTCTCGTTTGGACATTGTATACTCTCGTGCCGATATACCACTCATATCCATTTCTTATTTCACAAAAAGATCTAATAAACGTCACCCAAATTTTTAATAACCATTACTTTCTCACTTCCTCATTTACATAACCAAGATATACTCGTCATAATCACTGACAACATCCTTAACCTTTCACTTTCCGACATTACACATTAGCATGCAAGAATTTAAAATAATTGGAACATCAAATAACATTTCATAATTTAATCAAAATTTGACTTACCAGATGATCGAGGGAGAAGCACTTGAGGCGTGACTCAGTACCCGAACCATTTTCAAATAAATTTTAAAAGTCTACAGAATCGCTTTTAAAACTCTTAGCTCTGATACCAAAAATGTAACACCCCAAGTTTCAAAACCTTAAACCTAGGCGTGTTAACTTCCATTCACATTAAATGCGGAATTTAAAATGTTTAAACATTAAAATGCGGAAAACAAATCATTTAAAAACATCAACCTTTTCATTTTCTATTTTAAAATCTTATAGAAATTTCGACAGAGTCTCCTCTATAAATTGGACTTAACCAACCTGTAGAGGGACATCAAAACCATTTTACAACATAAACTCAACTCAAATAGAAATCCAATATTCAACATACAACCCCAATTCTACTTCAAACTCCAACATCACCACATTATTTCAAACTCAATCCCCAAACTCCTCAACACAACATTTTTTATCAACAAGCTTCAATTAAATGCAATAAGTGATAATATAACCAATATTAGAAATTCCATAACTAATTTAAAACTAATCTCAACCAAACAATTATCAACATAAAATGAATGAATTAAGAAATAATTAATTATAAACTTAATCAACTTCAAAATTTAACTTTATTTTCTTTAAAAACTTGAAGCGGTGTAGCCTGAGTCTGTCACCAAGTGCTCTCCTCGGATCACCTAACTTTCATCACCTGAAATGTTGGGAAGGGATTGGGGTGAACTAAAGCTCAGTAAGTAAACTTTATGCATGAATGCATGCTTATGACATGAAATGCTTTAAAAATTCCATATATGTATCCCCATTTACTTTACTTTCCAAAACATTCAAACTTTTCAAACTTTCACTTGACATTTCAAAACTTTCACTTCATTCCATCGTGAGCTCACTTGGTGTAACTTCTAGTCAATCAGATAACAGTGGGCCATTCTTATTTGGAACCAGATTAAATGCGCATTTCCACCGCAAAGCGGTTTAACATTCACTTTCCCACCGCAAAGCGGTTCATTCATTCATTCCACCGCAAAGCGGCTCATTACATTCATTCCACCGCAAAGCGGCTCATTACATTCGGGTACGCCGGTCCCCCGCGCCCCATTTCCCACTCGGACCTTTCATGACATAGAAGTACACCCATTCTTTCAAAAAACTTGGGATACATAATTTTTTGACAAAAATTGCACTTTGACAAATTCCTTTCATTAAAACATTTGACTTTCCCATTTCGATGTCAATGCATGCTTGATGATGCAATGACATGTAACGTGCATACTTGAACATTTCCTTAACTACACATAATTGCATATGGTAGACCAAAAGCATTTAACACGAATATCAATTAATCACATTAATTCCACATTAACATTCAACTTTGATGAAAGTAGGGGGAAGTTTACTTACGTGACATCCTTAGTATTTACCGTTATCTGGATTTGCAAGTGGAGGAGCCTCGACTGCCAGTGTCGTCAATGTACCAAAATCCTAGTTGTACCCATTCATTAAGTGAAATATAATTTTAGTTCAAAATCACATTTCACACTTCTAAATAAGGTTGAAACTTTCATGTGACTCACAATTCAAACCAAATGGGATCTTAAGTCATGTCAAATACAAATCATACTTCATTCGAAATAAGAGATTAACTTAGATGCCAAAATTGAAATCTAACTAATCAAATTACACAAAGTCAAAATCTATGAAATATTCATCACAACCTAAATTTCATATGGATAATTCCAATTAACATTCTACTACTCATAAACCTGAAGTTCTCAAATTTCCAAATCGATAGAAAATCAATCACCCACTTAAAACTTGACAGGCATTTCAATCAAAAATCTTTAACATTCGTAAATCTGAAATTCTAAAAATTTAAACCATTAATAAAAGTTAAACTGAGCTCAACCAAAAGACAACCTAAATTTCTATATTTCAATATTTTGAGATTTTATACACACCTCTATATCATTCCCCAAATTTGAAAATTTTAAATTTAAAATTCGAAATTCAACTAAAATTCAATTAACAAACTCCATAAATTTGAAGCTGAAATATATATATATATATATATATATATATATATATATATATATATATATATATATATACTTGTATACAATTTTCCCCAAACCTGAACATACATTTATAATCTCAAAATTAAACTAAAATATCAATTAACCAACTAAATAACTAATTTTTCGGAATCTGGAAATACTATGAAAATTATGCACATATATATACACATATATTCATCAATACATACATACAATTCAAAATATGCAACTGTGTTGTGTGTGAGAGCAGTATCCGAGGACAGTGTGTGGTTGCTTGCGTGTACCGAGTGGAGATAAAGCGGGGAGGGGCCTTACCGGTGTCGGAGAGGTGGTCGCCGGTGAGAGAAGTGCCGGTGGTGTGAGGTTGTCGGAGGAAGGGGAAGAAATCGTGAGGTAGATGGGATTTGGGTGGCGGCTGCGTGAGGCGAGGTGAGGAAGAGACCGAGAGGAGAGAGCGATAGAGAGAGAGAGAGAGAGGGCGGGCGTGAGTTTTTCGAAGAGAGAGAGAGAGAGACCGAGTTGTGCGGGTATTAAAATTAGGTATAGGTTTAAATTTTGACACTTTGCAATTTGGTCCCTCTACTCTCAAAATGGGTAATTTAAGTGTAAATCATTCACAAGTTTAACAAAGTGCCCTATTTACGAAATAATGCAATCTAGGCAAATTACAATTTGATAAAAATAGAAATTTGGTAAGTAACAATTCGAATAAACAATTAAGCATAAAATTGTATGTAAAAATTTAATAACTTTCTAGTTGGTACATTGATCGAGACGGCGTTCAAGTCCTTCCACTGCAAAATAATTCAACTTATCATCAATAATAATTGTCAAATAAATTATTCATCATAAAAATTTAGGTGGTATTCAAGAAAGCACGCAAAACGAAAAGTGGTATTACAGATATGTATCATTTTCGGATTTAAATAAGATAAATTTAAAAGATTGGATATTGGAAAAAGTAAAAGTATAAGTAAAACTCTTACATTTAGTATTTAAGACGATTTTACAAATGATATGTTTAGAGTTTGCTCTCATTTGTTAGCTTGTATTAAACTTTTCGTTGAGATCTCGGATTTGACAACTATATTACATATTTTTTCATTTCAAAATAATGTAATAATTATCAAAAGAAAAAATAATCTATAATTTGACTTTTTATAGATATTTTTTTTTTTGCACAAATCCATGAATCATTTACTATATGCATTAATTGAACTTTCCTAATTCATGTATTAAAATAAATTGATAAAAATAAGAAATTTCCTAAAATGACAGGTGAAAATGGGCGAGAAACTATTTGCGTAAAATGGTGACGGTCATCCTGTATATAACTATCCCAAAATAAAAAGTAACTGTGCCAAAAAGAAAAAGAAGAAGAAGAAGAAGAAGAAGAAGAAGAAGAAATGGCAGAGTCGAAGCACATGTTCAATAGAGAAAAAAAAAATAGAAGAAGAAGAATAAGAAGAAGAAATGGCAGCACGTGTTCAATAGAGGAAAAAAAAAAAAAAAAGAATTACAACATTTATTTTTTTAAAACAAATGGTGCACCCCACCCCACCCCACCCCCACCATTCCCACCCTTTTTTCTGTCCTCACCTGGGGGATTATGAGAAAAAAATTGTCCTCTATATATAGTGCTGCGAACTATGAATTGAACCTAGTCAACAAGCCACCTTTTGGTAAATTATTATTATATAAATAAATTATAAATTTATAAGAATAATTTTATGGCTAACACCCCCAATAGGTTCTAAAATTTATCACAAACAAATTTCACCAAATAATTTTTAATCACACATTTCTCAAATTATTTCTCAACCTTATATTTTACCTAAAAAATATCGCATTCTTACACATTAGACTTTTAATAAAAGAAAAACACATTATTCAAAAAAAAGTGCCTCCATTTGTTAATTTGTTTATAAATAAGTTTATCAGTCATATGTTTTCTCAAATCACTTCTTAACTACACACATTTTGTTTAACTTATAAGATGTCATAAGTAGAGGGATCCAAATTTATGCTACCCCTTATATGCAGGAGCGGATCCAAGAACTTTTTTCAGTTAGGGCGATTGTCCAATAATTTTTTCCTGCTAGGCGTGGGCTTCAGTCAAATGATTGTATTTTTAAAATCTTAGTCCAAAATGCCAAAAAATTTAACTAATTTTTTTTTTCGATGATTACAGCACAGGATACGGACCTACCTCGCCGTGAGGTAGATATGCCATTGTAACTATTTGGTAAACTTGTTACGTATTTTCAAATTCAACCACATATATTTTTTCAAAATATTTTTAACCACATATTTTAATTCGAAAAACTTGTATAAGACACATAAAGTGCACGTCATACACTTTGTGGGATTATAAATAAAGTCTCATAAGCAATATCATACACTTCCATTGGTGGGAAGAATGCATAAGTAATGTATTTAAAAGATTAATTTCATATCTAAGAAACTTAAGATTTTATTTCTAAATTCTGGTCTTAATAAATAAATATATATATATATATATATTAGAGTGGCAATATTATACAATTTAAGGTCAAAATTAAAATTACAAAATTTATAGGTCTCAAATTATTTTTTGATCACAATTCACAAGTTTTATACTTCAAGACTTATTTCTCTGTCATGAATCACAATTTTTTTAGGTCACAATTAATTTTCCGATCACAAATTTACAAGTAACAACTTATTTATTGATCACTTATTATTTCTCAACCACAAATCACGTTTTTTTGTCGGTCATAATTTATTTCTTAGCCACAAATCAAAAATTCTAAAAGTCGCAACTTAATTTATGGTCATAAATTACCATTTTAGTTGGTCACTAGTTAACAAATTTGAAGTCACAATTATAAATTTAGTTACAATCTCATATTTTTTAGGTCACTTAGTATTGGTCACAAATTATTTATTTTATCAATCGTATATTATTTCACAATTTACTCAAATAATTGATCGTAAACAATATTTACCCATACCAACCCTGTTGTAACCACCACCACACCTACCCCACAAATCTACACACGTGCACCACTAGTCCACGCTCACTACCTCAACCATTAAAGTCTTCACCCACAACCACCTCAACCACTACTTGCAACAATAATCGTCATCATTGCAATCGTACCACCACAATTACTACAACTTCCCCAACACAACTGAACACAACAAAAAATAGATCCACCACCACCACCACTAACAATACATCCCAACAATGTTGCCCCACCATTGCACTGTAACAACCATCCTAGTAAACCGTTGTAAATAGGACATATACTCGATTAATGTTGTAGCGATCCAGAATTTTTACGCAATAAATAATTATTTTAATATTTAGAAAATTGTGTCGCTACTATTTCACCAATTATTTTGAAATTAACGTCGCGACGAATTCGTCTAGCCAAGTCAAGAAATATCGAATTTGTTCGATTTTAAATTAAAATCCGAATTTCTAAAATTATGTTATTTTAATTATTTATTCAAAAGTATTATTTTCAAAATCATTTTAAATTCCAAATTTATTTATTCTCAAATGTATTTTCAGTCCAAAATATATCAGTTTTAAATACATTTTCAAATCAAAGTTAGTCAAATATTTAGTTAATTATCCTAAACTAATCCACCAAAATTATTCCACACGTCCTCTCCTTCCACCAAGGCAACAACCATATTATTTTTTCTTCTTTTCACTAAAGCAAATATTCTCCACTAAAACCATCATCATTTTGCTAAATACTTTACATTTTTTTCTCTTCCACCCATTCATTATCATTATGTCTTGAGACATAATGATTCACACACCATTTGCATTCCAACTCATCTCCACTACCATTTGCATTCCAACTCATTTATGAATCAACCATCCACTACCAATTTCTCCCAGTTCAATCCATTCCAGCTCTAAGTTCACTGCGGCATCTAAATCACGCAGACACCAATCACCACCCATTTCCAAACAGTTATTCATTTCAGTCACCATCAACACCAAATAAGCCGTTAATCACAGTGTATACAATCTGCAAATTTCAATAACAATCATCTGCATCACCACTGTCAAGCTACCAAACCAAAATTACCAACATCCAAACCAGCATCACCGACCACCAACCTCCAAACCAACAGCCATGGCCAATTCACCATTATTAGATTTCCTCAAACCAACAGACTGCCTCAATCGAATTCACCACATTTAAATCAATCTGCCAATCAGATCACCACCGGAAATTCATCACTGCCCAATAACCGGTCAGTCTCACTACTTTCTTCAACATCAGCCACATCAACAGAGTCATCCACAACCACAATATACAAACCAAGAACTCTTCACCACCCAAAACCGCCCCTGCACCCAAGCTCCATTTAACCTCAGTACACTGTCCAAGTCAAATTTAAAGCCCAAAACCAAGAAATAAGACCAGTCTAGAACCTTACCTTGATTCGACCTAGCTCTGGCCTGATTTCCACCGGAAGAACCGCGAACCCTAGCTTCGGTTTCACCTTAAATCGCCCCCAAATCAGCCCAGAAACTATCCTAATTGCACCATCGCCACTCCCCGTACCCAGCGCCGGTGCTGCGCCCGCGAAACCGCCGGATTTCTCCCTTTTTCTTCTCGATCGCCGCTGTTCTGATTTTGTGTGAGAGAGAGTGAATTGAGAACGAGAATGAGAGAGAGAGAGAGAGCGTATGATGATCTGATAAATATATTTTGATTTTAAAATGTTAACTTTCAGAAATTTCAACTTTGGTCCCTATAGTTTTAAAGTCTTTCAAATCAGTCTCCAAGTTTTAAAATGATCATTTCAGCCCTAAGTTTCAAAAGTATTTATTTTAAACCCTCAAGTATCAAAATCTATTATTCAGTCCCTGCTGATTTACTTTATTTGATTTTAAATCCCAACTTTTGAAAATATTCATTTTAGTCCCTCAACTATCAAAAGTATTCATTTTAATCCCTCAACTTTCAAAATATCTATTTTAGTCCCTGAACTTTCAAAAGTATTCATTTTAGTCCATCAACTTTCAAAACATCAATTTTAGTCCTCAAATTATAATTTATCATTTTGAACTATATATTCGATAGACTAAAGTGACTTATTGGCTAAGACGAAGCGTACGGAGAATTTAAAGAAATTGAAGTCATTCCCGCTCAACTTTGCACTCGTCGGATTTGAGGTAGACTCGCACTTATTAATTGATTTAAATTATGATTTCATATAAATGTCATGTGACTTGTGAAAGTCAATTTTTAAGAAAAGTAAGTATGTTTTTATGAAAAGAAAATATACTTTATGTTTTTACGAAAAGTAAGTATACCCTATGCTTCACGAAAATGTTTTTTTGGATCATTGCTATGAAATCAATCTCCTCAGATTGCTATGAAATCAATCTCCCAAGATTGCTATGGTTTCAATCTCCCAAGATTGCTATGAAATCAATCTCCCAAGATTGCTATGTTTTCAATCTCCCAAGATTGCTATATTTTCAATCTCCCAAGATTGCTATGTTTTCAATCTCCCAAGATTGCTATGAAATCAATCTCCCAAGATTGCTATGTTTTCAATCTCCCAAGATTGCTATGTTATGATAGAAATGATCCCTATGAATTTCAAAAATTATGCTTGGTATACTTACTGTGATTTTACTGCATAAGAATTCTTGCCACCTAAGTTCGGTAAAATTCTTGTGTCTCCCTATGTTTATGAGGATTTCAATCTTATCCTATGTTATGCTTTCAAAAGAAAATTATGCTTGGCATAATTAAAATGTGTTTTATAAGTATATGGTTTTCAAAGAGCTGTTTTCAAAGAGCTATTTTCAAAGAGCTGTTTTCAAAGAGATGTTTTCAAAGAGCTATTTTCAAAGAGCTGTTTTCAAAGAGCTATTTTCAAATAGCTGTTTTCAAAGAGCCTATGATTTTCAAAATATGTCTCGTGCTGTAATGCACAATATGAGTTTTATCAAGAGCCGTTTTATAAAGAAGCCCTATCAATGCCCGTTTTATAAAAAGTCAGGATTTATGTGTTTAATCATCTTATAAATTAATTAATTTGCGATGAGTCTACTGAGTATTTCCCCCATGAAATACTCACCCTACTTTTTAACAGTTTTACAGATTTCGGAGACGGTGGCGAGCGATGAATGATGGTGGCAATAATCGTTAAACTGTTGAAAGTTTGACATTAGTGATTTTCGTATTTTCCAAACATCGAATAATTTAGAGAAGTTCATTTATTTGAGAAATTATGACATTGGCAATTTCTTTACAAAATTAATGGTTTGATTTACTATTTCAAATGGTTTCATAAATGTTTTCAATTTTATCGGCCATTACAGTTTATTTAATGTTGCCAAAAATGAATTTCAATTATTTCTTCCGCAAAAATATTATTCGAAAAATTTAGACAGAAAATGACGTAGTGAACCGGGTATACGGAACTCGGGGCGCTACAAATGTGGTAGATGCGAGGCGCTACCACTGCTCGCAGAGATGCATGGTGATTTGTCTCCATGAATATTCACCACCCAAATGGAATGAAAAAACAACGATGGGGGGCCTCTCTTCTTCTTTCCTACAATCAGGAAAGCTACCGCCATTGAGAATAAGTAGCGCCTATCATTTTGTTGCCTCCACGAAGATCAACAATGGAAGAAGTGAAATGAAGCAGTAGTAGATCAACCATCTAGATTGGAAAGGTGGAGATGAATGAAGTAAAATTTTGTTTGGGTGAAATTGAATTAGGTTTAAAGTGGAGTGGCATGGCGTGGTGTGGTGTTGTATGAGATAGGACAGAGTTGACCTGGTTTTTGAAGGATTAGGTTTATGGTTTAAGTTTTGAAACTTAGCATATGTTCGGTAATCGTGTTATAAATCCATTTATAAATGAACAGTTTTTCAAAACACTTTTTTAACCACACACATTTTCAAATAACTTTTCAAATATATATTTTACCTCAAAGATTAAAATAAACCATTTATAAACATTATTTGAGCCGCATAACAGTGCCTTAAACTTTAAATACAAGGTACTGTGTAATTTCCTCCTCAATATTTGTGTACTAATTTGATGTTATATTGTCCATAAGTAATACTTCATTTTGTAAATCATGTTTAAAGAAATATTGAAAGTGTGGATTAAAAATTGATGAGAAAAATAGAGGGAAAAAAAAGGTAATACATTGCGATTGCAAGGGAAACAGAACTGCGTGCGATAGAAAGATGTGCATTAATTGAAGTAGAATTCAAACAAGTAAAGCCTTGCAATCGCAATGTACAAATACTAGCTGATTACTTATGCTCTGCGATCGATACCATCTATAATCTTGCAATCGCAAGGGCTTCCCTTTTTTACCGTTGGGAAGTTTTGAATTTGATATTACTCAAACCTGGTGAAAGAGTATGGCTTTTCGTGATAAAGCTTGCACCACTTTGAAAATTTGTTTGGAAATCTAAAAATTGAAGATATATTTCAATACAAAAACATTAAATTCATCAAGATCATTCTTGATCAAGACTTTGTCCAAATATACACCAATATAATCCATTTCTCTATTGTCTTGCATTATTTTTTGTTTAAATACTTTCTTTCTCTACCCTTTCCATATATTTCAACAATCTTAAATGACATTCTTGATGGAGAACGAAATCAACATGGCTACTATTAAATTAATGAATAAGATTTGGTGAGATTAGATCGTTTTGATAGAACAAACTTCAATAGGTGGCAAGAAAAGATCAAATTCCTTCTAATGGCATTAAAGACCTATATTCTTGATAAAAAAATGGATGCCACTCTAGGAACAAACTGAAGAAGATATATATACGATAAGGGCTGAAAGACAAAAGAGACCAGATGATGAACTCATATGCAGGGGTTACAAAAATAAGTACAAAGTCGAGGAAGAGGTACCAAAAAGTTTCTCATTTCTAAGTACCTTGATTTAAAAATTTCTTAATAACATTCCCTTACTCCCACAAGTGCACGAATTAAAAGTACTTGTGAACAAACTAAAGGTGTTCAAAATTGATCTTCCAGAATAATTTCAAGTAGGGGTTATAATATCCAAATTATCGAAGCACTTGAATAGTTAGCGTAAGAAGATTCTTCATAGTTTGATGGACTTGTCCTTGGGAAAAATTTCAAAAACATTTGAGAATTAAACAAGAATCGAGAGCAAGAGATAAGAGAACTCTTATGAAGGCACATCTAAACCCAATGATGTTGAAAAAGATCGAGCCCTCTAACAAAAACTTCAAGCATGAGTTAAATGGAGAAAATAAAAGGTTCAAAAAGAAGTCCAAAGCAGATTGTTTTGTTCACGAAAAACCTAGACACTATGGGTAGGATTGCTGACATAAAAAGCAAATGAACAAAGAGGGCAGAATGAACTCCATAAAAAGAGGATATTAAGTCTCTACAATAAGCAAAGTGAATGTTATTCGTGGAAAAATTCTTGGTTGGTGGTATGATAATTGTGCTACGATATACATTACATATGATAGATCAGTCTTCAATACATATATCACGAGATAGAAAATGGTTAAGATATACAAATGGGTAATGAAGGACGTTCAAAATTTGTCGGAAAATAAAATGTTGATATTTTCTTCACTTCCAGAAAGAAGGTTTCCCTAACCAACGGTTTACATGTCCCCGACATGAATATAAATTTAGTGAATGGAGAGTTGTTAAGCAAACCAAGCATGACATGTGTATTTGAGTCCAAAAAATTTGTACTATCCCAAAATGGGAATTTGTTGGAAAGGGATACTCTTATGAGAGAATGCTTAACTATGTATTATTGATAAAAAACAAGAATAATAATATCAATTCCATTTACTGGTTGATTTATTTATTTTATGGCATGCTAGATTATGGCATATATGTATTAGTACTATGAATCACATGCTTAAAAATAACTTTATTTCATTTGACACAAAGATGGACATAAATGTGAAGTTTGAGTAGAATCTAAAATGACTAATAAGCCTTATCATAGTTTGAATAGGTCATCTAGTATTTTAGAATTAATTCACTTCGAGTGGAAACATTGTAAGAGCAATACCTTTTGTTCTACAAGTAGAAACCGATCCAAAAAACTTGTAATGAAGCTATGGCTTCTCGAGAAAACCATAAGAGATGAAATTGTTTCAATATTTTCAAACAGCATATGGGAACTTGTCGATCTACCAATCGGTTTTAAACCTATTGGATGAAAATTGGTGTTTAGAAGAAGGTACAATTCAGATGGTATACTAAACGCTTTTAAAACCAGGCTTGTGGTAAAAGGATATCGAAAAAAGGAATGAACGGACTACTTTGATACATATACAATTGTTGCTAGAATAACATCGATTAGGATATTATTCTCATTTGTCTTAATAAATGACGTATACTGTAGCGATCGAGAAATTTTCAAATTTAAAAGTTACTTTTAATGAACTTGTCGCTACGACTCTCCTTGTCTTAACGGTCATTATTTTCAAAATTAGCGCTCTCGTCTATCCCTACTAGTTATTTTAAGATTTTAAGAAAGAAATTGAAATTCATGATTTTAAGTCCAATTTGCGATTTCAAAATTTGTCTAAAATTATTATCTTATTTTAAACTAAAATCTTTATTTTAATCAAATATTCAAATTTCTGATTATTATTATTATTATTATTATTATTATTATTATTATTATTATTATTATGAATTTTCTCAATCAATATAAAATTCAATTCTCAGTGTAACCCCCAACCAAATGCAATTTAGATTCTCAAACGTCCAAATGTTATAACCAATTCATTGAAAGAGATTAATTTCATAATCATCTTCTTCCCCTCAACGTTCATGCAATTTAAAGTTTCTTTCAGCTTCAGCCAATTCAAATTCTTGAAATGTCCAAATTTTTTATTGCTATTCAATGGCTGATTAATTCATCATCAACACACAGGAGTTACAAATCAGCCTATATAATAATCTTCTTTCTGTTTCCATTTTTCTTCACTCACGAGCACCTGCAAATTTGGGTAAGCATCTCCCTACACACTGCCATTTTCATCAAGCCTCCATGTCTCCAACTGCAAGAACTACAGACACAACCAATCCACACCTTCAGCATCACCACACCGGCAGCCACCATGCCCGAACCAACTCAACTAATGTACAAAATCTGCAGCAGCCATCCCTATACCACCCCCAAACCTCATGCCAAAATGCAAAACAATCCACCATTATAACCCAATCCTGCAAGAGCATCACAATAGTCGCAAACCCAGACACTGTCTTCCACAACCCGCCACCTTCATCGCTTAAACTGGACTCCCATCATCCACCATAATCGCACCACCACTACAGCCTCCATTATCGAACCACCAATAGCTACTGCCCATTCAAAATCAATCCCAAAATCAATGCCCAAACCAAGAATAAACCAAGAAACATACCACTTAACCTTCGACCGCCACCAGTTGATCGGAATAATTCCAGAATCCCAGCTCCAAATCATGACCCAGCAACTTCGAATTCGCCAAGAACTAGCCCCAAACTCTGCCCATTTTCATCACCGTTTACCAACCCAGTCGCCGCCATATGATGGGGCCAACGGTGGTGCCCGACAGCCTCTAGTCGAAGATGGCTGATCGCCATCTCTCTCTCCTCTCCGTCTCTCACGAAAATGAGAAAGGGGAAGGGATTTGTTTTTATTAAAATTTGATTTTGATAAATTTCCTATTATGTCCCCAGATTTTAAAATAATTATTTTAGCCCCTATCTTTCTGAAGTCTTTTAATTCGGCCCCTTTGTTTTCTGAAAATCTATGATTCAGTCCCAAAACTTATTTAGTTACTCAAATCAGTCCAAAGATTTATTATTTATGTGAGATTTATTATTTATGTGAACCAGCCCTTGATTTCTTACAATTACAATATTTAGTCCTTAAAGCCTTTTAAAACCCTATTATTACATAAATTCATCATTTAAGACTAAATTGTTCAAGAGTCTAATTTTGATTATTTAAATTTATTTTATAGGACTAAACGAGACGCGAAAGAATTAGAAGTTTAAACACGTTTGGTCAATACTCGAGAAATAAGGTAGACTTTTATTTATAAATTTGCATTTTCCAAAGTGCGCATTAATGATTATTTGGATTATAAGTTTAACATGTATGATTGTGTTCATGAGAATTACTTGCTTTTCAAGCATGAAACTATGTTACGAGAATTTACATGCTTAAATGCATGAGATTTGAACTTGTATTTACTTACTTTTTCATGAGATTACTGGTGATCGTTTTGACACCTGAGACTTGAATATCATGATTATTTGTTTTAATTTATAATATCAAATTATTATTTTGCTTGAGTCTACTGAGTATTTCTATAAAATACTCACGCTTTCCTAAAACAGGTTTTGCAGGTGATGGAATTGGTGACGAGGCGTGCGATGGTGGCTATTATTGAGTCTTTCAAAATGTTTTTATTTGAAATCGCAAACTTATCTATTTTTTCAAGTTATTCCCATTTTTGATCTGTTGACAAATTGAATAAATTTTTATGAAGTTACGTGAGTAAGATTTCAGTCATGTTCCGCTTAATTATCATTTTGAAAGTTAGTTCGAGATGATGAAGTGATGTTCCGAGTATTTAGAACTCGGGGCGTTACATATATGTTCATCAAATGGATGTCAAAACGACATTCTTAAATGGAAACCTTGATGAGGAAGTTCACATGGAACAATGAGAAGGGTTTGTGATACCCGGAATGAACATAAAGTTTGTAAACTTTTAAAGTCATTATATGGTCTAAAGCAAGCACATGTCACGAAAAAATTAACTTAGCTATAAATTCATTTAGTTTTGTGCATAGTAGTGTAAATAAATACTTGTATTTCAAAGTATACGATACTTATGTTATAATTATAAGTTTATATGTCGATGACATATTGATTCTAAGTAATCACATGGATGGAATTAAAGAAATGAAGAAGTTTCTATCTTCCATATTCAAGATGAAGGATCTTGGAAAAGTTGACACTGTTTTTAGAATGAAAGTGACAAAAAAATAATGGGGGTTATTATTTGAGTCAATTACATTATGTGGAGAATGTGATAAATAAACTCAAACACTTGAATATAAAAGAGTATAATACCCCTCTTGATCCTACTACAAAGCTAATAAAAAATGATGGAAGAACGTTTGTTCAATTAGAGTATGCATGCACTACAGGAAGTCTTACGTATGCAACTTAATACACAAGACTGGACATAGAATTTGCAATTAGTAAATTAATCCCCTGTTTGATGAAGATTAAAATCAGATTTTTAGTGAATTTGGATAAAAGTTGATGAAATGTGTGATTAAAAAGTGCGGGGTCCCATAAAATATGTGGTTAAGATTAATTATTGACTTTGACTTGAATTAAAATTTTAATTTTAATTATACTAAACATGGGCTAAGTAGGTTTACTAGTAATCCCAATATGGATAATTCAAAAGTCATTGGAAGAGTTCTTGGTTACCTAAAAAAAAAAAAAAAGGTCTTCAACATCCCAAATTTTCGGAAATTTTGGAAGCATTTACTGATGCTAGTTGGATCTCAAGCACATGAGAAAGTCAATCTACTTCAGAATGGTTGTTTACATTGGGAGGTGGTGCAACTTCTTGGAAATCTAAGAAAAAATATTGTATCACTCATTCATCCACGAAATCTAAATTCATGGCATTTGTTGAAATCGAAAATGAAGTGAAATGACTAAAGGATCACCATTATGAGATTCCATTGGAGACGAAAAGTTCTTCGTCCATATCAATTTTATTTGATAGTCAAACAACACTATCAAGAGCATAAAATGAAGTATATAACCGAAAGTCTATGAGTCTAAGATATGACTACGTAAGGAAATTAATAAAGATAGTATTTTCCTAAATTACATTAAGTCAAATATAGAATCTAGCATATCCTCCAACTAAACCTGTACATAGAGTTATAGTAGTTTTACATCAAGAAGGTTGAGATCGAAAATCCTACATAAAAGTCCACCAATGATAGCAACCCTACCTGTTATTATTTGAACAACAATTTACTGGTTCCATGGGTAAAAAAAAGTCATTCGATAAATGGATTCTTGCATGACTATTGAATATTAATAAATCTATGTCCTTGAAAAACAAAGTGCTGGTTGTTACTAGGAATGAGGGATGATCTTAACAAGATTTTAATGAAGTCGGCTTACTAAACAAATATCTCTAATAGTAACAAAGATACCGAAAGAACTTCACATAGTTAAACTTTGAGATTGTGTTGTCTCAATAGAGTGTATGACTTTTCTTTCTTAAACGTTTATCGAATAGGATGAGCGCAAAACCAAAATAGTGCTAAGAAAATGTGAGGAACTTATGAACCCGTGATACCTATGTGTTTGTTCTTACCTTTATTAGCACAAGAAATAATTGGTTCAAATCTACCAAGCTACAAAAATCTTGATAATACTTTGTAAAAATTACACTACGGCTAGATTCAAATTGAAAGATATCTACACCTCGTGTATACATGTTGTTGATTGGATTGGATTGCATTCAATACACATTCTTTAAATAGTAGGGGATTGATGGAAATCATGTTTAAAGAAGTATTGAAAGTATGGGTTAGAATTTGATGAAAAAAGGAAAGTAAAAATCAAAAGGTAATACATTGTGATCGCTAGGGAAAAACTATTTGCGACCGTAAGATGTGCATTAATTGAAGTAGAATTCAAATGGGTCATTGCAATCGCAAGGTACAAATTCTGGTTGATTCCCTATGTTATGCAATCGCAACCATCTATAATCTTGCTATCACAAGGAATTCCCTTTTTTTACTGTTAAGAAGTTGTAAATTTGATTTTTCTTAAAACTTTTGATGAAAGAACATAGTTTTTTGTGGTAAAGCTTGTGCCATTTTGAAAGGTTGTTTCGAAATCTATAAATTGAAGAAAAATGCTTAAAGCGCCTCGGGGGTTAACCCCGAGGTGACCCCTTCCTCACATGGAGGGGGTGGAGCCCACTTACGCAAGTGGGCTCCACCCCCTCCATGTGAGGAGGGGGTCACCTCGGGGTTAACCCCCGAGGTGCTTGTATCATCACCCTAAATTGAATATAGATTTCAATGTAGAAACATTAAATTCATCAAGATCATTCTGGATCAAAACTTTTTCCAAATATATACCAATTACAATCCAACTTTTGTGTTCTCAGAAGAAAACTTAAGTGCTTCAGTTTTCTTCTTCATTTTTTGTCTTGATTCAATCCTACAAATAATTTTCCTAGTATTTCATAAGCACCATAAATTATCGAGAGGAGATAAATATCGTTTGAGGACAACGATTACGTGGATGAACATTTTGATCGTTTGGTTCAATTCTTTCTCTATTATCTTGCATTATTTTCTGTCTAAATAATTTCTTTCTTCATCATTTCCATATACTTCAACACTTTGTACAATTCGTACTCGATCATTAATTCCTCTACTTATCAAGAAACAGGCACTTTTGTGTTCATTAAGGACTTGTTGTTTGTGTCATGCAATCTAGAGAATCTGGGCTAGAAACCGACTCACCTTACCAGACAGCATTTCTATTGAGTACTTTAGCTTCTGTTAAGTAAAAGATTTTTATTTATAAATAAAGAATGTGATGTTTTCAAAGTAAAATATGTGGTTGAAAAGTTATTTGAAAAAATGTGTTTAGTTAAAAGTATTTTTGTGTGTACTTAAAAATGTGATTAAGAGAAATGTGTTTTTTTATAACCAAGTTTACCAAATGGAGGCTTAAACCATTGGATGTGATAGATGTGGCAAAAGCACAAAGCATATTTCATTGAAAACCCTAATTCCTTTTGTATCGACAAAGATTTTCAAGTTTAAAAATTATTATTAATAAACTTGTTGCTACAACCCTCCAATCTCAATATTCACTATTTTCAAAAGTTAGCGTACTCGCCATTTTAAATTTATAAATAACTATATGAATTTAAATTCATTTAAACCTAAGTCCAAATTTCAATTTATTAAATATTATTACAAGCCCATTTATTTAGTTTAAGTTCAAACTTTCATTGTCCAATTTAAAGTAAGGGCTCTTCACAAAAATACCCTACATTTAGGGATCGAACTGAAATTTACTTACATTATATAAAACTTGAAAATTACTTATAATAAAATCTTAAAAATTGAAAAATACTTATGATACTTTTTAAATATGTTAGTATCAAAGTAGAAACTTATGATTATATTGGTATCACATTATGATACTTATGATACTTTTCAATTTTTTTTTAAAAATTTGTTAGTATCACAATGTGATACTTTTCAATTTTTTCTATTATCACAATGTGATACTTATGATACTTTTTCAATATTTTCTAGCATTACAGCTTGATACTTTACAAATTTTTATGATACTTTGTTTCCAACTTAAAATCAAACACTTTTCATACATTACTCACTACATTTTTTGTCATTTTCACACCCCCTTTTGGAATTTTTTTTCTTCAAAATCTAGCACGAGCATTCAACATTCCCATTGGCTTTTGATATACAGACACAAAATGAGATGGGAGACCGCATTCCTTTGGCTATAGGGAGACGACATCACAATCATCTGTCTCTTCAATCTCACCTCCCCCAAAATCGAAAACCCCCAAGCCCCCTCGGCCGACTGGAAATGCTAAACCGTCGTACATCCGACATATTGGTTGCGCAGATTCTCCTCTACAGAGGCTTGTGATGCATGCGATGGAGGTACGGTGGTGTGCAATAGGTTTGTGTGTGAGGTACGGATGTGCCTATCGTAGCTAGTGGTGTTTGTTTGTTCTGTGGTGGTCATCAAGGTTGTGCAATGCTATGGTGGTAGTGTGTGTAGTGGTGGTCTGCGGTGTTTGTGGTGACTTGTTTTCTGAGGTGATGGCGGCGTAGGTTTGTGTAGTGATTGGTGACGGTGGAGTTGGTTGTTGCAGGTGGTGGTGATGGTATTTGTGTGTGCAGTGTAGCTATGGTGGTGGTGGTTGATGTGGGTCGTGGTGCATAGGCAGGAAGCAGTCAGGGAAGGAGAGAGAGTGCAGTATTTTTCATAATTTTATTTTTTGAGCAGTAAAAATTAAAAATCATTTTTACCAACTAAAGTAAGTAATCTGTGCAATTAACCCTTAAAGTAATTCAAGTTCAATTATCCTTGGCCCAATTCTAGAAGCCAAATCACTTTGTCAGTATCCTTCTTCCCCACGTTCTTACCTTTCATACATATTCCATTTCCAATTTTCTTCCTCAATTACCACCCATTAAATCAATTAACAGTCAATCAATGATTCAACCTAAACTACCAATAATAAACCACAATCAATACATAAACCATACCCTCCTCTCCCTCACATTCACGACCACATTCCATAGAAGCATTCCCGCACCTTAAACACTTTGGGTATGAATAATCTTCTTCCCTCCCGTGTTTCAATCTCGGTTAAGGCTGGTTTTCATTCAATTGAAACTCATCCGTAACAGATTCGCACACCTCTTCAATCCAACGAACGGAATTTGGAGAAGTCAAAGGTCACCTATTTAATCGAAGAAATGGATTCGAGGGAGACAAGGTGAATTCGAAGACACCTCATTCTTGACCACCACTGCCAAACCGTGCATCACCAATAAATATTAGAGATCCCATATTCATATACACAAATCACAGACCTCAACCACTAATCTCCATAGCCATATGCAAACTGGGAACCATCACCACTCCAATTTCACAAACCAAGAGTCAAAGATTTCAACCCTAATCACACAACCACCACATTGGAAACACCACAAACCGCCACATTCAACTTTGAAACTGTCCCTGCCCACTTCAAAATCCCCAACCTTTTCAGCACCGAAGCAACCAGAAAATTCGAGAACTAGACTTAACCCAACAACTTACCTCGACCCCCGGCTTGTGGCTGTTGGATTTCCGATGAAAACCCCAACTCCAAAGTCCACCACCACTCTCGGTTCCACCCAAAATCCAACCCATCGATCCTCCTCTTCATCTCCTCCTTCACTGCCACTCGACGACGGTATCATGTTGGTGAAAGCGACACCGACAGCCCCTGTCGTCCCTCTCTCTTTCTCTGTTAACTGAATGGAGAAAGAGAGAGGGTTAGTGACCGTTCTCTTTGTGTTTTGATTTTCAGTTTTGAGTTTTTTATTTTGTTTTGAGTTTTCTGTTTTGAGTGATTGATTTGATATTGCTGAAAACATGTTCTTTTTGTAATTCTAAAAAGTTGTTTTCCAAAACAGAAAACTCAAAAATGCGTTTACTTTAAAATTTTGATAATCATTATTTTTTGATAATTTATATGAAAAAGATGTTGATTTGTTTGCTTACAATAATTTTTAATTTCAATAAATTGATCAATGCTATATTTTATTCATATTTAGTTACTATGGCAATATTTTCAACATATTTACACCTCTTGTTTCATCACATAGCAGAAGTTTCATCACATATTTAGCTCAAATTTATCTACAATTCCATAAACTTAGAGATGTAAAGATAAGTCTAAGAACTGAAAATAATCATCATGTGAAATCCAAATCACCAGATAATTGTGATTTCTTTAATTTCTTCCTCTTCTTCTATGACAAAAACAAGAGATGTAGCTATTATCCTAGAAGAGAAAATGAAGGTGAATACCAGTATTTAAACTTAAATGAAAATAATGTCAATGATTTCAGTTCGAACTTTGAAAGTATAACACCGCATTCAAAGAGAATGTTTAAGGTTCAAATCAATGATAATCTCATTTTCCTAGCAGAAATAAAGTATGTTGGGAAGTAACTTCAAACCATTATGATACGTTATGCAAAACTAATGAAAAATAAACATATACATAATACAAAGTACAAAGTACAAAATACCAAAAATGGTTAACCATCTATATGCAAGGAAGACTTTTTTTTGCGTGTAGTTTTCCCCAAGTTCAGCAAATTGTTCTTGAGGTTCTATAGCGACTCAGAATTTTTATACAATAAATAATTATTTTAATATTTAGAAAATTGTGTCGCTACTATTTCATTTATTATTTTGAAGTTAACGTCGCGACGGATTCGTCTAGCCAAGTCAAGAAATATCGAATTCGTTCGATTTTAAATTAAAATCCGAATTTCTAAAATTATATTATTTTAACTATTTATTCAAAGTATTATTTTCAAAATGTATTTTTCAGTCAAAAATATATCTGTTTTAAAAACGTTTCTTGATCAAAGATAGTTAAATTTTTAGTTGATTTCATCCCCCATGTTTTCTCCTCCTTTCTTTTCTCTCTACACCAAATCCATATCATATTAAACCAAATTATAATTATTCCATTCAATGATTTTATTCCCCACTAACTCCACCACCCGTATGTATTCATTATGTTGCAAGAACATAATGATTATATTCTCCATTATCATCTATTTCACCACCACTCCATTATACATGACACCACTCCATTATACATGATGAAAGCTGCAACCACCAGCCTGCCTTTCCAATTCGCCATCCTCAAATCCGCCATAGCCGAATCTCCAAACCAGTCTCTGAATCATCATCTTCATCACCATTCGAAATCATCAAAACCAACCACCTGCCACAGATTAAATCACCATCATCTCCATCAATTTAACCCCAATATGCAAACCATGAGCACAGATCCATCATCACCAGTTAGCCAAACCAGCCATGCCAAGCCACCACCATAACCATCATCCTCAATTCACCAAACAGCGCTACTGCAATTCTCATCTGCACCAACATCAATCTGCCTCATCACACCACCTCCGTTAATCAGTCCTCATCACCAACCACTGTTTCATCACTACCCAAACCACCTGCACAACCCTTCAACCAAGCTACTGATCAGCCACCACCACCACTGCAGTATTACCACAACCGGCACCATTTCAACCACCAAACCATTCTCAGTAAAAGCACCACAGCCACTGCAGTCCCCTTCCGCAGCCAGAACCGAACAACCACCAACACCGAGCTTCAAATCGCCACTGCCCATTTCACCTTCACCCAAATCAAACTCCCCAAAACCCAAAATATTACCAAGAACTCTAACCCAGTTACCTACCTCTACCGTCGACCATTTATGGTCGGATTCTCCACCGGAAGTCCCGACCTGCAGCCCCGGTTTCACCTCGAATCAGCACCCAAGCCCTAAAATCAGAAACCTTGCTTTGGCCACCACTTACCGCAACCTGCGCCGGCTACTTCGCCGGCGAATCACCGGCAGTGTCACTCGTTCGTTCCTCGCCTGATTTCACTGATGAAATCGCAGAGAGAGTGCTGAGTGAAGAGAGAGTGAGAACGAGAGAAAGAGAAGTGAGAATGGTAGAGAGAGAGAGTAAATCTGAGTATATAATTAATTTCGGAAATTTGCATTTTGGTCCCTGAAGTTTTAAAGTTATTTCAAATCAGTCCCTATGTTTTAAAAAGGTTTTATTTCAGTCCTTTCATCTTTTAAACTTATCAATTTCAGCCCTTAAGTTTTAAATGATTTTATTCAGCCTTCATTTTTAAAATATATTATTTCAACCCTATTGTTTTGAGTTTCCGACTCAACTATCAAAAGTATTCATTTTAATCCCTCAACTTTCAAAATATCTATTTTAGTCCATGAACTTTCAAAAGTATTCATTTTAGTCCCTCAACTTTCAAAACATCAATTTTAGTCCTCAAATTATAATTTATCATTTTGAACTATATATTCGATAGACTAAAGTGACTTATTGGCTAAGACGAAGCGTACGGAGAATTTAAAGAAATTGAAGTCATTCCCGCTCAACTTTGCACTCGTCGGATTTGAGGTAGACTCGCACTTATTAATTGATTTAAATTATGATTTCATATGAATGTCATGTGACTTGTGAAAGTCAATTTTTAAGAAAAACAAGTATGTTTTTATGAAAGATAAATATACCTTATGTTGTTATGAAAAGTAAGTATGTTTTTATGAAAAGAAAATATACTTTATGTTTTTACGAAAAGTAAGTATACCCTATGCTTCACGAAAATGTTTTTTTTTGGATCATTGCTATGAAATCAATCTACCAAGATTGTTTTGGGTCCCATATGATAAGTTATGATATGTTAAGGGGACCGGAGTTTTAGTAGCGCTACACATAAGAATTCTTGCCACCTAAGTTCGGTAACATTCTTGTGTCTCCTATGTTTATGAGGATTTGCCACGAAGTTCGGTAAAATTCCTATCTTTCCATATGTTTATGAGGATTTACCACCTAAGTTCGGTAAAATTCCTGTCGCATATGTTTATGAGGATTTCGATCCTATCTTATGTTATGATGCAATTGATCCCTATGAATTTCAGAAAATTATGCTTGGTATACTTACTACATAAGAATTCTTACCACCTAAGTTCGGTAAAATTCTTATGTTTATGAGGATTTCGATATTATCCTATGTTATGATGAAAACTTACTGTTATTATGATTTTACTGCATAAGAATTCTTGCCACCTAAGTTCGGTAAAGTTCTTGTGTCTATTTATGTTTATGAGGATTTAAATCCTATCTTATGTTATGCTTTCAAAAGAAATTATGCTTGGCATAATTAAAATGTTTTTATAAGTATATGGTTTTCAAAGAGATGTTTTCAAAGAGCTGTTTCAAAGAGCTGTTTTCAAAGAGCTGTTTTCAAAGAACTATTTTCAAAGAGATGTTTTCAAAGAGCTATTTTCAAAGAGCATATGATTTGCAAAATATGTCCCGTGCTGTAATGCACAATATGAGTTTTATCAAGAGCAGTTTTATAAAGAAGTTCTATCAATGCCCGTTTTATAAAGAGCCGGGATTTATGTGTTTAATCATCTTATAAATTAAATTAATTTGCGATGAGTCTACTGAGTATTTCCCCCATGAAATACTCACCCTACTTTTAACAGTTTTGCAGATTTCGGAGACGGTGGCGAGCGATGAATGATGGTGGCAATAATCGTTGAACGGTTGAAAGTTTGACGTTAATGATTTCCGTATTTTCCAAACAATCGAATAATTTAGAGAAGTTCATTTATTTGAGAAATTATGATATTGGCAATTTCTTTACAATATTAATGGTTCGATTTACTATTTCAAATGGTTTCATAAATGTTTTCAATTTTAGCGGCCATTACAGTTTATTTAATGTTGCCAAAAATGAATTTCAATTATTTCTTCCGCAAAAATATTATTCGAAAAATTTAGACAGAAAATGACGTAGTGAATCGGGTATACGGAACTCGGGGCGCTACAAGTTGGTATCAGAGCTAGTCTGCGTTTCTGTAGACTGGAAAAATTTTCAAAAAGAATTTTCAAGAAATATTTCCATTATAAAATTTTATTGATGAAGATTGCCACTGCCATCATTCGTTCCACCAACTCCGAGGTAAAGAAGTTTATGATGTTTAAAGTTATTTCAGTATTTCGAATACTCATTTTATTGATTTATGAGAAAGAATGAAGAGTATTTCGGATACTTATGATTTATGAGAAATAAGAATGTATTTCTTCGAAAATAATGATGTTGTTATGCTTTGTCATAACTTATATGCTTTAATGTATGATTATGAGAAATTTTTTTTAAAGAAAACGAGTGTTGAGCATAATGGGAATAATATGATTTTATTGAGAATTAAGTAATGGATATTATGTTGAGTTAATTTATTATGCCTCTATGTTGAAGAGAAATTTATTATGAAGTTTGGCTTTGTGAATAAATTTTGGGAATATGATTTATGGCATATATTTATAAGTATGAGTAACTTTTGAGCCAATTAAGGTATGAAAGGAAGTAATATTGTGATATTGAAAAATATGATTTGAAATTTCTATGTTGAGGAATTATGAATTGAATTATGGGATATTTTGATGATATTGAAGTGTTGGAATCGTTTTCAATATTTTTAGATCGTTGTGATCAAATGTGGAGTTATTTATTATTGTGAGTTATGAAGTATGCTTATGGTTTGGATAAGTCCAAATTACAAGGGAGACTCTATCCAGAATTTTATCATTTGGAATTAAGAGCATAATATGATAAGCATCTACTAAAGGAATTAAGTTTAGACATGCAAGTTCATTTACATCAAACGAGATTTAGTAGATGATAACAGAGATTTTATTATTTTCTCATAAGGAGAACACACAAGAGTCACACTGGAAAGGAAATACATGAAACACATGAAAGCATAAGAGAAAAACATGGAAGGATCCTCAGAATGAGAGATGTGTTTCCGGAGTAGCCGTATCCTACCACCTCTGATCTTTTGAGGAAATAAAGAAACCTTCAAAGAGGTGTGTTTCGAGAGTAAGAATACTCCGTAATCTACCACCTGGAATCTTTGAAGTACACACAAGATTTAAACATTAAGGAAATCCTAGTAAATGGAGGGGTGTCTCGAGAGTGAGAATACTCCGTACTCTACCCCCACCTATTCTAAGATTCAAAGAGTTAAGTTTACATTAACCGGACTCCATTTTCGCTTGATTCCCCTTCCTTGCGACCAATCTATCTTAACCCCTGCTGGATCTTGTATTGAGATATATGACTGCAGCTTATCCAGTAGTTCATCAATAGTAGGAGCAGAAATAAGAAGCCTTCTGGAAAATGGAGAGATGAATCCCTGTTCCACAGCATAATCAAGAAAGGTTAACAAACCATCAAAGAAATTGTTAACATTCAGAAGCCCAATAGGTTTAGTATGGAGATCTAGTTGAGCCCACGAGGTAATGTTAAAAATTTCTTCTAAGGTACCAAAACCTCCGGGCAGGGCAATAAAGGCATCAGAACCATATAGCATACAAGTTATGCGTTCATGGATGGATAAAGTTTGAACTTCATGCCCTCGTGTTTTGCCTGCAACATCTACCAAAGGGACAGGTATAACACCGATTACTTTTGATTTCTCTGCAAGAGCAGATTGGGAAACACAACCCATTAGACCACTGCTACCACCCCCATACACAAGAGTGATACCTTTTTCCCCCAGTTTCTTTCCAAGATCTACAGCCGCTTCTAGATAACCGAAGCCTTTCCCTACTTTTGATCCACAAAATACACAAATAGTTTTGATCTGTCGAAGTTTTGGTGCTTCCATCTTTGATAGTAAAGAAGGGAAAACTTACGAAGAAGATGTGATTTTGGGATGCCTGAACTATGAAATATGTTTGGCTATTTAAAGCCGGAAAAAAAAAAAAAAAAAAAAAAAAAAAAAATTTACTGTTTTTGATTGATTCTGAAAAAGTAAAGATTTACTTTTGACAAAATCAGCCCACTTTTGAATATTTTTATCGTATCGAGGCTGTCACCTTTCGGCGATTTAATATTTATTTCCAGCTTTATCAAACCTCGAGAAAGGAAAATATATTTATTTCCAGCTTTATCAAACCTCGAGAAAAGAAATATATATTTTATTTCCAAAACGCGTGAAAGAAAGCAGCAAAATATTTTAAAAAAAAGATTTACCTTATATCATTGCTGAACTGCCAGAAGCCTCATTTTGTAAAACAGACTGGCAAACAGGATCTTTCGATATTATATTTTGGAGACTATAACGATTTTTGTCCTCGTTAAACTGAGCGTATAAGGAGAGAAGTTCACGTTGTACATAACCACTTGGGTGCGTCTCAAGAGTCAGTCGAATATCATCCAAAGACTCCTTACTCAGTCCACCCTTTATGAATTCGATTTTATCATCCCGATTAGTAGAAGAATATCCTACTGATTTGCAACGTGTATTACAGTTCCAACGAGCACATTTGTAGCAACCACCCAGTCTTTTTGCTCTTCGTTTCTTTGCGAACGTGCTTTTGCCTAAACCAGGCATATGTTTTGGAAATGTTGATGGTAATTCACCAGATAGTCGAACCTTTGCTTCTATCAACCAGCGAACATCTTCTGGAATATCATGAGCCATTAGCAACCTCAATCTTTCGAGCCTTATTTTATAGATCTTTCTCAGATCATTCATAGGAAGACTGGAATAATACTTGCGAATGTTAGAAAGAATGATATCCATTGTTTGATGATTCAACCTCTTCCCAGCATGAACTATTTAAAAGCGCAAAGGATCTGAGTGAATCCGCGTGATGTTGTGACCAGCAAGAAAGCGCAGGATTATTTTAATGAAAAGAGGAGACAAGAAGTAATGCGCTGTTAAATTTTATCGATAAAGGAGATTTGATTGGAGATTTGGAATATTTTCTTGGATTATGGGTACTGATATTTTGTTTTAATAATGATAATCTTGGTATAGTGTGATGATACGTGAAAAGTAAAATGAGTACCGTATTGAATCAGAATTCATACGTATATACAAGTGAAAGAAATACTTTGCAGGAAATGTGGTGACATTTAAGTGTAGAATCTTAGTTTTGGGAGATATTTATTTACTGAATTTTGAGTTACAAATGTTGGAAAGATAAGTTGATGATTTTATGTTGATATGTTTGGGTATATTACGTAGAGAAAATATTCAGGTAATTCTTTGATTATTTTGAGAATATTCGATAATAAGAAGAAGAGATTTTGATTAAGTATTCAGAAATTATAAGATCAAGTAAGTTTAATTTCGAGGACGAAATTATTTTTAAGGAGGTAAGATTATAGCGACTCAGAATTTTTATACAATAAATAATTATTTTAATATTTAGAAAATTGTGTCGCTACTATTTCATTTATTATTTTGAAGTTAACGTCGCGACGGATTCGTCTAGCCAAGTCAAGAAATATCGAATTCGTTCGATTTTAAATTAAAATCCGAATTTCTAAAATTATATTATTTTAACTATTTATTCAAAGTATTATTTTCAAAATGTATTTTTCAGTCAAAAATATATCTGTTTTAAAAACGTTTCTTGATCAAAGATAGTTAAATTTTTAGTTGATTTCATCCCCCATGTTTTCTCCTCCTTTCTTTTCTCTCTACACCAAATCCATATCATATTAAACCAAATTATAATTATTCCATTCAATGATTTTATTCCCCACTAACTCCACCACCCGTATGTATTCATTATGTTGCAAGAACATAATGATTATATTCTCCATTATCATCTATTTCACCACCACTCCATTATACATGACACCACTCCATTATACATGATGAAAGCTGCAACCACCAGCCTGCCTTTCCAATTCGCCATCCTCAAATCCGCCATAGCCGAATCTCCAAACCAGTCTCTGAATCATCATCTTCATCACCATTCGAAATCATCAAAACCAACCACCTGCCACAGATTAAATCACCATCATCTCCATCAATTTAACCCCAATATGCAAACCATGAGCACAGATCCATCATCACCAGTTAGCCAAACCAGCCATGCCAAGCCACCACCATAACCATCATCCTCAATTCACCAAACAGCGCTACTGCAATTCTCATCTGCACCAACATCAATCTGCCTCATCACACCACCTCCGTTAATCAGTCCTCATCACCAACCACTGTTTCATCACTACCCAAACCACCTGCACAACCCTTCAACCAAGCTACTGATCAGCCACCACCACCACTGCAGTATTACCACAACCGGCACCATTTCAACCACCAAACCATTCTCAGTAAAAGCACCACAGCCACTGCAGTCCCCTTCCGCAGCCAGAACCGAACAACCACCAACACCGAGCTTCAAATCGCCACTGCCCGTTTCACCTTCACCCAAATCAAACTCCCCAAAACCCAAAATATTACCAAGAACTCTAACCCAGTTACCTACCTCTACCGTCGACCATTTATGGTCGGATTCTCCACCGGAAGTCCCGACCTGCAGCCCCGGTTTCACCTCGAATCAGCACCCAAGCCCTAAAATCAGAAACCTTGCTTTGGCCACCACTTACCGCAACCTGCGCCGGCTACTTCGCCGGCGAATCACCGGCAGTGTCACTCGTTCGTTCCTCGCCTGATTTCACTGATGAAATCGCAGAGAGAGTGCTGAGTGAAGAGAGAGTGAGAACGAGAGAAAGAGAAGTGAGAATGGTAGAGAGAGAGAGTAAATCTGAGTATATAATTAATTTCGGAAATTTGCATTTTGGTCCCTGAAGTTTTAAAGTTATTTCAAATCAGTCCCTATGTTTTAAAAAGGTTTTATTTCAGTCCTTTCATCTTTTAAACTTATCAATTTCAGCCCTTAAGTTTTAAATGATTTTATTCAGCCTTCATTTTTAAAATATATTATTTCAACCCTATTGTTTTGAGTTTCCGACTCAACTATCAAAAGTATTCATTTTAATCCCTCAACTTTCAAAATATCTATTTTAGTCCATGAACTTTCAAAAGTATTCATTTTAGTCCCTCAACTTTCAAAACATCAATTTTAGTCCTCAAATTATAATTTATCATTTTGAACTATATATTCGATAGACTAAAGTGACTTATTGGCTAAGACGAAGCGTACGGAGAATTTAAAGAAATTGAAGTCATTCCCGCTCAACTTTGCACTCGTCGGATTTGAGGTAGACTCGCACTTATTAATTGATTTAAATTATGATTTCATATGAATGTCATGTGACTTGTGAAAGTCAATTTTTAAGAAAAACAAGTATGTTTTTATGAAAGATAAATATACCTTATGTTGTTATGAAAAGTAAGTATGTTTTTATGAAAAGAAAATATACTTTATGTTTTTACGAAAAGTAAGTATACCCTATGCTTCACGAAAATGTTTTTTTTTGGATCATTGCTATGAAATCAATCTACCAAGATTGTTTTGGGTCCCATATGATAAGTTATGATATGTTAAGGGGACCGGAGTTTTAGTAGCGCTACACATAAGAATTCTTGCCACCTAAGTTCGGTAACATTCTTGTGTCTCCTATGTTTATGAGGATTTGCCACGAAGTTCGGTAAAATTCCTATCTTTCCATATGTTTATGAGGATTTACCACCTAAGTTCGGTAAAATTCCTGTCGCATATGTTTATGAGGATTTCGATCCTATCTTATGTTATGATGCAATTGATCCCTATGAATTTCAGAAAATTATGCTTGGTATACTTACTACATAAGAATTCTTACCACCTAAGTTCGGTAAAATTCTTATGTTTATGAGGATTTCGATATTATCCTATGTTATGATGAAAACTTACTGTTATTATGATTTTACTGCATAAGAATTCTTGCCACCTAAGTTCGGTAAAGTTCTTGTGTCTATTTATGTTTATGAGGATTTAAATCCTATCTTATGTTATGCTTTCAAAAGAAATTATGCTTGGCATAATTAAAATGTTTTTATAAGTATATGGTTTTCAAAGAGATGTTTTCAAAGAGCTGTTTCAAAGAGCTGTTTTCAAAGAGCTGTTTTCAAAGAACTATTTTCAAAGAGATGTTTTCAAAGAGCTATTTTCAAAGAGCATATGATTTGCAAAATATGTCCCGTGCTGTAATGCACAATATGAGTTTTATCAAGAGCAGTTTTATAAAGAAGTTCTATCAATGCCCGTTTTATAAAGAGCCGGGATTTATGTGTTTAATCATCTTATAAATTAAATTAATTTGCGATGAGTCTACTGAGTATTTCCCCCATGAAATACTCACCCTACTTTTAACAGTTTTGCAGATTTCGGAGACGGTGGCGAGCGATGAATGATGGTGGCAATAATCGTTGAACGGTTGAAAGTTTGACGTTAATGATTTCCGTATTTTCCAAACAATCGAATAATTTAGAGAAGTTCATTTATTTGAGAAATTATGATATTGGCAATTTCTTTACAATATTAATGGTTCGATTTACTATTTCAAATGGTTTCATAAATGTTTTCAATTTTAGCGGCCATTACAGTTTATTTAATGTTGCCAAAAATGAATTTCAATTATTTCTTCCGCAAAAATATTATTCGAAAAATTTAGACAGAAAATGACGTAGTGAATCGGGTATACGGAACTCGGGGCGCTACAGGTTCCTTCTTCAATTTCTTAACAAAATCTCTCGATATACTGACTCCGATCAACTTCGGATAAGTAGTTTCATTAGCCAAGAAATCTTTGCCTGCAGTTTCCCCAATTCTTGAGAAGATTTTGTGACATCAAGAATATCTTCCACCACTTGAAATAACAGCCAAATACACCTAACAAATTTCCTCAGTTTTGTAACTTCTTAATTATTTGCACCACACAAAATAACCCTCAAAACAACTAATGTCTCCAATGAAGAAGCAGTTTTGTATATGTGAATGAACTCCAAATAGTCCACCTGGCCAGTAACCAATCCTTTAGAACCAATACACTTAACCAATTCACCAATCACCCTCACAATCCTTTCATTAGGCACCTTTTTGTGGAAGCTGGCATATGCTCAAATTCATATGCAAGAAGTGCATCAACAGCAAAAAAAAAAAAAAAAATGAAGAGCACAGCTCTGAGGGAAAAAAAAAGGAAAGCTTATTAAGCACATCGATAAACTATCCATGGCCAATACGAAACCAACAAGTTTCCGTTATAATCATAGCGTGAGGATATAAAGATTTCAACTATAGAATATCACTGCTATGACCCCAATAAAGAGTCGCTTTTGAGTAGTTTCAGTCTGAGGAAGATGCCAAACGAAAAATGGCAAAATCTGAATCCTATCTTCCCTTAAAATTGTGTCATTACTGCCTTTCAGTGCCAATGCACCTAAACATCACACTACTTCAAAAGATTAAATAAACCAACAAATACTTCTGACTCTTATCATTTGCACGCCAAATTCTTAAGTAATACGTAAGTTTTTGGTGAAGAAAACTCCCTTTTAGTTTTTCATCATAAGCGTATTACTTTTTTCAAAGATTTCGAAAAAGGATTATCATATTAAGAAGGCGGGTAGTTCCAACTATGCGCTTTTTAATGATTCATATCCTAAATAAGATCGACTCCTTTCAAATATGTCAAAGAAGATTTTCCACAAGCCATTCTTGTATCTGTATCTAGAAATACTAGGCCAATTAATCTGGCTTTTGTCCTTTAGAAGCCCAAAGTCAAATGAATCAGTAAATACACAATTCAATCTTCGTCTATATCTCATACATTTGGCATATTAGAATGGGAAATTTATACATACAAAGCCGTGCTACCAAAATTCACAAAGCTATATAGGGAAAAATAATTAACTAAACCAAACAGTAATTTGATTTTAAATGGAGCATAGATTTAATAATCTATGAATTTGGGCAAGATGATATTGTAGAATTCTTCTTGTCAATATTGTAAATATCTTACTTAGCTGTAAATATCTTTAATCCAGCTCATCATATCTTATCTGACATTATTAGTTGTTAAACTCAGTTTAGGTCAGTTAGATTAGTTAAGCCATAGTTAGCTTTACTGCTTGTATATATACTACTGTGTAAACTCCATTTAGTACGTTTTTTCATTATCGAAGAATAAAGAATATATAATCATTTTTTTCCCAAAGTTCTCTTCCAGATTTCACACATGGTATCAGAGCAGAATCGATCAATCTCTTGAGAAGAACTAGCTCGCATCCAGTGACATAAATCTATGGCAGAAATCCGTGAGGCAGGAGAACAGATCGGGAACGAGCAGAACGATATAGCTGCGACTGAAAAGGAAATTCTTGAGATGAATGAAGGAGATCCTTTGCAGGTGCACAACTCAGATCATCCAGGAATGTCACTTGTGACTTCGCCACTCAATGGTACGAACTATTTGGTATGAATCGCCCTAGGAGCAAAGATGAAATTAGGGCTAATTGATGGACCTATTGAAGCACCAGCCAATAATACAACCCAGTATGAAAAGTGGAATCGAGTCAACTACATGGTAACATCCTGGATCCTAAATTCCATATCTAAGGATATCGTAGATGCTTTTCTCTACACTGCAAGTGCCAGAGAGCTTTAGAATGAAATAGAGGAAAGGTTTAGAGGATGTAATGGGCCGCAACTCTACCAAATCCAGAGGGAGATCTCATCTATTACTCAGAGAAATTTGACAGTTTCTCAGTATTATACTAAATTGAAGAGGCTATGGGATGAGCTATCGTTCTTGATGCCTTTACCTAAATGTGTGTGTGGTTCGGCAAAGGCAGTGTCAGACGTAACATCCTTCAATAGGCTCATGCAATTTCTAATGGGATTGAATGAGGAATATGAGCACGTAAGGAGCCAGATATTTGTCATGGATCCACTTCCAGCCATAAATAAGGCGTACTCTATGATACAGAGAGTTGAAAAACAAAAGGAGGTTCAGGTGGCTTATGGTGAAAATGCTGAGATGAATGCAATGTATGCTAGAACTCCCAATTATAAAGGGGGGGAAAGATTTGAAGCAAACAAGAAGGAGAAACAACACCAGTTTTGTACACATTGCAATGTCAGCGGACACAACAAAGAATCTTGTTTCAAAATTTTCGGTTACCCTGACTGGTATAAGCAGCCAAAGGACCAAAGGAAGCCAAAATACAATGCTAATTTGGCTAACACACCATTGGAATTCTGTAGTGAAAGGACTGAAGGGAACAGGAAGGGAGACTTGAAGGGTGTGAATTTGGCTGAGATGATACAGCAAGAACTGATGTAGATGATGCATGGAAAGGGTGCAAATTCAGAAAACCTGGTGAACTTTGCACACTTGAGCGACTTTGCAGGTTCAGTTCTAAAATCAAACTCTATTCATGCTTTAAATGCTTCTAATTTGATAGAAAATGGCTCTTGGATAGTTGATATAGGGCCCTCAAATCATATGTGTACTGATATAACCTTACTAAAGCAGCCAAAATTCATCACCTGTCCTATTCCTGTTAGCCAAAATTCATCACCTGTCCTATTCCTTTTTACTTACCTGATGGATCCATAAATCTCGTTAAACATATTGGAGATATTCATCTTATTGGTAATATAATTCTTCCTGAAGCCTTACACATACCAACTTTCAAATACAACCTACTCTCAGTTCATAAATTAGCCAAAACCTCAAAAATCAAGTTCACATTCTTTGATGATTGTTGCTTAATGCAGGACCGTCAGACTGAGACGACTATGGCAGTTGGTAGGGTAGTCAAGAACCTCTACATCTTGGACACGACTTCATTTTTAGCTAGTA
Organism: Ligustrum vulgare; assembly: GCA_963555705.1. NCBI lineage: Eukaryota > Viridiplantae > Streptophyta > Magnoliopsida > Lamiales > Oleaceae > Ligustrum > Ligustrum vulgare. Next base: position 56,373,427 of record OY743168.1, on the reverse strand, counting down.
CTATTGACAGATACAAATCTCTCCATTGTAATAATGTTCTGTCTATTCCTAAATTTGCTTTTCCAGTTTTTCCTGCTTTGAATAATGATGCTAGAAAGAATTCTTTAATTCTTTCGCACAAAAGACTTGGACATAGTTCTGAAAACATTTTACAGCATTTGGAGATCTTGAAATCTTGTGATAAGTCTGATCTTACACCTTGTGATGTGTGTGCTTTCTCAAAACAACAAAGGTTGCCATTTAAGACAAGTCATATTCAAACTAAAGAAATTTTTGAATTGATCCATATAGATCTTTGGAGGCCATATAAAACAAGCTCATTATGTGGTGCTCATTACTTCCTAACTATTGTAGATGACTATAGTAGAGGAACTTGGACTTTCTTGCTTAAGCATAAAACACAAGTTTTTTTATACTATAAGACAACTACACTAGCTAATAAAAACACAGTTTCAAAAACGCATAAAATGTATAAGGTCAGATAATGGGTCTGAATTTGTTAACGCTGAATTTCAAAAAAAATTTAAGAGACAATGGAATTTTGCATCAGACATCATGTGTCTTTACACCACAACAAAATGGTGTGGTTGAAAGAAAACATAAGCATCTTTTACAAATAGGAAGGGCACTCATGTTTCAATCTAATTTACCAAAACAATTTTGGGGGGAATCTATTTTGATGGCCACATATATCATAAATAGACTTCCTTCCAAACTGCTTAGGTGGAAAACACCTTTTGAAATTCTTCACAAGAGGCTACCTACATATGAGAACTTGAAAATTTTTGGTTGTTTGTGTTAAGCCACGAACACGAAAACTTTAAAGATAAATTTTCTCCTAGAAGTTTTAAATGTGTCTTACTTGGATTTAATTCTGGTCAAAAGGGTTACAAGGTGTATGATCTAGCAAAGAAACAAGTAAAAGTATCTAAAGATGTGATTTTTTATGAGCATGTTTTTCACTTCAAAGTTCTACATCAAACAGCCCACAATGCACCTTTACGTATGCCATTTTATGATGACGAACCATTTGAAACCCCAGAAATTCAAACCATACTAGTGGAATTTGAACATATTGCTGAACCTTCAAATTTCCCTTCCCACAATCCATCGGCTGCCACAGAAGATCTCAGTCCAAACTTTGAGCCTGCAGAAGAAACTTTAATCTCACTTGTACACAAGAAAAGTTCTAAGATTCTTTGGACAAGGCCTTTACCATTAAGGATCTTGGATATGCTAAGTTTTTTCTTGGCATAGAAATTGCGAGGGCAACTGATGGAATTTATCTCAACCAGCGCAAGTATGCTTTGGATTTGGTGACTGATCCAGGTCTATTAGGGGCAAAAAGCACTACAACCCCACTTCCAAAAGGACAGAAATTTGCTGCTAAGGATGATGTTCTTCTGACTAATCCAGATCAGTACAGGAGGCTAATAGGAAGACTACTTTACTTAACTCTCACCAGGACGGACATCACATATGGGGTTCAACAACTTAGTCAATTTGTCCACACACCTACTCAAACACATTGGAATTCAGCAATGCACATCTTGAAGTATATTAAAGGCACTCTATCCACCGGGTTATTTTTTCCATCCAAGAACAACTTTACTCTTGAGGCATATTGTGATGCTGACTGGGCAACATGTTCGGAAACAAGAAGGTCAATCACTGGATATTGCGTTTTTCTTGGAGGAGCATTGATTTCATGGAAGACCAAGAAGCAGACTACAGTCTCATGTAGCTCTGTTGAAGCAGAATATAGAAGCATGGTGGCTACAGTTTCGGAGCTGAAGTGGATTTCTTACATACTACAGGATTTCCATATCAGTATTTCACTTCCTATTTCTCTATGGTGCGACAACCAGGCGGCAATCCATATTAGTGCCAATCTCGTATTTCATGAGCGTACCAAACATCTTGAAATTGACTGTCATATTGTCTGGGACCAATACAATAATGGTTTTGTTCTTCCTCAACATGTTTCTACTCGAGAGCAAGCTGCAGACATTTTCACAAAATCTTTACCTGCTCCCCAGTTTCGATTGTTAGTCTCCAAGTTAGGCTTGATGGACTTCCATCGATTGCCAACTTGAGGGGGGTGGGGGGGGGGAAGTAGAATTCTTCATGTCAATATTGTAAATATCTTACTTAGCTGTAAATATCTTTAATCCAGCTCATCATATCTTAGCTGGCATTATTAGTTGTTAAACTCAGTTTAGGTCAGTTAGATTAGTTAAGCCATAGTTAGCTTTACTGCTTGTGTATATATTGTTGTGTAAACTCCATTCAGTATGTTCTTTCATTATCGAAGAATAAAGAATATATAATCATTTTTCTTCCCAAAGTTCTCTTCCAGATTTCGCACAGATATTGACAAAATATTTAAATAGATATCGATTCTACTTCGCTTGCAATTGCACACCAACCTCAACACCAACAATACAACCACAAAGCACCAATCACAGAAATATACACAAAGGCCGACGAGGCTGGTAAGCCACGCTAACCTGGAAGACAAAGTCTAGAAAAGATAAGCCCAATAGAAAATGGCTTGCAGTCCATCCAAGACACCCAAAAGTCTGAGTAAGCTGACCCAGGCCAAAGTAAAATTTCCAGGCTCGTAGAGGACAGAAACCGAGAATTCCAGATGCAGATGAGCTTCGAATCATTGAGCTGGAGTAAGAATGAGGTGAATAGCCCAAAAAGAGGCAGTCAACCACCAAAGCAACTACAAAATCACGAGACCCGAATGAAATAGCACTCAAATGAACAATTACAGCGAACTCTCACACAATTATGGCTAAAAATCGCAAAGTCCAGATGAACACTAAGTAGAATCCACAAACCCAAAGCTCATTCTAGTTGAATGAATGAATACCCAGCACCCAGACCCACGAAAAGGGAAGAACAACCAACTTCTAGTTGAATTTTTATGCTGGAAATGAACAGTAGCAGATACCTTCAAATCGTGATTTATGACCAATTAGCGGAATAGATGCAAGACCCGATTTTCATCGATGGTTATTTGCACGAGAGATTGGAGAAGGAGGAAGGCTTGAGATATTGGGAAGACGAGAGATGCGTGAGAGGAGACGAGGGAAATGAGAAGCCCTGATGTCGATTTTCCCTTGTTGCTATAGTATCGCGTTTTGGTACAAAATAGCGTGTTTTGGCATTTTTAACACAAAATGCCGAAAATGACTTTTTATTGTTTTGAATTTTGTTTGTTTCGAAAACTGAAAAATTGAAAATAGCCTAAAAAAATAAAGAGAACGAAGTCTTATATTTTTAATTTTTGATTTTTTAAATTTATTCATTAAGTCCCCTTAGTTTTCAAAAGTTATTTATTTCAGCCCCTTATATTTTTAATATTGCGTAATTAAGTCTCAAACTTTCAATTGAGTTTATTTCAAACCAAGGTATCTGCAAAAAACTTATTTGGCGAGAAACTTTCTTAGTTTGTCAAAATAGTCCATTTCCAGCTATTTACATGAACTACTCCCTGACTTCTTCCAATTGCACAATTTAGTCCCTAAAGTGCCCAAAAACTCTATTTTTCTCAAATTCACTTTTTAAAGCTTGTTTTATTTAGAAGTATAATGTTAGTTATTTATTTATTTCTTAGGGATAGATGAGGCGTGAAAGGATTAGAAGTTTCATTCACTTTTTCTCTCAAAACTCGAGAAATAAGGTAGACTCTTATGTATAAATTTATCTTTTCAAAAATACGCACAAATGATTATTTAGATTATATGTTTAGCATGTATGACTGTGTTCATGAAAATTACTTGCTTGTTTAAACATGAGACAATGTTATGAGAATTATTTGCTTGTTTAAGCATGAGATTATGTTACGAGAACTTATTCTCTTAAGTGCATGCAACTTGAACTTGTATTTATTACTTTTTCATGAGACTACTAGTGATCGTTTAGACACATGGGACTTGAATATCATGATTATGTATTTTAATTTATAATATCAAAGTACTATTATACACGAGTGTACTGAGTATTTCTAAACCAATATTTGCAGATGACGGAGTAGGTGATGAAATGTTCGGCGATGGCTATTAATGAGACTTTAAAATGGTTTGTTTGAAATTATAAATTTATTTATTTTGTCAAGTTTATCTCATATTGGAATTTTTGACCGTTTGGGCCATTTTTATAAAATTTATACCGATTGAAGTTTCATTTATTTTTCGCTCAATTACTATTTTGAAAGTTAGTTTGCAAGAATAAAATGACGTTTAGAGTGTTTAGAACTCGGGACGTTACATCTTCGAAGAACTAGATAATTTCTCCCTTGTAGCAGGAGGAAAATCGTGTCATAATTCTTTATTGCTTCCATTTATTTTTTATTTCACTTGAAGTCAGTCCTTACTTCCCTTATGTTACAAACTTTTTGGTAAAACACTACAACAAAAAAAGTCTATGGAAACGTGCAAAAAATGTTGCAAAAGGCCTTTAGCAGCGTTCGTGTGCATGTTGCAAATCTCAGTGTTTCCGTAGATGGAAATGATACAACAACGTTTATTGCGTGTTGCAAAATGATAAATGGCACGTTGCGGTAGACCTCTGACAACGTTCACTACGTGTTGCGGTAGACCTTTGACAGCGTTCATTGCGCGTTGCGGTTGATACTTTTAACAACGTTCAATGCGTGTTGCGATAGACTTTTAGCAACGTTCTTCGCGTGTTACGATAGATACTTTTAACAACGTTCTTTGTGCGTTGCGATTGATACTTTTGACAATGTTCACTGAGCGTTGCCGTTGATACTTTTAGCAACACTCATTGCGCATTGTCATTGATACTTTCAACAACACTCATTGCCCGTTGCGCATTGCCATTTATCTTTCACATTTTTTTAAAAATTTTTCGCAAATCAATATAGATAATTCCATTGAAAATCAACAAATTTCTCAACCATATACGTAATATGTAAAATATGAAACACGTGTACTATAAATAAATCAATTATTCAAAATAAATTGCAAGCATTTTAAAGAAAATTAGACCACAAATATTTTAATACAAAACAAAAATTACGGTATTTTGTTCTCCTACATTAAACTAAAATATGTTGCAGCGGTTTTCCACCAATTTGATTGCACATCTAAATTTTGACATTTATTATCCCTCTACATTACAACAGTATCTTTACCAGACCAGCAGCCATACAAAAGCGAACTACAATTACGAATTTTCAACACGAATCATCGTAGAAGATGAGTAGTTCCCTGACTTCTGAAGTCTAGTTTGAATTGTGCCTATGACAAACCATATTTTGTAAGAGAGTTAGAAAATTCACTTTTACCTTCAAAGACATTTTATGAGAGTCTAATCATCAGGACTCTAACAACACTACATGCAAAAATGTAGAAATAAATCATACGAAATATTAGAATTATCATTTTCTATCATAGAACTTTAAAGAAATTTCGACAAATTCTCTCTATAAAATGGACTTAGCCAACTTGTATGGGAACATCACAACCACCATAATACTTTAAAACATCAAACTAACAACTCATTCACCATCAAACTACAATCAAACCAATCCAAAATCCCTCCCCAACTCCACAACAACAATATTCCAAAATCAATACCCATCAACACAATCAAATCATTTGAAAACTCAAATCCCCAACGATAGAAATTCAAAAAATAAATAAATAAATGAAAGTCATTAATTGAGTGAATAAATGAATAAAGAAATCACTAGAGAAACTTAAATAAATCCCCATTTCAAATTACGACAAAATTCCAGTAAATAAATCTTACCTTCATCAAATAAGTCTAATACTGCTCTTAGGCCAAGCAATAGTACTTCCCAGCAAGAATTCAAAGAATTTAGCACGCTTTGGATAAGCTAGCTGAACAAGATTGAGAGTCTAATTAGACCAAATAAAAAAAACCCTAATTTGTTTCTGGTGTCCTAATGTCTCCTTTGGCAAATGCTCAAAATGAGTTATAATTAGAACCCACATTGGAATTAAAATCATGTTTTTCTTTTCCTTTTTGGTACAAGTTAGCGTGTGCTGTGTGCATGAGGTAAATAATTAGCTTTGATCATAACAAAAATGTCGTTGACCCTGTAAACAAGGAACAAAACATGATCACATTAATTCATTTATTTTGCTTCAATGAAATTGAAACATAGGCATGTTTGGGTAGCAAATTCGCAGGTGCACTTGCTGTCATGTTAAGAAGAATATGCAGTGAAAGATAATCATATTTGAACTGAGAAAATGACTTTAATTCAACTACAGTTTCAATTTTTTGAACCCATCTACACATTTTAGTTAATCTTGTGGTTCTTTGAAGTAACTGAACGTGACTAATGAACTAGCTGATATTGCAACATCAGAAATTTTAACATAAGAAAACTTAAATAGCTAATTTTGTTAAAAAAAAAATAATTTATAGCAACAACACCAAATAATTATTCAGAATCACTTAAAAACATGTAAATTTACAGCTACACAGTGCATCTTTTATGTGTAGTGGAAAAATTAGAACAAAACTTTCATAAGGATATAGAACATCTATTACTGTACTATTGACAAATATCCTAACAATATCCAAACCTCTAGCTGCAATTGGGAGTTAGAACCTCACCTCCTCCAGCAATTAAATGTCAAACCGAATTAGAATCGACCCACTTCCAGTAATGCTTTTTTCCTAAATTCGAAATCTGAGAAAGCACATTATAACTCAACATTATCCAAACAATAAAATAATTTCATAATCTCAGAAAACTGAAAATCATAATATTAATCCACCTAACTGTATGTGTCTAAAATTTACGCATATAGATAATATATACATCAACACGTACATTCGTGTCTGTTACAGTGTGTGTGTTTTCGGGTTGTGTGTGCGTGTGAGGCAGTGGATGATGTGTGGTGCATTATGGGTTTTGTGCGTGAGGGAGAGGGAGAAGGGGGATCTTACCTTGGGTGGTGGAGATCGGAGTTATGGTGTTGCTGCCGGCGTCGTGAGGGACCGAGAGGCGAAAGAGAGAACAGGGGTTATGTGTGGTGCAATGTGGGTTTTGAGCATGAGGGAGAGGGAGAAGAGGAAGGGGTCTTACCTTGGGTGGTGGCGATTGGAGCTATGGTGTTGTGAAGGACCGAGAGGCGAGAGAGAGCAGGGGTGTCAGGGCGAGGAGGTGTCAGAGATTGATCAGGGTCGAGTTGGGGATTTTAGGGTTGTATTTTAAGGTTTTAATTTCAATAAATTGCAAGTTTAGCCCCCCGACTCTCTCTAAATGTATAATTTAGCCCCATAAATCATTTGCACGTTGCAAGAGATAGATATGCGTGTTGCAAAAGGCATCCTTTTTCAAGCGCATATGGGAGTTGCAAAAAGGTGTCTTTTGCAACACGCACTAGTCTTTTGTAACTCGCAGTGCATGTTGCAAAATGTGCAACAATGAACGTTGCAAAAGGTGAACTTTTTGAAACTCTCACTACGCGTTGCAAAAGACAAGTATTAGTGGCATTCACTTGCTAAATGATGATAATTCTCAAGTAGTTATATCTATACATATATAATAATAGGATATCCGTTACCATTTTACGCACATAGTTTCTCGCCCCTTTCACCTGCCATTTTTGGAAATTTCTTATTTTTATCAATTTGTTTTAATATATGAATTTGAAAAGTTCAATTAATGCATGTAATAAATTATTTATGGATTAGTGAAAAAAAAAATCTATAAAAAGTCATAATTTTTTTTTTTTTATTTTGAAAATTATTTGCATTATTTTAAAGTCGAAAAATATGTAATATGGGTGTTAAATCCAAGATCTCAACGAGAAATTTAATACAAATTAAAAAATGAGAGCAAATTGTATACACATCATTCGTAAAATCGTTTTGAATACTAAATATAAAAGTTTTCTTATACTGTTTACTTTTTTCAACATCCAGTCTTTTTAGTTTATTTCATTTAATTTATACATATCTAATAATAGGATAACTGTCATCAATTTACACATATAGTTTCTCGCTCATTTTCACCTACCATTTTAGGATTTTTTTTTTTTTTTTTTTATCAATTTATTTTAATACATGAATTAGGAAAGTTCAATTAATGCATTTAATAAATGATCTATGGATTTGTGGGGAAAAAATATCTATAAAAGTCAAATTATAGATTTTTTTTTTCTTTTGTTAATTATTACATTATTTTAAAGTCGAAAAATATATAATATGGGTGTAAAATTCAAGATCTCAACGAAAAGTTTAATACAATTAAGTAATGAGAGCAAACTCTAAACATATCATTCGTAAAATCGTTTTAAATACTAAATTTAAAATGTTTTCTTATACTTTTTACATTTTTCAGCATCTAATCTTTTTAATTTATCTCATTTAAGTCCTAAAATAATACGTATAATTTCTTACCTAAATTCATTTTGACATAAACGATTGATTTTGAATCTTTTTCTTATCAAATTGAAAGAAACTATATATTCGATCTTTCTAAATAAATTCAATTAAATCATTTAATTCTGTACAACTTTAGGTTCCGATAAACTCATTGGTTCAATTTGCAAAATAGAAGGTGTTAGCAAAATCATTTTATATAAAAATAGAATATGGTCAACACATTTATTTAGTATGCACAAAAATAATATGTACAATTTTGGAAAATGAGTTTTAAAGAATATGTGATTGAGAATGACATTGGGCGTTGTACTTTTATGATTTATTTAATAAATAATTGTCAGTTATATCTTCTATCCATCGCACGGGTGCGATTACTAGTTCATATCAATGGCAACATCCAATTACTGAATGTTGAGGTATACCCCTTTTAATAACATGCAATTGACAAATGTTGCCGTTTGCATGCTGTAAAATGTCTTTTTTCTTGTAGTGAAAGTTATTTATTTATTAAAAAATAATAATAATGTTATTTTCAAGTTAAAATATGTGATGAAAAATGATTTGAGAAAATGTGTGTAGTTAAAAGGTGGTTCGGGGAAGCGTGATTATAAATTGGTTCCTATTTTTATTTTTTATTTTTCATTTCATGAAATAGTTGAGGGTCATGCTCAATCCGCAGAAGAAGAAAATCTTATCATTGTTTTTCGAATCTTTATCAAGTTCTACGTGCCAAACGCAGTGAAGAATAAAATGATTTTGTGGTCTATTGCATGTGTGGTATCTAACAGGGGAGAGTCACCCATATTTTGCCTTTGAAAAGGAGTATTCCCCAACTTGGGAGTACCCCCACCACTTTTACTCCTGTTTATAAGCTCCTCTTTTCTCAAACTTGTTTCCCATACCATCATCCCCTTCATTTGTAGTAAAATCATCTTTTTGCCAACCACTTTTTCTTTTTTCAATTCTTCAGGATTCATTGCTGCATTCTTCTACTCACTTTCAATTTTTCATACCAAAAAAAAAAAAAAAAAAAATACTTCATATATTTCCCCTTAAAGCAAGTATTTGTAATTTCAAAATCCAAATGGCTTCAGATTCACTTTCTTTTTGGACTCCAAAGCAAAACAAACAGTTTGAAAAGGCCTTAGCTCTTTATGATAAGGAGACCCCAGATCGTTGGCAAAATGTGGCCCGTGCTGTGGATGGAAAATCTGCCGCGGAAGTAAAAAGGCACTATGAGATTCTCGTGCAGGACCTCAAGCACATTGAGTCCGGTAAAGTCCCATTTCCGAATTACAGGTCAGGCAGAAACCACCGCTAGCCCTAATGCCTGCATGGGGATCACAAAGGTAATTTACACCGAGTTCTGTGATTTGATTACCCAAAAAAAAGTTTATAAACCAATTTACAAACAATAAAATTTCTCAAACCACTTTTTAATCACACACATTTTCTTATTCCAATTTTCATGTACATATTTTATCTACCAGAAAACACAAAAATAAATAAATTAATAAAAAGGCCGAACGGACTAATTCGGTAGAATATTTTCTCCGCCTTAAAAAGGAAACTAAAAAACGACACTTTAACAAGACAAGAACTAAACTACCCGTACATTCTTTAATGTAATAATTATAATTTATAAATAAATTTATAGATAACACAATTTTCAAACAATTTTTTAATCAAACATATTTTTTTTTTTCACTTTTAAACCACACATTTTATTTAAAAAATATAAATAAATTAATTTATAATTTCTAGAACAAAGCCTTTAACATAAACTTGCAATCAAGAAGATTAAAATGAAAAAGCCACAGTCCATTCAACTTCTTATCCTATCCCAAGGTTCAAAGATTGCCCACATGAGATCTGATCTCATCAGTACCCTTTTTGTGGATAACATTCCATTGGTCCTATACTTAACCCCTGATTGATAAAAATTATAATCTATAATTAAAATAAAAATAAAAATAAAAATAAAAATCAAGAGTTAATATAAATCATATATTTCATGGAATTCACAGTTTTTGAAACATATCATCAGCTATATATCATTATTCTTCTTAATAATATAAATTAATAGTTCCATGAGAGAGAAAGTCCAGTTGTTTTGAGAAATCAATGTAGATTCAACTCAATATTCTATTCCCTCTTTCTCGCAACCTTTATTCGTTTAAGATCCCTTGTCTAGACATGGATTTTGGCAGCATTACTACATCACGAGCCTTTTAACCATATGTATATGTCAACCTTTCTGACATGTTTGGAACGCTTTCGAGTGTACAAGATTTGATAAGATAATTGACAAATTTTGTTCACACGTTCTGTGTCGATCAACCCAGCATGTCTTTACTATAAATTATGAATTGTAAATTGTAATATATATACACTACTATTTCTTTGCAGGCTGGTGAATTAATAATTAAGATTGATAGGATCGTAGGAAGTGTACTTCAATACTCATGTCATGTCCACTTCTCCCTTTCGTTACATTTGCCTGTGGTACCATGAATCAAGATGTAATGTTTATTTACAGCAATCATATTATTACTATGTTAGTATTTGTATCAAGATCCTATCATCTCTTTCAAATTTCCGAATTATTTTGCATAAAATTTATCCACTCTCGTATGAATGCTTGACAAACACAAGATCTTATTTTCCATCAGGACATGATAGAAATAAGTTATTACAAAAATTAACATTAACATTCGGTCTCAATATCTGAGTAATTAATTAATTCGTATAGTAATTAATCACATTGGGGATAGGTGGAAATTAAACCTCAAAGTGTAATATAATTCTGTGTGTGAATTTAAGGACTCAAAAGTCTTCTTTGGTATTTTCATGGGTAAGTGGACACCAAGAAAATGTCAACAGTAATTCAACACGGACTGAGTATGATCTCACAAAAGAAAAGACAGTGAAATTGTTTGATTTTGTTTAAATTTTTCTTTTTTTTTCTACAATATTCAATCTTAATCATCCATTAAAAGTAAAGTCCACAATATTTGATTTTTCAACCAAATCTGAAACATCCATTCTCCTATAATTATTCATTTCAAAAAAGTTTTTTTAAACAATACCAACCACTAACTTAGAAATCAGTTGCTGCCAAGCCATATAATTGTACGGCTATCCTTCGTCTCTAGGCCTTTTATAAACTTAGGCTTTCTTCTTCTTATCCTCTTTTATTTTGACTTTTGCATGTGCAGTCTCTAAAGTTTCAGGTTATTCGCAATAATTATAATTTATAAACTAATTTATAAATAACATAATTTTTTAAATTATTTTTTAATCATATACATTTTTTTCACCATTTTCTAATCACATATTTTACTTTAAAAATAATAAATACTCTATCCGTCCCAAAAAGATAGTCTTACGATTATTCTCACACGTATTAAGAAATGGTAGTTAGTATAGTTACGATATTAAAATTTATCAATATTTTTCATTTATACAATTTATCCCTTATTTATTGTTTTAAGTGGACTCACTTCTTTTTCAACAAAAATTTGAAAATGCAATAGCTAAATAGTTGATATGTATTGTACCAAGAAATATTAAATAAGGGTATATGTGGAAATGAAAAATTTAATACATGCTCATCTTGTTTGGACAGATAAAAATTGTATACAGGACTATCTTTTTGGAACGGAGGGAGTACTAATTTATAAATTGCAGTATTACCAAACAAAGTAAGTCTAAAAAGTTTGTTTTTTTTTTTTTTTAAAAATATTGAAGGGATGTGATCGGACTTATATTATCTATGCTTCATTAATTGAACTATAGTCATCCTAAAATAATTATCAGTTTCACTCACTCTTCTAACACTACTAGAAAACAGGCTTTCAGGGACGGATATTTTTCAACGATAAAATTCTCCCGTAGGAAATTTTCGATGGGAGAATTTTACTGTCGGAAATTTCCGATGAAAAATAAAATCTTCATCGGAAAATTAACAATTTAAATAAATTACAAATATTTTTATATATAATACATAACTGCAGTTTACACTTATTATTCTACATATATTATTAAATAATTGTTAACTAGAAATTCATTATTAAAAATATTTGATAGTATTAAATAGATTTCTACATAGGAAATTGTGTTAATAATTGACAAAATCATTTTTTTTTACAAGGAGTAAAAAAATATTTATTTACTCTATTATGTTACTGTTTCAAGATAGATCGAATAGTAAATATGCTTTGAAATAAATAATTTTGGTAATAAATAATTATTTTAAACGGTGTTATAATTCAGGACAATTGGATGGCCAGCAACCAAAAAAAAAAAAAAAATTACTAGCGTATTTTACAAATTCTAACATAATTTTAGATTTTATTTCATAAATTTGTATTTTGTTTCTAATATAATTGCGCAATTAATTGCAAAAAAATTAAATAAAAATTGAATAGCTTATTTTTACAAATTATAACCACATTACTATTATTTTCAATAAATAAATAAAATCCATTTAACTAACACAAATAACTAATATATACTTGTGAAAACAAACTCATTCAGAAAAGCTCAATTGATCTATTGTTTGGGTTATTTCTTCACAACCCTTTAGTCAAGGGTTCGACACTCAAACTATACACTTTGGAAATAACAATTAACTTCCAAGAAGGGCTTCGCGTGTTGTGTTAGTCAGGTTTGAGGGGTGGGCCGAGTCGGGTGGGTGCTTAATAAAATATATATTTTTTTATTTTTTTGAGATTTTCGACGGGAATCTATTCTCATTGGAAATTTTCGACTGAATTCATGGTCGTCGGAAATTAGCACCGTAATCTTTCCGTCGGAAAGTATTACCGATCAGGGTTTTTCCGACGAATTTTTGACGGGTTGAAGTCCGTCGGAAAAATGCATTCCTGACAGAAAATGGCCTTTAAACGATTTTCGTCGGAAAAAGCTTTTTTTTTTTTATAGTATAATGGCGAGAGATAGCTCTATTTGGTAACACTATAGCAATTATAACTTAGTTTATTTATGTACGCCGGTAGTGCTTATGGCAATGCAATGCAATCCAATAAGATAGGTTAGCCACCCTTTCAAGTATTGCAAAGGAGCCAATGAAATGCGGACTTAACTTTCATTTCTTTTCTTCCAGAATCTCATCACTCCTTTCATAGGAGCTTTCTTCAAAAGGACCATATTGCCTGCAACGAATCTAATGGCTTCCTTCTTTTGTCAGCATATATTTTTTTCTATTCTGCGTGGTTTTCATCCGTTGACTGATCTTTTCAGCAACTTCCGTTGTTTGCTACCTCCTGTATAGTACCTCATACAGTGTCATGTAGATTGAAATGTGATATCTATTGTTGTAGGAGAACTCAACCAATGGGAGGATTTCGTCTCAAGTACTTGAAAAATCAATAATACAAGCTCTCAACATGTCTTCCAGGGTTAAAATCACTCTCTGACTGTCTATTATTTTGCAGGTGAAAGGTCGTGCCTGAATCTCAATTGATTTTCCATGGCCTTATGAATACTTTTCCAGAATCTAGAAGTAAATTTTGGGTCACGATCAGAAACAACAGACAAAGGAATTCCATGAAATATGACGATTTTTGCTATATATAATTCCACATACTTCTCCAAATTATAAGTAGTCTTTATCAGTATAAAGTGTGCTAACTTGGTAAGACGGTCTACAATCGCCCAAATAGAATTATAGCCCTTTTTAGCCTTAGGTAACCCAACAAAAAAATCCATATCTATTCTTTCTCACTTCAACTCTGAATTATAAGGGATTTCTTAACGGTTGGTGGTTCGTTGGTGTTCGACCTTAACCTGCTAACAAGTAAAACAATGTTATACATAATTTGCCACGTCCCGACTCATACCAACACATCAAAAGTGTTTCCTCAAATCTCAAGCGATCTTAGTACTTCTAGGGTGAATTGAGTAAGGAGTGTTAAGGGTTACTGGATAGAGCCATCAGCCATTCTTCAAATTGTAAGTCATCTTCACTGCTGCCGCTTGGTGCCTGCACACTACATCTCATTCTTCCAAGAGTTTAAGCACATTTTCGGAAGAATGTTAAGCACATTTTCACCTTGGACACAGTTGATTAGGCACTTTTTAAAAAAGTTTTAAATTTTATATTTTGCTTCTTGAATTTATTTTTCCTTACTCCCTTGTTTATGGAAAGATTTGTTAATGAATTGATGATAAGTTTTTGGTAATTGATTTAATCCAATAAATATGCTTGAAATCTATTTATTTCCTTTGCATTTCTAACCTTCTTTTTAGTTGAGAAATTTTATTACGTACATGCTAATAATATTGTTTCTTACTTGGCCATATATCAAAATTTTATGTGGTTTGAGTAATTGATGATTGGTCGGGCAATTTCTAAGCGTTTCTAATTATTTTCTGTTGGACAATTGAACTAATTGGACCGGAATCAGCCCATTTTATCAATCCAGTTGCAGCAGCCCAAACTATGCCCTATATGAGCCCAATTCGATGACCCGGTTCCTTGATCCATTATCTACCACCGCCTTATACATACCATTGGATCTGTTTGGTTTATCCAGGCCGTCCATCTGTAAAGAAAGGAGGAGAAACGTTCTGAATGAAGATTACCCCTGATCCAGACTCTTCTCTCTCACATCAAAGCCCTAATTTTCTCTCTGATAGGCGATTCTTCATCGCCCCTTCTGTTCTTCGTGATTTCTTTACATTTCTACCAGAAAAACACGGATTAAAGTTGTAATATCTTAGTGGTTGTGATTTGATACTGATTTGTGTTGATCAGTATACGTTTTATTTGAGTTTGGCAGAGTTTTTCTGTAACTCAAGTGTTTCTTTGTGGTTCTTTATACAAATCTAGAGTTTCTGGTAGTTTTGTATGTTTTTAGGGGTTTGATATATGTTGATGTAATTTTTACAGTTTCTGAAATAAAGTTTCATTGTTTCTTCGTGGTTAATCTGTGTTCTTGTTCTTTGTGGTTTGATTCTGAGCCTTAAATCCTTACAGTGGTATCAGAGCCTTAGGGTTCTTCGAATACTCTGTGGTTTAGACTCAGATCTTTTGGATCCAGATCTGTTCATGTTGGATCTAGGGTTTTTTCTGGAAGTTGTTGAGTTTTTTGCAAAACGATTTAGGGTTTCAAGTTCTTGAGTTAAACTTTGAAGAAAATATTTTTTCTTGAGTTATTTAAACCTTTTTTCTGAAAGTCGTTTTGTGTTTTTCTGAAAATATTTTTGAGAGAAATTTCCAGATTTAAAATTCTTGAAGATTTTTGTATAAATCTTTTTTTTTTTTTTTTTTTTTTTTGATACTCTGACTTCGTGGATATTTTTTCGTTGAAACCTATTTTTCAAAATTAGGGTTTCTGTAATTTTTTGGGTTTCTGGATCCCTGTATCTGAGTCCGCATTTTTAGGATTCTAAAACTCGGTATATTTTTCTTTATAAATATACTGATTTTTAAAGAAAAGAATCCTACATTGTTCCTAAGTGGATGTTCTTCGTGGTGATTATAATCTGTGGTGCCGATTCTTGGAGGCCCTTGAACTTGCTGATATTTGCTCTTTGTGGAAGCTTCTGTAGCTTATTATAATCGCAATCAAGTGATATCTTTTATTTACTACAATCTGACTATACTGTAAATTTGTTTTCAAATTTCCTGTTCTCTCCCAAAATCTCTCCGTTGAAGCCTATAACTAGGACCCCTAGCTTACCTTTGTCCAGGATTTCATTGAGAATCCGGGAATCTGAGGGAGTGTGGGAATATCCAGTATAGGTTGAGGGATATACTGGAAGGATAGTTTTTTATCAGTATACTGCTTTGAACATTTTCTTGATTGAGTAATTAGACTGTTGAATTGTGATCACCTTGATTACTTTGTTTGCTGAAAACTTTGTTCTGAATATTAGCAAACTTTCTTGAATATAAGTTCTTGACATTGTGATTTTTGTCTCACTTGTGATTGTGACCTGCATTATTGTTTACTGCCTGATTATTTGTTCTTTGAACTACTAAAGCTCAATAACTTGAAATATTTTCTAAATCTTGGTCATTATTTCAATGGCTACTGTTAAGGTAGATGTTGAAATATGGAATGGTAAAGGGGATTTCAACCTCTGGAGCCACAAAATGCGAGTTTTACTACTTCAAATGAAATGTGCTAAGGCAATTGATAAATCTTGGCCACTTGATACCCCTCAGGACAAACAACTTAAAATGGATGAAACTGCATGGAGCACTTTATTTTTACACTTATTTGATAATGTTATTAGACAAGTAGGCAAGACCAAAACTACATCAGAACTATGGGACAGATTGGAAGAACTTTTTGATACTGTATCCTTGCCTGATAAGTGTTTTCTTTGGAAACAATATTTCTCTTTTAAATTTGATCCATCTAAGGATGTAGAAGAGAACATGAGTAGGTTTACTAAGATTACACAAAGTCTATTAAATTGTGATGAAAAACTTACTGATGAACAAAAAGTTGTTTGTTTATTGAATGCTATGGGGGATAAGTTTAAAGATTTAAGGAATGCTTTAGAATATGGGGGGCAGAAGTTGACCACTGAAATAGTACATACATCCCTTAAAAATAAAGAGTTAGAGTTTAAACATAATCCTAAGGAAGCCTATAGTGTGATAGGTACCTCTAGGAAGAAGAACTCTTTTAGACTGAATAGAGCTGGAACAAATTTCAATAAAAATTGGAATAATTCTAGCAATAATAGAGATTGGAATAACAAGCCTGTGAAAGGAAATTTTCAAAATAAGGGCAACTTCAATAGGCCTAGAGACAGTAATTTTAGAAGTCAACCTGGTTTCAGAAATCAAGATAATAATGCTAAAAATTATAATAATTTCAGAAACCAGAACAATTTTAAATCTCAGGATAATAATGCTGGTACTTCTAATATAGATAAACCACCTAGAATTTGCTTTTATTGTGGCCAACCTGGACATCATATTAAATACTGTTTTAAAAGGAAAAATGAACAGGGAATCAGTAATCAGACTGAGGCTGCAGTGCAAGATAATAATAATAATGGGGTGGTTTATGTGACTACTGAGTCAGATAATAAGAATGAATGGATTTTAGATTTTGGTTGTACTTTTCACATGTGTCCTGAAAAGGATATGTTTGCTGATTTCAGTTATGATTGTTTTGGCTCTGTGAAACTTGGAAATAATATTTCTTGTGATCTGAAATGTATTGGAAAGGTTTTGTTACAACTTGAAAATAACAAAACTCTTATTTTGAATAAAACCAGATATGTTCCTGATTTGAAAAGGAACTTGATTTCACTTGGAGTTTTAGATTCTGAATCTTTTGAGATCAGAATGCAAAATTGTTCTTTGATTATTTTCAAAAATAAATGCTTGATTATGAGTACTCCCAAAATTAATGGGATTTATATGTTGAATGCCTTACCTATTTATGCTAAGTCTTTTAATGCTATGTCTGACTTGAATAAAACTGAATTATGGCATAAAAGATTAGGACACATAGGTCAAAAAGGACTTAAACTACTTGAGACTAAAGGTGTATTTGGTAATGATGTGTTGCATAAACTTGACTTCTGTGAAAAATGTGTGTTAGGAAAACAGAAAAGAAGTTCATTTGGTAAAGGTGTTCATAAATCCTCTGATGTGCTTGAATATGTGCATGCTGATTTGTGGGGTCCTTCTCCTGTGGGTTCAGTTTCAGGTTTTAGATATTTTCTTCTTATGATAGATGACTTTTCTAGGAAAACTTGGGTGTATTTGTTAAAAACTAAGGATGCTACTGTGTCTGTTTTCAAAAATTGGATCACCTTAGTTCAAAATTTAAAAGGGAAAAGAGTAAAAAACTATTAGAACTGATAATGGTTTAGAATTTTGTAATCAAGAGTTTGATTCCTTTTGTAGCACCTTAGGTATTCTTAGGCATAGGACTGTTGCCTACAGTCCACAGCAAAATGGGGTTGCTGAAAGAATGAATAGGACACTTCTTGAAAGAACTAGGTGTCTCCTACTTGATTCAAATTTGCCTAAAATTTTTTGGGGTGAAGCAGTCAAAACTGCATCCTATTTAATAAATCTTTCTCCCTGCAGTGCTATTGATTTTAAGATTCCAGATCAAATCTGGAATAATTATTTTCCTGACTTTTCAAAATTAAAAGTTTTTGGTTGTGCTGCCTACTCACACCATTCTGAAACTAAACTTGACTCCAGGTCTTTGAAATGTGTTTTTCTTGGTTATGGAGAAGGAGTCAAGGGCTATAGGCTATGGGTCAGGGATCAGGGAGGTTACAGGGTCATTTTGAGTAGGTCTGTGGTCTTTAATGAAAATGGTTTTCCTTGCAAAAATGAAAAATTGTCTGATCCTGTTAAAGAAAAAGATTTTATTACATCTGAGCTGAGTGCAGACCATTTAGGTGATGAAAATGGCCTACCCAATACTCAGTTTCAGGTGGAGCAACCCTCATAGTCTCCTAATGTCATTCCTGAACCTGAACATGAACCTGCAGAAGCTGTGTCTTCTAAGGATTCCAAACTATGGCTTGCAGCAATGAAAGATGAAATGGACTCACTTTTAAAGAATGGTACTTGGATTTTAGTCAATAGACCTGAAAATAAAAGGATAATTGACTGTAAATGGATTTTTAAACTGAAAGAAAGTGAATCTAAAGATATGAAACCTAGGCACAAGGCTAGGCTTGTAGCAAAGGGTTTTTCTCAAAAAGAGGGAATTGATTTTAATGAAATATTTTCACCTGTTGTAAAATACACTTCCATCAGAATTCTATTTGCCTTAGTTGCAAAATTTGATTTAGAACTTGAGCAAATGGATGTTAAAACTGCTTTCCTGTATGGTTCCTTAGATGAAACAATTTATATGTTTCAACCCAAAGGATTTGAAAAAGGCAGAAATTCTGTTTTGGTCTGTTTATTGAAAAAATCTTTGTATGGCTTAAAACAAGCTCCTAGGCAGTGGTATAAGAGATTTGATTCTTATATCCAAAGCCTAAATTTCCAGAAAAGTAAATATGATTCCTGTTTTTATTTTAAACTTGGTAAAACTGATTTCATTTACTTGCTTTTGTATGTGGATGATATGCTGATTGCTGGACCAAATATGCATGATATAAATGTTCTTAAAGATAAATTGCATTCTAAATTTGAAATGAAAGATATAAGAAATGCTAAAAGAATACTTGGCAAGGATATTTTTAGGAATAGACAATCTAGGAAATTGTTTTTAAATCAAAAACATTACATTGAAAAAGTCTTAAACAGATTTTGCTTATCTGAATCAAAACCTGTATCTTTACCTTTTCCTGCACATTTTAAGTTATCTGTTGAGCATTGTCCTAAGTCTGCTGATGAATTGCATAGAATGAAAAATGTGCCATATTCAAATGCTGTTGGATCTGTCATGTACTTAATGGTCTGTACAAGACCTGATATAGCATTTGCAGTAAGTGTTTTAAGTAGGTTTATGAGCAATCATGGAGAATTGCATTGTGAAGCTATGAAATGTCTTCTAAAATATTTGAAAGGTTCTGCTAGACTTAGTCTAGTGTTTTCTAAAATAAAAAATGATTTTAAACTTAAAGGTTTTGTTGATTCAGACTTTGCAGGAAATGTTGATAACAGGAAATCAACATCTTCTTATTTCTTTACTTTAAATTCTTCCTGTATTAGCTGGAAATCTCAGCTTCAAAAACTTGTTGCTTTATCATCAACTGAAGCAGAATATATAGCTGCTACAGATGCTGTTAAGGAATGTTTGTGGTTAAAGGGTTTATTATCTGAAATTGATTGCATTTCTGATTCTGAAGTTGAAATATGTACTGACAGCATGAGTGCATTGCATCTGTGTAAAAATCCTGTTTTTCACAATAGGTCAAAACATATTGATGTTAAATTTCATTTCATTAGGGACATTATTGATAAAGGTATTGTAAAACTTACTAAGATTCCAACTCAGGTTAATCCTGCAGATGCAGGAACAAAGATTATTTCTATTAACAAATTTAAAGATGCATTGAGTTTTTTAAATTTGGTTGAATTTTGATACTTGTTTGGTGTGTTTTTTCAGGTAATAGAAACCAGTTCAATTGAGGTGGAGATTGTTGGACAATTGAACTAATTGGACCGGAATCAGCCCATTTTATCAATCCAGTTGCAACAGCCCAAACTATGCCCTATATGAGCCCAATTCGATGACCCGGTTCCTTCATCCATTATCTACCACCGCCTTATACATACATTTGGATCTGTTTGGTTGATCCAGGCCGTCCATCTGTAAAGAAAAGGAGGAGAAACGTTCTGAATGAAGATTACCCCTGATCCCAGACTCTTCTCTCTCACATCAAAGCCCTAATTTTCTCTCTGATAGGTGATTCTTCATCGCCCCTTCTTTTCTTCGTGATTTCTTTACATTTCTACCAGAAAAACACGGATTAAAGTTGTAATATCTTAGTGGTTGTGATTTGATACTGATTTGTGTTGATCAGTATACGTTTTATTTGAGTTTGGCAGAGTTTTTCTGTAACTCAAGTGTTTCTTTGTGGTTCTTTATACAAATCTAGAGTTTCTGGTAGTTTTGTATGTTTTTAGGGGTTTGATATATGTTGATGTAATTTTTACAGTTTCTGAAATAAAGTTTCATTGTTTCTTCGTGGTTAATCTGTGTTCTTGTTCTTTGTGGTTTGATTCTGAGTCTTAAATCCTTACAGTTTCTAAGTTTTGGAAGCTTATGACCCTTTGATCAATAGGCCCCTTTTTGTTATGGAAAGATTCAATTTCCAATTCTTTGTATCCATCTACAAGAAGAGTTGCTTCGATTTAAAAATGCATTAAGATAGTTTACCCATTAATGCCATTCTACCCATCTTTTCTTACAAGCATGTGGCTTAGCTTAAATAAAGTGAATTCATTAGCTTACATGTCTGTAACTTTTGGCAATAAAAATTCTATAGTTAAGTCCTTCTCCCACAATACCTTATTCGTGTCTCCGCCTCTGCCTATTTTCGTGCCTTGTTAGTGCATAAAGTACTAAGAAAATTTGAAAAAAACTGATGGGCTCACATGGACTTAAGAATTTCAAGTCCGCCTCAACTTAGTTTACAAAACAAGCATTAATAGAAGGCATAATTGACTGACTTCCAAAACATTTATGGTAAATGAACAAGGAAACAAAATAATCGAAAGGTAAATTTAACTTACATGGAGTGAACCCCAATCTCTGTAAATATTTTGATAATTTCAGGAAAAAATGCTTCGTGTAGCATGAAAGTTATAGAGGGAAAAGAGAGGAGTGAGGAAGAAAAAAGAAGGTTTGTGGATATTCTAGTTTGAATTACTTGAGCTATTTTCTCTAATCATCTTGAAGACTACACGTTTTTTAGATTATTTCGAAGCTTTACATTTTGGTTTCTCTCTTCTACTCATTATATTGTGGTAATGCTTATACTATTATTGGCGTTAATTGTGAACTCACAAGAACCACATTCTTGACATTATCTTCCCTATTATCATCATTGTTTTTGACTTGTTCAACAGTAGAGGAAAATAACTCCACCAAAAAAGATGGTGAAGTTGTAGGTGTTTTTCTGTACTCTCTCTTTGATGGGTGCTTTCACGGCCTTTTTCAATGTTTTAATTATTATTGACTGGGAACACCCCTATATCCTTTGAAGATACTGAATCCAATTTTGGTGAGTTGAATTTGTAGTGCTATTATTTATTATCATTATTATTTTTATCATCAACATATTGGTTGTGTCTAGTGTTGTGCTAATAATAATATGTACATCCTTCCTTTCAACTATGAGGCTTCCAACGTTGTGTTTTTTTTTTTTTTGGTTCTTGTGTAGTGCTTTAAATTTTCCTATGATCTCTTTGTATAGTTTTTTATTCATATTTTTTAGATTTAGCCCCTTTTGCAAGTTGAATAATTTAGGTTTATTAGTACATTCTTATTTATTCATAATAGAAAATTTTTGGTTATATTTATTTAATTATTTTGGTGTAATTTGATCTTACATTGCTTGTAGCTATGTATGTGTAGTAATGACCATAAATAGTTTTTAAACAATATTTGTCGTCCCTATCTGAATTGTTCCAGTATCTAATAATGTCAATTCTTGTGTTTTACCTTGTCATAAATGGGTTGATCCATTGGTGACAATTATCTTGACATCAGTAGCCTCAACTTATTTCTTGATTTCTGATGAATGCGCATTAGGAAGATACCACAGCAGCCATGATTCCGAGGGCAATGATAACAATAATTCGTTGGTCTAAGTTAAACAAGTTGGTACTATGAAGACATCAACTATTTCTTTTGTGATATGATGATCTAGTGTGAATTTGTTAAACATTATTAACACTATTTATTTTGTAAGGGTTGTTTGGTTCTTCTGTAAATTTATTAAATATTAAATGTTATTTATTTTGTATGGATTCGAGAACTTATAAATTATTATTTTAATAAATTAGTTTTGTCAATTGTACAAATTCTATTTTTAATAAATTTATGAGGAAATATAGGTTTTATAAATAAATATTCCATAATTTTTAAAAAATATATAAATTGCATACAGCAGTGTTTAAAAAATGTTGTAAAAGGCTTACAGCAATACTAAAAAAAACGTTGCAAAAAGTTTACAGTAACACTCAAAAAACGTTGCAAAAGGTCTACGGAAGCACTCAAAAAACATTGAAAAAAGTCTATGGCAACACTCAAAAAAGTTGCAAAAGGTCTACGAAAACACTAAAAAACGCAGCAAAATGTCTACGGCGACACTCAAAAAACGCTGCAAAAAGTCTACGGCAACACTTAAAAAACCATGTAAAAGATTTTTGCTCTACGACAACACTGCGATTTGCAACACTCAAATAATGCTGCAAAAGCTTTTTGGCAACGTTTTTTAAACGTTGCAAACACCAATTTTTGTTGTAGTGACAAAAGGTGGCTAATAGATTGAGTGTCCTCACCCTAATTCCATTAGCTATGGCGTCATGTCGTATGGAGCAAAATCGAAGAATATGGTTTGTAATCCCATCAATTGGTGTCATGTCTAAGAATCCAATTATGCAAAGTCGAGTTAGGGTTCTATTATTCATTTAAATTCAAGGACAAAATATTTTATGAAAACATCTTTAAAATTTACTAATTCTCATTATGTTCCTAAACTCGTTTCTTTCTTTCTCATTATTTCGGATACTAATTTTCTAATCTTTTCTCATCTAGATCTCAAAACATTTTATTTTTCAAGTATCCGAAATAAATAAAACAAACACACTGAACTTCTTTACCTTCGGAGTCGGCGGAAGGAATGATGGCAGTGGCAAAAGTCATCCAAACATCATTTATTATTATTTTAGAAAAATCTCTTAGAAAATTTTGCAAGTCTACAGAAACGTAGACCCGCTCTAATACCACGCTGTAACGCCTCGGATTCCATGAAACCCAGAACGCCACTTCTTCCTTCTAAACTAACTTTTGAATAAAACTTATTGTGGAAATAACTAAAAATTTAAACATCACATTTATTATTTGAAAAATCTGTAACGGTAACTCAAATTTAAAATAAATAATTTGGAGAAAATCATGAAATTCTAAATTTCGACAAAATGAAATAACGGAGTTCATAAAACACGACTTTAAAAATAATTTCTATTAATGGTTTGCCATCACTGCCCTTCGTTCGCCATCGTATCAGAAATCTGCAATTGTGGTTAAAATAATGGGGTGGGCATTTCAAACGAAATACTCTATAGACTCATCACTAATAATTAATTTACAGAACAATTGAACAAGTAATTATGCAAAAAATACAGTGACATTACTTGATTCTCATCATAAGCATCACATAGTTAGTGCAAATGAACATATTCTCGTCTCATGGAATAAAGCATATAAGTTATGACGTGCATAACAACATAAATTTCTCAATTTATTTCATAAGAGATATTCTCGTTTCGTCTCATGTAATTAAGCATATAAATCACTTAAATTCACATAAAACATGCAATAATAATCTAAACTAATTAATGGGGCGAGTCTACATCAAACTTCGAATAGCACGTCAATCTCTTCTTAATTCACCAAAAGCTCCGTCTAGCCAAAAGAAATTTAATTTAATTTAGTACTTCTAAAATTGAAAGATTAAAGTGACAAAAATTGAGTTTTTTGACTAAATTGAAATTTTAAAGAAACTGAAATTTAAAATTTTAGGGGCTGAAATAAGTGACTTAAAAATTTGAAGGGACTAAATTAAATGATTTTGAAACTTGAGGGCCTAAAAACATAAATCCATAAAATCAGGGATTGAAATAATTGGATTTTAAATCTGTAGGGATTGAATCAAATACTTTTTTTAAAAATAAATCAAGGACTGAAATAAAACACTTTAAAATGATGGGGACCAAAATAAACGAATTTGAAAGATGGGGACTAAAAGGTAATTTATCAAAATCAAAATATTAACATCTCTCTCTCTCTCTCTCTCTCTCTCTCTCTCTCTCTCTCTCTCTCTCTCTCTCTTTCTCTCTCATGCTTTCAATTTACAAGGCAAAGAAAATGTTGCGCCTGATGTGTATGGAGGTCGAGATGATACATGTATGTCCAAATGATTGTGTATTGTATCGAAATGAGTGTAAGGACTTGCATTTGTATCCAAAGTGTGGGACATTGAGGTATAAGTGAAAGCACGACAATGATAATTGGGAGGATAAGAAAGGCTCTCCTGCAAAGTTGTTACGGTACCTACACGTAATACCAATATTTAAACACTTGTTTGCTAATGCAAAGGATTCTAAGAAATGCGGTGGCACGATGAAGGGAGGAAAGAAGATGAAAAATTGAGACACAGGGCCGATTATTCTCAATGTGGGAACATTAATAGGATGTTTCCCGAATTTGGTGGCGAAGATAGGAATCTTAGGCTTGGACTATGCACAAGTGAGATGAATTCGCACGGTAACATCAGTAGTCGACATAGCACTTGGTTAGTTCTTTTGGTGATTTACCATATTCCTCCCTGATATGTATGAAGTACAAGTACATCATGTTGTCTTAGCTAATATCAGAGCCTAAACAATCGGAAAATGACATAAATGTTTACCTAGCGCCATTAATTGAAAATTTAATGCTGTTGTACGTGAAATGACGGTGTGTCGGTGTTTGATGCACATGACAAATGAATTTCACCTTACGTGCTATTATATTTTGCACCATAAATGATTTTCCAACTTTTGGTAGTTTGTCGGGTTATACTAACAAATGAGCTAAAACATGTCCTTGTTCACCACTCTTATTGAAAGAAGAAAAAGCCATTTACTTGAAAAATCGAGACTCGAGTTTCTTGCTTTCCGTTAATAGGAAATGAGGTTTATGAACAAGTTAAAAATATTGATGTCATGTTTGGAAAAACTTTTAAACCCCTCAGAAGAGTCTTTGGAAGAAGAGATCCAAATTTTGGGATCTACCATACTCGGAACATTTACAAATAAGACATTGTCTTGATGTAATGCATGTGGAGAAAAATGTATATGATAGTATCATCGGGACATTATTGAACATTCAAGGAAAGATGAAAGATGGTATCATAGCCAGAAAAGATATGGTAGAAATGGGGATACGGGATAACTTAACACCGCAAGAGTCGGAAAAGATAACCTTTTTACCCCCAGCTTGTTATATTTTGTCTAGAAAAAAGAAAACGCATTTATGTGAGTACTTAAATGCATTAAGGTTCCATCTGGATATTTTTCAAACATCAAAACTCTTGTGTCAATGAAAGACCTGAAATTGGTTGGTATGAAGTCTCGTGATTGTCATGTCATAATGCAACACTTATTACTAGTTGCAATTCGAGGCGTACTCCCAAAACATGTTAGAAATGTCATTGTAAAACTATTTTCTTCTTCAGTGCAATATGTAGTAAAGTTGTTGATTCGGAAGCATTTGATGATTTGTAAGCCGATATTGTTATCACTCCATGTCTATTTGAAATGTATTTTTCGCCATCATTTTTTGACGTTATGGTGCCCTTGTTCACTTGATGAGAGAAATTAAGATTTGTGGTCCGATGTTCTTAAGGTATATGTATCTATTTGAGAGATACATGGAAAATTAAAAGGATATGTGAGTAATCGATTTTGACATGAAGGAAGTATTATTGAAGGTTATGCTGCTGAGGAAGTTATCAAATTTTGTACTGATTACCTAGATGGTGTTGAGACTATTGGTATTCCTAAATCTCATCATGAGGGAGACGCGAAGGTAAATGTATGATTGGATGCAAAACAATCTTGTCCAGTGTTGAATAGCGAGACAAAGCACACTTCCTTATTTTGCAACACCTAATGGAGGTTCATCCATATTTGGACCAGCACATGTCCATTTTAGGGTAGTGGAATCCTTTAAAAGATGAAAGGTTCATCCATATTTGAACCAGGACATGTCTGATGCGGACATAACTTCGCCTTCCCCATCACCAACTTGCAGCAATTGCCACTCTATTGATCTAAGTCTATATGATGGGCTTCAAGTATCAAATGTTAATTAAATTATTTGAATGTGTAGAATATTATTTTAAACCGGTTTCAAATGTACGATCTAATGTTGATTTTCAATCATGTTGAACAATAGAAATCGATTCCTTTTCGTCTTGCCATATGTTGTGATGGTGAGTGTCAAATAGTGGTAAGAGGGACGATGTTTCCATCCGGACCTGAAACTATGGTGCACCATTCTTGACCGATCATGTTACAGTGACGGTTGATGATGTTGTATGTGGTGCAGAAGTGTATCATCTTCTAGTGTCATCTCAATATCATACCACAGTGGGGGAAGCTATTGGAAGCTTTAGCCAATGACCTCAATATTTGGTTATGTTAAGAGAGGTAATAATTTTTATTTATATAAAAGCTTCTTTCATTATTTGTTACTTTGATATTTATATGAGACGAGTTATAATAATACCAATCTTCTAAATGCAGGAAGAGTCACCAAAAAAGGGGGGAAAAACTCGATAAACAAAAAAGGCCCATAGTTCTGAAATGTAATCTACTCGACGATCTCTGCTTGTTGATGATGCAACGTTACAACGACTGGGTGATTATTACAAAATGTTGCACAATACGGTCATTAAAATGTCTGTTGGTATTGACTTATTCAATATGCCTTTAGACGCAAATGTGTTTCATCATATGGACGGCGCAGGTATTTACGTTACAATCGACGACATCACCTACTTGCTTAAAATGGAGTGGTTAGAATATATCTATCCTACAAGTACACACAATGTAAGCCTGCTTAACACAAATTTAAAACTTCCATTTAAATTTTCATTATTCATTTATTTATTGGTTTAATTATTTTTAGGTATCTCCATGGGTTGTGTGAGCAATTCGGTGTCACATCAATTTGATTTATGTGTCCGTCGCAAATCGCGTCAGTTAAGGTAAAAACTAATTTTCACGACATTATTATGTACATGGCTGAAACCATAAAGATATTGCAATCCAGGAAATACATTCTCGCACCGTATTTTCAAGAGTAAGACCATTAATAGTCATTATTTCTTACTTAGTTTGAATCATTTGACATTTAAAGGTGTATTTATATGTTCATAATACGTAGAAATCATTAGATGTTGCTTGTGATTTGTTCTCAATCCAATATTGTGTACTTCTTGGATTCAGCGTGATCAGATAAGCGTAAAATACAAATTAGGCCCCCATTGAATATGTAAGTAATTATGTATTGCCTTGATCATTTTTTTTGTTTAGTGCGTGGTGGATATGTTTTGATAGTTTCCATAGAATAATTGTGAAGAGTTTGAGTTGAAATTGATGTATTTGTGTTGTGATTATTTGCAATCTAATTGAGTAGTATATTAAAAACTCAATTCTATCTAAAGTATGGATATTTTTAAATTTAAGATGAAAGTTAACCACAATGATTTAAAAAAGTGATCAATAATTTTTGGGTGTGCGTTCACCTTATTTTCATAGTCGTTATAGGACTTTGAAAATGCAAGATTGTGCTTTTTATGAACTTTTTGAAGTGGTGCATTAAAACTTATTTTTATCTAGAGTGTATATGTTGAAAATGCATATGTTGAAAATGAGACGAAGGTCAACTCATGAAAAGTATGAAAAATACAATGTTAAGCGACCATTTTAAACGGCTGTAACTTTTACAACAATTGACGATTTTATAATTTGAAAACAATGTGGTAAAGTTTTGTATGAGAACTTCACATTCATATCAAGATCTTTCTATTACGATTCATTTTGGCCATCAAAATTGACCAAATAAATAAACCAAAAAAAAATAAAAAATAAATAATATGGTAAAGTACTCTATGATAAATTTACATTAACATTAAGATCTTCCTATTATGACTTCATTTGAGCCCACAAAGCTGACAAAAGGAATAAAAAATTATACAAAAAGACAAAATAAGGGGCCACTATTTGTCAAGTTAGAAGAGCTTGAAGGCTATGCTCAACATGTGGACAATTTATGGCAACCCCCCTTTCAGGAAGACCTTCTTAATGTTATGGGAATTTTGGAGAAGAAAGCACTCCTGTGAATGCCCAGAACTTCAAAGTAATCCGTTCGACCGGTCTCTCATGGGGAAAAACAAGTGTGGATTTTGCTCTTTCTTTGTTATCGTGGATTCCCTTTTTTTTTTTTTTTTTATCTTTAGTAGACTATTTAATTATTCAAATTGAACTCATCAGTCACGGTGTTCAGCTTACTTAAACTGATGGACCTCTATTGTATTGGAATTAGGCGCCCATCTTCTTATAGCTCGGAGAGAGGGAGGCCTCACACGAGGCTTCCATCCAAGAACTTGCCGGGTTGAATAAGGCTTTGGAAGATCAGAGGTGAGCGTTGGATTCATGATCCGGATGTGAATGAGTCAAATTACTTATCCCTTGATAAGTGTATTTTATACACTTATTTCTATCCTAAAAGTATGATTTTATATTATTTGTCTATATTTCAGAAATAATCTCAAAGTCGAGAAAATAATGGAATTGGAGCAAAAACAAGAAAATTGGATGATAAAAGAACCAAAGTATGCAAATCAAGAATGGATGAAGTAGATCAAGGGCTACATTGAAAGAAAAGTCAAAGAAAGAACCAAATTGGAAGAAATTAGAAGTTCAAGGACTAAAGTATACATATTAAATGAAGAAGGACCAAGTTGCAAATATTTAATATTTGATTCGGATCAAGATAAGATACTTGAGGAATTTTAGGATTCAATTGGATGCAATTAGAAGTTAAAAAGGAATGAAATATGGTAAGAATATTACCATAAATTCATTCCAATCAAACAAGATTTCTGGCAGATTTTTTGTCAGACTTTAAGAGCTAATTTCAGGGAAGTAAATATTCGAATTTGGAAAATCCTATTTCAGGATGAATTGTATCTCTTGAAGTTATCTTTCTAACGGTCTTTGAATCAACTCAATAGAATAAGGGAATAGAAAGATATGATCAAAATACTAAATGCTATGCAATAAAAGGATGAGGACCAAATTGCTGAAATTTAAAGAACAAAAATTGTTGCGCCGGTATAACCGTGCGGCCGCACGGTTAAAAAAGCGTGCGGTCGCACAGATTGAAAAAATGACGACTGAAGATTGGCTTTTCGAGGCTGCGATCGCAAAAATTCCTACCATGCGGTCGCATGGTAGTCCTGACTAGGCCGCAGCTGAGCTTTTTACTCTGATTTTAGCCAAATTCTCATATTTTTGACCTAAACTTCGTGAACATCTATAAAAAAGAGACTTGAGGCACGAAATTAGGGGTTCCAAACTTGTCAAAGGTGATCCCGAAGGGCCGTCGAACTCTCAAGGAACCAACTGGGGCATGATTGAAGATTCTTCTACAACATGGTGAAAATGGTGATGAACTTCAATTATCATAGTTGTAATTTATCTTTTATCATGTTTTCAGGCTAGAAATCTTGTGTTAGAATTGTGATGAAGTTTTAACTATTTGATTCCATATTTTTACCAATTATTTAATATATGCAGTTTATGGGTTTGATGCAATTAAATAAGTGCATTTATTATTATGCAATTGTTTGGCCAACTTTTGTGTGATTGTCTTCATGATTTTCTATGTTCGAAAGAGTAGGATTTCATTAGAAGCTATTTAATTACCACAAAGTTCGATGGGGGATAGAAATATACCCTTATGCTTTGTGTTATCCTATATAGTGTTCATTGACTTTTAATCCTTTTCTAATTGGTTAATTGTCATAGAAATACAGTCAATTGGTATTTAGAGATAGGTTTTTATGCATCACTCGAAAGAGGACTTAAAACATTTTAGGAACATGGATATTCAAAACCTCATAAGTTGTCTCTAAATGATTTGATTGAATATATGGATGATTTGGTTAAAATGGATTGATAATTCTAACGTGTTTCCTTTTATAAGTTTTAACAAATCAAATTTTCTTATTTTTAGTTTAATTTTTATTTTAATTTTCGAAAACAAAATTGTCAAACTCAAACAAATTCCTTGTTCCGGTTAAGGGAATAGTCTAAAATACAATTTAAAACAATTTCTGTGGGATCGATACTTGGACTCACGTCCACTTTATTACTTGCGCGAACCGTGCACTTGCGGAGCTTATCAAGTTTTTGGCGTCATTGCCAGGGATTGTTCTTTAAATTTATTTTTAGATTAATTTCACTAATTCGGACTTTTACTTGTTTTATTTTATTTTATTTTATTTATTTTTATTTTAGGATTTTAATTTCTTTGTTTTAGTTAGTTACTAGTTTCCTTTATTTTAGTTATGTATGCTACGTTCGAAAAAAGGGAATCTCTTCGAATCTGACCCGGATATAGAACGTACATTATATCGTAGGTTAAGAGAACTTAGGGAATTAGATAAATCTAAAAACCAAAAAGAAAACCAAATGGAAAACAACAATTTGAGATTGCCCGCCGCTAAGCCAATTAATGAAGATGACATGCTGGTCGGTGATTTCATGACACCTCAAGTGGTTCAAAATCAATCCAGCATAGTCTATCTACTATTTGGGCAGGAAAACTTCCAGTTGAAGACCAATGTCATCAACATGTTCCAAAATGGACACCAATTTCATGGGAGACCTGATGAAAACCCGCACACACATGTCTCCAAATTTTTAGATTCATGTCAACACTTTACATATCAGGGTGTGTCTAAAGATGCTATCAGACTAAAGTTATTCCCTTATACCCTCAGAGATAGGGCTGTTGAGTGGTTGGATTCTCGCCCAGCTGCGAGTATAACCACTTGGAATGACTTGGTCCAAAAGTTTTGCACCAAATTCATGCCTCCAGCTAAGGTTGCCAAACTGAGATATGACATCACCATGTTTCAGCAGCAAGATGCTGAATCCTTTGATGATGCGTGGAACAAATTTAAGGGCATGCTGAGGAAGTGTCCAAACCATGTGATCAAACGAGGTGATCAAGTGAAGTACTTCTATGAAGGACTACTTCCTGATTTTAAAAACATGGTTGATTCCTCATCAAATGGTGCGTTAGGCACAAAGAACATCGGGCAGGCATTGGAGCTCTTCGAGAGGATAGCAAATACAAATGCCATGTAGGGATCAGACATGGTTGTTCCAAAGAAGGCATCAGGAGTCTATGAAGTGGAGTCTTACACTGCTATATCAGAAAAAATAGACTCTTTGGCTACGAAAGTGGAGGGCATAGCACTGGTGAGTCATTCATCAAAAAGTGCTAAAATGACTTGTGAAGAGTGTGGTGCAAACCACGCCACTACAGATTGCCCTATTCTGGCTTGTCCATTGGAGCAAGTTGACTATGTACAAGGAGGTCAACGCCAGAATAATCCATACTCGAATACCTACAATCTAGGATGGCGCAATCATCCTAACTTTTCTTGGAAAGATCACTCTAATGGACACATTGCGCCTAATCTCAACACTGAAGAGAGAAAGCCCGCATTGGAAGAAGTGCTTGGGAAGTTTGTGGAAAGGACAAAATAGTTCATGTCTAGAACAGATCAGTTTATGAGAAAAACTGAAATCACAATTCAAAATCAACAGGCTTCAATCAAAAATCTGGAGACTCAAGTGGGACAGATAGCACAGTTGATCACAGCTAGAGCTCCGGGTAAATTACCTGCAAATACTGAGGTAAACCTAAAGGAACAACTAATGGCTATAAATGTAGTGCAACATGAGATAAATGCTATCACTACGCGTAGTGGTGTGCAACTTCCTGAGATTCATGCTAAAAAGCCAGTTGGAGTTCCTGAAAAAGTTGTGGATAATGTTGAGAAGATGGCTGAAAGGGAAGATGACCATGAGGTGAAATCGACAATTAAGCCTCATGAGTCTCCTATTCCGTTTCCACAAAGGCTAAAGAAAACAAAAGAGGATAAGCAGTTCAAAAAGTTTGTTGGGATGCTTAGAAAACTGCACATAAATATTCCTTTCTTGGAAGTCATCACACAGATCCCAAGTTACGACAAGCTGTTAAAAAAGATGATGTCTAGCAAGAAAAAGCTTGAAGAACTTGAGGAGGTCACTTTGAAAGAAGAATGTAGCGCAATCCTGCCAAACAAGCTGCCACCTAAGCTCAAAGACCCAGGGAGCTTTTCAATACCTTGCATTATAGGTGATTTAAAATTCAACAAGGTCTTATGTGACCTTGGTGCAAGTATAATTCTGATGCCCTTGTCTTTATACAAGAAATTGGGACTGGGTGAACCAAAGGAAAGCAATATCAGATTGCAATTGGCTGATCGATCAATCTGTCACCCATATGGAGTTGTGAAGGATGTATTAGTGAAAGTTCACAAATTCATATTCCCAGCAGACTTTATCATCTTAGATATGGAGGAAGATGAGAATTTGCCTTTGATACTTGGTCAGCCATTCCTAGCCACTACACAAGCATTAATTGATGTAGAAAAAGGAGATGTAATGCTGCGGGCTGAAAATCAAGAGGTCACTTTCACAATGATGCAATTTGATGTCCATGAACCAGAACTGGAAAACTGCTCCAGGATAGATGTCGAGTTGGAATTGGCGTACTGAGAAAAGTATGAATACAAAGTAAGGACAGATGATGAGGCTACATCATCCAATCTAAAACCACCATGAGAAATGTTTGCAAAAAAAAAAAAAAAAAAAAAAAGTCTAGCTCTAAACTATAAATGAAGCGCTTGTTGGGAGGCAACCCAATTTTTCAAACCCTTTTCTTTAGTTATTTTCTTTATTTACTTTTGAGTTATTTATTTGCTTATTAGTTTTTGAGTTGCTAGACATTTCATTTAGGAGCATTAGGTTGTTTAGAATGCATGCATTTTGTTGTGATGTGTTCTAAGTACTTCTAATATTCTAGGGTGATTGTTTTAGAATCTTTAGTTTTCATTGCATTATTATTTGTTTTGATGTTTTACGTTGCATTATAGGATCATTAGCATGTTTAGAATTCACATTTTGACAAGATAGTGGCATTGAAAATTTCATTGCACCTATTTTACATGTTTTAGTATTTTTGGGATCTACTTGTTTTCTATTTGTTTTATTGTTAATCATCACAATCTTCCACTTGAGAATCTAGCTTAGGACATATACATATAGTTTAGAAGTTGGTTGCATGCATTTGGATGTATTTAGGGGTCCAAAATGGAGTCCAAAATCGAAAAATGAAAAAAAATTCAGCACACTGCCTTTTATACCGTGCGGTCGCACGGTTCAATACTGGACAGTTTCGGTAGATTCATTTATATGTTGAATTCTCTCATTTTAACCACTTTCAAACCCGTTTTACCTCCCCCAAATCATCCCACATTGAGTCCCCAATTAGTCCCCATTACTTGCACATCATTTTAACTCTATTTCATGTCTTGGATTGCATCAAAAACATTCAAGAGGTATGGATTTTTACACAATTTCAAAAAATCATGCATGATCTTTTGTTCCTCATTCTTTTTGTAAATTGTGAAATTGTGAATAGTTGATGATGGATTTAGGCTAGGATTGGAGATATTGAATTGTGATTTGTAGGTGAAAAATTTTGGGTAAATTCAAGTCTCCAACTCTATGTTCTCCATTGATTTCTTCATGTGCCTGCAAGGTGTTTGAATTAATGTCACAATGAATGTTTTGTTGAGTTTTTGAAATTCTTTTTGGATGATCACCTTCATTACATATTATACATCATTTGTGCATCGTTCAATCCATGTTTACACCGATTTAAAGTATGAAACTCAACTTGAATATCATTGCACTACATGACACCTCATTGCAAGGCCATTGCAGGCACCACGGCACCATTGCACCTATCTTTAGCTTCACTGCACCTAATTTGTCACATCTTTTCATGACCCATATGAACTCCAAATTTGCTGAGTTTTTGATATGTTGTAGACCAAGTTATGTACTTTCATATACTCGGGACATGTCTTGGAAGATTTTCACTTTTTCGAGGCGATGTCAAGGGCTGAAAGTCAATGGTAGACCATATTTCAAAATTTTTCTATGTCCTAGTTTGGGTGTGTTGTGTTAGTTTGTTTTAGATCCTATATGATATTCATGCTTCTAATGATAAATAACTCTTGTTTGCAAGAAAATTATCTTCGTGGGACACTCGGAGCCAAACTTGAAAAAGTAAGAAATGGGTCGAATCATCCAAGTTACATGAAGATCAAAGCTTCAAATTGAGAACATCACCTCTCCAAACCTGGGAAGTACATAACACCCTCTTTATTATTTTGTACTTCTATTTAATTATTTGCTTTGAATACATTGAGGACAATGCATAGTTCTAGTTTGGGGGTGGGCTCATTCATGTGCTTCATGTACACATTCATTCGATTTTGGTTTTTTTTTAAAAAAAAAAAAATTGAAAAATTGGAAAACTCATAAAAAGTGGAAAAATTTGAAAAAATTTGTTGATTTATTTATTGCTTGTGATATAATTTGAATTAACTTTTGTGCTTTAGTTAGAAATTTGGATAACGTGTGAACTTGATTTTATTAAATCTTTCATCCATGTAAGGCTTCAATCAAACTGGAGCACATAGCCAATTTTAAATAATGACTTGTGTAGGGAGATGCTTGATACTTGTGGGGTAAATTTGTGCACTTTGACAATATAATAGACTTAAAAATCCCAAACCTTAAGTAATTAGATCCCGATCTAAAAATGTGGAACCAAGAAGCAGTTTGGGGGTTGGAAGGTTAGTATGAGTATGCATTGATGTATTTAAGATCTGAAGTTTTTAATTTTACATCTTTAGTGTAAGGGGTTTTAATCAACAAGTATAAACCATAATAACCAGTATAAAAACTGAAAATGCTGAAGGTCTTATTCTACTCTTCAAATGCCTTTTTGACTCGAGCATGTAAGTCTGAGGGATTCTTTGAATCTGGTACCCTAAACTCAATTGAGTTGGGAACTGCCGACCTAAATCTCGCTACAGGGGTCAACTAGAAAGCAAGTACGGAGAGTGGACTTACACATAAGACGTTAAAACATCTTTAACTTTTCTGTTTATGCCTTTATGACTCGGGTAATTAAGTCTGAGGGGTTCTCTGAACCTGGTACCCTAAGCTCAACTGAGTTGGGAGCTGCCGACCTAAAACTCGCTACAGGGGTCATATAGAAAGCAAGTATGAAAAGAATTGCACAAAGATGGTAAAAAGACAAGGAAATTAAAAGAAAAAGTCGTCCATATGAAAGAAAAATGGAATAAAATGGTATAAGCTTTGTTGGTTGAAATTCCTAACACTTTGTTAATTATTCTTGGTCTGTCGTGCATACTTGTCTAGTCCTTACTGCCTTGTGTGGAAAAATGCAATGTATACATGTTTAGAAACCACATCAATAGGAAAGACCTCGGGATATGAGAGAAAAGCAGTAAGATTGTGATCATCCATGAGAGGGTGAGGAAAATCAAAAGAAAATCATTGTTGATCACATGAGATTCGGGCTTAATCTTGCATAAAAAGTCACACATTGTCAAGTTTATTTTTGCATAAGTTTGCATCTGATTTTGGCTATTCACACACACACAATGAAGTTGAGCATCGGATGAATGAAAATATTTTATGTTGTTCATATTTATTTTTCTAAAGTGAATCGTCAATTTGGATTGTTGAAGCGCATGGTAAATAAGTTGACAAAAGCAAAAATATATTTTTTATTTAATTTGTCTTTTCACATTTATAGTTTAGTTTTATTTTGTTCGAGGACGAACAATAGTTCTAGTTTGGGGGTGTTGATAAGTGGATTTCATACACTTATTTCTATCCTAAAAGTATGATTTTATATGTTTTTTTTAGAATATTTGCTATTTATTTTGTGTTATTTGTTTATATTTCAGAAATAATCTCAAAGTCGAGAAAATAATGAAATTGGAGCAAAAACAACCAAATTGGATGATAAAAGAACCAAAGTATGCAAATCAAGAATGAATGAAGTAGATCAAGGGCAAAATTGAAAGAAAAGTCAAAGAAAGAACCAAATTGGAAGAAATTAGAAGTTCAAGGACTAAAGTATACAAATTAAATGAAGAAGGACCAAGTTGTAAATATTCAATATTTGATTCTAATCAAGATAAGATACTTTAGGACTTTTAGGAGTCAATTGGATGCAATTAGAAGTCAAAAAAGAATGAAATATGGTAAGAATATTACCATAAATTCATTCCAATCAAACAAGATTTATGGCAGATTTTTAGTCGGACTTTAAAAGTTAATTTCGGGGAAGTAAACATTCGAATTTGGAAAATCCTATTTCAGAATGAATTGTATCTCTTGAAGTTATCTTTCTAACCGAATTTGAATTAACTCAATAGGATAAGGAAATAGAAAGATATGATCAAAATACTAAATACTGTGCAATAAAAGGATGAGAACCAAATTGCTGAAATTTAAAGAAGAAAAATTTTTGCTGCCGGTATAACCGTGCGGCCGCACGGTTGAAAAAGCGTGCGGTCGCACGGATTGAAAAAATGATGACTGAAGGTTGGCTTTGCGAGGCTGCGACCGCAAAAATTCCTACCATACAGTCACACGGTAGTCCCGACTAGGCCGCAGTTGGGCTTTTTGCTCTGATTTTAGCCAAATTCTCATATGTTTGACCTAGACTTCATGAACATCTATAAATAAGAGACTTGGGGCATGAAATTAGGGGTTCCAAACTTTTCAAAGGTGATCCCAAATGGCCGTCGAACTCTCAAGGAACCAATTGGAGCATTATTGAAGATTCTTCTACAACATGGTGAAAAGGGTGATGAACTCCAATTATCGTAGTTGTAATTTATCTTTTGTCATGTTTTTAGGCTAGGAATCTTGTGTTAGAATTGTGAAGAAGTTTTAACTATTTGATTCCATGTTTTTACCAATTATTTAATATATGCAATTTATGGGTTTGATGCAATTAAATAAGTGCCTTTATTATTATGCAATTGTTTGACCAACTATTGTGTGATTGTCTTCATGATTTTCTATGTTCGAAAGAGTAGGATTTCATTAGAAGCTATTTAATTGCCACAAAGTTCGATGGGGGATAGAAATATACCCTTATGCTTTGTGTTATCCTATATAGTGTTCATTGACTTTTAATGTTTTTCTAATTGGTTAATTGTCATAGAAATATAGTCAATTGGTATTTAGAGATAGGTTTTTATGCATCGCTCGAAAGAGGACTTAAAACATCTTAGGAACATGGATATTCAAAACCTCATAAGTTGTCTCTAAATGATTTGGTTGAATTCATGGATGATTTGGTTAAAATTGATTCATAATTCTAACACATTTATGATGTGATCCGGACCAGGCATCGAAGGGCGAAGTCGAGCCATCGAAAATATGACAATGATCTACGTGCAAAATGGAGCAAGTTCCATATTGGGGTCGAGCCGAGAAGAGGGACGGATCAAGCCGAGTCGAGAAAACGAAGTTATTTGAGCAGAAAAGCCATTACGGCCGTAATGGAGGATCTTCACGGTCGTAACCCATATATTCACGGCCGTAAATCTTACAATCACGGCCGTAATCAATTATCGAAGAAAAAAGGAGAATTTCAGCTGAACGAGGCTTACGACCGTAAGTATGGAAGTTACGGCCGTAACATTCAAGCAGGGGCTTTCCACGGCCGTAAGAGAATCATCACGGCCGTAACTGATGGTACAGTTTTGGATCAGAGAGGCCATTACGGCCGTAAAAGAATTCTTCACGGCCGTAACTGAGTAGCGGCCAGATTTTCCAGATTTTTCAATTATTTTATTTCCTTTTTGGTTTTTAGGTTATTTTCCTAATTTAGTGTTTTAGTTTAATTAGAATTCTATTTTGAGTAAATTAACGGCTAGGTTATTTTGCTTATTTATATTCTTTACCATGATTGTAAAAAAAAACAAGTTTGAGTTTTGAGATTAATATTATTTGAGAGAGGATTTTCCAAATTGAAAGGTTGAGTTTTCCCTTTTTCTTGAACTTATCAAAGATCTGGTCTTTGTGGCGTTCACCCAACGAACTTATCAAGAAATTGATAACCCTTGTGGCGTTCACCAATCTTGGTTCTTCAATCCGCATCGTCATTAATTGCGTCGTGATTGTCGGGTCAAGGTTTTATCGTCGTTCTATCTTTAATTCCGTTAATTATTTCTTCATGTTCTTGTTTATTTTCATGTTAAATCTGATTTAGATCTTTCCTAGGGTTTTAATTTTGTTATTCCGCGTGTTTGTCGAGATTCCCCGATTGGGATCGCGTCAGTTTACTTTTATAAGTTTTAACAAATCAAATTTTCTTATTTTTAGTTTAATTTGTATTTTAATTTTCAAAAAAAAATTTGTCAAACTCAAACAAATTCCTTGTTCCGGTTAAGGGAATAGTCTAAAATACAATTTAAAACAATCTCTGTGGGATCGATACTTGGACTCACGTCCACTTTATTACTTGCGCGAACCGTGCACTTGCGGAACGTATCATCCCTCTGGAAAAAGCATTATGTTAACTACATAAATTATTTTTGAAATGAGTTTGAATCAGAAGAGGACAAGGTAAATAATTAAACTAAAACTCTTTCCCTGGACTGATGCCTCACTTGTTCAGTACTGCTAACTATTTATTAAATGAGGATGCGGTCTAAACTTCAATCCTTATTTCTTTCTTATATTGTAAAGTGGAGCAAAACTCTTTTTTCCCAACAATGTCTTTATCATTTGATCCATTAGCATTCGTTAGATAGGAACAGATTATGGCTTTCAGTTGAGAGGAGTTGTTCACAAGCAGTGGTTATGAGCTCTTTCTTGTTCCATTTACTGATGAACTTTGAGAAAGAAAGAGAGTCTCTCCATCAATCTACTAGTTGAAATCAATATACTAGTTGGCAGCATATTTCATGTACCTTATAGTTAGGTTGTACCTTCCTTATGTGTTAAATGCGGTGCTATACCTGGTCGTTTAAATTAGACCTCTATTGGGATCAAATTCCGAGATCAATTCGACAATGAAAATCTTTACTTGTCATCCCCCTCCTCTTGCTTTGCTAGCTTTCCTCTTCTTAATAGCACAAAGAGATGATAACCTAATTTATCGGCCACCTCGAAATGATTGTTGATCCCACTCTGAAGCTCACCCTCTTTAAATAGGATATATAATTTCGAAGGCGAATTTTAGATTTCCGTGAGTTCTTTGAGTAGTATTTAAATAACCTAATCTTATCTAAAGTATACATGATTTGGAAAATGGGGGAGAAATTTAACCCTTAAAAGGAAAAACTAAAAATAGATTTTTAAAACCTATAATCACAAGGATTTAAAAGTGAGTCGTCGTTTTTGAATGTGAGTTCACCTTATTTTATAGTTGTTATATGTTTTGAATTAGGAGTTTTCCATTTTTTTTAATACTTAAATAATTTACAAATTTAAAATTTAAACCCTCTTCCTTTAATCCGGGCTTGGGACCAGTTATATTTAATTTCTTGTAAGTAGAGTTAAAATTGTACATGAACAAAATATTACGTGTACAATTTTTTTTTTAAAAAAAGAAAGAATTGAAAATAAAGAAAAAAAAATGCATGTATTATAGAGTAATTGTAAGGATAATATTAAATAACTACTTACCAATATGATTGTTCTCCAAATTCTTCGACCATAATTTAACTTATCTATTATATATATATAATAACAACTAAGCTTGGGTCCCACTTTTTCCCTCCTAAATGAAAATCTCCTTTTCATTCCATTTTTTTTAATAGGTTTTTGGAATATAGTCAAATATATATAATTAATACTACTTGAGAATCTACATCATGGGCCCACTGCCAACTTTCTTGTTAACTTATTTTTTAAAATTGATTTATTCACATTAATTTCACACATCTTACCTTAAAAATAAAAACATTCAAATAAACCAAGATTATAAATTGGTCCGACCGCTGAACAAAGCCTTAATTTAACACTAATTTTGCAAATTTTTCAAAGAATATGACAATTTTTTTAACATTTTTCAACTTTGCAAATATATGATTACAAAAATTTTCCTTGAAAAATATTTTCCAACTTTAATAAACATTGTCTCATTTTTCCTCTTTTCATTGCAAATGAATTCTTCAACTTTTGAAAGGAAAATATTTTCACACGTATTTTGCACAATTTTTAATAATCCCCAATGCAATTAAACAAAACTTTTTTTCAAACGCGTTTTTTTTTCACTTTTTGGTAATGATTACAAATTATAATTTACATAATTTCTCAAACCACTTTTAACCACACATATTTTCTCTGTCCAATTTTTAACCACATATCTTATCTTAAAAAATAAAAAAAATCAAATAAACCAAGATTATAAATTGGTCCGGCTGCTGAACAAAGTCTTTATTTAACACTAATTTTGCACATTTTTCAAGGAAGATGGCAATTTTTTTGACAGTTTTCAACTTTGCCATATTTGATTGCAAAAAAATTTCTTAGAAAATATTTTCCAACTTCAATTAACAGGGTCTCATTTTCCATCTTTTCATTGCAAATGAATTCTTCAACTTTTGGAAGAAAAAAAATTTAACAGATATTTTGCACATTTTTTAATAATTCCCAATGCAATTAAACGCAAACAACTTTTTTTTCAACTGCATTTTTTTTAAATTTTTTGGTAATGATAACAAATTATAATTTACATAAATTTTCAAATCAATTTTAACCACACACATTTTTTCTGTCCAATTTTTTATCAAGCATCTTACCTTTGAAAAAAAAAAGTCAAATAAACCAAGATTATAAACTGGTCAAGTCGTCGAACAAAGCCTTAATTTAACACTTATTTTCACATTTTTCAAGGAAGATGACAATTTTTTTAACATTTTTCAACTTTGCCATATTTGATTGCAAAAAAAATCATTGGAAAATATTTTTCAACTTTAATGAACAGTGTCTCATTTTTCCTATTTTCATGGCAAATGAATTCAACTTTTGGAAGGAAAATATTTTTCAAGGAATTTTGCACATTTTTCAATAATCTTCAATGAAATCAAACGCAAACAACTTTTTTTTTTTCAACTGCATTTTTTTTCATTTTTTTTTAATGATTGCAAATTACAATTTACATAATTTCTGAAACCACTTTTAACCACATACATTTTCTCTATCCAATTTTAACCACGCATCTTACCTTAAAAAAAAAAAAAAAAAGTCAAATAAACAAAGATTATAAATTGGTCTGGCCGCCGAATAAAGGCTTAATTTAACACTTATTTTGTACATTTTTCAAACCAGGTGGCAATTTTTTTAACGTTTTCCAACTTTGCTATATTTGATTGCAAAAATTTTTTTTGGAAAATATTTTCCAACTTTAATGAACAGTGTTTCATTTTCCCTCTTTTCACGGAAAATGAATTCTTCAACTTTTGGAAGGAAAATATTGTCAAACGTATTTTGCACATTGTTCAATAATATCCAATGTAACTAAGCGCAAACCACTTTTTTTTTCAACTGCATTTTTTTTCATTTTTTGGTAATAATAACAAATTATAATTTACACAATTTCTCAAACCACTTTTACGTTTTAACCACACACATTTTCTCTATCCAATTTTTAACCATGCATCTTACCTTAAAAAAAATAAAAAAGGTCAAATAAACAAAAATTCTAAATTGGCCTGGCCGCCGAACAAAACCTTAGTTTAACACGTATTTTGCACATTTTTCAAGCAATATGGCAAATTTTTGTTCATTTTCCAAATTTTCCAGGTTTGAATACTAGAATTTTCCTTGAAAGATATTTTTCAACTTTAATTAACAGTGTCTCATTTTTCCTATTTTCACAGCAAATGAAATTTTCAACTTTTGGAAGGAAAATATTTTCTATATATACGTCTATGATTGAACGCTGGCTTTTTCAGGAAGAGTCCTACATTCGACAACGATTGGCCTTAACTTTTGTTGATAGTAATAGCATTCAACACTACTAATGGAAATTGTCTTCTCTAGAACTTGAAAGACAATCTCACATCGTATGGAGTCAATGACGTTATTAGGATAAATATTTTGTCGTTTGAAATTGTCCCTAGCATTATTTATAGACAAAATTTTATCTTTTAGAACATGATGCTCAAGCTTTTAATGATTATCATTGGTCCATTTTCGATCAAACTTTTAACCTGATAGAGACGGGAAGCCAACAAATAAAACAACAAATGTTGTGTATAAGGAAATTATTCAGAATTTGTAATATTATCAACATAAGAATGATTTATTTTTTTTAATTGGTGCATGCAACATTACTTTTTTTTTTTTAATTGGTGCCTGCAACATTACTTTTCTTTCTTTTTTTTTATTTTCTTTTTTCGATCTTCATTTATTTATGTATAATCTATTTGAAAAAGAAATATGTCCGTGCAACGCGTTCTATTTAATAACCGTTTCTCCACAAACTGTCAATCCTTTAAACAAGTTAAGCTCTCAAGTATGTCTTCTTTAAGTTTTGACCTATATTCAGATAGAACTCTACGACCTGCATAAAAGGCAGCCTCCAATGCTACAGTTGATATCGAATGTGCTAGTAGATCTCGTGCTATCATTGAAACAACTGGGTATTGACGCATTTTTAGTCTTCACCACTTAAGAATGTCAAAATTATTTCCCTCTTCATCGTCTAATAGGTTAAGAAGGTCATGTGAGAAATACCTAGTTAAATCGCCCAAAATTTCATCTGACCTGTTATATGCACTAGAAGAACTAGAACCAATAGGAAATGTACTAAAAGTTCCCTTAATAGTCATAAGGTAGGAAAGTAAATCTCTGTCTTCATTTTGTATCACATTATGGGTGGTAGCAGTTCTTCTAACATTTTTACCTAACCTTTCGGCATTGATCTCGTACATTTGACATAAACTTTTTTCTAAATCTGAGCATGTTATCGGGGTTCCAAAAGTTAATTTATTTGATATTGCCCTTATGGTGTGTTTTGTTCCTTCTAAATTTATTCTAGGATCCATTACCATTTTTAATGGAAACAAAGTGGGTAAATCTTCCCAATATTTTCTAAACTTAGTCTCCATTGCTACAATGATTTGAGAAAAAATAGGAAATGATTTGTACTTATTAAAATTATTAGCAATGCAATAAAAATGTTTCAACACTAAAGGACTAGTAGGATAATAAACGTCGAATAATTCGTTTGTAGCATAGTAAAAATGCTTAAAAAACGTTTTAATATGAAATAAAAGTTCCCAATAAGTAGGTAGCAAATCAAAATTTGGGCTGTGTGAGTGTTAGTGTTGTAATACTCACATATTAAATAAGTTGAGTTCCATCTACGTCATACATCTGTAATAAATGATCGTGATAGCTTACCATGTTTTGCACAATGTGCATCAAAAGTTTATTTTCTAGAAAGTTCTATCATAATTAAATTGCAAAAAGGCCTAATTTTTTTCAATTCATCTTCTATAAGCTTAAGATCATCTTGAACTATAAAATTATTAATGTGACACACACAACGAACATGAAATAAGACTCCACCAAATTTA
Source organism: Ligustrum vulgare (assembly GCA_963555705.1). Classification (NCBI taxonomy): domain Eukaryota; kingdom Viridiplantae; phylum Streptophyta; class Magnoliopsida; order Lamiales; family Oleaceae; genus Ligustrum; species Ligustrum vulgare. The sequence continues at coordinate 56,328,988 of OY743168.1, read as the reverse complement.
GGATTTATGTGGTTAGCTAATCTATCTATCACTGCTTTATTACCAGAAGCATTATCTAGTGTAAAACTTCACCATAATTTTTTGTGCATTATCCAAGTATCATCTATGTGATGACAATTGACAAGTAACAGCTACATAACATTTATGATTATTGCCAGTCCATAAGTTCAAAGTAAATGATAAATTACCATTATATTTATTTAAAGCATCTATAAAATTTGGTTTTCTTTCGAAATACTAGGCAATGTAATCAGCTCGTAAAGTATTTCAAGAAACAGGTTTGTACCTAGATTAGAGATACTTCTGAATGAAAGTCGTGAAATATGGACTTTCTACAATTGAGAGCGAGAACTCACCACTCAATATGAACATGACTATCCCCTTCCCGACGTGCTAGATCATGCGAGAAGAACCAATTAGTTAGACTAGATTGACCTCCAGTAGTCCACTTTTAGCTTCCTTTTCGGATTTCTATTCTAGCCTTCCGTCAAACTAGCGGAGCAGGATTCAAATGCAGCAACATCTTCTTCAACGCCATCCAAATTAATAAGAGTAGTATTATTTTTTACCTCATTTTCTAAATCCACCAAATTGTCAGGAATTGGAACATCGTAAAGACTAACAAATTCATCAACAAATTGGGCTTATCCACGAGCCGATCTACAAACTTCATGAGCCAAACCCAAAACTGTCCAACACCCAATCTTTTTTTCAGTCCAAGCTCAAGTCCCTTTTTTCACGAGTCGAACCGAACTTACGAATTGTTCAGTCCATTTTCCACCCCTAATTGTATGAGAATTTTACATTGATATCGAAATCTTGCTATAACGACTTCACTTAACCCACAATGCTGACGAAACAGAGAAAAGCAAAGGAAAAAAATATACAAAATGTCACTAGAATTAGAATTATTATTGTTTTAATTATCGGATAGTTAAGAAGATATTTTTCTATATAGAAGGATATAAAATTAACTAACAAAATCCCAAAATTTAATTGAAGTCCAAACTTTAGGTAAGTAACGCCCAAATTTTAATAATTAGATAGGCATGGAAGCCGGCAAATCATTCTTAAATCTTGTAAATTAATATTTCCATTAATAATCGTGAAAGACACGTTTGTCTTGGAGTCAATAACAGTGTCTTTCTCAACCTAATAAATTAATAATTGTTAATTTCATTTTAGGTACTGGTTTTTTACTGAAGCGTCAGTTTTGTCAGCCAGCTTTCATTTGTCTCATTCGGATCCTCAAGTTTCAATTTATTTTCAGTGATAGTCACTTGTTTATAATTAAAGTTACCAAATGTAACATCTCAATGCTATTTATACATCAAACGAAGGTAAACTGACATCATATATTGTTTCATTATGCTCGGTAAATATATCACCTACACCTACCCCTGTTTGGCCTTATTTTTTGAAAATCAGGTTTTTAAAATATTAAATCTCAACCATCCATTTAAATAAGATACATTATTCCAAAAATATTATTCAAAATCACATTATTTCTCAAATAATGGAAGTCAAATAAGGCTAAGTGTTGATTTTATTATATATCTTTTGATTGTCATATGAAAAAACAATTATTTATTTTCAAATTACGTAGTCACGACATGATTAAGTGGATGTATTTACTTGAAAGCAATAGAAGCGTCAAATTGTCATCAATTTTTAAAGTTGTATAGGATCGAGGACATTATAGTTAATAACCGGCAATAACGTTGGACAAATTTGAATCTAATCGAGATAAATAAAAGTTAGGTAGCCCAGTAGAGATTTTACTGAGAGTTCAGTGATAAAAAACGTTGGACAAATTTGAATCTAATCAAGATAAATAAAAATTAGGTAGCCCAGTAGAGATTTCACTAGAGTTCAGTGATCAAAAATGAAATTAACCCATTAATTGATATTTGCAAAATTAGCAAGAATGTTACAGAATTCGTGGGGAGCAATCACACAAACATATCCAGACACCCCCCCCCCACCCCCCCACCCCCGGGTGGCCACCCCAATAAAATAAAATAGAATTAAAAAAAAAAAAAAAAAAATCCGACTCCCGCCTTCCCCAATCCCCCATAATAATATGAAAGGGTTAAGAATCCCGCACTGAATACTGTAACACATTATTGTTCTTGTTTGTGAATAGTTTTTTGCATTACAGAATGACGTATGACACCATATTTGCAAGAAGTTTTAGCAAGCGTGAGCAGAAAAGACTGGAATTCGGAGCCTTCGTTGGTTGCTTTATCATTTCATTAACTTTTTGCACTGTTTTCAAGCCATATCTTCGTCCTCTGCCAGTTTGTAAGTTCAGCCTTTTGGCTTATAAGTTTCAGATATGTTGCATGTTCATAAAGTTTCCTTGAGTTACCGAAGCTATGGAAATACGATATTATCAAAAATTTTGTGTAATTCGTCTCTTCGTTTTGAACTGAACTTGCTTATAAACCCGCAATTGGATTTTGAGAATCATTTTAACATAAGTTTACTAGTAATCATGTGTTGGTTCTATATTTCGTAGAATTAAGGCTTTGATATTTTTCTCTTCGGGTTTCTTATTAATTATTATTTTCAGAGGCAGCACTGAGGGGAGGGGGGTGCAAGAGGAGCGACCGCACAAAGCCTCAATGTTATAGGATAGGGATACTAATTTTTTTAATTATTATAGGACACATAAAGAGAAAATTTAATATAAAGCACAAGCTTTTTTATAAGTGATAATTTTATATTGTTGCATAGGTCACTCAAAATTTCGAGGCCGTTCTGATTATCTTTCTAGGGGAGAGGGTTGGTTTCTATGTATACTTAAACTAAAAGAATTTCAAAAAATGCATGCATTTTCTCACAAAATTAACTAATACCATGGATTTACAGTGAATATGGGATTCTCCATGACCTCAGGCCTCAGAATGCTAATGAGCTCAAACAAACCAGGTCGATCCCAGGAATCAAGTAAGTTTGTAATTTAGTGGCATGGCCTCAAGTTCTGTCAATTCTCTCTCTCTCTCTTATATATATATATATATATATATATATATATATATATATATATATATATATATATATATTATTCCTAATGTTATGTAAATTAATTTACTGTTATTTGTTTGTTTAGATTCCCATACTGAGACTGTGAATGCAGTATGCAATTTTACTGATTCAAGGTCAGATGTCTGTGAAATGAAGGGTGACCTAAGAATTCTTGGAAACTCATCCACCATTTTCTATGTTTCAAATGGAACAAAAAGGTCCGAAGGGAACAATTCTTGGAGCATAAGGCCTTATGCTCGCAAAGGCGATAATGCTGCAATGGGGAATGTTAGGAAGCTAATAATTAATGTAGCAGAGCGAATGGATCAAGAAATCCCTCGTTGCACTAAAGATTTCAAAATTCCTGCAATTGTTTTCTCCACTGGAGGATATGCTGGAAATCACTTCCATGATTTCAGCGACGTGTTGATTCCCCTTTATCTAAATTCTCAAGAATTTGACGGTGAAATACAATTTCTTGTTACTGACAAGAAATCTTGGTGGATTTCCAAGTACAAGAAAATACTAGGGAGATTATCAAATTATGGGATTATTGACATTGATAAGGAAAATGGTGTTCTTTGTTTCCCAAGCATGATTGTTGGCCTTAAAGCCCAAAAAGAGTTTAGCATTGATACTTCAACATCTCGATATTCTATCAAGGATTTCAGACAGTTTTTACTCAGAACATATTCATTGAAGAGGGAATCCATTAACAATATTGGGACCGATTCCAAAGGCAAGATCAGGCCTCGGCTTCTTATAATTTCAAGAAGAAGAACACGACGTATAACCAATGAACGAGAAATAGTCTATATGGCACGAAGAATAGGCTTTGATGTTGTTGTCAAAGAAACGGGCTGGAATGTGGCATCAGTCTCGCATTTGGTAAACTCCATTGATGTTTTAGTGGGAGTGCATGGGGCTGGCCTTACCAATATGGTTTTTCTTCCTGATAATGCAATTGTTGTTCAAATTGTGCCATTGGGACTCAATTCGTTGGCTGCTACCGACTTCGAAGAGCCTGCAGAAGATATGAACTTGAGGTATATGAAGTACACCACAAGTCTAAATGAGAGTTCTTTGTCACAACAATATTTGCATGACCATCAAGTTTTGAAAGACCCTGGTGCAATCCGAAAGAAGGGATGGAGTGCCTTTCGATCTGTGTATTTGGCTAAACAAAATGTGATTATCGATATAACTAGGTTTAGAGGAACTCTTTTGAAAGCCTTCCAGATTTTGCAAGCTTAGGGTTTGTATACCTAAAATGTTTTATTTCTCTTTTTCAATTCTAGTCAGTATTAATGCATTCATTTTAATTTTTTATAATGTATGTATTATATCATATAAGATGTTTGTTATAAACCTTCCAATCTATTATTATTATTATTATTATTATAACAAGTGAGCTTGGGCCCCACTTTTTCCCCCTAAATGAAAATCTCATTTTCATCCCTTTTTTTTTTATAAGTTTATGGAACATAGTCATCAAATATATAATTAATACTACTTGAGAATCTACATCATGGCCCACTGTTATCTTTCATTTTAACTTTTTTTTTTTAAAAAATTGATTTATCCACATTAATTTCACACATATTTTTCATTATTTTCGAATAATCTCCAATTCAATTAAACGCAAACCAATTTTTTCAACTGCGTCTTTTTCATTTTTTAACCACACATTTTCTTTGTCTAATTTTTAACCATACAACTTACCTTAAAAATAAAAAAAATTCAAATAAACCAAGATAATAAATTGGTTCGACCGCTGAACAAAGCTTTAATTTAACACTAATTTTGCAAATTTTTCAAGGAACATGGCAATTTTTTTTTTTTAACATTTTTCAACTTTGCAAATATATGATTAGAAAAATTTTCCTTGAAAAATATTTTCCAACTTTAATAAACATTGTCTCATTTTTCCTCTTTTCATTGCAAATGAATTCTACAACTTTTGAAAGGAAAATATTTTCACACGTATTTTGCACAATTTTTAATAATCTCCAATGCAATTAAATACAAACTTTTTTATCAAACGCGTTTTTTTTTCCACTTTTGGTAATGATTACAAATTATAATTTACATAATTTCTCAAACCACTTTTAACCACACACATTTTCTCTGTCCAATTTTTAACAACATATCTTATCTTAAAAAATAAAAAAAATTCAAATAAACCAAGATTATAAATTGGTCCGGCCGCCGAACAAAGTCTTTATTTAATACTAATTTTGCACATTTTTCAAGGAAGATGGCAATTTTTTTGACAGTTTTCAACTTAATCGTATTTAATTGCAAAAAATTTCCTTAGAAAATATTTTCCAACTTCAATTAATAGGGTCTCATTTTCCATCTTTTCATTGCAAATGAATTTTTCAACTTTTGGAAGAAAAAAATTTTAACAGGTATTTTGCACATTTTTTAATAATTTCCAATGCAATTAAACGCAAACAACTTTTTTTTCAAGTGCATTTTTTTTAATTTTTTGGTAATGATTGCAAATTATAATTTACATAATTTCTCAAATCGATTTTAGCCACGCACATTTTTTCTGTCCAATTTTTTATCAAGTATCTTACCTTAAAAAAAAAAGGTCAAATAAACCAAGATTATAAACTGGTCAGGTCGTCGAACAAAGCCCTAATTTAACACTTATTTTCACATTTTTGAAGGAAGATGACAATTTTTTTAACATTTTTCAACTTTGTCATATTTGATTGCAAAAAATTTCATTGGAAAATATTTTCCAACTTTAAAGAACAGTGTCTCATTTTTCCTATTTTCATGGAAAATGAATTCAACTTTTGGAAGGAAAATATTTTTCAAGGAATTTTGCACATTTTTCAATAATCTTCAATTTAATCAAACGCAAACAACTTTTTTTTTCAACTGCATTTTTTTTTTCATTTTATTTGTAATGATTACAAATTATAATTTACATAACTTTTCAAATAACTTTTAACCACATACATTTTCTCTGTCCAATTTTAACCACGCATCTTACCTTAAAAAAAATAAAAAGTCAAATAAACCAAGATTATAAATTGGTCTGACCGCCGAATAAAGCCTTAATTTAACACTTATTTTGCACATTTTTTCAAAGCAGGTAGCAATTTTTTTAACATTTTCCAACTTTGCCATATTTGATTGCAAAAAATTTTTTTGAAAAATATTTTCCAACTTTAATGAACAGTATTTCATTTTCCCTCTTTTCACGGCAAATGAATTCAACTTCTGGAAGGAAAATATTTTCACACATATTTTGCACATTGTTTAATAATATCCAATGTAATTAAGCGCAAACCACTTTTTTTTTTTTTTCAACTGCATTTTTTTCATTTTTTTGGTAATAATAACAAATTATAATTTACATAATTTCTCGAACCACTTTTACTTTTTAACCACACACATTTTCTCTATCCAATTTTTAACCACGCATCTTACCTTAAAAAAATAAAAAATGTCAAATAAACCAAGATTCTAAATTGGCCTGGCCGGCGAACAAAACCTTAATTTAACACGTATTTTGCACATTTTTCAAGTTGGCAAATTTTTGTTCATTTTCCAACATTTCCAGGTTTGAATACTAAAATTTTCCTTGGAAGATATTTTTCAACTTTAATTAACATGTCTCATTTTCCCTATTTTCACAGCAAGTGAAATTTTCAACTTTTGGAAGGAAAATATTTTCTATATATATGTCCATGATTGAACACTGGCTTTCTCAGGAAGAGTCCTACATTCAACAATGATTGGCCTTAACCTTTGTTGATAGTAATAGCATTCAACACTACTAATAGAAATTGTCTTCTCTAGAACTTGAAAGACAACCTCACATCGTATGGAGTCAATGACGTTCTTAGGATAAATATTTTGTCGTTTGACATTGTCCCTAACATTATTTATAGACAAAATTTTAAATTTTAGAACATGATGTTCAAGCTTTTAATGATTAGCATTGGTCCATTTTCGATCAAGCTTTTAACGTGATAGAGACAGGAAACCAACAAATAAAACAACAAATGTTGTATATAAGGAAATTATTCAAAATTTTAAATATTATCAACATAAGAATGAATTTTTTTTTTTTTAATTGGTGCCTGCGACATTCCTTTTTTTTTTTTTTTTTCTTTTTTCGATCTTCATTTATTTATGTATAATCTATTTGAAAAAGAAATATGTCCGTGTAACGCAAGGGTGTGCAACTAATTATGATTTAAATCAAACACTGCTTTCGATAGGTTTTCACAGTGGATTCACCAATCTTGATGCTAAACATATTGATAATTACGTTTTTCGTACTTATCTTGGCTTTAAAGTTAGACAATGTAAGTGTTTTTGGATGTGATATTACTAATTATGTGTTGATTTTATTTGTTTTAGGAAAAACTCAATTTTAGATTCGTTTGGAGATAAAACGAAGAAAAGTGATTAAAATTGTACAAAAAATGACAAAGTGAGACTCAAGTGTAAAATCAAGAATTGAAGGACGCGAATTAGCATGAATAAAGACATGAGCTACACAATTAAAGACTTAAACACGAACTTGAATTATTTGAAAAAATTGATGTCTCAAAAACAAAACCTACAACCTAATTACAATTGGACTTTAAACACAAAAATGACTCTTTTTGGCATGAAAGTGGACGCTGCTGGAATAAATTGTGTGGTTGGCTGGTTGCATTAACTGGGGAGGACAGCTTTGGGGATTAAAAAATTGGAGGAGCCGATTGTAGGAGAGAAAAAAAAGTTGAGGGCGGAATATATATATACATTGGAGAGGCTGGTCGGCAGGTAGTGGAATTGAGGAAATTGGCATATTTTTAGGTGTGTATTAAAGGTCTCGGTTGGGAGGAGTTTCGGTGGAAGATAAATTGGTGGAAAAAAAATCTGGTCAGCAGCCAATTGAGGTGGAGTTGGATTACTCAAGCGTGCAATCCGTTATGTTTTTCAACTCTTCTATTAGTTCTTTTATCGATTTTTCATCAATTAAGATGGTAGGCTAATTCCGTTTATGTATTGGATGAGATGAATCCTAGTTATTATTTGTTTTAATTCGAGATTGATAATTTAGTAAATTATTGCATTTTTTGATTTATTCTTTGTATTCCCATTGAATTATTTAATTGCTTGGTCACCAATTGGATAATTAGTTACTTGTTGTAGTCTTGGAAAAGTCACAATAAGTTTAGAACGCGACAAGATAAGCACTCGAACACTATATATTAATAATAACAATATGACGTGTGCAATCTATTTCATAAATTGTTGATTAATGCATCATGAACATTCGCATTCGGATTAGGAATAGATTCGGATCGTATTTATGGTAGATTTAATTTGTCTTGGAAAAGAAAGTTAAATATATTAATATTATCGATTGGAAAGAACCCATGAATCATCTAAATTAGATAATTGATGAATTGAAATAGATATCACTAGGTGGATTCGAATTCCAATACATGCTTCCAATCCATATTTTACTCCCAAACATTTATTTTTATTTAATTTTTATTTATTGCAATTTTTTAGAATAAAAAAAAACATCTTTCTTTTTAATTGTTTCACTTAATTGAATTGACGATAGACTAATAATTAGGACTAGACCTTATTCCTTGTGGGAACGATACTCTCAACTCATCACAATTATTACTTGTCAACTATCTCGTGCGCTTGCGGGATTTACATCGAACACATATCCTAATTAATTTTGAGATGGAAGAAGATTATGCCAGATTGTTTATGAAACCACTACGAGAAAAATGAGCAAAAAAGACAAAAAATTAGAGACGACACGAAAAGTCGTCTCTATTGGTCGATCAATAGAGACGACAAAAAAATCGTCTCTGTTGGTCGACCAATAGAGACGACTTTTTAAGTTGTCTCTATTAGTTATCAATCAATAGAGACAACATTACAATGTCGTCTCTATTGATCGACCAATAGAGACGACATTATGGAGTCGTCTATATTGGATGACAATTAATAGAGACAACTTAAAAAGTCGTCTCTATTCTGTTTTTTAAATTATTTTATTCTTATTTTTTAAAATTTTGCTATTTTTTGTTGACTTTTTTAATTATTTACATTTATATAATTAATATTAAAGTTAATATTTTACGAAAATATTATTAAGTTAACTAATATATATTATTTAAAACAAAATTTAATACAAGAATTCAATTACATTAGTGATTGGGACATCACCACCCAATACTTAGGTCCCGAGTTCGAATCATTGTCATGCACAATTATCATATAAATTAAAGAAAATTCCCGGGTCGACGGTTCGGATCGAGATTTGGGTCGAATTAAAAAGGGATTGAATCGGGTTAAAATAAATAAATAAAAAATTAATTAAATATTTTCACAAATAGAGACGACAATGTCGTCTCAATTGCCCCGGAGGAAATAGAGTCGTCTCTAATTATCTTCAACCACGGACCTACAGAGACGACTTTGTCGTCGCTAATAACCAATAGAGACGACTTTAGATCATTTAAAGAATTGATAGAATAAGATTGGAAATGATGACTTTGTTACTTGGAAAATGTTATAATATTGGAGCTCTTCCAACTAACGATTTTGAAAGTTCTAGCCTCGTTGGTGAGAATCCAAATAAAATGCTGAAAATTGTTGATTGTGGTTAGATAAAGGCAGATCCAAGGACTTAAATGCAAAATTGAACTCCAAAATTCAAATATTTCCAAAATAATTTTTCCTGGACAAAATATCGTACTCTGTTATTATAAAAAAATTGGAAAGTATCATACCGTGATACTAAAAAAAATTGAAAATTATTTATAAATATTATATTATGATACTAAAAAAAATTGAAAAAATATCATAAGTTTTATAATATGATACTAAAAAATAATTGAAAAGTATCATAAGTATTTTTAAGTTTTTAATATTTTATTATAAGTAATTTTCAAATTTTATAAAATTTAAGTAAATTTCAGTGTGATCCTTAAAAGTAGGGTATTTATGTGAACAACCCTAGAATTAATGTACAAGCCCAATTAGTTATGCCAGACTTTAATACAAAACTAATTAAGGGCTAATTAGGCCTATTCATACATTTAGATTTTAGTTTTTTTTAATCATGCTATTATAAACTATTTTATTAAATCAGGTAATTATAAATCTAACCCTAAACAATTCCCAATGTCTTTTTGTTCCATATGAATTCTGCTTTTCCCTCAACCTCCATCACGATTCAAGCTTCCTCCAAAATTTGTACGCATGACAAAGTTTTGATTAACGAAGTATTCCGCACATAAACATAAAGGAAAGAAGCTGCAAGGAAATTGTTTATAAAGAAATTGTTATTACTGACTTGTTTTTGGTGAAAACTGTGGGAGCCTCATCTCAACACCAAATTGGAGTCGGCAGGGAAAACTTGGACAGAATTATGGGTAAGCTTTTGCTTTAGCTTGATAATTATAATTTATATTATGTTTGTTTTCATCCTTTAGCGCCTTTCATGTGGTGTGAATTGTGGTGTAAATTTTGAGGCTTGATATTAAATGTGGCGATGATTGATTTTCTCATATCTGTAGTAGTTTTGCTGGTGGCTGATTAGTAGTGATTTCAATCGTAGGTGGAGGCGAAGAAGATGGACTAGTAACTGTTTTCTTAAATATCAACGACAAACCAGATCTCATCTCAACAAGTGAAATTCAGATATGTTTTTGCGACATCGAAGAGAACAAAATAGTGTACCATATGAATTTTTCAACGGTGGTGCGGTGGCGGTGAATGTTATGGTTGTGACTGATTACAATTATTCTAATGTAATTTATTACAAATTAAGCTAATGTGTTAGTAATTCACTAGCTACAACTGTAATTAAATTGCAAATTGAAATAAAATTACAATTGTAATTAATTGTAAACTGTAATTAATTGAATGATGTAATTAAGTTACAATTGCAGTTGTAACTAAGGTGAATTTAACTAATCCAATTAATTTTAGCAAAAAAATTTCATGTTTTACAAATTTATTAGTTACAATTATTATTAATTGCAAAATCGAAATAAAGTTGCAATTGTAATTAATTACAAACTATAATTTATTACAATTTGTAACTAATTCAATTAATTTTAAAAGAAAAAAATAAAATTTCGAATGACTTGTAATATACAACTAAGTTACAAAAGTAATTACTTAGTTACAATTGTAATTAATTTCAAAATTAAAATTAAGTTACAATTTATTACAATTCGTAATTGACTACAATTACAATTGCAACTTAATTGTAATTTAATTGTAATTAATTAGTTAGTTACACTTCTAATTAATTACAAAATATAACTAAGTTGCAATTGTAGTTATAATTAATATTCATGTAGCTGATTTAACTAATGTAATTAATTAAAAATTACACTAATATTTTACGAATTCATTAGTTACAATTGTAATTAATTACACGATTGAAATAATAAAGTTACAATTGTAACTAATTATAAATTGTTATTCATCATAGAATGCAAATAAATTGCAATTTTAATTAAGGTGAATGTAACTAATTCAATTCATTTAAGCAAAAAAAAAAAAAAATGTACAAATCCATTAGTTACAGTTGTAATTAATTGCAAAATTAAAATAAATTTGCAATTTGTAACAAATTCAATTAATTTTGAAAGAAAAAGTGACTTGAAAAATACAATTAAGTTGCAATAGTAATTACTTAGTTACAATTGTAATTAATTGTAAATTATAAAGTGTAATTAAGTTACAATTGCAATTGTAATTAAAGTTAACGTAACTAATTCAAAATTGTCATGTTTTACAAATTCATTAGTTACAATTGTAGTTAATTGAAAAATTGGAATAAAATTACACTTGTAATTAATTGTAAATTGTAACTAATTACAAAATGTAATTAAGTTGTAGATACAGTTGTAATTAAAGTGAATGTAACTAATTCAATTAATTTTAGCAAAAAAAAAAAAATGTCATGTTTAATGAATTGCAATTTAATTGTAATGAATTAGTTAGATACATTTGTAATTGATTACAAAATTGAAATTAAGTAACAATCGTAATTAATTACAAACAATCAATTTGATTTACATTGCCTGAATACCTGATTTTGGTAATATGTTTTATATTCTTAAAATATCTTTTAAATTGCCTGAAATTAAAAAATAAGTTCCTTAAAGTTTTATACTTGCTTACTTAACCCATTAATTAATGTGATTAATTAATCGAGGCCCGTTAATAGCCCTATTGTGACTAGGGTTAGGGTTGTAGGTGGAAGTATAAATAAGTGCATTCTCTCAAATCCATTCCAACTGTTAGAGATTGATGAAGCTCCAGATTCGACTCGCTGTGTGGATTTCTGTTAGAGGCTGGACAATTGGATAACAGGTGGTGACAAGTTTATACATCATATATCTTAAATCAGATCCACAAGATTCATCAATGGTACATTCTAAACACAGACTCTATCTAAGTGCAAAGTTGATCCGAGCTTTGGTTTCGAGTTTTTTAATTTCCGTTGTGCATGTATAATCCGAAACCTTACAGTAGTATGAGAGCCGATTTTGTTACTTGTTAGAGTTTGTTAATTTTATTGATGAATTCAATCATGGTTTTCTCGTTTCTAGCTTCTGGAGATCAATTTTCTTGTTCCAAATCAAATTTTGAAATGAAAATTAATTTTGGGTCCAAAATCTGGTTGGAGTAACTCGTGGCAACAGTTGTTGCCAGAAGCACGTGGCTGCATAGCCGTTCAAGGCGACAGTAACTCACGTCGCCGCTTCACATCGTAACTATATGGCTACCGGTATATGCAGCGCCATGGGCACGCTTCTGCAGCGGCGATTGTCACTGATGCACCCTGCAATGGCGGTAATCGCCTCTGTTATGCAGAGAGCGAAGCATCACTGCACAATACTGGCACTTCGCACTGCTTCACAGCGCTCAGAGGCCGCTACTGAATATCAACGATGACCTCATTCGCGGGCAGCTGTTGAAATTTTCCGTTGCATTATAGTACATGTGGCACCAATGCCACCTAGAAGAGACGAGTAGAAGCTACGAGGAGAGGGAAGGAATTCTAGGGTTTTCTATTGGACTAATTTGAGGTGGGGGCTTGTTTACAATTTCTGAAATTACGAGCCCATGTCTGCAATTATGAAATAAGGTCAAAATGTAATTTTAAAATGAAGGATCTAGTTGTAATTTTAAAATGGGTTTTAAATTGGATTTTCAAATTGGTTTGAACCAATTAAAAAAAAAAAACCTGTGAATTTTTTTTTTTTATTATGGCCCAATTCAAAATTTTATTTTGAAATTCACAAATTTTTAAATTAATGCTAAAATGTGATTTTAAATGAATTCATATCTTTGATCCTAATTTAAATTGGATTTTATTTAGGAGTATTATCCTAAATTAGAACGTTAATTCAATTTGCTCTAATATTAGAATTACAGTTTGGACTCTATTTTGATGTTTAATTGAAATTTTATCTTAATTAAATTAAATTTAATAATTAGTTAATTTGATTAATTGATTATTTACCGAATCTCCTTTAGGATTTGATCCTAAATTCGATTAGACCTATAATCTTGAAATTGGAGTTAATTTGATTTAAAGTAATTGATTAATTTGATTAATTAATTATTAAACTGAATTTTATTTTATTTTAGGAGTTTTATCCTAAATTAAGATGTTAACTCAATTTTCCTCTTTTTTTATTTAGAGTTAGACTCTAATTTGATATTTGATTAAAATATGATTTTAATTAAATAGACCCGCTAATTAGAGTTAGTTAATTAATCTGATTCATTAATTATTGTTTTGGTTCGTTTTATCTAAATTAGTTTAGATGACCTAGATTGCTAGAAATTTGAAATTTATTTATATAATATTAGATATTATATTATTATACATTTTTATGACGAATGTGTATTTCATGGATGATTATGGACTCGACCCATATGATTGGTTGAATGCATGGTTAATTTATACTGCTTTTGTTAGTTGGGCTTGCGAGCCCAATATTTAATTAGGCATGTGTGCCAATTATTTAATTATTTGGGCCTGTAAGCTAGATATGGGACTGCACGTCCATTTGATACAGGTTGTGTGCCAATTAGTATACGATACATGTCGTTGGACCACAAGAATACAACTAGTATATGATACATGTTGCAACAGCAGATGAAGATTATTGAATTTAGTATTTCGATGATCAAATGCAATGTCCCATAGGAATTGACCAACTAGTCTTCTTCATGGCTCAAGAAGACTAGATAGATACCGTCCATAATCATCCACAATAATATTATATGTATGATTAATTGTATGGTTGATAGTTAGTTAATATATTTATGAATGATGAGACCAAACCCCTCACTTAGAAATTATATTAAGTCCTATGCTTTCCACTATTATAATAAAAAACCAGAGTTTACTATTGATGTTAGCTTGTTAGCTGGTAAATATGTTTTTTTTTTTCATTACAAAGTATCAGATACTTCTGAACAACGACACAGACTTAACCAAAACCACATCATTTATTGAGTAAATCAAAAGGGATACAGTTTTTGGAAGCAATTTATTAAATTCATATTAATTGGTTAACAATACAAAGGGCCTTCCATTGTTAGAGTAAATAAATCAGAATTCGCCCTCAATGTGAACTTGTTGAGTCCTCAAGGCTGCGAGTGGGAAGATGTCTTAATCACTATGAAATAGAAGATGTTTCTGAATAATGGATAGAATTTAATTGAAATCTATCTTTTGTTGAGTCACTCAAGGATATGAGATTTTGGAAGCACAGTCAAGTAAACACATAAGATGTGTACAACAAAGAGTTGTCTACTTAATGATCTAGGAGTCACATGGAGATGTGATTGATAAGAGTATCTACCTGGATGATTTAATTGGACTTATTGAGTCACTCAAAGTTCTAATAGAATAAAAGGGATCCTAGCCCACTATGAATCTAACAGGATTCCATGAGATTAATGTTGAGGGTCATTAATTCTAGCAAAACAGTGGGAGCAATCGATTTAATAAAAGACCTTATTACATTTATTTATTTTTGCATGATAATACATTATTCTATTTTATTTATTATTATTGTTGTATGATTTTAAAATTTAGTTATTACTTGAACTTGAACAGTATAATTGATGCTGAACAATTTCATTGGAATGAAAACCTTAGATTGGTATCATCATTTGAGAACTAATCTCAAACACGATATGATCGAGAATACTCTTCACGAACATGCCAAAAATAGGACACTAAATTTATAATTGCGAGGCTTCCTTAACCGAACTGAAGAAGTGAGAAGTTTGGTTAATCTTCTACTTTAGTTTTCTATTTGATAGAGGTTAAATATTAGATAAACTTCTTAGCCAACGAGTATTAAATACTGATAATATACAATAGCTAAAGGTAGAAAATTGTGAAAATGGTGAGGGACCTATATGTAGGTAATAATGCAAATGTTGCTTGAAAAGCTTAATAAGCAATTACCTTTCTTTAACTTCTCATTCAGTTTGAAATTAGACAAATTGTTAATTATAGTTTTTGTAAAGACGGACATGAAGTAATTCCTATTTAATTAAGAATAATAATTATTTGTTAACTTAGATGGGATATTATGGAAATCACTTAAATAACAAATAGTCTACATTCTGAATTTTGATAAGGCATAGAAGAAGTCACACTTAAATCTAACATTTAACTAATTCAATTAACAGAGATATATGTGTATCTCACCTTGGAGGTAAATTGACATGTCAATTTCCCTGGAAAAGGAAAAAGTGGGAATGTTCATCTACTGAGCCTGTTACATTCAGATGTAAGTGGGTATATGTCAAAGTAGTCTTTAATCAGTAGATAACCTTGATAGTAATTTTTATTTATAATGAAGTTTAAATCTGAGAGTTTAAAGAGTTAAAATAATATAGATATAAATTAGAAGATGGGAAAATTATTCTAAGCACATAGTTTTGATCAAAATGAAGAATATTTTAAAGTGATTGACTTCAAGATTATGTTATGAGAACATAATTTTTGCATAGATGACTCTTTCGCATACGTCTCGGCACAATGTAATTCTGAAAGGA
This sequence comes from Ligustrum vulgare, assembly GCA_963555705.1. Taxonomy (NCBI): domain Eukaryota; kingdom Viridiplantae; phylum Streptophyta; class Magnoliopsida; order Lamiales; family Oleaceae; genus Ligustrum; species Ligustrum vulgare. Next base: position 56,312,857 of record OY743168.1, on the reverse strand, counting down.
CAAAGATTACAATTGATGCAATCGCTGATGAAGCCATGCAAAATCTCCAAAATAGTTTTTGGTGCTTCGCACAAAACACTTTATGTTACACACTCGTGTTCCATGATAATCGGTTGATGAATGCCCATATAAGATATGAATTTCAAAGATCTAATCTTCTTCGCATTAAGATTTAAGACCTCAATACTTATTAGAAGTATACCAAAAGATGGTTTAATATTATTTCTACGTTTCTATCGAGAAAGAAAGTCTATCTCGAATTTTGCCAATATCATGGAGAAATAGTTCATCTAAGAGAAGTTAGAGAGCCTAAAATTAGAACGTGAAGTAGTTCATTATATCACATATATTTAATCGATTATAAGCTAGAATCTGCGCTTGCATTGGATGAGGCACTGATCCATGTAAAAACATTAGGATCATGTATACTCCATTGAGTTACACATCCCTAATTGCTAATATTGTATTAGTCATCAAGGCTAATGAGCATATATTTACATAGAAGCTAAGTCAAATGTTGACTAAATGAGATGGCAGGAAGCCATAGAATCGGAGATAAAAAAAAAAAAGTTTTGGAACTTGTTTGATCCTGCTAAATGGATAGACCTATAGACTGTAAATGCACTTTGAATCAATTTCGGATTCTGCTTGCTATAGAATCATGCCATGATTATGGGATTTTTTGAAATGGATATCAAATCGTATTCCTTGAAGGGAATTTTAACAAGAGATTTGTGTATGATACAATCCAAAGGTTTTGAATCCAAACATAGTATGCAATCTAAAAATATGTAGTTATGGATTAAAGCAAGTGTCACGGAGCTAGAATTTTCATTTTTATGAGATAATAAAAATGTTTGATTTTATCAAAAGTTGATGATAAAGAATATATGTACATAAAAGGTTAGTAGGAGTATTCAATATTTCTAATACTATATTTAGATGACCTATTATCGATCAGAAATTGAATCTCTAACCTTAAAATTAAAAGTGAAATTATGAAAAATTTCTCCATGATGGATTTGAGAAATAAGACCTTCACTTTGGGAACCAGAATCTATAGAGATATATTTATAAGGTTATTTTGATTTCTTAATCCATGTACATAGATAAAATGATAATGAGGTTAGTATAAATGAATCCAATATAGGATTAGATCCCAAAATTCATGGGATTAATCTTCTCAAAATTGTGTTTAAAACACATATTGAGAAAGAATGATGTGGAGAAGATACTTGATTTTTAACAATAAGATCTTCTAGAATGCGATACTATGCATGAAACTTTATGTATTCTTTAGTACTTGAGAAGCACGAAGAATGCTGATGAGGACCCCCTTGGTATATTGCCCAAGAATTTTCACAACTATTTGAAATCTTCCCAAGAAAGCTAAAATGGTAAAATAAGTGATAAAACACCTTAACACAAGTTTAAATCTAACCCAAGATTATTGATTAAAGAACTAATCTCAATGGGTATCAACTAAACAAATTTCAAGGTGGAGAAAATAAACAACAACACAAGAATAAAATATACTCAAGGAAAGTTGATTAACTTCCAAGTAGATAACAAGAACAAAGGATATTTTTATCCTTATCTCAAGGAGCCTCTCAAGAAAGCATTCAAATGAACATCTTCAAAGTTAATTGGGGTTTGAAAATGAAACTATATTTATTGAACAACATTTGGGGTAAAAGGAAAATTCCGGAAATTGCACCAAAAACCCCCATTTTTTTGAACTCCAGAGTGTTTCGGTCGACCGAACCGGTCAACTGATCCACTTTCAGTCGACCGGACCGGTTGACCAAAATGTCACTATCGGTTGATTAGCGAGCGATTGAAAGTGACTGAGGCTGGCTGAAAATTCTCTGCAGAAGATCTGTCGATCGGAAGAATGGGTGGTCGACTGAAAGTGGCTGGAGCACAAATCTTCAACTTTCTTCGTGTCTTGGCTTTCAACTTGATTTTTGGCTTCTTTTCTTGACTTACTTACTTTGTTTAGCCTCGAATTTTGAACCTCTTCGACGTCGGATCTCTTCATGGGTTCTACCGGCACGTGCATCGAGGTTTGACTTTCTCAGATCTCATCATTCCCTCCCTCTTGAAAAGGATTCGACCTCGAATCTTGCTTGATTGCACTATCATGAGATTCCTTGACCTTTGATCTTGCAAAATTGTTGACCACAGGTTCATACGATGAAGTTGGACTTTCTCGATTCTCATCATCCCCTCCATCTCGAGAGAGATTCAACCACGAATCAGTACCTACAATAAAAAGAGAAAAAGCAGACACAATAATTGTAACTGAAATTTCGTACTCACGGGATAAGATCAATTTGTAGACGTTTCCAAGTGCTTGAATTGAACCGACACCACGGAGTTGCAATTTGGATTTTATTTGATCGAGGGGTCGCTCCTTCCACGAATGAAAACACATCCGGCCACCCGGATCAAATGGGATATGCTTCCTATCATGGTTGACATGGGAAGTACATTGTATGTCAATTCCCTCAAATGGAGGCTCGAACCTCTTGTAAAGGGGTTTAACCAAATTTTCCTTTTTATGCCCACCTAGACTAACATTTCCATCAATAAACAAGTGCATCAAACTCAAAGGAGTTAGTAGGCTAGGGCCATAAGTAACATCAAGTGGAGAAACTTTTCTAATAGAATGAGTAATTAAACTGCTAGCAAATTTAACAACTACAAAATTAGCACCAACTTCGTACAAACGCACTATTTCCCAAAAGAAAAGATTAGCTATGTTGATGACATTGTTGGTTTCATTACATGCAATCAAATGTGACATTATAATAATCCTACCAAAAATCACAAAAATAGCATCATTTTCTTTCTTTGTTCCAAGTAAATCCACTATAAAATTCATAGAATTAATAATCCAAGGTTTACTCATGATGGGCAAATATGTATGGAATTCTTGGGGCAAAAACTTTAGTTTAGCCATTTTGCAAGTTTGGCATTTACTGTAAGTGCAACCATGTTCGAAATCAATCTTCAATTAGGCCAATAAAATTGATCACATAATACCCCTAAGACCCATTTGATTCTAAATCGCCACATCAAACAACCAACATGCGCCCCTTCCACTAGCAATTCGTGTATGGCACATTTAAAAACAAACAAACTAATTTCCCAAAATAAATAATCATCATGTTTATAGAATCTAGCAAAATCTCGCTTACCACATGATTCATAGAGGTTAAACAGTTTTGGATTTTTAGCATGCACGCTCTTGACATGTTCAAGACAAAATGAGTTGGTTAAGGAGGTTAGAAGGAAAATCATTTCCATGCCAAAATGTTTGATTAGATCTCCCTTATAGACTTCCCAAACTAGCAATTCCCTTATAGGACAAGTACGCACATTGAACTTGTTTTCACAAAATAGGAAGTCATGCTTGTTTTCACAAAATAGGAAGCCACCATGCACATGAAGGTTATCAAGTATAACATTTTCACACTCCAAAAAAATATTTTCCAAGCCTCCACGATGTCATACAATCCTCTAATGTATTCAAAACATAATAACCTTGCGTTCAAAGAGTTGTTAGGATCATACCTCCTTGATATGGCATCGGTTATTTCATTTTGTTTACCTTGGTTGTACTTGTCGTTGTAAGAAAATGTTTCCAAGAATTTCTTCCATAAGGCATGCCTTTGGAGCTCCTTGTTGCTTTGATAAGTAGGCCTAATGATCCCCTGTAACAAAGAAGTAACCAAGCTAGGGAAGGAAGTGTTAGACTATTCAAGAGTAAAGAACATTTTGGTGTGATTTTTGCTCTCAATTTGTTGGTGTCACTCAACACTCCCTTATCTTTTTCTGAGGTAGAAACCTCAACTCTTAGTTCTTCTCTCATCTCTCCTTTTTTTGGAGTCGTGGTTCCAACTATCAATTTCTCACCTTTTTCTAGGGTCGTGGCCCCAACTCTCATGCTCTCATTTATCCTCACTTTTGTGTTGTCATCAACTTTCTCAATCGAATTTTCATTTTCATTTTCTTTCTCCTTTTTTTTTTTATTCTTCATTTTATTTTTCTCATTTTCTTCCTCAAATTCCTTCTTGAGCTTCATTTGGTCTTTGCATACTTCTTCCAGACTCAATGATACAGGATCACAACCTTTTTTCCATTCATTTTGAAGCTATATCGATTCCTCCTCCTATCATGATTCACATTTCTCCCACATTGTCAAGGTCTCCCCAAAATTATGTGAGTAGTGTGTATAGGAACTACATCACATACCACTTGATCACTATAGGTTCCAATGTTGAAGGTAAGAAGAACTTGTTCACTCACTCTCACTTCCCTATCACTCATTGGTAACCCCAATTTCTCAACTCTACTAGCACTCACCAAATTAGTGTCAATCTCCCCATCTATCATGAGAATACATGGCTTATCACTCACTAGGAACCTAGTGTAGAAATTATCCTCCCCATGTTCCTCCATCTCATTAGTATGGGCCAAAGATTTTTGTGGCCTAGCATTCATCTCCTTCACTACTTCTCTACTTTCACTACCTTCCCTCCTATTTTCAGATGGAGTCTTCATTTGCTCAATATCAACCAAAACATCTCCACATTTATTCCTCATTCTTCTATTATCCCTTCCCTCACCTCCTTTACGAGTTGATGTACTCTCTCTTTTTGTTGCTAACCTTTCCAACCCTCCCTCAATCTCCTCCATTTTCCTAGCCATGGTGATTGAAAAAGTTTGTAACAATTCCTTCAAGTCTTGAGTTTGAGCATTGGAATTGGACATGTGCGCAAGTGTGAAAGTGTTCTCACAAGAATATTTTTCACTCGTGTTTCACTCAACTTGGCTTTTACCCTCTATTGAGCTCATCAATCTTGCCTTTTTCCACTTAAAATCTCATTTCTCAAGTTCTCCAAGGAAGGTAATCAACTAAACCACAAAGTATAATTCTTGTGGAGTCAAAGAAATTATAAACAAGGAAGAAGGAATTTATAACAAGTAGACACAGTAGCAAGTGGAATTTATGTGCTTGCTATACTCAAAAGGAACAATTGCTATGTGGGATAAGATGCTAGGAACACAATTTTAGCAATGGGGTTGACAAACCACAAATATTTGACAAGGCATAGATGTAGAGCAAAAAAGCAAAAAAAGTGTAATTTTCAATGAGGCAATTTATAAAAAAACATTGTATTTAATCCTTAAATGACTTTGAATGTGTATATTGTGGATAGATGAACAACCCCCAACAACCCAAATTTGACAAGGAAGGAATGAACAATAATTACCCAATGTATGGAGCGAGTGATATATGGGATAAAATGTTGACAACACAATTTCAACAATGGAAATGGACACCCACAAATAATTAACAAGTCATGGGCATTGAATAATAAGACATTAATGGAGTATTTTCTTTGGGATAATTTATCAAACACTTGGTAGGCACACTTTTGAACACATAGAATTGCCAGTGTATGACTAATGGAATTCTCCAATAAACTCAACAATCAAAATGCCCAATATGTGGAGTTCAACAAATGCTCAAGAACATGAAATTTCCCCAAATTTTTTTCAATTTTCATTTTTCGTTTTTCGTTTTTCATTTTTTTTTTATAACAAGAACAACAACAAGAAATGTAAAGGATAGGTTTACCAAATTAAAGTAAGCTCTGATACCAAATGATGAGGACCCCCTGGTATATTGATCAAGAATTTCCACAACTATTTGAAATCTTCCCAAGAAAGCTAAAATGGTAAAATAAGTGATAAAACACCTTAACCCAAGTTTAAATCTAACACAAAATTCATTGATTAAAGAACCAAGCCCAATGTGTATCAACTAAACAAATTTCAAGGTGACGAAAATAAACAACAACACAAGAATAAAATATACTCAAGCAAAGTTGATTAATTTCCAAGTAGATAACAAGAACAAATGAGGTTTTTATTCTTACCTCAAGGAGCCTCTCAAGAGAGCATGCAAATGAACATCTTCAAAGTTAATTAGGGTTTGAAAATGAAAACTATATTTATTGTACAAAATTTGGATTAAAATGGAAATTCCAGAAATTGCACAAAAAACCTCTATTTTTAAACTCCAACGTGTTTTGGTCGACCGAACCGTTCAACCGATCTGCTTTCGGTTGATCAGCGTGCGACCGAAAGTGACTGAGGCTGGCTGAAAATTCTCTGCAGAAGATCGGTCGACCGAAAGAATAGGCGGTCTACCGAAAGTGGCTGGAGCACGAGTCTTCAACTTTCTTCGTGTCTTGGCTTCGAACTTGATTCTTGGCTTCTTTTCTTGAATTACTCACTTTATTTAGCCTCGAATCTTGAACCTCTTCAGCGTTGGATCTCCCCATGGGTCCCATCGGCACGTGTATCGAGGTTTGATTTTCCTTGATCTCATCAAATGCAGTAGACATGAGGAGAAATGTGGACTTACAGTCTTTAGATATAGAGATACCATCCTTCAATCCAGGAAATGATGAAGGAAATATTAAGTCTGGTTGTTAATTAACTCATAATAGTGGTGTGGTCATTTTGAAATGATTCAAACAAGGGAAACCATTAAGTATACAACTGAGATGAAATACATAAGTTCTTGTGAAGCAGTCTCAACTTTAAGATCATTAGTGAACTATAAGTTTTCCTACCATTGTAGCTTCAGGAATGAGTACTGTGCCAACAATGGAGTCATCGCGCAAGCATAGGAACTGAGTCTCATCGATGATATGAGAATGTATAGAGGGACTACTATCTCATTCGAAGTTTGTAGAAAAACAGGATTCATGCCCACTAACCTTGGTAAGGTTGAATATGTGAAGAGTTACATATCAAATCTCCATATGTAAAATCACTATCCCAGCAGGAATGTGATTGTCATATACACTCATGGGACATATGAGTTATTTGATCTAGTGGGAGTATATGAATATTATGCTCTAAATTCAATCGTTGAGATAGCATAACACATATTATCATTGTTTCAATAAATGTAGATCTATTATTACATTGAGTTTAACTCCTTATTTAAATAATAAAGTCGGTAGAGCAAGTTTAAGTAACTTGTAAGTCACAATGTGTTGTGACTATGAGATACAAGTCATTAATAACTTATTCAGAAATTGTTCCTAGTCGAAGTAACAACAAGGTACAGATATTGTTATTATAGTTAGACTAGTATGTGTTGCATTTCTTTCTTATGAAGAAAGTAGCTTATTTCATAAGCTAGAATGTAGAGGGACATTCGAATGAACACGTGAATCCATTATTAGATGAACAAAGCATTGTATGACTCGTCTAGAAATTCCACATGAATAACTATCCAAGCATCAGTGGCAAATCTCTAATGCACAGTTGTGGATTTGGTCCTTTGACTTGAGGACGTCATAGAATCTTATGTGAGGATTACTATACTTTGGCAAGTGTTGATGTTGGTTCTTGAGAGGGAGTCATCAGGATGACGTCGTACGAGTGTAGTGAGAGTCATATTAAGGTTGTACATGTCCAACATGAAGATTGGTCATTCCTGGATAGTTGGATATTATAACCTATATTTCGCCCACTTAAGTTCATGTAAAGTCCTCTATCGGGGTGAAGTTATGAGTTGAGAAGCTATTTTCAATCATAATAAGATCAACTAAGAAAAGATGTGAATAACATAATTGGTTGAAATGAGATTGACGCTATTCATATCTCTTAATCAATTGGGTTATATTAATGAATGAATTATATTTCCACGGTAACCACACACAAAAAGGTCTTGTCATATCACATGACTTTTCTTTTCACATGGATTGCCTGACATATTGCTAGATGTCAATTTTGGTGAGTCGAGGATGAATTAGAAATTGAAATTTCAATTCATCTTATTCCAATCAGTATCTGAATTTGGATCTTGTCCAAGTGAGAGATTGTTAGAATTAATGCACAAGCCCAATTAATTGGGCTGGACTTTACAATAAAATTAATTACTATGATTAATTAATCAATTCTCGTTAATAGCCCTATTGTAGCTAGGGTTAGGGTTGTAGGTGGACGTATAGATAAGTGCACTATTGTAGAGAAAAGTGAGAGTAGCATTTTAATAATATTCTAGCGTAGGGTTTTACTTTTGCTAGCACAAAGAGAAAACCAATATTCTCTAAAATTCATTCCAACTGTTGGAGATTGATGGAGCTCCAGATTCAACTCGCTACGTGAATTTCTATTAGAGGCTGGTCAATTGGACAGCTGATGGTGACAAGTTTATACATCAAAGATTCATTCTAATCACAGATTCTATCTAAGTGGAAGGTTGATTCAGGCTTTGGTTTCGAGTTTTTTAAATTACGATGTACATGTATGACTCGAAACCTAAGAATGTTTTCTTATAAAAGTGGTAAAGTCACTTTGGCATACTAATTCTCATAAGTAGTGATTTACCTTGTTTTGGGGGGTCAGTGTTTTATTGAGTGAAATTCCTTGACACAGGGCACTATTCTCATGTAAAGGACTAGAGTAATTTTGTGTGGAAAAACATAAGTAGTACATAATTCAAGAGTAAAAGCATTTACAGGAAAGCACACAATGTAAAGTGGCAATTGTTACATGATTTTTATTCAAAAAGACAAATTACAAATATCTGAAATTTGATTTAGACTAAAGGATGTTAATTGAAGATTGTACAAATTCAACTAGATGAAATAGAAGACCAAGAATGAGAATTGCACGAAGAAAGGACTCAAGTTGAACAAAGGAGCAAAATCAATTTCCAAAGTGAGAACTTTCAAAAATAAAAGCATGTGATCGCAATCGCAATCCCAAAAACCAAAGCACCAAAATTTAATAGAACATGCTATCGCAGCAATCTTGATGGTTACTTTTCAACTAGATCAATCAATTGCTTTATTTGACTAAAACTCTTTATGAAAATCATCTCGGTCCAAGTTTATATCTGTAGCGACCAAGAATTTTTACGCGATTAATAATTATTTTAATAGAAAATCGTGTCGCTACTATTTCACCCATTTTTATTAAGTTAACGCCACGACGTATTCGTATAGCCAAGTCAAGAAATAATCGAGATCGTTCGATTTTAAATTAAATTCCGAATTTCTAAAAATATCTCCATTCTCTTGATTTAAAGTATATTAAGTCCAAGTACTTAATTCAATGTTATCCCAATATTTATTTATACAAAAATTATTTTTATTATTGAAATTAAGAAAATATATGCAAGCATGAGAGGTTCCATTATATATAATAATTATGAGAATCTTAATTTAATAAATATGGAAAAGTATATGAATGAATTATATACTCCATTATATGTAATCATGAAGAGCATAATATTTGTATAAATATGGAAAAGTATATGAATGAATTATATACTCCATTATATGTAATCATGAAGAGCATAATATTTGTATAAATATGGAAAAGTATATGAATGAATTATATACTCCATTATATGTAATCATGAAGAGCATAATATTTGTATAAATATGGAAAAGTATATGAATGAATTATAGACTCCATTATATGTAATCATGAAGAGCATAATATTTGTATAAATATGGAAAAGTATATGAATGGTTGATAAGATTCCATTATATGTAATCATGAAGAGCATAATATTTGTATAAATATGGAAAAGTATATGAATGGTTGATAAGACTCCATTATATGTAATCATGAAGAGCATAATATTTGTATAAATATGGAAAAGTATATGAATGGTTGATAAGACTCCATTATATGTAATCATGAAGAGCATAATATTTGTATAAATATGGAAAAGTATATGAATGGTGCTTTACTTTAAGAAAAGGATGTGTTAAAATTAATAGAATTGAATGATTATGTTTACAATATGCCAACTTTATACATCTATTTAAACCCATCTCTTTTACACACAACTCTACACATTTACACTTATTTCCAATCTCTTGACAAAATCCACAAGTAAGAGAAATTCAAGGTGGTCAAGAAAGTTTTGGTCCATTTACTACTACACTTCATTTTAATCTTTTAAAAGGTAAGTATATCTTATGTTTTTATGAAAATTAAGTATGTTGTTATGAAATGTAAATATACTTTAAGTTTTTATGAAAAGTAAGTATGTTTTTATGAAAGGTATTACCTTATGTTTTTATGAAAAGTAAGTATGCTTTTATGAAAGGTAAATACACCTTATGTTTTTATGAAAAGTAAGTATGTTTTTATGACAAGTAAGTATATCTTATGTTTTTATGAAAAGTAAGTATGTTTTTATGAAAGGTAAATACACCTTATGTTTTTATGAAAAGTAAGTATGTTTTTATGACAAGTAAGTATATCTTATGTTTTTATGAAAAGTAAGTATGTTTTTATGACAAGTAAGTATATCTTATGTTTTTATAAAAAGTAAGTATGTTTTTATGAAAGGTAAATACACCTTATGTTTTTATGAAAAGTAAGTATGTTTTTATGACAAGTAAGTATATCTTATGTTTTTATGAAAAGTAAGTATGTTTTTATGAAAGGTAAATACACCTTATGTTTTTATGAAAAGTAAGTATGTTTTTATGACAAGTAAGTATATCTTATGTTTTTATGAAAAGTAAGTATGTTTTTATGAAAGGTAAATACACCTTATGTTTTTATGAAAAGTAAGTATATCTTATGTTTTTATGAAAATGTTTGGATCATTGCTATGAAATCAATCTCACAAGATTGTTATGGGTTCCATATGATATGTTTATGATTATGCTAAGGGGACCGGAGTTTAGTAGCGCTACACATAAGAATTCTTGCCATTTAAGTTCGGTAAAATTCTTGTGTCTCCCTATGTTTATGAGTATTTCGATCCTATCCTATGTTATGATGAAAATGATCCATATGCTTTCAAAAGAAAATTTATGCTTGGTATACTTACTGAGATTTTATAAATCTCACTCCACGATATTTACCATTTTCAGATAATTGAAGGTTCGAGGCGGTCAACATGGAAGTGGCAAAAGTGGTTAAGATTGATGAGATAATTATGTTGAACTTTATGAAAGAAAATTATGTTCTATTTTTATTCACAAATAAAATTATGGGATTCTAATTATTCTTTTGAATAATTTTACATTTCTATTTAAGTCTCGATAATATGATATGAGTCACTTTTAGTGGCACTCGAATGGTCGAGAATTCGGGTCGTCACAGTTGGTATCAGAGACAAGAGTTTTAAAAACGATTCTGTAGATTTTTGAAATTTTATTTCTTAAAAAAAAAAAAAAAAAAAACACTATTCACGTGAACAGTAAAACGACGTGCTATTCATGATGAACAGTGAACGAAATCACTATTCAATTAAAAAAAAATTTTAAATTTTCACATGTCAAGTATGGTTATGATTTTGAAAAGTATGATGAAATTTGATGTGCGAATTTCAAGGACAAAATTCATTTTAAGCAAGGGAGTTTGTAATGTTCTGAAAATTTTATGGAATATAATTAGTTAGTGATATGATTTTTATATTGATGTCTTTGATAAATTTCTAGAAGTTCGGGGACTAAAGGAAAATAAGATTTGACGATAAAATTTTATTTGGGTTAATTAGGCCCAATCTTATGTAAAGATGCGAAATGATTAATAATAATTTTTTTTTTAAATATTTTAACTCATCACTCTACTATGTCACTCTCCACGTATTGACTCCTCGAACCAGGTATGTTATATGCTTTGCAAGTCATTTACGATTTTATTAAGACATGTTAAGTATGAAATCTTCATATGTTATGAATCTTTATGTGTTACACATAATATACATGTCAAGTATGATATAAATTGATAGAAGACTCAATTTTTTTATTCTTTTCAATGTAGAATCATGAGACAGAGGGGATATTTATATGAATTTTGGTGCATATTAAGCTTAGTAAGATTGACTCAATTAGAAATTAAGTTGGGTTGTAACTTTTGCCCAAAATATATGGAATAATATATTAAACAAACAAAATTAATAATGAATTTGTACAATAATTTATCCCTTTATCACTACCTTTGTGTAAAAACAAGGGAAAAACTGCGGATGGTTATTAGTACTTCCTCTTCAAGTTTCAATTTTCGGTTCAATAATTTATCCCTTTATCACTACCTTTGCTTAAAAGTAAGGAAAAACTGTGGATGATTATTGGTACCACTCTTCAAGTTTCAATTCTGAAAAAAATTCGGAAAGAAAGAAAGAGAACGGGTGTTGAGCATAATGGGAATAATATGACTTAAGAATGATTTTCAAAATAATTGTTGTCCTCGAGTTTAGAAATGATAAACCTTAAATGGACTTTGCATAATTGATTTTAGACATGGCATTAAGTATGAGAAGTCAACAGAAATGATTAGAAATATGTTCAGATTATCTATCATTTAGATTTAATGAGAAATAGCGAGCCAATTTTATGAATTTTTATGAGATGTTAAGATTATAAGTGATATGATTTTAATGAGACTTTTATGAGAAGCATTATGAAGTTAGAGATTTAAAGATTTGGTTATTGGGAATTAAGTAATGGATATTATGTTGAGTAAGTGAATTATGCATCTATATTGAATAGAAATTTATTATGAACTTTGGCCTTGTGATTAAATTTTGGGAATATGATTTATGACTTATAAATATAAGTATGAGTAATCTTTTGAGCCAATTAAGGTATTGAAGGAAGTGATATTGTGATATTGACGACTATGATTTGAAATTTCTATGTTGAGGAATTATGAATTGATTTTCTGGAATATTTTTTTATGATATTGAAGTTTGATGAAATTGTGGTCAATTTTTAGATCGTTGTGATCAAATGTGGAATTATTTATTATTGTGAGTTATGAAGTATGCTTACGGTTTGAATAAGTCCAAATTTCAAAGGAAACTCTGCTTAGAATTTTATCGTTTGGAATTAAGAGCATAGTATGGTATGCAATCACTAAGAGAATTGAGGTTAGACATGCAAATTCATTTACATCACAAACGAGATTTAGTAGATGATAACAGAGATATTTATTATTTTCTCGTAAGGAGAACACACAAGAGTCACATTGGAAAGAAATACATGAAACACGCAAAAGAAAGCAACATGGGAAATTCCTCAAATTGAGAGATGTGTTTCCGGAGTAGCCGTATCCTACCACCTCTGACCTTTTGAGGAAATAAAGAAACCTTCAAAAAGGTGTGTTTCGAGAGTAAGAATACTCCGTAATCTACCACCTGGAACCTTTGAGGTACACACAAGATTTAAACATTAAGGAAAATCCTAGGAAATTAGAGGGGTGTCTCGAGAGTAAGAATACTCCGTACTCTACCCCCACCTATTCTAAGATTCATAAAGTTAAGTTTACATTAACCGGACTCCATTTTCGCTTGATTCCCCTTCCTTGCGACCAATCTATCTTAACCCCTGCTGGATCTTGTATTGAGATATATGACTGCAGCTTATCCAGTAGTTCATCAATAGTAGGAGCAGAAATAAGGAGTCTTCTGGAAAATGGAGAGATGAATCCCTGTTCCACAGCATAATCAAGAAAGGTTAACAAGCCATCAAAGAAATTGTTAACATTCAAAAGCCCAATAGGCTTAGTATGGAGATCTAGTTGAGCCCATGAGGTAATGTTAAAGATTTCTTCTAAGGTACCAAAACCTCCGGGCAGGGCTATAAAGGCATCAGAACCATATAGCATACAAGTTATGCGTTCATGGATGGATAAGGTTTGAACTTCATGCCCTCGTGTTTTTCCTGCAACATCTACCAAAGGGACAGGTATGACACCGATTACTTTTGATTTCTCTGCAAGAGCAGATTGGGAAACACAACCCATTAGACCACTGCTACCACCCCCATACACAAGAGTGATACCTTTTTCCCCCAGTTTCTTTCCAAGATCTACGGCCGCTTCTAGATAACTGAAGCCTTTCCCCACTTTTGATCCACAAAATACACAAATAGTTTTGATCTGTCGAAGTTTTGGTGCTTCCATCTTTGATAGTATAGAAGAGAAAACTTACCAAGAAGATGTGATTTTGGGATGCTTGAACTATGAAATATGTTTGGCTATTTAAAACCGGAAAAATTTACTGTTTTTGATTGATTCTGAAAAAGTAAAGATTTACTTTTGACAAAATCAGCCTACTTTTGACTATTTTATCAAAGCTTTCATCTTTCGGTGATTTATTTCCAGCTTTATCAAACCTCGAGAAAGGAAAATATATTTATTTCCAGCTTTATCAAAACTCGAGAAAGGAAAATATATTTTATTTCCAAAACGCGTGAAAGAAAACAGCAAAATATTTTAAATGTGTATCAAGAGATTTACCTTATATCATTGATGAACTGCCAGAAGCCTCATTTTGTAAAACAGACTGGCAAACAGGATCTTTTGCTATTATATTTTGGAGACTATAACGATTTTTGTCCTCGTTAAACTGAGTGTATAAGGAGAGAAGTTCACGTTGCACATAACCACTTGGGTGCGTCTCAAGAGTCAGTCGAATATCATCCAAAGACTCCTTACTCAGTCCACCCTTTATGAATTTGATTTTATCATCCCGATTAGTAGAAGAATATCCTACTGTTTTGCAACGAGTATCACAGTTCCAACGAGCACATTTGTAGCAACCATTCAGCCTTTTTGCTCTTCGTTTCTTTGCGAAGGTGCTTTTGCCTAAACCAGGCATGTGCTTTGGAAATGTCATAGGTAATTCACCAGATAGTCGAACCTTTGCTTCGATCAACCAGCGAACATCTTCTGAAACACCATGAGCCATCAGCAATCTCAATCTTTCGAGTCTTATTCGATAAATTTTCCTCAGATCATTCATTGGAAGACTGGAATAATACTTGCTAATGTTTGTAAGAATGATATCCATGTTTTGATGATCTAACCTCTTCCCAGCATGAACTATTTAAAAGCATTAAGGATCGGAGGAAATCCGCGTGATATTGATTCCAGCAAGAAAGCGCGGAATAGAATAATGGAAAAGAGGGAACAAGAGTTATGCGCCGTTTACTTTCTTGATAAAAGGAAGATTTGATGATGACGGGATTTGAGATATGGAATATTTTCTTGGATTTTGGGTACTGATATTTTGATATAATAATCAAGGTATAGAAATAATACGGGGATACGTGAAAGTGAAATAAGGACTGTATTGAATCAGGATTAATAAGTTTGTGCAAGTGAAAGGAATACCTTACGGGAAATGTTATGATATTTGAGTTAAGAATTTTAATTATTTGGGAGATATTTGTTTATTGAATTATTGCAGAAATTTTGGGTTACAAATATTGGAAAGATAAACTGATGATTATGTTGATATGTGAATAACATGTTTGGGTATATTACATAGAGAATATTCAGGTAATCGTTTTAATTATTTTGGGATATTTGGTGATAAGAAGAAATGACAAATTATTATGGTATGATATGTTAGTAAAGATTTTAGAGATATTAATACGAATATTTGAGGTCACATGATACGATGATAAATGACAAGTTACATGAATACTACAAGATATGATGAAATATCACATACGATTGGGAATTTTCATTTTGATTCAGAAGAATTTATGAGTAGACATATGTCTATTATTGATAGAAAAGTCCATGTCTTAAGAAAACAAATTGATGCATTTAGTCAAAGTCCAGTGGGTTAAATATGGTTGGGTTAAATATGGTAGCGATGATGCTACATAAGAAGAAGAAGAAGAGATTCTGATTAAGTGTTCAGAAATCATAAGATCAAGTAAGTTTAATTTCGAGGACGAAATTATTTTAAGGGGGTAAGTTTGTAGCGACCAAGAATTTTTACGCGATTAATAATTATTTTAATAGAAAATCGTGTCGCTACTATTTCACCCATTTTTATTAAGTTAACGCCACGACGTATTCGTATAGCCAAGTCAAGAAATAATCGAGATCGTTCGATTTTAAATTAAATTCCGAATTTCTAAAAATATCTCCATTCTCTTGATTTAAAGTATATTAAGTCCAAGTACTTAATTCAATGTTATCCCAATATTTATTTATACAAAAATTATTTTTATTATTGAAATTAAGAAAATATATGCAAGCATGAGAGGTTCCATTATATATAATAATTATGAGAATCTTAATTTAATAAATATGGAAAAGTATATGAATGAATTATATACTCCATTATATGTAATCATGAAGAGCATAATATTTGTATAAATATGGAAAAGTATATGAATGAATTATATACTCCATTATATGTAATCATGAAGAGCATAATATTTGTATAAATATGGAAAAGTATATGAATGAATTATATACTCCATTATATGTAATCATGAAGAGCATAATATTTGTATAAATATGGAAAAGTATATGAATGAATTATAGACTCCATTATATGTAATCATGAAGAGCATAATATTTGTATAAATATGGAAAAGTATATGAATGGTTGATAAGATTCCATTATATGTAATCATGAAGAGCATAATATTTGTATAAATATGGAAAAGTATATGAATGGTTGATAAGACTCCATTATATGTAATCATGAAGAGCATAATATTTGTATAAATATGGAAAAGTATATGAATGGTTGATAAGACTCCATTATATGTAATCATGAAGAGCATAATATTTGTATAAATATGGAAAAGTATATGAATGGTGCTTTACTTTAAGAAAAGGATGTGTTAAAATTAATAGAATTGAATGATTATGTTTACAATATGCCAACTTTATACATCTATTTAAACCCATCTCTTTTACACACAACTCTACACATTTACACTTATTTCCAATCTCTTGACAAAATCCACAAGTAAGAGAAATTCAAGGTGGTCAAGAAAGTTTTGGTCCATTTACTACTACACTTCATTTTAATCTTTTAAAAGGTAAGTATATCTTATGTTTTTATGAAAATTAAGTATGTTGTTATGAAATGTAAATATACTTTAAGTTTTTATGAAAAGTAAGTATGTTTTTATGAAAGGTATTACCTTATGTTTTTATGAAAAGTAAGTATGCTTTTATGAAAGGTAAATACACCTTATGTTTTTATGAAAAGTAAGTATGTTTTTATGACAAGTAAGTATATCTTATGTTTTTATGAAAAGTAAGTATGTTTTTATGAAAGGTAAATACACCTTATGTTTTTATGAAAAGTAAGTATGTTTTTATGACAAGTAAGTATATCTTATGTTTTTATGAAAAGTAAGTATGTTTTTATGACAAGTAAGTATATCTTATGTTTTTATAAAAAGTAAGTATGTTTTTATGAAAGGTAAATACACCTTATGTTTTTATGAAAAGTAAGTATGTTTTTATGACAAGTAAGTATATCTTATGTTTTTATGAAAAGTAAGTATGTTTTTATGAAAGGTAAATACACCTTATGTTTTTATGAAAAGTAAGTATGTTTTTATGACAAGTAAGTATATCTTATGTTTTTATGAAAAGTAAGTATGTTTTTATGAAAGGTAAATACACCTTATGTTTTTATGAAAAGTAAGTATATCTTATGTTTTTATGAAAATGTTTGGATCATTGCTATGAAATCAATCTCACAAGATTGTTATGGGTTCCATATGATATGTTTATGATTATGCTAAGGGGACCGGAGTTTAGTAGCGCTACACATAAGAATTCTTGCCATTTAAGTTCGGTAAAATTCTTGTGTCTCCCTATGTTTATGAGTATTTCGATCCTATCCTATGTTATGATGAAAATGATCCATATGCTTTCAAAAGAAAATTTATGCTTGGTATACTTACTGAGATTTTATAAATCTCACTCCACGATATTTACCATTTTCAGATAATTGAAGGTTCGAGGCGGTCAACATGGAAGTGGCAAAAGTGGTTAAGATTGATGAGATAATTATGTTGAACTTTATGAAAGAAAATTATGTTCTATTTTTATTCACAAATAAAATTATGGGATTCTAATTATTCTTTTGAATAATTTTACATTTCTATTTAAGTCTCGATAATATGATATGAGTCACTTTTAGTGGCACTCGAATGGTCGAGAATTCGGGTCGTCACAATATCTAATCTAGCCTCAAAGGAATTATGGACGACTGATAAGACAGTAACGGGTATAGAACATCCTAAGCATGCAAGTCTCACTCATTTTCTGAATCAGAACGTTTTAAAGGATAAACAAAGTAATGGTTGAAATGAATCAATGAAAGAAGTATCATACAGTATGTATGTTTAGAGATCAAAATTTGAGCAGGGACAGAAATTGAGGACGAAGATGATGCTAAGGCGATCAACTAGCATCCAGTTTGACACTTTACCTTCAAACATGGTCAGTAACTATTTATTGACCAATGAGTTTCAGAACAAGGAAAGCGATAAAACAACCGTAGAAGAATCAGAAGAAGTAGTAGGGACATTTGAACATGAAGATGATACTTTTGTTGAGTTAATTAAATAAAGTGGGAAGACCTATGTCTTGGATGATGATGGGATGACCAATGTAGAAGAAGAATTGGATTTAAAAGCAGAATGCAGGATGAGGTGGTATCATGTGGCAAACTCCTCAAGCAACTATACCAAGAAAGCAATCCGACAGTAGACTTTTTGGGAACACTATCTATACTATCATTCGATTACTTGGTTCTATATGGAACACTAAAAGGAAATGAAGGGTACCTCATGCTAAAAAGTATGGCCTACCTCCAAGGATGTTCAATCCACGTACTAGTTGGGAAGAAATGCCAGGAAGTTCTATGCAAGCATAAAGAGTTAATGAAATCCAGAGCAAAGGCATGCTATGGGTGGATGTCACAAGCCAGGGAGGGTTAAAAAAAAAGGTAGAGCTTAAGTCAAATGTGAAGGTGATGTTAAGAATATCTTCCTTAACTCTAACTAAACACTTAAGGCACTAGTACATAAAGACATCAATTGATGGCATTACAGTTTCCAAGGTGCTCATTGACATTAGGGCAGCCATAAACACAATTTCGTACCAAATGTTAAAGAAGTTCGGTAAGTCCGACATGGATATAATTCCAATAGAGGTGGTGATAATAGCTTCAATGGATGAGCAAGTTTAGCCAAAGGAGTAATACAATTGGAGATAACATTAGGGAGTACAATGAGAACTACTATCTTCTGCATAATAGACGGTCCACTAGTTATAATGTATTATTGGGAAGGGACTAGATACATGGAAGTCAGTGTATCTCGTCATCTCTCCATAAATGCTTAGTATTCTAGAACTATAAGAGACATGCTAAAGTCGTGCAATATTTTCTCACCACGCTTTCTAAGTGACCCATACAGCAATCTTTAGGCTGGTGACTCCAAAGTCAGATGACTTTAGCTAACCAGGTTCTAAGAACCCTTAAGATTTAATTACTTGAGTCACCAAGGCTACAAAGAAAAGATAAAATGTTTTTGTGTCTTATGTACAAGTCTTCTCCCCCTTACGCTTTCTAAGTGACCCATGTAACGGGCTTTGTGATGCACTATACAACTTTAAATCATGAACTTATGGTGAGCATATGATATGTAACATAAACTAAGAGAATCACTCAAAAAGAAATGCCCAAAATCAAGGAGGAATTCATTGAAACAATTCATTGAACACCTAGCATGCATTCAAGTTTCTAGAGAAAATTCACAAGATTTGGAACCCATGAGTAATCCAAAATTTTTTGAGCATAATAACAATCAATTCAATCCGATTTCTACCCTAAACCCATCCTTCATCAATCCAAAATGTTCAAGTTCAAAAGAATAAGGAAAAACTGAAAATTTAATGAAATATTTCAAAAGGCGTGAAAATCCTTAACTTGTATTCGTTTTGAATGTAAAGAAGGTTGTGTTTCCTATCCAATGCAATGTTGAAGATGTAGAGTTTGGATGAAATTTTGATTTGGGGCCAATTTGGGGTGAGGGAATCGTGTTATTTTATGAATTTTTAAAATACACCACTTCCTGTTTTTGAATTTTTTTCCCCAAATCATAATTGCGCGATCGCGTGGTTGTTATCGACATGATTGTGTGCATTTAATCTGTAGGGTATATTGATTTGTAAGACATTCACTTGATTGCACGATCGCATGGTCCTTTAGTATGGTAAACATTTTGCATTCTTTCATACTAGATGAAGTTCGCGATGCTCGACTCCTACCTCCACCTAGGGTTTTCATGTTCTAGGCTCAAGTATGTGCTAGTGATCACGATGAATGTTTAAAAAATAAAAATGCAATTGAGTGTAAAATATGAAATCTAACATGAATGTAATCCTAAAGTATGATGTAAAGTAATAAATAAAGCATAAATAATGCATAGTAAATAAAAAGGTTTGAGAATTGGGTTGCCTCCTGATAAGAGCTCTGTTTATAGTTTTAAGCCCGACTTTTTCGGTAGGTTTCATGGTGGCTTTACATTCACTTTGCTCTTTTGACTTCTTCGACTCGTCTTCCAGCTCAAACTAGCCAAGACTCCTATTGAGGCCTTGCATTGTATACAATTTCCATCCTTGCAAACTTCCTTTCTTTTCCACATCATTTCTAGTTTGACGTAGCTTTCAAGAGATGGATTTGGCATTTTCTCTTAACTCATTCTGAAAATAATATGCTCTTCTTCAACTCTAAACTTTACTTCTCCTCTTTCCACGTTAAATAGGGATCGCCTAGTAGCAGGTAAAGGTCTACCTAAGATTAGAGACATCTTGTCATCTTCTTCCATATCCATGAGTATAAAGTTAGCTGGAAAAATGAACTTGTCCGCTTTTACCAAGAGATCTTCGAAAATTCCATATGGATAACATATTGAATGATCAGCCAGCTGTAATATAAGTGTAGTTTGTTTTAGCTCTCCTAAACCAAGTTTTCGTTAGACAGAAAGAGGTATCAGATTAAACTCGCACCAAGATCACATAAGACTTATATCAAAGTTTACATTGTCAATAGTGTAAGAAATAGAAAGACTCACTGGATCTTTGAGCTTAGGTGGCAACTTATTTTTCAATATTGCACTACAGTCCTCAATCAATAAAACTGTCTCGAATTCCTCTAGCCTCTTCTTTTTAGATAGTATATCATCCAAAAACTTTGCATAGCTTGATATCTGTCTTATTACATCAAGGAAGGGTATATTTATGTACAGTTTTCTGAGCATGTAACTTGTTGAACTGCTGATCCTCTATTTTTTCTTCAACTTTTATGGGAAGGGAACATGGAGATCATATGGCTTAATTCTTCACCTTGTCCATCCTTATTGTTATTTCAAATGTCTTTTCAAGTACCTCGGCCGATTTTTCTTCTAGATTTGTCTCTTTTTCTAGGTTAACAACTAGTCTCTCAACATGAATATCTGGTAGCTAAACTCTACTCTTGATAGTAATGGCATTTACATATTTTCTAGGATTTGTTTCAGTGTTGCTTGGTAATGTACCAGGAACTCTACCTGCTAAAGCCTGTGCCATCTTACCCACATGCATCTCCAAATTCTTAATAGATGTTTGTTGATTTTGGGGAGTGGTTTCTTTTCTTCTCATTAACTGATCAGTTCTTCCCATTTATTGTTCAGTATTCTACACATATTTTTCAAACATATCCTCAAGTGAAGGTTTTGTTCCTTCATGCCGATATTTAGGTACCTATGTGCATGAGCTATTTTATTTATTCTTCATTTAGAAATTTGGGTGCTTTTTCCTACCCGAATTGCTCAATCAGATATCCACATTGCATTTGTATTTGTTATCCTCTCAAATAATTTTATTGCTACATCAACAGTTTTAATATTCAATGAACTATTGGATGAAGAGTCTACCAGATTTTATATTGAGGGAATAGATTGGTATGAAATTACTGTATTTGAGTGCTCTTGGTGATTCCATGATGAGGGTACTTTCTGAGCGTGTTTTTGAACTTATTCCAAGCTACATCAGACGATTCTGAGTCTTGTCACTAAAATACCAATATTTCATGTATTAGCTTAGCAATCTTTATCGGTGCAGGAGTTTTAGACCAAACATTCCATGTGGTTATATTGTCCGTGGGACGAGAATCTAACAAATCCTATGCCCTGTCTCACAAAGTGTGAAAATAAGCGAAGTCTAATAGCGCTGTTTGAAATTCCTTGATATTTGAAGTGTTGACGCATCTCTAAAAATATAGAGATTTGTGTGTGTTGATTTTCATCAGGTGTACCGCGTATAACTAGTGCCCATTTTGGAATAAGTTGGTAGCATTGGTCTTCAACCAAAATTTGGCTACCCAAAAGGTGGATAGACCATGCTTGACTAGTTTTGAATGACTTGAGGTGCCATGAAGTCAGCCATAAGCATATTCCCATAATCTTGTACTACTTGATTAACTTCTTCCATGTTTTGCTATTTTTGATGTTTTCCTTTTCCTTTTTCTTTTTCTTTTGCTTCTCTTAATTTGCAATGAAGAGTACTTCGATTTTCGGATCAACTACTGCAAAATCACCGTGCTTCTAATTTGCATACACAATCCTTAGAAGAAATATAAGAAATAATGAATGAACTGAAAAATAAAAATAATAGAAATAGAAATACTAAACTAAAAGTTCAAATTAAATTAAACTAAAATCCCCAGCAATGCACAAAAACTTGTTGCATCAATTTCCTTAATGCAAGTGTACGGATCGTATAAGTAATAAAGTGGACAATGAGTTTGTGTATCATTTCCATGAGGATTGAATTAAAGTATGTTTTAGATCACTAACCTTAATTGAAACTAGAGAATTATCAATTTGATTTGAAATTGGAATTAAACTAACAAAAAAATGAATAATTTTGAAGTAATAAGATTTATGAGAAAATAAGCTAAAATCAAGAATCCACTTTGTTTCCATCAGTCATCATACTTTAATATAAATGTTTAACAACAATTCGTGGGATTTTAAATATCAATGTTTCTATTTTGTTCATAAAAACCATCTCTCGAATGGTGAATTAAATCCTATTTTTATATGTGATCCGACTATATTTCTATGACGAAAGCGAGCACATAGAAAAGCATTAAAGTTTTATGAACACTTGAAGATAACATAAATCATATGTATATATTTCTATCCCTTATTAGACTTCATGAAAATTAAAACATGTATAACACATTCCTAATCATTCAAACTTAAGAATACACCACAACAATCATACAATTAATGTTCAAATAATTGTAGAAACATGAAAATTGAAATTATTTGCTCAAACCCATAAATTGTATTAATTTAAACAATAATCAAAACATGAAATACGAAAAATAAAGTTTCATCGAGATCCTAACATAAATAAATCTAGCCTAAAAACATAATTGAAGATAGATAACAACAAAAATTAGTAGAAATCGTAAATTAGATGGAGCAATTATTCTTATTGTTGTATAAATATTTAATCTTTGCCTTTGCACCTCTCAAATCTCATATAAATGATGTATATTATGTTGTATAATGTGGTAGAGAGCATCCAAAATTCGTGCCTTATATCCCATATATAGAGGTAGGTTAAAACTTGTCAAAGTTTGGTTGAATCTGCATTACAAAAACAAATGAATTGTGTGTCGAAAAACCATGCGATCGAGTGGTCGTAAGAGGGTCGATCTCATGCATGACTCAAATACGGTTTTCCAAATCAAAATATAAGCCCTCGACCGTGTGCATGGCCAAGTAGTGACCACTTTGTTTAACAGTTTTTATTCAATTGTTGTCTTTCAATGTATTTAAATTGGTCCCTCTTCTGCAATTGCATGTGAATCATTATCTTCTGGTTTAGTCAATTTAGGACTTGAACTTTTGATTTCCCTCAATTAAGGCCTCCATCTCTTAAATTCTTCAATTGCAACCTTGATCTTTTGATTTCTCCCACTTAAACTCCAATTTTATCCATGAATTGCCTCCTCAACTTTCATGTTTTCCATTTTACTCCAAATTGTCATCAAATTGATCTTTATTCGCTTCAACTACTTCATTATCTCGACTTTGGGATAAACCCGAACTAAATACAAATAACAACTAAATCAGCGCGATTTATTCTTAAACCATTAATATAATATCCTAAGTTTAGCATCAAATAAAGTGTATAAAATACACTTATCAGTTAGTATCAAGTTAATTTATTTTCTAAAAAAATATAAATATTAATTTGCTTGGGAATATGAACAAATTTCCGATTTAGATAGAAACTTAAAATTGTAAACCTCATAAACAACCACGTACAAGTTTTCACCAAATGTACTACCTGAAGCTAAGAAGGAAATAGAGCGATTACTAAAAGTAGGTTTTGTTAGAATAGCCAAATATGTGGAATGGTTGTATAATATTATACCGGTCTTAAAAAAAAGAATGGGAAAATAAAGGTGTGCATGGACTTTAGAAGTTTAAATATAGCAACAAAAGGACGAATATCCAATGCCAACTGTAGATTTCCTAGTTGATTCCACTGCTGGTCACATATGTATTCTTTTATAGATGGTTAATTAGAGTACAATCAGATTTATATTGCTGAAAGAGTTATACATAAAACTGCTTTCAGATGCCCAGGAGCCTTAAGATGTTATGAATGGGTAGTCATGACATTCAAAAATGCTGGAAGTACTTATCAAAGAGCAATGAGTCTAATTTTTCATGACATGGTTGGTGATTTTATTGAGGTTAATGCAGATGGCATAGTTGTCAAATCACTTAAAAAAGAAGATCATTTTCACCAATTAGGATACTCAATTGAATGAATGATGCAATACAAATTGAAGTTGAATCCTCTAAAGTATGTGTTTCGTATGAATTCAGGAAAATTTTTGGGTTTCTTAGTGCATAAAAAAGGTATTGAGCTTGATAAGAACGAAGTGAAAGCCATATTGGAGGCCTAATCGCCTAACGGTAAGAAAGAGTTGCAAAGATTTCTGGGTCAAGTTAACTTTTGAAGGTATTTTATTTCCAATTTTATAGGGAGAACAAAAGCTTTTTCGCCCAAGTATACTTGTAAAGTCCACCATTGTTAGTCTCCCTATACAAGGATTGCTGTTAGAAATGAAAATAAAAAATGTGATGGTTATGGGAGATTCTCAATTGGTGATCCATCAATTAGATGGCACTTTCAAATGCCAAAGTTGTTCTACAATAAGTTTATATGAGATCGCCCAAGGGCTATTAGAAGAGCTTGACCAAGTAGAGCTTCAATACGTAACTAGGATCTACAATGACTTGGCAAATGAATTACCCCAGATGGCATCGGGTTATTCTAAAGTGTTGAATATAGAATTTGTAGGTAAATATGGAAGAATAATGCCTATAGTACAATGATGAGCAAGAGGTCTTTTTGGCCAAAAATTAGCAAATTATGTGTCCAATATGTTAAAGTTTGTTTAGCATGTCAAAGATATAGAACAATTCAAAGAGTGCCAGTAAGTGAAATGATTCATATTATTAAATCGTGGTCATTTAGAGGATGGGTGATAGACTTGATATGGAAAATATATCCTCCCTTGTCCAAACAACAGAGGTTTATCATCGTATCCACAGACTTTTTTTGGTCGAAGTCATTTTATTAAAAGATATCTCTCAAGGAAGCATCATAAAATTCATCCAAGACCACATTATTTACTTGTTTAGGATACCTTAGACCTTGACGGTGGATCATGGAGCTTCTTTGAACGGAGATCAAGTTAATCAATTCTTAGGGGAATTTGGTATCAGGATAGTAAATTCAACACCTTATTATGCTCAATCAAATGGTTAAGTCAAATCTTCCAACAAAAATCTATAAAGCATTATGAGGAATGATAAGTGTATTTCATATACTTATTTACATGCTAAAGGTAGGATATTAGATTGTCATTTTAGAATAAATGCTATTGATTTCTTTCTTATTTGTTATTATTTCAAAAAATATCACAAAGTCAAGAAAATGAAATATTTGAAGTGAATAAAGTTCAATCGGATGACAATTGGAGCTGAAATGTGCGAAGTGAAAGATCATAAAGCCAATCAAGAATCAAAGCAGAGCTAAAGTGAAGGAAAGGGAATTGAAGAATGAAATGTAGTTAATTAAAGAAAGGAGTTTCAAGGACTCAATTGAAGTAATCGAAAGATGAAGGACTTGATATGCAATTAAAGTATGAGAACCAACTTGTAGCAATTGAAAGATGAAATTTGTAAACCCAATATCTAACCACGTGATCGCTCCTCAATTTAGTGTGCAGTAGCACGAACATCAACAGAATTAGCATAATCGTTTTTAGTACAAGCATGCGATCGTAAGCTTCTCCTTCCACGTGATCGTGCAACTTTCCAGGGCTTTGAACGCAAATTTTGACAAGTTTATCTCCTAATTAACCTAGATTACACCCACATCTATATATACTAATCATCTTGCACGAATTTGGCGGTTCCAAATCAAAGAATATCATACCAAAACGCTATCGAATCATCAAATGAACCAATTTGAGCTAAATTCATGATTCAAGATTAATTGACAACGAATAAGAGTTTATAATTTCGGGTCATGAATTCTGTTATATCTTCTTGTGATTTATCTACTATCATATTTCTAGGCTTGGCGTTTATGTTAGAATCGTGATGAAACTTTAAATTCTTGATTTCATATTTTAATTGTTGTTTGATAAATACAATTTATGGATTTGAGCAATTAATTCCAATTTTCATGCATCTATAATTATGTGTACAATAATTATATGAGTGTTGTGGCATATTCTTAAGTTCGAAAAAAATTAGCAATATGTTATACATGTTTTAATTGACATAAAGTTTAATAGGGATAGAAATATACCCATGTGCTTTATGTCATTTTTCAAAGTGTTCACGAAACTTTATGCTTTTCTATGTGTTCGAACTCATCGTAGAAATATAGTCGGGTCACATATAGAAATAAGATTTAATTCGCCGTTCAAAAAAGAGTTTTATAAAAAATAGGACATTGATATTCAAAATCCTATGAATTGTAGTTAAGCAGTTAAATCTACACATGAATGATGAAAGTACGGTGGATTCTCGATTCTACATCTTTTCTCATTAATTTCATTATTCAAAATTGTCTATTTTTATTTGTTAGTTTAATTCAAATTCAAATCAAGTAGATATTCTCTCGTTTTGGTTAAGGTTCTTAATCTAAAATAATAAGTTACTCAATCCTCGTGGGTACGATACTTTGACTCAAAATTCATTTTATTACTTGTGCAACAACTTTTTGACACCGTTGCCGGGGATTGTAATTTAAATTTGTTTTTAAATTACTTTGACTAATTCATATTTTTTATTACCTTTATTTTAATTTTATTTCTATTTCTATTCTATTTTTTAGCTCATTCAACATTTCTTGTGTTTCTTCTCAGATTTTTGTATGCAAAGTTTTAGGCAGCGAGATCTTGCAAAAGCTGATCAGGAAATCGAGATTACCGTCACTTCAAGAATTTTCTTCAACTCTCTATTTGAAATCTCTACCTGCCCACTTGTTTGTGGATGATAAAGGATGGATATTTGATGTTTGACTCCATACTTGGTCAAGAGCGAGTCGAACAGGCGTTTACAAAAGTGTTTTCCTCCATTACTAATGATAGCTCAATGGGTGCCATAACGAGAAAAAATATTTTTCTTTAAAATGTTCACCACCTCTCGAGCATCATTAGTGAGGAGTGACATCACTTCTACCCACTTTGACACATATTCCACCGCTGCCAAAATGTATTGATTTGATAAAGAAGATGGGAAAGGTCCCATGAAGTCAATACCCCAAACATCGAATATTTTCACTTCCAAAATAGAATTTAAAGGCATTTCATTTCGATTAGGGATATTACCTAGGCGTTGGCAATGATCACATTTGGACACAAGTGTGTGAGCATCCTTGAACAAGGTGGGTCAATAAAATCCCGACTAAAGAACCTTTGATGCGATTTTCACTGCACCAAAATGACCTCCATAAGGTGAAGAGTGACATTGCTCAAGAATATTCTCCATCTCTTCCTCTGGCACGTATCTTCGAATGATTTGATCCGGACCCCTTTTGAACAACAATGGGTCATCCCAAAAATAATGCTTGATATCCGTAAAGAAATTTTTCCTTTGTTGATAAGAGTGGTCCAGGGGAGTGATGCCACTTGCAAGAAAATTAACATGGTCCACATACCATGTCACACTAGAAGCTTGTAGAAGATCCATGATTGGAAAAGTTGCTCATCCGGGAATACCTCACTTATCTCTTCATCAATACCTTCCTCGGTTTACTAAAGTATAGACAAGTGATCGGCTACAAGATTCTCTGTCCCCTTCTTGTCACGAATCTCCAAATCAAACTCTTGGAGAAGAAGAACCCATCTAATCAACCGCGGCATGGCATCTTTCTTTGCCAACAAATACTTGAGGGCCGAGTGGTCAGTATATACAATCACCTTGGAACCAATAAGATATGATCGAAACTTGTCAAAGGCAAAGACCACCACTACCATTTCCTTCTCGGTAGTAGCATAATTCAATTGAGCATCGGTCAATGTTCTACTAGCGTAATAGATGACATGCAAGGTTTTGTCTTTCCTTTGCCCCAACACCGCCCCCACGGCATAGTCACTTGCATCACACATAAGCTCGAAGGGAAAACTTCAATCCGAAGCCACAATAATAGGTGCCGTGATGAGTTTATCTTTAAGAGTGTTAAAAGCTTGGAGACACTCTTTAGAGAAATCAAATGTGGCACTTTTCTCAAGTAATGAACAAAGTGACTTCGTGATTTTTGAGAAATCCTTGATGAAACGCCTATA
The DNA here is from genome assembly GCA_963555705.1 of Ligustrum vulgare. NCBI lineage: Eukaryota > Viridiplantae > Streptophyta > Magnoliopsida > Lamiales > Oleaceae > Ligustrum > Ligustrum vulgare. Next base: position 56,284,128 of record OY743168.1, on the reverse strand, counting down.
AAATCTCGCATGCCCCCAATAAACTTCTTATGCCCTTCACCGAGGTTGGGGGAGGTATTTTTTCAATAACTTCCAAGAACTATTCCTTCTTGTACCATGAAGTGACATTTTTTTCAATTTAACACTAAACTGGTGTCCTCACATCTTTTTAGCACCATATTCAAATTATTCAAACAATCATCAAATGAAGTACCAAAAACATAGAGAATTCATCCATAAATATCTCAATAAATTTCTCCACCATGTCGGAGAAGATGGTCATCATGCACCGTTGGAAAGTGGCGGGTGCATTACAAAGACCAAAGGGCATCCTCCTATATGCAAAAGTTCCGTATGGGCATATGAATGTTGTCTTCTCTTGATCCTCCGGGGCTATAGGAATTTGATTATAGCCCGAATACTCATCTAGAAAGCAAAAGCAAGAGTAACTCGTCAACGGCTCAAGCATTTGATCGATGAATGGAAGGGGAAAATGATCCTTCCTAATAACATTGTTGAGCTTGCGATAGTCAATGCAAACTCTCCACCCCATCACTGGCCTTATTGGAATAAGCTCATTATTTTCATTCTCCACCACCGTGACACCTCCTTTCTTTGGTACTACTTGCACCGGGCTCACCCATGCACTATCCGAGATTGGATAGATAATACATGCATCAAGCCACTTCACCACTTCGACTCTTATCACTTCCTTCATGTTAGGATTTAACCGACATTGATGCTCCACCAAAGGTTTGAATTCATCCTCCATAAGAATTTTATGCATGCATACTGAAGGGCAAATACCTCGAATATCCGAGATGGTCCATCCAATAGTCTCCTTGTGCTCCCTCAATACCCAAAGCAATTTATCTTCCTCCACTTCATTCAATAAATTAGAAATAATGAACAGAAGGGTAGAAGATTCCCCCAAGTAAGCATACCTCAAATGAGAAGGAATAGGCTTTTGCTCAAGGGTAGGTGCCTTCTCAAGAGATGGTAGTGGCGGTGAAGAACTCTTTTTCAACTCCTAAAAGTAGGGGGCCCTCTTGTGTTGATATTGTGGTGATGCCTCCAAGTAATGAGCCATTTGTTCAACTTCATGATCATCATCCTCAATATTCAAAGAGTGGGCAATGCAAGACTCCAATGGATCCTTAGAAAGCCCATGGTTGAAGGAGTTTACCACTAGATGATCAATTACATCTACCCGAAAACATGAATTGGACTCCGATGGATATTTAATTGCCTTCAACACATTGAAGGTGACTTGCTCATCTTGCACCCTCAAAATCGATTGCCCCTCTTGCACATCAATAAGCGCTCTCCCGGTTGCTAGAATTGGCCTTCCCAAAATGATTGGAATTTTATGATCTTCCTCCATGTCAAGAATAATGAAATCCACTGGGAAGATGAATTTATCCACCTTCACAAGAACATCCTCAATGATACCACGAGGATATTTGATGGACCTATCCGCCAATTGGAGAAACACGGAGGTTGATTTAGCTTTCCCCAATTCCAATTTCCTGAAAATGGACAAATACGTCAAATTAATGCTAGCACCAAGATCACATAAAACTTTACTGAAATTAACATCACCAATAGTGCATGGAATAGTAAATCTCTCTGGATCTTTAATTTTTGGAGGAAGCTTATTTTGAATGATTGCACTACATTCCTTAGTTAGCATCACCGTCTCATGCTCTTTAAGTCTTCTTTTGTTGGATAGAATATCCTTCATGAAATTGGCATAGCTTGACATTTGAGCTCAGGCACGGCAAAAGGAATGTTGATGTGTAGCTTTTTGAACACTTCCAAGAATTTGCCAAATTGACTATCAAGCTTTTGCTTTTACAACCTTTGAGGAAAGGGGATAGGACGCATATAAGTCTTGATCGGTGTTGGAGCTTTTGATGTTGATGATTCCGGCTTACTTTCCTTGGGCACTTCAACAATTTTTTCGGGTTTTTGAATAAGCTCATCCTATTCAATGGGAGCTTTACTCGATTGAGTTGTTGGTTGTGGAGCCATGATCTTGGGCAATTGTACCCCACTCCTTATTGTAATAGCTTGAACATTCTCCCTAGGATTTGTCTCGGTGTTACTAGGCAAAGCTTCTTGTTGCCTTTCTGAGAGAAGTTTAGCTATTTGGCCCACTTGATTCTCTAAGTTTTTCAAGGAGGAATCATTGCGTTCTTGATGTTGCAATTAATGTTTTGCTAGCTTTGTGATAGCCTCTTCCCATCCCTCTTTCTTTTCTTATGACTTTGGATTCAACACATTGTGATTGTTTCCATAAGATAGATTTGGATGACTCCTCCAGTCGGGATTGTAAGTAGAAGCATATGGATTGAACCCATGGCGTTGGAAATTTTGAGCATAAGCAACTTGCTCGATAGATGAAGAACCACTTGCCACCAATGGACACATAGAGCTTTGATGATTAGCCCCACATATCTCACATACCGGAGGGACTTGAACCATGTTGATAGGCCAAGAGGTTGAAGTAGATAACCCTACTTTCTTGGCTAAGGAGTCAGTCTTTGACAAGAGAAGTGCATAACCATCACCCCCACGTGCACCACTAGAACTTCTTGGTGCACTTCTATCTGACCACATTGTACTTTGTTCACTCATGATCTCAAACAAGTCATAAGCCTCTAGAATGCTCTTTGTTTTGATAGACCCATTAGAAGATGAATCCACATTAGATCGGCAAGGAGGAGTTAAACCGGCATAGAAGTGGTTGACTTGTTGCCCCAATGTAATCCCATGATTCGGGCACTTCCTAAGCATATCCTTGAATCTCTCCCAAGCTTCATGAAAGCTCTCCATCTCGAATTGTTGAAATGTAGTAATATCATGCTTGAGTTTAGCAACTCTAGATGGTGGGGAAAATTTTGTTGTGAATCTTTGGACAAACTCCACCCAAGTAGTGATGCTCCCCGGAGGCAAAGTATCAAGCCATTCTCTTGCTTTGTCTTTCAAGGTGTACACAAATAATCTCATCCGGATTGCCTCCACATTCACACCCTCATAGTTGAAGTTGCTACAAATCTCAAGGAAACGTACCACATGGGCATGTGGATTCTCATCGGTCCTCCCATATAATGATATAGTGTTGGAGAATAAATTGATGACATCCGGCCGAAGTTGAAAATTTGGATGATTGTAGGAGGGATAGAAGATGCTTAATTGATTCTCGACAATAGAAGGATTCATGAAGTCTCCAAAAAGGCATATCTTCTTCATTAACAACGGGCTTGACGCGATCCCAGTCGGGGAATCTCGTCGAACACGCGGAATAACGACAATTAAAACCTAGGAAAGATCTAAATCAGATCGACACAAGACAAACAACGAAAAATAAGGATAGGATGACGGTAAAGCCTTGACCCGACAATCACGACGCAATTTATGACGATGCGGATTGAAGAACCAAGATTGTTGAACGCCACAAGGACTTGTCAATTTCCTTGATAAGTATCGAATTTGGAAACGCCACAAATATTCTTGCGAATACTTGATAAGTTTGCTGGAAGAACGCCACAAAGATCGGATCTTTGATAAGTTCAAGAAAAAGGGAATAAACTCAACCTCTCAATTTTGGAGAATCCTCTCACAAATTTTATTAATCAACTCAAACTTGTCTATCTTTACAATGAATTGAAAAGCGTATAAATAAGCAAAATAACCTAGCATCTAATTTACTTAAAATAGAATTCTAATTATGCTAAAATTCTAAAATAGGAAAATAACCAAAAATAATAAAAGGAAACAAAATAATTGGTAAAATTCCGGAAAATCTGGAATCCTGAATTACGGCCGTGAATACTTAGCTTACGGCCGTAATGAACATTCTGTCTCAATTTTCAATTTGGTGTTACGGCCGTAAAATATTTCAATTTCATTTTTACGGCCGTGATAAACTTATTACGGCCGTGAATCACTTTCTGCACAATTTCTTGATTATTTGCCTCGGCTTGATCCTTTCGCCTTCTCGGCTCGACTCCAACACGGAACTTGCTCCGTTTTGCACGTAGATTATTGTCATATTGCCGATGGCTCGACTTCGCCCCTCGATGCCTGGTCCGGATCACATCAGGGCTCTTGAACTCTAGCTACTTGAGGATCAAAATCGGGTGGGATTCCACCCCTTGGGGGAATTGCAGTTGGAGCATTAAGCTTGATGTTAACTCTTTCTCCTTCCATCCTAGCAAGAAGTTGTCTCCTAGCTCCCCGTTGCTCCCTTAATCTTCGTCGAAAAGTTCCCTCGATATCCGGATCTATTTCAACTAGATCAAGACTTCTACTTCGACGCATGCACAATTGACAACCTAGAACAACAAGAGAAATTAGAAGGCTTCCTACATAAAACAAAAGAAAATTTGTACAAGAAATAAAAGTAAATTATTGTAAAAACTAATATCAACTAAAATGTAATTTAAATAGAAACAATCCTTGACAACGGCGCCAAAAACATGTTCGTTAGAAACACACCGCAAGTGCACGTATCGCTTACAAGTAATAGTGGACTAAATAAGTCTGGTTTATCGATCCCACAAGGATTGTCTATTTCAGTTACACTCTAGTTTAATCAATTTTAACAAGAAACACACACAATAAAGTTTGAATTGGGAATGTTCTAGTAATAGAATGAAAATTTCAATTATAAATAAATAAATAGAAAAATGGTGATAACTTGATGATAAAGGAGTGTTGGGATTCTTGATTCCACTTCCTAATTAACTTCTCAACAAGCAAAAAGAAATGCAACTTACTAAGCATGTTAGACCCGATTTTTCAAGTTTAGCCAATTACCTCTCTCGAGTGAAATTAACCGTAATTAGTGGAATTAACCTACTATATCTCTATGTCAATTAAAAATACACCAATTGCATTAAACCTTTGTGAAAATAACTCAATGGATCATCTAGAGTTTTAGGTATATCTCTATCCTAAACAAGAACCTAGAGCAAATATTTTATTGATCTAGAATACACAACAATTTCTCAATAATTGCACATCCCATGAAATCCAAGCATAAATGTGGCCACAATAAATGCAAGTCAATAAATACAACAATAAATACACTAGATAATAAATAACTTAAATTCTCAATACAATCATTAATATCAACTAAGCTAGGTCAAGCTTCATCAATCATCCCAACACAAAAAATTTAGCCCATAGTGAAAAAACAATAAAATTCAAGAATTAAATGCATCATTTCAACTATGAAGTAAAGTAAATAGAGAAATATGAAGATTAAGCAATAAATATTTCCCTTCAACAATGATTCTTGCTTCAAAATATCAATATTCTTCCACAATGTTGTAGTTATTTCTCCCCTCAATCAACATTCATCCCCCAAAATGTACAAATGCAAGATAAAATTGCAAGAGAAAAATGAGAGAAAAGGGTTTTGGATTGGAAAAGAGGTAAGAATATGTCTCAAACCCTAGTAAAATCACTTAAAAAAATGCCCAGAAACACGTAAACCCGCGTTTACAGCGTTTGGGCCTAACCGGGTTGCATCGAGTTCGGCCCAAATTTTTTTTTTCAAATTTTTAACCGCGCGATAGCGTGTCGCACTGTCGCGCGATCATGTGACATACTTGAAAGCAATTCTGATCCAATTTTTTCCTTGAGCCGCATGCGCCACCTAGTTCAGACCACGCGTTCGCGTGGTTCAGCTGGGTGAGTGTTTACAGTCTGGTCCTTCATTTAATTGTCATCAAGGTCCTCCAACTTTCAAAGTCGGTCAACTTGGTCCCCAAAATTTCCAATTTCTTTCAAATATATCCTTCTAAAATTGCATTTGAGGTCCTTCAACTTTTGAAAACTTGCAATTTAGTCCCTCGGTCAATTGTACATGCGGTCCACAACTTTTCGAACATGACAAATTGGTCCCCAAACTTTGAATCATTGAAAGATTTGACTCTTTTCTCCTCAATTTCTTCAATTATTCATCCATTTACCTTCTTTCTTGTGCTTTCTCCATGAAGTTGAATGTTAAACCTATTAAACCACAAAATATGCACAATTAAATAGGTATTTGTCCAAATTACTCAAAAAGTACCACAAAAAATGTATGAAATATGCATGTAAAATGCACTCAACACACACACACACACACACTCACACAAAAATCATTGCATTTGTGTAATAAGTCTACCTCACTTCGTAGCCTATTCTACTCGAGTTATTAAGTCAGTAGGGGTATTTCAAAACCTGGTACCCTTTGATCTTAAAATAATCGAGAAGTTACCAACCTAAAGCTCGTTATATGGGTCAATTAGATAGGTTAAGGGAGTGGGGAAGTCATGAGCATTCATCACGTTAGTTTTAAGAAATCCTACATTTGTACTTGCATAAGGGCTTAGATTAATAATGGGTTCAAATTGTTTAATATAAGCTTGAATGTCGAAGCGTTTATTTAGTGGAGAATTAGTAAATTTCTAGATTGTATAAATTTTCAGTAAAACACAACCAAACTAGAGTGGAAAAAGAAATGAGCAATTTGAGAGTACCTTCTAGAATTGCATCTCGGGAAAGAAAAGAAATATCTAGATGAATGTCACAAGTTGGAAAGGAAAGAATTGACCACTAATGGTGGGTTAGTTGAAACTTGAAACCTCTTTTCTCATCAATATTCTAGAATCTAATTGATGATTGAAACGGGCTATGTACACACACACCGTTCGAACATCGGATAAGCCAAACTCATTTTTGGTAGCATTATTTGGGAACATAGTTGTGAATTAATTATGCAATTTTACACTCATGAAAAGATTGCAAGTTTGCTAGCATTGTTAATCATTTGTCATTTTACTTGTTGATGCACGTAGATATTTTTGCTCGGGATGAGCAAGAGTTCAAGTTGGGGGGTATTTGTTGAGTGCATTTTACATGCACATTTTATACTTTTTGTAGTAATTTTGAAGTAACTTGGACAAATATCTACTTATTTGTGCATATTTTGTGTTTATATAAGTTCAATACTCAACTTCATGGAAAAGAGCAAGAAAGAAGCAATAGGAAAGCTTAGTTGAATATTTTGGAGGAAAAATAGCTAAATCATGCAAAGCTATGAAGTTAAGGGACCAAGCTATCACTTTTTGGAAGCTTAGAAACAACCGTGCAATTAAGAGAGGGACCAAGATGCAAACTTCCAGAAGTTCAAGGACCCAAATTGCAATTTTAGAAGGGTCTATTTAAAAGAAATCAGAAAACTTGGGGACCAAATTGAACATGATTAGAAGATGGAGGACCTAACTATAAATATAACTTGATAGGTTGGTAAAGTTGAACTGCGCGGCCACGTAGTTCGAACAACTCGTGGCTGCGGCTTGCTTGTGGCGTAAACAGATTCCAAAATTGGATTCAGAAATATCACCGCGCGGCGTTAATTGTCAAAAATATTTGGGCCGACCCGGTGCTGTCATACGCAGGTTTTCGTGTTTTTGGGCAAATTTTGAGGGTTTTTTTGTGGAAAATATAAATAGAAACCTTCAATTTTTTACTAGGCTTAGTTTGGAGACTTGCCTCTTTTCATTTTCTCTTCATTTTCTTATTAGTTTCTCTTGTAATTTTATATTTTGGTGATGAATGTTGATTGAAGAGAGAAATACCTACAACATTGTGGAAGAACATTGATGTTTTGAAGCTAAAGTCATTATTGAAGGGAAGTTTCTATTATTTAATCTTCATATTTCTTTCTATATTTTAATCCATTGTTAAAATGATGTACTTAAATCTTGAGTTTTGTTGTTATTTCATCATGGGCTAATTTACTTTGTGTTATGATTATTGATGAAGCTTGACCGAACTTAGTTGATTTTAATACTCATATTGAGAATTTAAGTTATTTGTTATCTTGTGCAATTATTGTTGCATTTATTGTCTTGTATTTATTTTGGCCAAATTGATGCTTGAGTTTTGTGGAATGTATAATTACTAAGAAATTGTTGTATATTCTAGACCAATACAATATTTTTTCTAGGTTCTTGTTAAGGATATAGATATACCTTAAACCCTAGATGATCCATTGAGTAATTTTCACAAAGGTTAATGCAATTGGTTGGATTTAAATCGATATAGAGATGTAGTAGGTTTATTCAACTAATTAAGGTTAATTTCACTCGAGCGAGGTAATTAACTAAACTTAGAAAATCTGATCTAACATGATTAAATAATATTCTATCTATTTGTTTATTGAGAAATCAAATAGGTGAAGGTCAAGTGGAATCAAGAATCCCAACACTCATTTATCATTAAGTTATCACCATTTCCTACTTTTTTATTTAATATATTGTGGATTTAATTTAAATACTAGAACATTTCCAAGATTAAATTCTATTGTGTGTATTTATTATTTAAATTGAAGATTAATTGGGTAAACAGTCCTTGTGAGATCAATAAACTAGACTCATTAGTCCAATATTACTTATATACGACACTTGCACTTGCAGTGCATTTCTAGCGAACAATTGTATGCACTGGAAGTTGAAAAAATTTCCTACGACTTGGGCTGGACAGTATGCAGGTCGTAGTAGATCACCGACAATTATCCTCGAGACTGTAGCTAATTATGATCTTTGGATTTAGCATGCAAATTTCAGATTTCCAGGCTCGAACAATGACATCAATGTGTCTGAGGCATCTCACTTGTTTGCGAATTTCGCTTAAGGTATTGCTCCTCCCGCTAATTATGTCATACAAGGAAAAGAATATAATATGGATTACTGTTTAGCTGATGGTATATATCTCAAATGGGCTACCCTTGTACAAACAATTCATGAACCTCAATGTCCTAAAAAAATATTTTGCAACCAAACAAGAAAGTTGTAGAAAAGATGTAGAATGAACATTTAGCGTTCTGCAATCAAGATGGAAATTTTTTGCATGTTCAGTAAGGGTTTGGAAGAAACGTGTGTTACATAAAATAATCACTGTGTGTATTGTTATGCATAATATGATTATCGAGAATGAACGTGATGTCAAGGCTCCAATTAGAGTGGCATGAAGCTCCTACTCCAGAAGTTGATATGGCTACAGATGAAAACACTCGATTTCAAATTTTTCTTGCATGACATCGACACATCAAAGATAAGGAAGCTCACATTGCACTTCAAAATGCATTGATTGATCATTTGTAAGAGGAGTATACTAATTCTCAAATAGTAATATGTTACTTTTGATTTTAATATTTTTTTAATCTGAATTATACCTTTTTTAATGTAATGTCAGATATTAATAGTATTGAGTAGATATGCTGAGCAATTTAACTTGGGACCTTCACTGAAGCCATCACCCCCTTCTCATCCACCATCCTTTTCACCGTAGGAGCCGGCGGTGGCAACCGCTGATTCGACGGTGGTGAAACTGAACACTGAGGCAAGATAGCAAGAAGAAGGTCCCATCAACCTCTCAATTCTTCCAATGGAAGCGCCGTTAAAGTTTATGGACCACCCCTTTCCACGAGGAAATACATGAAAATACCCTAAAAATTTTACTAATTTTTGAAAATACCCTAACAATTTTATATCTTTTAAAAATAGCCTTAAATACTATAAACTACCACAAAAACCCTTATATATCATATTTCAATTAAACCCATTAAGATTTAGAAAAGTTACAACCTAGTCCTTGAAATTTTATTAATTTTATTTATGATTTTATTTGATTTTTGTTCGCTCTTAGTAGCACCCTCACTTGGTATCAGAGCCATATGACAGATCTAAAAGATAAATATTATATAACACAAATTAAAAATGAATATATAATATATACATCAAGATTTACAATTATGCATACATTAACACTACCCGATAATTATAAAATAGAAATCTTGAACACTTTAAAAGATTTAGATAAAGATGTAAGAAGAGAAATATATAATCTAATAAATTTCGATATAATAAAAGAAGATTTTATCATAAACGAAATATTAGATTTAATCCACAAAGACATACTAGAAGAGTTATATAAAGATTATAGAAATGGGTTATCATAGAGCGGATTCTCAATTAATTAGATATCTAGACATAGAAACAAATGAAAAATTAGATTTAATAATAGAACAAAGAAGAAATTTAATGGACCAAATAAGAGAAGAAAGAAATATAAAACGACAAGAAAAATTAAGATTAAAATTATTGGAGAAAAAGAGAGAATATTTTGATAGAATTTTAAAATAATTACCAAAAATTCAAACGATTTTAGAAGACAAAGAAAAAACTAGAAAAGAAAAATATGATAAAACAAACACATTGGAAGACTATCTAAAATATTATAGAATATATCATAGAAAATCAATGATTGGATCAATAGAAGAATATTGTGAATATCAAATAATGAATTATAAAGAAGCAAAATATGAAACAGAACTTATTCTAGAAATCGAACATATTAAAGGAAGAAATTAATAACAGGATTTCCAGAAATAAAATTTGAAAAACAAATAAATATAAGACTTCCAATTGGATCTTATCAAATAAAAGGAGCAAATACAACTATGTTTCAACCATTAAGCTCATGGGGAGAATCTGATGGATTTCTTAACATGCAATTAAATTGGATAAGTGCATTTTTATGGCAAACATATAAAAACATAAATTTACAAGATATATTAGCTATCGAAGAATTACAACAATTAAATATACAGGACATGAATATTAAAGAAAAATTACAAAATATTCAAAATAAACTAACAATACAATTTAAAGAATTAAAAGAAATGATAGGAGAGGCTAAAAATATAGATGAAGAAATTTTAAAAGAATTCCAAAGAAAATCAGGAGAATTAATTAATCAAGATAAAATTGGAATAATTATAGAAAAAATAGATAGGTTAAATGAAAAAATAAGAAAGAATGAAAACGAAAAAATCATATCAATAGAAGAAAGAATCAAAAAGTTAGAAATAAAAATAGATGATATGTATGACAGACTAGTTAAGGTACAAAAAACTCAAAAATCAAGAGTATAAAATGTTGATAAGTGAATATATTGAAGATTTAAAAACATTAATAAAAACATTAATAAGTGATGTACAAGAAGTAAAAAATGAATTAAAAGAAGTAAGAAATGATATAAATATACTAAAACTAGAGATTAGAGAATTCAAAGAAAATAATAAAAGCAAAGATAAGAAAATAGACAAAAAACTCATAGAAAAAGAAATACTTAGAATAGGAAAGAAGCATTTCGAACAAGAAAAAATTATAATAGAAGCAGGAAGTATGGATGATGAATTTAGAAGAAACATATTACCAAAAATATTAGAGGAAGAATTAGAATTACAAAAATCTATAGAAAAAACCTTAGGAAAATTAAAAACTGAAGAAAAAATTGAAGAAGAACAAGACAAAAATGAATGAAGAATTAGATTTGCTTATAGAAAATTTTGACCAGTTAAGTATAGAAAACTTTAATGAATACCAAGTTTTAATGAATACTGGAGGAGAACCCTGCTCCTATAGGAACTTCTAAACAAGAATTACCAGATCCAGATGAAAGTTATGCACCCTTATATAACAAACCACACCGACAATATTATGATAGAATCAGAGATAGACAACCACCTAGAGGAAATAAATATAAAGATAGATTTGAACCAAATAATAACTATGATAAACCTATTAATCATGGAGGAACAAAATTAGATCTTGATTGTAAAATAGATACTAAAAAAGCCTTATTAACTTGGGCAAATTCAATGATACTATTCTTTTTATACAATAAAGATGATACATGGGAAAATACTGATAGAATGATAAATTTTTTAATAGAATCTTTTGAAGGACATGTTAGAAATTGGTGGGAAGGAATAAGTAGTGATACAAAAGCATTAATAAGAAGAAATGTACAGACAGAACTAATAAAATCAGATAGAAAAGGAATAGAAAAGATAGTAGATTATATTGCGGATGAATTTTTAGGAGAAAACTGGATAAGTAATTCTGAAGCAGAATCAATAAGAGAAAAAGATAATTCAAGAATAAGATTAATAAATTTAACAATATGTGATATGTGTAAAATCAAAGAATATACTTGTGAATTTAAATAATATTATTATGTCCAATTCTATAGTAATGAAAATCAAGAAGTATATAGAGATATGTATTACAATAAATTACCAAGTTCATGGGGAATATACTTTAAAATAGAATTTGAAAAATTTATTAGAGATAACCCTGGAACACCTAGAACATTAGGATCAAGAATAAAATTTCTATTTGAAAGATTAGCATATATATGTCAACAAAGACAATTATTAAAGAAATCAGGAAAACTAACTAGAATATGTTGTGAAGATATGGAAAAACCTACCCAATGGGGATGTAACCCTGAAAGAAGAAAAAATAATAAAATAAAATATAAAAATAAAAAGTTTAAAAAATTCAGAAACTTCAAAAAAAGATATATAAAACCTAAGAGGAGATATTACAAAAGAAGATATAATCCAAATAAAAAACAGAAAAATAAAACTTATAAGAAAGATAAAAGCCAATGCAAATGTTGGAATTGTGGAAAAATGGGACATATAAGCCCTGATTGTAACAAAAAGAAAGTTAAAATATTACAAAATGAATATCTAGAAATAGAAAGTGAACTAAGTCAAATATCAGATATTGAAGAATACTATGATCAAGAAGTATATATAAGTGAAATAGATGCAGAAAGCAATGAATCAGAATCAGAATAAAGAAATAGAAACAAATAAGAACATAGATAAACAAGAATATGAAGGAATAGAAGGTTATGGATTAAAAGTAACTTTTGATAATAATAAGTTCAGAAAAATACAAAAATTATCTTTAGATTTGAAAATAGGAAAATGGGAAATATTAGACAGAATATGAAAAAGAGAAAAAGTAGCAATAAATGAATATCATAAAATTGAAAGGGCAATAGATGTTAGAACCACTCAAGGAACACACAAATTAAATCTTTTAACAAAAAATACAGTTACAGAATTATTAAGAAAAGATCAATAGAAAACAAAGTGAAAAGATTCAATATGTTTACTTAGCAGGTATCCAAAAAATGTTTAAATCCCTGTTTAGAGAAGGATTAGATTCGCCTTTGACTGTAAGTTTACATGATGGAAGAATTATAAATTTAAAAGACAGTCATTTAGGAACAGTAGAAGGAAATCTAGCATATAAGAAACTAATATTTACATGTTACCCAAAATATTGTATATCATTAAAAGATAGAAATTTTAATGAAGTTTTAGGACTACATTTTAAATTACATAAAGATGATATAATGGAACCAGGAGATAAAATTATGACTATAGAATACAGGGCATTATACACATTTACTAATTCTAATTATGGAAACATTTATTCCAAAAAACCATATATTGAAATTCATAAAGAATGTAAAGATTTTGGTAAAGCTGTAGAACCAGATAAACAAATAAGTTTAGTTCCAAGAAACTATGAACTTACTATAACAAAAAATAAACCAGAAATCATAGAATTATGAGAAGAAGAATACCCTAATAATAACATAACATTTGAAGATGGCAGATTAATTATGAGATCAGCAAGTTTACCCAATAGAAAACAAATAGGAGAAACTAGTAATACAAAAGAAATAAAACTTAATAGAAATGCTGAAAATATGAAAATAGAAGGTGAATATTTTAATGGAATAGAACATATAAAAGGATCAAATAAATTAATTGACACAGGAGCTAGTGAATGTCATATAGCTTCAAATAGAAATAAATGACTAATATCTCATAGAACTGATCCATACAGATATATAAATTTTGATGGACAAGTACATATGACTGAACTTGAAGTAAAAGTACCAATAAAAATAGGAGGAATAAATCTCCTAGTACCATGTCATGTAGATAGTAGTATGGTAAATCCTCATGTATTATTAGGAATGAGCTCTCTAGATGGACTAGAAGATTATAGTATAAAACGTGAAGGATTATATATAACTCATAATGGTCAAACTATACTATGCAGAAAAGCTGAATAAATGAATAACCAAATAAGTTTTCCATTAGCCGTTTATATTCAAGTTACAATTGTTGAAACAAATATAACAACCTGTGCATTAATTGACACGGGAAGTGATATAACAATATTCAAAAGTTTCTTAATAAAATCATGGAATACTAATGGAAAGATAAAAATTACAGGAGTAACAGGAGAAAGTACTCATATAATTAATAGTGCTGATAAAATTGATATAATACTTGGAAGTAAACAAATAGTTGTAAATAAAGTATATAATTATAACACATTAGAATGTGATATATTACTAGGAAATGACTTTATACAACAATTTCAATATTATAAACAAAATAATTACATGATAATGTTACAAACACCTTGTGCACATTTACTAAAAATACCAAGAGAATTTCGACCTTACAGAGTTCAGCCAACACAGCGTGGTGGTAAATGGGAGAAAAAACCAATTACACAAAATGAAATAAAAAATAAAAGAATAATGTATAAAAAAGTCTTGAAAACGAACATACAAATAAACATGGAAAAAATCATTGATCAACTAGAAAAAAATTGTGGAGAAAATTCATTATCATTTTGGAAACCACATCATCCAAAAGCTAGAATAGAATTAACAGAAAATGTTATTATAAGAGTTAAACCAATGATGTATACCATACAAGATATGCAAGAATTTAAAACTCAGATAAAAGAATTACTTAACCAAAAATTAATCAGACCCAGTAATGGACCCCATAGTAGTCCAGCTTTTATGGTCATGAAACATTCTGAACAAAAAAGAGGTAAAGCTAGAATGGTGATAAATTATAAAAAATTAAACAAATATACTAAATTTGATGGATACTTTTTACCAAATAAAGAGGTATTGATAAATCTTGCAAAAGGAAAGCAATATTATTCTAAATTTGATTGCAAATCAGGATTTTGGCAAGTAAAAATGGAAGAAGATAGTATTCAATATACATCATTTAGTACACCCCAAGGTAAGTATGAATGGATGGTTATGCCATTTGGTTTAAAAAATGCACCACAAATATATCGAAGAAGAATGGATAACATATTTAGAAAATTTAATGAATTCTTAATCGTCTATGTCGATGATATATTAATATGTTCTAATAATAGAAAAGAACATAGAAACCATTTAATTAAGTTTATAAATGAATGCAAAAAAGAAGGAATTGTTCTTTCAAAAAATAAAGCTATAATAGAAAAACAAGAAATTGATTTTCTTGGATTATCAATAGATAAAATGGGGATAAAATTACAAACTCATATATCTAAGAAGATAGAAAGTTTTCCAAACAAATTAGAATCAAAAGAACAAATACAAAAATTTTTAGGATGTTTAAATTATGCAGAAGGATTTATTGAAAATCTATCAAAAAAAAGACATAAAATTCAAATTTTACTCAGGAAAACAAATACCAAAGGATGGAGTGATGAACATACAGAAATTGTCAAATCACTAAAAGAAGAATGTAAAAATTTACCAAAATTAAGATTACCAGATGAAAAAGATAATCTGATAGTTAATACTGATGCCTCGGATAAGTATTGGGCAGCAATATTAAAAATAGATCTTAATGAAATTTGTAGATACTCAAGTGGAACGTTTAATCAAGCAGAAATAAATTATACTACTCATGAGAAAGAACTGTTAGCAATTATCAGAGGAATAAAGAAGTTTTCATTGTTTTTATTATCTAAGAAATTCATTGTTGAAACTGATAATTCTCAAGTTGCAGGTTTAGTAAAAAATAAATTACCACCAGAACCTCAATATAGAAGGCTCCATAGATGGCAAGCCTATTTGGCGTTTTATAATTTTGATATAATTCATATTAAAGGTTTTAATAATTATCTTGCGGACTTTTTAAGCAGGAATATTGAATTTGCAGATGGATAATATCAAAAGATCCCTGATAGACGCCAAAAAGCGAATGAACTTCCTCATGGAGGAAGCTGAAGATATAAAGCTTGGAATTGAACAACTTGCAGAAACTCTCCAAGGAAGTTTCAATCAATTGATGGAAATCTCAACATTTCATCATAATTATACTAAAGAATTGAGCGATAACATAATTGAGATTGAATCTCAGTTTGAATCGTTGATTACCAAACAGGCTGATACCAAACAGGTTATATCAAAAATACAAACAGGTACATCTTCTGGAAGCAGTGGTGGACCTACAATTAAAAGAGATGAACCAAGTCCCAAAAAAGTTGTTATAAATGAAGCCAGTCCTCGAAAAATCACAATCAATGCCAAAGATGAACATACAAGGGTAGTCAGAATTCGTGCTGAAGAGGAAGATGATTCCCCTTTTTTACCAAAAGAAAACGAATATAAAACCACTGTTGAAGTTATATATGAACTTCAAGAATGTGATTGCAATTACATTTCGTCTGGAGACCATGTATACCCACGATTGATCGTTACTCAGGGAGGAGATCCCGTCATGACAAAAATGGCAGCTGATTATGGATTCTTGGATCTTATCTATCCAGGAAAAGATCTAAAAGAAATCGAAAAATTTGATGATTTACTAAAAGGAGAAATTTCAAAGTTTGCTCAAGGAAGATCCATATATTTAAAATTTTATTCGATCAGTCCTGAAATTGATGGAAGAATATATTATCCTGCTGAGCATATTATCACGATTGGGTATGTTGTTCGAAATTTCCAAATTGAAGTTGGAAAAAATACCAAGCCAGTACCAAACATTACAAGATCATGGTTTAGATCCCGAAGGGTGTTGGGAATTAAAGTTCTCTACAACATTGCCAAAAACCTGTATGAGAAAAAATTCAAATGCATATGCCAGTACAATGGATGGACCTTACTCGCTAATGGAGGAAAAGAAAAGTCAACAATCTTGCAAGAATACATCAATAAATTTGATACTCATCAAATCCATGGAAGTTTTGCCACTTTGCAAGAGGCGTGCATAGCTAGGAATTGCCCCACATGCCAAAGGAACTGATGGACAGGTGGAAGCCATTTGATAAGTCTGCTTTACATACCAACAGAAGTGATGGACAGATGGAAGCCAATTGATAAATCTGATTTAATGGAACAAGACAGCACAATGTAAGGGCTATGAGAAGACTGAAAATAGAGGGATACGTGTCCCTATAATGTAGCCATGTGAAGAAATAAAGGGACAGCTGTATCCTTGTAATAAAGAATAGATGGACAGGTGTGTCCTTGTAGGTCCTTGTAAAATTCAAATTATTGTATCCATTACATAAGCAATGATGTAAGAGGTTGTATAGTAATACCTCGTGAAGTTGTATAAATAAGAGTCTTCTGATTAGAGAAGAGGCAGAACTCTCTTGAGCACTCAGTTTGTGAGAAAGCCAAAAAATCTTCTGTCTTTCAAAAATTCTCATACCAATCCTTTGTCAATCTTTATATTATCAATAAAATCCCAATTTACTTATCATATTACGAGGAGTTTCTAAATTCTTGTCTTCTAAATCCTATTTCCAAAAAGAAGATATATTATTAAGAAAACTCCCTACACTCTGTCCTAAAATATTTTCCACCTAAAGAGTTATACAGTGAAGGCATCCAGGTTTAGCTAATAACCCGTGAAGGTAGGAAGCCATTGGAGGGTGTGGAGCAGAAACCTATAAGCCTGAAGGTCACTAACAATAGAAGGAAAATACAAAGGTACTGAGAACAGGAAAAGAGGTTAGTATTCTTAATATATCTATCTTTACGGAATTAGGAGGAAGAAGAACTTTTAAAATGACAGAATCCAGAATTGTTAAATTTAATTATCAAAACAGTCCTTATAATGATGAATATCATAGTATAATTGAACCTTTATTCATGCATAAACAGTTTACTAGACCAAATAATGAAATAAAAAAGTTATATCATGTCTATATGCCATGTTTGTTAACTATCTTTCCAACATTAAAAAGAGTATTACGATTAGAAATTACAAAATCGATTATTTATTTTTGGCTTGCTAGTGATAACACTGAAATAAATAATGAATTATATTTAGGATATGTGTTTAGTAGTGATAATGATTATGATCCTGTAATAGATTATGACAGTGATGGAAGAGATGAATATTTCTTTACCAGTTTTTGAAAATCTTAATATCATGAATAACAGTAATTATATCATGAAAAAACTCAGAACTAAAAGAGGTCCATATAACGTTCAAAAGTATATTAAAAGTAAAAAAGGAATTGAATATGAAAATGAAATTGATAAAATCGGATACCAAGAACAACTCTACGCATCACAAGAGATATTAAAAAATTTTAAAGAAAATTTAATAGAAAACTTTGCTAGAGGAACTGTAAGATCTATAATGATACATGATATTCAAGATATAATTGATAAATTAGAAAAGAGAAAGAAAAATATTTCAAAATATAATATACCATTTGAACCAAGTATAGATATCATGGCTGACATAGATATTATCAATTCTCAAACACTCATAGAATTTGAAAAATTACTTGAAACTTTATAAATTATTTATCTCTGTGTTTATAATGCCTGGATATACTATTGAAGGATTAAACAATTTGTTAGAAAAAATAATGGAAAAAATAGATAACATTATATCTCATTTAATAGATATGGATGAATCATCTGAACAATATTATATACTTTCAGAAAATCATGATCAATACATTATAGATTATTCTGACATATTAGAGATTAAAATAGATTTAAAAAATAAAATAATGACAAAAACAGTCCAAACATAATGCCAGGATATACAATAGAAGGATTAGATAACCTTTTAGAAAAATTGAAAGATAAAATGGAAGATATTAAATATCAAATGGAAAATGAAAACATATCTTCTGAAGAATATAATAAACTCTTAGAAAAATACGAACAATATATTGCAGATTATTGTATTTTACTAGATCAAAGAATGGACTTATACCAGAGAATTTTGTATAATAATTTACCAACCCTATAATTTATGGATACTTCACAAGCATCAACCTCTAATAACTGTGATCATAAACTATATTTAGATAATAAAGAAATTTCATTTTTATTAAATAAAATTGCAAGATATATCCAATCTATATAGTCAGGGATATATCTTGCAAAGAAAATAACTCAATTCATTAAGGATAATAAAGACATTTTGCTAAAAAGGGGTATTTTGAAAAAACCTTTGCCCAATCTATTTCAATAAATCTCCCCCTTTCCACCGTCATATCAGGGGTTCTGACATGCCTTTCTTAAGAAAGATGTCCGGTTTCAACTCATCCCCATCAATTTGGTTAGAGGTGAATAAAGAAACCTGATTACCTCAAACTTCTGATAAAATTTCTGCATTTATTAAATAAATTTGGTCCATTTCTATTTGTTTATTCAAGTTGAATTTTATGGGTTTTTATTTCTTGAATTTTGTAAAACTAGAATTGGGAAAGAACCAAAACCATCACTCAAGAATGGGGTAGGAGCAATAAGAGAAGTGGTGAACAAACTTACTGAAAAAGGATGAACAGATTCAAAGAATGGAAAAGCTCAACTTAGCTCTTCAAGAAAGCGTGAAGGTAATTTTTTTTTCCCATGTTGGTGACTCCGAGATAAATGTGTCTTCGCCCTCAATTGGTTCTCCGATGACGATAGTAGGTTGTCTTCGAGCCTTTGGTGCTCATTTTTTTGCTTCCTATTTTTGGGTCTTTATATTTGAACTATGTTATAAATTCTTTTGAAAGTTTTTCTAGGAAATAGACTATAATGGGCTGAGTTGCAAGAATTGAGGAAGAGTTTGTAGATTTCAAATTTTTCTCTTAAATTGGTTTTTGAAACGGAGTTAGTTGGTTTTAACTTGCACAAATCTATTATGTCATGTGGTCGTGCCTAATCTGATTGCTGCAAATTGAATTTCAGTGAGCTAATTGCTGAAAGAACTCATCGTTTATGCCTTACCTGCAGAACATGGAAAGATCAAGTATTTAATTCGAACCAGACTAGGAAACGTGGTTGAAGTGTCAGTATGCAGATTTAATAATACTTACCTAATGGTCAAATGTAATCTCTTAATAAGAATGGTGCTCCAAGGTGGAAAAAATTCCTTCGGCATTTTCTCTTCAACAAAAAGACATGGTAAATTTGCTCATGCCCCAATCTATTCTCTAAATGATTCATCATGTAAAGAGCATTAGTTAATATTATATTCTAACATTAATCAAAGTCAAGAGTATAACAGCTATATAGATCCCATTGAATTTAGTTGAGACGTACTTCTATAAGAGAATGTGGTTTACCATGTTACTTGGCAATTTCCTACTAAAAAAAAGTCCCTCCATCATTCTTCAAGTGTTCCTGTGAAATCAAATGGGTCGTTCGCTAAAATCAAATACTAAATAATTCTGTTTTGGAGCATATTCCATGTATGTTTGTGGATCTTGAATTGTTTAATGGGACATGGTCTCATATTTTTTACTATTTCAGTTTTTTTCTACTTAGCTAAATCTACAATGTTTATCTTACATATAATTCCACATTTTGTTACAGGAATCTCATTCTTGCCCTCTTTCTGGTGATGTATCATTACTTGCATTCTTGTGTCATTAAGCATTCATCAGCATTTACTGAAACATACTCCCCTTCCCTTTGGATAATAGAAGATTTTTTGGCATGTGTAATGGCCCTAAATCTTGCACTTCCTATTTGGATTTATTTGAGGTATAGTGCAATCTTTTTGCAGAAAAATAGGCTCTACGACATTTATTTCCATCCAACAGACATGAATAAGCATTCATCAAGAAATCAAACACTTTAAATCACCTTTGACACTTGCTCCCGATCAGTGGCGGATCCAGGATTTCTTATTGGACCGAGCTGAAATCAAATAGGAGAGTTGGTGTGGGAGTTGGAAGGGGGGTGCGCCCTCCTCTTTCGGGGGTTCGGGGGCAACGCCCCCGAATTTTTTTTCCAATGGTAAAGAAATAATGTAGTAAAATCTACATTACATTCTCAAAATCAAATAATCTAATATCTAAATCATATAATCTAAAACTAACCCCATAAATATCTAACATTATAACTGACATTCTCAAATTTAAAATCACATTATAACTACCACGAAATTAAAATCAAAATTTAAATAACATAATGCTATATAAATTTATAATATGCATCATATTCCCAAAATCAAATAACATTCTACAAATCAGATAATCTAAAATCACAATAATCTAAAATTGACCAAACCGATATCATATTTTCTAATCACATTCTTAAAATCAAAATCTCAAAATCAATATCAATTTCAACTCACGCACTAACCTTGCTGATTATAAAAATGACATTCGCAAAATTCAAATGACACGCACTGACATTCAAATGACATTCCCCCAATTCAAATAACATCAATATCTTCACTGTTCAGACTTCAGCAGAAGAACTGAATGCTGAAGCAGTCAAATCAAAAATTCAAAATCACAGATTCACAAATAATCAATATCAAATTAAATTCCAATAACATTAGGCATTTTAGGCACTAACCTTTTTATGATATTTATCAAGCTCAAGCTGCTCAGTGCTCAGCAAGACAGTAACTTTGCCAAATTTGAAATTTCTAATTTCTAATTCATTATGTCCTTCTCCTTCCACAGTTCCACTCCATTAAATCCAGTTCCTGCCTGCAGCAATTTCAAAATATTCAAATTGATATTAATTATTAACTAATTAGTGATTAACATAAATAAGTTAATTAGTTAATAACAAATTAACAATATAACATTAAACTAGCAATTAGAAATAAAATAACAAATTATTTGTAATTTTGGCACTTGATTAGTGATCCGCCACTGGTTGGCACTTGGCAGTGAGTTTAGCACTCAGCAGTCTGCAGATTCGCAGAAGAAGAAGAAGAAGTGAAGCAGAAGAAATCAGGCAATCAACTAGTCAAGCAGAAGAAGTGAAGAAGAAGAACCTATGTCCGGAGTCAGGTCCGGCGGCCGGCGAGCTGGGAGCTGCGCGCGGCGCGCCTGGGCACCCTGCGCTGCTGCTGCTTGCGCTGGAGCTGGCGAGCTGCGCGCGCCTGCGCTGCTGCGGGTGGCGGATGGCGGTGGCGGTCTGGCGGAGCTGAAGCCTGAAGGTTGAAGTCTCGAAGGAGGGGTGAAGGCGCTTAGGGCGGAGAGTTTGAGACTTTGAGTTTCAATCTTTCAGAGGAAAGGAACTAAGGAAGAAAGGGGAGGTCGGAAGGGAGCCTTTACGCTTGAGAGTTGGAGTTGGGCTGCTGACTGAAGGGCCGAGCTGGGTAATTATTTGGGCCGAATTATTAACTAAAATTTTTTTTTAACAGCATCTGGCCCATACCAGCACTGGGCTTCAGCCCAGTATGGGCCTATGCTAAATCCGCCCCTGCTCCCGATGTACTCTCACTACCTTTTTACTTCCACTAGCAGAAATTTTTTTCAGGAGTCAAAGTAAACCTTGAAACCAATTCCCATTTAGCCCACTTTAGTTGAATCAAATAGTGGATACCAAACATGATCAAATAGACATTGGCGTGAAGTAGTAATATGAGACAAGTTACTCATGTAAATCACTTTCTATTCCGATTTAATTTCTGAATAGAATTAAAGTGCATATATTTTTGCATTGAATTGGAATTCTATCTCTCGGCTTCTTGATTCTCTTAAATTACTAATATCTTGCTCTTTAATTTTAGTGCACCAGAATTTGATATCAGAACTTGAGACTCTGTTCTCGGTCACACATGAGGCAATTAAGGAAAGCGTAGGAAATCTGTTGGATCTAAATCTGACTTAGTCCATCTAGTAATGTAATATAATCCAATTCTTGATTTAGGAACTGTTTTCTCTTATTTACAGTTTTCTCTAATCATGGTTAAAAAATCACATTAGAATTTCATAAATCTTAATTATCATGGGAAGATGTGTAAATAAGGCTTTTAAAACCTCACTAATCAAATAAATTGTGAGTCAATAAGAATTGATAAAATCCTCATAGCCACTCCATATGCACGTGTGTCCTGTACTTTTGTACTTTATTGAGTTGTTTAATATTAACAATCAACTATTATGTAAGAAATCATAACTTGAATTGCTTGATATCACCTTAAATTGTATATGACCTTTTTAGAGAAATTTTTAATGGTGGAAAAAACAACCAAGATTTAATATTGTTGTCCAGAACTCCCTCTCTAATGATATTTGTTGTTGAACTATTTTGCAGGTTGAAATTGAAAAGCAGTGAAGAGATTTTGAAAATAGGTTAGGGAGACTGGAGTTGCATAAATGATTTTTGCTAGAGTTCAAGAAAGATCAAGAGAGAATATTGCTGGAAGCTACACAAAAGCTCGAGGGCAAGAGGAATTGGATGGTTTTCGATCAGGTTTTGTTAGAAACAACTAATGTGGCATATTGGATAGGTTGCTAGGTGTTGGGTTTTTGTTTTCTTTTATACTTTTCAAGCACTATAAGCTTCGAGACTCCCAAATTGTTCCTTTTTTTTTTCTTACTTATGTAGAACGGTACTATGACCTACATTAAGCCACAAAAATTACTTTCATATTGCGATGTCCTATGGTGGATAAGGATGTTTGATCATTAATAATACATATTTTTCGTTTCACTTTGTAGTTTGGTATTATATTATGCTCATATCCATTTGGTATTCCTGGTTAACTTGTGAACGATGAATTGGTTTGTCATGTTGCTTCTCACCATGATGCTTATTGCTTTGTTGGCTTGTCTACTAGCTATAATTCAATGAATATCAATTGCTAGGTTGAAGAGCTTCTACTGAGGAAGCATGCCAAAGAAGCTGCTGAGAAGGAACTTCAAGAGTTTGTGAAATTACAGAGATCTAATAGGGAAATGTCATCGCAATTTAAACCCACAAAGTCTCTTCATGGATAATTGAAGAGAAGATCAGGTAAATAATTGAATCTCTTTAAGCATATGCAATAGATGATTTCACAAACGATGACCAAAAGAAAAAAGTTGGAACAATAACTTTTGACCTACGTGTCCTTAATGTCAGGTTATATGGATGGAATTAGTTGGAACAAAAATAATGTTTTCCTTTTCGATAGGGAGATTCCATTTTACTTTTAGGCCTCGTTTGGGTTGATTTTAGAGTTCAAATTCTATTTCTCAAACAAACAATCATTTCTTTTAGGTGTTTGGTAGAATTTTACCTCATAAGGAGATTAAATCTAGCATCTTGAAGCCAAAGATTGTATTGTAAATATAAAGGCCCATTTTTAGCTTTTGGGTGTCCGTAATATAGTGTGTTGTGTTTGAAATGGCAAGTTGTGCTTTTGTATATCATCATTTAGGAACATGTGGCACAAAAAATATAAGATTTTTGTGTCTTCTTTCCGTTTGAAAAGATGGCATTAAACACGCGTTGAAATGAAGGGTGTCCGAGAAAAAAAGGAAGGAGCACTAAAATAGACCAGAAAGGAAGTAATATGCCATCACAAATTACTAATTCTTCAACAAAAGTGTAATAAGTTTGAATCGAGATAAAAAGACCATCTAGAAAAATACTTTCATTCTTTAACCAAAAATACTAATGATTGTGAAGAACTGTTGTATTCTAATTCCTAATTTCATTTTCTTTCAAGCGACACATAAAAGTAGATTTCAGTAATGCAGTTATCATAAAATTTTGAAAATTAGAACCCTATTCTCTTTACTGTTTTTAGCCCGTTTTAAGTTTTCGATTTTTGGAAATATCAAAAATACGTTCACTTTGCCCATTTTCATAAATTCGTTTTCCAAAATACAAAAAAAAATTACAAAAGAAACTCAAAACGAGTTTATTGCGTTTTGGATATTTTGTGTTAAAAAGTCCAAAACGCGCGTTTTGGACCAGAACGCGAGTTTTGGACTTCTTTTTATTTTTTGTAAATGTGAGACACTTTTTTCACTTGAAATTCTTATATTATTTTGTCATTATATATAGATCCATGTTAAGTTTTTTTTTTTTTTTTTTTTGGTAAATGTGAGACTTCCTTCACTTGAAGTTCTTATGTTATTTTGTCATTATATATAGATTCATGTTAAGATTTTTTTTTTTTTAAAATCTGAGACTTTTTTCACTTGAAGTTCTTATGTCATTTTGTCATTATATATAGATCCATGTTAAGATTTTTTTTGGGTAAATGTGAGACACTTTCTTCACTTGAAGTTCTTATGTTATTTTACCATTATATATAGATCCATGTTAAGATTTTATTGGTATGAGGTTGGATTTTTGTTTAGCTAAAACAATATTAATGATGAATTTTTTAATATAGAGAACTAATAGATTTATTGACATTAAAATTAATTTAATTCAACAAATCAACCATTTTTTTACATATAAAATATCACAAAATAAATATATCAGATTACAAAGTAAAAGCATTTTTCAGTTTTCTAATTTTTTAAAACAATTTTCCAAAATTACAAAGAGAACATGTTTTCAACAATTCTAAAACAACCAAAATTCAAAATTCAAAACTTAAAATTCAAAATTGAAATACAAAGAGGGAACGGCCCCTAGATTTTTGGTTCGTACTTTCATACTATAATGTTGTATATTACTTTCAAATTTAGGGAAAATACTAAAAATTGTTATAAAGTCTGGGTAATTTTTACTTTCCAATAAAATCAAGATAAAGAGATAACATTTGGACAATGATAGGAATCAAGGTTACTGCTGTCACGCTTAACTACTCTGTTAGTGAATAAATCTGAAAATAAATTCAAAAACTAAAAATTGAAAACGGAAATACAAAAAGAATGACTTTTAATATATGTCAATGGAATATGTATGTGTATCGCACGGATGTCAAACTAGTTTATAGAAATAAGACTAGAGGAATTAAATTAATAATATGAGCTATGGTGAAATTGTGTGTCCCAACACTTTTAGCATTACTTTAGAAAAGCAAAGATTTTAATTATTAATTTCTTTTCACTGCATTTAGAATAATTGTTTATTTTAGTTTTAATCCAAAATCACCATTCGATTTTTCAAATAGAGTTTAGAATTAACACATTTTGATATTTAATTGCAATCTTCGTGGGTACGATACACGGAGTCTTTGTCCATTATATTACTTGTCACGATCTACACACTTGCAGTACAATACATACTACGTTTCGTGTGAACACATAACAACTAAAAAAAAAGTCCTCAACGCAAACAAAGTTTTAAAAATATTACCTTCTTTCAAAATTCGTTGTTTGCTGAATCAATCCTTCAATTTGATGTATTTTCTCAAATTAAATGAAATATTTTCTTTCATTAAACTTTACAACTTAAAATGTAAAAAGATAGTTCAACTTCCTCTAGTTTTTCTCAACCTTCAAGTAGTTTTTACCTATTATTAGATGATACAAGATTTTAGTTCAATGAGTAATGACTTGACTTTGATGATCGCTTCTTAAAGGAGGGAAGAAACAAACTTACATTGGGAATCCATCTCAATACTTAAATAATTCATTCTTTTTTTTATTTTGACTATTCACTAAGTGTACAGCAGCCAATTTACAATAAAATTTGGACATAGAGAAAAGTCTCCCACCCAAAGCAATCAACATAGCTATTCGCTCTCTTGATTCTATATAGGTTTAATCTAAAGAATATAGCATGTGGGAGGACATCACTCGTTGTATACAAATCGGGGATTTATACGATTAAGAGTATCCACATTGAATATGTTAAAGTGCATATTAGTATCAAGTGTTAATTAATAGATAATTTTATATCGACAATGGACATGTTAACCTTTTTGTTAAATTAATCTTCTTAAGTTATTTTTAATTTGTTTGTTGAAATTAACATACATTTTAACAACTGACATTGCAAACAAGGGAGAAACAGGAAAGAGAAACATTAAATATGTATATTTTTATGTTTTTAGTTAACCTCGTTGGTATTTTCTTTGATTAAAGAAATGATATGTCAATTTGTTTACCAAAAAGTTTTGTTCTCTCCATTTTATTTATTTATTTATTTTTATTTTTTTATTACATGTTTTATTTTTTTCTTCAATGAACTAAATAAAATAAGTCGTAATATAGAATGAATCTATATCTATATACTATACTGTCTGTAAAAGGATTTGTTGATTTTTTAATTTTATTTTTTTCATTTTATCATAGTACTGCCAATAATAATTTATAATAACAAAAATAAGGATATGAATAAAAAAACCAACTAGAGAAAAATATTTTTGAATCATAATACCCTCGATAATAATTTACAATTTTTTCTTTGTACTTCAATTAATTTTATTTTAATTGAACCAAATCACTACTTTTGAAAAATCTAGTCCATATGATCTCAAGCTAAATTTTGATGAGTAATAAGGAGAAGTACATAACTCCTAAATTCTATGTTAACTTTTTAAAACTAACAAACTTATAATTATCATTTATACATTAAACTAAAACTAGTGTAATATTAAATTAAAAAAACTCAAGCAATACACGTTGTGCTTATCCCACAACTTCCCTCACCCTGCCCAGCCAACCCTACCCATCCAAACCCACCCCCCATCCACCCACCTCACCCCACCTACCAAGTCACAGTTGATAATACAAAGTCTCAATTCGTTCACAATTATAAATTTAATAATAATTTCACCCCATCCCACCCCACTCCAAATTTACATTTGGTCACAAATAAAATTTTAGTCACAATTACAACTTTAATAGCAAATTTCACCGCACCCCAAACTAATAATCCCACCCCACCTCCACAAAGTCACAATTTGTTACACAAAGTCACGGTTCAGTCATAATTATAATTTTAGTAAAAAATTCCACCGCCATCCCACCCCCACCCCACCTCACCTCACCCCACCTCACCTCATCCAAAAAGTTACAATTGGTCACATATGGTCACAATTCGATCACAATTAAAAATTTAGTTTCAAATTTTACCCAACTCCGACCCTACCCGTAAAGTTACAGTTTGTCACATAAAGTCACAATTACAAATATAGTCACAAATTTCACCCCAACCCCCACCCACCAACCAACCAAAGTCACAGTTGATCAAATAAAGTCACAATTACAAAATTAGTTGAAAGATTCACCCACCACCACCCTCATCCCACCCGTAAAGTCACAGTTTGGTCACACAAGGTCACATTCGATCACACGAGGTTATTGTTCGATCAAATAAATTCAAAATTCGATCACACGAGGTCACAATTCGCTCACATAAAGTCATAGTTCGGTCACACATAGTCATATTTGAGTCTTTGACACAACTGTAGGTCACATAACATTCTCGTCCAACGGTCACAAAAAGTCATAATAGGTCACAATCTCTAATATAATTGGTCACAATCATCCATAATTGGTCACATATTACTTATTTATTGGTCACAATTTACTCGTTTTCTTGGTCACGATTAATCAATATTTTTGTTACAATTACCTAATAATTGATCACATTCCGTACTCGTCACTAAGTGGCACAAGGTCACGATTTGTTAATAATTTGATCACAATTACCTAATAATTAGTCAAAATCCCCAAGAGGAATTTAGGCCAAAACCAACCCCAAATGCACAAATTTGAAAATTTAATACCCACAATTATCTTTAATGATAACTGCCACCCACCTGTAAAAAAATTGCATAAATATCACCCAAAAAATTAACCAATAGAATATATATGTTATAAAATATTAGAGTTAGGTAAATTTAGGAATAGTTAGGTAATAAAATCAGTGAATGAAAATTACTCTTATGCCCCTGTAAAATTTATATATTACGATTATGTCATTGTCCAATATTACGATTATGCCATTGTCACCTCCTATAAATAGGGGCCTATATTCATTATGAAATATTAAGAATAAGAAATTCTCTCTGATTCTCTCTATATTCTCTATTATTTTACAACACGTTATCAGTACGAGTCTCTAGCCAATTGAGTAATAACGGGAGTATGCTCTACAGTTGCATCTAAATGATGAACCTCTGTATCAGAAACCTGATTATTACTAATCAATGTTTCATTTCCTCTCGAACTGAAAAGAATGATTCCGACCAATTCAAATATCCGATCGACGATCAGCCACCTCCATCAGAACGAATTTTTCAAGGAGAAGCCTCGCCTGAAATTTGGAGATAATCCGACGGCTGAAACAGAAGATATCGACCGGAGAAGAAAAGTTGAAAAAACCGAAACTTTCAACGCAAATTCACGCCAAACCATAAATCCAAATGACGATCGGACAACAGATCCATGACGACGGCGACGGGAGTAATAACGGGAGTATGCTCTACAGTTGCATCTAAATGATGAACCTCTGTATCAGAAACCTGATTATTACTAATCAATGTTTCATTTCCTCTCGAACTGAAAAGAATGATTCCGACCAATTCAAATATCCGATCGACGATCAGCCACCTCCATCAGAACGAATTTGTCAAGGAGAAGCCTCGCCTGAAATTTGGAGATAATCCGACGGCTGAAACAGAAGATATCGACCGGAGAAGAAAAGTTGAAAAAACCGAAACTTTCAACGCAAATTCACGCCAAACCATAAATCCAAATGACGATCGGACAACAGATCCATGACGACGGCGACGGGACGATCCTCCGGCACCGGCGCGTGTCGACGGCTCCGGCACCGGCGCGGCGGAGCGTGAGGCGCGTGAAGCCCACGCGCAGACGTCAAATCGGCGCGTGGAGGCGCGTGGATGGGATTCCGACGATGACGTCAACAGGAAGTTTGTTCATTTCGACGTTCTTGATTTTTCTATGGTCTTACTTCGGACCAAAAGTAAGTTTGTTCTAAATTAAATTTCAAAGCTATTGACGGTTTCGATTTATCCATATGATCAATATATTAAAATATGGACGATTTTTCCCTTAATGATACGATAAAATATATTAATCGTGATTTAACGAAATTGATTAATCATTATTAATGATATGATAATAAGTGTTAATAAAATATGTATTCTAAATTATTTAACACTACTATGTAATCAATACGATAAATTAAAAGATTTAAAAGTAACATAATAGTTGCCATACCGTGATGGATTGAGTTTTATGGACTGGATTTATACCTTAACTGGAGATGACTCATTATCGTAACGGATTGGACTATTATGAATACCTTGACTGGATTTGAAGATACGACTCGCTCACTCATGAAAGGTAATTATTTCATTATGTTGTTGCCACCTACATGGTTGGTTCTACCACCTACATGGTTGGCTTTATCAGTTTAATTATTTCATTATGTCGATTCCGCCTATATGGCCGGTTTAGCAATTGAATATATAGAATACTTTACATATATTCATATTTCATATTTTATAAACACCTCAATTGTTGGTTAATTCTAACATATTAGAGGATGTTGTCAACATATATACGTGGTGATATTATTATTGTTTAACCTATATACATGGTGATATTATTGTTATTTGATTACTTCATCAAATGATACCAGAAGTTATCATTACCAAAAATTTGGTAAATGTTGATAAAAATATTTCATCCAATGGTACCAGAAGTTACCAATATCTGAATTTGAATGGGTGAATGAAAATTATTCAACAAGAGAATGTTGATGTATGATAAGATAATATCACATGATAGCTCGGATATGGCTAATGTGAAAATAATCTCATCAGTATTATGAGATGAATATTAGATGATAAAGTGTCTGGAAATGTTCTTGCACGAGCACTTATGTATTCCAGAAGAAGTGTATATTTACTCCAGAAGAAGTAAAAATTATCATCTAAACATACTGAAATGATATTATTATTATTGCTCCTGAAGAAGCATAAACGAGACATACATGCAAAACGCAAAAGGGGGAAACATTTATGATCCTCAAAATGAGAGATGTGTTTCGGGAGTAGCCGTATCCTACCACCTCTGACCTTTTGAGGAAATAAAGAAAAAGGTGTGTTTCAAGAGTAAGAAATACTCCATACTCTACCACCTTAAATATTTGAGGTACACAAGATTAAACATAAACAAAATCCTAGAAATTTATGGTGTGTCTCAAGAGTGAGAATACTCCGTACTCTACCACCACCTATTCTAGGGTTCACAAAGATAGATTTACATTAACCGGACTCCATTTTCGCTTGATTCCCCTTCCTTGCGACCAATCTATCTTAACTCCTGCTGGATCTTTTATTGGAATATATGATTGCAACTTATCCAGCAGTTCCTCGATAGTAGGAGCAGAAATAAGGATTCTCCTAGAAAATGGAGAGATGAATCCCTGTTCCACAGCATAATCAAGAAATGTTAGCAAACCATCAAAGAAATTGTTTACATTTAAAAGCCCAATAGGCTTAGTATGGAGATCTAGTTGAGCCCATGAGGTAATATTAAAGATTTCTTCTAAAGTACCAAAACCTCAAGGCAGAGCTATGAAGGCATCAGAACCATATAGTATGCAAGTTATGCGTTCATGGATAGATAAGGTTTGTACTTCATGCCCTCGTGTTTTGCCTGCAATATCAGCTAAAGGAGTAGGTATAACACCTATCACTCTTACTTTCTCTGCTAGAGCGGATTGTGAAACACAACCCATCAATCCACTGCTACCTCCTCCATACACGAGAGTGATACCTTTCTCTCCCAATTTCTTTCCAAGATCCACTGCTGCTTCTAGATACCCAAAACCTTTCCCTACTTTTGATCCAAAAAATACGCAGATAGTTTTGATCTGTCGAAGTTTTGGTCCTTCCATCTTTGAAAGAATAAGGAAAGAAAAACTTACAAGAAAATGTTATTTTGGGATGCATAAACTGTGAAAATCATTGGCTTTTAAATTTGAAAAACTTCACTATTTACTACTCGTATTTCGAAAAAGTAAAGATTTACTTTTGACAAAATCACCCGACTCACCTTTCGGTGATTTAATATATTTAACCAGCCTTTATCAAAACTCGTGAAAGAAAACAGAAAAATATTTTATATGTGCATATTTTATATAGCCAAAACATCATTGTTTATAACAGCCTGGCAAACAGGATCTTTTGCTATTATATTTTTGAGACTATAACGCTCTTTATCGCTGATGAATTTAGCCCATAAAGATAGTAGCTCACGCTGCACATACCCACTAGGGTGCGTCTCAAGAGTCAATCGGATATCATCCAATGACTCCTTACTCAGCCCACCCTTAATGAAATCTATCTTATCATCTCGATTTATAGATGAATACCCTATTGACTTACAACGGGTATCACATGTCTATCGAGCACATTTGTAGCAACTATTTAATCTTTTTGCTCTTCGCTTCTTTGCAAAAGTACTCTTACCTAAGCCAGGTTTGTGCTTAGAAAATGAATCTGGTAATTCACCAGCTAATCGAACTTTTGCTTCGATCAACCAGCGAACATCTTCTGGGATGCCATGATCCATCAGCAACCTCAATCTTTCGAGCCTAATTCGATAAATTTTTCTCAAATCATTTACTGGAAGATTGGAATAATATTTGCGAATATTTGAAAGTATGATATCCATTTTTGATAGATCTAGCCTCTTCCCAAATCATCTATTTAAATACATTATTCAACGCGTGAAAGAGCGATGGCTCCGCGTGTCAGTGATATCGATTCCATTAAGAGATAATGGAATAAATTATTGAAAAGGTGAGAACAATGAGATAATGCGTCATTACCTTTTTCGATATAAGGGAAGATTTGGCGATAAGATTGAGATCATGAGATATTTTCCTTGGATATTGTACCTGATTTTTCCGGTATAAAAGTAATAAAGGTATGCTGATTTGAACTGTACAGAAATACGTACTGATGAAATGAATATTGTATTGAACCAGAAGTTCATACATATGTACAAGTGAAATATCTTGTTGAACCAGAAGTTCTATAATGATTGGTTAGATTCCAATTCAATAATGAGATTTATTGAGAATGAATAATGGCATTCATTAAAGAACCAGAAGATTGTTATCATTGCTGCTTGTTCTCAAAAGCAAATTAATTATCTCACTAAATGAATGACTGATTATTTGCTCAAGTAATGATATTACGAGCAAAGTGATAAATGCTAGCATGAATATATCTTAAAGTCATTAATGATTTTACGAATTAGTTGAGATAATAGAATATTATATTGCTAATGGTTTAGCAGATTAAAAGCCTCAAGTTATTTACTATGAGAACAATTTGATTATGCAGCAATATTCTACATATAAACATGTCAATACGATGAAATAATGATTTTCTTGTGAAACTTTATGATTTCTAAGAAGTGCGATATCTATATACACTCCAACAATACGCACTTGATATATGATTGTATGACATGTGTTGCGGCATTTTAGCCGATTGATATAATATAAGATTTGTGAATATTATGGGGAAAACAGGCTTAAAGCGTAATTATGCCTGAAGCATAATGACTATCGATTCCAAAATAAATATCTCTTGAATGATTGAGATGATCCCTTTGAGGCTAAATACTCATGGTGAGTAAAAGGGACATAATGATGAGATATTCAGGTACCTGATGATAGAACATATACAGAGATCTCTCTATATTATATTGAGTTGAAATGGAATCGATAAATAAGTCGACTACATACAACCCTCTTATGAAAATGAGGTTGATGAAATTATAATACTTTGGCCAAGTATATAACCCTAATGTAGGGATTATTATTCAAGGACCAGAAGTCCAAATGCTTAAATGTAAAAAGCCAGTAATTATATGTACAAATGAAAAATATTTCACAGTCGTAGATGACGACTTGTTGCGCGCAAGATTTTTCATTGAACTGGCATGACATATGGTGGATGTGACTATAATCTAAATCACTAGCTTGAGCTCTTTGATATACCAATGAGTGAGATCAAAAAGTGTGATTCTCATCTCGGTATTTTGAGGGTATTCTTTGATGTACCAGTTGATCGCGGTACGTTGGGATTTCAAGTAAAATGATTGTAGATTATATGTCGAAATTGATATCTATTTCAATGATTGATTATGCTCCTGCAAATTAGAAATTGCAGTTTATAAAGTGCAAGAACATACATGTATAAATCATTGAAAGATTCAATATGCCCAGATTAGTATCACTATAGGATGATACAAATGACCCCATAATATAATATGTTGAAATTGAAATTGGAGTGTACTATTATTATATTTGAATATTTGGGCATGCAATTGATTTTCAATATGCAAAATTATATTATCCACCGGAAATTGATTATTCACTAGAAGTGAATATGAAAATGAATGTGTTTAATTATTCACAGAAGTGAATTCTAAATTTTGATAGAAGTGAATCAATTCTAGATTTTATTATTCACCAAAAGTGAATTCTAAATTTGATTATTCACCAGAAGTGAAAGATGCAATCAATAAATTAGTACAACATTGCTTAATATAGCATGTTATGACATCATAAATGAGCTATGAATGATTTGTATAAAGCTCATCATGAATGATATGTTTTGATGAAAATATATGAGATTGCATCAATATACTTGTGATATTCCATGAAAATGAATAAATACGCATTGCACTCTTTTTCCCTTAGCTGAGGTTTTTCCCACAGGGTTTTCCTAGCGAGGTTTTTAATGAGGCAACAGTTGAGGCGTATTGATAAGAATTAATGAGAATAATGTACTCTTTTTCCCTTCGCTGAGGTTTTGTCCCACAGCGTTTTCCTAGCAAAGGTTTTTGAGGTATCATCATAGCTATCAACAAGCTATAATTCAACAACACATTGTTATACTGGAATGATATCAACAAATGAAGAAAATCATACACATCTTATGAAGAATGTTATGATATCGGCTACACACAAGAAGATTTTCATATATATTCCAGACGAAAGATGATATCAATAAGTTCATGAATCCTCAATTGCACACTTCAGGGGGAGAGTCATGCTGTACTCTTTTTCCTTCGTTCAGGTTTTATCCTACTAGGTTTTCCTGACAAGGTTTTAACGAGGCAGCGGCTGTACTCTTTTTCCTTGATTCAGATTTTATCCCACTGGGTTTTACTGACAAGGTTTTAATGAGGCAGCACTTCAGAACTTCAAGATTCAGTACATGATTTGTTGGAATGTCAGACTCAATGATTCACTATGGCCAACATCAGGGGGAGCAACTGTACTCTTTTTCCTTCGCTCAAGTTTTATCCCACTGGGTTTTCTTAGCAAGGTTTTAACGAGGCAGGCAATTGATCAAGCAAGTAATATTTCATTCAAGGGGGAGTGTTATAAAATATTAGAGTTAGGTAAATTTAGGAATAGTTAGGTAATAAAATCAGTGAATGAAAATTACTCTTATGCCCCTGTATAATTTATATATTACGATTATGTCATTGTCCAATATTACGATTATGCCATTGTCCCCTCCTATAAATAGGGGCCTATATTCATTATGAAATATTAAGAATAAGAAATTCTCTCTGATTCTCTCTATATTCTCTATTATTTTACAACAATATATATATAATTTCAAATTCAACTTAATTTAGCTAGACTCGTATAACCGTCGGCTTCCCTTATCATTTGATTCAAAAGTGGCAATGATAATTGCCGATGTGATTCCTCATTGGCATATTCATTCAATACAAGCACACAATGGAGGCAGTTTGCTTGTTTCAGCTGAGGATCTATAACTGGGCGAAAGGGATCATCATCAAAGATTATTAGTCCTGATGAGAAAATAGCCGTCATTACAGGTTTCTCACCATTGATGACCAACCATTTCTCTTGGTCGCCGGAGTTGGGAGATTCATGTGCTACAGTTAGCCTTTCAAGATCGAATATTAGATCTTCAGATCGAGTGGTCGGTGAGTTGTACTTTCTTGATGTTACAATATCATTTACAACTGAGGAGTTATTGAGACCAATAGCTAAGTTTCTAGGAAGGAGCCACCATTTGACATCTTAACGGTCAACAATAAACAATGGGTTGTTCTTGACCGTGAAGTGGTTGAGGGAAGGAGTTGAAAAACGAAGAAAGGAATTTGCAAAGAGGCCAAGAAATTTACAAATATAGACATCCAAATGTGGTTGTATGGAGAGGGCACTATTGGGGACCTACTCAGCACGAGAAGCCCATTCTTTCAGAGTCTCTACCTCCTAGAAGTCTTGCGAGTTTCTTAAATGGTAATCATTGCAGTCTATCTTCTGTCCGACCAAGTATTTTGCTGCCACAAGATTTAACATCATAAAAGATATTGTTTTAACTTTGTCTTTCTCTAATGTTGGGGTGTTAGGTTGTGTACCAAATCCTAATACCTTATCTTGAAACTTGGAAGCTTACAAGCAGGGGATATGGAACTTGCTCGCAGTTTCTTCGAGATGATGCCTCCGAAAAATGAATAAAAGATTTGAGT
This sequence comes from Ligustrum vulgare, assembly GCA_963555705.1. NCBI lineage: Eukaryota > Viridiplantae > Streptophyta > Magnoliopsida > Lamiales > Oleaceae > Ligustrum > Ligustrum vulgare. Next base: position 56,247,775 of record OY743168.1, on the reverse strand, counting down.
TAATGCAATGATGCAACCAAATCACTTGTAGAAACTTGAGCAACTAAAAAAATTCTCAGGTTGCTGAGCAGCAACAGTCTAATAAGGACGACGATGCTAACAGGAAAGATGATGGTGAGGACTCGTCTTCTTCTCATGAACGTAGCACATAAGTTAATCCCGCCATGGCACGCACAATCATCACACTCGCCAAGGCGTCTCATTGGAGCCTGTGGCATCTTCGATAGAGAATCGATCATCTCCAATGTCCATATGTCTGTGGAATATAATTTACATACGTGCTTCGATAATCAAATTTGATTCTATTTCCCATTTTCTTTCCCACATCCTGAACTATACATTTTTTCCCATCAATCTAAACTAAGGAAGAAATTTAGAGGATCTTAAGACCATTAACTAATTCAAATCACTTTCAAGATCATCCATTATAAACTATGATAACAAGGAAATTGTTTATTTGTCGTTTTAAATAAAATTTTGTACATTGCAATCTTTAATATTTTTCGACTTTACATGCCAAAAGTCGCACAAAGTTCCAACTTAAATGTCTAAACAATATACAAGCACATACATAATTCTTGTAGTTTAGCACAAAGAAGTAGAAAGGTAAACATTCTTAATAGCAATATAGATTCCAAACATAACACCCCCAACATTTTTATGACCACAAAAGGCAAAACGAAATCAGTTTCAGAAATTTCATCAATAAATAAATACCAACATAATCTTCCCAACTCAATCAATCCCTTTAGCAATCGACCAACTAAAATCTTCATGAAGATATAAAATCTGCAAAATGGGGCAAAATGTCCATTTTCCTGTTGAGATCATTTATCTCGTGGTGGTTTACAAAGCAAATTAGTACCCTGGCTGGGGATCAAGTTCCAAGCTATTTTGAGTGGGAAGTCCATCATTGGAATAGGCCTCCTTTTTTTTTTTTTTTTTTGGCTCTGTTGCTAGGAAACATGCAAAATTTTGATTACCTTATTAATCATTATGCCACAAATATTTGCATCAATATAGCAGTTGAGCTCTCCCGCCATTCTACCAAATTTTGGTAGAATGGTGGGAGAATATATAGTATTAACAAAATGAATAAAAACATTATTTTTCTTGATCATCTTATTACATTAGTTGACATCATATTTTCTCAAGTTGAGAAATAGCTAACACTGGCAGTGAATTCATTTTCCTTTTGTCATGAGGTCAGAAATGACTATAAGATGTCGTGATGTTGAGGAGTGGCTGAGACATCGCCGCCTGCCCGTACAACTAAGAAGGTGTCATCTTTATTTCCTTTACTTATGACACTTATTTTTAACCTTTTTTTCTTTTTTTGTAAAAGGCATAAATCTATTCCTCATTTCCAATCTAAATATTATTTCAACATGCATCCATGTGGTGCTCTTTTGTTCCAACTTCCAATTACTTGTGTTCAAGATCACAACGGATTGCGTTGGTATAAGATTATAGTCGATAAAAACTGATATTTTACTTTCTCAAATCTCAGATTAGAGTTTCTCGTCTGATATTTGGGAGGCAAACCATAATGAACCCAATAATCCATACTGTTTTTTAACGTGATGAATTATTCAGCAAAGAAAGTTATTTTACATTTTAATCATTAGAAGAGATGAGGCATCCTCTAAAGATTTAGTCTTTATTATCTAGTGACATTGGAGAAATGAGACAAGTAATGCAACAATAGTGGACATAATAGTATAGACAAAATCATAAAAAATACGTGAGATGTTAGAATGTCGTGGTACTAGTCACACATCATTCTTTCTGCGATGCTGGAATATCTCTATTACTTTTAGTGCTATCTATATCATTCAAATGCAACTTCTCATCTCCTTTCTGACCTGCAGAAATATCCTGGTCATACTTGAAAGAATCTGCCTTTTTGCATATCATAACAGATTCACCTGGATCCAGGCAAAAGAGATGAGTAATCATAATCTTCATCTTTTAAGTCTTCTGAATGCATTATGCATCCCAGCAACATCACTGGCATAATTCTTTTCCTCAATTATTGGATTTTTCCCAACACATCCACTAGCAAGGGATGTAACTGTCAGATTACCAAGCCTTTTTGCAGTATTAATAGTTTCATTGCCCTGTTTAGAAGAATTGCCTTGTACCTCATATAACATGGATGCCTCCTCATAAGTGGTAGGTGAAGCCTCCAGCAGGTTGTTACTTCCATGCATGGCCGGACCTGCCTAGAGGCAGGTGAGGCCATGGTTTCAGGGCCCATATTATTTTTGGGCCTTTTTTTTTTTTTTTAGCCCAGGTCCATAAAATTGGGATTTGTTTGAATATAAAACTTTAAGGTATATGGAATATAATATTTTGTTGGTCGTTTTATATTAGTTAATACTTTTGAAGTTTTTATTTTTTTGCAATTTTATGGTGAATTTGTATAGTTTGTTTTATGTGAATATGAATTTAATCTTTATTTTCAGTTTTTTCCTTAAAAAAAAAAATTTAGGGGGCGTTGTCCCCGAAACCCCGTCTAGCCCAGGGCCCATATCTCAAAGAACTACTGTTTGTTTCAGGTCTACAAAGTCACAGGTACGGCTCTGCTTCCATGAATATCATCTTTATCATTAGAACTCCTCTATCAATCTCGCGGTTGAATGGCAGGCAGAACCAGTCTTCGGATCTGAATTGGAGCAAATTTCAAGGAAAGCATCGTTCCAGCCTTCTGGGGAATGGTCAATACAGCCCTCTGATCAATTACCTTTTTTTTTTTTTTTTTGGTAACTGAAATGTATTATCTTCGTTTTCAAATGAAAAACTAAATCTGTTGCTTAAATTTAGGATGACCGACTTCTTTTATTTTCATTAAAAAAAAATTAATTTATTTTCCTTAAATTTAGGAAGGTTTTTTTTTTTACAATTTCTTCGTTTCATGATGTCATATTCACAATAAAAATATTTGATGTCAATATGCAAAATCAGGTTTCATTAAACGGTATCAATTCAACTTCCCCAATCACCAATAATCGGTCACAATATTTTCAGCCCGGCCCGCCGCCACCCACACACCTTTCTTCCCAGAGCCAATCCAAAAAGGTCTTTTATAATCAAATGCTTCACTGCTGTATAATTAACCATAATCCCTTTTTCACCATATTCAAGTCGTTCAAGAATTGAGTTAATGCTTGATATCGAAAAACCAGAAGCTCGATTAGATTCTGCATTTTGCACAGTTGGAATGAACTAGCATATTGTTGGTGTGAAATCGCAAGTGTACGATATCGCTACAAGTAATAAAAGTGGACTTTTGAGTCCGAGTTGTCGATCCCACGAGGACTATTTAATTCGCTATAAATTTACTTCGAATATAGAATTCCTAGACGAAAATCAAAACTAACTAAGAAAATAAATTGTAAAATAATAAAAACAAAAGCAACAAATAATTGGAAATCAATGAAATAAACAAATCAATTAAAATAAACAATAACAAATTAAACTAAAAACAATTAACGAAAGCAAGAAACAAACGTGGTGGATTTTAAACAATTAAATGAATATCGGGACTAACGATTTCGAAATAACGTTCTAACTTAATTTCTCCTCTCAAGTTGTTTTCTAAAATTGTATTTGGTCGAATTCACGCTTATATCTAATTTACCTCTCTCGAGTTTAAATTAGGCCTATTTAACTAAGTCAACCATGTATCTCTACAGCGGGTCAGAGTTCTCCTTAACTAAATGCATTAAATTTCCTAAGAATTCATAATTGACCACATGCAACCACAAATTCATATCTCTATCTTTTTGTTGAAATTGCCGAATTTTATTACGTGATCTAATTGTTAACTCACCTCTCGGATTATGAAAACAACCATTAAATCATGAATTGGTGATCAAGCAATTCAAGCATTAAACGCAATAATAAAATCAATACATGAAATTAAAGCACCAACTTGAGAATCAAAATTGAACTAAAAAAATTAAATCTATATCGTCAATCCCGATTATTAAATTAGCTATTCATGTTTGTGGAATAAAAATCAATAAATAATACGAACAAAACCCGAATTTTATAGAGTTGAAGAATTGTCATCACTTTGCACCACCAAAATCCACCAGAATCCACTACAATTGCACCAGCCGAATCCAACATCCAATAAATTTCTCTCAAAATAGAGGAATAATTCCCTTACTCAAACCCATATCCATTCCTTAATTCCCAATAATTAAGAATCAAATCTTTAAATCTCAAATTTCATAATTTTTCTCATAGAAGTCTCAATAAAATCATATCACTCATAATCTCAACATCTCATCACAACTTCATAAAACTAGTTTTGCCATGTCTAAAATCAATTTTGCAAAGTCTTATAAAACCATCTTTCTTCTTCATGTATAGCTCCTGAGCACCCCATGGCAAAAAGCTAGATCGAAAAAACCTTTGTCCACGAGATTCTATAGTTGCACTTTGAGCTCTCTTAAGTTACGAAGGAGCCATACGACATTATACCTTGGATACTAGAGTTGTGCACTTAATCGATGACGAATTCAATTTCTCTTTTAGGCGGTAAATCACAAAGATTGTCTGAGAAATCTTTAGTCATTCTCGAATAACTGAAATTTGTTCGAGAGAAGTATTCACCTTAGACACTTCAATTATTGCAACTAGGTAGGCCTAATAACTCTTATTCATCAATTGACGAGCCTTCATCACTGATAATATCGATATGAAAAGTTCTACCTTTACCTCAACAAGGCGAAAAAGGGTTTCATTTGAAGGTTCAAATACCACCTTAACGTAGCCAGTGATTGAAACCTTATACCATAATAATCATTCCATTCCTAGTATGACGTCAAGTTTGTAGGTATTCAGTGTTATGAAATCCATCATCTACTCCTTCCCATTCACCATGATTGGGACATTTCTCAACACATAACTTTAGTTCAACAATTCTTCAAATGGCGTTGACAATATAAACTTGGTCTCCAGCTACTGAGATGGGTAAATCAATTTTCCTATAACTGTTGGACTATCAAATGAGTGGGTAGTCCCGAGATCAAACACGATAAGTGCTTAATACTAAGTTCGATGACTTCTCAACTTCTCGTTTGGACATTGTATACTCTCGTGCCGATATACCATTCATATCCATTTCTTATTTCACAAAAAGATCTAATAAACGGCACCCAAATTTTTAATAACCATTACTTTCTCACTTCCTCATTTACATAACAAAGACATACTCGTCATATTCACTGAAAACATTCTTAACCTTTCACTTTCCGACATTACACATTAGCATGCAAGGATTTACAATAATTGGAACATCAAATAGCATTTCATAATTTAAACAAAATTTAACTTACCAGATGATCGAGGAAGAAGCACTTAAGGCGTGACTCAGTACCCGAACCAATTTCAAATAAATTTTAAAAGTCTACAGAATCGCTTTTAAAACTCTTAGCTCTGATACCAAAAATGTAACACCCCAAGTTTCAAAATCTAAAACCTAGGCGTGTTAACTTCCATTCACATTATATGCGGAATTAAATCATTTACACATCAAAATTCTCATTTATCTATTATAAAATTTTACAAAAATTTCGACAGAATCTCCTCTGTAAATTGGACATAGCCAACAGAGGGACATCAAAACCATTTTTAAAATACACATCGCAACTCATTCAATCCCAAACATCCTCCAAACCATTACAATACATCCCAAACTCCTCAACAATATAATTCAAAGTAATTAAACTTTAGCAAATGAAATAAGAGGTAATTTAACCTCAATAATACATGAATTAAAGAATGAATAATGAGAAATTGAAATAAATTCTAATTTAACTTTATTTTAAAAGGGTTGATGCGGGTATAGCCTGAGTCAGCTGCCGAGTGCTCTCCTCGGATCACCTAACTTTCATCACCTGAAATGTTGGGGAGGGATTGGGGTGAGCTAAAGCTCAGTAAGTAAACTGTATGCATAAATGCATGCTTATGACATGAATGCTTTTCAAAAATTCCATGTATGTATCCCCATTTACTTTACTTTCCAGAACTTTCAACTTTTCGAACTTTCACTTAACATTTCAAAACTTCACTTCATTCCATCGTGAGCTCACTTGATGTAACTTCTAGTCAATCAGAATACAGTGGGCAATTACTTATTTGGAACCAGATTAACATGCGCATTTCCACCGCAAAGCGGTTTAACATTCACTTTCCCACCGCGAAGCGGTGTAACATTCACTTTCCCACCGCAAAGCGGTGTAACATTCACTTTCCCACCGCAAAGCGGTTCATTACATTCGGGTACGCCGGTCCCCCGCGCCCCATTTCCCACTCGCATCTTTCATGAACTAGAAGCACACTCATTCATTCTTTAAAACTTGGGATACATAACTTTTGAACAAACTTGCACTTTGACACATTTATTTCATTTAAAACATTTGGCTTCCAAATTTCGATGTCAATGCATGCTTGATGATGCAATGACATGATAATGTGCATGCTTAAACATTCTTCTCAATAACATATGCTTTCATAATGTAAATGCAATTCATCAAAGCAAGTAAGTTGCACGACAGTCATTTACACATAACTTTCACATTTACATTCAACTTCTATGAAATTAGGGGGAAGTTTACTTACTTGACGTCCTTAGCATTTACCGTTATCTGAATTTGCAAGTGGAAGAGATTCAGATGCCCGTCACGTCAATGTGCCCAATAAACCTAATTTATATTCCTTCATTAAATAAAATATACTTTTAAATCAAAATGTGGCCTTACGCTATGACCAATACATTAACATCATATTCGAAATGAATAATCCCTTTCAACGCACATTATAAGGTCTTCTATCTTTTAATAAAATATACTTTTAGTTCAAAATCACATTTTAAACTCTAAGCAAGGTTTAAAACTTCTATTTCATTCACAATTTAATCCCAAACGTGACCTTACGCTAGGTCCAACACACAACACCATATTCGAAACAAGATGTCAATTTCAATGTACTTTAGAAAGCTTTTTCTTACCTTTTAATTCAAATTAAATTTCAACATTACATAGCTTGACCTAGCTTTACAAAATTTCTCAATAAAATTCTAATTGTCCATAATCAGAAAATTCTCAAACATTGTTGCCAATTAAACCTAAAACTGAGGATTTACCATCACAGATCAACGTTGTTAAAATTAACATTGCTAAAATCTGAAATTTGTAAATAATTTCTAAATAAATTCGTAAATCCAAATTTCACATTATAACACAAACATTACCAAACAATTAACTAACAATTAAAATCTTACATTTCCAAAATCCGAAATTAAAATGAAACAATTTACAGTCCAAAGTCTAACTAAAATTTCAGTTAACTGGCCTCAAAATTCGAAACTGAAATAGGTACACATATATAATTTTCCCCCAAATTTGAATTTACAATTATTATATAAAAATTTTAACTAAAAATATATCAATTAACCAAATTAATTCTTCCATTTTCGACATTGGAAAATTGAACCATATAAACCTAAAAATCTGAAATTTATATACGAGGATAATATATATACATCAATATATATAGAAAAATCCATATATGCATACAATAATTTCATGTGTATGTTGTGTGCATAAAACCGCGGACAGGTGCGCGACTGCGTGCTCGTGTGTGTGCGTTCGTGTGTGAGAGGGGGCGGAAAAAGGTGCTACCGTGAGTGGAGGTGGTGCGCCGGCGAGCTGGCCGGTGGTGCGCCGGCGAGAAACTGAGGGAGACGCCGAGAGAGAGACGGAGGCAGAGAGAGCGAGAGGCGAGGCAGAGAGTGAGTCGCGAGTGATGAGAGAAGTGAGGTTTGGGTTTAGGTTTAAATCTTTGAAAATTTGCAAATTAGTCCCTCCTTTCTCTCCATGTGCATAGTTAAGTCCATAAGTTCAAATTTATTCTTCAATTGCCACTAAACTTTCCCCCAACTTTCCATTTAACACAATAAAATAAAAATAGCATGTTTAGGTAATAAAACAATTAATCACATAAAATTGCACGTAAACTATTAAAATAACAATTTATAAACTTTTAATTGGTACATCGATCGAGACGGCATCCAAGTCCTTCCACTGCAAAGGAATTCAAATCATAGACATTAAGAATCATAAATTTATAATTTATAATAGCATTCGCATGAATATTACTTGAAATTTAAAATTGCAGGAAAATAAAAAGCGGTCTTACATACTTAGTTTTTATTCATCTTTTATTTTCATAAAACTTTGATTGATCTAAACTTTGTTTTATCAAATTCATCAAAGTTTTTGGAAGAAAGTTTTGTGAAGATTTTTTGTTTTACATTGTTTAAACTTCTTCAACATCTTCACACTATATTGGAATTGAAGTGTAAGTCTCTCTTTGTTCTAAACTTGTTTTAATCTTTTAAAAGAGAGAAATTCCAATTGAGGAACTTTGATTATTTGTGCTACGTTTTTCATTATCATTTGATACATCAAAGTTCCATTGCCTAAACACTTTGAGTTTAACTTATTGTTAATTATTCAAGTGTGGCATCTCTTGGTACGTAATTTGATTCAATATTTTTAACAAGAGATTATTTGAAAAACTTTGTTTGATTGCATCAAACTTTTCATTATCATTTGCATCAAAGTTTTTCTCTAACACTCGAGCTTAATTCATTGCTATCTATTGAAGTGTTAGCCTAACTCTCTCGGTACTTAATTTGAGTATATCATTTGTCAAGAGAGTTATTTCAATTGTACATTCAATTCATTATATCTTGTGGTTTCGAGAGCCTTGTGAAAACTCGATTGTTGGTTTTCGAGAGCCTTATCAAAACTCGATTGTTGGTTTTCGAGAGCCTTATCAAAACTCGATTGTTGGTTTCGAGAGCCGTGTGAAAACTCGATTGTAAAAGGATAGGCGCTCCTTGTTGTAAGTTGCCTAAGGATTTGGTACTCCTTGTTGTAAGTTACCAAAATAGTGGATTTGGCCTTGCTCGTGACGGAGAGCTCGGTAACGGGGGACATAGATCACGTTGGTTGATTGAACCTCCATAAATCGTGTTTGCACTCTCTTATCCCTTTTACTTACGTACATTGCACTTACTCTATTCTATAAATTTATATTGTGCAACATTATATCTAAGTGCTATACTTGCCTTATCAATTAAGTTTACACATATATAGCACACTACATTGATAGATTAGTTACTTGTAACACTAAGTGCACATATTTGTACCCATTGGTTTTTAAGTTTGAGATTATTATCGAAAAAGTTTTATAAACCAATTCACCCCCCTCTTGGTTAGTTTACTCTTGGGCTAACAATTGGTATCAGAGCTTAGGTGCTCATTTTTTAAAAGATTTTACAATCTTGAGTAAATGGCTAACCATAATCTTGAGGGGCATTCTACAAATCGTCCTCCTTTCTTTGATGGTACAAATTATAATTATTGGAAAACTAGAATGATGATTTTTATTCAATCCATTGATTATAATATTTGGGATGTCATTGAATCCGGTCCTCATGAGCTTACTATGGTCATTAAGGTTGATGGAAAACCGGATCAAACTATTTTAAAACCTAGAGAGGAATATGATGAAAATGATAGGAGGAAATTGACTTTAAATGCTAGGGCCAAAAATATACTTTATTGTGCTTTGGATATTAATGAATTTAATCGTATTAGCACATGTGATTCCGCACACGATATTTGGCATGCTTTAGAAGTCACACACATGGGCACAAATAAAGTGAAAGAAACTAAGACAAATCTTTTATTTAAAGATTTTGAAAATTTCTTTATGAAACAAGATGAGCCCATTACTTGCATGATTACTCGCTTTACCGACATTGTCAATGGTCTTAAAGGCTTTGATCATAAATTTTCTAACGGTGAACTTGTGAGTAAAATTCTTAGGTCTCTCTCCCAAGATTGGAATCCATTGAGGATGTTGATCGAAAACACGATAGACGTCAACACACATCCATTGGAGGAGCTTTATGGAACGTTGATGACTTTTGAACTCAACAATGCCGAAACAAAGGAGAGGACAAGAAAAGGAAAAGAAGAGGCCAAGCGCGAAATTGCTCTTAAATCATCACATGGTCACAAAAGTACCAAGTGCCGAAGCAAGAAAAGATTCTTCAAAAAGAAAGCTCTACAAGCCACTTGGGATGAAAGTGATGATGAGCAAGATGAAGATGATAGTCAAGATGAAATGGCCAACATGTGCTTCATGACTATTGAGGATGAGGTAAATTTCTTTGATACATCTTGGACTTTAAATTATCAATGATTTAAATTTCTATGAATCAACATTTTTGATTAAAGCATCTTGCTCTTCATAAAAATTTCTTACATATGTTGAGTTTGAATATAAAACATGGTGCTAATATGTGATTTATGCATAATTGTATGTTACATGTTTTAACCGAAATCAAATAAAAAAAAAAAAAAAATTTTAGTGATTTCGGTCGACCGAACCTTTGTCGGACGACCGAAACTGTCTTTTCGGTCGAACAAATGCTCAACCGAAAGATGTTTCGGTCGACCAACTGTACGACCGAAACCAGACTTTCGGTCGACCATTAGTCAGCCGAAAGTGTCTGCAGCTTCCTGATTTTTACTCTGCAGAGTTTCGGTCGACCGGTTCATACTTTCGGTCGACCGAAAGTGGCTGAAATAAGGGATTTATTTTAAATTTCAAAATTTTCATACACAATCCCTAAATGACTTGAAATCATTTTCTTTTCTTCATTAAACTCTTGTAATACATTTATTTGATCACTTATTTTTCTTGCTTTGAGAGTGATATGATTGTTGACCAAAATTGTTTTGATATGTCGACATAATGCATGATACTTTAACTCATTTCATGATAACAATTACTTCATAGTCAAACATAGATATTATTATTTCTCATTAAAGAGTACTCACTAGAGTCACACTTGAAAGAAAATACATGGTACACGCAAATGCTAAAGAGAGAAACATGGAAAGTCCTCAAAATGAGAGATGTGTTTCCGGAGTAGCCGTATCCTACCACCTCTGATCTTTTGAGGAAACAAAGACAAACCTTCAAAGAGGTGTGTTTCGAGAGTAAAAATACTCCGTAATCTACCACATTTGAAGTACACACACAAGATTTAAACATTAGGACATCCTAGGAAATTAGAGGGGTGTCTCAAGAGTGAGTATACTCCGTACTCTACCCCCACCTATTTTAGGATTCACAAAGTCAAATTTACATTAACCGGACTCCTTTTTCGCTTGACTCCCCTTCCTTGCGACCAATCTATCTTTAAACCTGCTGGATCTTGTATTGGGATATATGACTGCAGCTTATCCAGTAGTTCATCAATAGTTGGAGCAGAAATAAGAATCCTTCTGGAAAATGGAGAGATGAATCCCTGTTCCACTGCATGATCAAGAAAGGTTAACAAATCATCAAAGAAATGGTTAACATTTAATAGCCCAATAGGCTTAGTATGGAGATCTAGTTGAGCCCAGGAGGTAATATTAAAGATTTCTTCTAAGGTGCCAAAACCTCCGGGCAGGGCTATAAATACATCAGATCCATATAGCATACAAGTTATGCGTTCATGGATAGATAAGGTTTGTACTTCATGACCTCTTGTTTTGCCTGCTATATCTGCTAAAGGGACAGGAATAACACCAATCACCCTTACTTTCTCTGTGAGAGCAGATTGGGAAACACAGCCCATCAGACCACTGCTACCTCCTCCATACACAAGATTGATACCTTTCTCCCCCAGTTTCTTTCCAAGGTCCACTGCTGTCTCAAGATACCCAAAACCTTTCCCCACATGTGATCCACAAAATACACATATTGTTTTGATCTGTCTAAGTTTTGATCCCTCCATTTTTGAAAGAAAAGAAAGGATAACTTACGAGAAGTTGTGATTTTGGGATGCATGAACTATGAAAACCTCTGGCTATTTAAAAACCGAAAAACCACACTATTTACGATCGTCTTTGAAAAAGGAAAGATTTACTTTTGTCAAAATCAATCTACTTTTGAATATTTTTATCGTATCGAGGTGTCACCTTTCGGCGATTTATTTTTTTTTAAAACCGTTCTCAAAACTCGCGAAAGGAAAAAGGATCAAAAATTTACCTTATATCAAATGCTGAGTTGCCAAAACAGACTGGCAAACCGGATCTTTTGCAATTGTATTCTTGAGACTATAACGTTTTTTATCCTCGTTAAATTGAGCATATAAGGAAAGAAGTTCCCGTTGCACATATCCACTTGGGTGCGTCTCAAGAGTTAATCGAATATCATCCAAACACTCCCTACTCAGTCCACCCTTTATGAACTCAATTTTATCATCTCGATTGTTAGATGAATATCCGACTGTTTTGCAATGAGTATCACAATTCCAACGAGCACATTTGTAGCAACCATTCAGCCTTTTTGCTCTTCGCTTCTTTGCAAAAGTGCTTTTACCCAAACCAGGCAGATGTTTAGGAAATGACAATGGTAATTCACCAGTTAATCGGACTTTTGCTTCTATTAACCAGCGCACGTCTTCTGGAACGCCATGAGCCATAAGCACCCTCAATCTTTCGAGCCTCATTTGATAAATTTTTCTAAGATCATTCATTGGGAGATTGGAATAATACTTGCGAATGCTTGAAAGGATGTTATCCATTTTTTTTGATGGATTTAACCTCTTCCCAACCGATCTTTTTAAAGGGGAAAAGGATCTGGGTAGTTCCTCATGATACTGTTCCCTGCAAGACAATATGAAATAGAATAATGAAAAAAAAAAAGGGAACAAGATTTCATGCGCTGTAACTTTACTGTTAAAGGAAGATTTGATCTGCAATATCGAATATTTTACTTGGATTTTGTACTGATATTTTTCAGTATAATAATATTCAAGGTATAAAGAAACTGGGTAGATCCACATGCTGTTGAGTCCAGCGAGAAAGCAAGGGATAGAAAAATTGAAAAGAGGGAACCGGATTTAAATGCACTGTAACTTTCACTATTAAAGAAAGATTTGATTTGAGATATGAGATTGATACTGGAATACGTGAAACTGAATTTTGTGATATTTGGTAATTTTTCATGCTACGAATGCTTTACTAAGGGGGGATATGATTACACTCAAGATATTATACTTATGCCCCATTATTATGCTTATCACACCTATGCTCATGTATAAGGGATAGATGCCACCTTTTTGCTTATGCCAAAAGGGGGAAAATATGGTGATGATTTGATTTAGCTTGAATTTGGATAATCTATATGCATGAAAATGATTAAATTATATGCTAGATTATGCATCATTGGTTTGTATAAGATAGGGGGAATATATGCTAAAATTGAACTTATCAATTATTCTTATTTCCCTATGCTCTTCAATTGCTTATATTATCATTACAAATCATCTTGTTTGTCATAATCAAAAAGGGGGAAATTGTTGACCTATGGTCAATTTGACCTTATTGTTTTGATCATAACAAACAAGAATTTATTGTGTTGCAAACAAGTGTGCTTCAAGTGTTTCATGTAATGATAAATATTCAAAGCACTCAATGTTCAAATCGTCTCTTAAAGATATAAATCAAAATTATGTGATCGAGCACATGAGACGCAAAGTAGATCATGAAATCATTGAAGATATTCAAAGATCAAAATTGAGGTCGAAAAGCATGACATGAAGATCAAGAATTCGAGCATACAAGATTATAGTTGATTTAACATATGTAAAGGTATAACACTCTCAATCTTTAGCGATGAAATTCAACAAGCTCGAAAATGATTTTTTATGCATCAAGAAACTTACTTGACAATTCATCAATTGCATAAAAATGATTTTTCAAATCATATCATGAAATAGTTTTTGGAAAAATAAACTTTTTGATATTAAAATAAAAATTCCAAATTTTCATATTTCGGTCGACCGAAATATACTTGATCGACCGAAAGTCTGGTCGACCGAAACATCTGATCAACCGAAAGTTTAACGGCTAATGCAACGGCTATTTTATTTAAACTTTCGGTCGACCGAAAGTCTGGAATCGGTCGACCGAAACTGGCTGAAGCTCAAAATTTTGATCTATAAATAGCCATCACATTTGCATTCAAATACAACAACTTAGATAAGATTTTATACAAACTTTCTTGTGAAAATTCAGTGTTCTTACTTAGTTTTTATTCATCTTTTATTTTCATAAAACTTTGATTGATCTAAACTTTGTTTTATCAAATTCATCAAAGTTTTTGGAAGAAAGTTTTGTGAAGATTTTTTGTTTTACATTGTTTAAACTTCTTCAACATCTTCACACTATATTGGAATTGAAGTGTAAGTCTCTCTTTGTTCTAAACTTGTTTTAATCTTTTAAAAGAGAGAAATTCCAATTGAGGAACTTTGATTATTTGTGCTACGTTTTTCATTATCATTTGATACATCAAAGTTCCATTGCCTAAACACTTTGAGCTTAAGTTATTGTTAATTATTCAAGTGTGGCATCTCTTGGTACGTAATTTGATTCAATATTTTTAACAAGAGATTATTTGAAAAACTTTGTTTGATTGCATCAAACTTTTCATTATCATTTGCATCAAAGTTTTTCTCTAACACTCGAGCTTAATTCATTGCTATCTATTGAAGTGTTAGCCTAACTCTCTCGGTACTTAATTTGAGTATATCATTTGTCAAGAGAGTTATTTCAATTGTACATTCAATTCATTATATCTTGTGGTTTCGAGAGCCTTGTGAAAACTCGATTGTTGGTTTTCGAGAGCCTTATCAAAACTCGATTGTTGGTTTTCGAGAGCCTTATCAAAACTCGATTGTTGGTTTCGAGAACCGTGTGAAAACTCGATTGTAAAAGGATAGGCGCTCCTTGTTGTAAGTTTCCTAAGGATTTGGTACTCCTTGTTGTAAGTTACCAAAATAGTGGATTTGGCCTTGCTCGTGACGGAGAGCTCGGTAACGGGGTAGATCACGTTGGTTGATTGAACCTCCATAAATCGTGTTTGCACTCTCTTATCCCTTTTACTTACGTACATTGCACTTACTCTATTCTATAAATTTATATTGTGCAACATTATATCTAAGTGCTATACTTGCCTTATCAATTAAGTTTACACATATATAGCACACTACATTGATAGATTAGTTATTTGTAACACAAAGTGCACATATTTGTACCCATTGGTTTTTAAGTTTGAGATTATTATCGAAAAAGTTTTATAAACCAATTCACCCCCCTCTTGTTTAGTTTACTCTTGGGCTAACAATATCTAATTTACCTCTCTCGAGTTTAAATTATGCCTATTTAACTAAGTCAATCATGTATCTCTACAGCGGGTTAGAGTTCTCCTTAACTAAATGCATTAAATTTCCTAAGAATTCATAATTGACCACATGCAACCACAAATTCATATCTCTATCTTTTTGTTGAAATTGCCTAATTTTATTACGTGATCTAATTGTTAACTCACCTCTCGGATTATGAAAACAACCATTAAATCATGAATTGGTGATCAAGCAATTCAAGCATTAAACGCAATAATAAAATCAATACATGAAATTAAAGCACCAACTTGAGAATTAAAATTGAACTAAAAACATTAAATCTATATCGTCAATCCCGATTATTAAATTAGCTATTCATGTTTGTGGAATAAAAATCAATAAATAATACGAACAAAACCCGAATTTTATAGAGTTGAAGAATTGTCATCACTTTGCACCACCAAAATCCATCAGAATCCACTACAATTGCACCAGCCGAATCCAACATCCAATACTGCCAAGACAAGTCTCACAATCAGCCAAGTAATTCTTCCCAGCCTCAAGTCAATTCTTGATTCCAACAAATTAGCTCCTCCAAAGTGTAAGCTTTTCCTCCTAAATCTTTGTATCAATCTGCCAACCACAATTATCACCACTTTGCACAGCCACTCAATCAATTCCAGCAATGTATATATCCGTCTCTCTAGCCGTGAATATGAGTATATATATATATACATAGCCGGACCTGCCTAGAGGCCCACGAGGCTACCGCTTCAGGGCCCACGGGCCTATATTTTTTAGGAGCCTTTTTTTTTTTAAAAAAAAAAGTCCAAAAAAGGCCCAGCCCACTGAAAATTTGTTCAATAACAGATCGAAGCCTGGGTTGGTTGTTCTCTCTCATTTCTGGTTCAGTGAAGTCTTCCTCAAGTCCGACTCCTCCTAGCTCCTACAACCCGCTTCCAGCTTCCTCACCTCCGTGATTCCGTCGACCGTCGACGGTCCATCATCATTCATCACCTGTCGCCTGGCTTCATTTCACCGGCGCGCGCTGTGGCGTTGGTGAGTGGTGACAATATCGTCGGTTTTCTCTCGAACTCAAACCGCAAACGGCAAACTTCAGGTAGGTTTTCCTTTTTTGTTCTTCAATTTCTTGGTATTTTTAGGCTCCTTAGTTTTCATATAAATCATGTATGTGTTGAAAATTTAATCTAGGAGTAGTCAATTAGATTATGGGATTTTCGGTTTTCAACATTGGGTTCCCTCCTATTTCGATTTTCCCTATTTATTTGTCGAAATTTGAGGAATTAAGATGGATTGATGGAAGTTGGAACAATGAAAACTACCTCTTGCTGTTGATGTACTCTAAATTGCTGTAAATTAGTAAAGATTGTAGTCCTCGACTGAAGTGTAAGCAGGAGAAAATAAAAAGTTAGGATCGAAGAAATGTTGAGATTCACAAGGGGAAAAAGAAGTGGTAGTTGAGATTTATGTAAAAGAGATTTATTTTTTAGTTTTAGGATCTGAAGTTTCTACTAAATGATTATTTGTTCACTTTGGAATGAAATTGGATTGTGAAATTGGGCATATAAGATATCTGCGAAGGATTGGACATTTGATAAAAGGAATAGATTTTGAGACACTTTTTAGTACCCGTGTTTAAGATTATTTTACATTTGAATCTGATATTTTGGCTTAGATTTGGGTTGCCTCCTTTGTTTTATAGATCGTACCTAGAATCATAATTGAAACTTAAAATTATCTTCAGCCAAATTCATCCCTTGCATAACTAAAATTAGATGAAGAGTTGTCCAATAAAACTAGCTTTGGCAAGGATGTCATTTCTTTAGATGAGTTTTTGAAAATTTTTATTTGTGATTGGTGAATAAGAGATGCTTGTAGAGTTTTAAAACGTTTCTTGATCATTATTTTTAGGTGTAATATCGAACAATGCCTCCTAAACATCATTTTTAAAACGTTTCTTGTAGACTTTTCATTTAGCACATTTGTCTTGTGTGAATATGAATTTTATTATTGTTTTTTAGCCTACCCAAAAAAAAAGTTCGGGGGCCGTAAAGCCCAGGGCCTATTCTTTCAAGAACAAAGTATTCGTTTCAAGCCTCCAAAATCACAGGTACGGCCCTGTATATATATATATATATATATATATATATATATATATATATATATATATATATATATATATATATATATATATATATATATCCCAAGCTTGCTGCCTTTTATTCCTCCAATTATTCCCACCGCTGCGCCCTCTCTCTGTCTTTTTTTTTTTCTTTCAACCCAGGGCTCACCTATTTTCTCACGCCTCCCTCACTCGGCTGACCTACGACTCCCCTCTCTTTTTAATTCAGCAACATGTGTATATATATATATATACACAAATTAACCCTAAGCCCATGTAAAATAAATTGTCCTTCAAGTTACTCAATTCTTCTATATATGATAAGTAGGTCCTTGAGTCTTGACTTTCTCCAATTTGCTCCACTTCTGAGTTTTTCCATCCAATTTTTGTATAATTTCTTCAATTCCTCTTTTTTCTTCATTTTGGGATAAAAACCTGAAATAATGAAAAATAATAACAATTACGTAGAATTTATTCAAGAAAAAATATTATAATATCCTAATTTTGATAGATAAATAAGTGTATAAAATACACTTATCACATATCCTCCAATTCAACTAAATATTTTTGGCTAGAAGTATATAGGATTACCCAGATCGTTTGGGTCACCTAATATATAAAAATCCATCTCTACCTTCACATGATGTTGTGCTGATGATGTTCAGCAAAGACGTACCAATTGCTAGTTGAGAAATAGATTTTGATAGTGCTTGTTCACATCATAGATGAGGTTGTTTCGATTGTAGTGCTGAACAAAAAATAAGCCTATGACATACTTGTTAGAAAATTTATTAAAGATAAATGTTTATCTATGATTCAAAATCATCATGCTGAATTATCAAGTATGAATCAACTGGAGCGGAAGCGTACCTTATTCCAACATGGTTCACGATGATTGATTCTGATGGTTGTATTTTCTAAATCAACACGTAGTCCTTATTTTTTTCTCTGATGATGGGATGTCAGACAGAATGAACAATACGCATGATTCGGGGACCATAACCATGTTTATATACTGGCCCATCATGAAATTAGGTAATGGTCAGGTATCTACACATAAAAAGCTTATACATTAATTAGATGCATTAAAACCCAATATACCAAATCCTTATTAGATCACTTTAAATGAGTTTAACTAAATTTGATAGCATTTGATTCAATACACAATAATTCACATATAAGCCCACATGATTTATTAAAACCTTACAATCTCCCACTTTGACTATATGTGTAACCTTACAATTGTGTATCAATCATAACCTTATGAGTACTCAGAATTTTGCTATAATTACTGAATGCATCCCCAAACAATCTGGTCCATCAATCATATCAGTATAGAATCAAAGCAGCTTTCACTACATTTATCGTAACTAAACTCATCAATGGTCATGTATATCGACATAACTGAATAACATGGATCAAGTATGGATGTGTATAGGGTTGTCAAACGGACCGAGTCGGGCCGGATCAACCCCTTTGAACGTGGCTCGTTCGAGCCCACGAGCCGAAAAACGGGCTGGCTCATGTGGAAACAAGCTGGGGTGAGCTAGCTCGTTTCCTACGAAGCCGGCCCAAGTCTGGCTTGTCCGTACGAGCCGGACTTGGGCCGGCTCGTTATTATTATTATTATTATTTTAACAGGTAAATACTGGAATAATTGAAAATATAAAAACTTAAATAAACTCTCCTCCTTTAATTCGGGCTTGGGACAGGCTACATTTAATTTCTTGTAGGCGGAGTTAAAATTGTACACGAACAAAATGTTACGTGTACAATTTTTTTATTTAAATTTGAAAGAAAGAATTAAAAATACAGAAAAAGAAAAATGCACATATTATTTATAGCATAATACATAATTGTAAGGATAATAATTAATAATACAAAATAATTTACTCACCAATACAATTGTTCTCCGAATTCCTCTGCCAGAATTTCACTTATCCTATTTTGTAACATTTTCTCCCCAAACTGTCAATCTTTCGTGCACATTAAGGCCTCTAGTATGTCTTCTTTAAGCCTTGACCTATATTCAGATAACACTCTTCCACTTGCACTAAAAGCAGCTTCCGATGCTACAGTTGATACTGGAGGTGCTAGTAGATCTCTTGCAATCATAGAAACAACTGGGTATTGACGCTCGTTTAGTCCCCACCACTTAAGAATGTCAAAATTATTTTTCTCATCCTCGTTTAACATGCTAAGAAGGTCGTGTGAAAAATACCTAGTTAACTCGCTTGGAGTTTCATCTGAACTATTATATATAGTTAAAGAACTAGAACCATTGGCATGTGTTAGTAGAAGTTCCTTTCATAGTCTTAGGTAGGAAAGTAAATCACTGTCTTCATTTTGTATCACATTACTGGTGGGAGCAGTTCTTCTAACATTTTTGCCTGAATTTTCGGCATTGAGTTCGTACATTTGACATAAACATTTTTCTAAATTTGTATATGTCAATGGAGTCCCAAAAGTTAATTTTTTTTGATATTGCATTTATGGTATGTTTAGTTTTCTCTAAATTTATTCTAGGGTCCATAATCGTTGCTAATGAAAATAAAGTGGGTACATCTTTCCACTATTTTCTAAACTTAATCTCCATTACTGAAATGATTTGTTTAAAAATAGGAAATGTTTTGTACTTGTTAAAATTATTAGCAATGCAATAAAAATGCTTCAATACTAAAGGACTAGTGGGATAATAAACACCAGATAATTCGTTTGTAACATCGTAAAAGGGTTTGAAAAAAGTTTTAACGTGAAAAATAAGTTCCCAATCATCAGCCCCCAAATCAAAAGTTGGGTCATGTGAATGCTGACCGTTATAATATTCACATATTAAATTCTCGTAACCTTGACAATGTTCAATCATTAAATAAGTTGAGTTCCATCTATGTCCTACATCTGTAACAAATGATCGTCCTGACATACCATTTTCTACACAATGTGCATCAAAAGCTTGTTTTTCTAGAATGTGCTATCATAATGAAATTGCAAACACACCTAATTTATTTTTCAATTGATTTTCTATATGCTTAAGACCATCTTGAACTATTAAATTAAAAATGTGACACACACAACGAACATGAAACAAGACTCCATCAAATTCAGGATTTATGTGGTTAGCTAATCTATCTATCACTACTTTATTAACAGAAGCATTATCTATTGTAAAACTACGAACTTTACTATCACAGTTAAATTCTTTAAAAATTGCAAGTAGTACATTGAAAATATTTGTTGCATTATGTGGGTAATCAATAACTTTAAATGTCATAGTTCTTTTGTTCATTAACCAAGTATCATCAATGTAATGACAAGTAACAGCTACGTAACCTCTATGATTATTGCCAGTCCACAAGTCCGAAGTAAATGATAAGTTACCATTATATTTATTCAAAGCATCTATAAAATTTTGTTTTCTCTCAAAATATTTATTAATGCAATCAGCTCGTAAAGTATTTCTAGAAACGGGTTTTTACCTAGGTTGGAGATACTTTTGAATGAATTTCGTGAAATGTGAACTTTCTACAATTGAAAGCGAGAACTCACCACTCGATACGAACATGACCATCCCTTCTCGACGAGCTAGTTCTTGGTTGAAGACCCAATTGGTTAGACTCGATTGACCAAACTATAGAGTTGATTGGTGTTCTTCAACCGAGCTCGATTTTCGACATACTTTACAGTGTCTGTTGAGGTGTGTTGTGCCCCCACCCTTCTTCCAAGAGAAAATTCCTCTGCAAGTTTTTATTGTGCTTTGACTACTGGATTCCATTCAGCGTCGGTGGCTGTTGTTTTAATCAAATCGAAAAAGTTCCAGCAGTTCGATTTTTTCGTCCTTTTTGGATTTCTGCTGGAGCCTCCAGTAGTGCTAACAGAGTCGGATCCATATGTAACAGCAACATTTTCATCAACAATGTCATCAAAATTAAGAGGAGTTCTAGTATCTATATCACCAATCTCATTTTCCAAATCCACCAAATTTTCGAGAATTAGAATATCATTGAGACCGGAAAATTCATCAACAAATTGGCTAGAAGAATAACTATGAGATTGTGAGTGTGCCATTAGAAATAATGAATTTGGAAATTTGGAATTGGAGATGGAAATTAAATATGGAAATTAAGACAATATTGTATATGAAAATGAAATATATTTATATATAAATATTGCCAAACGGTTTTGACCATTTGGGCTTCAAATGGTCACAAGACAACGGTATTATGACCATTTGAAGCCCAAATGGGCTTCTTTACGAGCCGAAAGCTCGTTCTAACGAGCCCAAATGGGCCGACTCGCGAGCTGGCCCATTTGCGGCCCGTTTGGCAGTCAGTTGGACTAGTCCACGAACTTGATGAGCCGAACCCGAATTGTCCAATACCCAAATTTTTTGTCCGGTCCAAGCCCAAGGCCCTTTTTTTACGAGCTGAACCAAACTTTTAATGAACCGAACCAAGCAGAACTCATGAACTCCCGAACTGTCCAGCCCATTTGCCACCCCTAGATATGTAGCATGGAAATTACATGTAATGTGATCTTTAACATACCTATTTCCAACTGATCCAACATTATACCTTAATGAGATCAGAATCAAACAAGTTCATAGATAATAAACCTGAAACCTTACAGCTGTAAATAACTTTAACTTTAAACCGTATCCAAAATTACTGTAAATGTGTCTAAAGCACCCAAAATACAAACTCTCACTGAAACCAAATATCCTCAAGAAATACAACACCCATATGAGCAATGTGCTCATGAAAGACCATGGGGGGTGGTAATACCTTAGTAAGCTGACCCGCGATTATGGAGTTTGTCCGAATGTGCTCTTATTGACACGTGTCCACTCTGAACTGTATCATTTACAACCAGGAACTTATGTCAATGTATTTTGACTTAGTGGAGCTCCTGTTGTTACTGGAATATAAACTACTGAGTTATTGTCACAATATAACTTTAGTGGTCTTTCTATACCATACAGAATACGCAACTCAGCGATAAAATATCGCAACTATATTCCATAATTAGATGCCTAAAAATGGTACAAACTCTATTTCCATGGAAGAAGCTATAAGTGTCTGCTAAACACTCCTTCCAAAAATAACTCCTCCAACTAGCAGATAGATGTAGCCTGATGTGAATCTTTTACTTTCTTGGCATCTAGCAAAATCGAAATCATAATACCATATGATCTCCAAATTATCTGATTTTCTGTATGTGAGCATGTAATCTTTTGTTCTCTTTAAATACCTTATAACTCATGTTTGGCTGCTTTCCAAATGATCCATCCCAGGGTTACTTAAATATCTCCTTAGCATCTCAACAATGTACGCAATATCCGGACGCGTACAAACCTGAGTATACATCAGATCCCTATAACTGAACTATATGGGATCCTCTGCATTTCCTTAACTTCAAGATAACTTTTCGGGCATTAGTCGAGAGTAAATTTGTCTACCTTAGTGATGGGGTGTCCCCTGATTTACTGTCTTGCATGCCAAACCTCTTAAGTACTTTATCGATATAGCCCTTTTGTGACAATCCAGGAATAGCTCGAGAGCAATCCCGGTGTATCTGAATCCCTAACACAAAAGAGACGTCACCAAGATTTTTAATCTCAAAATTCCTTGACAAAAATCTTATAATTTTATGTAACATGCCTTTATCAATGGTAGCAAGCAATAATCAACATATAAAACCAGGAAAATATACTTACTCCCACTGAACTTGTAATACACACAACCATCAATAGCATTAATCTCAAAACCAATGAGATAATTACTTGATGAAATTTGTATTACCCTTAACGGGAAGCTGGCTTAAGCACACAGATGGATTTCTTTAATTGGAAAACCATATTCTTTTGGTCTACGACACAAAGTTTTCCGATTGCACCATATAGATCATCTCATCAATGTCTCCATTGAGAAACGTCGTCTTAACATCCATTTGATGTAACTTAAGGTCAAAATGTGCAACAACCATAATTTCCCTGAAAGAGTCTTTCGTCGAAACCGAAGAGAGAGTCTTTATATTCAAGGCCTTATTTCTATGTAAAGCCTTTAGATATAAGACGAACCTTATATCTTTCAACATCACCTTTCGAATCCCTCTTGGTTTAAAAACCCATTAAGACCAATGGGCTTCGCACCTTCTGGTAATGGGCAAGATCCCAAATTTTATTGTCCTACACATGCTTATACTCCTTATTTATGACATCAATCCACTTTTGAGAGTAAGGGGCATGGCTTGATGGAAATTGATTGGACCATCTTCCAATATTCCATTATTTTCATTGTATTCTTGGAGAAATACTATTAAATTATCCGGAATAGCATTTTTCCTTTCTCTTGTGGATCTCCTTAATGACTTTAGTTCTTGAGGTTGTTGAGTTCGTACTTCTGGAATTTACCTTATTTTGGATGGGAGGTTCTTCAACATTGTCTAATTGAGGTTCCGGATATGCTTCTTGATCAATGACACGCATAGAAACTTGCACATTGTCAAAAGCAATAGTAGGAATCGAAACCGATCATTTCTCAACTTCTTCCTTAAAGACAATATGTCTAACCTTATTTCTTCCCCCAAACTCAACATCCTCAAAAAATGTTACAGTTCCCGTTTCAAAAATTGACTTAAAGTGTGGGATCATAAAATTTATAGCCCCTCGATCACTCAGAATAATCAATAAAGTAGCTGCTCACTGTTTTGGAGTCCAATTTCTTTATGTGGCCTATAAGGCCTAGCCTTAGCTGGACATCCCCAAATGTGAAAATACTTAGACTAGGTTTCTGCCTGTCAAAAGCTCTTAAAGTATTTTAGCAGCAGCTTTAGTTGGTACTATGTACGATCTTTCTTTAAATGTCCAGATTTCTGGCAAAAGAAACAACCCTTAATGTCTTTATATGGTTTTTTTTGTTTTGAACCCTTAGCAACTTTATGTTCTTTATTTTTTTCTTGCCTTTATCTTTAGAGGTGTTTGCCATGTGAACACTTTCAGTTCTGTCCTACTTCAACTTTTCTTCCTCTCGCACACAAAAATAGATTGAACTCTTTTAGAGTTCATTTCTCCATTTGACAGTTACAACTGACCTTAAATTGACTGAATTGTGTAAGAAGCTTGCACACTTTGAAATGAGCTCATTGAGAGTTCATTTCTCCTTTGACAATTATAACTGACCTTAAATTGACCGAACTGTGCAGGAAGCGATATCAATACCAAATGCGTGAGCAAGTCATCAGACAAGTCGAGTTTTAGTGCCTTAAGTTTTGAAGCAGTGTGAGACATCTACATGATGTACTCCCTCATGTTCCAATTTTCTTTATACTTTAATAAAATCAAGTTTTGCAGAAGCGTACTTGTTTCAGCCTTATCGTTTTTCGTAAAACTTTTTTTTTTAATTTCGGCAAGGAATTCTGTGGCGTTATTTACCCCCTAAGATACTCTGCCTTTAAAGGCTTCCGAAATGCTGCGCTTAACGATAATTGTTTAGAAAATTTATCACATATAATTGTTTATCTATAATCCAAAATCATCATGTTGAATTATCAACTATGAAACAACTGGATCGAAAGCATACCTTAATCCAACATGGTTCACGATGATTGATTCCGATGGTTGGATCTTCCAAATTAACACGTAGTCCTTATTTTCTCTCTGATGATGGGATGTCAGACAGAATGAACAGTACGTATGATTCGGGAACCATAACCGTGTTTATATACTGACCCATCATGAAATTAGGTAATGACCAGGTAATCTACACATAAACGCTTATACATTAATTAGATGCATTAAAACTCAATATACCAAATCCTTACTAGATCACTTTAAATGGATTTAACCAAATTTGATAACATTTGATTCAAGGGCTAATTAGGCCCATTCATACTTTTAGATTTAAAATTTTTATAATCAGGTTATTATAAACTATTTTATTAAATCAGGTAATTATAAATCAAAAGTTTGGGAAAAACTTTCGAAACACTCGAGAGAAATTGAAGCGATGGTTTTCTACTTCAAAGTTCGACCTAAAGCCGGAGACTTCACGATATTTATGGGCCTTGACAAGTACAAGAATGGATAGCTCATCAAATGTGGTTTCCCGATGGTTTTAGACTTGTTTTAGTCGAGCTTCGTTGATCTCCTCTCTCTTCCACCGAGTTTGTGTCAATTTCTTGGTTTGGCTTCTGCCTTCGGTCTTAGCCCTTTTTGGACGGTGCTTCTCTACCTCTAGCCTCACACGATATTCTTCTTCTACAGCCTGGTTTGGACGGTGCTTCTCTGCATACAGGGAATGATGGATACCATAGGGCGACCCACAGTTTCATCACGCTGGAATTGGTTCAAAATTAGGACTTCCTACTGTGGGGGCCACTAATTATTGAGTAGTAATGGATATCTAAACAATCTATGAAGGGAAAGGAAATCTTTTGTGAGGTAGTTCTAGAACTGCAGGGCTTACGGTTGTTGAATATTAGTAGTGATGGTTAGTGGTGATGATTTTAGATGATTATTGTTGGAGGTGATCGGTGGTGGTGGTGGTGGTGGTGATTGGTTAAAATTGTAATTAAAATTTCAATTGTAACTAATTACACATTGACATAAATTTATAATTGTAATTAATTACAAAATTAAAATAAAATTACAATTTTATTTTCAACAGTGGTTGTAGTGGTGGCTAATTACAAATTACACTAATGTTTTACTAATTCATAAGTTACAATTGCAATTAATTACAAAATTGAAATAAAGTTACAATTGTAATTAATTATAAACTGATAACAAAATTTAATTAAGTTATAATTGCAGTTGTAATTAAGGTGAGTGTAACTAATTAAATCTTGTAAATAATTCAATTAATTTCAACAAAAATGTCTATCATGTTTTACAATTTTATTAGTTACAATTGTAATTAATCGAAACATTGAAAGAAAATTACAATTGTAATTAATTACAAAATCTGATTAATTACATTTGTAGTTAAAATTACAATTGTAACTAATTACAAATTTGAAATAAAGTTACAATTGTATTTTCGACGGTGGTTATTGGTGGTAGTTGGTGGTGATTGTTTTAGGTGGTGGTGGTGGTGGTTATAATTGTATTTAATAGCAAAATTAAATTAAAATTACAATTACAATTGTAATTAATTTAAATTGTAACTGATGACCAAATGTAATTAAGTTGTAATTAAGGTGAATGTAACTAATTCAATTATTTTTAACAAGAAAATATGTCATGTTTTATGAATTGTAACTTAATTGCAATTAATTAATTAGTTACATTTGTAATTGATCACAAAATTGAAATTAAGGTACAATTGTAATTAATTACAGACAGTCAATATAATTTGCCTACAAAATCCGATTAATTGCAGTTGTAGTTAAAATTACAATTGTAACTAATTACAATTTTGAAATAAAGTTACAATTTTATTTTCGATTGTGGTTATCGGTGATAGTTAGTGGTGATTGTTTTAGGTGGTGGTTACAATTGTATTTAATAGCAAAATTGAAATAAAATTACAATTGTAATTAATTTTAAATTGTAACTAATAACCAAATGTAATTAAGTTGTAATTAAAGTGAATGTAACTAATTCAATTATTTTTAACAAGAAAATATGTCATGTTTTATTAATTGCAACTTAATTGTAAATAATTAGTTAGTTACATTTGTAATTGATTACAAATTTGAAATTAAGTTACAATTGTAATTAATTACAAACAATCAATATGATTTGCCTGATTACCTGATTTTAGTAATATGTTTTACATTCTTCAAATAACTTTCAGAATGCCTGATATTAAAAATTAAGCCTCTTCAAGATTTGTATTTGTGTACTTAACCCTTGATTCAATATACAATAATTCACATATAAGCCCACATGATTGATTAAAACCTTACAATACAGAAACAAGTAAAGATCTGGTTGAGTTTCAGGTTTAACCTTATCTTCAATTAAAGAAAGACGACGATGTATTCTTAAATCTTTCGCACTACCCCATTTTGATTTATCTTATCGTCCAGATTGTCGAGTTTTCGATTGTAATGATCACAAGTTGCCTATGATACTTTCAAATTATTTACATTTGATGCTTGGATCCTATTTATATACACTCTAAATGGAGCTTAATTTTTATCATTTCTAATACTAAACTTGTCCTTACTTCGAAGGAACACAATTATTACTTCCATGAGTACGGTGAAGATGAAGAAAAAGGAAATCTGTAAGCAAAAGAAAATCAAGAAAAAATAGAAACAAAAATATTATAACTTGCACTCGCAATGAACTAGGAACTAAGGTACTTCATGTAATTTAGACCCAAAATTCGAGTAATTATCATCGAGAGCAGTGACTAACTTCAATGAAATGAGAGTTTGATATATAAATTGGTTTTTATATATTAAATTAACCATAATCCATCGTTCTTAATACATAAATTATCATCAAGAACGGTGACTAACTTCAATGAAGCATATAGGATTACCAGCATAAAAAACACAGAGATACATCAAAGAAAGCATCGATTAGAAGCATATAGGATTCGGGCAACGAAACTTCGATAACCAGAGCAATCCACTGTGTGCACCCGACGCACCACCGCCTCCACCCTACGCAAGTCCACCATCGCAATATCACCACCGCCCGCACCCAACTTACCAAAAACCACCGCACATACACACTACGAAGGAGTCGAAGATGCTAACTCTGACAAGCCTTCAACGACTCTGATTCCATCTATGACATTTGAATTGAGGGGTTAGGTTGAATTGTTTACATCTATGACATTCGACTCCGATTCCATCAATTACACCCACTCCGACTTGAATTGAGGGGTTCGAAGGAACGAAATGGCCTTGCTTAGGGGTGGGATGGATTACGTGGGTACATGATTAATCCGTTGAATTTTTAATTAATAAATGTTAATTTCGAATCAGCATCAGATTTTTAAAAATATAAAGTTCATCAACTGATGATTATTACAATGTGAACTTAGAATGTATGACTTCATGTAATTTTCCTATAAAATTAACATATCTAATATGACACTCGAACAATAGTTAAAAGTTAACATGTAAATATAACACTTAACATCTACAATATTGTCTGTGTGACAATATTTACCTAATAAAAATTAACATATCCATTGTGGATGCTCTAAGGACTTAACCAAATTAATTACCTACAAGATCGGGAACCTCATGCTCTTATCCACTTAAAAGGGTTTAAGAAGAAAATCCTAAAGCATTACACGACGGGAGATGAGACAAATTTACTTATTTTCATGTAAAGTTACTTATTTTTTAAACTTAGCCAAACATCACTGACTGAATTCAAATCAGAAACATTGCACTCTCAAGGAGTCTACGCGTTTAGATTTACCATAGCAAACGTGTGTCAATTAATAAAATATCAATACCCATAAAACAATAAAAGAGCAGCCTATATAATAATCTGAAGAATGACACATGTGATCAGATTCCAATTTTACGAGATAGACTAGGCTAGCAACCATACGATATATTTTTATTTTTTTTTTATTTGACAAAACAACACGAGATATAACTGCACGGCAAACATAGTCCGAAAAATTACGGATGAAAAACATTTATGATCCAGCGCAGATAAAAATCCTACAACAGAAAAGAAGAAGAAAATCGCTATCAGCTCTGCCTTCGTTTACATTACATTATCCCACATGCAGCAAGGTATATATCACAAATTTCTGTGGCATTTTCAGGTTAAGATCCAAATTGGAACAAGGAAGATACATTAAAAAACAAATATGTAGGAATGAATCATGGGACTCAGGTCAGTAAGATTCAAATATAATGCTATAGCTCTCACTGGCCCTTTCGGAATGTAATGATAACAGCAGTGCAGTTATCTTTGCACCGGCGCTCACGGACAGCTTCTCGTACAAGCCGGCGACTCACTTCTGCAACAGCTATGCCCTCCTGTTGACAATGCAATATGTTATACAACAGTGTACAGCCTTCGCATTCTTCCTTCAAAACCTCTAAACACTCCACCCCACCCATACCAGAAAAATTCAGGTTTTATATGGAATAAGTTTCCATGATTATTGAACAGTAATAGACATTACTAATATGATTACAACTTAACTTCGACAAGTATATGTTATTTCAGATTAATTTGTTATATTAATATTACAAAAATACATGCTCTAGATGATGAATAAAAACCATGTCTATGTGCATAACATATTTCAAGATGTAGAAAAACTCAGATCAGATGAGTCCTTAATGTTATAAAACTATCGAAATCATAACAACGAGAAATAGATAGAGAGAGCTTAGATGGAGAGAATGAAGGAGTAGAGAGAATTTCTCTTCCAGAGATGTGTTCTTTTCTTATGAAAATGGCTCCTATTTATAGGAGCGAATAATGGCACAATCGTAATATGTAAACATTACAGGGATATAATGGTAATGTCTTTCACATATATATACATTATTTATAACACTCCCCCTTGAATGACATATTATGCAATTGTCTGCCTCGTTAAAACCTTGCTAAGAAACCCAGTGGGATAAAATTTGAGCGAAGGAAAAAGAGTACAGAAGCTCCCCCTGATGTTGGCCATGGTGAATCATTGAGTCTAACGTTCGAGTATGACACATCATGTCCTAAATCTTGAAGTTCTGAAGTGCTGCCTCATTAAAACCTTGTCAGTAAAACCCAGTGGGATAAAATCTGAATCAAGGAAAAAGAGTACAGCCGCTGCCTCGTTAAAACCTTGTCAGGAAAACCTAGTAGGACAAAACCTGGACGAAGGAAAAAGAGTACAGCATGTTTCTCCCCCTGAAGTTTTCAATTGAGGATTCATGATCTTATCGAACATTGACATCATCTTTCTTCTGGAATATAAAAATCTCCTTGTATAACATTCTTCATAAAATGTCTATGATTTTCTTCATTTGTTGATATCATTCCAGTATAACAATGTGATGCTGAATTATAGCTTGTCAATAGCTATGATAATGCCTCAAAAACCTTGCTAGGAAAACCCTGTGGGACAAAACCCCAGCGAAGGGAAAAAGAGTGCAGTATTCTCATTAATTTTTATTAATACGCCTCAACTGTTGCCTCATTAAAAACCTTGCTAGGAAAACCCTGTGGGACAAAACCTCAGCTAAGGGAAAAAGAGTGCAACGCGTATTTATTCCTTTTCATGGAATATTACAAGTATATTGATGCAATATCGTATCTTTTTATCAAACATATCATTCATGATGAGCTTTGTTCATAGCTCATTTATGATGTCATAACATGCTATATTAAGCAATGTTGTACTAATTTATCGATTGCATCTTTCACTTCTGGTGAATAATCGAATATTGCATATTTCACTTCTGGTGAATAATCAAACATATTCATTTTCATATTCACTTCTAGTGAATAATCAAATCTAGAATTCACTTCTGGTGAATAATTAAACATATTCATTTTCATATTCACTTCTGGTGAATAATCAAATTTAGAATTGATTCACTCTTATCAAAATCTAGAATGCACTTCTGATGAATAATTAAATATTCATTTTCAAATTCACTTCTGGTGAATATTCATTTTCCTGATTCACTTTTGGTGAATATTCATTTTCCGGTGGATAATATAATTTTGCATATTGAAAATCAATTGCATGCCCAAATATTCAAATATAATAATAGTACACTCCAATTTCACTTTCAACATATTATATCATGGAGTCATTTGTATCATTCTATAGTGATACTAATCTGGGCATATTGAACCTTTCAATGATTTATACATGTATGTTCTTGCACTTTATAAACTGCAATTTCTAATTTGCAGGAGCACAATCAATCATTGAAATAGATATCAATTTCGACATATAATCTACAATCATTTTACTTGAAATCCCAACGTACCGCGATCAACTGGTACATCAAAGAATACTCCCAAAGTACCGAGATGAGAATCATACATTTTGATCTCACTCATTGGTATATCAAAGAGCTCAAGCTAGTGATTTAGACTATAGTCTATCCACCATATGTCATGCCAGTTCTATGAAAAAATTTTGCGCGCAACGAGTCGTCTTTTACGACTGTGAAATATTTTTCATTTGTACATATAATTACTGGCTTTACACATTTAAGCATTTGGACTTCAGGTCCTTGAACAATAATCCCTACATTGGGGTTATATACTTGGCCAAAATATTATAATTTCATCAACCTCATTTTCATAAGAGGGTATGTAGTCGACTTATTTATCAATTCCATCTCAATATAATATAGAGAGATCTCTTTATATGTTCTATCATCAGGTACCTGAATCTCTTACATTTAATTATGTCCCTTTTACTCACCATGAGTATTTAGCTTCAAAGGGATCATCTTAATCATTCAAGAGATATTTATTTTGGAATCGATAGTCATTATGCTTCGGGCATAATTACGCTTCAGGCGTGTTTTCCCCCTAATGTTCTCAAACATTATCAATCGGCTAAAATGCCGCACATGTCGTCCCTTTAGGGATGTAATTTCAATCACATATCTCAGTGCGCTTTGGTGGATTGTATACATATCGCACATAAATCTTCTCGAGCTAATCCCGTTTATTATAGAACTTCTGGTTCAATACGGTTTTATTTCATTTCGATGTATGAATATTTGATTCAATACAATATTGCTAAACTTCTGGTTCAATACAATGTATATTCTATTTATGAGCTTCTGGTTCATACTATATACATATTTCACTTGTACGTATGAACTTCTGGTTCAGTAAGATATTTCACTTGTACATATGTATGAACTTCTGGTTCAATACAGTATTCATTTCATCAGTACGTATTTCTGTATAGTTCAAATCAGTATACGTTTATTACTTTTAGTATACCGAAGAATTAGGTACAATATCCAAGGAAAGATCTCATGATCTCAATCTTGTCGTCAAATCTTCCCTTATATCGAAAAAGTTAACGACGCATTATCTCATTATTCCCACCTTTTCAATAATTTATTCCATTATTTCTTAATGGAATCACTGACACGCGGAGCCATCGCTCTTTTACGCGTTTGAATAATGCATCTAAATAGATGATTTGGGAAGAAGGCTAGATCCATCAAAAATGGATATCATAATTTCAAATATTCGCAAATATTATTCCATTCTTTCAGTAAATGTTTTGAAAAGGATTTACCGAGTTCGACTTGAAAGATTGAGGTAAATCTTTTGATACATATTTAAAATATTTTTCTGTTTCCTTTCTCGAGTTTTATAAAGGTTAGAAAAATAAATCAACGAAAGGTGAGTAGGATGATTTTGTCAAAAGTAAATCTCCACTTTCTCAAAAGACAAGCGGAAATAGTGAAGTTCTTTGGTTTTAAATAGCCAAACATTTTCGTAATTCATGTATCCCAAAATAACATTTTCTTGTAAGTTTTTCCTTCTTTACTTTCAAAAAAATAGAAGGATCAAAACTTCGACAGATCAAAACTATCTGTGTATTTTGTGGATCAAAAGTGGGAAAAGATTTTGGGTATCTAGAAGCAACCGTGGATTTAGGAAAGAAATTGGAATCAAGCAAAAATGGAGTCCGGTTAATGTAAATTTAACTTTGTGAACTCAAGAATAGGTGGTGGTAGAGTACGGAGTATTCTTACTCTTGAGACACACCTCTTTATGTTTCTCAAAAGATCAGAGGTGGTAGGATACGAATAGAGTATGGAGTATTTCTTAGGATACGGCTACTCCCGAAATACATCTCTAATTTTGAGTATCATAAATGTTTCCCCTTTTTGTATTTTGCATGTATGACTTGTTTATGCTTCTTCAGGAGCAATAATAATAATATTATTTCAGTATTTTAGATGATAATTTTTACTTTTTCTGGAGTAAATATGTACTTCTTCTGGAATACATAAGTGCTCGTGCAAGAACTTTTCCAGACACTTATCATCTAATATTCATCTCATAATACTGATTAGATTATTTTCACATTAGCCATACCGTGATATTATCTTATAGAAGTAAATATGTACTTCTTCTGGAATACATAAGTGTTCGTGCAAGAACTTTTCCAGACACTTATCATCTAATATTCATCTCATAATACTGATGAGATTATTTTCACATTAGCTATATACGTGCTATCATGTGATATTATCATTATCATACATCAACATTTTTATTGTTGGATAATTTTATTTATCTTTTCAATACAGATAATGGTAACTTCTGGTACCGTTTGATAAAATATTTTTATTAATATTCAACAATAATAATATCACCTTCTAATAAAAATTAGTTCGGGCCCCACAAGTTATTTTCAATTCACATACATGTTCCAATTGAGTGATTAACATGATTATTAAGGGGCTAGACACGCATATTCCAATTGAGTGATTAACATGATTATAAATCATTATTGTTAATATATTAAAAAGTATACTAACCTTTGGTTGACAGCATATTTTCCATCATGAAGATCATGGACAACACTCAACTTTGATCTTTGGTGCTTTCACTATCTTTGCACGTGTAGGTAGCCCATAACAGTGGAACATTGCATCATCACCATTCATTATAAATAATATTGGAATTGCAATCAGATTCCACTCCACTATCTTTTTCACATGCTGGAAACCACCGGATATAATAATATTTATTTCAATTCCACTAACTTTCCACTCACTTTTCTGCTGCAAAATAATGGTGGACAGCTCCACTTTCACTCATATCCATGAACCCACCTTTTTAATTAACTAAAAAAAATGGTCTCCCAGCATATGCATCTTCCTGGTATTGTCCTCTCCGTGCCCTCCTTTTCCTCATCTCCACTTTTCTTTCATCCACCACAATTATTTGGTTCACTTTGCTTTCAGCTTTTAGTTCTCATCATGGGCACCACTCAAAATCATACAACAAGTACGGAGGTGGCGTTAATAAGCTGGCCGATGGGATCAGCACCGGCGTCGGGTTAGCTCCACTATCTGCAACTGCCGATCTCCATAAACTGTGGTCACAGATTCTTTAGAATTCATCGGACTTCTGAACCGCCGCTTCCCCGGCAAAAAGGCTATTATTCTTATTCTGGAAACATGGGATTAAACTAATATCGAGATCAGCTACTTGAGTTAATTTGGCAGGTTCATCTGGCAAACTATGGCGTTTTAGCAGCTTGGATCGTGAATTCAGGCATGGATCGGCCACTGGATCACTGCTGTTGAAATCCGGAATTGGCCTCAACGTGCTACCATAGAGGACGGTCTCCTCTTCCTCCTGGCAAACGTGCCAATTCCCAGTTCATAAAAAGGCCCACCGCCCCATTCACAGGGTTCACCGTTCTTCCAGTTGCTTCAAGAAAAGATCAGGTCTTTGGTTTTCCGGAACGGCGGAGATGAAGGACATGAGGCCAGCTCGATCAAAGAACTTGGCTACTAATATAGTGGCGTGGCCTTGGTCTTCAGAGCTTTCAATCCACTGCTCAAGAGTGAGACGGCGCTTCTTCCCCGGCAGCTGCTCGTCATAATATTCTTCTTCATACAAATCTTCCGGCGATCTGAAAAATGGTCGCCTCTTCGAGGTTTCGTCCATGTTCATCACCGAACTTGCTCCTACTCGGTAAACAGAGTCGCCGTTGCCTTGGCTCCTATGCGCAAATCTGGATCTGAATTTTTACGACAAGCAAGTAACGGGGACGACCGACAGCTGATCCCCACAGTAGAGTTAACATGATGGCGTTTGGAAGAAACTTTAGGAAACTGAATGCAGTTAGAATATGAAAATGCCATCTATGTTCACCAATCCTAGACGCCAAACGATAAGCCTTTGTATTCTATTCTTCTTCTTCTTGCAGAATTAGGAAAAACATAAATGTAGGATCGCTTCTTGGTAGTGATTCTAGTGAAACACCGTAGTTGCAATTAGCGGTGGTGCGGTGGCGAGAAAGAGGGAGATAAAAATGCAGATTTGCTGCGTCGTTGACATGTTTCGACACCGAATTTTGTGACAATTTTTGTGGGTTGAAGAAAGGGAATTGGGAGAGAGCGTTTTCGTGCTGATAACGTGTTATAAAACTATCGAAATCATAACAACGAGAAATAGATAGAGAGAGCTTAGATGGAGAGAATGAAGGAGTAGAGAGAATTTCTCTTCCAGAGATGTGTTCTTTTCTTATGAAAATGGCTCCTATTTATAGGAGCGAATAATGACACAATCGTAATATGTAAACATTACAGGGATATAATGGTAATGTCATTCACATATATATACATTATTTATAACACTTAATGCATTACTAGCAGCTTATGGAAAATTGTCAGAATATTGAATACAGTGCTGCTGAAGTCCCTGCTGTATCTTTTACTTTGCTTTTAATTTTTATAAGTAGGGATGGGTTGTGATAACGGCAGGATTTGCTGCATTCTTATCTAGACAAAAAACAGAGATATGGAAAATACACATTAATGTTGACAAACCTTCAATAACTTGTGGACAAACTGAACGGCATCACTAGGTCCAAACACCTAAATTTGGAGAGAGATCCAATTCGTAATAGTACATTAGTTGAAATAAATACTTTACTACATCTAACATAAACAAACAAAATAAAAGATTATAGAGATGGAGAAATACCCCCCACAAGCCATCACAGCCAAGAATCATGAAGTGATCTCTCTCAGTTAGGTCAAACGAATGAACATCTGGGGTTGCAACAACACCAACCTGAAATTTACGTTATCCTCTAAGATAAGCATACATAAAGAGCACATAACAGATGCTTTGAACATATTAAGGAACGTCAGACAAGATCTACACAGATGTTTGCTTTAATACTTTCCATTTCTTATTAATACGTCCTCTCTTCAAAGATCATTGCGAATCAAAATGCAATAACTCAGGAAAGCACCAGTCAATTTAAAAGTTCTACTCATTGTTAGCATTTCGAACATAAGAAAAATGTTCCTCAGTGTCAATCTTAGAATAATCATAGATCTCGGGTATCAAACGGTCCTTCCTCAATCTTAAAGGAAAGAGAAGAAAATATAAGAAAATGTCAATAATATAGAAGCTACAGACGAAACACCTGATATGAGAAAGTAACATGGGAGAAATTAAGGGTTATAGGGAAAAGGAAAAAGGAAAAAGGGAGAAAAAAGAAAAGAAAAGAGATGAGCTGTAGAACCTTCTTGAACTGCCGATCGCCAAAGGCTCTAGAAACTTCAAGCCGACCCTGCAATCGTCCATTAGAACTTACAGATCCACCAGCCTACAGAAGGTAAAATAAGCAAGTTCATTAGCAAAAGAACATAACTACGTAGGAAAGGTAAAACTTGAAACAGATAAGTAGATGACATGGAATAGATAAGTTGCAATAAATCTTCTAATAAAGACAATTGTAAATCAGAGTATTCACCTGGCAGACAACTCTTGCTTATCCAATAAATTTGTTTATTTGAAACTTGTATTGGATTCTGTTGGATCAAGTAAGCTGTGTTGTGTTTTGCATTCTTTATCTTTATGTTTTGTACCATAGTCACATTTCTTTTCTTGTGGAATTATTTTTTGTCAACTCCCTATTACCTTGGTGTGTGTATATTTATTGTAAAAGCAGTTTGATGAATAAAATGACAATTTCATTTTCCCCCATTCCATTTTCAGAAACTTCAGCCATCATCCACAATTCTCTATGTACACCCGATGTTACAATCTGATTTTGCTCATCTATCTTGAAAAAATCTATTATTCTCTTCGTATAAGAGCTAATCGATTGGCCATTGAATCCAATCTTTTTATTGTGGGACGAAGCCCCTGTTTGGAATAAATTCTTTAAAACTCATTTTTTTTTCCTAAATCCAATTTCAACCACAAATTCTCCCAATAAAATAATTGTGCACATGGACCCTTAACTTTTGCATTTATCCTACATCAGAAAAACTACAGCTTTGGTCTAACCTTCATCAATCCCACCTCCAACAATTACACCACCTGCTAGAGATGTATCTAACAATAACTCAAGGAAACAATTACCTATGCTCACTCAAGTCAGGACAGGTCACCCTAAGGCAAAGCCCGTTGTTACTAAGATGATATTAGTCTATCCCAACAGAACCTCAAAACTTTGAGGTTTCCAATTGTAAGGAGTGACAGGTCGCAATGCAACATGAGTAAGTCCCTTAGTTTGAATTAACACTGAAAGTATAGTTCTTCCACTATTTGATGCTTGTATAGGTTTGTCAATAGGCATAAAACGTTCACCTTGTCTCCAAGGTTCATCGAACATATGGCATTGATTATTATGAAACCTTAGCCACATAGAATACAGATTGTTCTTACTCAAGCACTGGAGTGCTTAGAGACTGTTGGACTTTGGACGTATAAAATGCTTCCTTGATTTGGATGAAATGTGTATGTACTCAACCACAGGGATTTACTGATCCTCATTGCTCACAATATGTATGCAAGCTCAAGAAAGCTCCAAATGGCTTCAAGAAGCAGCCTAAGGCATGGTTTCATAAGCTGAGTTCACTTTCTTACAGTTGGGATTTCTGGCCACAAAGGCAGATAGTACCTCCATGTTTGTGTATTCCCAAGGTTGTCCAAACATCATTATCTTAATCTATGTTGATGATAATGATATTACTGGCTGAATACAGTTACCCCTAGTCCCCTAGAGCCATCAGAACATGCCTGCTGATTAACCAGTCTGGGGCGTGCTGATTTTGAGGTCGTTCAAACTATTTCACTTTCAGGGTAATCACAACTCTATAAAACAGAAATGATTTCAGATGATTCCATCTGGAGGTTGAGAAAGATCAGCTTTAACAATTGCAGCCCACAAGCTAGCCTTATATTTGAGCAAACACGGGATGACCTAGATTTCAAATTTTGAATAGTGTATCCAGCTCCTATTGCTTGTCTTATATATATACACAAATCAGAAGACGACCTGATTTTTCAATTATAGAGTTCATATGAGGAGAAAAAAATATATTTAAATAGAAGATTTCACCAATGTACAAGGTACTCACCTTTTGAATCCGTGCTCGTTCTTGTGGATATATGGCTTTGTGTTCCCTTGTCAAAACAATGGCCATTAATGAATTTGATCCATCCAAATCACTTTGTGAACCATCTACTATAGATGAACGCGCTACCACAGCCTTCGCATCTCCAACGTTAGCAACAAACACCTAAATAGCACATGGTGACAGAATTATAAGATATTCATAACAGATCCACCTAAACCTAATAATATCCAAGAGACAACAAAGATTTTTCCGAAAGCAAAACAATTTTACTTCTAACAAACACAGTCAAGCAACATAAATACATAATAGATAAGACAACAAATTTGTAAGTATGTACATATTTCAGAGATCAACTGGCCACCCTGTTACATAGATAAGACAACAAGTTTGTATGTATGTACATATTTCAGATATCGACTGGCCACCCTGGTATTCATATTCCCAAAGAAAAGATCCTTCCAAAGTTATAAAACAATATTAGTCTAGAAATTTAAAGATTAATAAAAAGGTGAAATATAGCACATCAAAGACGTCTATAAAAGTGAAATCACTTTCTTTCATTTTTCTAGGATTTATTTTCATGATAATAGCCTGCATCTCTTGGGAACGTGGACTCCACCTGATAAAATTAAGAGAGAGAAATCAAAGGTTTGGTCCAAACTAAATGAACTGGGATTGGTCAAAATTTTATTTCTTCTACTTTAACCAGTCAATGTATATTCATAAACAGATAACCAAAACACACGCCATTGTACAGGAAAATCAATGAATAATGACTTTGGCCATCAAGAACCGAACTGGGATTTGAATTCTTCAATCAACTAGAGATAGCAACACATCATGTAGAAGGTTCTGTGAAACAAGCTCAAAATCCAAATAGCACTTCCTAATGTAAATCTAAACAAATAAACGATGTTATGTAAATCACCAAAAAGTCATGAACTATCAAAAAACCAAATGACGTTTAACAGAATGATTTTTAAAATCCCTAAAACAGGAAAATGAACAAATGACATGTAGCTCCAAACAGTTAGTTTCAATCTATTCTTTCAAACCCTCCCTCTTAAGCAAGCACCAAATTCCTATCAAGATATAAAAACCGCAGGAATTGAACACAGAATTGACTAATTTGAGGTGGTTTTGTTTCTAAGCATGGATTTGTAGTTGGATCTCTCTTGGGTAAAAGTTTTAAGAAGAGAAACATTGAAGACGCTTCAGAGACCAAGAAATTACATCAAAAGGAGCTATAGTTCCAAAAAGAATTGAAGAGCATTACCTTTTAGTCCCTAAGATATCTCTCGAAATTTCACAGCAGAACTTGCTCTCTCCAAGTCCAGTAAGAATAACACATCTCTCAATAGTTAACCCTCATATTTTGTATTTTAAAATCTAAGAGGTAGGAGGACATCAAATTGCGCAAGGGTCTTGTTTTTTCGAAGTGATAAATCTTTGTTTTATAGATGTCTACAGACAAGTATCCGTGTCTAATGTTCAGTGTTGAGTTTAAATTGAGCAAT
This sequence comes from Ligustrum vulgare, assembly GCA_963555705.1. Taxonomy (NCBI): domain Eukaryota; kingdom Viridiplantae; phylum Streptophyta; class Magnoliopsida; order Lamiales; family Oleaceae; genus Ligustrum; species Ligustrum vulgare. Next base: position 56,207,808 of record OY743168.1, on the reverse strand, counting down.
GAATGGGAGAAATGTCAAATAAGCCGAGGAAAGTGAAAAAAGATGGAAACTCCAAGGCAGTTTAAGTTTCTGTACTCTGTTTATTTTCAAATCAACTTCTACAATGCACCTCAGTTCATCAGTGATTGCGATTGCGTCTCTATTTTAGTTTCAAATAGATGAGTCCCATTTGGAAATTATAAATTATTTTGGTTGTTTTATTTTTGTCTTGTATGATAATTTAGAATTTTCCTTTATTTAAAGTCTAGCTTATTTTTCAATTATTATATTATCTTATCCTTAGTTCAAGATTTTAATTATAGCCCTAATAGAATAGGATTTTATTGCATTATATAATTAAGATCATTCAGGTCTTTTTTATTTTTTATTTATTTATTTATTTGGATAAGAAACTAAGAATTTTATTTATAATGAAGTAAATAGCTATTACACAAAAGAAGAGAGTGGATGAGTCATCCACAAAAAGAAAATGAGTTTTTGTTATTGGACTTTCGGAGTAAGCGAGGAAAAGTATCTCGAAGTGTTTGTTGTCCAGCCCATTTGTCTTGCCAAAACCGAATTTTATCTCCCTTTCCTACCACCAATTTGGTATTTTTCACAAAGATCTCCTATATTCTTGCAATGGATCTCCAAGGTGCTCGAAGAGTTGAGTTGAACTCAATGCTTGCATCCCATCCGTTTGAATGAAGCCCATATCTACTATGAATAGTCGAATGCCAAAGTGAATCCGATTTAGTGGGAAAACGTCATAGCCACTTACTCAACAATGCCAAATTCTTCATCTTAATATTGCCAATTCCAAACCCCCATATTGTTTAGGTCTTGATACTATTTCCCACTTAACTAAGTGATCACTAAAGCCCTCGCCTCTCCCTTCCCAAAAGAAATATTTCATCATTTTTTCAATCACTTTAACCACCTTCATTGGCATACGAAAAATTGACATGAAATACGTCGGTTAACTACCTAATACGCTTTCAGAAGTACTAGTCGGCCTCCTTTAGATAGACATCCCGTATCCTATTCTTCAAGTCTTTTTGCTACTTTTACCATTAACGGTTCAAAAAACAGATTGCACTTGGATTTCCTCCCAATGGTAGTCCAAGATAATTTAGTGGCCAAACTCCCTTCACACAACCCAAACTACTTGCAATTCTTTCCATTCTATCCTCCTTCAAGTTAATGCCACCCACTATACTCTTAGCCAAATTCAACTTTAAATCTGCGATTTTCAAAAAAATGTCCAAAATTCTAATGAGGTTCCTAAACTTTCATCCTTATTTTCCAAGAAAAAGATGCTTTCATCCGCAAATTGTAAATGGGAAATCCTCACATTCTCTCTACATATTTTAAATCCATGTATGATCTCCATATCACACGCCTTATTCCCCAATCTACTCAAAACATCACCCACTAGAATGAATAAAAATGGTGATAACGGATCACCTTGCCTCAATCCTCATAAGGACACAAATTTGCCTCTTAGTTTACCATTAATCATTACCGAGAAATTAGCCGATGACAAACATCCTCTAATCCATCTTCTCCATTTTTATCCAAATCCTTCTTTTTTTTTTTTTTTTGGTAGCACAAAATCAAGAAATTCTCAATTGACGTGATCACAAGCTTTTTCAAAATCAATTTTAAAAACCACTCCTTTCTTTTTCACCCTATACTCCTCCACAATTTCATTAGCAATCAAAACTAAATCCAAAATTTGATGGCCTTTTACAAAAGTTCATTGAGCCTTAGCAATCGTTTCTTCCAACACTTCTCTTAATCTCAATGATAAATCTTTTGCCTAAATATTGTATAAAGACGATACCAAACTAATTGTTCTGAAATCCTTAATCGAAACTGAACTCATTTTTTCCGGTATAAGACAAATGTACATCTCATTAACTTTTGCATTAGCTATGCCATCTTCGTAAAATTCCAGGAACACCTTCATCAAATCCTCTTTTATAACTTCCCAACTTTCTTGCAATGCCGCCATCAAAAAGTCATCCGGACACGGGGCTCTATCTTCTTCACAGTCAAAGAGAGCCTTTTTCACTTCTTCTTCTTTGAATGGTTCTTCCAATTTTGTTCTCTTTTCCTCTTCTATGCCCGCCCATTCTATCCCCTCAATGCCAAAACTAATCTCTTTTTTCTTTTTAAACAAATTCTCAAAAAATTCAGTGATCTCCCCAACAATTTCCTCGTTGGTAAATTAACCCATTTCTACTCTCCAGTTTATTGATCAAACTATTTATCTTCCTTCCAATATTTGTAGCTTTTACCCTAATCTTCCATATGTTGCATTAATCAACATGGTAAAGACACTGATATGGGGTGTCCATATTTGGAAACGAAGAAGCAATGAAAACCAAGTGCAGTATGAGCAATCTCCTTCCCTATTAGCACTCCTAAATAAGAATAACTCTGTCTCCAATTAATGTCTCGCTCCACTTATTTCTGCCCGTAACTGATGCTATTACTCTCTTTAAAACGGACTACAAGTCAATCAAAGGTCAGCGTAAGCAGTCTTCGTATTACTTATCCACAAATTATATATTCCCTGTGCCATTTCCCTCTCTTTCCTTCCAGAAATATACTTATTAGAGTTGTAATTCAGATATCAAATCCATAAATGACCTTACGATATGAATAGATAGATGAATCTCAACGTATTCAAATATTTGAGCTCAGACAATTGCATATTATGTAACATTTTAATTGAATTTGATTATATATGTCATAGGTGACCAGAGAACAATATAAATTGTCTGTTAGCTGCTAAGCATGAAATGGCATACTAAATGATAGGGAACTTACTGTTTGTCCTAGCACCCAGACACCCACAGCCGTAGCACCATCTTGCCACCCCCCTACGAAGAATGTACAAAGTTAAAAGGCTTGTAGCATTTGATGAAGAGTTGGCCATTTAGGCAATCATAAAAAAAATAATAGATAATATCGGAGGATAAAAAACATTAGAATGAAATACAAAATTTGAAAACCGGAAGCATTTATGGAATGAGATACTGATATACAATAGATAATGAAGAGTATGATCCTAAAAATATAGACAGTGGGGGAAGCCTCTAATTATAGAACAAGAAACTACGACTATGAGCTACGACCTAACTTTAGTCCAAAAAAGGTAATTTCTCAAATGATTTAATACTCGTAGCAGTTCTGATCATGCATAAATAATAGCCTATTATGGTGCTTCTACTCAAAACAAACCAAATGCTTCGAGCATCTTATTTAACTTTTTACTCAAAACCAAATGCAAGACCTTCATGGTTCAACAACATTCTTCACTCCATAACATTTCAAAATAAAGTAGATAAAATTACATTATTATTCTTCAAGATAAAGATGTTCTCTATTTCAATCTAGAACACACCGAACTTGGAAGTCTTCAAGATGAAATTAAATTATTTGAATCATATGCCAAAATACTTCTGTAGCTGGAAAACCATTGGAAGGAAATTTCTTAAAAGAGTATGAACAATAATACCTGCAGCACTTTCGTGGAGGAGAGCCTCATCAGTTTTTCGAAATCCTATTAAGAAAGGAATTCAAAATTACTGCTACTGATCATGGAAAACATTATGCTACTCTGAGTGCTCAAACTAATACTACTCAGCCTTGAACCTAGATCTTAAATACAAATTAAAAATAAGAGCATACCTTCAAGTATAGCTTTCTTCGAAGACTTAATATCCAACTGAAATTTTTCAACAAACGCCAAAATATTCAAGGGAATTTACAAATGAAACTACAGCAGTTTTCTAGTAAAAATTAAAGCAATAATTATAACCAATAAATGCTGAGACAAACAGACCAACTCACGTGATAAGCCCGCTGAAATAACATTAACATGCAAATGCTTCTTAGCATACTCTGCAGCTAACCGACCTCCATGGCCATCATATATTGCAAAATGAGCACATCTGAAAATCGGAAGAAGAAAAAAATCTAAAGTTGAAAGACAAACGTATATGCACAAAAATAGAAGCCAATGAATATTTCACTAACTTAAGAAACACAAAGACACGTAGAAAAACTTAAAAAACAAAAGTATATGCACTAAAATAGAAGCCAATGGATATTTCAATAATTTAAGAAACAAAAAGACACAGAGAAATCAAAATAGAAAACGAAACATAACACAACTAAAACCAAGTGTAAAAATTAAAACTAAATGTAAGAATTAAAATATCACACATGCACAAAAATACAATATAGCTAATAACTAAGTAATTCCCATACCGGATTAACGATGAAATAAATATGAAGAACTTCTGTTAAAACTGTTATGCATGTGATATGCATGCAGCCCATATTGGCCAAAGTCCTGTTTACTAAATGACAACTTTCTTAGTGGAAAGCTTATTGCTAGATTGTGACACGTGGTGACTCTATGACTGTTCGATGCATTTTGGAAGATTCTAAAGGGTTGCTTTCCCTTGCGTCAGATGGTTCCTTCATCTTATCATTTTGCAAAAGGGTTTTCTAGGGTTAGAAAGTGAGAGAAAAAGGTCGACTCTGCTGTTTAGCGTTATTCTTCCATTTAATCTTGAAAATCTCATTCGAGTTGAAGATCCATTAATGATCTTCAGATTTTAGCATTTTCTGAGTGGAAGTAATTAGAACTTGGGTGTTCTTGTATTGTAATATCAGATTTATAGGTTCTTGGTGAACTTAAGTAAAGATATGCAGTCATTAGGCAAAGATAAGTTCATTTTCTGGTTTATCTTCATACTAGTGAACATTTGTGTAACCTTGGTTGCCCTTTTGGCTATTATATTGCAATTGAGCATTATCTATTTTTATGGATGCTCAACAGGGGAATATATGTTAGAAGCAGTCACCAAACCTCTTAAAGGTTTCGACCAAAAAATTCTTTGGTTCTTATTTTTTATTCCTACGAGTTTTTATATTCTTCACCATCATTATTATGAAAAATCACTTATTCGTGTGTATCAAAGCCTGGACCTGTGAACTATGATACCTGATCTTTAAAGGAAATTAAGAGACCTTTATAGGATTTCCAGTTTTGTAGATTGTGCTGCAAAGAAACTAAAAGAAATCGAGTTCTATAAACTCTTTTGGTGAGATTCTTCAATTTTTTGTACATTTAATTTCTAAATTAAGGTTTCTTGATTTTTTACGTGATTTTTCATACACCAAAAAACCCCCTGGAAGCTAATCCTTGTCCATAGACGTGTATATGGGGAACCATAAGGCTATGTTTGATAGCCAGATTGGAATTTTAATGGAAAGAAAATAAATTCCAGGAAATTGAAAATGTGTTTGATTGGTTTAATTTTCTAGATGGAAAAAATGGGGAATTTTCCAACTTTTGTTGTTTGATTGACATTATTTTTCAGGGAAAATAAATTTTAATTATATATATATATTTTCACACATTTGTATTTGATAATAATAATGTTAATTTTTGAAAAAAAATAAATCAATTAACAACAACAAAAAGGATCAAACGTTTCGAAAATGGTAAAAGATTTTCCATGAAAAATAAAACCTCCTATCCCTCCTAGAAAACGAATTCCTCAAAATCAAGGGAAATACAGGATTTCTAGACAAGTTGGAAAATGAATTCCATGGAGAATTTAGGCAATCAAACAGCGCAAAAGTTGAAAAATCACCTGGAAAATGCTTTTCCATGAAAAATAAACATTTATCAAATGGAAAAACCTTTCAAACTTAGAAATTGTGATCTCTGTAAAATCTTCCTTGCATGTCCTCTGAACTTGACTAAGTAAACCCTGAGTACTACTTGCAAACTTGTATTACCGAGTGTACTACTTTATTTCTTAATTGCCTGTCTTGAATAAGTGGTTCATTTTACTCTTTGTTCTCCCATATTTTTTTAAATTTGATTTCTTTTGTTACTTATCTTATGACTTCTGCTATGTTTGAATCGAATCAGCATGATGGGAGGGGGGATTTTAATATGTGAAGTCAAAAAATGAAAGCCTTTTTTGGATGCAAATGAGATGTGCTAAAGCTTTAAATAATACTTGGCCTACAGATATGATCCTTTCAAAGAAAAATGAATTAGAAGAAATTGCATGGAGTACTATTTTCTTATTCCTTACTGAAAATGTGATCAGAACTATTGGTGAAACCAAAACAGCTATTGAACAATAGACTAAACTGCAAGTTCAATATATAACTAAGGTTTTTCCAAAAAAGTGTTATTTGCTAAAACAATTATTTTCCTTTATAATGGGTCCCTCCTATTGATCTGGAAGATAACTGGAATAGATTTACTAAATTGATCCAAGACTTTGGTAACTGTGATGAAAAACTTTCAAAAGATCGGTTGGCTGTAGTCCTGTTAAACTCCATTAATGATAGATATAAAGACATTATTGGTATTATAATTAATGCTTTGAGAAATAAAGCTCTTCAAATTAAATTTGGGTTAAAAGATAATCACAGTGAAGAGAACTTGTTAGTAAAGGGCAAGGTTATCATTCCAGAAATATAATACAAATGAGAATAGAAGGAAGTGGGTTGATAAGGGTAACCAAGGAAAAAGGAAAGAAATGTTATTATTGTGGAAAAACTAGATATTTTATAAAGGACAGTTACAAAAGGAAAAATGAAACAAAAGATAACAAAACCAATGAAGGGAATGTTGCTTAGCTTACAATAAGCTGAACTCTGAAGATGGTTTAGTTAGTGCTAATATTCATACGAAAGTGAATCATGAATGGATTCTTGATTCTTCATTTCACATGTGCCCCAACAGAAACTGATTTTTGGATTTCAGAAAAACCAGCGGGGAGCAATTATTATTGGTAATAACATAACTTGTAAGGTTATTGGAATAGGAACTCTAAAACTATTACTTGAAAACGGTAATATGCTTTTGTTGAAAGAAACTAGATATCTTTCTGAGCTGGAAAGAAATCTGACATCTTTGGGTATATTAGATGATATGGAGTTTAACATAAATTTGGGTCAATGACAAATTAAAATCTTTAGGGTGTGATTTGATCATAAGTATCCCACAGAGGCATGACCCTTATTTTATGAAGCAAAACCTTTACTTAGTTTTCTATTGTTCCTAAGCCGATCACACAAATATCTACAAGCCGAGCCGATTGTTTCTAGCTGCAATTTTTTTATTGTTGGGCTTAAAACATGTTTAGTCCAACACAAAAAAAATAAATAAAAAAAACTACAGACTCAACACACAGCGCTCTCTCCTCTTCGTCAAAGAAGGCCGCTGCATCCATCAGCTGTTGATCCACCATTGCCACCAACCACCATGAAGGTATAATAAATCTTGAATTAGGGTTTGAGGTTGCACATTTTTTTGTAAACTAGTCGCTATTTAAGGTTTGTGGGTTGTGAATTCGTTGTAACATCTTGTGTTCAACAAACTCAATGCACAACTCTCTCCACATCGTCCAAGAAGGCCGTAGCCTCCATCGGCTACTGGTCCACCACCTCCATCGGACACCATGAAGGTTTGCGGGTTGTGAATTCCTTGTGACATCTTGTGTTAGGTCAATCTCTTTCAAGATTAGTGGTTGTGGCGTTGATTTTATGTGGTCAATCGTCGTGTAGGGTTCTCTATTCTTATTGATAACGCTAGATTCATGGTTTTTTATTTTTGCTATGCTTCAAATATTTCTTGATTTTTAATAGTTTTGCTCAAAATAGCCGTATGAACTCATATGCTTCATATGTTTGTTGATTTTTAATAGTTTTGCTAAAATAAGTTGTATGAACATACTCTTAGTTTATGCTTTGTGTGAACTGAAAGTTTGTGCCCTCTAATGGAGAGTGACCTTGTAGCAGTTTTTTTTCCTCAAGAAAATTCAATAGATATTGAAATCCGATTTACTTTTCAATTATCTATTCAAAAAATTTCTCCCTTCTGATTCCATGTTGATTTTAAATTTACTTTCTTACTTGAAATTAGAAACCTTAGTAATAGTGTGTTATAGTATGGGGAGAGATTTTTTCAAAAATTATTTTCCCCAAACTCATTTCCAACCAATTTTCTCCAAAAAAATTATTTTTCATGTTTTCTCGTAACTTTTCCCTACTTTTTAACTACAAGAAGGAAAAATCTCTCCTAGAGAAGGTATGAAAGCAAGTGTGAACAAAGCTGAGAACTTCCATGTTGCTATAGTCGAGAACCAATGCTCCGATTTTAGATTTACATGGACTCAAGGAAAAAAATTGGTTTTCAATTAGAAGAAATTCTGGCCAAGTATCCTGTAGCGACTGAGAAATTTCTGATTTAATATTTGATAATATTTTTATTTTTTCTAAAAACGTGTCGCTATGATTTAACCCATTATTAAAGTTTAAGTACGTCGTCTAGCCAAGTTATGAAATTTTGAGCCAATAATAATAAATTTTCAGTCCAACTAGATTTTATGTCCAAAATTCAAAATTTAATTTCTAAAGCCCAATTTTATTTTATTCAAATTAAATTCCAGCTTATTTTATTTTATATTCAAAATTCGAAACGTTTGAGTTTATCATTCTGCTAAATTTCAAATTTAATTTCCCCATTTATCTTGGCAAATTCAGATAACTACTTTATCTCATCTTTTACTCATCCACAGTTATCTGATAAAATTCATCCAAGATTGTCCTACAATTTCAACCCAAATCAAACACTAAACTATTCCACCATTATAATACCACTCACGTTCAGAACCTATACCCACGTTCAGAACTTCAGCGACTAAAATTTTGGGTATGGATCTCTCCCTCATTCACTGCACATACACGATTAAATCATTGGCCTCAAGGATCAACCCCAAACACTACAAGAAAACGTTCCCACAGCGAAAGCCAGTCACCCAAATCTCCACGGTCACCATGAATCACCGTCGCCAACCACACCCAAAATTGTCAAACCACAGTCACCCCTCAATCGATGCCCATTCAAAACAAAAACCTAAAGAATCCCAAAAATTAAACCAGGAACTCATACGCTTACCTCGACCGGATTTTTGGCCGGAGATCACAACTCCAGTAGACGACCGACCTCGGTTACCCTCGTTTTTGCACCCAAACATATAACAGCCGCACTTAATTCTTGGATTTAACTATAAGAAATTGAAGTTTAGGGACTCAAGTGGGAAGTTAAATTTTTTTTGAGAGCCTTATTAAATTACGTTTACGTTAGAATTTAGAAGGTTATATTGATCCTTTTTCCTCATAAATTGAATAAGTAGATATGAATGTGTCTGTTGGTTGTGGTCTACTGGTTTCTCCACTATTTATCATCATTAGGAGCTATTATGTGAATTAAATGGGCAAGAATATGAATGGACAAAACGTATGGACATGAATGGAATTGAATAATTATTTGGCCACCTCAAATATTTAAACCCCTTTCCACTTTCACACAACCCTACGCATACACACATTCCTTTCCTCCAACATTTTGATACAAAATTCAGACAATAACATATTATCTATAGCGTAAGGTGCTAGACTGGGTACACACTTTATACTACAAGGGTATTCGTGCACTCACGAATTATAGCAATTCAAGGTGGTCAAGAAAATTTTGATCCATTTCCTATTACACTCCATTTTAATCTTCTAAACTGTAGGTATGTTTTTTTTTTTATGTTGGATCATTACTATGAAACAATTTCAAGAAATTATTTATGGGTCTCATATGATATGATATGATATAATATGTTTATGATTACGTTAAGGGGACCGGAGTTTAGTAGCGCTACACATAAGAATTCTTACCTTTTATGTTCAGTAAAATTCTTGTATCTCCCTATGTTGATTATGATCCTTACGTTATTCATGATAATTATTTTTGACATGCTTACTGATATTTTTCAAAATCTCACTCCACAATATTTATATTTTTCAGATAATTAATGGTTCGAGGCGGTCAAAACAAAGGTGGCAATAGTGGTCAAACTTGATGAGAATATTGGACTGAACAACTTTCAATTTCTATGTTTTGATTTTATGCAAAAACAATATTCTCTATTTTAATTCCGCAACGAAACTATGAATATTAAAGTTGCTCCCTATTTATCTTGTAGTGAAATTTTTATAATTGCTATGTAAGTCTCGATAAAATGATTTGAATCTTTATTTAATGGCACTCGAATTGTCAAGAATTTGGGTCATCACACAAACACAACCCCAAAATTCATATTTTTGCTCACACCCATGTTCACCCGTCGCCGTCATTACTCGGCAGCGTTATCGCGGGCTTCGCGGCCGGCAGTGCGAACTGGAGAGAGAGCTCTCCGTCGCAGCTCTCTCCCTCTCCCCTCTGTTGACCGAACGTGAGAGAGAGAGAGAGAGAGAGAGAGAGAGAGAGAGAGAGAGATTGTTTTGATTTTAAAAAGTTTGATTTTCGAAATTAACTCTTTAGTCCACAGCTTTTCAAAATGATTTGATTCAGTCCCAAGTTTTAAAAGTATTTATTTTAGTCCCAACAGTGCTTTAAAATGTTTTAAGTTCAGCTTTGAGTTTTAAACTTGTTATTTCAGTCCATGATTATTTAAACATCATTTTTATTTAAGTCCTTTAATTTTCGAAAAACTTTATTTCAGTCCCAGACTTTTCAATTTCCACTATTTTTAAATTCTCAATTCAATCCTCAAGTTTTATTTTGTTTTCCTTTTTAAAACTTTTAAGATTCCAAAAGGGCTAATTTAAATTTTATTTTCTTATTGGCTAGACAAGGCGTACGGAGACTTAGAGGATTGAACTCAATATTTTCCCGCTCAATCTCACTCGTTAAGATTAAGGTAGGCTCGCCCCTATTAATTGGTTTATATTTTAATTGCATGTAAATGTGTACTTCATGTGACTTATATGCATTTATTGCATAAGACGAGACGAGAATTTATATTTCTTATAAAATATTTGATGTTATGAGCATGCCATAACTTATATGCATTTTAATGCATGAGACAAGACGAGAAGAGATTATGATTTTGTTATGCTTGACATAACTTATATGCATTTTATTGCATGAAACGAAACTACCCACACCATATGTTATAAAAACCTAAGATTATGAAGAAATTGTCACTATATGATTGCATGTTTATGTGTTCAATTTTTATGTAAATTGATTAATTGGCGATGAGTCTACTGATTATTTCTATGAAATGCTCATTCTTTTTTAACAAAATTTGCAGATGTCGGAGACGGAGGTGATTGATGGACAAGAAGTGGCATTAATAATTGAATAAACATATTTTATTTTTATTTCCAGTTGAATATTTATGTTTGAGAAATTATGACATTTCCAAAATTTATCTTTATTTGAGATTTCTCAACATTTTTATTTAAATAGTCTGGAGAAATTTGAATTTTATCAACTTTTGAATTTATTTAATTAAATCTTGCCAATTTAGAAATGTTATTATTCTTCCGCTAAATCTTATTCCAAAGTTAGACGAGACGATGACGTGACGAATCAGGTATTTAGAACTCGGGACATCACATGTCCAGATATTTTAGACTAAGTAAATTTAAATTTCGAGGACGAAATTATTTTAAAGGGGTAGGATTGTAACGACTAAAAATATTTTGTTATTTTTTTTAAATAAAATGTTTTAAAAATTTTAAAGACGTGTTGCTACGACTTCTCTCATTTATTTTAAAAAGGTGCTCGTCTAGCTATTATTAAGTGAAATTAAATATATTTAAAACCTTAGTCAAATTCCAATTTTATTAAAAATATTCCAAGATCACTATTTATATCTCAAGCCTAAGTTTTGATTATTTTAAATCCAATTCAATTCTTAAGCCCAAATTCTTGAAGCCCATTGCATATTCACCCACATTTTTTTTTTCGCTTCCCAGAAATTCTCTCTTCCAGGTCCCAAGCTCTGTCCATTCATGGATGATTATTATTTCCAAAATTCTTTCCCCCGCTCACATGCCCATTGATCTGATCCCTTTAACCTCTCCCTCAGTCCCCTCAATCAGCCATTTTCTTCTTGCATAATCCCTTCAATCCTTCCTGTTATAAATTGTAATTATGGTATCTAGCCTAATTATAGGGATTCTATTTATTTACTTTCCTAGTATAGGGTTCTATTGTTGTATAAATATGTAATGCATTATTCAAGAATATTATGAGAAACTTTCTTGATTACATGGTATCAGAGCTGATTTTTCAGACATATCATGAGTGGATGCAATATGGGCTGAGAGTTTTCTGGGTTCTATTCTGCAGTTTTCCTAACTTATGACAATAATGACAACAATCCCTCCTGCATCCTATGCACGACTATAAACATCGTTTGCCCCCCCCCCCCCCCCTCCTCTGTTACCACCTCTGTAATGCGATCGCCCATATTTATACTCATTAGTTCGACTGACAAGAGCACCACTAGACTGAATATGTGGAGTACATTCTGTGCGAAGTACCCTACTAAATACATCCTGTAAGGAAGAGATTGTAGGGCTAGAGAGAATTTGAGATTTAGCAGTCTCAAACTCTGAAGGAAGACCAACTAGAAAACTCATGATGGCCATCTGTTCCTTGTGACTTTGTTGAACCTTTACATCAGGACTAAATGGTAATAACATAATAAGTTCTTCATAAGTTTTCTTAAAATCCATAAAATAATTTATAAGAGACCTATCTTGCTTCTCTACCCGATATAAAGATTTGCACACCTCATAAATGCGGGAAATATTCCCTTTTCCAGAATATAAAAAATCCAGATATTCCATTAATTCCTTAACAAATTCACAATGATTGATCAAGTCAATTACCTCACTATCAATCGAGTTTCTTAACTGCAAAAACAACCGAGCATCCTCCCTTAGCCATGTATGTCTAGAATCATCCTTAGGTGGTTCATCCAACATATGAGCATCCTTATCAATACTTCTTAGATAAAGTTGAATGGTTTTACTCCAATCTAAATAATTGTAGTCATTGAGCTTGTGTTCAGTAATTTTTAACATCACAGGAATAACGTCAGATACTATTGCTGCCTTTTTATCAGCCATGACTCAAATGATTTTATTTGTAAATGACATCAAATGAAACTTAAAAAAAAAAAAAAAAAGGTTTGCAGATAACAGAGAGAAGGGAGAACAGAAGTGGTAACTTCCTGGAAGATGTCTGAACCCTAGCAGCACTACTGGAGAGGACAAATAGGAAAACCAAGCACAGATATGGACTGTGCAGATTTCGACGATGCAGAAAAGTGCGGCCGACGACTCCAACAACGCAAAACAAATTCCGGCGACGCAAATAGATGCAGTCGAAGACACTGGTGACACAAAGGAAGCCCCGACGGCGCAAACCGAGGCAGCTACACACTCCGGAGACGCAAGACGAGGCGTCAGAAGTGGTTTTCCACACCGGGTCGCTAGGTTTCCGGCCACCGGACTGTGCCAGAACGCTGATCGGAAGGTAGCGCTCCTTCCTGTGCTGGGGGCAATGACAAATGGCCACTCCAAAGGTGTGACCCAAATGTTTAACCTACTGCTGCTCCAAGAAGGGAGAAACTTAAATTATCTTACAGTAACTCGTCTAGACATTGCATATTCTGTTAGTGTTATGAGTCAGTATATGTCTTCTCCAATGATTAACCATTGGACAGCTTTAGAACAAATTTTGTGTTACTTAAAAGGAGCACCTGGTCGTGGCATCTTGTATGAAAATCATGGACACACTCATATTGACTGTTTTTTGGATGCAGATTGAGCCGGGTCCAAGGTAGATAGAAGATCCACTTTTGGTTACTGTGTCTTTGTTGGAGGAAATTTGGTCTCGTGGAAGAGTAAGAAGCAAAATGTTGTGTCACGATCAAGTGCAGAATCAGAATATAGGGCTATGGCACAGTCTGTGTGTGAAATAGTATGGATATATCAGTTCTTAAATGAAGTAGGTCTTAAGACCTTGGTACCAACAAAATTGTGGTGTGATAACCAAGCTGCCCTCCACATTGCATTGAATCCCGTGTTCCATGAAAGAACTAAGCACATCGAATTTACTGTTATTTCGTTCGTGAGAAAATACAGCAATGTTTGATTTCCACAGGATATGTGAAGACTGGAGAACAATTGGGGGATATTTTTACGAAAGCCCTAAACGGGGATCGGGTTGATTATCTTTGTAAGAAGCTGGGCATGACCAATATCTAAGCTATAGCTTGAGGGGGAGTGTTCTAAATTGTAAATATGGTATCTGGCTTAATTATAGGGATTCTATTTATTTACTTTCCTAGTATAGGGTTTCCATTGTTGTATAAATATGTAATGCATTATTCAAGAATATTACGAGAAACTTTCCTGATTACACTTCCCAAATCAAAAGCTGCCAAAGTTAATATATACAACCAACAGGATATACTTCCCCCTTCCTCTTCCTCACAAACTCATGCCACAACAGAATTTCAATCGACAAATCAGTGTAAGCTCTCGACCAACTATCCCCAAAACACATACACACAAAACCTCCATCGTCTGAGTTTCAGCCACCACCATTTGCCAACCAAGTCGCAGCCTCATTCAACATCGAAACCGAGCAACAACCACAACACATCCACTGCCTCACCCATGATCCACAACCAATCAATACCATTAAGCATCACCAAACCCGCCACTGCCCAAACTACTATGAAAGGCAACCACCACCATCTCCCAAACCTCCAACAATCCAACTTCACAAACATGACTGAACCATTTTAAATTTCACAGCAGCACCCCACACCACCACACGAACCACCACGACCGCATCGCCACTGCCTAACTCCAATCCCACTATAACACCCATACACTTAAGTTAGATCTCTTTAAAGTTTAGGGGTCAATTAGATGTTCACCACTAACTTAGGATCATGGGTGCAATTAATTTGGATTGTATATTGAAAACCCACATATTTTTTGGGTTAAAATTTCTATGTTATTTATATTATATATATATAATTGATATGATGCATGTTATGATATATATTAGAATATTTAATTTTAGTATAATTACTTCAAATCAACATTTATTACCTTAATAGTGGTAATCAAATTTTGATATATATGTATATATCTCCATATAAGGTATAATTGGAGATTTGATTTCTAGGAAAAATTGTAAGATATATGTACGCATGGAAATTATGAATTATGAAAATAAAAATATTATTTCATATGGAAATAATATTATTTACGTCAAGACAAATTATATTACTTCCATCTTGAACAAAAATCATGTGTTCAGTATAAGGAATGATTTTGATACCAAAAACTAGCTAAACTTTACCTTATAAATACCCCTCTCACGTCACTTCTCTTTACCACACACAAAACCACCTCTCTCTCTCTCTCTCTCTCTCTCTCTCTCTCTCTCTCTCTCTCTCTCTCTCTCTCTCTCTCTCTCTCTCTCTCTCTCTCTCTCATAACATACACCAACATATATATATATATATAATTTGAAAGTAAGGGAATTTTAATACGCACAAAGTTCGAAGCATTTTAAAGTTATATCATTAATTCATCCACGAGACAGTAAGTATATACGTGTAATTTCACGTTATGCCTTTTGAAATAATATGCTATGGTCCATATGTATGTTCTAAGATTCGGACCGAAGTTTTAGTAGCGCTACGCATGCAAACTCATACCACCTATGTTAGGTATAGTTTTCGTGTCTCCATTACGTATGAATTATGATTTCAAGATTTATGATAAACACGTGTATACTTATTGAGATTTTCTCACCCCCTTTATGTTTCCCCCTTTTCAAATAATTGATTAGTTCGAAAAGGTCAACGTGAAGATACGGGCGATAGCGGATCAGAAAATAAATCAGACGTTTATTCATAATTTTTTTTACTTTCAAAATTTCTAGACACAATAAATTATTTTGGCTTCTTTATTAAACCTTTATGTTTAATTTAAGTTCTTTGTTATAATGATTCAAATATTATGAAATTATTTGTTAAATTATTTTTATCTTACGAGTTTATGCAAGTTTCGTGTCACCCGAGTCGTTAAGGTTTCGGGTCGTCACACCAACATCATCAATGCCCAAAACAACCAAAAACTCAAAACACTTACCTCAATAATTGACCCATTTCGACCGGAGTATTGCCGAGAAAATTACCAAAAATCTAAACCTCCAAGCCTCGGTTCGCCTCGATTTTCGCACCCAAACACGCCCCAAATCCCACCCTTACCCATACACCGGAGCCACCACACGACGGAGAACTAAGATGTATTTGGATTATAATTTTTTTTAAGTTTTGAAAATTGTTTTTAAACCCTAAGTTTCAAAAATATAATATTTCAATCCTTTCAGTTTTTTTTTTTTTTAAATATTTTGTAAGCCCCTATTGAGTTTTAAAATATTTCTAGTCAGCCCATAAGTTTTGAAAAAACATTTTCAGCCCTATACTTTCAAATTTACAATTCCTTTAAAATTACAATTTAGTCCGCAAATTTTATTTTTTCACTTTAATTTTTAAATTTTGAAAGTACTAATTTAATTAATTTCCTTTTTGGATAGACGAAACATTTTGGTGAACTAATAGATTAACTTGCTATTCTGCTCCACTTTTTGTAAACTCGTTAAGTTTGAGGTAGACTCGCCCCTGCTAATTAGTTTAAATTATAATTGCATATTTTATGTAAATTTACGTGATTTATTATGCTTAATTGCATGAGACAAGACAAGAATATCTCTTATGAGATAAATTGAGAAATTTATGTTACTCATGTCATAACTTATATGCTTTATTGTATGAGAGAAGACAAGAAAGTTTCATTTGCACTCACTATGTGATGCTTATGATTAAGAAGAGAATGTCACTGTATTATTTGCATAATTACGTGTTCAGTTATTTTGTAAATCAATTATTGACAATGAGTCTACTGAGTAATTTGAAATACTCACCCCATTATTTTAACAACGTTTGCAGATTTCGAAAATGGTGGCAAATGATGGGCAATAACGGCAAACCATTATAGAGATTATTTTTAAGTCATGTATTATGAACTTCGTTATTTCATTTTGTCGAGATTTAGGATTTCTCAAATTGTTTAAATAAATTTATTTAAATTTGAGCTACCGTTACAATTTTCAAATAATGAATGAGATGTTTTAAAATTTAGTTATTTTCAAAATAAATTTTTATTCAAAAGTAGTTTTAAAGGACGAAGTGGCATCCCGAGTTTTACGGAACTCGGGGCTTTACAAATACCATGCTTTTAGTGACCTTTTGTATATATGTACTAGGCATAAATATGTCCACCTTTAGCTCATGAAATGGGGATATTAGGCACCAAAATATAGCATCAAAGCAATAATTTGATAGGTTCAGATTTTTAGATGTTCAGAGTAATTATTATTTTGATTTTTAAATTAGTTACTAAAAATACTGTACAAATTCTTATGTTCATAGTATTTTTTGTATAAGACTATTTCTTTTGTTTTCTAAGAGTTATAGGTACTAATAAATTCCTAAATTCATATTTTCAGGTGTGAGAATGATCATCTTAAGAGCTATGATGACATTACATTGGCATGTAGCAACATTATGTGTGGTTGCTTATATACGGATTATGTTTCTTCGTGCTCTTTCTTATGCTTCTTTACACCAAAGTTTGTGAACATAATACCTCAAAATTTACATGTTACTGGGAAAGATCTATATATTGCATCACTTTTATAACAACACCAAACATCATTATCAATAGTTACATTGGACGATGAGTCGTGCAACGCACGTCTAACACTAGTGACAAATTAAAATCTTTAGTGCCTGTGATTTGATCATAAGTATCCCAAAGAGGCATGACCCTTATTTTATGAAGTAAAACCTTTACTTTTGCTAGACTGTTGTTGCTTTAAATGAAAAGCTGACTCCTACGTTATGGCATAAAAGACTTGGCCATATTGGCAAAAAGGGTTTGAAATCCTTATAAAAATATAAGAGTTTTTGGTAAAATAAATCTTGGTGATTGTCTCCCTTGAACAGTGTGTTTACCAAGATTTGGGTTCAGATTACCTTTCTTACCTGGAATTTATAAATCCAAGCAAATACTTAAATATTTGCATGTTGACTTATAGGGTGCGGATTTTGTGACTACTCTATTTGGATACATATACTATTTGTTAATCATTGATGATTTTTCAAGAAAATTTGGGTATTTTTATTAAAAACAAATGATGAAACTTTTAATGTCTTTAGGGATTGGAAAACCCAAATTGAAAATCAAACTGATCATATAATAAAAACCTTACGGACTGATAATGGTTTGTAATTTTGCAACTATAATTTCTGCATAGAGCGTGACATTCTACGACATAGAAATCTTGTCTACTCAACAAAATGGCATAGCTGAAAGATTGAATAAGGCTTTATTAAATAAAGTAAGATGAATGTAATTAAGTTCTGACTTCCCTAAACTATTTTGAGGTAAACCTGTTAAAGCTGCTGCTTATTTGAGTAATAAAAGTCTCACGAGTGCTTTAGATTTCAATGTGCCTGGATATGTGTAGACAAAAAGTGAAAAAAAAAAAAAAAATGTCGTGCTTCATATGCTCATCAAATATAGGAAAGCTTCAACCTAGATCTCTTAAATGTAATTTTTTTTTTTTTTTTTTTTAAGGTTATGGTGAGAATACTAAGGGATACAGGTTGCAGGCTATAGAGGAGAGGGTATAGAGCCGCAATAAGGAGGGATATCCTTTTTAATGAATCTCTCATGCCATGCCTAGAAGGTAAGACTGAAAATCTAACAGAAATGAGGTGGAGACACCTAACCTAGAAGAGAGTAATACTACACTTGCCAATAATGATCCTGAACAAACTGAAACAAAACCCTTACATGGTACTGAAACTAATCCGAAAATTCACCTTCATGAACATAGTGTCTGACACACTGCCTCTTAATGATTATCAACTCCCCAGGGATAGACAAAGGTGGTAAATCAGACCTCCTGCTAGTTTGAGAGTGATGACTTTGTTTCTCTATTTACTTGAGACTAATAATAATAGGGCTTCAGCCGAAAAAATTTTGAGTTCTTATTTTTTTTATTCCTGCAAGTTTTATACTGGGCACCTTTAATATTCCTAAAGATCACTTAATCATGTGTATTCTGGGCTTTTCAACTTCACTTCATAGCTCGTCTAAAAACTATTACAAAAATAATAATCATTCTATATGCATTGCTTACAATTATAATTATACATACAATAAGAAATGGTCTCAACAAAAAATTAGAAATAATGATGGAAATAATAGAAAATTAAATATGGAACCTCAATTAATATGTCAAATATTTAAAGAAACGCGAAGACACAAAAAGAAAGGATAACAATAAATATTTCTCCCTCCGTCCCAATTATATAGGATGTCTTTTTTTTTCGTTTGTCCCAATTATATAGACTTCTTTCTTTATTGAGAAGTATTTATTTTGTTTATTTATAATTTATCCTTATTTATTACTTCCAATATAATAATTTTGACATTAAATAAGGGTAAGTTGAATTTTTTTTTTCAAAAATTACTTTTTCAATGACATTAAATATGTTTTCTTAATCTATACGAAAAAGTCGAACAAGCCAATATGGGACAGAGGGAGTATACCTCAACTTTCCGGGGAATTCCAAGCTGGCATCCTGCAGCACAACCCAAGCGTCCTCCATGGTGTGACGCGAGCCCTTATCTTCAGCTGCATCCGCTTCTATTGCGAAAAACTTTGCCTCTATTTTCGAACTGGTTGTACTGGATTCTTCACCGTTGGTACTATAGGTCCTCAATTCGTTTTCGGATTTTGACTTTTTGGATGTAGAATTCAAATCCTTGAATTCATTATCGCGTTTGTTGATAGAATAATCGGTGTTGAGTGATGTTGAACTGGGATTTGGTTTAGAAATGGGTTCTGTCGTCATGTTTAGCGAGAGAGAAGAAAAAGAGAACAGATTTTGGGAAGGGAAGGGAAGGATAAGCAGGCGCGACAATTAAGCCTCTATTTGTTACAAAAAAAAACTTTGTTTAAAAACATCTTTTTCCATGCTTTCTAAATAAAAAGTAGGGTGAGAAAATATTTGTGTGATTAAAAAGTAATTTAAAAAAATTGTATAGAAAAAAATATGTTTAAAAACATGTTTGTCAAAAATAATCTAAAGTACGTTTGTCTAAGCTTAAGCCTATTTCGTAACTTGTTCAAGTTAATAAATAACATATTTTTTTAAACCAATTTTTAACTTCACAAATTTTTTCAAACCATTTTTCAAAATATTTTATCTCAAAAATAACAACAGTGAATTCTTTATTTATAAACAAAGAATTTTTACCACATAAAAAGACTTAATTAATAATAATATATCGCTTCTTCGTAGGGGATCCGATTGTATGGTCTATTTTCCAATCATTCTATAGCAATCAAGAAATTTTAATTTTAAAAGTTAGTTTTACTGAATTTATCGCTACGACCCTTCACTCTTAACGGTCACTATTGTAAAAAAAAAATAGTGCACTTGTCTAAACAATTTAAATTTTTTAATTCAATAGGATAAATTTAGGGATAATTGTACATATTACTTACTTTAGATGTCAAAATTAACTTTTACTACCAAAAAAAAAAAAAATTGAAAAGTATTATAAATATTATAATATGATACTAACATATTTGAAAAGTATCATAAGTATCAGATTGTGATACTTCAAGTGATTATGAAATATTTTTCATTTTTTACCATTTTATTATAAGTAATATTCAAATTTTATAAAATACAAGTAAATTTCAATTTGATCCTAAAAATAGGATACTTATGTGGACAACCCATAAATTAAAACCTTAGTCCAAATTCAATTTTATAAAATGAATAATTATACAAATTACTTATTTTAGATGCCAAATGATGAGTACCTGAGTGACCCAACGAGTAAGGACCTGTTGCATGTACCAGTGGGACCAATAACGAGGCTGAGAGCTAAGAAGATCAAGCAAGCAATGCAGGGGTTTATGCAAACTTGGGTGGATGAATATTCAAATGCAAGGTCGAAGACTCCATTTTCAATGCATAACAAGATGGGAGATGAGCCAAAATCGTTACAATGCAGTTGGGTCAAAGAACAAGGAGAAAAGAAGTCAGAGGGCATTTTACGGCCGTAAGTTCTGGAGTTACGGCCGTAACTTTGTTACCGCACGGCCTTAACTATCATTTTCACGGCCGTAATGGAGTTGTGTAATTTTATTCAATATGTGACTTACGACCGTAAGAACACATGTCACGACCGTAAGAGTTAAAACAGTTTTTGGACCCGAGGGTCAATTACGGTCGTAAGAACGATAGTTACGGCCGTAAAAAGGCACCTCGTTTTATTTTAAGAATTTTGCGGCTAGGGTTATTTTGACGCGTTTTTGGACTATATTAGGTTTTCTTTGTCATTGTAAAAACACAACTTTGATGATTAATGAGATTGCTTGAATTAGGTGAGTTTATCCCTATTCTTCTTCGTTCTTGATTGAACCCCCTTGAACTTATCAAAGGATTTGACAACTTTTGTGGCGTTCACCCCTTTATGGTTCTTCATTCCGCATCTTAACGGGTCTTGGATTTAATACATACTTGGTTCTTGAGTCGTGAGTGTCGGATCATATTGTTATCGTCTAATAATCTGGATTTGGAACTTTCCAAGTTTTATACAATTTCCGCGAGTTCACGTGATTCCCTATCAAGGATCACATCATTTGATATCAGAGCTTGGCTCTAAATCCAGGTTTTGATATAATTCTTGTTTTGTTTCATTTTCTTCATTAGATTTCATTGTTCTTGAGCCATCATTGAATCGGTATTAGATTCTTGGATTTCTTGAAATTCTTTACTGTTACAAGATTGGTCTTAGTTTCAATTCTTGTTGTTATTGATTGTTCTTGATAAAATAAAATAAAAAGAGTACGAAATTCAGATTAAAAAAAAGTGATTATTATTGAAGAACAAGATCAAGAACACAATTCCATAGTCAAGAAAACCTTTCTTGATACCTTTTATTTTTCCCACATTCTTGGTAGTTTTCGTCATCCATCACTACTTTTAAAATCTTTCATTCCTTTTACATCAATTTTCTTGAGTCCAATATTCCATCAAATTTTCTTTTCATCCATTTGTGTCTTGCCTTGGGGTCAATTTCACAAAGACCAAGTCTGTGACTAGTTTGGTGGGTGTTCGCTAGAATCGTATACCGCAAGTGCACGGTTTGCGTTCAAGTAGTAAATTGGACTAGAAAAGTCCGGGTTATCGTACCCACGAGGATTGAGTGATTTGTAACTAAATTTATTGATTTCATTTTAAAAGAAAAGTCAAGTAACATAAAAATTATGGTTTGGTGGTGAATTACTAACTAAGTGACACAAATAAGAAACATGACAATATGTAAACTAGTTAACTAAAGCAAATAGATAACAACATGAAACTTAGAATAAAACTAATTAATCTAAATACTATGATGACAATATAAACTTGATAATTAAAATAAGTTACATAACATAAAACAAAGTGAATTTATTTTTCATAACTATACTAATTTCTTCTTTTCAAAAATCAATTAGTGGTAGTTAATTAATCAACCAAATTACATGAAAAATTTTTAACATTACCTAACTTGTGTAATAAATTCCAATTACAACTTAAAATAATAACACATATTTAAAAGTTACAAAAACCTAAAACAACATTCATAATCACAAAAACATAAATATAAATGCTCAACATCCATAAACAACCTAAAATACTTAATAAGAAATAAACTAGTCAACAATTCCAACACAACAATATTAATACATAATAAACTAACAACAACATTTAACAAACAACATAAACATATGAATAATACTCAACATAAAGATTAAAAATAAGAGAATAAAGAAAACTCCTCCTTTTTGAATAGTTCTTGAAGTAAAAACCCAAGATTTCTTCACTTCAACAAAAGTTCTTCATCAACCATAAATGTCTTCAACAATCCAAGTACAAAATATTAAATGCACAAGAAATAAATGACATTCTTGATGAAAATGTGAGAAAATAACAATACTCAAAAGTTTAAATAACAACAAAATACTTAAATATAAGAAAACATTACTAAATCATAAAAACATTACTTAAAAATTGCATTAAATGGGTAAAATGTTAAGAAAATACAAGAGAAATTTCAAAAGGGGCAAGACTTACTTGGTTCCCTCAAAAAAATGATTTTTTTCTATTTATACAACCCTAAAAATCATCCAAAAATCCTAAAATTTGCTTAGATCCGCGAAAAACAGCTTTCTGGACCGAACCGGGTCGGTCGGGTTGACCCGGTCCGGCCCGAAAATAAAATATTTTTTTATTTCTAAAGGCGCGCGATCGCGTGCTTGAAATTTCCGCGATGAGTTAGTCTCGGGTCCGTTTTGAGGTCCAAGTCGCGTTCGTGACTTGGTTCGAGCTACGTAATCGCGTGGCTCAGCTACATGATGGTTTTGCAGCTAAGTCCATTCCGTAATTGCCATCAAGTCCTCCATCTTTTAATCTCGAACAATTTAGTCCCCAAAATTTCAGATTTCTTTCAAATATGTCCTTCTAAAATTACACTTTTGGCCCTTCAACTTTTGAAATCTTTAAATTTGGTCCCTTGGTTAATTGCGTGGCTTGTCCAAAACTTCCCGGAGGTGACAAAATGGTCCCCAAACTTCCAATTTCAGCGTAATTTGCACTTCTTTTGTGGTTTTTGACCTCAAACTTGGATATTAACCTATTTAAATACAAAATATGCATAAATTAGTAGATATTTGCTCAAGATGTTCCAAAATATAGTAATTAAAGGTATAAAAAGGGTATAAAAATGCACTTAACAGTGAGTTCTTTGAGAACTTGAGAAAAGGGATAGAGAGGAAAAAGGCAGAGTTGTGAGATCAATAGAGGGAAAAAAAAAAGCCGAATAGAGTGATACATGAGTGCTAAACACGTGAGGATATATTATATTGCAAATTATTTCTTTTCCTTTTGATCACTAACCATGTCACAGAAGGAAGCATCATCGACAGGGGAGGATAACCAACAGTTCCACTTTCTTGCAATGTTGGAAAAACGATTCGAGAGGTGGGATGCGAAGTTGGGGGAGATTAAAAACTCCGTGGACACGCATAGTGCAACAATTGCCCAACTACATAGAGAGCAGCCACACACGGCTCCTAATATCCGGAGGCCGCAAAGGTATGACAATAATCCTAGGAATGGAGTTTGGGATGATGATGATGTTGAGATAGGAGATATTGTTGATGATGATAGTGAAAGTGTATCAGTGGCTAGCTTGGGTAGGAGAAGAGGTCGTGGTGGTCGGCGTGGAAGGGGCAATAGGCATGAATATAGGGATGATGATGGGATGGATAGAAGCCTGGGAAACATTAAAATGACTATACCAGTTTTCCAGGGTAAAAGTGATCCGGAGGTGTACCTTGAGTGGGAGAAGAAGGTAGAACTGATTTTTGAGTGCCATAACTACTTAGAGGGAAAAATGTGAAGTTAGCAGTTATAGAATTCGCAGATTATGCACTTGTGTGGTGGGATCAATTAGTGACGAGTAGGAGGAGGAACCGTGAAAGACCTATTGAGACCTGGAACGAGTTGAAGGGTTTAATGAGGAAAAGATTTGTGCCCAATCATTACTATAGGGACTTGTACCAGAAACTCCAAAATCTGTCTCAAGGTTCGAAGAGTGTAGAATAATACCATAAGGAGATGGAGATTGCTATGATTCGAGCGAATATTGAGGAGGATCCAAAGGCCACAATGGCCAGGTTTTTGAGTGGCTCGAACAGAGACATTGCAAATGTTATAGAACTGCAACATTATGTTGAGCTGGAGGAGATGTTGCACATGGCGATGAAGGTGGAAAGGCAGCTTAAAAGGAAAGGAGTAGCAAAATACTCTTTGGGTTTTACTCCTTGGAAACCTACGTCGAGTGGAAATAACAAAAATGAAGGAGCTGCTCCAAAGGGGAAGCCAGAACCACCAAAGGCTCGAGAGGAATCTGCCAATAAAGGTAACCCCAGTTCTAACTCTCAACCTCCTAGAAGTAGGGACATTAAGTGCTTTAGGTGTATGGGAATCGGGTACATTGCATCACAATGCCCAAACAAAAAAATAATGCTTGTGCGAAGTGGGGTGGTGGTGTCGGAGGATGAGGTTGAGGATGATGATGAGTTTAAGGATATGTCTGCCTTAGAAGAAGCTAGTGATTGTGACGATGGAGATTATGCGGTAGCTCAATCCCTTATTACTAGGCATGCTCTTACTACCCAAATTAAGGTGGAGGAGTCGGGTGAGCAAAGGGAAAACATATTTCATACTAGATGCTTTGTTAATAATAAAGTGTGTAGTTTGATAATTGATGGGGGAGTTGTACCAACGTGGTTAGTACCACTCTTATTGAGAAATTGTGTTTACCTATAATTAAACACCCTAGACCTTATAAATTACAATGGCTGAATGAGTCTGGTGAGATCAAAGTGAATAAGCAGGTGTTAATCAACATTTCTATTGGGAAGTATGAGGATGAGTTAATTTGTGATGTGGTTCCAATGCATGCTGGACACATCCTGTTGGGTCGGTCATGGCAATATGATAGGAGAGTGGTACATGACGGGTACAAAAATAGATACAGTTTTACAAAGGATGGGAAAAGTATCAGACTTATGCCGCTAACTCCACAACAAGTTTATGAACATTAGTTGAAATTAAAGAGTGAGGAAGAGAAGACAAAGAGAGTTGGGACCCCGATCCCAGAAAAAGGAGAGCTGAGTGTTCAAAGGAGAGTTGGGACCATGATCCCAGAAAAAGGTGAGCTGAGAGAAAACAGAGAGTTGGGGGTTCCGCCTTAGAAAAATGAGAGGGAGTGACGAGTGCCAGAAAAGAAAGAGGAGAGAAAACCAAAGTGAGCTTCCTTGCCAAAAAGAGTGAGATCAAAAGAGCTGCCCTTGACCACCAACCAATGGTCTTACTAATGTACAAGGACTCCTTCCTTGCACTAGGTGACAGTAACTCTTCCCTCCCCTGTTTAGCTGTTTCTCTTTTACAGGAATTTGATGATGTATTCCCATACGACATACCTAGTGGGCTGCCACCCATTCAAGGCATCGAGCACCAGATTGATCTCGTTCCAGGTGCTGTCATTCCAAATAGGCCTGCATATAGAAGCAATCCGGAGGAAACAAAGGAGCTTCAGTGACAAGTTTACGAGCTGTTGAGCAAGGGTTATATCTGAGAAAGCATGAGCCGATGTGCTGTGCCGGTCTTATTGGTGCCCAGAAGGATGGAACCTGGAGGATGTGCGTGGATTGTAGGGCTATCAACAATATCACGGTAAAGTATCGCCATCCTATACCTAGGTCAGATGACATGCTTGATGAATTATATGGTTCATGTGTCTTTAGTAAACTTGACCTTAAGAGTGGATATCACCAAATACGCATGAAAGAGGGGGACGAATGGAAAACTGCATTCAAGACCAAATACAGGCTTTATGAATGGTTAGTTATGCCGTTTAGTCTCACCAATGCACCTAGTACATTCATGAGGTTGATGAACCATGTTTTACGAGCTTTCATTGATAAATTTGTGGTCGTGTATTTTGATGACATTTTAATTTATAGTAAGAATGTAGATGAACATGTTGGACATTTGAGGTTTGTACTTGTAGCGACCCAGAATTTTTACGCAATTAATAATTATTTTAATATTTAGAAAATTGTGTCGCTACTATTTCACCTATTATTTTGAAGTTAACGCCGCGACGTGTTCGTCTAGCCAAGTCAAGAAATATCGAATTTGTTCGATTTTAAATTAAAATCCGAATTTCTAAAATTATGTTATTTTAATTATTTATTCAAAGTATTATTTTCAAAATCATTTTGAATTCCAAATTTATTAAAATATCTCAATTTTCCTTATTCAAATTATTTCAAGTCCAAATACGTAATTCGATTTTATCTCAAAATTTATTTATTCTCAAATGTATTTTCAGTCCAAAAACATATTTGTTTCAAATACGCTTCTTGATCAAAGTTAGTCCAATATTCATAATCAAAATTTATATTACATAAATTTCCCTACACATGTTTTCTTCTTTATCACCAAAGCATCCCCATCATATCTTTACACCAATTTTATCAAAGAATTCCCACCACCACCCGTATGCATCACATTTTCCACCAAATCAACCATCACATAATGATGATGTATCCATGTTCTATTTTTTTTTTATCACACCAAATTCTCCACTACAAATTCTCTGCCTAATGCCAATTATAAATTTCCACCTCAGTCAGAAAACTCATCATCATCAATCAACACCACCATTCGCAACCAAGAACCACCCAAAACCACGATCACCTGCAGCAGCGCTGCTTACACCGAACCATCACCTCCACACACACAAGCAGTATACACAATTTGCAATCAACCTTGCCACTACAAACCAAGAAACACTGTAAGCTTGGCCAGTTTTTATTCTACCTCCTTCCAGGATCGATCACACAATAGCTACCATCACAGTTCACTAACCTCACTCACCATCATCAGATTTTCATCCTCTGCTACAATCACCATAACCACCTACTGCAACCAACCTCCATCAATCACCTACGCTCCAAAACCATCACAATCAGCTCCATCACTGCCAATCATCTACATCAATTTGGAAACCAATTTGCATCAATCGCCTGCAGTCAGAATCATCACCGATTGCTCACCCACTGCCCTACCTCGCATATGAACCCCAAATCAGAACTCCCACACTTTTCCCGTCCTTCGCCTCACCTAGCGTCGGCGAATCGCCGGTTAGAAACCGGATTTCCCTCTCTCTGAATCGCCGTCTCTGCCCTCGGTCTCTCTCTAATGCTCTGATTTACGAAATGGTAGAAAGAGATAAGATCTGAGGATATATTTTAATATATTTCGAAAATTCCAACTTTAGTCCCTGAAGTTTTAAAGGTTTTCAAATCAGTCCCCAACTTTTAAAGTTATCCATTTCAGTCCCAAAGTTTTAAATGATTT
The DNA here is from genome assembly GCA_963555705.1 of Ligustrum vulgare. NCBI lineage: Eukaryota > Viridiplantae > Streptophyta > Magnoliopsida > Lamiales > Oleaceae > Ligustrum > Ligustrum vulgare. The sequence goes on along the minus strand of OY743168.1, from coordinate 56,179,765 downwards.
TATTCAGCCTTCATTTTCAAAATATCCAATTTGGTCCCTCGTCTTTTAAAAGTATTCATTTTAGTCCTTCAACTTTCAAAACATCAATTTTAGTCCTCAAATTATAATTTATCATTTTGAACCATATATTCGATAGACTAAAGTGACTTATTGGCTAAGACGAAGCGTACGGAGAATTTAAAGAAATTGAAGTCATTCCCGCTCAACTTTGCACTCGCCGGATTTGAGGTAGACTCGCACTTATTAATTGATTTAAATTATGATTTCATATAAATGTCATGTGACTTGTGAAAGTCAATTTTTAAGAAAAGCAAGTATGTTTTTATGAAAGGTAAATATACCTTATGTTTTTATGAAAAGTAAGTATGTTTTTATGAAAAGAAAATATACTTTATGTTTTTACGAAAAGTAAGTATACCCTATGCTTCACGAAAATATTTTTTTTGGATCATTGCTATGAAATCAATCTACCAAGATTGCTATGGGTCCCATATGATAAGTTATGATATGTTAAGGGGACCGGAGTTTTAGTAGCGCTACACATAAGAATTCTTGCCACGAAGTTCGGTAAAATTCTTGTGTCTCCATAAGTTTATGAGGATTTGCCACGAAGTTCGGTAAAATTCCTATGTTTCCATATGTTTATGAGGATTTACCACCTAAGTTCGGTAAAATTCTTGTCTCATATGTTTATGAGGATTTCGATCCTATCCTATGTTATGATGGAAATGATCCCTATGAATTTCAAAAATTATGCTTGGTATACTTACTGCATAAGAATTCTTGCCACCGAAGTTCGGTAAAATTCTTATGTTTATGAGGATTTCGATCCTATCCTATGTTATGATGAAAATGATCCCTATGCTTTCAAAAGAAAATTATGCTTGGCATAATTAAAATGTTTTTATAAGTATATGATTTTCAAAGAACTGTTTTCAAAGAACTGTTTTCAAAGAGCTGTTTTCAAAGAGCTGTTTTCAAAAGAGCCGTTTTCAAAGAGCCGTTTTCAAAGAGCTGTTTTCAAAGAGCCTATGATTTTCAAAATATGTTCCGTGCTGTAATGCACGATATGAGTTTTATCAAGAGCCGTTTTATAAAGAAGCCCTATAAATGCCCGTTTTATAAAGAGCCGGGATTTATGTGTTTAATCATCTTATAAATTAATTAATTTGCGATGAGTCTACTGAGTATTTCCCCCATGAAATGCTCACCCTACTTTTAACAGTTTTTGCAGATTTCGGAGACGGTGGCGAGCGATGAATGATGGTGGCAATAATCGTTAAACTGTTGAAAGTTTGACATTAATGATTTCCGTATTTTCCAAACATCGAATAATTTAGAGAAGTTCATTTATTTGAGAAATTATGACATTGGCAATTTCTTTAAAAAAAAATTAATGGTTCGATTTACTATTTCAAATGGTTTCATAAATGTTTTCAATTTTATCGGCCATTACAGTTTATTTAATGTTGCCAAAAATGAATTTCAGTTATTTCTTCCGCAAAAATATTATTCGAAAAATTTAGATCAGTAAATGACGTGGTGAACCGGGTATACGGAACTCAGGGCGCTGCAGTACTTGAGGTTTTACGCACTGAAAAATTGTATGCTAACTTTAAAAAGTGTACTTTTTGCATCGATAAGGTCATATTCCTTGGTTATGTTGTTAGTAAGGATGGTATTGCGGTTGATGAGGGGAAAATCCGAGCTATGAGGGAATGGCCAACACCAAAGAGTGTAACTGAAGTAAGGAGTTTTAATGGGTTAGCAAGTTTTTATAGGAGGTTTGTGAAAGATTTCAGTACAATCGCCACACCACTCACTAAGGTAATTAAAAAGAGTGTGGGTTTCCATTAGGGGGATGCACAGGAAAATGCCTTCAAATTGCTTAAAGATAGGCTATGTTCTGCACCAGTCTTAGCATTACCTAATTTTAACCAGACTTTTGAGATTGAATGTGATGCATCCGGAATAGGGATTAGAGCTGTTCTTATGCAGGAAAAGAGGCCGATAGCTTATTTCAGTGAAAAGCTGAGCGGGGCAGCGTTGAACTATCCAACGTATGATAAGGAGCTTTATGCTCTTGTCGGGGCATTGGAGACTTGGCATCATTACCTCTGGCCAAAATAATTTGTCATCCACACAGATCACGAGTCATTAAAGCACCTCAAGGGGCAAGGTAAGTTGAACAAAAGACATGCCCAATGGATGGAGTTTGTGGAGACTTTTCCTTATGTCATTCAATACAAACACGGTAAGGAAAATATAGTTGCAGATGCGTTGTCAAGAAGGTATGTGCTCCTTAATTCATTGAATGCTAAATTGTTGGGATTTGAATATGTTTGAGACTTGTATGCTCACGATTATGATTTCTCCACTATTTATGTCTCATGCGAGCATTTGATAAATTTTATAGGCATCATGGCTATTTGTTTAAGGAAAATAAATTGTGTGTGCCTAGCTGTTCTATGTGTGAGTTGTTAGTACGTGAAGCTCACGGGGGGTGGTTTGATGGCTCATTTTGGTGTTTTAAAAACATTGGAAACGTTAAAGAACATTTTTATTGGCCTAGGATGAAACGGGATGTTCACCAAATTTGTGATAAATGCATAACTTGTAAACAGGCCAAGTCTAAGGTATTACCACATGGTTTGTACACTCCTCTACCTGTTCCTAGTGAGCATTGGGTAGATATATCCATGGATTTTGTGTTAGGATTACCTAGGACAAAAAGGGGTCGGGATTCCATATTTGTGGTGGTGGACAGGTTTAGTAAAATGGCACACTTCATTCCTTGCCATAAAATTGATGATGCCGTGAACATAGCAGACTTATTCTTTAGGGAAGTTGTCAGACTACATGGGGTGCCTAGGAGTATAGTGTCTGACAGAGATGTCAAATTCCTTAGCTACTTCTGGAAGGTTCTATGGGGAAAATGGGTACTAAACTATTGTTTTCCACTACATGCCATCCTCAAACGGATGGTCAGACAGAAGTAGTCAATAGGACGTTAACACAACTCTTGCGTGTTGTCATAAATAAAAATTTGAAGAGTTGGGAGGAATGTTTACCATTTGTGGAATTTGCATATAACAGGTCTATACATTCTACTACTACTTACTCTCCTTTTGAAATTGTGTATGGCTTCAATCCACTAACCCCTATGGACCTAATTCCTTTGCCTGTAGATGACAGGAACAGTTTAGATGGCAAGAAGAAAGCTGATCTTGTGAAGTCACTCCATGAAAGGGTCAGGCTACAAATATAAAGGAAAAATGAGCACTATGCGTCCCAGGCGAATAAGGGCAGAAAGCAGGTGATTTTTGAACCAGGCGATTGGGTGTGGGTTCACATTCGAAAGGAACGATTTCCAACACAATGGAAATCTAAGCTGCAGCCTAGAGGAGATGGGTCGTTTCAAGTCATTGAGAGGGTCAATGACAATGCTACTTTCAACGTTGCTGATCTCTCTTTGTTTGATGCAGGTGATGATTCGAGGACGAATCCTTTTCAACAGGGAGGGAATGATGAGTATCTGAGTGACCCAACAAGTAAGGACCCGTTGCATGTACAAGTGTTTATACAATTTCCGCGAGTTCACGTGATTCCCTATCAAGGATTACATCACCAAAATTGATTTTTACTACAAAAAAATGAAAAATACTTCATTGTCATTAAAAAAATGTGGAATTTAAGCCAAAACACACCCTAAATGCAAACAATTAGATATTTGACATCTACATATAACTAATTTGATATATGTCATGTCCAAATAAATAATTAAGTGAAATACTATCCAATTTAAAAAAAGGAAAAAAAAAATAATATTTCAAATTTAAAATATTCAAATTATCTCCATTGCAACGGATTCTCTCTCACTCTCTCGCTCTCTCTCTCTCTCTCAATTTCATCAAAACCTCATCAACAATAATCCTACGTGTCTTCAATTCAAAACCCTTTTGAGATGCACAAGGAAACCAGTAAAAGAAGGTGATAAGTGTGCTTTTCACACTTATTTAGTTCCTAAATTAGCACTTTAATTGACAAAATGAGCAAATTTCTACTTATAAATTGTGTTTATCTTATATAATTAGGTACACCTCAATTGAAATGAAAATGGACAAGATTGAAAAGGAATTGAGCTAAAAGAAGAGCAAATTTGATGTCCAATGACCCAATTGAAAGAAATCAAAAGTTTGGGAACTAAATTGCAACATCTCAAAAGGTTGGCCGACCCACTTTGCAAATATTTCAGGGTCAAATCACAAAATGAAAGAGGATTTGTCAAAGGGGAGTGAAAAGAACCCAAAAGAATACAAAAAGTGAAGTTGGGGACCAAAGTGCACAAGTGCCAAAAGTTGAGGACTTGGACTGCAAAATCAAAGTTGAGGGACTCAACATGTAAATATCTAAGGGACTTGGCAACAAAAATTGAAAATCAGATTTTGGATATTTGACAAAGAATTTTGGGCCCTTAAATTGAGAGAAAAATAGAGTTTGGAATCATTTTTTACTCACATACCAAAAGGCAAGGACCAAGGCTGTAATTTCCTAGGTTCAATGTTAAAAAGTCAGATTTTTAACCTGCTTGGCATTCTTTTTTCTTCTTCTCGGTCCTGCTTCTGCCGAATCTGGTTCTTTCCTTTTCTTCCTTTTACTTTTGACTTTTGTTTTTTGTTTTTTGTTTTTTTTCACTTTGTTTCTCTTTTTAACTACATGATAAACCTTGGGGAACAAATCAAGAGTAAGGAGAATACATTTAAAGTGGTGAAATATTTGGGAAAATCATGGCCAAGCTTCAAAAAAGGATTTTATCTATAACTTTGTATTTTCTCCATTATTTTGTCAAACTTGCAATGTATTGTTATAAATATTCTCATTTGTATCATTTATATAACATGGGCTAATTTATTGTGTTGGGAATTATGGTAATAATTTAACCTATCTTGGATTAGTTTTAATATTTACTATTTGATGATTAAATGCTTATTTAATGTGTGTTTGTTATTGAAATTATTCCATGTGTTTGATTGATCACCAAATATATATTTTATGAAGTGTGTGATAATCGAGAGATATTGTGCATTTTAGACCAAATAACAAATGCTCTAGATTTTTGTTAAGGATAGAGATATATCTTAAACCCTAGATGATCCATTGAGCTATTTTCACAAAGAGTTAATGTAATTGATTGAGCTTTAATCGATATAGAGATATAGTAGGTTAAACTAATTGATTAGGGTTAATTTCACTTGAGAGAGGTAATTAGCTAAATTTGGAAAATCGGGTCTAATATTGTAAATGAGTAATTTGTTAATTTGCATGTTGAGAAATTAATTAGGCAACGGTTAAATGAAATCCATCTTTAATTGTGTGTTTTATTTGTTAAGATTAAATTAAGTAGAGTATAATAGAGTATACATTTCTCGTGGGATTGATAACCCGGACTCAAAAAGTCCATTTTTACTACTTGTTAACGATATCGGGCACTTGCGATAATCAAACCAACAGAAGGCAACACTAAGGGTAAAGTTTCTCGATATTCCTGCAGGTTCTCCATAGAAAATTAAGCCAAAAATCCCCATGTCGAATGTCGGAGAAAGAGAAGGCTTCTGGGATAACTTCAGATATTTTTCGGGTTGAGGTTGAAGAGACTAGAAATGGCCATTTGGTGGATAAGATTTTGGATAAAATTGGGATGAAAGATACTGGGAAGACTGTTCATCAGGCTGTTGAATTGTCCATTGCAGCATCTACTACTGCGGCTTTGCTGGATTCTAGATACATGATAGGGTTGAAGGAAGAGAGGGAGGATGCGTTGAAAGAATTTAAGAAGGAAGGGTTGAAGGACATTAACAATGTGGGAGGGTATATAAGAAGAGGTTAATTGATGATGTTAGGCAAGCGCTTTATGTGTCCACAATTTTTAGATGTACAAAATGAATGAATTTTTTGAAGGAAAAGAATTATGAGAAAGGGTGGGATTTGAATTTGGATCTTGCAATAATTTGTAAGGGTGAGTGCATTATAAGGGTCGTGTTCTTGAATAGGATCAAGCAAGCATACCAGAAGAATCCAGGGCTTTCAAATTTGTTGGTTGATCTAGATTTTGTTTGGGAGATGGTACAAAGGCAGATAGCATGGAAGAGAGTTGTGGGTTTGGCAATTCAGAACAATAGGAAGGGGAGATGATGCGTGTCGCAATGTACCAAAATAATAAATAATTCCTTACTCGCCAAATATTAATTAATAATGTAGTAGAGAGAGTAAGGGTCGATCCCACGAGGAAAAGTGAACATAATTAGTTGCTCGATCAATTAGAATGGAATAGGGGGTTGTGATGTTTGAATTTGCTTAAATGAAAAATATGCACAAAATAATTAAATATGTAAGGAATTAATGAGAGAAGATCTTGTTCTCGGGTTCGATTGTGCCCCCAATTATTGTTATACTTTTCCTTGTAACATATTTATATCCCTAATTCAATTACCAATCGTAAATAATCAACAAGCTCTGATTATCCCAATTCTTCCTTATATGTATTGACTCAAAACAAGCTATTTGAACCAATTCTAGCTAAAGGACAATCCTAAACAAGCTCTTAGGATTTAATTTATGACTAGTATGAAAATTGAGAAGAATATATTGAATTAAATCATTTATTTCACAAGTTCGAATTAATCAATCCAAGTTGAATTATTACTAAACCTGCACGAGATTTATTTGCTACTAAAGTAAAGATTCAATGACAATTACGAATCAAGAATCTAAACATAGCATATTCATGAATCCAAATATCAATAATCCAATTGGCCAAATTAAACGATTAATCAAATAAACTCAATTGAACATTCAAAACATAATAATCCAACAATTGAAATAAAGGAATAGATTCACGCTACTAGTTCTAGGAAAAGAAAATAACATAATTAAATTGACACAACTTTCCCTTTGAACAGGATATAGAATTTAGTCTAGCATGATTGCAGAGGATTCTTCAAGTTGATTCATGGATTCCCTTTGTTTTTTATGCTCTTGTGCTTGAAAATCTCCCAAGGATGCTCTCTACTAAGCTCTCTTTTTCTCTCAATTTTCCAACTTCTTTTATGTGGTGATTTTCCTCTTTTTATAGCTCCAAAATTGTGCCCTAAGGTTTTCCAAAAGAGATACCTAAGATATGCAATGAATTCAGAAAAGAAAGAAATCTGCGTATAAGTTATGGCCGTAAGTTTGGAAGTTACGATCGTAAGTGCTCTTCTAGACAATTTTGGGTTTTCAAGTTATGACCGTGAAATAATTAGATTACGGCCATAAATGAATTTCTGAATCTTTTCACTTACGCCTCGAAATGATTTACGGTCGTGAGTTCAACAGTTACGGCCGTAAGCTAAATTGCTGTCTTGGTCCCCAAACTTCATTTCTTAGTGCATTTTGGTCATTTCTTCCTCTTTTCTCGTCCCTTGTGATCCTACACAACATAAAACATAAAATGCATTAAACAATACTTAAATAGGATCAAACCAATAACAAAATAGGACAACAAGTGAATCAAACAAGTGCTAATAAAGCACTTATCAGGAGAGTTGGTTCGAGAACACAATATAGGTGTAACTGGATCTGGAGAGTTGGTTCGAGAACACAATATAGTCAGTTTTCTCAATCAGACTACATGTGAATTCCCTCATGCAGATTCAGAACTTTATTCGCATCCCAAAAATGACACTTTATGATGTAATTTATCTCTTTAGACCTGTAAAATATGAGGATTATTGGTTCTAAATTTGATAATAGGAATGTTAAAGCTGTGTTGAAACTACAAATGCAAGTGGCATCACTAAAGCCAACTAAGAAGGTGAACATTAAGAAGAATGATGGCTTGAAAACTATGAAGTTTGCAGGTGTTAGTTTTCAGGGGTTGATGTTTTTCATAATGTTGTTTGGTGGGTTGACGTCGATGGTAAATGTAAGGTATGGTGGAGTGAGGGAGTCATTTATGGGTTTGGCAAGACTTAGGTTGGTTTTGGGTTTCACTGGAAGCATCATGGAAGGGTGGTGATGGTTAATAGGACTGGGTATGATGAGAAATTTGGTGATGGGATAGATTTCAATTGTACTGAAATTTGTGGTTGGAGAAATCAAGGTTGTGAATGGCCAAGTTTGGATGAGTTTGTTCATGTGGGCAGTGGGACTGATCATCTAGCGGTATCTTTGTATGTTCCAAGGAATAATAAGCTCATCAAGATTGGTTGGGACATGATTGTTCATTCTATTTTGGCGAGCGAGAAAGTCATGGCTTTTCATAAAAAATGACAGAGCCAATATAAGTGGGGAAATTGGTCTCGTTGTTCCTCAAGATATGGCTCCAACTATTTCTTTTTCCTTGTGTTGGAAGAAATGTTGGAAGACATCCTCATTTAAGGGATCCTGATTTCGGTTCTGTGGACAGATACCTAAAACATGAAATAGCTTATATCAAGCTTTAACACTAGTCTCGTGAAGGCCTTGCTAGTAAGCATAAATTCTAGCAACAATAGCAAGGTTTACAATTCTATCACTATCCAAAACAAAGGAAAATCTACCTATGGCAGCCTCATGGTTCCATTAAAAGATATCATAGTTGGTAACTGGAAACAGTAAGATAAGACTTGATTCGTAAACAATAAGATTTGGCTCCATTCCTTTTACAATGTAGAACTGGTTCATTGTATGTGTTCCGAGGAAATGTACATTGGCTTTTGACCGTTGAGTCACATGTGACTTCAATCGTCAAACCATTTTCCCTTGGCTTTTTCGCTGATGTTGGTAATTTTTTTAAGAATTCTTGTTAGGAGACTCGATTTTCCCATGCTAGCATTAGTACCTAGCTCCTACCAATCTTAGTAGGAACTTTAGAAGTATTTGTCATTGGCTTTTCATTATTGTCGTCATTTTTTTAAGAATTCTATTTTTTTTGGTAGTTTCAGATATTGATACTGTTGAGTGCTTGTTGGGGGAGTCAGGCCACTGTTTTGCATATTTAAAATCCGTTTCTAGGTGTTGGCATCAAATTGGTTATTTTCCACGTAAGGCTAAGATCCCAATGTTTTTTGAATTTGGAAATATGCTGATATGTTGCTTGTTTTTAGAAAAATCATAACAGATTTTTGTTTTAATATTTAATTCTTTTTCCTAAATTATATCCTATGATATTGGATGTTAATTTTACAATTTTTTTATGCCAAGATGATAATTTTAGAATTTAAGAATTACATATGGCATTTTGTCAAGTAAAGGTTTCAAGCATGGGTATCCATCAAAAAGCACCACAAAAAATTGAAAAAAAGTATCACAGGTATCATAACGTGATACTAACATATTTGATAAGTATCATAAATATCACATTATGATACTTTTAAAGTATCACAATATGATACTTATAATACTTTCAAATTTTTAGTATAATAACCTGAAACTTTATCATATGTTTATAATACTATAGGCTGAAAAGTATTTTTAAGTTTTTTTTAATCAAAAACGACATTTTTCAATTTTTTATAATTGCACTGTATTTTTAAGTTTAGTGTTTTGTTTTACGGTGTGTAGCACAATTATTCCTTTATTTTATGGCAAAATTACACGAAACCATGGCTTTTAAAAATACAATTCAAAAAGTTGTGGCGAAATGAAGCCAAGGGTGGCCTTAGTGGAAAGGTACCACCCTTACCAGGTGACACACCTGGGTTTGAGCTTCACCAAGGGGGATTTGGGGGGATTTTCAATATAATAATAATAAAAAAAAGTAGTGATTTCAGGTGTTAATTACATTAATTAACTAATTAAACATAACCCAAAAATTAAAAGAAAACTACAATACAATACAACCCAACTCAATACAAAACCTAATTCAATTTCTTCTAATCTCTCTCTCTCTCTCTCTCTCTCTCTCTCTCTCTCTCTCTCTCTCTATGTAACACCCTGAGTTTTAAGCACTCGGAACGCCACGTCGTCATTTCAAAATAATTTTCAAAACATAATGATTGAGCGAAAAATAACTCAAATTCAATCGCATTATTTTATAAAAATTGACTCCAACAGTCAACACTTCAATTTTGAAATAAAAACTAAACGGAATCAACTAAAAATTTAATTTCATTTAAAAACTCATTTGTCAATAATTCAACTTTCAAAAATAACTTAGACAATAATGAGAAATTCAAAATCTCGAATATAAACGTATTCAATTTATTTTCTCAAAATATAATTAATAATTCTTTAATAGCCACCATCGCGCGCTCTGTCGTCAACTCCAAAATCTGGAAATTTTTAAGTTTTAAGAAAGGGTGAGCATTTCATAGAAATACTCAGTAAACTCATCATCAATAATTAATTTACTAAATAATTGAACACGTAATTATACAATTTATACAGTGACATCATCATCATCATCTTAGGCTCTTTTATTTTTAAAAATCATACGCTCTTTAAAAATATAGGGTGTGGGTTGTCTTGTCTCATGCATTAAAGCACGCAAGTTATGCGTAACATCATTTTATCGCATAAGAGATAGTCTCGTCTCTTTTCATGCATTAAAGCAAATAAGTTATGACAAGTATAACAATATCATAATCTCGTCTCATGCAGTAAAAGCATATAAATTACGTAAAGTCACATAATACATGCAATTCTAATTTAAGCTAATTAGTGGAGGTGAGTCTACCTTATTTCTCGAGTTTGTTGAGCGGAAAATCGTCAATCTTCTAAACGTCAAAATGCCTCGCCTAGCCAATAAATCTTAAACTAGTATTTCAGAATTCAAAGGTTTTAAAATGAAAGAGTTTTTCAAAGAAGAATAAAAATTTATGATTTAAATTGAAAATCAAACATAGTTGGAATTTTAAAAGAGCTGAGACCAAAATAAATGATTTTGAAAGATATTAGGCTGACTCATATGAATTTCAAAAATCTCGGGGACTAAAATAACTGACTTCAGAAGTAAAAGGACTGGCTTTTAGAATTTCAAAACATTGGGCTTACTAATTAAATACCAAAGGGTTGAATAAAATATTTTAAAGCTAAAAAGGGCTGAAGAACTTATTTTAGAAAGTCAAGGGCCAAAGTAAAATATTTTTAAAACTGCAAGGACTAAATTAAATGATTTTAAAATCAAAGGACTTAAATAAAGATGAGAAAACTTTGGGGTTGATCTAAATGATTTTTAAAATTAGGACCGACTTATAAGGCTTTAAAAAAAGATGGGGGCTAAGGGATAAATTATCTAAAATCATATATTAAAAAAAAAGTCTCCTCTCTTATTTGGGTTTAAATAGAGAAGAAGAGAGGGAGAGAGAGTGATCGAGCCCTCTCCAATTTGGGCTTCTTCCGGCGATGTCGTCGTCATCATGTGGCTGCGATGGGAAGGGCGTGTGTGAGTGTGTGAAAGAAAAGGGTTTCTGGGCGATTTTGGGGCAAGAAATCGAGGTTCGTTGTTCGCTCAAAATAGTGTACCGCAAGCGCACGGGTCGCGTACAAGTAATAAAGTGGACTTTTTGAGTCCGGATTGTCGATCCCACGAGGAATGTATACTCTAGCTTATATAACTTTAATTAATTTAATTCTAACAACAAAGAGAAACACACAATTAAAAGATGGATTTTTATAAATTCTAAATTAAAGAAACTAATTTTAAACCAAATTAAAATAAGGAAAATGAAAGATAAAATAGTTGGGATTCATGATTTCACTTAACTCTCGCTTAAGTAATTTCTCAACACATGCAAATTAATAAATTACTCATTTACAATGTTAGACCCGATTTTCCAAGCTTAGTTAATTACCTCTCTCGAGTGAAATTAACCATAATCAATTGGTCTAACCTACTATATCTCTATGTCGATTAAGGCCCAATCAATTGCATTAACTCTTTGTGAAAATAGCTCAATGGATCATCTAGGGTTTAAGGTATATCTCTATCTTTAACAAGAACCTAGAGCATTTGTTATTTGGTCTAAAATGCATAATATCTCTCGATTATCATACACTTCACAAAACATATATTTGGTGATCAATCAAACACATGGAATAATCTCAACAACAAACACACATGAAATAAGCTCAACATTAATAAACAAACATTAAAATTACTTAAACTAAGTTAAGCTACATCAATCATCCCAACATAAAACAACTAGCCCATTATATAAATATTGCACAAAAGTTGAGGTTTGCAAAAATACATCACAAAATATAGAAATCAAAGATTAAAAATACAAGATAATGAAATAAATCACTTCCCTTAAGTTTTTGCCCCAAAATTCCTTGAACTTTTTTTTGAATCTTCACCTCACTCTTGCTTCCTTGCTTCAATGGTGGCTAGAACTTTGAAATCAAAAATAATCTACAAACTAAATTACAAATAAAACAAAAACAAAGAAAAGAAAAGAAAAGAAAAGAAAAGAAAAGAAAGAAAGAGAGAAAAGGAGGAAGGGGGCTAGGGTTTTGTGTTAAGAATTGGGGATGATCTCTCTTGAACCCTCTCAAAAATGCCCTAAAAACCACTCTTTTCGCGTAGATCCGCGAAAAATAGCATATGGGCCGAACCGGGTCGCACCGGGTCGGCCCAGATTATTGCTCCAAATTTTGACCATGCGATCGCGTGGTTGAATGCCTCGCGATCGCGTGGCTGACTTGAAAACTCTCGGGTTGGAATATATGCTTGATTCGCGATCGCTGCCTGTGCTTAACCACGCGATCGCGTGGTTCAGCTGACTGAGTGTTTGTGGTCTGGTCCTTCAATTAATTGCCATCCAAGTCCTCCAACTTCTGGTCTTCTTCAATTTAGTCCTCACATTTTGACTTTTATTACAAATATGCCTCTGAAATATTTGCATCTTTAGTCCTCCAACTTTCTGAGATGTTGCACTTAAGTCCCCAAACTTTTGATTTCTTTCGATTAGGTCCTTGGACATCAAATTTGCTCCTCTTTTAGCCCGATTTCACTCCAATCTTGTCCATTTGCTTTCCAATTGAGGTTGTACCTAATTGTACAAGATAAACGCAATATATAAGTAGATATTTACTCAATTTTCCAATTAAATTGTCTATTTAAAAGCACAATCAGTGTGTAAAATGCATACTTATCATTCGTCTTGAAGGTTTTTCGGTGTATATCGGGCCAAACAGGCTATGGTCGAAGGTAAGTATGGTTTTATTGGTTTTTGTTTGATTTGTTTGGGTTTGATGGCGGCCTTGAGGAGTCTAGCAGTGTGTGGTTTTGGGGGTTGGAAGCTCGGTTTTTGGGTCAGTAGTGGTGGTCGAAGGTCTTGAGGTGGTTGGTGGCGATGATTCTGGCCCGCGGTGATGCTTGAGATGGGTGTTTTTGTGCGGCGATTGTGTGGGCTGGTGGGCTGAAGGCAGTGTTATTATGGATTCAAAGCTTGGTTCTTGGGTCAGTGGTGGTTGACTTATGGTGGTTGCAAGCTATGGTGAATGGAGGTGGATTGGTCAGGCTATGGTGTTGATTGATTACTTGGTGTTTACAAGAACTTCGAGACTCGGGATCAAGTTTTGGATTGAAAATGGCATGGTTTGTGGTTCGGTTCGAATGTGGTGTTGGGTGGATGCAGGCTGTGGGTTCGACTTAGTTTTCATGGAAGGAGTCAGAAATTTGAGTATGAGTTGTGAATGAGAAGGGGGTATATATAGGTATTGATTGGTTGAGATGTGTTGTAGATGAAATAGAATTGTAAAAACTTGGACTCAATTAGGATACCAAATAATTTATGGCTTCCAATGGGACAAGAATTGTATTAAGAAATAACTTTGAATAATAATCACAAATAAATTGAATTTTGATTTAAAATAATTTTGGGAATTAAAATAATTAAATTTTGGAACTAAAAATGATTTTGGATTTAAATAATTTTAGAAAACTCGGAATTGGCTTAAAATCGAATTGAACTTTATCTTATATTTTGGCTCGAAATATTCGACATGACTAGACGACCACGTTTTAATTAAAAAAAATAGGTGAAATTATAGCAATATGTGTTCGGTAAAATCGTATATCGTAAGTGCACGGTTCGCGTTCAAGTAGTAAAGTGGACTCGAAAAGTTCGGGTTATCGCACCCACAAGGATTGATTGATTTGTAACTAAACTTATTGATTTCATTTTAAAAGAAAAGTTAAGTAATATAAAAAGTTGGTTTGATGGTGAATACTAACTAACATAAATTAAAACATGACGATATGAAAAACTAGTTAACTAAAGCAAATAGACAACAATATGTAAAAACTAGATTTAAAACTAATTATCCAAAGTAAACTTATGACAACAAGAACTTGGTGATTAAACTAAGCTAGAAAACATGAGACAAGGTAAATTTAGTTTTTATAACTACACTAATTTCTTCTTTCAAAAATCAATTAGTGGTAGTTAATCAATTAACCAAATTACATGGAAAATTCTAAATTAAACCTAACATGTATAATGGCTTGCAAATACAATACAAAGTATTGACAACATTTTAAAATTACATAAACATAAAACAACATTCCTAATCATAAAAACATAAACATAAATACCCAATATCCATTAAAAAAAAACTAAAATACTCAATTAAAAATAAATTAGTCAAAAATTCCAACACAATAACATTAACACATAATAAACTAACAATAAAATTTAACAAATAACATAAACATATGAATAATACTCAAAATAAAGATTAAAAACAAGATAATAAAGAAAACTCCCCCTTTTGTAAAGTTCTTGAAGTGAAAATTCAAGAATCATTCACTTTGAACCAAGTTTCTCCATCAACCTTTAATATCTTCAATAACCCAAGCATAAAACATTAAATACACTCAAAATATATGAAATTTATGGTAGAAATTTGAGAAAATACCAAAACTCAAAAGCATTAACTACAACAAGAGGATAAAAAGTAGAAGAAGAACATAAAAAACATCAAAACATTAATTAAACATTGCATTAAAGAGGTAAGTGTTAAGAGAAAATATAAGAAAAATGGAAAAGAGGCTTGAACTTACATCATACCCTAGCAAAATCAGATTTTTGGTATTTATAATACCCTAAAAATCATCTAAAAACCCTAAAAAAATGCTAAAATTCGCGTAACACAACCATATGGGCCAAACCGGCCGGGTTGGCAGGGTTGACTTGGTCCGGCCCGGACAAATTTTTTCTTATTTTAAAACTGCGCGATCGCGTTGTGCAAATCCGAGGCCAACCTTGGCCTCAGGTCCATTTTTGAGCGTTGGTTTACGCACGCAACTTGGTCACACGTTCGCGTGGCTCAGCTGGAGGGTGATTTTGCAGCTTAGTCCTTTTCGTAATTGCCATCAAGTCCTCCATCTTTTAGTCTCGAGCAATTTAGTCCCCAAATTTTCATATTTCTTTCAAGTAGATCCTTCTAAAATTGCACTTTTGGTCCTTTAACTTTTGAAATCTTGCAATTTGGTCCCTTGTTTCTTTGTGCAGCTCGTCCAAAACTTCCCGAAAGTGTCAAAATGGTCCACAAACTTGGAATTTCAGTAAAATCTTCACTCCTTTTGTGATTTTTTTGCATCAACTTGGACATTAACCTATTTAAACACAATATATGTATAAATTAGTAGATATTTGCTCAAGATATTCCAAAATATGCTAGTTTAAAGGTATAAAAATGTATAAAAATGCACTTAACAATACCTTTTTGAGAAATTAAATATTTATTTTATAATCAACTGAAAAATTTTCGGTTTCTACATTCTCTATCTCCAACTCATCTCTAACACTCCATCTATGTTCAATCATTGGCGACTGGACCGACGACGCATCAACTCCGACACTAGTGCTCACACCGGCCGCTGCGCCCTTGTTCCAAAACCACATCCCTTTGCGGCAGAGGTGTGTGTAACGCCCGGATTCCGTAAAACTTGATACGCCACTTCGTCCTTTAAAGCTAACTTTATTATGGAAATAAACTGAATTCTAAATGTTATATTTATTTGAAAATCAACAGCGAGAACTTAAATCAAATACATTTATTTAAAACAATTCATGAAATTTTAATTTTTAAATTCTTCAGATTTGTAACGCAAAATATATTATCAAACTCATAAATCATGACTTTCAAAACATATAGCTTCATTATTAATTTTCCACCATTACCCTTCATTCGCCACCATCTCCGAAATCTGCAAAAACTGTTAAAATAATGGGATGAGTATTTCTTCGAAATACTCAATATACTAATCGCCAATAATTAATTTACAAAATAATAGAACACATACTTATGCAACTCATATAGTGACAACATCATAATAATCATAGCTCTTTAAAAATCATAGGATATGGGTAATCTCGTCTCATGTATTTAAGCATTTAAGTAATGCATAACCACATCATCATCTCATGCATTAAACCATTTAAATTATGCGTAACCACATCATTCTCATTTTATCTCATAAGAGATATTCTTGTCTCGTCTCATGCATCAAAGCATTTAAATCACATAAAATTCGCATAGTACATGCAATTATAATTTAAACTAATTAATGGGGGCGAGTCTACCTCAAATTCGTGAGTTTGAAAATAAAGCGACAATATCACGTCAATATTTTAAATCACCAAATGTTTTGTCTAGCCAAAAAAAAAAAAAAAATTAAATTGATTTAGTATATTGAAATTTAAAGATTAAAGTGACAAAATAAAATTTGGGGATTAAATTGGAATTTTAAAGAAAGTTGGGATTTAAAAGTTTAGGGGCTAAATTGACATTTTTTTAAAATATTGGGCTAACTTGTAGGAGTTAAAGAATTTAGGACTGATATTTTAAAATGCTCAATCTCTTAGAACTGGAATTAAAACATTTAAAACAAAAAGGATTGAAATAAATACTTTTGAAAACTTGGGGCTTAAAGATTAATTTTCAAAAAGGAAAATCAAATTAGAAACCAAACAAATCCTATCTCTCTCTTTCTCAGTTTCCAACCGAGAGAGGAGAAGGAGAACCACGGGGCGAAGCCCCTGTTCGATCTCAACTCTTCGATTGGGCGATCGGCGATAACGTTGCCGAGACATGGCAGGGACGGGCAGTGGTGCGTGTGTGTGTGAGGAAATGGGGGAAGATATTTTTGGGTGGAAAAATGAAGGAGAACGGGGCTGTGAGGTCGCGGTTCCCGACGGAAATTCGGTCAAAATAGCCGAATAAGTTGGATTTCAATTGACTTACTTAAAATTGAATAAGGAAGAAATTTACTTGACTGACTTTAAATCGGATGATAATAGGGATAAGATTAGAAGTTGAGACATAAAATAATTTGGATCCAAAATAATTAAATTTTGGGCTTAAAAACAAATAATGAATTTGGACTAAGATTTAATTGGACTTAAATTTATCTAGTTGAATTCAAAATAACTAACGTGGCCAGGCGAGCACATTTTTTAATAAATGGGAGAAGTCGTAGTGACATATTTTTAAGAATTTAACATATTTATTTAATAAGTTATGGAAAATCACAATACCAATATAATAGATAATTATTTTTATATAATATAATATTTATTTATTATTATTAAACCTGATTTTTAAAAAGATATTAAGTTTGTTAACTTTAAAAGTGATAGTTTTAGGTTTGTAGTTATGTACTTTTCCCTTATTTTATTGTGGTCCAATTTAATTCAATCCAATTAAGTTTTGTGAAAATTACACACTGACCGACTATTATAGATTGCATATCATTTATCAGGTGAAAAGAGAATTACTTCACAAATCAGGTAGTTACTCTTATTTATTCATTTTTTATTAATTAATAAGATAAAATTAAATCCTCCCCCACCCAGATCCGTCCATACCCATGGCAAATGGAAAAAACATAATTCCTCCCACCACCCCAAAATCACTCTGGAGACCTCTCCACCGACGACATCCCCTGCAATAGCCCCGGTGGCAGCGATGTGCCACTCTATTTTGGTGGTGATGGTGGAGGTTCGTCGAAGGTTGTGGTTGTGGGTGGTGACCTCCTCCTCTCCAGTGACCGCCGATGCAGCAATAGCAGCTGACGCTCACAGCGGCGATCCATAGTGCAATCGTCTCTACGATGACAACGCAGGCTGCTGCAGCGGCGCTGTGCAGCACAACGCAGTCATCAATGTGAGCGGCGTCGCTACTGCGACGATGTGCCTACAGCGCAGTCTCCGTCGTTGCAGCGAGCATCGCTCACGATGACTTCGTTGACTGTGAGCTGCGCCACTGTTGCAGCGGTTGGCGACTCCACAGCGGGTGGAGACTTTGTTGTGTGCGGTGCCACAGTTGCAGCGGCCGACTCCTCTGGTAACGAATGAAGTGGCTTCAGTTTCTTTTGTGTAATTGTTTCTTGAAATTACAGTCGGTGCCAATGAAATTTTGGTATTTGAATTTGGAGTTTGTGTGGGATTTTTGCTGGTGATGGAGGCCGAGTCGGTGGTGGGGGATGTTTTTAAGGATGTCGTCGTCGTGGTGGTGAAATGGTGACGGCAGTGGTAGCAATGGTCTTGTGACCTTAAATCAGATTTACAATTTTACATTAAATTAAGTCTTGTAACCTTAAAATTGATTGTTGTGACCTTGTAAAAAATTGAGACATGGATCTACCCGTGGCGGCGGTGGTTGGTTGTGGTTTGGTTGTGACATTTGAAATAAAAATGTGACCTTTGTTACTTTAAAATTAATCTTGTGACCTGGAAAAGTTATGATTTGTGACTTTAAAAATGGTGTTTCGACAGGCTGTGATCTGAAAAATAGTGGTTGTGACTTGTTATCTTAAATAATTGTGACCTAGCAATGATCTTAGATATGTGACTTCAAAAATTTGTACTTTGTGACTTTAGATTTTACAATATTGTGACCTTAATATTTATAATTAATAAAATATTGATAATTATTTAATTAAATTAATTAATCTTAATTATAACATGATTTTTGAAATTATCCAAGTTTCACCTTAATTTTGAAATTGACATTCATAATTACCTTATTTATGTATTTTTCCCTTAAGTTTTCCCTTGGCCCAAATTTTGGAAAAAAAACCCAATCAAGTTGATTGCATCGTCTTCCCACATTTACAAAGTTCTTCAATCCACATTCATTTCCTTTCATGGTTGAATTACATTTCAAAATCCCTCCCTCTATCACTCTTAATTTATTAATTACCCTAATTTACCAAATTGAAATTCAACTCAAGGTATATCTCCTCCATTTCACCTTATCATTCACGCAGCCGACACCTACACACAAACTTCAACAAGCACTTCTGGGTATGAATTCATCTCCTCAAGATTGATTATTTCTCATTTCACACTTTTGAACCTCCCCTGTTTATGCTAGAATACAAATTTCTAGCCATCAACAGTATGAGGATTTCCACATTACATATTCACACAAACACTGCAAGTCCTCAACGACGTGAAATCAAACGAACACAAACAATATGAGATATCTATTGGGAACCTGGGATCTTCTACTCACAAAATTTGATGTTTAGAAAATTTCTTGAATTATGATTATGAAATGTAGGAGCAAGAATTCTTTCCAAATGGATGTGGATTTGAACAAATTAATCTTTAACACCTTAATTTTATTTGTTGAGAATAAAAGTGTGCTTCATTTTTTTTTTTTAAATTGAACATTTTCCTTTACTTTTTATTTATTTTCTTAAAATTTTGTAGGTGGGCGGTTTGAAACCGCAATTTGACAATTGAAATCTAAACCAAACCATTTAAGGCTATTTGAATTTTTTTTAAAAAAACTAAACCAAACAATTTCATATTTGAAACCGATCCGAACAAAATCATTTGTTGCGGTTTCGTTCAATTTCGAGGTTTGACGGTTTATTTATTCACCCCTACTTATTTTTAGAGGAGGATGAGTAGACATCTGACATCATTTTTTCCTTGGATGATTTTGAAAGATAGAAAATGACAATTTAAATGATAATGGTGTTGAAGATTGCGATGGTAAGAAAGTTATGAATATGTCCATCTCCGTAGCAATACCAATGATTATAGTCAAGCTTTTCCTTGAGAATATGATCATCCCATAATAGTGACAGGATTGTTTGATACAGGAGAAGCAGAGTCAATACTCAATCATACAATTCTACCATCAAACATGTGGAAGGATCATAAACAGAATTCCCAAGTAGTAGATGGAGGTTATTTTTCTACATAACTCATCAGCAAAGCAATCAAGATCCAATTTTTCTGAAGCTGCAATGTTTTTCACAAACTGATTGGTTTTTCCTTGCCTGGAAAAGATACTGTTATTGGGTTCGATATCATTAAGCAATTGTGGAAAAAGAAAATAATCCCTCGCCCTGATGGCCTCATATATAAATCATATTTTCTGCCCTATATAAAGTCAACTGCCTACTTTTCTATGACACAATTTTCCTCACTAAAAGAAACCATCGTTCGAGATTGTTGTGTAGAATCTCATTCAAATATCCTAACTAAATGCACTCGTCATCTTTGAAAAAATCCAGATTTTTTCATAACCTTAAAAATCAAGAGAAATTAAGACATTAACCCTACAAAGGCTAGCCCATCTTGAAATTAATCCAAAGCATCGCTAGCCTATGACTAAATAACTTGATCAATTACTAAATGAAGGTCATGTGGAACCTACAACTTCTATGTGGGCCTATCAAGCATTTTATGTGAATAAAATGAGGGAACAAGTTCAAGGAAAGCTTATAGTTGATATTGATTACAAACCTTTAAAGTAGCTTTCTAGCAATGACAAGTTTCCACTCTCAAACTGTAAGATCATATTTACAAATCTGGGACACAAGCCAAAGTTTTCTAAAAGTTTGACTTGAACCCAGGCTTCTAGCAATCAGGGAAAACCAGAAGAAAAACACAAGATTGTCTTTTGCATTCCAAATCACCATTTCTAATGGACAGTTATGCAACTTGGATTGAAAACAACACCCTCTCTTTTCCAAAAAGCAGTGATAAAATATTCTAGCCACTTTTGGATAAAATTTTGTTTTGATAAGAGTGATCTCACACTTATCTAGGCTAGAAAAGATAGATTATTTAGGTGTGTTCCTACTTAAATGTTCATTTATCTAGATTGTTTTAGGTAAAACTTAAATCTGGAAGTGATTAGTGCTAAAAAAGTGAAATTTGCAATAGTCAGAAATAAATGAAGAATTTCAAAGTTTGGGGATCAATGTGAAAAAATTAAATGTTAAATTCAGATCACAAAACATTTATTGAAGATCATTATGGATCAATTGGATGTAATTAGAAGTCGAAGGAGTGAAGTAATGAAATATAATCAAAGTATTTTCACAAATACAGATTCTTAATCAGATATTTAAACCCATTTTTGACATAGTAAATGTCAAAATTGCAAGCATTATAATTCTACAAGAATTGTAGCACAATTGAGTTATCTTTCTAACGCATTTTTAAACACCTCAATCGGATATCTCGATAAAAAGATATGATCAAAATACCCACGACTAATATAAAACATTAGTTGTGTTCTCGCTGGTTCAGTTCAAACCTATCATGTGCGAGTGGGAGATGTTGGAATATGGGTCATAGGCCGCCCATGTGTTGACCCGACCCATAAATGTCAAGGTGGTTGGAGGGAGTGGTTTGAATTTAGAATTCAAACATGTAACTCCCCAATAACCTCCATAACTACCATAACCTTTAAATAGTGTTCTTGGAGCATGATGAATGATGATAATAAGAATAAAAGGGTGAAATTTGTATGTGAAAATACACATAAATTAAAAGACCCTAAAACCACACATTTGGTATGAAAACTCAAAAAAACAGACATTTAGGTTGTGGACAATGATCCTCTTCCATTGTGATCGGGTTCTAGACCATTTGGAGTGATTAAAATTAAGATTATTGGATTAAATAAAGTGCAAGTGAGTCAACAATGAAGATCTTTGATTTCTTCAAGTTCAAGTAAGTTTTAATGCTTTAATTTTGTATAGAAGCAAAATTCATTATCAGGGCGAACATTGTAGCTATTTAATTCATGCTTATGGTTTAATCTAGTATTTTGGATTTTTTTTTTTGCTATATTAATTGTGTTGGATGGAGCATATTGATTTATTTTAATGAATTGTTTAACAATAGTTATTTTCATGACATTAATTGTATGTTAATCAAGAATCTGCATGTTGAATACTTAATGTTGCATTTCTGAATTATTACTTATTTGTGAAATTGCAATCTTAATACACCTGGCCGTCTTATGTGATTAAACATTTTTTCTATTAAATTTTTAATCGAAAAATCATAATGTAATATTGAAAGGTAGATTAACTAAATCTTGAGAAAGACGTATACTTAATACTTTAAATTGGATATTTTGAATAACAACACAATACTGATTCCAAAATATGAATTGAGAATGAGGAGGATTTACTGGTTAAATCGAGAGTCCTAACTTTTACATCTTATTTTTATTATTTGTAATCATAAATATCTTATTTCCCAATTAATAGATTTGATTTTTTTAATTAGTTAATTAGAAGTAATTATTCTCAAAAATTTGATTGTTCAAATAAAGCATAAAATCGAAATAAATAATTAAAATCAATCCTCATGAATTCGACATTCGGACTCTAAAAAGTCCAATTCATCACTTGTTGATATCGTACACTTGCAATTTATAACTAACTGTTCACATTGATGACATTTTAATATTCTTTTACAATGAAGAATCTCATTTTTAACATTTATAACTGACTTCTTGGTCATATTTTCACCGATAGCAGGGGAAGAAGGCAATGGTTGGGGTTGGTCTTGGCTATGGGATTGATCTTGGTGATGGCGGAATTCATAGTCGGCTATGGGAAGTATTGAAAGGCAGAAATTGGTGAAAATTATACCTGAATTCTACTGTTGTGTTGTGGGTGAATTGGAGTGGGAAAATGTATGTGTATGTATAGATTTGTATGGGAAGTGTTTTAGTTGAAGTATAGTTGTGAAAAGTTGGACACGATTAGGATACCAAATAAATTATGGTGATCTAACGAGATAAGAATTTTATTATAAGATAATTTTGAATAATAATCATAAGAAAATTAAAATTTGATTTAAAATGAACTTTGGATTTAAAAATGATTTTCTGGATTTAAATAATCTTAAAAACTTGAAATTGGATTAAAAATCGAATTGGACTTGATTTTATATCTTTGGCTCGAAATACTCGACATGGCTAGACGAACACGTTTCAACTTTAATTGGAAATAGTGAGATCGCAGCGAAACATTTTTAATAATTTAAATAATTATTTAATAATTAAAAATTTTCTTGGTCGCTACAACCTTACATCTTTTAAATAACTTCGTCCTTGAAATTAGACTTGATCTATGATGTCTAAGTACCGGGCAAGGATTTCTTGTTCCTTTTCCCAAGTAGCCTCATCACTTCTTT
Source organism: Ligustrum vulgare (assembly GCA_963555705.1). Lineage (NCBI taxonomy): Eukaryota > Viridiplantae > Streptophyta > Magnoliopsida > Lamiales > Oleaceae > Ligustrum > Ligustrum vulgare. Next base: position 56,156,333 of record OY743168.1, on the reverse strand, counting down.
GTCTACCCCACCAGACTTTGACTAAAGGAATCTCTTTATTTCTTAAGGCATGAACTTTTCTTTCTATTATGCACACATGTGCCTCTTTATAAGACAAATCTTTCTGGACTGGGGAAAAATTGATAATTCACCACACGACTAAGATTATGAACATACTTTCTCTCCAATATGAAATTCTAAGTCTTTTCTCCTTTGGTTTGCATAACTCTTCTGTCTATCCTACACGATCTTAATTCGTAGTCTGATTTTCACAATAGCCTCAACTCTTCTTTCTATTAATTCTAGTCCCAATAATTTCTTCTCTCCAACCTCATCCCAATAGATTGGTGATCAACATCTTTGTCCATTCAGTGCTTCATACGGTGCCATACCAATAGTAGCCCGAAAATCCAAACTACCACTCAAATCTAGAAACCAAGCTCTGAGCATATCCTCCAGTGTCTGAATAGTGCGTTCACACTGCCAGTCTGTCTATCTGAGATGGTATGTAGTACTCAAATTTAATTAAATACTCGTTACAACATGTAAACTCTTCCAAAATCTTTAAGTAAACCTCGGATCTCTATATGAGACAAGGGAAACTGATACTCCTTGAAGTTGAACAATCTCTTTGACATACAACTGTGCTAACTGGTCCACATTGAGAGTCATTCTAACTGGTAGGAAATGAGCTGACTTTGTAAGTCGGTCTACAATGACCCAAATAGCGTCATGCCCTCTTACTGATTTTGGTAACCCTATTATGATATCCATGGAATTTTTTTCCCTTTTTTATTCTGGTATATCCAAAGGATTCAACAATCCCGATGGTCTCTAATGTTCAGCCTTGACTTGCTGACATGTTATGCATCGAGAGACAAACCTTGCAATGCAACCCTTCATGTTTCTCCACCAGAAGGTATCGCGCAAATCATTATATGTCTTTGTCCCTCCTGGGTGGCCTGCATAAGGTGCCGAATGAGCTTCTGTCAAAATCTCATTCCTGATCTGTTCATCCTTCGGCACATAGAGATGCCCTTTGAACATAAGTAATTATTAGAGAAGATCTTTGAACCTACTATCTTGTTAGTTCCCACTTATGATGTAACGCCCCGAGTTCCGAAGAACCCGGGTCACCACTTCATCTCTTTAAAACTAACCCTTTAACGAAAAATATTGTGGAAATATACTGAATTTTAAAAACATCACATTCATTTGGAAAAATTTGCGATGGTAGCTCAAATTTAAATACATCTACTTGAAAACATTCCATAAAATTCCAAATCTCAACAATTTAACTTAACAAAGTTAAATAAACTAGACTTTCAAAATAACTTAAAATAAATGTTGCCAAATTTCCCATCATTTGTCTCCGCCTCCGAACTCTGCAAATATTGTTAAAAACGGAGTGAGTATTTCAAAAGAAATACTCAGTAGACTCATCGCCAATAATTAATTTACAAGATAATTGAACAAGTAATTATGCAAATATTATAGTGACATTCTCTTCTTAGTCATACGCATCATGAAATGAGTGCAATATGAACATACTCTTGTCTTGTCTTATGCAAATAAAGCATATAAGTTATGACATGCATAACATAAATTTCTCTTCTTATCTCATAAGAGATTCTCTTTTCTGTCTCATGCAATTAAGCATATAAATCACATAAATCCACATAACACATACAATTATAATATAAATAAATTAGTGGGGACGAGTCTACCTTAATTTATCTCATAAAAAGATGGAGCGGGAAGTAGCCTCAAACTCTCAATCGTCCACACGTTTCGTCTAGCCAAAATGTGAAATAAAACTTTGGATTAGTAATTAGAAATTTTAAGGTTTTAAAAAATGATAAAATAAAATTTAGGGACTCAATTGTAATTTGTTAAAACTGAAAATAAGAGTTTAGGGATTGAAATAAATATTTTGAAAATAATGGGGCTGATTAGAAACATTTAAAACCTGTAGGGGCTGAATTATAAATAACCGAAACTTTGGGACTGATTTGGTGAAATGCTGAAAATTTTGTAACTAAAATTAATATTTAAAATAAATAGGACTAGAATGACTAAATTTAAAATAGGGGCTGAAATAAGAAATTTAAAAACTGAAGGGACTGTTTTAGACTATTATAAAACTTGAGGGACTAAAGTGAAAATTATCAAAATTTTATAAAATATCATCGCTCCTTTCTCTCTCCTCCATTTCCACTTTCAGCATAGAGAGAGAGAGAGAGAGAGAGAGAGAGAGAGAGAGAGCTGGTGACGGCACAGGCTCCATCGCCAAACCACGACGCTGGCGAAGTCTCGGCACTGGTACCGCCGTCGAGTGGCGGCGGTGTATAGGTGAGTGTGGGTGTGAGAAAAGAATGAAGTTTCAGGCTGTGATTTCCCCCCACAAATCCAGTCACCTGGGGCGGCGGTTAAGGTAAGTTATTGAGCTTGTTTTATTCTGGGTTTTAACAGTGGAAATCGACTTATGGTAGTAGTGGTTGGTTCTGTTTGTTATGGTGATTCAGTTCGGTTGGTCTTGGCTTTGGGTTCTATAATTGAGTCTGGGTTTGGTAATGGAGGTGGTGGCGTTTAGGTGGTGTAGATGGTGGTTTTGGTTGAGGTAGTGGTGGTTCTGATTTTTTTTTTTTGGTGCTGAGTGTTCGATTGGGTTGGTGCCCTTTTTTGAAGGTAGCGGTTGCAGTGGTGGTTGAGGTGGCTTGGAGCGGCTGGAGTTGGTTGCCGGTGATTGCATGGTGGTGTTGGTTTGACATTTTGGTGGCGTGCTGCGGTGGTGGTGAGCGGCTGGACTGTGGAATGGGGCGTTGTGAGCTTGCTTGTAGATAGTGTGTGTGTTTGCCAATGGTGATGGTGGTTTGAGGTTGGGTTAGAGGCTTAAGATTTTTTTGAAATCGTCATGCTGTTGGTGCTAGAAGTTGAGGTTCTAGCATCAACCTGAGTCTTCCAGTGTAAAGGCTGAACTGAAGAAATTTGAGGGAGATGGAGATTTTCTTACCCAGACTTGTTGGCTGGCTGCGTGAAGTGAGGAGGGAGGAATGAGAGTGATTTGAACAGTAGTGTTTAGGGCACAGCTTTCTAGGTGGATAAGTGGGTCAAGATTTGGGTTGGAAAGAAAATTCTTAGTTGGACTTAATTGGGTTGGTTTAAAATGATCAAGAATTTAGACAACATAATTTTAGCTCCAAAATATTAAAATATTGGACTAATTAAATTGGACTCAATATTATAACAATTTGGATTCTAAAAATAATAAGGAATTTGATACTTTAAAATATTTTTCAGATTTGGGCTTGATTTGGAACAGATTTATATTTGTTTAATAATGGCTAGACGAACACGCTTCACATTTAAAAGTAAAAATTCGGGGTTAAATCTTAGTGACGCGTTTTTCGAGAAACATGATTTTTTACATTATTTAAAATTTCTCGGTCGCTACAACCTTACCCCCTTAAAATAATTTCGTCATCGAAATTTAAACTTACTTGATCTAAAATATCTGGATACTTAGCTAGAATCTCATCCTCTCTTTCCCATGAAACCTCGTCGCTACCATGTCTGCCCCACTGGACTTTGACTAGTGAAATTTCTTTGTTTCTCAAGAGATGGACTAGTCTATCAATGATCCACATAGGTGCCTCTTCATAGGACAGATTCTTCTGAATCGAAATCGACTGAAAGTTCACTACGTGGCTGGGATCGTGAACGTACTTCCTCAATAAAGAGATGTGAAAAACATTATGTACAGTCGAGAGCTCGGGTGGCAATGCCAAATGATAAGTTACATTACCCACTTTCTCTAATACTTCAAATGGCTCGATAAAACGAGGCTTTAATTTCCCTCTCTTGCCGAAACGGATAGTACCCTTCATAGGAGCTACTTTTAAGAACACTTTTTTCTCCAATCTCAAACTCTAAGTCTTTTCTCCTTTGATCGGCATAACTTTTCTGTCTATCTTGGGCTGCTTTAATTCGCAATTTGATCTTCTCGATAGCCTCAACTGTCCTCTCAATCAATTCCGGACCCAATAACTTCCTCTCTCCAACTTCATCCCAATAGACTGGCGATCGACATGTTCCCCAATACAGTGCTTCGTATGGTGCCATACCAATGGTTGCCTGAAAGCTATTGTTGTAAGCAAACTCCACTAATGGCAAGTAAGTCTCCCAACTGCCGCTTAGATCTAACACACAGGCTCTAAGCATATCTTCTAATATCTGAATAGTGCATTCTGATTGCCCGTCCTTTTGAATAGTGTGTTCTGATTGCCCGTCCTTTTGAATCATGGGCGTAACTTGGTGAGCCGGAGTAATCATGGATGCCCGACTCAAGTCAGATACTACTAATGGCTCGTGGTTCTATAGTTCCTCTTCATCATTAGATACTATCACTACTTCTGGAAAGGGTACTAGTGCAGGGGCCCAATAGCGACCACATCGCATCACAAATTCATCGCAGACCATCTGGAAAACTTACAATTTCTCCAAAATGTCTCTTTACGTAATCATAAAACTTGTTCGCTAAGTCTCGCTGATATTCTAGGAAAGTTGATAAAAAGTGGCCAATGAACTGAGCATCAATCTTCCTAAAGTCATTAGCTATTGCATTGTAATGCATGATGCAATAGCTAAGCACATGGTCCGATATCCCTTCATAAGGTGCCTTTTTGTACGATAAATTTCTTGCGAATACCCAATCTAATTTTTCTTGTTGTCTTCTTGTAAATGATGCCATGTCTAAAATACTTATGCAAAGTCCAGTTAGGATTCTTTAATATATTTTCTAACTTCTAGAACGAAAATATTATAAAATCATTCTTTGAATCATATTACTTTTAATTATTCCCATTATGCTCAAAAGTCATCTTTCTTTCTCTTTAATTCGGATGCAACTTCTTTCTCCTTCTTCTAAGTCTCATAAATCATTTAAACAAGTATCCGTAAAATAAAACTTCATAAACTTCTTTACCTTCAGAGTCAGCAGACTGAACGATGGAAGCGACAATTTTCATTAATAATAATTATTAAATAATGTAAAATGTCTTTTAAAAATTTCTTTTTGAAAATTTTCCAGTCTACAGAAACGCAGACTGGCTCTGATACCATGCTAGAACGCCTCGAGTTCTAAATGCTCGGTACGCCACGTCATTGTCTCATCTAACTTTTGAAATAACGATTAAGCGGAAGAATAATAAGATTATTCGTAGTTGGCTACATTCAAATAAAAACCAAACGGTCAATAAAATTTAATAATTTGAAATTTCTTGAAGTAAAAATTCAAATTGTTCATTTATCTTATAAATAAAGAAATCATAAAAAAATGATATAATATTTCTAGCATTCTAAAAGTTCCAAAACTCTTTTACTAATATGAAAAACATAAATAACCGTGCTAAAAATAAAATTTCAATTATTTAATAACTAATGCCACCACATCCATCACTCGCTACCATCTCCGACATATGTAAATATTTGTTAAAAAGGAATGAGTATTTTATAGAAATACTCAGTAGACTCATCTCCAATTAATTAATCTATATCATAATTGAACATCTAAACATGCAAGTTATATTGTGACATCATCATATATGTTATGCCAAGTTTCATAGCATCATAAATATTTCATAAGAAGTATATTATCGTCTCGTCTCATGCAATAAATGCACATAAGCACATAAAATACACATTTACATGCAATCATAATTTAAATCAATTAATAGGGGCGAGTCTACCTTAAATCACAAGTTTAAAGGTTGAGAGCGAAAAATCACATAAGTCTTCTAAATCTCCGAATGCTCCGCCTAGCGGAAAGAAAATAAATCTTACGTAAGTATTTTGGAACTAAAAGCTTAGGGATTAAGTTGAAAATCAATTTGAAAAGTTTTGGGGGTAAATCAGAATTTTCAAAAACTATGGGGCTACTAATTTATTTTCCAAAAGTTCAGGGACTAAAATTAAACATTGTTTAAAATAATTTCGGGACTGAAATAATGAGTTTAAACGCTAAGGCTGAACTTTAAAATATCTTAAAACATAATACGGACTAGAATAATGCTTTTAAAAATATGGGGACTGAAATGGATATTTAATAATATCAAATTGTATAAACAACCATCTCTCTCTCTCTCTCTCTCTCTTTGAGCGATGGGTGATGGGTGTCGCCTCCGATTTTCAGCCGTTGTCGGTAGTAAAGTTGATGATATCGCAGCTGTTACTTGGCGGCGATGGGGAAGGGCTTGCGTGAGTGTGTGAACGGAAGAGGGTTTTGGGCTGGTTATTTTTACAGATCAGTGGCTGGGTTCAGCTTTTGAAGCTATGGTTTCTGTCGGAAATGTGGTAGAGGTAAGTGATTGAGTTGGTCTATTTCTTGGTTTCTTTGGGTTCAATTTTTAGATTTTGTTTTTAATTTTTCTTAAGATGGGAAGCCACGGTTTGGTGGTGGTGCGGTGGTGCTCGATCGTGAAGGGCAGTGGGCGATTATGGTTGATTGGTTTGTTGATGTGGTGGTGGCACGATTTTGATAGATTGGGTGTATGGAGGTTCGGTAGATCTTGGATTGTTGCACTGTTTTGGTTTTGTGGTGTATAACGGATTGTGTTTTGATGATGAAGGTTCAGGTGACTGGTTTGATTGTCCGATTGGGTATGGTGGGTTGTTGGTTGAAGGCTGGTGGACAATGGCAGTGCTTGGCTAGGAAGTTTTGGTCAGATATTCACCGATGGAAGGTGAAGAAGGAATGGTTGGGGTTGGGGTTGGTCTTGGCTATGGGATTGATCTTGGTGATGGTGGAATTCATAGTCGATTATGGGAAGAATTGAAAGGCAGAAATGTTGACATATGGTTAACTTAACTTTATTGTTTTGATCATAACAAACAAGATTATATTATGTTATTAACAAGTGTGCTTCAAGTTTTTCATGTAATCATAATCTTCAAAGCATTCAAAGTACAAATCATCTCTCGAAGATAAAAGATAAAAAACACAAGATGCGACGTTCAAAATATGAAGCGTGATAGTATGAAGATCGAGGAGTGAAGCCTACAAAGAATTGAGCTTTTACAAATTGTTTTTCAATTTTATGTAAGGTTAATGCATCAATAGTTGGCAATGCATTTCATAAAGCTCAAGAAACATTTTTAAAGTCATTCGAATATCTTTTTCAAAATCAACTTTGATAAAAAAAACCTTGAAAAATCAAAATCTTGAAATGCTTTTTTTTGAGGTCGACCACAAATCAATGAGGTCGATCTCATGGCATTTTTTAGGTCGACCGCACTACCTATTTTTGAACTCCAATTGCTATATTGAGGTCGACCGCATGGCTGAATTGGTCGACCGCAAAAGACAGTATGTGCGAAATTTGCTCTATAAATAACCCTCTCTCTTGCATTCATTTTCAACAACTAAGAGGAGATTTTAGAAAAGTTTTCTTGTAAAAAATTAATTGTTCTTACTTGATTTATATTTATCTTTAGTAGAAAACTTTGATTGATCCAAACTTTGTTTTATCAAATTCATCAAAGTTTTTGGAAGAAAGTTTCGTTAAGATTCTTGGTTTTATATTATTTAAACTTCTTCAACATCTTCACATCATATTGGAATTGAAGTGTAAGTCTCTCTTTGTTCTAAAATTGTTTTAATCTTTTAAAAGAGAGAAATTCCAATTAAGGAATTTTGATTATTTGTGTTACATTTTTCATTATCATTTGATTCATTAAAGTTCCATTGCCTAAACACTTTGAGCTTAACTTATTGTTAATTATTCAAGTGTGGAATCTCTTGGTACTTCATTTGATTCAATATTTTAACAAGAGATTATTTGAAAAACTTTGTTTGATTGCATTGAACTTTTCATTATCATTTGCATCAAAGTTTTTCTCAAACACTCGAGCTTAATTCATTGCTATTTATTGAAGTGTTAGCCTAACTCTCTAGGTACTTAATTTGAATACATAATTTATCAAGAGAGTTATTTCAATTGTAAATTCAATTCATTATATCTTGTGGTTTCGAGAGCTTTGTGAAAACTCGATTGTTGGTTAAGGGTAGGTGCTCCTTGTTGTAAGTCACCTAAAGGTAAGTGCTTTTTATTGTAAGTCAATTAAGGATTTGGTACTCCTTATTTTAAGTTACCAATATAGTGGATTTGGTCTTGCTCGTGACGGAGAGCTCGGTAACAGAGGACGTAGATCACGTTAGTTGATTGAACCTCTATAAATTGCGTTTGCATTCTCTTATCCCTTTTACTTACTTACATTGCACTTACTTTATTCTTTCGATTTATAGTGTGCAACTTTATATCTAAGTGATATACTTTCTTTATCAATTAAGTTTACACATTTATAGCATGCTACATTGATAGTTAAGTTACTTGCAACACTAAGTGCTCATACTTGTACTTATTGATTTTAAGATTGAGATTATTTATCGAAAAAGTTTTATAAATCAATTCACCCCCATCTTGGTTAGTTACTCTTGTGCTAACAAGAAATTGATGAAAATTATACCTACATTCTGCTATTGTGCCGTGGGTGAATTTGACTGGAAAAATATATGTGTATATATAAATTGGTATGGGAAGTATTGTAGTTGCAGTAGAGTTGTGAAAAGTTGGACAAATTAGGATACAAAATAAATTATGGCTTCTAACGAGTTAAGAATTGTATTAAAAGATAAATTTGAATAATAATAATAATAAGAAGATTAAAATTTGATTTAAAATGAACTTTGGAATTAAAAATGATTGTATTGTGGATTTAAATAATTTTAGAAACTTGAAATTGGATTAAAAGTAGAATTGGACTCGATTTTATATCTTTGGCTTGAAATACTTTACATGGCTAGACGAACATGTTTCAACTTTAATTTAAAATGGGTGAGATTGCAGCGACACGTTTTTAATAATTTAAATAATTGTTTAATAATTGAAAAATTTCTTGGTCGCTGCAAAGTGATCTCCTTGAGAGGGATGAAGTGAGAGCATAGATACTCCCAAAAATTGAGCCTTACAAAGCCCCAAAAATGTGTTTACAATTGTGCCAAACAAAGGTTTAAAGAAAATATTAGAAACTGAAACTAAAAATCGATTCTGATCGAAAAGCTGCCACACAATCGTGTAAGCTTAAATCTCGCGATCACTTGGTTTCACTAATTGAACATTGACCATTTGAAGCACTGAGCCCCTACTATATAGATGGTAACCACGTGATCACGTGGTTCCACTCTAGATTCCATTTTTTGAAATTTGCAACTAAGTCCTCCTTTTTTTAATCTTGTTCAATCTGGTCCCCATATTTTAACTTTTATTACAAAACACCCATTGTTATTTGTACAAATCCGTGGCTGGGTTTAGCTCTTGAAGCTATGGTTTTCGTCGGAACTTCGGTAGAGGTAAGTGATTTAGTTGGTCTATTATTGGGTTTCCTTGGGTTTGATTTTGGATTTTTCTTGATTTGGGCAGCTGCTGTGCGTTGGTGCTCGATCGTGAAGGGCAGTGGGTGATTATGGTGGATTGGTTTTGTTGATGTGCCGGTGGCACGATTTTGATTGATTGGGTGTATGGATGTTCGGTAGATCTTCGATTGTTGCCCTGTTTCGATTTTGTGGTGTACAACGGATTGTGTTTTGTTTGAATTAAGGGTTCGATCTTTGAAATGAAGCAAGGACAGGGGTACTCAGTTGGTGTTCGATGATGGAGGTTCGAGTGACTGGCTTTGATGGCCCGATTGGATATGGTGGTTTGTTGGTCGAAGGTTGGAGAACAATGTCAGTGCTTGGTTTGGAAGTGTTGGTTGGATTTTCACCGATGGAAGGGAAGAAGGCATGGTTGGGGTTGGGGATGGTCTTGGTTGTGGGATTGATCTTAGTGATGGTGGAATTCACATCCGGCTATGGGAAGAATTGTTAGGCAGAATTTGGCGAAAATTATACGTAAATTCTGTTGTTGTTCCGTGGGTGAATTGGACTAGGAAAATATATGTGTATATATAGATTGGTATGAGAAGTGTTGTAGTAAAGTAGAGTTGTGAAAAGTTGGACATGATTAGTATACCAAATAATTATGACTTCTAACGAGATAAGAATTGTATTAAAAGATAATTTTGAATAATAATCATAAGAAAATCAAAATTTGATTTAAAATGAATTTTGGATTTAAAAACAATTTTTTTGGATTTAAATAATTTTAAAAACTTGAAATTTGATTAAAAATTGAATTGGACTTGATTTTATATCTTTGACTCGAAATACTCGACATGGCCGACGAACACGTTTCAACTTTAGTTTAAAATGAGTGAGATCACAGTGACACATTTTTAATAATTTGAACAATTATTTAATAATTGAAAAATTTCTTGATCACTACAAAGTAATCTGCTTGAGAGAGATGACGTGGGAGTAAAGATACTCCCAAAAATAACTCCCAAAAATTGAGCCTTACAAAACCCCAAAAATGTGTTTAAAATTGTGTCAAACAAAGGCTTAAAGAAAATATTAGAAATTGAAACTAAAAATCGATTATGATTGAAAAGCTGCCACACAATCGCATAAGCTTAAATCTGGCGATCATTTGGTTTCACTAATTGAACATTTTCCATTTGATGCACTGAGCCCCTATTACATGGATGGTAACCATGCGATCAAGTGGTTCCACTCTAGATTCCATTTTTTTTTTGAATTTTGCAGCTAAGTCATCTGTTGAGTGCATTTTACATGCATATTTCATATATTTTTAGTAATATTTTTTGAGTAATTTGGACAAATACCTACTTAATTGTGCATATTTTGTGGTTAAATAGGTTTAACAATCAACTTCATGGAGAAAGCACAAGAAAGAAGCTAAATGGATGAATACTTGAAGAAATTGAGGAGAAAAGAGTCAAATCTATCAAAGAGTCAAAGTTTGGGGACCAAGTTGATCTACATTGAAAGTGGAGGACCCAATTGAAAATCATCAAAAGAGGATCAGGCTGCATCAACCACATGATCGCGTGGTTATGAACATGCCGCGTTCGCGAAGTCAGGCACAAATCCAACCCGAGACTAAAAAGGGCAACCACGCGATCGCGAGCCAGTCAACCACGCGATCGCGTGGTCATAAACTGGAGCGATAATTTGGGCCGACCCGGTTCGGCCCAAATGCTGTTGTACGCGGATCTAGTGATTTTTTGGGGTATTTCGAGGGATTTTGGCCAATTTTGAATCATTCTCTTCTTTGGCAAGTCAAGAAAAACCCTAGCTCTCATTTTCTCTCTTTTGTTCTTCATTTTCATTCATTTTCCTCTTGTAATTTCTCTTAATTTTGTATAGTATAGTTGATGAATATTGATTAAGGGGAGAAATATCAACATTATTGTGGAACAATAGTGATATTTTGAAGCAAGAATCATTGGTGAAGGGAAGTGTTTTTGCTTAATCTTCATATTTCTCTATTTATTTTATTTCATAGTTGGACTGATGTATTTAATTCTTGAATTTTATTGTTATTTCACTATGGGCTAAACTATTTTGTGTTGGGATGTTGATGAAGCTTGACCTAGCTTAGTTGATTTTAATGCTTGTATTAAGAATTTAAGCCTTTTATTATCTTGTGCATTTATTGTTGTATTTATTGACTAGCATTTATTGTGGCCACATTTATACTTAGGTTTCAGGGAATGTGCAATTATTGAGAAATTGTTGTGTATTCTAGATCAATACAATATTTGTTCTAGGTTCTTGTTTAGGATAGAGATATACCTAAAACCCTAGATGACCCATTGAACTATTTTCACAAAGGTTTAATGCAATTGGTTTGTTCTTAATCGACATAGAGATATATTAGGTTAATGCCACTAATTAGGGTTGATTTCACTCGAGAGAGGTAATTGACTAAGCTTGGAAAATCGGGTCTAACATGATTAATGAATTGCATTTCTATTTGCTTGTTGGTAATTCAATTAGGTAATGGTCAAGTGGAATCAAGAATCCCAACACTCCTTTATCACCTATTCATCACCATTTTTCTAGTTATTTATTTACAATCGCAACTTTAATTCTAGTACGAGAACTTTCCCAAAACAAACCTTTATTGTGTGTGTTTCTTGTTAAAATTAATTATATTAGAGTGTAGTTGAAATAGACAATCCTTGTGGGATCGATAAACCGGACTCAATTAGTCCACTATCACTTGTATGCGACTCGTGCACTTGCGGTGTGTTTCTAGCGAACATCCTCCATCTTCTGATCTTGTTCTATTTGGTCCCCATACTTTTACTTTTATTACAAAAATACCCCTAAAATATTTGCAATGCATGTCCTTCATCTTTCTAGGATGTTCAGTTCAAGGTTTTGATTTCTTTCAATTAGGTCTCTGAAAAACAAAATTACTCTTATTTTAGCTCAATTTCTCTTCAATCTTGTTCATTTTCTTTCAATTTGATGTTATACCTAAATGTACAAGATAAACACAAGTTATAAGTACTAATTTGCTCAATTTATCAGTTAAAACGTAAATTTAAGAACTAAAATAAGTTTGTAAGCACACTTATCAACACACCCTTCACTTACTGTGATCCCACCCTTGGCCTCTCATGTCTGGACGAGGTTGAAGAGGGTGGGACTACAGGTTGAGTCACATATTGCTTGACATCTAGGAGATGGACATATATTCTTTTGGAACGATTGTTGGATGGGTGACACTACTTTGGAGGCCTTGTTTCCTTGCAAGCATTATTAATATAGTCTCGTCCCCTTGCCCAGAATAGATTGGGACACTTACTCTATGCATTGTTCCCCAAATCATATTTTTTTAGGGATACACCAGATACTAGCTTTGCTACTAAGTCTGCTTGACAGTTAGTCCGGACGAGTCAGTAGTTCTAGGGCTCTTTTCAATTGATGTAGAGCACTACTCTGCCTCTCAAAGTGTCTTTCTTCATTTGGAGGATATGGCAGAGTTTAAACCCTGTGGACTTGGTTATTCAAAGGAGGGTTGATTGTCATTTGACCTTTTGCTATCAATGTTGTTTTGAGATAGAGCTATTGCAAAACTATCACAAGCACCAGCATATCAAATCGGATATGGCGATTCTTCGAGGTTATCTTCCAGGTACCTATGAGGCTAGGTGAGGATGTAGCGACCGGGAATTTTCATTTCTTTCTAAATAAAATATTTTTAGAACTTTAAATGAACGTCGCTACGACTTTGTCCATTTAATGTAAAGGAATGTTCGTCTAGCCAAATTATAAATGAAATGAAATTAATTTTCATCGTAATTAAATTTCCGAATTTTGTTCAAAATTTTCCAATGTCACCATTTTAAATCTTAATTCAAATTTTAACGATTTTTAAAGTCCAAATTAATTTATTTCGATATTTTGATCTTTGTCCAATTTAAATCCCTTTAATTCCCAAATTTAGTTTTTTAGCACAATCCCAATTGGTAAAAATCCATTTCCCCCACGTTTCAAATAATTCCACCTCTCCACACGTTAATTCCATTTCACACTCCCTGATTCTCTCCCTCACCTCCCTAAAATAACATACCAAATTCTGCAATGCCTACAATTCATCCCAATCAGAAATCCATCCTAATCTTCCCCTTTTTGGCCCCTCAATTCTGCACCCAAATGATCAGCATTTCCTACAATTCTCCTCCCCCATCAGATTTTCTTTCCATTTCCCACAATAATCTAATCAATCATCCTATCTTTACACTAAGCAACCACCATCCCATATCAACCAAATTATGATAATTTCCACTAAATTAATCCATCAAAGATTCCTCCAAATTATGATGATGTCCACTGATCAAATTCCCTTTTTCCTTCTCCTCCATCATTTCATCAGTAATCACCTCTATTTCAAATATAAATTCAGCCTCAATCACGACCATTATCAAAAGCTAACTGCAAAATCCCAATTACATCCATTTCAGCTTCCCCCAAACTGCCTCTGCTCAAATTTGAAGTCTAAACCACAATTCCACTGTCATGGCTCCGCAGCCACCTCCATTTCAGATTTAATCAATCCATTTCAATCAGCCGAAGTCACCACAATACACAAACAATTCTGATAGCCTGCAACCACCGCAAACCAATCACCACCTCAGTCACCAGTGCCCAACCACTTAACCGTTTCACAGCCACCCCCACACGCAGACCACACCACCACAACAATCGTCGAACACCAGTTCACTGCCCCCAACACCACAATCACTGCAATACCACAAACCAATATACATCAATTCACCACCTAAACCACAATTTCTACCAAACCGTCATCACCACCAACGAATCACTGCCATAACCACCACCATAGAACCATTTCAGAATCAAAACCATCAATCTGTTAAATAGCCATCGCTATCATCACTGCAGCAACACCACTCTGCCTCCACCACCATAGCGCCGCCTGCACCATCATCAGTTCATCACCAACCACCATGTACATCCATCAATGACAACCAAAACCCAAATTTAAATCCACATCGCAAACCACCAACTCCAAACCGACCACTGCCATTCACCAAATCGCGGCCAACCCCAACCCAAATCAACCCAAAAACCATGAATAAGACATAACCCAGATACTTACCTATCTCGACCGCCGGTACGCTCGCCGGAAAATCACGAAATCAAGCCTTGGTTATTCTCGGATCTCCCCAAAATTCTGCCCAAATCTTCCCCTTTCCGCTGTTTTCTCTACATCACTACCACCGCCACCCTGCGGCGGCGTTCCGCCGGCCAATCACTGGCTGTGGCGCTGGATTTGGTGAGGAGCCTCGCACGCCGTCGTCCCTTCCTCTGTTTCTCTCGTCTCTCTCCCTTAATTTCTCTTATTGATACGAATGAGAAAGAGAGAGTAAAATCTGATTTCATATTTTTAATTTTTCAAAATTTTCAAATTAGTCCTCAAGTTAGTAAATGATTTAAATTAGTCCTTTTAGCTTTAAAACTTATCATTTCAGCCCTTAAGTTCTAAATGATTTTAATAAGCCCTTCATTTTTAAAATTTCTTATCTCAATCCCCACAATTTAATATTCGTTTTGAGCTCCGACCCAACTTTTTCAAATTATACATTTTAGTCCCTCAAGTTTGAAAAATATTCGTTTTAGTCCCTCAACTTCCAAAATATTCATTTTGGTCCCTCATCTTTCAAATTATACATTTTAGTCCCTAAACTTTCAAAAAGTATTTATTTTAATCCCCCAATTTTCAAAAGTATTCATTTTAGTCCCTCAACTTTCAAAGTACTCATTTTAGTCCCTCAATTTTGTAAATTATCATTTTTAAACTATAAATTTCAAAAGACTAATGTAACTTATGGGCTAGACGAAGCGTACGGAGATTTAAATGATTTAAGTTGTTTCCCGCTCAACTTTGCACTCGTCAGATTTAAGGTAGACTTGCCAACACTAATTGATTTATATTATAATTGCATGAGTTATGTGGATTTGTGTGATTTTATGCTTAATTGCATGAGAAAAAATATCTCTTTTGAGATAAAGAATTATGTTATGCTGGGCATAACTTATCTGCTAGTCAAGAAAAGAAAAGAATGTGTTTATTTGCGTTCACTATGTGATGCCCATGAATAAGAAAAGAATGTCACTACATTATTTGCATAATCACTTGTCCAATTATCTTATAGATTAATTATTGGCGATGAGTCTACTGAGTATTTCATTTTGAAATGCTCAACCCGTTGTTTTAACAATTTTTGCAGATTTTGGAGAAGGTGGCGAGTGATGGGCAAAGACGGCAAATTACAAATTGATATTTTTTAAAAGTCGTGAACTTTGAAATAATTATTTCATTTTATCAAGAATTTTCATTTTTATAAATTTGTACGAATTTACTTATTCCATCTGAATTATTGAATTATCGCTAAACTTTTATTCAATAAATGCGATAATTAATATTTAGTCATTTTCCGCAACAAAGTTTATTCAAGAATTTAGAAAAGTGACGTTCCCGCGCTCCTCGGAATTCAGGGCATTACAGAGGATGTCAGACATTGATTCCTATAATCTATCCAACATGTTTGACAGGGTCATATTCGTGCCATCATTCCTTTAATGTTACTTTGGTTTCTTTGGACTAAGCAGAATGATACGAAGCACAAGGGGATTTAGATGGAGCAGCGACGGATCATTTAGAGTGTATCACATGCCCTTGATTCATCACATGGGACTGCATTTCAGAAAACTTCATTTCTGACCTCCTTATGTGGAAAAATGCAAATGTTTGATGTTTAGAAAACACATAAGTGAGGAAGTGATCTTACCTAAGAGATACAAGAAATTGAAAGAAAAAAATTTTCTTACACCTAAGATATGGGCTTATGCAATTTTTAGTCACACTATGTTTAGTATGTGTTGACATGGGTATACATTTAACTGTGGCTATTCACACACACACATGAAAAGTTGAGCGTTAGATAAGTGACAAATAATTATTTGTATGTTGTCTAGTTTTCTTTTCTAAAGTGTATTTTTGATACACACTTTGAGGCATATGGTGGGAAAATTAATTTGAGTTTATTTATGATTTTGATTTTTGTTTTGAATTTTATTTTTAGCTTTAGTTTGTTCGAGAACGAACAATAATTCTAGTTTGGGAGTATTTGATAAGTATATTTTATACACTTATTTATATGTCAAAATTAGAATATTATATTTCCGTTTTAGAATAAATACTACCTAATTTGTGTTTATTTGTTTACATTTCAGAAAATATCCCAAACTCATGAGGCTAAAACAATTGATGGAAATAATGCACAACTGAATGACATTTGGAGCTAAATTGGACAAATTGGAAGTTGATGAATTCAACGGGGAAATACTTAAGGAGAAAAGTGAAAGAAATCAAGGAATCAAGAGCTCAATTGAAGATGGATTGAAGTTGGAAGAGAAATAGAAGAAGATTTGAAAGTATGGAGACTACATTATTACAATTGGAAGTTGAATGACTGAAGAACAAATTAAACACGAGGGACCAAATCGAAAATATCCAATGATTGATTCAAACTACAAGAAGATACTTTGAGAATTTTTAGGAGTCAATTGGATACAAGTAGAAGTCAAAAAGAAATGGAATATGATAAGAATATTATCATAAATTGATTCCAACCGTACAAGATTTTGGACAGATTTTTAGTCGAACTTTGAGACCTAATTTTGAGGTACTAAACGTTCGAATTGGGAATATATTATTTCATTAAGAATTGTATCCATTTAAGTTATATTTCCAATGCACTATGAATCATCTCAATAAGATAAGGGAATAGAAAGATATGATTGAAATACTGAATGCTGTGCAGATACAAGAAAAGACTCGCGTGTTTGACGAATTTTTTTCCTTTTTCAACTAGGTATCTTCACCAATTATATAAGAAAAATGTCTTGCATGAAAGTCAGAACTTTGACTCACCTAAGAACAAGCCACAATTGAGATTTTTACATCAAATCTTGGGAGATCAAGCATCGCAAAGGGGTGAGAGTTGAAGATTACGTAGAGAATCGATACTTGGTGCAAGCTTTCCATTCTCTATTGTTCTTTTCAATGAACGCTTTTATTTATTTATTTTATTTAAACACGATGTGTAACTAATTTTCTATGTTGGGATGAATGATGTAGCCTATTTGATTATTTTAATTTCATATTCCTTTGTTTTAATGATTTCGTTGCATGTATTGATTTATTATTGTGTTTAATACATGATTTAACTGACCACTAATTCATGATTTAATGAGTTATTTTCATAATTCGAGAGATGAGTTAATAACATAGATCAAGATAATAAATCTGGTAATTGGACATGAGATAGAGATATACTTTTGTTTTTATCACGGTCGTGTGTGAATTCTTATGTGTTAAGCATCTAGAAACGGAATATTCGGATCCTCTATAGAAATACATGTTTGACTTATTTATGTAAAATTGATTTAAATTTGAGGGAGGAATTTTATTATACATTAGTGAATTCAATCGAATGCATATTTAGGAAATAAAACTGGAATATTTAGTTAATTTGATTGGTTGGGTGAAATCGTGAATCCCAACTAATTTACAATCATTTTTCAAAACAAAAATAAACTTGCAATTTATTTCTTTAGTTATTTTTCTTAGTTTTAGTTGAAAACATCAAACTTTTTGTCTTTCAAATAGAGTTTGGAGCTATAACATTTCAGTACTTAATAAGCAGTTCTCATGAGAACGATAATTCAGACTCTTTAGATCACGTTATTACTTTTCACGATTTGAAAACTTGTGGGTATATTTTGCATCGCAAAATAAAAGTGGACAATCACTGTTTCATTAATGGGCAGTCATCCTCAAATAATGATATTCTTTTTAGCCACACACTTAAAAATTTGCATCCAAGGTCCTCCAACTTTTGACAGTTTGCATTTTGGTCCCCAACTTCATTTTTTGCACGA
Organism: Ligustrum vulgare; assembly: GCA_963555705.1. NCBI lineage: Eukaryota > Viridiplantae > Streptophyta > Magnoliopsida > Lamiales > Oleaceae > Ligustrum > Ligustrum vulgare. The sequence continues at coordinate 56,137,915 of OY743168.1, read as the reverse complement.
TTTTAGTCCATTTCTCTTCATTTTTCATTTTCTTCCTTCAATTGGAGGTTTTATCCTATAAAAATAATAATTATGTGATTGTTAGTAGAAGTTCTTCAATCTCATCTACAATTAACTGTTTTTGGCCTCTAATAAGCGTGTTAAAACACATTTATTGAAAGAAATCCTACAACCCCCTCAATGGTACGGCTACTCATCCTTATCCTTGTCTCCTCATTTTTTTTCTGGAAGACCCATCATAGACGAAAGACATGTAATATCCCTTCACATTAGTGTCATATCGGCTAGACATAATGCCCATCGAAGATAGTAGGCGATAGAAAATTAAGGAGTCAGAGTGTTCCTTCAAGGGACGTGTGACAACGCAACTGTAGTTTTGAAGAAACAAAATTTTCCAAACCTTTTGGGATATGTTCGACTCCACGAAGTTGCTCGTGACGTTCTTTAGGAACTCTTTCAAGATGTCACAGTCCTCCATCGATGCATCGCTAGAGGTGGTTTGATTTTGCTTAGCCTCGCTCAAATCCACAAGTCATTCTTTTGATGGGAAAATATTTGATTAAATTTCATAACTACTAGAAAATAAAAGACAAATTTATAATGTATGTCTTACTTAAGTCGAAAGCTACCTCTATGTTCACCAATTCCCATCTTTAAACTGATGGAATGAATGAACAGAGTCAACAATGCTTGGCCACTCGTAACTATCGGAGTCCATCTGCATTAAATTTATTGCAAAAGTCAATGAAAGTGTTATGAAATACATGAAGGTCGTGTAGAGAAGAATTTGACCCAAACCTAAGAGTACCGCACGATTAAGAAACTCATCGAGCCCTGGATGCTCAGTTACCTGTCCTTTGCCCGTTCAACCTTATTAAACTTGAACTGTCACGACCCATCCCAGATCATCCTATTGGACCCAGAACGTAACGTGTGTCGATGGTAGGTGCCAGTTAGAGGTTGGACCCACTATCAAAGTAGCATTGACTTTTCTTATCTTTCAAAATCTTTCTTAAAATAATTATAATCCTGTATTAATTTCTAAAAATTTTGACAAAGTCTCCCTTATAATATTGACATAACCAGCCTGTAAAATGATGAAAAATCCTCAAACCACCACGCATAAATATTTATAAAGTTTCCTAAATCTTCTAAACATGGCTATTGATATATAATAAGATAACTAGAAACTCTTAGTCTACTCCTTTATATACAAACATAACCCAAATGAATATACATCTATGAAAATGCGAGGAACACATACACTTATATACTTAGACCAAACTTAATTGCATAAATTATATGAGCTTGTAACTCTGTGAGTGGATAATTTGAAAGTAAGTAAAATTTTCTTATAAATACATATTTACTTACAACTCTTATTTATTCTATTATAACTGTAGAAATTTCTAAATTTTGATAATTACTTTTAAGACTTGAAATATCCTAGAATCATAAAATCCTTTATTCTGTATTTTAAATGAGCACGTGTAAAGCATAAGGAATATATGTAATCCGATATCATGAAAAATCAGAATAAACAGTCAGTGCATTATACTAAAAGTTGAAATCTTTATTTTGTCAACTGAAGAAATTGAATTCTATTATCTGGAATTTGTTAAACTGAAATCTGATAAATTGAAGTCTAGTGTCTGAAAACTAATAAACTATAATAATACAAAAAATACACCAAAAAGTACCCAATGAACAACCTTAATCACGTACAGAGAAATTTCGATGTACAACGCAAAGCCATTCAAATATGATAAGTTGATAATCTGTGTCATATGCGCATAGACTGCCCCAAAGGCTAAAGAACCCTGGTACATGGCCCAAAGCCTATATGTGTATAAGAGTGGATTCCGAAGACCTCTAATAATCTGATCATACATTGTGGAAATGAATTCTCATCTGTGCAAATTGGATAAAATAACATATCTGGTCATACACTGTGGAAACGAATTGACATTATTGCAGAGTGGGTAAAATAACATATCTTGTCATACACTGTGAAAACGAATTCACATCAGTGCAGAGCGGGGTAAAATAACTTGGGTACTTTTTGGTGGGTTTTAAAATAAATCACTGAGTTATGTAAGACTGATATATTATTCCAATGAAATGATTTAATTGAATTGAATCAAACCTTTAAAGAATTTCTTATAAAAATCATTTTATTCTAAAATTAATGCTTTTCTAGCTCAATCTGAAAATAAATAAATTTAGCAACTTATATGATATAATATAAGTAGTATATAATAAATAACATCCATTTAAACTTTGAAAACTAAATACGTGCTTATTTTATGGCAAAATAAAATTTTCCACTCACAGAACTACTGATTGAAATCTAACTGAGCTGATAGGCCTGGTCAAATCTCTACACCATCTCCTGAAATAATAATATAAATATCTTATATTAAGATCAACTATATCAACCATTAGAAATCAACTAATATCATATATGACTTAATTCCTTTTTATTCTGCTTATTAGAGTCCCCAACTTCATTCATTTATTATAAACTTATTCTTACTGTTTCATTGCTCTAGTATTTTTGTTTCTTTAGTTTATGTACCAACCAAACAATTTTCCTAAATTCATTATTCCATCCATTGACCATTCTATTACAAGCTACTTTATAGAAGTTATTTAACAACTAGATATCAAAATAATTGATTGACATAATACTTGTCCTGCGGAAATTCAGATTCGACAAAATAGCCTTCCTCATCATTTTTCCAATAACCAGTTCTTTGTCCAAAAATCTCGAAAATTCATATTTACAACCAATAACTTGAAAATAACTTTAAAATGGAGAATTTAAACCTTAATCCTTTACTTAAATGTTTGACATCATATATGATGCTGTAAAAATTCCTAACCTTGACGTGACAAGATCTGGAGTTGCTGGATTGCTGGAAAAGATGAATAGATTCGCCTTGGATGACCTGCAAAAAGGCGATGAGAATTCTCCCCGTCGCCCCTCTTGTATGAGAATTAGTGAAATTAGAGAGAAAAGTATAACTCGAAATCTGTAGAGAATTATAAATGAATAATACGTAATCAAAGAAGTTGTATTTATAGGGCCGAAAAGTCCATAACCTTCTTTAATTGCGAGGAGTCATTTTTGTATAAACTTACGTTTTAGGAGGAGTTCTAACCTTATAAGGGTTAAACTACCCTTTTTTAGGATGTTTCCTTAAGGAATACTTCCTGTCTTGGGCCCCAGAATGTGGCCCATTGATGAAGCTCATAAACGAAGGATGCTTAGAGTCCTATTTGTATTGGGCTTTAGGTGTAATCGGGCCGAGATGGACTGACCACAAATGACAAGATAAAGATATGGTTGGGAATACCCGACCTTAGTGACAGAGTATGTCCGGGCTAGTATGCCGGCCTATGAATAAATTGAATGAATAACCTAGTCAGGTCGGGCAACAGGCCCGGGCTACATTTGGCCGGGCATTCATGCCCGACCTTTTGGTCAAGATGGGCTGACCTGTTATACTCCAAACGTCTAGCTCATCTTTGGACGTCGTAAAATTTTTCTGATCAATATTAATACCATAAAATATATTACACAAACTTAAATTTACAAACCCATTTCATTTTCTTTTCACTTCAAATCAGTCATCTCTCAAAATGTACACTTTTCTTCACTATATTCTAGCTTGTTATCTCAAATACATATCAATTACTTTTAATACTTGCTAAACTTCGAATTTAAGAAAATAACCTAAAGTTCTTCAATTTTAATCCAAATCTAAAATATGTAATTTCTTCCATACCTCTTAAAATTGAAGTTGGAGTTGAAGAATCCAAACTAAAATCATCTATTTCTGGCCTTAAACTGCGATCTTCATTTCTCCTTTTTTTCCCCTTCATCATATTTTATTGACTTTCTCTTGACTGCAAGCATAGTGCCGGGTCAGCTCGCCCCCAATGGATGGAAGATCTTGACGTATTTTTTCGTTTTATGTAGGAGTTTAGGGATTGAGCCTACTGTAGATTTGTGTAAATGTCTTTTAGACCTAAAATACCTACCTCGGTGCAAAAATTTTGTATATTTAAGCGAAAAAGGGCGCTTCGAGGTCCGTGGCTTCCCTCCTCCTTAAAGTACTGGAAGGAGAGGTTCTTCTTCGTGAATCCCTGTGAAGGAGAGAACATATTGTTATCGACCTTTAGGAGGCCAGACGTAGATAACTTTAATAGGATGGGAAATAAGATTGAGGAGGAGATGGCCGACCTTCTTGCTAATGTTGTCTGAATATGTGACTTTGGCCTTTTGGCCGAGGAGGCATCTGATTTGACGACCGATGAGATATTGAGTCAGGCCGTCTTGACTTGCTGCCCGGTAGGTCCCGACCTTATAAATTAAGTTATATGTACTTAACTTTTGTAATTTTCATATTTTTTGGTTTTCGCTTCATTTTCTCATCTTCTTCCTCTTCCCTTTTTATATTCTGTAGGAATGACGTTTGATGGAGTTCGGACGACAGAGGAAAGGGCAGGGAATGTAGCCCAAAAAAGGAAAAATGATTGGGTCGTGCGACGTCGATACCAGAAGAGGCCTCACAAAGACCAATCTGGCGCTGAGGAGACCTTTAGGAGGAACATGGAGGCTCCCCTCCAGAGGGAGTGGTTGGGATACTCGACATCCTCCACCTCGGGAAGAGCCCGTGCATGTCTCTCCCGCACCTGAGGCAGTTCCTGAGGGCCCTACCCTGGCCGACCTTAGGAAAAAGTTGGAAGAAGGCCTCCATCTAGGCCTACTGGAAAAATACACTGAAGAAGTGGCGCTAGAACATGGGGTTGACCACTTCATGAAAGCACCCGTCAAGGTATACTTCGGCCTTCACTCTTGTCATGTTTGTACTCGATAATTTTTTGAAGGTGATAAAAGATCACCGAGTTTTTTTCTCGACCTACAGCTGATAAGTATAGGCCGAGGACTAATCAACCAAGGCATCAAGCATGGCAAGACGTCGAGCCAGCTTGTTCACTCCGTGTATTATGAGGCCACAAAGGCACGAACTGCTGAGGAGAAGCTTGCTAGGATTGAATCCGACCTACTGCTGATGACCCAAGAGTGGGACCTTGCTTGAGAGGATAACTCCAAGCTTGTTGACAACCTTCTCCGTGCTCGAGAAGAGACGACTAATGCCAAGGTTGAGGCTGTTGAGGCTTTCAAGAGGTCGGAAGAGTATGACCTTGCTTTGGGAAATTATGCCTTGGAGTCATATTCCCAAGGTATGAAAAAAGCCCGTGCTTGGATTCGTTTTCACGTACCCGATCTTGGTACCAGCCCACTTGCCCAATTTCCCTTAGGAATGAAAAATCTAGACCTGACTCCATTCATGGAGTAAGATGAGGGAGAGGAAACCTTTGATGAAGAAGGAGGGGAGGCTAGTGACCCTGACTTCCAGTAGTGAAGCCTATTAGTAAATTTTTGATGTAAAAGCCCGGGGTATGCCTCGCAGACTACTTGTAAATTTTTCTTGATTATGAATGAATTTGCAAGTTAAGCACATGATTTTTCCTTATGCGTTTTACTCACAAGTTATTCAAGTTGATTTTGTTAAGAGTTTACGTATGAGAGGGTAGAGTCTCTGACCTCATACCTTGAAGAGCATCATGGTCGACCTTGTGAATTTTTCTTAAGAAAGGAGTCAAGCTTTTGACTTTGATTCTTAGAGGTTGTTTTTAAGGTTGGCATATAGGCCGACCTTGTAAACTTTTTGTACCAAGAAGGCACAAGCTCTTGACATAGTGTAAATGTAGGAAATAATTGACCTTGTAAAATTCAACATAAACAAAGGCTCGACCTTTTAGACCGATATTAAGGTTGGAAACATAGTTCGATCTTATAACTTTTCTTAGAAGAGGAAAAGGTTTAGATTTTGTGCCAAGAGGTTGTATTTATAGTTGGATAAGAGACCTAGTAGAAAAATGAAAGCAAATTGTCAAATCTGCGCGCGAGTCTTTTTTGGTATCTACACAGTGTTCGATGTTTTTATCATATCTTTCCATTCCCTTATCCGATTTAGGTGATTCAAAGTTTTATAAAAAGATAACTTAAAAGGATACAATTATTTTCGAAATAGGAGTTTTCCAATTCGAATGTTTACTACCTCAAAATTAGGTCTCAAAGTCCAACAAAAAATCTGTCCAAATCTTTGTGAGGTTGGAAACAATTTTGTGGTAATATTCTTATCATATTTCATTACTTTTTGACTTCTACTTACATCCAATTGACTCCTAAAAATCCTCAAAGTATCGTCTTATGATCCTAATCAATCATTGGATATTTGCAAGTTGGTCCCTCATGTTTAATTTGCTCTTCAGTCCTTCAACTTCCAATTTCAACAATATAGTCTCCATACCTTCAAGTCTTCTATTTCTCTTCCAAATGTCATCCAATTGTGCATATGTTCACTAACCGCAAGTGTACGGATCACACAAGTAATAAAGTGGACTTAGAGTCAGGATATCGTATCCACAGAGATTGTGTAAATTATATTTTAGATTATATTCCTTAACCGAAGCTAGAAAATGTTGGATTTGAGAATTTTTTGAATGGAAAATTAAACTAATGATTAAAATAAAATCGACGAGAATTTTTTTTTTTTTTTTTTGACAAAATGATTAATTGAACATGTTAGAATTATGAATCCACCTTAATCATATCATCCATATTTTGACTTAGATATTTAATGACAATTTACGTGTAATGAAAATATGTGTTCCTATAGTATTAAAACCCTCTTTCGAACAGTGAATTAAAATCTTTTCCTACACGGAATTTGACTATATTTCTTTGACAATTCCTAACATGTAGAAAAGTATTATGGATTTATGAACACTTTTTGGTTACACAAAGCATAGGGGTATATTTCTAACCCCTATCGAACTTCCTGGAAATTAATTCAAGTCTAATGTATTCCTAATCTTTCAAACTTAGAAAAACATCACAAACATCAATAATCATGCGTCCACAATCATAGATAAAAATAAATACACAATTAATTGCATCAAACCCATAAATTACATAAAGTAAATTAAAGTCAAAATATGGAATCAAAAGATCAAAGTATCATCACAATTCTAACAATGAAAACCCGAGCCAAGATACACGATGGAAAATAAATCCCAAGAAGTATGAAAAGAGATCACCTCATTCATGTTCTTGATCTATATCTTCAATCTTGAATTCGGCTTTGCATGGACCCCTTATCAGTTGGACATCGTTTTGACACAAAAATACGACAATTGGGGACCCCTAATGTGTTTTTTCTGTTCCCAATTCGAATATTTATTACCTTGAAATTAGGTCTTAAAGTTCGACTAAAAATTTTCCAAGAATCTTATTTATTTGGAATCAGTTTATAATAATATTCTTATCATATTTCATTCATTTTTGACTTCTACTTGCATTCAATTGACTCCTAAAAATACTCAAGCTTCTAATTTTCTTCAAATTTTTTTTCCAACTCTCAATAATCTTCAATTGAATCCTTGGATTTATGATTTCTTCAACTTTTACTACTAGTTTGCACAATTTAGCTTTATTTATCATTCAATTATTCCTTATTTGCTTCAATTGCATTATTTTCTCGACTTTGAGGTTATTTTTGAAATATAAACAAAGAATAATCAAATCAATATCAAATATTCTAAAACGAGCATATGAAATCCAACTTTTAGGATAGAAATAAGTGTATAAAATACACTATCAACACCCCAAACTAGAACTATTGTTTGTCCTTGAACAAAAATAAAACTAAACTATAAAGTAAAAATGCAAATAACAAAATATTTTTAATTTTGTCAACTTGTTTACCATGTGCTTTAACAATTCAGATTAACAATTTACTTTAGAAAAGAAATATGAACAACATAAAAATATTTTGATCCATCCGATGCTCAACTTTATTGTGTGTGTGTGTGAATAGCCAAAAACCAAATACAAACTCATTTAAAAATATACTTGACACTGTGTGATTAGTCATGCAGATATAAGTCCGAATCCCATGTGGTCAACCAACGATTTTCTTTTGAATTTCCTTACACTCTCATGGGTTATCAAAACCTTACTGTTTTTCTCTCATATCCCAAGATCTTTTCTATATATGTGGTTTCTAAACATATATTGCTTTTTCCCCCACATAAGGCAGTTAGGATTTGATAAGTATGCACAACAGATTAAAAGTAATACATCCCTAATCTCACACTCCAGTGTTAGAAGTCTTAATCGAATAGGCTTATACCATGCATTTTATTCCATTTTTTCTTTCCTTTGGACGACTTTTTCTTTTTATTTCCATGTTTCTTACCATCTTTGTACAAAACTTTCTTACTTGCTTGCTTTCTATATGACCCCTGTAGCGAGCATTATGTCAATGACTCCCAAGCTAGACGAATTTAGGGACAGCTTCAAAGAACCCCTCAGACTTAATTACCTGAGTCATAAAGGCGACGAAGAGAAGCTAAAGATATTTAGCATCTTATGTGTAAGTACACTCTCCTTTCTTGCTTTTTAATTGACCCCTGTAACGAGCTTTGAGCTGATAGCTCCCAACTCAGTTGAGTTTAGGGTACCAGGTTTCAACATCATTGCAAGCTTACTTGCTCGAATCAAAAAGACATTTGAAGAGTAGAATAAGACTATTAGTATTTTTCTGTTTTTATACTATTGCCGGTTTACACTTGTTGATTAAAACCTCCTCAACCAAAGATGTAAAACCAGGAACTTTTCCATGTTTGGTTTGAGGTGTCCCACGATGATATGTAACAAGAAATGTTTGTCATTAGAAGCATAAATATCATGTAGGAACTAAAACAAATCAGCACAACACTCCCAAACTAGGATTTAGAACAATTCTGAAAAATGGTCGTCCACTGATTTTCAGCCCTTGGCATCGTCTCGAAAAAGTGAAAATGCCCGAGACATGCACTAGGCATATGAAAGTACATAACTTGGTCTACAACATATCAAAATTTCATCATATTTGAAGTTTATTTGGGTCATGAAAATGCAAGGTGAAATTTGAAATCAGGGGTTATGGAGCAATAGTGCCTGCAGCGGCCTTGCAATGAGGTGCAATGATGTTCAAGTTGAATTTCATGCCTTAAATCAGTGTAAAGAAAGAATGAATGATACACAAATGTTGTATAACATGTGGTGAAGGTGATCATCCAAAAATATTTGCAAAAACCCAACAAAACACTCCATGTGACATTTAATCAAACACCTTGTATGCATATGAATAAATCAAAGAGTTGTATAGATTGGAGAGTTGAATTGAGCCAAAAATTTTCACCTATAAACTCAAAATTCAATACTCCAATCAACTAACCTAAACCTATCTCCATTCATCTACAATCTCACATTTCACAAAAATTATGAAGAACGCAAAGATTATGCATAATCTTGGAAAATTGTGAGAAAGTTCATACCTTTGAGTGATTTTTATGCAAAGGAAGGCATGCATATGAGCCAATGTGATATGCAAACAATGGGGGAACAGTTGTGGACTCAATGTTGGGTGATTTGGGGAAAGAAAATCGAGTTGGAAGTGGGTAAAATGAAGAATGTTGCATTATAAAACAATCTGCAGAACAGTCAGATTTTTAACCGTACGACCGCATGGTTGTAAAACTGTGCGACCGCATGGTATTAACTGGTACTGAGTTGATTTTTTTTCAAATTTTTAGTTTTGGACTCCGTTTTGGACCCCTAAATTCCTTTCAATGCATGCAACCAACTTTTAAACTACGCCTACATGTCCTAAACTAGGTCCTCATGTTGAAAATTGTGATGATAAGCAACAAAGCAAATAGAAAGCATGTAAATCCTAAAAATGTGAAAACATGCAAAATAGGGGCAATGAAATATTCAATGCAACTAACATGTTAAAATGTGATTTCTAAGCATGCTAGTGATCCTAAAATTCAATGTAAAGCAACTAAGCAATTAAAAATGCAATGAAAACTAAAAACCACTCCTAATGCTCAAACATGCAAAATAGAATACTAGAGCTAATTCAAGCACATAACAACTTAATGCATGCATTCTAAATATACTAGTGTTCCTAAAATGCAATGTCAAGTAAAGGACTATCATAAAAGCAATAAATGAAATAACTAACTAAAGGGTTTGAGAAATTGGGTTGCCTCCCAGCTAGCGCTTCATTTATAGTCTAGAGTTAGACTTTTTGGCAAACTTCTCAAGGTGGTATAAAACATGATGTTATCATTTGCTTTCAACCAAGGCTCTAGCAGTAGCCAGAAAGGGTCAACCTAAAATCAGTGGCACTTTATTGTCTTCCTCCATGTCTATAATCACGAAGTTAGCAAGGAATATGAATTTGTCCATTTTACCCAGCACATCCTCAATGACTCCATATGGGCATCGAATGAAGCGATCAGCTAGCTAGCTGCAACATGATTGGGCTAGGTTTTGAGTCCCCTAATCCTAGCTTCAAATAGACTAAAAGAGGCATCAAATCTTTGCTTGCACCAATGTCACATAATACTTTATGAAATTTTAAGTCACCAATGATGCAAGGAATTGAAAAAATCCTTGGATCTTTCAGCTTAGGTGGTTGCTTCTGTTGTAAGATTGAGCTGCACTCTTTCGTTTAGGGATACCTCTTCAAGTTCCTCAAGTTTTCTTTTGCTTGACATCATCATTTTCAAGAACTTGGTATAGCTAGGGATTTGGGTAATGTCCTCTAGGAAAGGAATGTTAATGTGCAGCTTTTTGACTATGTCAAAAAATTTGTTGAAATGTTGAGCCTCCTTTGTCTTTTTCAACCTTTGTGGGAATGGAATAGGAGACTCATGAGGCTTAATTGTCAATTTCACTTCATGCCCCTCTTTCTTCTCATTAGATGGCTTCTCAGGTGCCTCAACCTTTTCTCCCTCCCTTTCAACTGACTTTTGGGCATGAACCTCAGGCAATTGAACTCCACTGCATGTAGTAATTTCATTTACTCCTTGTTTCCCTGTCCAACCTTTCATTTTTTGGGGGAAAAGGAGTGGGAGGTTCATAAACTCAGTCACATGGAGCAAAAGTGATCCTCCTTGGCACAAAATCTACCTCTTTCTTCAAATTTTTGACGGCCATTAGCTGCTCTTTGGGATTAACTTCAGTGTGACCAGGTAGTGAACCTGGGGCTTTGTTTGTTAAAGCTTGAGATATCTGACCAACTTGGGTTTCCATGTTTTTGATTGAGGCCTAATGATTTCACACTGTAGTTTCAGTCATCCTCATGAATTGGACAGTTTTTTCCATGAGCTTATCTATTTTACTCATATACTGCTCATTCTTCTCCATCAATTTAATGAGCATCTCTTCAATTTGAGGCTTCTTCTCTTCTACCTAAGGTGGAGGTACATATTGGTTCGATCTATTTTGATTATCCCTCCATGAGAAATTTGGGTTATTTTGCCAACCAGGGTTGTATGTGTTAGAATATGGATTATGTTGGCGCTGTCCCCCTCGTACAAAATTGACTTGCCCAAATTGGACAATTTGATGTATTGTGATTAGCCCCATATTCCTCACATCCAGTTACTACACTTTTCACTGAATGGTTTGTTTGTATGATGAAATTCACCAACGAGTCTATTTTGGCAGATAGTGTTGAAACACTATCAAGTTCATAGACTCTTGCTGGTTCTTTTGTATTGTTCTCTCAGGTGCCCACATTGCATTGGTATTAACTATTCTCTCAAACAGTTCGAGTGCTCCATCAAGAGTTTGAGTAGTTATTGATCCATTGGATTATGAATCAACAAGACTCTTGTAATGAGGGAGCAAGCCAGTGTAAAAGTATCTCATTTGTTCACTTTTAGGGAGTCCATGTTGAGGGCATTTCCTAAGCATGCTTTTAAAACTGTTATATGCTTCAACAAATGATTCAGAATCTTGTTGTTGGAAAATTGTTCTATCATGTCTGAGCTTAGCAACTTTGGTAGGTGACATGAATTTTGTTTAAATTCTTTGGGCCAAGTCAGGAGGACGGGAATTTAACAAATCTATTGCCCTATTCCTTAAAGTGTATGGAAACAACCTAAGCCTCATGACGTCATTTGACACTCCTTGATATTTAAAGTGTTCACACATGTCCAAAAATTTAGACACGTGCATGTAGATTTTCTTCGGTTTTTCCACAGAATTGTTGCCTATTTTGGAACATGTTTATCACATTGGTCTTTAACTGAAAGTTTTCAAGACGAAAGGGTGGGTATGCTGGATTGGTTTTGGACAACTTGTGGGACCATGAAGTCTCCTACAAGTCTATTACCCTCATCAACGGGTTCAACACTCGGTAATGCCAAATTATTGTTTGCCATTTGTTCCTATTTTTGGTTTTTCTTCTTTATCTAGTTCCCTAACTTCTCTTAACCTATAGTGTAATGTACGTTCTATTTTTGAGTCAATTTCGAAAAGATTCTCATTTTTCGAACGTAACATACACAACTAAAAGAAAAATAACGAAACTAGTGACTAAACTAAAACTAGAAATTAAAGTCATAGAATAAAATTAAAAAAAAAACAAAAATAAAAATAAAGCAAGTAAAAAGCCCGAATTAGTGAAAGTAATATAAAAATAAATTTAAACTATAATTCCCGACAACGACACCAAAAATTTGTTCACTACCGCAAGAGTACGGATCACACAAGTAATAAAGTGGACGTGAGTCCGAATATCATTCCCACGAGGATCGCGTAAATTTTATTTTAGACTAATTACCTTAACAGGATCTATATAAATTTGATTTGAATTTGAAATTTTTGAAATAACTAATGAATATAAATAAAATTTTTTGAACAATTAAATAATGAGAAAAACAATGCTAGAGTCGAGAATCCATTTTACTTTCATCATTGATGCATTGATTTAGACGTCTTACTACAATTCGTGAGATTTTGAAAATCCATGTTCCTATTCTTAATAAAACCCTATTCGAAACGGCGAATTAAAATCTTTTCCTAGAAGGGATCTGACTATATTTTTATGACGAATCCAAATATATAAGAAAGAATTGTTGTTTTGTGAACACTATTGAAGATAACGCAAACTATATGGGTAAATTTCTATCCCATATCGAACTTTGTAGCAATTAAAACATGTATAATGTAATCCTAATCTTTCGAACTTAGAAAAGCACCACAAAAATCATACAATAATTGGCCAAATAATCATATTATAATAAAAGTGCGAATTAATTGCTCAAACCCATGAATCATATATATATATATATATATAAAACAATAAATCAAAACATAAAATTCGAAAAGTAAAATATCATCACGACTCTAACATAACTAACTAGCCTAGATACATAATTGAAAGAATAAATAAACAAGAAGATTTGATGGAATCCATTACCCAGATGTAGAAATAATCTTCTTCAAGGAGGAATCTTGGATTTGATGTAGATCTTGATATGCGCCTCCTCTTTCTCTCAATTATTATGTAGAATGTGGTATCTAACCTAGCACCCCTCCTTTTCTTCCCATGTACTATCTTATATAGGTGAAATTAGGTCAAAATCACGTCAAGATTAAGTTGCAAAAGAATCATAATAAAATAAGGAAAGTAGAATTCGCGTTGTCTTTACACAGCTATCAGTATTTTCATTATATCTTTCTCTTCCCTTATCTGATTGAGGTGATTCAAATTGAGTTAGAAATATAACTTAAAGAGATATAATTCTTCCAGAAATAAAATTTTCCCAATTAAAATATTTTCCACCCCAAAATTAGGTCACAATGTTCGACTAAAAATATGCCAGAACTCTTGTTTGATTGGAATCAATTTATGGTAATATTCTTATCAAATTTCATTCCTTTTTAATTTATAATTGAATCAAATCTCCTCCTAGAAATCTTCAAGTGTCGTATCATTGTCTGAATTAACCATTTAGTATTTGTAATTTGGTCCTTCATTTGATTCGTGCACTTTAGTCCTTGAAGTTCTGATATCTTCTACTTCACTTCTTTCTTCTCTTGATTTATTCAATTAAGCTCTCGAACTTCTTCATTATTCCACTCTAGCTCAACTTTTCACCTTTATAGACTTCATTCTCATGTGCACAATTTAGTTCCATTATCATCCAATTTATCATGTAACTGCTTCAATTTCTTCATTTGCTTGACTTTGAGAATATTTCTGAAATATAAATGAATAGTAGCGAAACCAATAGAAAATATTCTAAAACACTTTTAGTATGAAAATAAGGGTATAAAATACACTTATTGGCATAATTTTCATCAATTTCTTCACTCTCAAGATATTGGGATATTTTCTGAAATATAAACAAATAAACAAGAATTAAATAGTATTTATTCCAAAACAACAACATAATATTCTAATTTTGATATATAAATAAGTGTATAAAATACATTTATCAGTTAGAGATTTGATTAATTAATCCATGCTTGGTTTTCAATTGTTAAATTATTATCTTTGATTTTTCGTTTTCTTTCAAATTGATACGAGAAATGCTTCGATAATTTGTTGAAGAGGTAAATAAGAACCTACTTGATATTTATTTAATTTGGGCCTTATTGTTAAATCTAGAGGCAACAATAAATTGATTTTGATTTGTTGCTCAAAATTGGAAATTAATCGATAACCAAATAATTATGTTGCTAAATTGTGGTGGATTCTAAAACCTTAATACTTTGTCATTTATTAAATTTCTCTGGAATTTATTATTTTGCATTATTTACATTTTAATTAGTTTTAATTAATTCAAACAAATTTGACTTTTCTCAACTAGTTAGAACTATAATTAATTAAAATTGAACTGTACTTTCATAAAATTTTGCGATTTCTGTGGGTTCAATCTCGTATTCATTGATCTATATTGCATAAATTCTTGCACTTGCGAGTAAAACATAACATAACAAGTTCTTGACGCTGTTGCGAGGGGAATTGCATTTGAAAGTATATACAACCTTAGTTAATTTTATTCTTTGCTAGTTATAATTTAGATTTTAGTTTTGTTAAAAAAAAAAAAAACAATTTTCTTTTATTTTGTGTATCTATGTATATAAATTGCTAACCTAGGTTTGTTTGTTTGTTTGTTTGTTTTTTTTTTTTTTTTTTTGTAGGAAAAGCTATTTGGACCAAGTGAATGTGATTGATAGAAAAGCTCCTCTACATATCAAAGACGTGATAAACAACTTTATACCGGTGCTTTCTTTTTCTTATTTTAAATTAGTTGTTTGAGTTATAGCTTTATTATTTTCAATAGTTTTTATTTTAAAATAAATTCATAAAAAAATTGAAAAATAATATTTTTTTTTGTTGAAATTTGAATATTTGCAATATTGGAAGAGATTTGACAGAAGAATATTAAATGGGATCACAGTGACCTCTCCAGTCTCCACTTTCCTGGAAGCCTAACTAGTTACACAATATTCAATCTTACTACACTTGAAAAAAAAAAGGAAAAAGAAAGAAAAAAAAATTGTAGTTAATTTTTGGTATGCTTGCTTGGGAACGAGATTCAAAAAAACGTTTGACTGGGAGAAGTTTATCCTTAAGTGATATTCAAATCAAAATGGACAATCATATTGAAAATTTGGAAAATTTTAAAAATCTTCAAGTATAAGAGAAAACCGTTATTGAGTAATTTTCTCCAATATCAAATAATTCTCCATCTTGCATAGTTTTACCACAAACTACTGCAGCACATTTTGAGCTAAAACCATCTATTATTCAACTCTTACCATCATTTTATGGTTTAGAAAGAGAAGATCCATTCATTCATGTTAAGGAATTTCTAGAAATCCATTTCACTTTTTGTTTTCAAAACTTCTCTGATGAGTCGGTTATTCTTAGATTGTCTCATTTTCTCTAAAAAAATAAAGCAGAGCTTGGTTAAATTCTCTTCCTGCAAGAAAAATTAACAGTTGGGATGAAATGGTTAAAAAATCTTGTCAAATTTTTCCCCATTTCAAAAACGGATCACCTTAGGAGAGAAATATCCGAATTTTATCAAAAAGAGGGTGAGGAATTCTAGGGGTGTTGGGAAAGATTCAATGATATCATTTTTAAAGTGTCCCCACAATGGTTATGAAATTTGGAGACTTGTAAAGTATTTTTATGATGGTTTGACCCCTTCAAATCGTCAATTAATAAAATCCATACATGGCAAAAAATTCTTGCATCTATGAGGGAATGAAGCTTGAGAATCTCTTGAAACACTTTATGTTAATTCTCAACAATGGAATTATCTAGATTCTAGAGTAAAACCAAATGCACCTAATAAGGGAGGCATTTATGAGTTGAAAGATGACTTAGATGTGAAAACCATTCTAGCCAATTTGACTAAAAAAGTTGAAGCATTAGTCTTGAACTAAATCATAAATCGAAATCAGGTATGCGCATTGTGTCAAAATTCTTCCCATACTCCTGAATCACGTCCTTCACCGCTAAACTACTAAGAAGCTTTTTCTGAAGAAGCCAATGTACTTCATTCTTATGGGAAAATGTCCAAT
This sequence comes from Ligustrum vulgare, assembly GCA_963555705.1. Classification (NCBI taxonomy): domain Eukaryota; kingdom Viridiplantae; phylum Streptophyta; class Magnoliopsida; order Lamiales; family Oleaceae; genus Ligustrum; species Ligustrum vulgare. Next base: position 56,121,390 of record OY743168.1, on the reverse strand, counting down.
AGCCCTTTTGCTCAGACATATAACCCAAATTGGAGGAATCATCTCAATTTCTAATGGAGACAAAATCAACCCCAAATGAACTAAGGAGGGTATCAATTCAACATGCCAAATCAAAATATTGCCCCTTTCAATCCATCAAATCCTCAAAATGTTACTCAAAATTCTGCACCACTTCAAAATAAACCGTCTTTAAAAGATACTTTACAACAATTCTTGCAATCGACCCAACAAGTTTTACAATCTAATTCTCAATTTATTTTAAAACTTGAAATACAACTAGGTCAACTTGCAACTACAATAGCTTAAAGAGAAAAATTGAAATTCCCAAGTCAACATGTTCCTAATCCAAAAGGTCAGTATGAGGTGGGATCATCAAACTTCAATGAGGAAGTTAAATCAATAACTACTTTTAGGCCTGGTTAAACCATTATCAAGTCTAATTACTTACCTACACTTGAGAAAGAAAGTCATAAGAGTCAACTTGAAAATGAAAAATCCAAAGATTCAACTGAAAGTGATAACCAACATCCGTCTTTCATTCGAAAAGCTCCTTTCCTCATAGATTGGTTCCAAAAGAGAAAGGTTTACCATACAATGACATTTTAGAGGTGTTTAAGCAAGTTCGCATTAACATTCCATTCCTCGATGCTATAAAACAAGTGTCTGCTTATTCAAAGTTTTTTAAAGATCTATGCAGTGTGAAACGAAAATCCAATGTTTCGAAAAAGGCATTTTTGACTGAACATGTAAGTTCTACAATCCAACATGGAACTCTGGTCAAGCATTTGCCCAACAATTTTTTGTATCATTGGTGAACATGTGATAAATCGTGCATTGCTGGATTTAGGTGCGAGTGTGAATTTGTTGTGATATTCTACTTATACACAACTTGATCTAGGAAAACTGAAACCCACTACAATGACACTTCAACTTGCTGATAGGCTTGTCAAAATTCCTATACGTGTCATAGAAGATGTCTCGATCAAAGTTGATAAATTTTATTTTACTGTAGATTTTATTGTCCTAGATACTCAACTTGTTGGAAATGCGAATGAACAAATTCCTGCCATTTTGGGGGAGATCATTCTTAGCAACTTCTAATGCAATCATCAATTGTCATAATGGTGTCTTGAAATTGTCATTTGAAAATATGACAATTGAGTTGAACGTATTCAATGTTGCCAATAAATCTGTAGAAACTAACGATTTATGTGAAGTAAATCTGATAGAAAAATAAAATACATGCCATGATTATATCTCTCAAATTGATAAACAAGATCCTTTGGAAACCTGTTTAACTTAATTTGAAATGAACATAGATATCGAAAGTTACATTAGTGAAGTAAATTCTTTACTGGAATCTAGTCCACTAATGGATACTGATAAATGGAGAGCAAGGATAGAACCTCTTGAACCTGTGCAATCACTTTTTGAACCACCAAAATTAGAGTTGAAACCATTACCAGAGACTTTGAAATATGCATTCTTAAGACTATCTGAAACTTTGCCTGTTATGATAGCATGATAATGAAAAGGAAAGTAAATTGATAAATGTCCTCAAAGGTCATACAGAAGCTATAGGGTGGACAATTTCAAACATTAAGGGTATTAGTTCGTCAATCTGCATGCATAGAATTCATTTGGAAGACAATGCAAAACCTACATGTGAATTTCAAAGACGAATTAATCCTAATATGAAAGAAGTTGTTAGAGCTGAAGTGATCAAACTTTTAGATATAGGTGTCATTCACCCTATTTTTGATAGTGCATGGGTAAGTCTTGTTCAGGTAATTCCTAAGAAATCTTGCATAATAGTAGTTAAAAATGATGAAGATAAACTTGTTCCTACTCGAGCACAAACTAGTTGGAGTGTTGCATTGACTACAGAAAATTGAATGCTATCACTAGGAAGGATCATTTTCCACTTCCTTTCATTGATCAAATGCTAGAACGTTTAGTCAGTCATGCTTATTAATGTTTTCTTGATGATTATTTCAGTTATAACCAAATTTCAATTGCACTTGAGGATAAAAAAACCACATTCACATGTCCTCTTGGTAAATTTGCATATTGACGCATGCCCTTGTTAAATTTTAGCGATGTATGATGAGCATTTTTCTGATATGGTAGAACGTTTTCTTGAAATCTTTATTGTAACACACCAAGTTCAAAATCTTAAACCTAGGCTTGTTAACTTTTCTTTACTTAAATGCAGAAAAGAAATCATTTAAAACCTCAACATTTTCATTTTCTATTATGAAATTTTACAAAAATTTCGACAGAGTCTCATCTGTAAATTGGACATAGCCAACCTGTAAAACCATTTTAAAGTACACATTTCAACTCATTCAATCCCAAACATCATCCAAACCATTACAATAAGTCCCAACTCCTCAACAATATAATTCCAAGTAAATAAACTTTAGCAAATGAAATAAGAAGTAATTTAACCTCTAATACTGCCCATACTTATTGAAAGCAAATTTCAACCAAACAATTAACAATAATAAATGAATTAAGGAATAATTAATGAGAAACTTAAATAAATTCTAATTTAACTTTATTTTCAAAGATTGAGGGTAGGTATAGCCTGAGTCTGTCACCAAGTGCTCTCCTTGTCTCATCTAGCATTCATCACCTGAAATATTGGGGAGGGATTGGGGTGAGCTAAAGCTCAGTAAGCAAACTTCATGCAAGTGATGCATGCTTATGACATGAAATGCTTTAAACTTTGAAATATGTATCCCCATTCACTTTAACATTTCAAAACTTTCACTTCATTTCCATCGTGAGCTCAGTTGGTGTATCTTCTAGTCAATCAGATAACACTGGGCAATTCTTATTTGGAACCAGATTAACATTCACATTTCCACCGCAAAGCGGTTTAACATTCACTTTCCCACTGCAAAGCGGTTTAATAGTCCACCGTAAAATGGTTGAACATTCCGTCGCAAAGCTTAATTCGGGGTACGCCGGTCTCCGCGCCCCATTTCCCACTCGCATCTTTCATGAACTAGAAGTACACCCATTCTTTCTTAAAAACTTGGGATACATAACTTTTGAACAAACTTGCACCTTGACACATTTCTTTCATTTAAAAACATTTGACTTCCCAATTTCGATGCCAATGCATGCTTGATGATGCAATGACATGATAACGTGCATGCTTGAACATTCTTCTTAATAACATATACTTTCATAAGGTAAACGAAATTCATCAAAGCAAGTAAGTTACAAGACAGTCGTTTACACATTAATTTCAAATTTACATTCAACTTTGATAAAAATAGGGGGAAGTTTACTTACTTGTTGCCTTTAATATTTACCTTTTCTGGGTTTGCAGGTGGAAGAATTTCGGATGCCCGTGACGTCAATGTACCAAAAATCCTAATTATATCCATTCATAAATAAGACAAAAACTTTTAGTTTAAAACACAACCATTTACCTTTTTGAACCAACAATACCCCTAACCAAAGTTAAAACTTCCATTTGATCCAAATGAGGTTTAAAGTTTTTTCAAACACTTCGCATGCCGCATCTTAAATACAAAATTCACTTTCATTGAGAGTTAGAAACCTTTCTCACCCTTTTGAATTTTAACTCAAATAATTATATTTAACTTAAAAAAAAATGTACAAAATATTAAGAAAACAACTCCAAACATTCATCAAATTCTCCAAATTGGAACTTTACAAATTTCAACTCATAATTAAGCACAAATAGTTAACTAAAAAGTTTAATTTATACTTTATCAAAACCTGAAAATCCACATCCATACCAAACTCGAAAGCAAAAGATTAAACCATTCGACACAACGTTGTAAGCTTAACTATTAAGGTATATAAATCAAAACCAAGATTTGAAAGAACGTACATGCCTTTACACTTTTCCCAAAAGATTTAGAAATTACAATTATTACTCGCGTTCACACTAAAATTACAAGTAAGCTAATTAAATTCCCAAATTCCATAATCCTTTCAAATCTAAACTCTGAAAATAAGCCATACATATAAGTTACAGTACTAAATTCCTACATTTCGAAATCTGAAACTATTATTCACATTTACAGTTCAAACTTTTCGTCAAAACTATAACAAAATTAAATCTTGCTTTGAGTCAGAATTATAACTATTATAATTCAAGTTTAGCTATAAAAAGTCAATTAAAATGATAAATTTGAAATTTATAAAATCTGAAAGTTTACACCCACACCCACGTAGAACATACACACACACACACTACTATCATAAGATTCACAATTTCAAATTAACATTTAACATGGGAAATTTAATTAAAAGTTCTGAATTGAAAATTATAATTGCCCATGTAACCACATATACATACTGATATATACATACATATATGCACAAAAATCAATATATATATATATACACATCTTTATCCCCAAATGTGTGTGTGCGTGAACTATTGTGTTCGTGTTTGGCTTGCCCTGTCTGTTTTATGTCGGGCGAGTGCGCTGCCGAGGAGAAGGAAGGAGGGAAGGGAAGCATTACCGTGGTGGTGGTGCAGGCGACATCTCCGGCGGAAGGGCTGAGCGACGGCGGTCGAGTGTGTGAGGCGAGCGGGAGACGAGGGATCGAGCGTGAGAGGCAGAGAGGCCGAGAGTGAGATAGAACCGAGCGAAAACATCGGGTATGAGGGTTTAGGTTAGGATTGTGAATCTAATCTTTCGAAATTTGCAAATTGGTCCCTCAAGTCTCCTCCTTTGTTTAATTACTTGAGTAACTTTCAATTAACTCCCAAAAATGTCACTAAACTTTTTCCCCAATTTTAATAAATACAAATTAGGTCACATGCAATTTAATAAAAATTGAAATCGAAATCTTAACAATTAAAGTATGAAACAATGTATAAACTTTCTAATTAGTACATTGATCGGGGCGGCATTCAAGTCCTTCCACTGCAAAATAAATCAAACTTCAAACAATAATAATTATATTCTAATAATTTAGAGCGACATTAACATAAACATTGTCTAAAATCAAGAAAACACATAAATTGAGAGACGATATTACATTTATGGATGACTTTTAAGTGTTTGGGTCTAGTTTTGATGAATGTTTATGTAGCGATCGAGAATTTTCGCGATTTTATTAAAATATATATTTTTATTTTAAAAAGGTGTCGCTTCGACTTTGCTCATTCATTTACTTTTAAACGCGTGTCCGTCTAGCCAATTAAGTGAAATTAAATTTAATTAAAAAACTTCGTCAAATTTCAATCTTTATCAAAAATATTTCAATATCACAGTTTATTTTCAAAAGTCCAAGTATTAATTATATTATGTCCAAATTTCAACTGTTTTAATCCAATCCAACATCTCGAGCCCAAATATTTTACCGATCAGCCAAGTCCTTTTAAAAACCCAATAAGTCATTTCTTGGTCCAACTAAATCAACAACTTATTTTCCAAGTATTTCCTTACACAACCATATTCACTTCCAAAATTCTCACAATTTTCCATAAATCAAGATTTAACCTAAACTACCATGTTTAACACCTAAACCAACTATTAAATAGATCCCTCACCTCTTTTCCCTCGACACACCTCCCCTTTGACATAGTCGAGCCTCATGCCTCCACTCCTCGGCCAAACCAACACCTCCCCAAGAATAGAGTTTCGAATCCATGACCACGCAAAGCTTCTTCACCGTCACCTCCAATCCAGCACCGTTATCACACCATCACCAAATCATCAATAGTATCACCACCAATCCACTGCGACACCATAGCCAAGATGCCAAGACTCCAAAGTCACATCCAACCTCCATGGTCGAACCTCTAAACCATCAACCCCGTTTCCCACAATCTGTAAACCTCAAGAAAATCACCCACTCGAGTCACTATTCCAACCAACTGCAACCACCACTTGAAACCTCACCAATCGACAGCCCAGTTCGTTTTTCAACACCAAAACAACCAAACTCCGCTGCACAGTCTGCAATCAGCTCCATCACACGCACCAAACCAAAATTTTAACCCTCAAGACACCACATAACGCCACTCAATCCGCCATCAACTTAACGCACAAATCAACCCAAAACTCAAATTAAATGAGAAACCCATATACTTACCTCCACTCCCAACCCATTCCATTTGGAGTATCACCGGAAAAATCACCAAAGAATTGAACCTCCTAGCCTCGGTTTGGCCTCGGTCCGTCGCACCAAAATCAGCCCAATAAACCTTCTATTTCACAATGCCCTACCCATGTCCGTCGTCTTCAAGTAATGGCGGCACTTCCACCGCCTGCAAGCCGGCGAGGGACGCCGGTGGGCGTGACCGCGAAGGGCCTCGTCGTCCTTTCTTCTCTCCTCTCTCTCTACCGGTTGTAGGGAGACCGATTGTAGAGAGAGAGAGAGAGAGAGAGAGAGAGAGAGAGAGAGAGAGAGAGAGAGAGAGAGAGAGAGAGAGAGAGAGAGAGAGAGAGAGAGAGAGAGAGAGAGAGAGATAAGATGTATTTGTATTTTATATTTTTTTAGTTTGTAAAATTTCCCTTTAGTCCCACGGTTTTCAAAGGAGTTTAATTTAGTCCCTACAGCTTAGTTTCGATTTTCAGTCCCAAGTTTTGAAAAGTATTTATTTCAGTCCTTTTGGTTTAAAAACCGTTTAGTTCAGCCCCCTAGTTTTAAAAGTCTTATTTTAGTCCTTTGATTTTAAATTGTTTGATTTAACCCTGCACTTTTATTTAAAATAAATTAGCCAGCCCCAATGTTTGAAAGTGATCATTTCAGTCCCTCAAGTCTTAAAATCATTTAATTCAATCCTCGAACTTACTCTTATTTACAAAACTTTAATTTCAAGTTTCTAATAGAAATTATTTATTTTAGGGCTAGACGAGGCGCGAGAATCTCAAGAAAGCTAGAATCATTGTTTTCAAGCAAATTCAGAAATATCTTAAGGTAGGTTCATTACTTCAAAAACCTTTTATCTTAAATGCGCAATATTAAGTAAACCCGTATTGTAAATTTATGCATGTGATTATGTAATTTATGAGAATTAATTGCCTTCGGGCCCAGATCCACATGTCTTCGGGAATGGACCAATTGCCTTCGGGCCCAGATCCACATGATTTCGGGTATGGACCAATTGCCTTCGGGCCTAGATCCACATGTCTTTGGGCATGGACCAATTGCCTTTGGGCCTAGATCCACATGTCTTCGGGCATAGACCAGTTGCCTTCGGGCCCGGATCCACATGTCTTCGGACATGAAAATTTATGATGTATGAGATCCACTTGCTTAGTGCATGAGAATGAGAATTTATGAATTAAGTTGCATGATTATATGTGTTATTTACTGTACATTTTATTTAATTTGCGCTGAACCTACTGAGTATTTCTATGAAATGCTCACCCCTATTTTTAAACTTACAAATTGCAGATTTCGGAGATGGTGGTGAATGAAAGGGCAGTGGTGGTAAATAATAATGAAGCTATATTTTTTAAAGTCATGATTCATGAATAGTGTCAATTTATTTATATGTCGTTATTTTAAATATGGTATTTAAAGTCAAGAACATCGTCAATTTAATTATTTGTCGTTACTTTCTTGAAAGTTAAGATTTCAACGTTTTTATGCATTTATCAAATTTAATTTATTTACTTTTGAAATTTTTCACATAAATATGATGTTTCGAATTCAATTATTTTCCGCAATAAAATTAGATTTAAAGGAGTAGTGATGTCCCGAGCTTCACGGAATTTGGGGCGTTACAGTTTACACCATTTGAGTTTAGTTTTGATTAGGTGTAAAGAGAAGAATCTTGTACTGAATTGGGGAAATGTCATTTCATGGTAAAGAAAGGAATTGTTTTGGTCCATGTAATTTCAAAAAAAGGAATTGAGGTTGATAAGTCTAAGATTTATTTGATTTCTAGTATTCCACCTCCACTAACAGTGAAAGATATTCGATCATTTGTAGGTCATGCTGAATTTTATTGAAGGTTCGTTGGCCTTTGTGTAATTTACTTTCAAAAGATCCACTATTTGTCTTTGATGATCCATGTCTTCAAGTATTTGCAAAGCTTAAACACTTGTTAACATCTTCGCTTGTCATCAAATCACCTGATTGGAACATCCTTTTTGAACTCATGTGTGATGCATCTAACTATGCCATTGGAGCTATTTTGGGTCAACTTGTGAAAAGATACCATATGTGACCTATTATGCAAGTACAACACTCACCCATGCACAATTGAATTACTCCACCACTGAAAAGGAATTGCTTACTGTTGTGTTTGCTCTAGACAAATTTCGTTCCTATTTAATTGGTTCCAGAGTCATCATTTATGGCAATCGTGCTGCATTACAGTATCTTCTTTCAAAGAAAGATGCTAAACCTCGCTTAATTCGTTGAATTTTGCTATTGCGAGAATTTGACCTAGAAATTCGTGATAAGAAAGGATCTAAAGATGTTGTTTCCGATCACGATGATGATTTACCTATAAAGGAAACATTCCCCGATGAGCAACTCATGTCTATGTCTCAAACACCTTGGTTTTCCGTTATTGTCTATTATCTTGCTACTAGTCATGTACCTAGTAATTGGAGTCAACATGATAAACCAAAACTTTTTACTGAGGTAAAGAAATTTTTTTGGGATGATCCATATCTAGTTAAATATTTTCCTTATCAAATTATTAGGAGATGTGTCCCTGAAAATGAACAACAAAGTTTGATTTCATTTTGTCATGACCATGCATGTGGGGGTCATATTTCTTCAAAAAAAATTCAGAAATTTTACACTGTGGCTTTTATTGGCCTACTCTTTTTAAAGACACTCACATTTATTGTAACTCTTTGTGATCAATGCCAAATATTAGGAAAAATTTCTCATAAAAATATGATGCCTTTAAACCCAATTCTTATTGTTGAACTCTTTGGTGTTTGGGGTATTGATTTTATGGGACCATTTCCCAATTCTTTTGGTAATTTGTATATTCTTTTTTTTTTTTTGTTGTTGATTTTGTGTCTAAGTGGGTAGAAGCAATTTCATGTAAGACAAATGACCACAAGTTTGTAGTCAAATTTTTTAAAGAAAACATTTTTTTTTCTAGATTTGGTACACCATGAGCTACAATAGTGATGGAGGAAAACATTTTTTATCAAACATTTTGAACATTCGATGAAGAAACATGGCATCACTCATAAAGTCTCTACTCCCTATCAACCGCAGACAAGTGGTCAATTTGAAATTTAAAATAGGGAAATTAAGCACGTTCTTGAAAAAACGGTTAACACTGCAAGGAAAGATTGATCTTTAAAACTTATTGATGGATTGTGGGTGTATCATACTGCTTTTAAAACTCCTATTGGAATGCCTCCTTATAGACTTGTTTATGGAAAAAGATTGTCATTTACCCGTTGAGTTAGGGCATAGAGCAAATTCAATACGTTGATGCAGCCATCAACCTAGGAATGACACTCTACGAGAGAATGATAAATATGCTATGGGAGAACAATTGGATTTAAGGTAAAAGCTAAGTCTTTATATGAAGGCATGGGACTCATGGTTATTTATTCTGATGCTTTCATTGCTTTACCAGAAGATTTTGGTACGTTAGAAGGAATTTTCAATATAATTTCTTGGGCCCAAACTAACATGCACACCAAACCTATTGGACTTTTAAATGTTAATCATTTCTTTGATGGTTTGTTAGCATTTCTTGATTATGTCATGGAACAGAACTTTGTTTCTCCTTTAACACGACAAATTCTCATTTTTGCATCATCTATTGAGGAGTTATTGGATAAATTACAAACATATGTTCCAGAATGAGATACAGACATTTCTCAAATCAATTGTCCGTAGGAAGCAGGAGCAAACGAAAGAGGGAAACAAATGATTTAGACTTAGAGTTAAAGTTATAAAATGTGGAATCCATATATTCTGATTTTATTCACAACATTTTCTTGTTGATATTTTCTATTTTTCATGCATGTTTTGTTTAGAATTACTGCAAAACCAGGTAATATCTCTCTTACTTCTTCTTCGGTGACATTGAGAACTGTTAGTTTTGTTTGGGAGGAGGTTATTGTGTTTAAAAATAAATAAATAAAAAATTAGTTAAAGATGGCAAAGTATGGAGCTATTTACTCTCGAGATGCAACCTTTAATTAAATTATTTTTTTAATTATAATTGGTTGAGTGCAGATTTTTATGTTAAAAAAATTATTATTTTTCCCAAAAATGCTGTTTATAAAATCATCAGATATGATAATTGTATTAAAGATGGCTGAATATGGCGTAGCTCTGACTCTTGAGACACATTCTCTACTTAACAAAAATGTGTATTTGTGTGCTATGGGTTAAATGATGTTGTCAACTATGATGAATATATTGGAACCATGTGTTAAGCTATAAATTGTGTAAGAATTCGCAAGTTAGGCTAATTTATTCTTATTCATGTGAAACTTGATATCATTTGAGCACGAGATTTGTGTATTGCATAATCAAGGAATAATTTGATTCAAACTGCTGAATATGGTGAATACAGTGGAACTTAGATGTTGGATCCTAGCGTTCCATAAAAATATTCATAATTGAACCAATGTTAAGATAGTTTGGGTGTGATTGCATAGTTGTAAGGAGATATAAAAATGAACAAGTATTCCATGCGTGAAAACTTTTGTGTGGAGTAATTTTGGAAAATTGCTCAAGTTCGTGGTGTATTTGCTTTGAATTCACTTTAGAGCATTTTTTACTCGAGTAATTGAGAGAGAGAGAGAGAGAGAGAGAGAGAGATGAGGAAAACAAAGAAAAAAATTGCTCAAGTTCGTGGTGTATTTGCTTTGAATTCACTTTAGAGCATTTTTTACTCGAGTAATTAAGCCCATTGGGGTAACTTGAAACCGAGTACCCGTAGTCTTTAAAATTGGGGACTTGCAGCCCTAAAACTCATTACATGGGTTAAATAGAAAGCAAAAAGAAGTGAAGTTTTGTATACAAATTATAAAAAAGCAAATAACGAGTTACAAATTTTTTTGAGCAATTGATGATTAGATAACTAGTGAGTTTGAATTACCCAGTGAATGTTTGTTAGTAAATATACTTAGTTATGGAGAATCCTTGTTTGTGGATATGTTGAGCTTCAATTTATAAGGTCCATCCAAACTAGAGAGGGTAAGGATTATATATTTCAAGTTTAGGATTTGTAGCGATCGAGAAATTTTCAATTTAAAAGTTAGCCTTAACGAACTTGTCGCTACGACTCTTCAATATCAACGGTCACTATTTTCAAAATTAGCGCTCTCATCTAGCCCTATTAGTTATTTTGAGATTTTAAGAAAGTATTTTAAATTCATAATTTTAAATCCAATCCGCGATTTCAAAATTTGTCGAAAAATAAATAAATCATTATATCCAATATTCAAATTTCTGATTTTATCATCATCATCATTGAATTTCTCAATCAATACCAAATCCTAACCCCCAGCCAATTCAATTCCTCTCCCTCAACGTTCCAACATCAATGTTCAGTTACAGATCTTCTTACAAATGTATATAAACAATCTTCTTCTTCCTACCATATGTTTCTTCCCTCACACAGCAAGCTAAGGTAAAAGTTTGTCCCCTTCAACCTGCACACCACACACGTTTTCAGACTACACACACAATCAAGAAACACACCATAGCCAATATTTACCATTTGCCATTTCAATTTATTGTCAAACTTCTATCACAAATCCTGCAAGAGCATCACCACAATCGCAAAACCAAACACTATCTTCCACAACCCGCCACCTCCATCGCTCGAACTGGACTCCTATCATCCACCATAATCGAGCCACCACATTTTCACACAACCACCAATTCAAAATAATACAGAAACCAAACCTAAAAACTTCCAACACCACCGTCCGCCACCACCACTCCAAAATCGCCCCTACCTCATTTTGAATTCCCCAAAATCGACACCTAAAAAACAAACCAAAAATCAAAGAAGAAGCTAGCCCATTGTCTTACCTTGACCGAACCATCATCGGAAACAAATACCAAAATCCAAGCCCTGGTGACCTCTCGGTTTTGTACCAAAAAATCTATCCAATCCTCACTCTTTTCATCACCCCTTCACTGACCTACGCCGCCATGGTACGGCTGCTCTACCACCGTCAGAGCGCCGGCAACCCGTGGGTGGAGATGAGCCAATCGTCCATCTTTCTCTCCTCCCCTCAACTTGATCGAAAATCTGAGAGAAATGAAGTGAGAGAGAGAGATGAGCGATCCATTTTATCTTTTAAAAAAATTTTGATTTTTTAAGATTACCCTTTGGTCCCCCAATTTTATGAAGTAATTAATTCGGTCCCTCAAGTTTTAAAATCATTTAATTCAGTCCTAAAATATTTAATTTCAATCCCATGTTTTAAAAGCAATTACTTTAAGCCCCTACATTTTTAAAATATTTTAGTTAACCCCTCTTATTTTAGTCAGCCCCTCTTATTTCTGAAAATTCCAATTTAGTCTCTAAAGCCTTTTAAAAATCATATGTTACACAAATTCATCTTTACAAACTTGATTATTCCAATATTTCAAAGTATGGTTTTAATTATATATTTATTTTATAGGACTAGACGAGGTGTGAAAGAATTAGAAGTTTAACCATGTTTGCTCAATACTCGAGAAATAAGGTAGAATCTTATTAACAAATTTATCTTTTCAAAAAATGCGCATCAATGATTATTTAGATTATAAGTTTAGCATGTATGATTGTGTTCATGAGAATTACTTGATTTTCAAACATGAGACTATGTTACTAGAATTTATTTGCTTAAATGCATGAAACTTGAACTTATATTTATTTACTTGTTCATGAGATTACTGATGATCATTAGACACCTGAGATTTGAATATCATGATTATGTGTTTTAATTTATAATATCAAATTATTATTGCTCGCGAGTCTACTAAGTATTTATTTGAAATACTCACGTTTTCCAAAATTCAATTTTGCAGATGATGGAGTTGGAGACGAGGTGTACGATGATGGCTATTAAGAGCCTTTAAAGATGTTTTATTTCAAAATTCCAAACTTATTTATCTTTTCAAGTTTATTCCATGTTTGAACATTTAGGACCATTTGAGTCAATTTCATAAAATTACGTGAATTGAAATTTCAGTTATTTTTCGCTCAATTATCATTTTGAAAGTTAGTTTGAGACAATGAAGTGACGTTTCGAGTATTTAGAACTCGGGGCTTTACAGGATTGCACCTTTGGAAAAGAATGAAAAAAATGAGTTTGGGGTATGTATCTTATGAGTGAAGAAATGAGACATTTGACCACTGAGGGTTGGGAATTAAATCAATTTATGACTTTATAGTGTTTTTCATAGATATTCACACACATTAACGTATATTTTGCTTGAGGACTAGCAAAAGTTTATGCCCTGTTCTCTTTACTGTTTTTTTTATCGTTTTGAGTTTTTGGAAACAGCGAAAATGTGTTCTTTTATCCATTTCCGAAAATGAATTTTTGGAAATAGAGAAAAAACTTGTATACAAAATCCAAAACGTAAAAAAATGGTTTTGGGCGTTTTAAGTTAAAAAAACCAAAACAAGGTTTTTGGGCCAAAACGCGGCCACTGTAGCTATCTATCTATATATAAAAACAAAGTAACCGTTATTAAAAATATACACACACTTTCCCGCCTAAAATTACTTGCTAAATTTGAAAGTTCTTGCAAAAAAAAAAAAAAAAAAAACAGAAAGAAAGAAAAAATTCATTAAAGTACAATATGAATTAGAACCATTTCAAAATGTAATTATTGAACAATCCAAACTCCAAAATGTAATAATTGCAAATTTGAATTACACTTTTGTAGTAGTTAATTAAAAAAAAATGATGTTTTCCAGAAATATATAAAATTATATTGTAAAATGTGTTGAAAAACATTTGAATAATTCAAAAATATTTTAGTTTAAAAAATGAAAAATGTTTTAGTTTAAAGAACTTAGGAACGTTCTTTATATTGCGTATTTTTTATAAGTTTTCAATTAGAATATATATATATAAAAACTAAATGATTAATTCATAAATTTTCTTCCAAATCAAATAATCTCATACTTGATTAAATATAATTTTCTTTTAGATTGAATAATTTCGTACTTGATTGAATATTTTATATATATTTTTGTGAAATACAGAGTTCATTTAGATTATTCTAAATTTATTTTTTTGTGCAATGATAATGTTTTAATTTTGAAAACACTATTAAAAACTCTATAAAATCATATCTAAGCAATACATTAAAAAATAAACTTTATCAAAAGTTAAAAATATATTTTGTTTGGAATCAAATTAACTAATATATATATATATATATATATATATATATATATATATATATATATATATATATATATATATACTGCATTGTTATTAAAAATTTACTTTGATTGTGTCATTTGCAATGAAAATTAACAAGAAATTTAATATAAGATAATAAGTGAAAACAAACTATAAACACTTTGTCCGTAATAAGTCACAAAGATCAAATGTAAAAGTTTATTATATATTTTAGAAATAAAGCAGCATTTAATCATTCGAAGATAAAATTAAATACTCTGTGTGTGTGTGTGATTGTTAATTTTATTTATTATATTTCAAAATAAAATAATTTAACATATAAAAAAATTAAGTTAAATATAACTTATTTAGAAGAAAAAAGTCAAACAAACAAACAAACAAACAATAAATAAAAATAATTTTAAAAAATAAAGAAAATTCCATAAAGATCAGAATTTTCTAATTTAGATTAGTTTTGTAGATGTTGCATTTCCTATTTTGATTAATTTTGTCCTTTTTAAAGTTTTGAATTCGATAATATTTTATATTAAAATATTATTGTATTATATTTCTATTTGATAAGATTGTATAATTATCATATTTTCATAAATTTTGATCGAAATCACTATTACAAACAACATATTCTAAAAACATATTCCCGTGAAAATACTAAGATTAAAGCACCGACTCTCTCCCACTTTCTTGCAAATCTCGTCCTCTCTTCTCTTCTCCATCTCAGCGGTCACCAAGTCGAAGCTAAGAAGCCAGATCTCGCACAAAAAGGTAACTTTATTATCTCCACTCTTACACATAATCTATCTTCTCCTATTTTATTACTCGTTAACGGTTCTACAATCACCAGATTTTTTGGTTTTTTGCTATATTCTTGATTTTATGTGGGATGCATTTTTTTGGTGGTTATCGACAGTTTTTTTCCCCAAATGTTTTGAAAGAAGGCAGTGGAAAAGATGCTAATGGTAATGGGTAGGATCGATTAAGCAACGAACGACTAAATCAAAGGTACATTAACAAAATCGCAAACAAATCAAATTAGGGGCTGGATTTATACAACAAAAATAATGTAGTATGACTGTAAATTGCGGTCAAAATGAGCAAAGGAAATTATGTAGTAAACTACTAATTAGCCTTTTTTGTGCCTTGCGGATTTGAAAATCAGAAAAATTGGACAGCAGCAAAGTTGAATTTGCACTTGTCACTTTGAAAAATGGAAAATTCTAAATCCTAGAATAGTTTCTTAATTGAATCTTTAATAGTTTTTTTTCCTGTTTGGTTAGTTTCTTAATTGAATCTTTAATAGTTTTTTTTTTTCCTGTTTGGTTACATTTATGAAAGATTGAATTCGTTGAAATAAGTACAATTGCATATGATTATGTGTGCCACAAGTATCAATTTTTCGAGACATTTGTTTTGGTGTCCTGCTTTTAGGTTCTTGGAGCTTATCGATATAGTTACTCTATAAATGTTATTTAATAGTTTGAGTGTATTCTTATAACTTCACTAGTGAGCAGAGACGTGTGTAGACAAAGTCGAAATTTTATAAATACAGTTGTCTTTCTTGATGAGCTATGATTTCACTTAATGATTTCGTGTTTACATGTCTTGTGACTTCTATTATATTGTTGTGTTGCTATTTTTTCTTTTTCTTTTTTATTTTCTTTTGCTTTTGTAGACCATAATTTTTTTTTATGTCCAAGAGGACTCCCAACCCCACATCTTTATCAAGTCGAAAATGAACTGATATATCTTTCTTGCATGATTTTGTATCTTGTATCTGGAGCCACAACTTGGATTTCTTCATCAAATTAATTGTGCACTTAACAATGTTGTAATTGACTGAAATTTATGTTGATGATCTTAGTGTAGCGCCCCGAGTTCCGTATACCCGATTCACTATGTCATTTTCTGTCTAAATTTTTTGAATAATATTTTTGCGGAAGAAATAATTGAAATTCATTTTTGGCAACATTAAATAAACTGTAATGGCCGCTAAAATTGAAAACATTTACGAAACCATTTGAAATAGTAAATCGAACCATTAATATTGTAAAGAAATTGCCAATATCATAATTTCTCAAATAAATGAACTTCTCTAAATTATTCGATTGTTTGGAAAATACGGAAATCATTAACGTCAAACTTTCAACCGTTCAACGATTATTGCTAAAGAAATTGCCAATATCATAATTTCTCAAATAAATGAACTTCTCTAAATTATTCGATTGTTTGGAAAATACGGAAATCATTAACGTCAAACTTTCAACCGTTCAACGATTATTGCCACCATCATTCATTTACTCGCCACCGTCTCCGAAATCTGCAAAACTGTTAAAAAGTAGGGTGAGTATTTCATGGGGGAAATACTCAGTAGACTCATCGCAAATTAATTTAATTTATAAGATGATTAAACACACAAATCCCGGCTCTTTATAAAACGGGCATTGATAGAGCTTCTTTATAAAACTGCTCTTGATAAAACTCATATTGTGCATTACAGCACGGGACATATTTTACAAATCATAGGCTCTTTGAAAATAGCTCTTTGAAAACAGCTCTTTGAAAACCATATACTTATAAAAACATTTTAATTATGCCAAGCATAATTTCTTTTGAAAGCATAACATAAGATAGGATTGAAATCCTCATAAACATAAATAGACACAAGAACTTTACCGAACTTAGGTGGCAAGAATTCTTATGCAGTAAAACCATAATAACAGTAAGATCATAATAACATAGGATAAGATCGAAATCCTCATAAATATAAGAATTTTACCGAACTTAGGTGGCAAGAATTCTTATGTAGTAAAATCATAATAACAGTAAGTATACCAAAACATAATTCATGAAATTCATAGGGATCATTTCCATCATAACATAAGATAGGATCGAAATCCTCATAAACATACGCGACAGGAATTTTACCGAACTTAGGTGGTAAATCCTCATAAACATATGGAAAGACAGGAATTTTACCGAACTTAGGTGGTAAATCCTCATAAACTTATGGAGACACAAGAATTTTACCGAACTTAGGTGGTAAGAATTCTTATGTGCATAGCAATGATCCAAAACATATAAAACATTATCGTAAAAACATAGGGTATACTTACTTTTCATAAAAACATAAGGTATATTTACCTTTCATAAAACATACTTAATTTTCTTGAAAATTGACTTTCACAAGTCACATGACATTCATATGAAATCATAATTTAAATCAATTAATAAGTGCGAGTCTACCTCAAATTCGACGAGTGCAAAGTTGAGCGGGAATGACTTCAATTTCTTTAAATTCTCCGTACGCTTCGTCTTAGCCAATAAGTCACTTTAGTCTATCGAATATATAGTTTCAAAATGAAAAATTATAATTTGAGGACTGAAATTGATGTTTTGAAAGTTGAGGGACTAAAATGAATACTTTTGAAACTTGGGATTAAAATCAAATAAAGTAAATCAGTAGGGACTGAAATAATAGATTTTGAAAATAAAAGGGCTGATTAAAATCATTTAAAACTTTGGGACTGAAATGGATAACTTTAAAAGCTGAAAGGACTGAAATAAAACCTTTTTAAAACTTGAGGGGCTGATTTGAAATAACTTTAAAACTTTAAAAGGGCTGAAATAAACTATTCAAAGCTGTAGGGACTGATTTAAATCATTTAGAAAACGTAGGGACCAAAGTGCAAATTTCTGAAATTAAAAAAATATAATATTAAAACTTTACTCTTCTCTCTCTCTCAAAATCCATACTCTCTCTCTCTCTACCCGTTTCTCTCAACCGGCCGACGAAAGCTGGGCAGTGGTTCTACTGAAGAAACGCCGGCGAGACACCGGCGTAAGGTGCGGCAAAGAAGGGGTTCCGGTTTTGAAAGAGTTTGGTGTGAGATGGGGATAAAAACCGAGGCTAAACTAGGCTTGAATCGCGATTAATCTCCGGTATTAAATCTGGCAGCGAAGGGCTTAAGGTTGAGGTAAGTGCCGGGGTTCGTCTATTATTGGGTTTAGGTCTTATTTTTGGTTTATGGGTTTGATTTGCTAAGGATTTGGAGGTGGGTTTGCCGTGATTTTGGGGGTGCTGCAGGCGGTTGAGTTGTTTCAGGTAGTGATGACTTATTGAATTGGTTGGTTTCGTGGTTGATTGGTGGCCTGAAAATGATGGCTGGTCAGTTGCAGTAGGTGGTGGCAGAGTGATGGACGGTGAGGCAGTGTGGGTGGACTGTGGTTGCACTCGTCTGGGATGGAGATGGAGCTTGGTGCAGGTGGCTACTTGGTTGAACATGGTTGAGGCAATGACTGATTTGGTGGCTGGTTGCCGGCGCTGGTTCGTTGGTCGAGTTTTGGATGCTTGCTGGAATGAGGGAGGTTTTGGCAGCAAATTGGTGATTGAAGCAGATTGTGAACTTTGTTGTTAAATTGGCCATGAGTTGGTTTTTGTGATTGAGGTGCTGCAGGATGATGAAGGGGTGGATAAGTACAGTGGTTGCATCGGTCCGTTGGTGGTGCTATTGGAGCTGTAAAGGTGTTTTGCACATGGAAGGTTATTTGGGCTGTGAACTGGTGATGATGATGGTGAGTAGCGTGCTCAAAAGGAAAAAGAAAGAAAATAAAATGATTAATGGGGACATGGGGAATATGAGTAGAGTAGGTGCTTAATAATGTAATAAAGATGAAAAACGTGGGAAGTAATCCATTGAAAATTAGACTAATTTTGATTAAGAAATGTATTTAAAACAGATATACTTTGGACTGAAAATAATTTGAGAATAAATAAATTTTGAGATAAAATTGAATTACGTATTTGGACTTGAAATAATTTGAATAAGGAAAATTGAGATATTTTAATAAATTTGGAATTCAAAATGATTTTGAAAATAATACTTTGAATAAATAATTATAATAACATAATTTTAGAAATTCGGATTTTAATTTAAAATCGAACAAATTCGATATTTCTTGACTTGGTTAGACGAATCCGTCGCGGCATTAATTTCAAAACAATAGCGACTCAATTTTCTAAATATTAAAATAATTATTTATTGCATAAAAATTCTGGGTCGCTATACTTAGTAGTCTTCTACACACTTTTTTTAGCTAATCTTGACATGTGGACAGGGCCATTACATATTTGTTGATCTTGTTTGATACCTTATGAGTAATTCTACTTGTGATTCTGAGGAATCCGAATTTCCCCATAATTTAGCTGATCTTGACATGTGGACAGGGTCATTCTTTTCCTTGGAGCCATGGCTCCTATTGTAGCTCTATCAATCACATGCCATCTATCTGTGAAGGATCTGGCTGTTTGTTGTCTGGCCTTTCTGCCTACTGGATGGGGCTTAATATTGGTAAGTTGAGAAAAAAACCCTTAAGTCTTGATGGTTTAAGCTGTCCCGTTTCTTTGCTTTCTTGTCTAGTTTTTTGGACGAGGATGGGAGAGATTGGTCGACCCATGAATGATCCAACTCTTATTCGACATTTGTCATTATTTGCATTTGAATTGAATCTTCTGTCAGGTTGCACAAACTCTGAGGCCTAAAATCGAGGGAACAGGATTGTGGCACTTTGCTTGGGTTTTTGCTCGAGCTTATGATTATGGGATGGACGTAATTATTTTCGTGCCCGTAGCGGTTCTGGCATGGCTCCCTCACATTTCCGATTTCCAGACGTGTATCCTTTTCAATGAGGCTTTCAGCAGGAGATTGCAAATTCAACCAATTCTTGCTGGAAAGAAGAAGCATTGATTGATGATGATCTTCTACAGTCCAAAGTTGGGTGCATAGAGAGCATTTTTAATGTACATATATATGAGAGGAAAAGTAAATTAATGTATAGTCATGATCCATATTACAAACCATAGCAAACACTTGTGCATTTTCTTGAGATTGAAAAAGAAACATAGGATTAGTGTATGTTCTGAATCGTGGTGATTTTTTTTTTTTTTTTTTTTTTTTTTTTTCAAAATCTGTTGCAGAATTCTAACTATTCTGACTTTTTTTTTTTTTTTTTTGTGGTTATAATAAAAGATGTTACAATTTTATTGACTAAGTTGAGAAATTATTTGCAAGTTAGATCATATTATCTGCAATGGGGTCTCCGAAGAAGGGTGTTTGCAGTGATACCAACTGTAAGGAAGAGCGCATGAAGAAAATCATTACACTTGTTAGAGATAAGATAGCTACATAAATGTGGATTGAGTGTTTTAGGAGACGTGTTTAATTACATTAAAATAATTTGTTTCTTGAATTAACTTTTTTGTATAAAAGATGAATTGTGCTTATTTTTCCCATTTACAGTGGCTCGATATTGTTATAATTGAACTACTATTGAAAACATGAACTAATATATATTAATTACTTTAGATTTTAAGTTTTACTTATTACTAGAGTAATCAAATGTTTGTTGAATAGAAATCTGACTGATTTATTGACATTAAAATTAATGTAATTCAATAAATCAACCACTTTTTACATATAAATTATTACAAAATAAATATATTAGAGAATTACAAAGTAAACGCATTTTTCAGTTTTCTATTTTTAAAAACAGTTTTTCAAAATTACAAAGAGAACATGTTTTCAGCAATCCAAAACAAACAACCAAAATCCAAAACTCAAAACAAAATTCAAAATCGAAACACAAGGAGAATGACCCCTTAAGTTTGGGGGTATTTGATAAGTATATTTTTTATATTTATTTTATTTCCTAAATGTACAAATTATTAAGAAGCAGAGAAAAAATTATTAGTATTTATGTGTATTTTGTGTTCTTTAGGCAAAATCCCAATTTAGAGATGAATCAAACAAAAAATTGATACAAAGGGACCAACAATTGAAGAAATTGATATTGAAGGACAAACAATTGAAGGAAATTGAACTTGGAGGACCAGATTGCAAAAGAAGATGATGGAAATCTAAAATAATGTTGAAGATAATGGAAATGATAGTGGATGAATAAATAATGTTGAAGATAATGGAAATGATAGTGGATGAATAAAAAATGATAGTGGATGGAAAAGAGTGATAATGGATGAAAAAGAAAGGTAATATAGGATTGGTGGAGATAATGGAGGTAGTGGAGGGATGGATTAATGATAAAAAAATTGATGAATTCTTGGATATAAATAGAAGGGAGTTGAGGGGAGAAAAAATAAGAGAGAAAGAACAGAAGTTGAACGGATTTCTACATACATCTTCCATGACGGATTCTATTTATTTTTCTTTTCTAATTTAATTATGTTCTAAGTATTTTATATTAAGGTTGACGATGAAACTCATTTAATTTTGTAGTTATTTGGTTATCGTATTAATTCCGTTTATGTTAAACGTTCATGGTTCTTGCTTATTCGGATAATTAATTCAAATGTTCTTTCATCTTTAATATCAAGTATTTTTGATAGATAGAGATTTTATTAATTAATCCATGCTTGGTTTTCAATTTTTAAGTTATTATCTTTGGTTTCTCCTTTTCTTTCAAATTGATACGAGAAATGCTTGGATAATTTGTTTAAGAAGTAAAGAAGAACCTACTTGAGATTTATTTAATTTGGGCCTTATTGTTAAATCTAGAGGCAACAATAAATTGATTTTAATTTGTTGCTCAAAATTAAGAATTAATCGATAATCAAATAATTTTGTTGTTAAATTGTGGTGGATTCTAAAACCTTAGTACTTTGTCATTTATTAAATTTCTCTAGAATTTATTATTTTGCATTATTTACATTTCAATTATTTTTATTTAATTCAAACAAACTTGATTTTTCTCAACTGGCTAGAATTATAATTAATTAAGATTGAACTACACTTTTATAAAATTTGCGATTTTTGTGGGTTTGACCTCGTATTCATTAATCTATATTACATAGATTCGTGCGCTTGCAAGTAAAATATAACATAACAAAATTTTACACAACATTATAGTTTAAATTGTGTGCTTGTGTCCCTTGGAGACGTCTTGTAATTCAAGCTTTTATTAGTGTAAACACCCATTTTTAGGGACTTTGGATCAAGAAGTTTGTCATTTACACTTTCGTTTGATCCCTTTTAATTGTTAGTACGAGCGAAACAACACCCGCGCGAAACAATTTGGATATGTCATGCTTGAGCTTAGCAATCTTGACTAGTGGGAAGAATTTGGTGAAGAATTTTTTGCCAATCATTCCAGGTGGTGATGGTTGCAGTTGGTTGGGAATTAAACCCTCCAACGCCCTGTCTCATAGAGTCAGTGGGATTAAATGGAGTCAAATGACATCATCTTGATATCCCTTGATATTTGAAGAGATGAAACATCTCTAAAATTCTAAAGACATGTTTGTGAGGGTTTTCATCAGCTTTGCCATATAAATTATGCCCATTCCGGAAGAGATGAATGACATTAGTCTTTAGCTGAAAGTTCAGTTGACCAAAGGGTGGATGGATGATGCTTGATTGGTTTTGAATGATCTGTAGGGTTATAAACTCTCCAACAAGCATGTTCCCTTCATCATCATCAACTGGGCCATTTTCCTATATCAACGGGCGATCTTCGTTCCTTAAATCTTGGTTATCCATCTTTATTTGTAGGTTGATCCCTCATCTTTTGGTTTATACAATTTAGTCTCTAAATCCCATTTTTCTTTAATTTAGCTCAGGATTAATTCTCGATTCTTTTTAACCACTTCCTTGTCATACTTCAGTCCATACGACATTCAAGTGGTCTTGATTTGCCTCAATTCATCAATTTTCTCAAATTTGGGTTGATAACTGAAATAAACACAAAATGCAATGAATTAGTTGAAAACTACAAAATAATGATTCAATTTCTTAGTTTTAGAAGGTAAATAAGTGCACAAAATGTACTTGTACACAAAATGCACTTCTCAATCAGACATACAAGATGATGCTTCATGGAAACAAGTCCCCCTTGATTATTCCAAAATGATTCAATAAGATATGGATGGTTATATGAAAAACACCGGTCAAGATTTAAAATTGAAGCCAAACATCCATTCCAAATTTGCATAATATTTATTATTTCCAATAGGCTTTGGACGGCTCTATATTGTAAGATCCATATAACCCTAGAATTGTAGTCAAATATTGTTCACTAATTTTACAGTGTGCAAAATATATTGTAAGTGTACGGACCATGACAAATAATATAGTGGACCAATGAGTCTGGATTATTGTTCCCACGAGGATTGTACTTAATTACCGAAATATGTTAGCTTAAACTGATGAGAACCGAGAAAGTCAAACCTCGATACACGAGCTTTTGGAACCCATGGCAAGATCCGATGCCGAAAAGGTTCAAGATTTGATGTGATCCGGAAAAGACGTCAAAAATGAGAAATCAAGATACGAGCAAGTCAACAATATTCTACATAGGAAAATGAACAAGTTTCATGTTGGACTCGAGTCGAGATTATAATCACGTCAACGGATCAGAAAATTGGGCAGGAGATGCATTACGACCGTAAAACTCGGAGTCACGACCGTAACATTATCAGCTCACAATTTGGGCAGAACAGCGTTTACGGTCGTAACTTGGGTTCTCACGGCCGTAACTAATCCATGGAATTTCACGGCCGTAACATCAATCTTCACGGCCTTAACTAATATTGAGACATTTTGATCAGAGAAGGACTTACGGCCGTAATTCCGACTTTTACGGGCGTAAGCGGCGTGAATCATATTTTCGGGATTTTTAATATTTCAGTTGATTTGTATTTCCTTTATTGGTTTTTAATTCTTTTTCCAATTTTGGTAATTTTGGTTATTTTAGTTATTTTAGCTATTTTAGCATAATTAGAATTCTATTCAGAGTCAGTTAGCGACTAAGGTTTATTTTACCTATTTATATGCTTGTCCATTCAATGTAAAAATAGAAGACTTTTGATGAATGAAAAATATATTGAGTGTTTTTACTCTATTTAAAGGTGAGGATTCCCTTTAACCCGAGCTTATCAAATATTGTATGATATTTGTGGCGTTCAACAAATCGAACTTATCAAAGGAGTTGGAAAACCTTTGTGGCGTTCACCCCATTATGGTTCTTGTTTTCGCATCGTAACGGGTCTCCGGTTTAAAATACCCATGGTTCTTGCGTCGTGAGGCTCGGGTCGTAGTGTTACTGTTCGTTCCAACCTAAATTCGGAACTTTGCAAGCGTTATTCCGCGAGCTACGACGCGGACCCCCTCCCGGGTTCGCATCATATGGTATCAGAGCTGGACTCTGAATTCAGGTTCTTGTATTTTTCTATCCAGTTTGATTTTTATGTTTATCATCGAGTCCCATAAAAATCATCCATATCCTATTTTTGTTATTTGAGTCTTTATTTTCAATTTTTCTTGTTCTTCTTCCCAGAAATTTTTCGTTTATTTGATCCATACAAAAATCCATAAAAAATTCAATCTTGTTTATTTTATTTTATTCGATTCTTATCCAAATCCTGTCTCGTTTGTTTTGTTGCGTTCGTGTCGAATTTTCGGATTTTATTAAAAAAAATTGTTTTTTTATTTTCATTAATTCCGAAAATTCATCATAATTCAAAAAAAAAAAAAAAAGTCACTCCGAAATTCAAGAACCACTTTCTTGAATTTCCTTAATTGATATTCCTTGTCTTCCAAGTCAAAATTAAAATTCATTATTAGTCCTTGTATCAAACTATTATTCCATTCCATTTCACAATGTCCAAATTTCACGAAAATTCATCATCTAGGAAAGATAATCATCAATCTTCTCTGCTTGTCATGATGGAGAAACGGTTTGAGGAGTTAGCTACAAAATTGGAAGCGAATTTTGATGCGAGATTAGATGCGAAGTTTGGGAAGGTTAAGAACTCAGTAGATATGCATAGTGCAGAACTTGCTCAACGGCGTGAAAGAAAATATAGGCGTAACCATAAACCTAGGATTGGGATGAAGAGATTAATGCGAGGGCGCTTTTGAAGAGTCGAACAGAAATTTATGAGGAAAGGATGATGTATGAACGGAAGGCTAGAAAAGAAGCTAAGTTAAGAAAGAGGAAGAGTGAAAGGGAAACTGAAGCTAAATTGCCAAAGGGGAATGAAAGTGAGATTGGAGGTGATTTAAAATTGGAGTATCAGGATATGGATGTTGAAAATAAGGAGGGAGACTTGAAACATGAATTAGAAGTAGTTGAAGAGACCTCGAATTTTGTGGTAGGAGATGAAAAGGTGGAGTTAGGTGATCAAACTCCAATATTTGATGAGGAAAAATTGGAAGTTGGGGTAGAAGTTCAACATTTGAATGTTGAAATTGTCAATAAAAATATTGAAGAGGTGGTTGAATGTGAAAAATTAGAAGAAGTGGTTGAGAAAAAAGAAGAGAATGAGCAAGAAAGTATATTGACTTTTGGAGGCGACGAGAAGGGCCTCGTGGTGGGAAAAAATGTTGTGGAGGTTTTGTATCATGAGTACAAGGATCCATACCTTGTGCATGGAGACGCTAACATTTCCCTTCCCATTTTTTTAAAATCTTTCTTGCAGGTTTATTGTGCATGGAAGATAGATTTACATCAACCTTGGTCAATTCCCCTCGTGTTTCAATACCTTCTTGTCTATAAATTGGAGGAGCATCATTTATTGAATGCATGTCAGGGAATCGACAATTTTTCGTTTGATTCAGGAGGTACAGATTGATTTTTCAAGAACAATACCATGATTCGGGACGAATCATCCTAAACAAGGAGGGAATGGTACGAATCAGGGTGGGTTTGACGGGAAAATCTATAATTCAAGCCAAAACAAGAAGTCAAGCAGGTTCGGAGAACGTCAAAAATCAAACATTGCTTGTACGAAGAAGGTTCGAGGCTAAACCAAGTGAGCAAGCCAAGAGCAGCTTTATGATTCGGGACGAATCATCATAAAGGAAGAGGGGATGATGTGATCCAGAAAAGAAGCTAAGAACAATGTTATGATTCAGGACGAATCATCTTTAGTAATAGATAATTCACCACTATCCTCATCACTATCAATAACCTCAACACGTTCATTCCTAGCTCTAATTTGTGGGTTGAAGTCATACCTTAGTGGCCTCCGTAAATTAGGGAAATTGTGCGGTTGTTCCTGACGTGGTTGAACAATTCCCGCACCACGTGTCTCCCCCAGATTATTAGGTTTTTCCACATTTACGCCGGATTGTGTACCAAATTTTGCTTCCAACTTGGCATCCAACCTCGGATCCAATTTTGCAAAACGTTCCTCCACCATTGCAAGCATTTTAAAATCTTGAAGATCCCTTTCCGTCGACGAAACTTCCTTCCGTGACATGGTTAGTAATAAAGAAAAGAGAAAAAAAATTAAATAAAGATCCTCACGTGTTTTATCACTCGTGTATCACTCGATTTTGGCTTTTCCCTCTATTAATCTCACCACTCTGCCTTTTTCCTCTCTATTCCCTTTTTCCCACGTTCTCAAAGAACCCACCAAACTAGTCACGGATTTGGTCCTTGTGGAATAAATCCAAGTGCAAATAAGGAAAATTGATGGAAAATATTGGAATTAGGAAATTTAAGAAAGAAATTATGGAATCAAGAATTCTATTGCAAGAAGAAGTTTTATGGAAACAAGAATAAGGAATTTTATGGAAACAAGGATTTGTTGGAAAGATTTGCCCAACATTATTTTCTTGATTTCTTGTTCAAATCAACAACTATTCCTTTTTTTTTTTTTTTTTTTTTTTGTAATTTTTGTAATTTTTTTCTCCTTTTTTTTTCTTTTAATATCCTATTCAACAAGAATAATCAAGAACAAGAAAACAGAAATTGACAAATCTTGAATTTTCTGGAGAAATTTCAAGAAACAAGAATTGGAATGGAATTTTTTTTTGAATGATTAATAACTGGAAAGAAAAAGAACTGGAATACTAAATAATTGGATTT
This sequence comes from Ligustrum vulgare, assembly GCA_963555705.1. Taxonomy (NCBI): domain Eukaryota; kingdom Viridiplantae; phylum Streptophyta; class Magnoliopsida; order Lamiales; family Oleaceae; genus Ligustrum; species Ligustrum vulgare. Next base: position 56,094,184 of record OY743168.1, on the reverse strand, counting down.
AGAGACAGACTCTGATACTAGATGATGTGATCCGATACGGGGATCACCAAGAACATGCGGAATTAAACGCCGGAAAGCTCTAAAATCCAAGATAGTAGATGGTAACAATGCAACCCCGACCTCACGACGCAAAAACTATGGGTATATTAAACCCAAAACCCGTTACGATGCGGAGATAAGAACCACAAAGGGGGAACGCCACAAAGGTTGTCAAATCCTTTGATAAGTTCAATTTGTTCGACGAGAACACGAAGAAAATTAAGGGAATATCTCACCTTCAATATCATTAATCTCAAGAATAAAAGTTTTGTTTCACAATGCTGAATTAAAGCCATATATATAGGCCAACAAAATAAAGTAACCAAAAATAACTAGAATTTAAACTAACCTAATACGCCTAAACTAGGTTTTAATTGCGGCGCTAATTTACGGCCGTAACTTTTAAGTTTAAGGCCGTAAGTGACTTACGGTCTAAAAAACAAAAAAAATGTTACGGCCGTGACTATTTATTTTACGGCCGTAAGCGACCTTCTGAACAAAAATTAAAAGTTACAAAATCCTGGGTTACGGCCGTGAGACTTTGATTACGGCCGTAAGTCTTCTATTTCAGTTTACGGCCGTGAGAAGATATGTTACGGCTGTGAAGGCCTTTCTGTCCAAAATCCACCAACATGATTTTACGGCCGTGAAAGAGGTGTTACGGTCGTGATTCCACTTCTGCCTTATTTTCTTGTCCTCCCTTGATCCCAATGCATTGCAATAACTTTGGCTCTTCTTCCACTTTGTTACGCAACGTAAATGAAGTCTTTGCACTCGAGCACTCGTCCATCCACACTTGCATGAATCCTTGCATTGCCTGCTTGATTCTTTTGACTCTTTGTCTCGTTATTGGTCCTACGGGCACGTGCAACGGGTCAACGTTCGTCAAGCCACTCCAGAACTCATCAAGTTAGGTTGAATATTTTCAAATCTTTCTCACCAATTTTTCCTATATATATGTGGTCCCCATAATTTCATTCTTTTTACTTTGCGGATTTTTAGAGATTGGAGAACTCCTCGGCCAACTAGCAGCTCCTTCTACAAAAATTCACTAGCACTTACGTAAGCTCGACCTTGCCCAAACTTCATTAACTTTATTATTTATTCCCTGAAAGTATGGTGAGGCAAGGTTTAGTAGATGACCTTAGGGAGGTGGAGAACTTAGACGAGCCTTTAGAGGTCGAACCATTAGGTTTCTACCAGCCCCGCCCAGTCCTCAAGAGGGATGGGTCTGATAATGGGGAAGAGGCCGATGATAACCCTCGGGTAGGTAGGGAACCAAGATAGGACAATCTTGAGCTTCCGACCTATTCCAACAAAATGAAAGAACATATGGTCGAGGTAGACATGAGGAGGTATAGGTTGGCAGGTAGGTATACTGCTAGGGTCCCGTACAGAAAAGGACAAGCACTCTTTCCATTATCGGGAAGGGGAGATGGTGGTGTATCATGAGGATTTAATGGCCAGGCTTTGGTGTCCTCTGCACCATTTCATTGTGGATTTCTTGTTGACCGCGAGCATATTGTCGGGCCAGCTCACTCCCAATGGGTGGAGGATCCTTTATTTTTTTGTTTTGTGTAGGAGTCTAGGAATAGAGCCAACGATCAATCTTTGTAAATGTCTATTAGAGCTTAAGTATTTGCCCCGGTGCAATTGCTTTTGTGTATTTGTGCAAGAAAGAATGATTTGAGGTTCCCTGGGTTCCTTCCTCCATCAAGTACTGGAAGGAAAAAAATTTCTTCATAAAGTCGTGAGAGGGAGAGAACATATTTTGGCCGACCTTTAGAAGGGCCGATATTGATAGTTTTAATAAGGAAGGTAATTTGAGTGAGGAAGCTATAACCGAGCTTATGGAAAATGCAGTGAGGGTTTGTGACTTTGGGTTACTGGCCAAGGAAGCCAATGGCCTTGTAAATAATGACATTATTGACCATGCTGGCCTTGACCTTCAGCTCGGTAGGGTTCGGCCTCTTAAATTACGTAAACAAAAGATACCTTAACGCACTTCCTTTTTCTTCTTAGCACTTTCCTTCTTTTTTGATATCTAACTTTCCTTACCTTATTTCATTTCAAGGATGACTTTTGACTCTAAAGTGTTGAAGGAAGCTGCCTTGGCTAAGGTTCAAGGTGCCCGAGCTAAGCAACCTGAGGACGGGATAGCCCGAAAACGTCCTCAGAAAAGGACAAGGGTTACTTTATCAGGCCCAGGCCAGTCCTCTCACTCCAATATGGAGGTCTAGTGCCCTGGGGTGGAGAGAAAACAAAAGGGGTGGGGCTCCCCTGCCCTCTGATTATAAATTGGATGCGGAGAATCCGACTCTTGCTAACTGCAGGAAGAAGACGCAAGACTCCCTTCATCTAGACCTTATAAAGAAGTATAACTTGTCCATTTCCTCCAGTATGAGGCAACCAAAGCATTGAGCAGGCTGAGAGGGCAAGTCAAATTGTCCATTTCCTCCAGTACGAGGCAACCCGAGCTACTGCTGCCAAAGAAGAACTGGAAAAGACCTAGGCTGATCTTGAATTTGCAATTCAAGAGCGTGAGTCTGCCCTAGAAGAAAATGCTCGTTTGGCTGAAGAGATCAAATAGGCTTGGGAGAGGGAACTCCAAGCTCAGGCCTCTACAATGGAGGCGTTCAAGGGTTCAGCTGAATATAAGCTGCCCTTGTTAACTATTTACTTATGTACTACTTGCAAGTTATTCATAGGACCGAGTATGTGAACAGACCTTGTAAACTATTTTTGTATGAAAGGGTCAATCCCTTGACCTATATTCAAAGTAACAATTCGTATGATTAGGCGTTCTGGTCGACGTTATGAGTTTTATGCAGAGAGGGTGTCAAACCCATTGTGTAATTGAAGGGGCTTAGAGTCCATGGTTCTCAGAAAGTATGAGCCCTTCTCAACCTTTCGAATGACTTTATACAGTCCTTCCTAAATAGGTCCGAGCTTTGCAGGAAGGTGACCAGCAGCTTCACGAGACAAGATCCCCCATTTTGAAGTCTCTCTTTTTGGCTCGAAAGTTAAACTTCTTGGACATGGCATGGTGATAGGCAGCTATTTTTAGGGCGGCATTCTCCTTGACTTCTTCGAAGAGATCTAGGCTTTCCATTTGTCCCTTAATATGATTGGGTGATTCTACGGACATTGTGTGGAAATTGGGAACCGTCACTTCTACTAGAATGACGGCTTCCATTCCAAAGGCTACTAGCATGAATGGAGTTTCGAGGTTTCTGTCTTGAATATTGTTCGATTCATCCATAGAATTTCAGGAAGGAGATCGGGCCAATCACCTTTGAAACTATCAAGATGAGCCCTTAGGTCTTGCAAGATAAGTTTGTTGTTACCTCTGCCAATCAATTACTTTGTGGGTGTGAAGCTAAAGTGAACCTATGTTCAATCCCCAAATTCTTACAAAATCTCCTAAAAGCTTGGCACTTGAACTGTTACCCATTGTCAACGATCAATGTCTTGGGAGGACCAAAATGACCGATGATTGACTTCCAAACAAATGACTCAAACTTTTGTTCTGAGATTACGACAAGAGGTTCTGCTTCTACCCATTTTGTGAAGTATTCCAAAGCTACTACTAAAAACTTAACTTTGCCATGAGTGCAAACGGGTATGGGCACATAATCGAAGAGAGCTCTTCTGCTGGTTGATGTAGTCGGGCTACAAACCTCTGACATTTATCACAAGTCTTTACATAGTTGAGGGTATCTTTCCTCATGCTTGGCTAGTAATAATCGTATCTTACCAATTTTGTTACTAGAGCTCTTGCTTCTTGGTGTCCTCCACAAATTCCTTCATGAACCTAGACCATAGCAAGGGTTGCTTCTCTCAGGGTCGGACATCGAAGGTAGGGAAGCGTGAAACTCCAACGGAACAAAGTGTTCTGCAAGATGGTGTACCTTGGAGCACTTTATTTGATCCTTCTGGCCTCTGCTTTATCATCTGAAAATTTTCCCGACGTCAAGTACTCATTGATAGGATCCATCCAATATGGCTCATGTTTCGAGATGTCCATAACATCAGGTTGTTTTTTGATGCTGGGATCATGAAGTGTTTGCACAAACACAGTTCGTTCCAAGTTATCCAAGTTGGAAAAAGTGAGTCTTAACAGGGCATCAACTTTGTGATTGGTGGACCCTGGTATTTTATCTATGATGCAATATTTGAAATTCCTTTAAAAGTCTAGAACCATCATCCTGTAAGATGATATCTTCTTGTCTTTTGCTTCGAAAGTTCCATTAACTTGTTCTACCACCTATTGTGAATCACTCTTGGCCTTGACATGCTCAACCCAAAGATATTACGTGGCCTGAAGCTCGGCAATAACAACCTCATATTCTGCATCATTGTTAGTGGCTGGGAAGTCGAATCTAATTGCGCGCTGAATTTTCATTTTGCCATCATCTTTTCTTAGTATGATTTTGGCCCCCGAGCCCTAGGCATTTGATGCTCCATCTACTTGCAAAGTCCAACCCTCATCTTCTCTGTCATGTCTAGCTGGCCCCCAAGGTCTTGGAGCGAATTCGATGACGAAATATGCCAAGACCTGTGCCTTTAGGGAGGGTCGGGGTTTTAACTCAATGTCATATTTCTCGAGTTGCTTTGACCACTTAAAGGAGGCGACCAGAGACATTTGGATTTTGCAAGATCTGTCTCAGCGGTTAGTTTGTGAGGACTATCATGGCATGGGTTTGAAAATAAGGCCTCAATTTTCTGGCCACTGTGACTAGTGTAACCGCAAGCTGCTCTTCCAGTGTATATCGAGTCTCTGCATCTAATAACATCTTGCTGAAATAGTAGAATATTTTTTGAATCTTCTCTTCCTCCTTGACCAAAATGACGCTTACTGCATGATCTGAAACTGCTAGATACAGAAGAAGATCGTCTCTCGGATTCGATTTTACTAGTATTGGGGGTGTTCCCAAGTACTCATTGAGTCTTCTAAAGGAAGTCTCGCATTCTTCGTCGCATTTGAACTCCTTATTACCTCTGAGAGATTTGAAGAAGGGAAAACATTTATCTACTGCCCTTGACATAAAACAGCCTAATGCTGCCACTCTCCCTGTAAGTTTCTATACTTCCCGGATGCTTTTGGGAGGCTTCATTGTTAGAAGGACCATGATTTTGTCTTGGTTGACCTCTATTCCCCACTGGGTGGTAATGAATCCCAAAAAATCTCTAGTACTTACCCCAAAAGCGCACTTTGCAAGATTTAACATCATTCGATGTTGTCGAAGTGTAGAGAATATATCTTCAAGGTTGGTCATATGGCCTTTCCTTCTCGAGCTCTTCACCACCATTTCATCAACAGATACTTGTATGTTGTGTCCAATGTGTTTGGAGAAAACCATGTTCACAAGTCTTTGATAGGTTCCTCCTGCATTCTTTAGCCTGAGTGACATAACCTTATAGCAGTACATTCCTTTGTCGGCAAGGAATGATTTTTTTCCTGGTCTTCCTTGGCAATTCTGATCTGGTGATAATCGGAGGAAGCATTAAAAAAGTTGTATAATTCGGAACCCGATGTTTAATCAACCAGTCTATCGATTTGAAGAAGGGGATAATTGTCCATAGGGTATACCTTGTTCAAGTCTGTGAAATCAATGCAAATGCGCCATTTACCTTTTGCCTTCTTAACCAATACCACATTGGCTAACCACTCTGGATACTTCACTTCTCTGATGAACCTTGCTTTGAGAAGTTTATCGACTTCCTCTTTGATAACCTGCCTTCTTTCAGTAGCAAATTGTCTTCTTTGTTGTTTCACAGGCTTCTTATTAGGATGAACATTAAGCCTATGCACGAGAAGTGAGGGGTCTATCCCGAGCATGTTCTCGGCACTCCAAGCGAAGACATCAAGATTTCTCTTCAAACACTGCACTAGTTCTTCTTTGGCCATTTTTGGGAGTTCCTTCCCAATGGCGAAAGTTTTTCCTTCTAAGACAAGGACTTCCTCCAATTCTTCTATCGGTGACATACGTTCTTACATCGGAAGTTCAGTAGACACAAGTTCTGTCTTCTCATTTCTGATGCAACTTATATAACAACTTTTTGGCCATTGTTTAATTTCCCCTCACTGTGGCGATGCCTGGAAGAGTGGGGAGCTTGATTTCCAAGCGATATGTTGATACGATTGCTCTGATGTTGTTCAAAAATGGTCTTCCCAGGATGGAGTTGTAAGACATCGGAGTTTTCACAATTTGAAATAGAGTCATCCTTGTAACTTGTCTTTCTTTTGATCCAAGATACGTGGGTAGATCTATCGAACCCTCTGGTTTCACTGTACCTCCATCAAAACCTGTTAGTGGGGGTAATGATTTGCTGAAGCCGATCCTTTGGGAGCATCATCCTATCGAAGGCTTCTGAGGAAAGAACATTAGCCGTGCTCCCATTGTCCACGAGTATTCTACTTGCATCGAAATTTGCAATCATGGCAATGATAACTATAGCGTCGTTATGGGGGTATGAAATTCCTTCCATGTCGGAGTTGTTGAAGCTGATGCTTGTTGAGCTATTATGGTCATGACCGGCTGGCCTGGCCTGGCCTCTTGAGTCCCCAACGCTCAAGCATAGTTCTTCCTAGTGTTATTTGAATCACCCCCTGAGCTATATCTCCGACGATAAAATTTATGGTGCCAGTGAGCCTATTCTTCTCCTCCCTTTTCCCTGATCATGAGGACCCTTATCATTTTTCTTCACGTAATCCCCTAGGAAGCCCCTTTTGATGAGGATTTCTATTTCCTGTTGGAGTATTCTGCATCCATCTATGGTATGACCCGGGCTCCTGTGAAAATTGCAATATTTACTGCGATTTCGCTCATCAATTTTTTCCCTGATAGGTCTTGGCCAGCTCAAGTCTTATCGACCTTTAATTTCCATGAGAATGTGAGATCGAAGTGCATTTAAAGGAGTGGATTTCTGATGGCCGTAATTATTTCCCTTTGTGCAAGACAGGGAAGAGTTCTGTCCATCTTCTTGTCTTGCTGACCTTTTGTTACCTTGCCTGAAAAGTCTCGTAGACCGTGCTGTTGTTGATCTATGAATCTGATCCTGTGCTCTCACTGATAACAGGGTTTCTTCCATGTTTATGTATTTTTTTGCCCTTTTGAGGTATTCGATCACGTTTGTAGGCAAATTCTTAGATAAGGACATTCTGAACTCCTATCCCATATGGCTAAGGTTAAAGCTGAAGTTGTTGATGTGATGTGGAGATCGGGAATATGAAGCCTTTCACCGTTGAAGCGGGTCATGAACTCTCTTAGTGTCTCAATGGGCCCTTGTCTCAACTGCATGATGGAAGTGGTTGTCTTCTTTATCCTTTTGCTGCTTACAAAGAAGACTATGAATTTTTCAATAAGATTGGCGAAGGAAGAAATTGGCCCTGATGGTATCGTGGAAAACCAATCTCAAGCTGCATCGGTTAACGTCTGCAGAAAGGCCTTGCATAATATTTGGTCGGGAGTATTCTGCATGTCCATGACATTGGTGTACATATTCAGGTGGTTGTTGGGATAAGTGGTTCAGTCGTATTCCTTTATCCGAGGATAGTTGAATCTTTTTGGCAAGGGGAATGATGTTATTTTAAGGGTGAAAGGGGTTCTTCTCGTGAAAGAGGCCCATCCTTGTGTGTACTCTCTTATCCTGTCCCCTATTCCTTCCTAAATAATTCTGAAAATTTCTCGCTGTGTCAAGTGGGCAGAGCCTTCAGTAATGGGATGGGCCCCCTCGATTCTTGGGGAATTGATATCCACAGAATTGACTGACCTATAATCATCCCTGGGAATCATTCTAGGAGTGTTCATGTCATGTATTGCTTGACGACTAGCCTACTGTTGAAGAATTTGACGGAGGTCACGGAGCTGCTGTTGGAGTTCATTGAAAGCTTCTCGACTAACTGGATCATTATCGGTGTAACTTCTAGATGTTGTTCTTCCTCAACATCTTCAAGAGGTGGGGGATTATCTTCTTCAGTCAATGTAGGAGCTGGAATAAGTTGACCCCGTAGATGAGGAAGGGCAATTTTGGCGTCTATTGACCACGGCTAATGTTCACTGAAATCGTGTACCGCAAGCGCACATGTCACGTTCAAGTAATAAAGTGGACTTTTTGAGTCTGGGTTGTCGATCCCACGAGGAATGTATACTCAATTACACACTCTAGTTAATTTAATTTTAACAACGATGTCACACAATAAGTTTTTGGGATTTTTTTTGTGTGAAAATAAAACATAAACAAACTAACTTTAAATTCTAACAAAAATAAAGACAATGGAATATTAAAAAGTTGAGATTCATGATTTCACTTAAACAACACTTAATTAATTTGTAATTTTGTAAATAAAATTAACTACTTAAGATAGACAAATGCAAGACAATGAACATAAATCAAAATACATAGTATTAAAAGACAATAATCATAAATTCCGATGCTTGAAAGTAAATAACTGAAAATACATAAACAAACTTAAAAATAACTAAGTGAAGTTAAGTAGCACCAATCATCCCAACAAAATACTATTTAGCCCATAATGAAAATCAACTCATAATAAAATAACAACAACATTTAACAACTAACAAAATCATTTTAACAACAAATAAATTTAAAAGATTAATAATGAAACTTCAACAATAAGTTTGACATTAAACAAAGCAAGTAAAAACACAAAAACTTAAGAGATAAAATGCATTAGAGACATAAAGTTAGAGAGTAAAATACAAAGAAAAATACAAGAAAATAAAAAGGGGCAAGAATAAAACATAACCTAATTTTTACTCATGTTTTGGTATTTATACCACTCAAAAATACTCAAAAATTACCAAAAATGCCCTAAAAACGTTCAGATCCGCGTACATAGCGAAATGGACCGAACCGGGTGGACCCGGTCCGATCCAGCTCGGGGGCGGGGAATTTATTTATTTATTTATTTTTAAAAATAATTGCGCGATCGCGCAGTGCTTTTTGCGCGAGACATTTTTCTCGGTTCAGTTTCACGACTTGAGTCGCGTTCGCAACTTGGTTCGAGCCACGCGTTGGCGTGGCTAGGCTAGGACGCTTCCTTACAGCTTGGTCCTTCTAATAATTGCCATCAAGTCCTTCATCTTTCAATTTTGATCAATTTGGTCCCAGAATTTTTGGATTTCTTTCAAATAAGTCCTTCTAAAATTGCATTGTAGGCCCTTCAACTTTTGGAATCTTGCAATTTGGTCCGTCGGTTAATTGCGCGGCTCGTCTAGAACTTACCGAAAGTGACAAAGTGGTCCCCAAACTTCCAATATTAGCATAATTTGCACTGCTTTTGTGATTTTTGGCATCAAACTTGTATATTAACCTATTTAAACACAAAATATGCATAAATTAGTAGATATTTGCTCAAAATATTCCAAAATATATTAATTTGAAGGTATAAAAAGTGCATAAAAATGCACTTAACAAATACCCCAAACTTAAACCTTTGCTTGTCTCGAGCAAGAATATCTACTAGCATAATAAGCATAGATGAATGAGTGATAAACAATGCTAGATAACTTGCAAATCCTTACTTGAGTGTAAAATTGCATGATTAATTCACAGTTATGTTTTCAAAATAATACTACAAAAAGAAGTTGAGCTTATCTCATGTTTGATCGGTGTGAGTGTGTGCATAGTCACTCCAATTATCACCAAGGTTCAAAGAAACATTGTAGGAAGGATAAATTTCAAAACAATACTATCCACCCTTAGTGGTCAATTTCATTCATGTCCCTCTCGTAGCATTCATCCCCCAAAATTATTTCTTTTCTCTCCCGAGATGCCATCCTAGAAGTAACTCTCAATTCACACATTTCTTTTTCCATTAAAGCTTGGTTGTGACTTACCGATAATCTCAAAAATCTAGATATGCAGTGACTCTCCACTAGATGATTGCTTCAACATTAAAGTTTATACGAAGCAATTCAAACCCATGATTAATATAAGCCCTTGTGTAAATACAAATGTATGATTTCTACAAACTAGTGATGATTGCTCGTGACTTCCCTACTCCCTTAAACTTTATAATTGATCCATGTAGCGAGCTTTACGTTGGAAACTCCCCTATTGTTTTAAGATCAAAAGGAACCAGGTTTCAATATACCCCTACGGACAATAACTCAAGTCAAAAAGGCTACCAAGTGAGGTAGACTTATTAAGCAAATGCAATGATGATGATGTGCCTTTTTTTTTTCAAAGTGTGTGTGTGTACCCTACTCATTAAACTTTTTAATTGACCCATGTAGCGAGCTTTAGGCCGGTGACTCCCAAGTTTCAAACTTAAGGCAACAAGTTTCAAGATACTCCTACGGGCTTAATTACTTGAGTAAAAAAGGCTACGAGATAGGGCAATGCAATAATTAAAATGGGCTTAGATCTCTAGCATTTGGTCATCACTTAGCTTATACTAACATCAATAACACTCCAAAAAAAATTATATCAAGCATGCGTGGAATCAATACACATCTAGACCGTCTCTTTTACCGGCTCGACCACCCCCGAACTTGTCTCACAAAGGATCAAGAGATTAAGAGCATTGAAAAGAAATTGGATATGTTGATAAAAATTGAAAATGCAAGCTGTAAACCTATTTTTTCTACTTCACGAATTTCTCCAACCTTCAATAGATTCCAAATCTCAATAACAATTAGTCATGACTATTGTGCTCAAGAGAACTTAGGATCACTAATAGATAAGCAATTTATAAAAAATAGGCACAAGTAGCATATTCGATCATAATTAGTGAATTAATCAACAATTTCAAACATCAAATCATTTTGAGCCTACAAGGCTATCTAGTTTGTCAATATCCAAAAAAAAATGAACAAAATTAAACATCACAACATCTTAAGCCGGCAAGGCTATCTAACATGATAAAGTGCAAAATGAAGTCAACACCCCCAAACTTGAATTACACACTGTCCTCAATGTGAAAATAGAAACAACATGTAAAGAAGATAAGAGTTAGTAAAACTTCCCTGATTTGATGCTTGTTTGTGATGTTTGAAATTGACCTAAGCTTTCGCCGAATGTAGTTCACCCCCAAACTTGTTGAGGAGAATGTCGCTTAGGATTTTCAAAAATATTTGTTGCCTACAAAAATTTAACAAATAATTAAAAAGAAAGTAAAGAAGTAAAGTAAATAATCACAAGTAAAGCAAAAGAGAAGAAATTTGGGTTGCCTCCCAAAAAGTGCTTAGTTAAAGTCATAAGCTCGACTTTTTGCATAAGCACTTCATGGCACTTTAAATGAAGCTTTTGATACTTTGCCCATTTTTCTTCTTTTGGCCTCGTTCCACTCTTCATTGATTCTCCAAACTTGCACCTTGCCCCTTCCAATGTCATATGACTTGCCTACTTCATCCAATTCAAATTCAACTATGTAGACTTGCTCCTCCTCAAGTGGCTTAATCACAAAATCAATTGTTGGGCAATCAATGAAGTTGAGAGAATGTGACTTAATCTCTTCCTCATTAACTGCCACTTCCCTTGTGATTCTTTTGTGATTAACTTGTAACGACCCGGCTCCCTCGCTGGGGCCTTCTCTGAGTCGTACTCATGGTCTTTCCACTCCCCCTGGCTCCCTCGCCGAGGCCTTCTCCAGAAGTGGATATTTTGGATCTGTCATTCAATCATAGGAGATATCAACTATTGAAGATGACCTTGAAGAGAATGACAAGTTTGTAACGACCCGACTCCCTCGTTAGGGCCTTCTCAGCGTCGTACTCATGGTCTTTCCACTCCCCCCTAGTCGTCCTGGTCCTCAAGGGCTGCCAGCCTCGTTTCCAGGAAGTGAATTTTTGCCTTCCGCAGGATTCGAACCATGTACCTAGGGGTATAGTACAATGATTCTTAGAATCCTGCTACCATTAATTCCAATGTTTGAAAGTAAATAAATGAAAATACATAAACAAACTTAAAAATAACTAAGAGAAGTTAAGTAGCACCAATCATCCTAACAAAATACTATGTAGTCCACAATGAAAATCAACTCATAATAAAATAGCAACAACATTTAACAACTATCAAAATCATTTAAACAACAAACAAATTTAAAAGATTAATAATGAAACTTCAACAACAATAATAAACTTGACATTAAACAAAGCAGGTAAAAATACAAAAACTTAAGAGATAAAATGCATTAGAGACATAAAGTTAGAGAGTAAAATACAAAGAAAATAAAAAGGGGCAAGAATAAAACATAACCTAATTTTTACTCATGTTTTGGTATTTATACCACTCAAACATACCCAAAAATCACCAAAAATGCCCTAAAACGTTCAGATCCGCGTACAGAGCCAAATGGACCGAACCGGGTTGATCTGGTCCGGCCCGGGGGGAGTTTTTTTTTTTTTATATATATAAAATAACCGCGCAATCGTGCGGTGCTTTTTTTTAACGTGAGACATTTTTCTCGGTTCAGTTTCATGACTTCAGTTGCGTTCATGACTCGGTTCGAGCCAGCGTTCGCGTGGATAGGTTGGGACGCTTCCTTGTAGCTTGGTCTTTCTAATAATTGCCATCAAGTCCTCCATCTTTCAATTTCGATCAATTTGGTCCTCGAATTTTGGGATTTCTTTCAAATAAGTCCTTCTAAAATTGTACTTTACGCCCTTCAAATTTTGGAATCTTGCAATTTGGTCCCTCGGTTAATTGCACGGCTCGTCCAAAACTTCCCGAAAGTGACAAAATGGTCCCCAAACTTCCAATTTCAGCATAATTTGCACTCCTTTTGTGATTTTTGGCCTCAAACTTGGATATTAACCTATTTAAACACAAAAATATGCATGAATTAGTAGATATTTGCTGAAGATATTCCAAAATATGTTAATTTAAAGGTATAAAAATGTACTTAACAGCTAATCGAATCTCTTCCCACAGACGGCGCCAATTAATGCTGTAAAAATTCCTAACCTTGTCGTGGCAAGATCTGGAGTTGCTTGATCACTGGAAAAGATGAATGGATTTGCCTCGGATGACCTACAAAAAAGGTGATGAGGATTCTTCCCGTCGCTCCTTCGGTGTGAGAGTTAGTTTTCTAGAGAGAGAAAAGTAGAGAGAGAAATATATAACTAGAAAACTGTATTGATGATGAATGAATCATATTCAATTAGAGGAGCTGTATTTATAGGGCTTAAAAGCATGTGACCTTTTCCTATTATAAGAAGGAGTCCTCTTTGCATAAGCTTACCTTTTAGGAGAAGAATCTTTATAAGGATTGAACTTCCCCTTTTTGGAGATCTTTCCTTACGGAGGGCATCTTAACTTGGGGCCCAAGAATGTGGCTCATTCATGAAGCCCATAGACAAAGGATGACCTGAGGCCTGCTTGTATGGGCTTTTAATGTGATAAGGCCGAGATGGGGCAACCAGAAAACCCATGATATAGCTAGATAAGAATGTGGTCGGGCATTACTCTTGGAATGTGCCTGGGCATGAGAGCCGACCTATGGACATGTGAAGGGGATGATCCAATGAGGTTGGACAATATGCTTGATCTATAGCTCTTGACAGGCAAGACCTGTAATATTCAAGCCCATGGCCCATAGCCCTACTCTTAAATTATGTGATCGAGAATTCATACCGATCTAGCACCAAAAAATTAAAAATAAAATAGGTTATATTATTTTTATTTTTAGGTTTTTTGAAAAAGGAATTTATAACGAAAGGATAAAATACAGCTCTTAACATATTAGTTTATTTGAAACGGTTGGACTGTTTTTCAAATACATTTAGGGCCCGTTTCATTGTCTTTATTTACATGGAAACTTGGAAAACCAACGCCATTTCTTCATATTTTGCATGTTTGATTAGCCAACTTTTCCAAGGCAAAGGAATTCTCCCTTTTGAGCACGTGACCAACTTTTCCTCAATTACCTAGAATTGGTTTGCCTTAGGTAGAGTAAATAAAAGTTTTCCATGTTAGCTTGGAAAATAGTTTTTGTCTTGTTTGATCATTTTTGTTATTGTTAATTGATTTATTTTTTCCAAGAATTTATATTATTATCAAGTAAAAATGTGTGAGAAATCTTTAATTTTTTTTTAATAAAATAGCTAAATTTTATTTTATTTTCCATGAAAAATATCATCAATCAAATAACAAAATTTGAAAAATTTTCCACTTTTTTCACCTAGAAAATTAAACCAAACAAATACATCAAACTTCAAATTCCTAGGAAAATGAATTCTCAGGAATTCAATTCCGTAGAATTCATTTCCTTTCCACCCTAATTCCACAATCACTATCAAAAGGACCCTTATTGCTTATAGAATTTTATTAACAATACATGTTATAGTTGCATCTGCTAAAAGAGGTTTTTCAAAATTGAAGCAATTGAAATCTTACTTGAGATCAACCATATCACAAGAAAGATTGAATGGACTTGCCTTGATATCAATTGAATATGATTTCCTAGAAATTATTGAATAAAAAAACTCATCAGCTATTTTGCTTCAAAAAATGCAAGAAAAACTAATTTTTAAATGACTTGTTGCATTTCAGGGCTCATATATGATATTGTATGAGGTGCTTTCTATCTATCTTTCTTTTTCTAGGTCAATTCATATGCTTGGTCAAAGATATTAGTGATTTAGATGATGCTTTCTTAAGATAATACAAGTTTTTGGATGTTTTGAAGGTGCTATAAGGTATAAATTTAAGTTGTACATTTTCTTTATGAAATTAAAAAATACTAGAAAAATATTGAAAATATTATTTTTTGTTATGTGACATTTTTATATATAATAAGTTCATATAAATAATTTTATTCTTTTCCATACAGATGCTTTATAATTAAAGAAAAAAATAGTAGGCACTCTTTTAATGTTCGTATAGGGCACCAAAAAACACAGGGTTGATCTTGAGTGGAAGTGATCTCTCATCTTTTGTATTATTAATGGATGTTCACTCTTATTAGTTTTGATCAACATAACACCCAATATATAGTAGTCAATCCACCATTTACGAAATTACACAATACTTGGACAAAAGAGCACCTTTTGATTTCAAAAAATCGCTTAAGGCACAAAAGATGCCTTCTCAGACAGCCCTTGCGATCGCAAGGCAAAGCAAAAAAAGTATTATGCTTCGAATACTATCTGGCTTGCGATCACAACGCCTAATAATTTACAAAGTTTCTTATTTTTTCAATATCTCTTTGCATTGATTTAACGATGTACTTCATCTATGATCCTAATATATATTTGAATAACCATTTGAAAACAACAAATTTCCAATAGAAGTTTTGTAATGAAAGTGAGAAATATTGAAATCAATCAACTAAATTAAAATTTCCAGATGTTTAGCGATCACATATGATATTTACGCATATAAAATTTATAAAGTTGTAGCTTCGGGTTTTGTTGTATCAACTATACATTGTGTTGTTCTTTGGGTTAATTTTATTGACAGTAGCTAAATTTAAACCAAATTATAAAACGGTTACAAAATTTATAGACTATAGTTGAAGTTTAAACAAACTTATAAAACGGTCACTGAAGTTATAAAGTTTCAACGTCGATCACTAAAATTACAAACACTTTCAATCATGGTCACTGAAGTTATAAAGTTTCAGCTGCATTGATCACTAAAGTTACAAAGTTTCATTTTTTAGGAAATAATTTAATATTTTCTTATTCTATAATCATTATACGTTAAACAAGAATTAATATTTGAGTAATTTTATAACTCAAAAAGATAATATTTAAAATTTTGGTAATTTCTAGAAATATCTTTGGTAATTGTTTTACAAAACAAATGAAAATATTTTAGTAACTGTTTTTATAAAAATTAATTTTTTCGGATCAGTTCATCGAAATATTACGATTTATACAACATTTGAGCTATTAATATAAGGAAAATTATATCAAGGCGCAGTCTGATGCCATTAAATAAAATGGGCCTAACCCATATGCTAGTTTCAGAAAAGGTGGGTTTGGGCCATAACGGGTCTTCCAAATAGATCGACGAACTTCCTGTGTAAGTTCTCCGTAGTCCGGGCTGGGAGCTTAACTCTTTTCAAACCAGAAGAATGGTCCTGAAATCGGTAAAATGTTTACATTGGTAGAAATGTGGACTAACTGGGTTGCCTAGAGCCACTCAAATTGGATAAAAACTCCAAAGACAGTGCCAACCATACCCATTTGCAGAGAATACTGTACAAGTGGGCCCACTACCGAATGGTTTATACTTAACCAACAAGTTACAATGATTATTTTTATAGATTACTGTGAAAATTTCTTTATTTAGCTACAGGAAACCTTAATAATTCTCTATAAATAGAGGGGTTTACATCATTGTAAGGCATGCAAAAAAGATATTGAAATAAAATGTTGTTGAAACACTCTCAAGAAATTACTCTTTCTCTCCCGTTTCTTTGCCTCTATATTTTCATCCATTTGAACTAAAAATCGACCAAAGTTGGCTAGAAACTTGCCACATGTTAACAGCAAATCTCGACGTCAACAGTTTGGCGCTAGAAGGAGGGTCGAATTATTTGTATAGATTACTGTGAAAATTTCTTTATTTAGCTACAGTAAACCCTAATAATTCTCTATAAATAGAAGAGTTTACATCACTGTAAGGCATGCAAAAAAGATATTGAAATAAAACGCTGTTGAAATACTCTCAAGAAATTACTCTTTCTCTCCCGTTTCTTTGCCGCTATATTTTCATCCAATTGAACTAAAACTCGACCAAAGTTGGCTAGAAATTTGCCACATGTTAAAAGAAAATTTTCACGTCAGCAGTTTGGCGCTAAAATGAGGGCCTCCACCTAAGAAACGAGATTCTCCATTATCCAGCAAATATCATAAACATCACCTTTTCTAAGACACATAAAATAGCCTTGCTCCCAATATTTCACTTGTAAGAGTCATCTGAAAATGAGTCAACATTCAAGTAATGCCAAAACTGGAAGCCACGAAATCGAAATCCCCTGACACTAGAGAAACTTCCAAAGAATTGAAAGACCCCCGGATGGATTTAATTATGGACAGATTGGATGATTTTACCAATGTGTTAGCTCGCTTGGAGCAAAATCAACAAACAAGTCTACCTACCAGAACTCAGTTTGAAGTGCAGTCCCTATTATGAGGTGCTCAACAAACAAGAAGAGCTTTAAGCTTTGAAGGAAATTTCTTTAAGGAAACACGAGGCAAAAGAAAGATTTCTCCAAAAAAATCCACGTTCCAACAAAAAGAGGGAAGTATATTCGAACCATTAGGGGAACCAAGTCAACAGCCTCCAAAAACCACCTTCACCAGAATGGAGCCTTTCCATGACAAGGAGAGAACATCTTTCAAAGAGTTGGATGAGATAGAAGTGCCGAAACAAAAAAATCTTGGAGCTGGAATCTAAAGGAAAAAGCTTAGAACAAGGCGTCCATAGGGGCCCTTCTTCCCCTTTTTCTAAGGAAGTTTTGGTCGAAACATTGCTAGAAAAGTTCAAAATGCCCATCCTCATGGGCTACAAAGGAAACACTGACCTAACAGGACATATTTACAAATATACTTCCTAGACGGAGCTCCAAGGGGCAAGCGATGCTATTTTGTGCAAAGCTTTCCCTTTAACCTTTGGAGACCGAGCTCAAAGATGGTTCAGAAAGCTCCCTCAAGGATCCTTAAAAAGTTGGGACGGCCTTGCCAAAATTTTTCTAAGTCAGTTCATGGGAGCCAGACTAAGGATGGCTCCAAAAGAATGCCCTATTTCCATCAAACAGGGCCCAAAAGAGTCACTGAAAAGTTACCTAGAAAGATTTAATAAAAAAAAAGTGAAAATAGAGAATGTTTCTGATGATGCCGCACTCATGGCTGCATTATCCGGCCGTGTCCAAAAACGTGCTTTTGGTGGTCTGTGCATGAAGATGGTCCGACTTCATACCATGATTTCATAAGTAGAGTCGAAAAATACATCAGTGCTGAGAATGCAATGTATGATGGAGGAATGGAAACCAAACAATCTAAGGAAGTATAAAGATCTCCAAAGGTAGAAAAAACCCCGGAGCGGAAGAAGGAAAGGAATAACGAACATAGGCCCTATACAGAAAGATTCCAGGACTATGCCTTATTGAATACCTCCCTGGAAGATGTGTTTTCCCAAATTAAGGATAAGGTCATCCTAAAGAAACTTTTGCACTTGAAAGCTAACTCATAAAATCTGAATCAACAGAAATACTACCGGTTTCACCGACTTGGGGGCCATGAGACAAATGATTGCAGAAAGTTAAAGGAGGAGATAGAAAACCTCATCAAATGGGGCTATCTTTGGAAGTTCGTATCCAAACCCATGGAAGCGGAAGAATGTGCGAATTTACCACCCAAGCCCAAGGAAAACACAGTGAAGGACTAAGGGCTGAAATCAAGATGATGGTGGGAGGAACTCAAGATTTCATGAGCTTAAAAAGGGGAAGAATAAGAATGGCAAGAGAAGCCTACTTAGACGCAAATTACATATTACAGCCCCACAATGATGCATTAGTAATAACCAAGCATGTGGCCGAAGTACATATTCATTGAACTTTGGTGGATAATGGAAGTTTGGTGAACGATATGTATCTCAGGACCTATGACAAAATGGGACTAAGTAGGAATCTGATGCAACCCTATCACAGACCGTTGCATGGATTCTCGAAAGATTTAGTGTTCTCAATTGGGAAATTCGCCAAATGGTGGAGCTCAGAGAACCACCATGTCAAAGGAGAACCATTGCAGATTTCATCGTAGTAGATCTACCTACAAACTACAATGCAATATTAGGGAGACCAATTTTACATGAGCTGAAAGCTGCGACCTCAATATATCACTACATGATAAAATTCCCTACATCAAATGGTGAAGGAAAAGTGTACGGAGTCCAAGCCATGTCCCGAAATCGTAATATTATGTATCATAAAACAAGGATTAATACGATCTCTGAGAATGAAATAGATCCATGAATTCAAAATTTCCTTAAGAAGGCTGATCCCGTGGAGGAACTTGAAACTATATTCCCATACCCTGAAAATTCGGAAAGAAAGCTTTTTATTGGGAGAGAACTGAAAGAACCCATCAAAACAGAACTGAGAAAATTCTTACATGATAATTTAGATATGTTCACTTGGAGTCACTCCTACATGGAAGGGATAGATCTAAAAGTGGCGTGCCATAAACTCAACATAAATCCCAAGGTTCCACCTAAGAAACAAAAAAGAAGGCCTCTGAACCCTGAGCTATATGCAGCCTTGGCAAAGGAAGTGGACAAACTGTTGAGCAACGAATTCATCAATGAACCTCATTACCCGAAGTGGATCTCCAACCCCATGCTCGTTAAGAAAAATAATGGTAGTTGTAGGGTTTGCATTGATTTCATCGACCTCAACAAAATATGCCAGAAGGATAGCTTTCCCCTACCACTAATTTATCAAATGGTAGATGCTACTGTCAGACATGAGCTTCTAACATCATGGATGCGTATTCCGGATATAACCAAATCCCAGTGAGCCTAGAAGATGAAGAAAACACCTCTTTCATTATAGATAGAGGGCTGTATCGTTACAAGATGATGTCGTTTTGCATAAAAAATGCTGAAGCTACCAAAGGCCAGTAAATTACATGTTTTCCGATCTAATTGGTAAAACAATGGAAGTGTACATAGAGTACATGTTGTTCAAAAGTACAAAATACGCCGACCATGTGAAAAATCTCAATGTGACGTTCCGGATATTGAGGAAGTACAAAATGAAGCTAAATCGATTGAAGTGTGCCTTTGGAGTTAGTTCAGGAAAATTCTTGGGCTACATGGTTAACCAAAGAGGAATCGAAGCAAACCCAGAAAAAATCAAGGCAGTACTGGAAATGAAGGCACCAACAAAGGTGAAAGAAATTCAAAGCCTCGTAGGAAGAATAGCTGCCCTTAGCAGGTTTGTGTCCAAATCAATGGATAAGTACCAGCCATTTTTTGATGTTTTGCGAGGAGGAAAAGATTTCCAATGGACTAAGGCTTCCCAAAGTGCTTTTGAAAAATTGAAGGAACACCTCTCAAAAGCACCTTCGTTGTCCAAACCAAAAGAGAACGAGCATCTCTATCTGTATCCGCCTGTCTCTCCACACTCCGTAAGTTCGGTTCTCGTAAGGGAAGAAGGAGCCTAACTGCTTGTTTACTATACAAGCTAATCACTGCAGGCCTTAGATTTGAGATATACTCTAATGGAAAAACTAGTATATACATTAATTACGGCCTGCAGAAAATTGAGATCGTATTTTTTGCAACATCCAATACACGTTCTAACAAATCATCCATTCAAACAGGTCTTCTTGAAAGCTGGAGGTTTCGGAAGGTTGGTAAAATGGGTAGTAGAACTGGGGCAATTTGAGATTCACTACAATCCTTGAACTGCAATCAAAGGGCAAGCCTTGGCATTTCATTGCAGAATTCAATCCTAGAATTCAAAAATATGAGACAAACCATAATAATACCAGAGAGTTGTATGGATCTTCGATCGATCTACGCGCATGCACTAGCCTTGTCTTAAAGAGTCTTGAATAGAAAATCTTTTGCCACACCTTATGCTTTGACTTCAAAGCATCTAACAATGAAGCAAAATATGAAACCCTCATTGCAGGATTGCAAATAGTAATGGAGATGGGCATCAAGCAGATAATTGTTCATAGCGATTCATAGCTCATTGTTAATTAGCTGGAAGGAACTTACCAAACAAAGGAAGGGCTCATGGACCACTATCTCAAAGTAGTTCAAAAAGAATTGAGATCGTTATCATGCACAAAAGTGCTACAAATCCCACGATCTCAAACAGTCAGGCGGATGCACTAGCAAAATTGGAAACATGTGAAGGAGTCAATGAGCTTGATCACATCCCAGTAGGAAGGCTACAATTCGCATCCATCGAACTTGTTGAAGTATCGCTCATGGAAATATACCCGAAATCGACTTGGATGGACGAAATTTATGAATTTTTTAAGGATGGTAATGGTCCTACAGACCCAAACCTATCACGAATACTAAGAATCAAGTTTTCCAGATTCATAAGAATCAAGTTTGCTAGATTCATAATCATTGACGGAGTCCTGTACAAGAGAGGTTATGCAACTCCTCTCCTAAGATGCCTTAACGAAGAAGCTTTCCAAGCATTAATAGAAATCCATGAGGAGTTTGTGGAAATCACACTGGGGACAAGCTTTGGCTCATAAAATAATCAGGCAAGGATATTTCTGCCCTACACTGAAAAAGGATGTTATGGATTTCGCGAAAAAATGTGATAAGTGTCAAAGATTTGCTCCTTTATACAATACCCCACCTGAGGAATTGAGCTCGGTAATCAGTACTTAGCCTTTCGAAAAATGGGGAATCGACCTTATAGGTCCCATGCTTACTGGAAAAGGTGGATTAAAATTCATAATTGTAGCAGTAGATTATTTCACAAAGTTAGCAGAGGCAGAAACTCTGGCCAAAATTACCAAGCAAAACACAACAGACTTCATTTGGAAATCAATTATTTGCAGATTTAGAATTCCCCACTCAATCGTCACAAATAATGGCAAAAAGTTTGACAACAGGAGACTTAAAGATTTTTGCTCATGACTAAACATAAGGAAGCATTTCTCAATCCCCAACCATCCACAAACTAACGGTCAGGTTGAAGCAATAAAAAAAATCATTAAACATACATTGAAGATCAAATTGAACAAATTCAAAGGGGCTTGGGTGGAAGAGCTACCCAGTGTATTATGGTCTTACCACACTACTACCAGAACAACTACACGAGAAACACCATTTTCCACGACATTTGGAATGGAGGCAGTTATTCTGGTGGAGATCGAAGTACCAACCTACAGGACTCTACACTTTGATGAAGAGCAAAACAATCTCTCTAGCAACCGAGCTGGATCTTTTGGAAGGAAAAAGAGCAATGGCTGACCTTCGGAATGCCATATAAAGCAAAGAAGTGAGAGATATTATAACAACAAAGTTCAGAGAAGAAATTTCATAACAGGGGATCTTGTTCTAAGAAAGGTCTTCCTCGCTACGAAAGAACCTAACCTAGGATCTTTTGAACTAATTTGGGAGGGGTCCTACATGGTAACTAAGGTGCTAAAAATGGGGCTTACAAGCTCCAAACTTTGGATGGAATTTCACTTCTACATATATACACCTCAAAATCTATTATCAGTAGATCACTTGTGAATGAATTGAGTTTTTTTATAAAAATTTTATCAAGTGAAAGAACGTTATTTTGTCCAAATTCTATTGCTATCAAAGATAAACATCAGATTTCAACTATAGTCCTCAGATGTCAAGAGATCGGCTAAGGCCCACTCTCTATTAAGAAAATTTTCCTGAGTTCATATAACGTTCTCTGAGGTCTCGAGTCAGGTTACGACCTTAAAACTCAACAAGGGAATAAAGCCCAACCACGGTCTGGTAAAAATTGCTTCGCTGGTACGACCAACAATCCCTATGAGTGGATAAGAGCTTGAATAGTCCAAAGTTCATCAGTAACGAATAACGGACTCCCAAGTAGTGTAAGTACTGCACGCTTGGAAGAAAAACATGATCCCACGAGAGCATTAGATGAAATAGACGTTGGAAGAAAAACATGATTCCACGAGAGCATCAGATGAAATAGACGGACTCTGTATAAGTCTTTGATTAATCATTGAGTTCACATTATCGGACTTAACTAAAGTTGAGTTCAAGTGATTAAAATTTACCAAGCATTATTAATGTTGAGTCCAAATTATTAAGCTCAATATGATAATTTTGAATTAAATTTATT
Organism: Ligustrum vulgare; assembly: GCA_963555705.1. Taxonomy (NCBI): domain Eukaryota; kingdom Viridiplantae; phylum Streptophyta; class Magnoliopsida; order Lamiales; family Oleaceae; genus Ligustrum; species Ligustrum vulgare. The sequence goes on along the minus strand of OY743168.1, from coordinate 56,071,353 downwards.
TAGCTTGATCCAAAAATCATAAACGATGAGTTCAAATTTTCGAGCTTGTTCCCAAGATTTGAAACTTTATGTTCTCACCAATCTATTGAATCCGAAATGAATAAGCAGTGCCAATTATCATAAGTTTTATTTAGCACGACCACTGGTCTTAGCATAAGATCAATTATTATATAATGGACTGATATCGATATTATGTTTTCAAAATTATTACAAGTGTTAATGTCAAGAAGTAAAATAAATGGATAAGAACTATGATCAAAAGACTTCAATACAGGAATAGACATTTACAGGAATAGAAATTACAGAAAGAAACCTCCCAGGGCAAGTACAAAAATCAAAGGGAAATTAAATGTCGGTCCTACTAGATGGACACCCGCCCAGTGACTTAGAAGCCCTCAGTGCTAGCTCTTTCTCTTCTAGTTTCTTGAGGTCCTCCTTCAACCACTTCAAATCAACCTCTGGAGTCTTCTCCTCAATGACGATTTTAATGCCCAAAATATATATTTCTGACTCAATTGCTTTGAACTCTGAGGAAGCCTTGAAGTCAGCAATAGCTTTAGCAGAGGGAGACTAGGTCCTTTCTTCAGCAATATAGCTCTTCTCTGTGCTTAATTGAGCTGAGTTTTCAGGGCCTTGGACTTGTCATTTTATTCTTCAAGCGATCAAAGAAGTCCACTAATTCTCTGCTCAAGATAGACATTGGCCTCATCTTCCTCTCTTTATTTATCTTCAAAGGCGGCCTTCGCGGAATTAGCGTCCTCGGCAATCTTCTAGATAGCATGTTGAAGTTACTGCTCCAACTCAATTTCCTTGGCCTTTTAATCCACTTCTGCCCTAAGCAGTCTCTCCTTTTTGGCTACCCTTTGAAGATGAAACCCTTTATTATACATCTGTATGGAAGCATGTTGACAATTTAAGATGGTAGTGGCAGCTAGGTCTGAAAATTCCATCGCTTCCCTATATTTTTTGTCTCTTAATCCAGGATCTAGCTGCCAGATGGCAGACCTGCTAGATTTGTGTGGGATAGTTTGGATTGTTTGGAGGATACTTACTCTTATGAATATCCCTAAGAGGTTTAGGGCAATTCTTCTTTTTCGCAACGAACTCTGCCTCCCTTTCCTCAGTAGATCCAAAGAAGGGATCCCCTCCATCTCCTCAGCAAAATTTAAGGGCGGTGAAGTGTCTAGGGGGTTAGAGGGAGCCCGCTCCACAGAGGGAAGTATTTGCTGCTAGCCAACTACAATCCCTATTAACAGGTCTTCCTCCAACACCCGCTCCTCAATTAGTGGCAATTTCCCCAACTTCACCACAGTCACCTCGCTGGTCCCCGGAGCCTTTCTTTTCTTACCTACAGCAGGCTCAGTTATTATCGGATTCCCCATTGAGGCTGTGACCAAGGTTTTCCCATCCTTCACTCTTACAGCTCACAGGTCCCTCATTGACTATTTTCTACAAAAGGAAAAAAGTCTAAGATCAGCTATTGTGCGGAAATTTTAAGTTGAGATCAAAATTCTATAATATTTACTTCATTATTTTCAGAGGGATGAACTCCATTTTTCAGAGAGGAGCTTCGCCTTGAATAACTTCTCGTCCAAAATCAAGGTTTGGTACTCCCTCCAACGCTCCGCGTATTCAGGGGCTTTCTTGGCCCTCTGAACGGATTCCTGAGTATGGTTGGACCTCTTATAATCTACATAGCAAGAAAGGTTAACAGAGTAAAAACAATGAACAGAAAATAAAGACCAAAGCTGCCATGAATGGACCCTCAGGGTTTAGGTCATCCTCAATATAGTGCCAGTTACCACTCACCAAAAAACCAATTGATCTTCCAATCCTTTACAGACTCTGGAAGACCTCTTATTAAGTCTCCCCCTTATTTTGGGTGAGCACTGCCATAATGGAACCTAGAGTTTTTTCCATCATGCTGAAACTGTACATAGAATGAAATTCTTCTACACTAAGTTCTCTAAATCCCAGCTCGTCCCACAATACTATCATTCCTATCAAGATTCTCCACCCGTTGGAGGTAAGCTGAAAAGGAGCTATTCTCCAAGAACTAAAAATCTTCTTATCACGGGGGAGAACGACAGTTTAAGTCCGGCTTCTAGCATGTCCTTATTTACTGCTGTGTGACCAATGGGTAGGTCATATGCCCTATCATCAGAAAGGGGAACCCTCAACGTAACCACTTCTAGGATCCTATATTTTTCCCCCATAACACTAAATCTTTATCTGTTACAGCCGTAATATACCTTTGAGCATCCCAGTCCAGCCTATCTCTAAGGATAGCCATCATCCCCTCAGTAAAAACTGGCCTACGCTCCCCTATCTCATGCGAGGCTATAGTGACTTCACCGTCGTCGGTGGTTCAACCCTTAGGGCTTCTTTAGGAAGCTCACTACAACCTATACTAGTCCTCGTTTCTTCACTCATAGTTCCTAAATTCTGAATGATGTATAAATTTTTTTAAAGAAAAGGAGGAATCGCAAAAAGAAAAGTCTCAAGAACTTTTCTCAAATGAAGATTTTACTAAGAGAACTTAAATAGGGAAGAGAGTGAAGAAGAAAAAAGTTTTTACTAGTTATACCTCAAGAACATAAAATGCTTCAAAGATGATGGTCACCGAAAAATATGGAGATTCACTAAGGAATGGATGCAAAAATTTTCGAAAAGTAAAGAGATAAAGGAAAGGGCATTTGGCTATTTAACCTTTTACAGGCGAAATCCCTAGCCATTGGATCATATATAACGGATAACATCTTACCAAAATAAGCAAAAAGGGGTCAAACATTCCCTTAGTCTTGGAACCAAGGAAAATGCTTGATGTGACGCCTAATAATTACATTTGTTGAATCAAGGTTTGTTGAAGAAGAAAATGAGTAAAAAGGCTGTCAAAGAAGGCCAAGAGTCTGGAAAGGTCTTCACCGAACTTGTTCGCCATAGACCTTGGGGGACAATTGTTGATATAAGGAAAATTATATCAAGGCCTGGGCCGGTACTATTAAATGTAATGGGCCTAACCCATATGCGAGTTTTAGATAAGGTGGGTTTGGGCCAAAACGATTCATCCATGGTTGGTTCATTATGTTGTTGCCACCTACATGGTTGGTTCTACCACCTACATGGTTGGCTTTATCAGTTTAATTATTTCATTATGTCGATTCCGCCTATATGGCCGGTTTAGCAATTGAATATATAGAATACTTTACATATATTCATATTTCATATTTTATAAACACCTCAATTGTTGGTTAATTCTAACATATTAGAGGATGTTGTCAACATATATACGTGGTGATATTATTATTGTTTAACCTATATACATGGTGATATTATTGTTATTTGATTACTTCATCAAATGATACCAGAAGTTATCATTACCAAAAATTTGGTAAATGTTGATAAAAATATTTCATCCAATGGTACCAGAAGTTACCAATATCTGAATTTGAATGGGTGAATGAAAATTATTCAACAAGAGAATGTTGATGTATGATAAGATAATATCACATGATAGCTCGGATATGGCTAATGTGAAAATAATCTCATCAGTATTATGAGATGAATATTAGATGATAAAGTGTCTGGAAATGTTCTTGCACGAGCACTTATGTATTCCAGAAGAAGTGTATATTTACTCCAGAAGAAGTAAAAATTATCATCTAAACATACTGAAATGATATTATTATTATTGCTCCTGAAGAAGCATAAACGAGACATACATGCAAAACGCAAAAGGGGGAAACATTTATGATCCTCAAAATGAGAGATGTGTTTCGGGAGTAGCCGTATCCTACCACCTCTGACCTTTTGAGGAAATAAAGAAAAAGGTGTGTTTCAAGAGTAAGAAATACTCCATACTCTACCACCTTAAATATTTGAGGTACACAAGATTAAACATAAACAAAATCCTAGAAATTTATGGTGTGTCTCAAGAGTGAGAATACTCCGTACTCTACCACCACCTATTCTAGGGTTCACAAAGATAGATTTACATTAACCGGACTCCATTTTCGCTTGATTCCCCTTCCTTGCGACCAATCTATCTTAACTCCTGCTGGATCTTTTATTGGAATATATGATTGCAACTTATCCAGCAGTTCCTCGATAGTAGGAGCAGAAATAAGGATTCTCCTAGAAAATGGAGAGATGAATCCCTGTTCCACAGCATAATCAAGAAATGTTAGCAAACCATCAAAGAAATTGTTTACATTTAAAAGCCCAATAGGCTTAGTATGGAGATCTAGTTGAGCCCATGAGGTAATATTAAAGATTTCTTCTAAAGTACCAAAACCTCAAGGCAGAGCTATGAAGGCATCAGAACCATATAGTATGCAAGTTATGCGTTCATGGATAGATAAGGTTTGTACTTCATGCCCTCGTGTTTTGCCTGCAATATCAGCTAAAGGAGTAGGTATAACACCTATCACTCTTACTTTCTCTGCTAGAGCGGATTGTGAAACACAACCCATCAATCCACTGCTACCTCCTCCATACACGAGAGTGATACCTTTCTCTCCCAATTTCTTTCCAAGATCCACTGCTGCTTCTAGATACCCAAAACCTTTCCCTACTTTTGATCCAAAAAATACGCAGATAGTTTTGATCTGTCGAAGTTTTGGTCCTTCCATCTTTGAAAGAATAAGGAAAGAAAAACTTACAAGAAAATGTTATTTTGGGATGCATAAACTGTGAAAATCATTGGCTTTTAAATTTGAAAAACTTCACTATTTACTACTCGTATTTCGAAAAAGTAAAGATTTACTTTTGACAAAATCACCCGACTCACCTTTCGGTGATTTAATATATTTAACCAGCCTTTATCAAAACTCGTGAAAGAAAACAGAAAAATATTTTATATGTGCATATTTTATATAGCCAAAACATCATTGTTTATAACAGCCTGGCAAACAGGATCTTTTGCTATTATATTTTTGAGACTATAACGCTCTTTATCGCTGATGAATTTAGCCCATAAAGATAGTAGCTCACGCTGCACATACCCACTAGGGTGCGTCTCAAGAGTCAATCGGATATCATCCAATGACTCCTTACTCAGCCCACCCTTAATGAAATCTATCTTATCATCTCGATTTATAGATGAATACCCTATTGACTTACAACGGGTATCACATGTCTATCGAGCACATTTGTAGCAACTATTTAATCTTTTTGCTCTTCGCTTCTTTGCAAAAGTACTCTTACCTAAGCCAGGTTTGTGCTTAGAAAATGAATCTGGTAATTCACCAGCTAATCGAACTTTTGCTTCGATCAACCAGCGAACATCTTCTGGGATGCCATGATCCATCAGCAACCTCAATCTTTCGAGCCTAATTCGATAAATTTTTCTCAAATCATTTACTGGAAGATTGGAATAATATTTGCGAATATTTGAAAGTATGATATCCATTTTTGATAGATCTAGCCTCTTCCCAAATCATCTATTTAAATACATTATTCAACGCGTGAAAGAGCGATGGCTCCGCGTGTCAGTGATATCGATTCCATTAAGAGATAATGGAATAAATTATTGAAAAGGTGAGAACAATGAGATAATGCGTCATTACCTTTTTCGATATAAGGGAAGATTTGGCGATAAGATTGAGATCATGAGATATTTTCCTTGGATATTGTACCTGATTTTTCCGGTATAAAAGTAATAAAGGTATGCTGATTTGAACTGTACAGAAATACGTACTGATGAAATGAATATTGTATTGAACCAGAAGTTCATACATATGTACAAGTGAAATATCTTGTTGAACCAGAAGTTCTATAATGATTGGTTAGATTCCAATTCAATAATGAGATTTATTGAGAATGAATAATGGCATTCATTAAAGAACCAGAAGATTGTTATCATTGCTGCTTGTTCTCAAAAGCAAATTAATTATCTCACTAAATGAATGACTGATTATTTGCTCAAGTAATGATATTACGAGCAAAGTGATAAATGCTAGCATGAATATATCTTAAAGTCATTAATGATTTTACGAATTAGTTGAGATAATAGAATATTATATTGCTAATGGTTTAGCAGATTAAAAGCCTCAAGTTATTTACTATGAGAACAATTTGATTATGCAGCAATATTCTACATATAAACATGTCAATACGATGAAATAATGATTTTCTTGTGAAACTTTATGATTTCTAAGAAGTGCGATATCTATATACACTCCAACAATACGCACTTGATATATGATTGTATGACATGTGTTGCGGCATTTTAGCCGATTGATATAATATAAGATTTGTGAATATTATGGGGAAAACAGGCTTAAAGCGTAATTATGCCTGAAGCATAATGACTATCGATTCCAAAATAAATATCTCTTGAATGATTGAGATGATCCCTTTGAGGCTAAATACTCATGGTGAGTAAAAGGGACATAATGATGAGATATTCAGGTACCTGATGATAGAACATATACAGAGATCTCTCTATATTATATTGAGTTGAAATGGAATCGATAAATAAGTCGACTACATACAACCCTCTTATGAAAATGAGGTTGATGAAATTATAATACTTTGGCCAAGTATATAACCCTAATGTAGGGATTATTATTCAAGGACCAGAAGTCCAAATGCTTAAATGTAAAAAGCCAGTAATTATATGTACAAATGAAAAATATTTCACAGTCGTAGATGACGACTTGTTGCGCGCAAGATTTTTCATTGAACTGGCATGACATATGGTGGATGTGACTATAATCTAAATCACTAGCTTGAGCTCTTTGATATACCAATGAGTGAGATCAAAAAGTGTGATTCTCATCTCGGTATTTTGAGGGTATTCTTTGATGTACCAGTTGATCGCGGTACGTTGGGATTTCAAGTAAAATGATTGTAGATTATATGTCGAAATTGATATCTATTTCAATGATTGATTATGCTCCTGCAAATTAGAAATTGCAGTTTATAAAGTGCAAGAACATACATGTATAAATCATTGAAAGATTCAATATGCCCAGATTAGTATCACTATAGGATGATACAAATGACCCCATAATATAATATGTTGAAATTGAAATTGGAGTGTACTATTATTATATTTGAATATTTGGGCATGCAATTGATTTTCAATATGCAAAATTATATTATCCACCGGAAATTGATTATTCACTAGAAGTGAATATGAAAATGAATGTGTTTAATTATTCACAGAAGTGAATTCTAAATTTTGATAGAAGTGAATCAATTCTAGATTTTATTATTCACCAAAAGTGAATTCTAAATTTGATTATTCACCAGAAGTGAAAGATGCAATCAATAAATTAGTACAACATTGCTTAATATAGCATGTTATGACATCATAAATGAGCTATGAATGATTTGTATAAAGCTCATCATGAATGATATGTTTTGATGAAAATATATGAGATTGCATCAATATACTTGTGATATTCCATGAAAATGAATAAATACGCATTGCACTCTTTTTCCCTTAGCTGAGGTTTTTCCCACAGGGTTTTCCTAGCGAGGTTTTTAATGAGGCAACAGTTGAGGCGTATTGATAAGAATTAATGAGAATAATGTACTCTTTTTCCCTTCGCTGAGGTTTTGTCCCACAGCGTTTTCCTAGCAAAGGTTTTTGAGGTATCATCATAGCTATCAACAAGCTATAATTCAACAACACATTGTTATACTGGAATGATATCAACAAATGAAGAAAATCATACACATCTTATGAAGAATGTTATGATATCGGCTACACACAAGAAGATTTTCATATATATTCCAGACGAAAGATGATATCAATAAGTTCATGAATCCTCAATTGCACACTTCAGGGGGAGAGTCATGCTGTACTCTTTTTCCTTCGTTCAGGTTTTATCCTACTAGGTTTTCCTGACAAGGTTTTAACGAGGCAGCGGCTGTACTCTTTTTCCTTGATTCAGATTTTATCCCACTGGGTTTTACTGACAAGGTTTTAATGAGGCAGCACTTCAGAACTTCAAGATTCAGTACATGATTTGTTGGAATGTCAGACTCAATGATTCACTATGGCCAACATCAGGGGGAGCAACTGTACTCTTTTTCCTTCGCTCAAGTTTTATCCCACTGGGTTTTCTTAGCAAGGTTTTAACGAGGCAGGCAATTGATCAAGCAAGTAATATTTCATTCAAGGGGGAGTGTTATAAAATATTAGAGTTAGGTAAATTTAGGAATAGTTAGGTAATAAAATCAGTGAATGAAAATTACTCTTATGCCCCTGTATAATTTATATATTACGATTATGTCATTGTCCAATATTACGATTATGCCATTGTCCCCTCCTATAAATAGGGGCCTATATTCATTATGAAATATTAAGAATAAGAAATTCTCTCTGATTCTCTCTATATTCTCTATTATTTTACAACAATATATATATAATTTCAAATTCAACTTAATTTAGCTAGACTCGTATAACCGTCGGCTTCCCTTATCATTTGATTCAAAAGTGGCAATGATAATTGCCGATGTGATTCCTCATTGGCATATTCATTCAATACAAGCACACAATGGAGGCAGTTTGCTTGTTTCAGCTGAGGATCTATAACTGGGCGAAAGGGATCATCATCAAAGATTATTAGTCCTGATGAGAAAATAGCCGTCATTACAGGTTTCTCACCATTGATGACCAACCATTTCTCTTGGTCGCCGGAGTTGGGAGATTCATGTGCTACAGTTAGCCTTTCAAGATCGAATATTAGATCTTCAGATCGAGTGGTCGGTGAGTTGTACTTTCTTGATGTTACAATATCATTTACAACTGAGGAGTTATTGAGACCAATAGCTAAGTTTCTAGGAAGGAGCCACCATTTGACATCTTAACGGTCAACAATAAACAATGGGTTGTTCTTGACCGTGAAGTGGTTGAGGGAAGGAGTTGAAAAACGAAGAAAGGAATTTGCAAAGAGGCCAAGAAATTTACAAATATAGACATCCAAATGTGGTTGTATGGAGAGGGCACTATTGGGGACCTACTCAGCACGAGAAGCCCATTCTTTCAGAGTCTCTACCTCCTAGAAGTCTTGCGAGTTTCTTAAATGGTAATCATTGCAGTCTATCTTCTGTCCGACCAAGTATTTTGCTGCCACAAGATTTAACATCATAAAAGATATTGTTTTAACTTTGTCTTTCTCTAATGTTGGGGTGTTAGGTTGTGTACCAAATCCTAATACCTTATCTTGAAACTTGGAAGCTTACAAGCAGGGGATATGGAACTTGCTCGCAGTTTCTTCGAGATGATGCCTCCGAAAAATGAATAAAAGATTTGAGTTAATGCAATGATGCAACCAAATCACTTGTAGAAACTTGAGCAACTAAAAAAATTCTCAGGTTGCTGAGCAGCAACAGTCTAATAAGGACGACGATGCTAACAGGAAAGATGATGGTGAGGACTCGTCTTCTTCTCATGAACGTAGCACATAAGTTAATCCCGCCATGGCACGCACAATCATCACACTCGCCAAGGCGTCTCATTGGAGCCTGTGGCATCTTCGATAGAGAATCGATCATCTCCAATGTCCATATGTCTGTGGAATATAATTTACATACGTGCTTCGATAATCAAATTTGATTCTATTTCCCATTTTCTTTCCCACATCCTGAACTATACATTTTTTCCCATCAATCTAAACTAAGGAAGAAATTTAGAGGATCTTAAGACCATTAACTAATTCAAATCACTTTCAAGATCATCCATTATAAACTATGATAACAAGGAAATTGTTTATTTGTCGTTTTAAATAAAATTTTGTACATTGCAATCTTTAATATTTTTCGACTTTACATGCCAAAAGTCGCACAAAGTTCCAACTTAAATGTCTAAACAATATACAAGCACATACATAATTCTTGTAGTTTAGCACAAAGAAGTAGAAAGGTAAACATTCTTAATAGCAATATAGATTCCAAACATAACACCCCCAACATTTTTATGACCACAAAAGGCAAAACGAAATCAGTTTCAGAAATTTCATCAATAAATAAATACCAACATAATCTTCCCAACTCAATCAATCCCTTTAGCAATCGACCAACTAAAATCTTCATGAAGATATAAAATCTGCAAAATGGGGCAAAATGTCCATTTTCCTGTTGAGATCATTTATCTCGTGGTGGTTTACAAAGCAAATTAGTACCCTGGCTGGGGATCAAGTTCCAAGCTATTTTGAGTGGGAAGTCCATCATTGGAATAGGCCTCCTTTTTTTTTTTTTTTTTTGGCTCTGTTGCTAGGAAACATGCAAAATTTTGATTACCTTATTAATCATTATGCCACAAATATTTGCATCAATATAGCAGTTGAGCTCTCCCGCCATTCTACCAAATTTTGGTAGAATGGTGGGAGAATATATAGTATTAACAAAATGAATAAAAACATTATTTTTCTTGATCATCTTATTACATTAGTTGACATCATATTTTCTCAAGTTGAGAAATAGCTAACACTGGCAGTGAATTCATTTTCCTTTTGTCATGAGGTCAGAAATGACTATAAGATGTCGTGATGTTGAGGAGTGGCTGAGACATCGCCGCCTGCCCGTACAACTAAGAAGGTGTCATCTTTATTTCCTTTACTTATGACACTTATTTTTAACCTTTTTTTCTTTTTTTGTAAAAGGCATAAATCTATTCCTCATTTCCAATCTAAATATTATTTCAACATGCATCCATGTGGTGCTCTTTTGTTCCAACTTCCAATTACTTGTGTTCAAGATCACAACGGATTGCGTTGGTATAAGATTATAGTCGATAAAAACTGATATTTTACTTTCTCAAATCTCAGATTAGAGTTTCTCGTCTGATATTTGGGAGGCAAACCATAATGAACCCAATAATCCATACTGTTTTTTAACGTGATGAATTATTCAGCAAAGAAAGTTATTTTACATTTTAATCATTAGAAGAGATGAGGCATCCTCTAAAGATTTAGTCTTTATTATCTAGTGACATTGGAGAAATGAGACAAGTAATGCAACAATAGTGGACATAATAGTATAGACAAAATCATAAAAAATACGTGAGATGTTAGAATGTCGTGGTACTAGTCACACATCATTCTTTCTGCGATGCTGGAATATCTCTATTACTTTTAGTGCTATCTATATCATTCAAATGCAACTTCTCATCTCCTTTCTGACCTGCAGAAATATCCTGGTCATACTTGAAAGAATCTGCCTTTTTGCATATCATAACAGATTCACCTGGATCCAGGCAAAAGAGATGAGTAATCATAATCTTCATCTTTTAAGTCTTCTGAATGCATTATGCATCCCAGCAACATCACTGGCATAATTCTTTTCCTCAATTATTGGATTTTTCCCAACACATCCACTAGCAAGGGATGTAACTGTCAGATTACCAAGCCTTTTTGCAGTATTAATAGTTTCATTGCCCTGTTTAGAAGAATTGCCTTGTACCTCATATAACATGGATGCCTCCTCATAAGTGGTAGGTGAAGCCTCCAGCAGGTTGTTACTTCCATGCATGGCCGGACCTGCCTAGAGGCAGGTGAGGCCATGGTTTCAGGGCCCATATTATTTTTGGGCCTTTTTTTTTTTTTTTAGCCCAGGTCCATAAAATTGGGATTTGTTTGAATATAAAACTTTAAGGTATATGGAATATAATATTTTGTTGGTCGTTTTATATTAGTTAATACTTTTGAAGTTTTTATTTTTTTGCAATTTTATGGTGAATTTGTATAGTTTGTTTTATGTGAATATGAATTTAATCTTTATTTTCAGTTTTTTCCTTAAAAAAAAAAATTTAGGGGGCGTTGTCCCCGAAACCCCGTCTAGCCCAGGGCCCATATCTCAAAGAACTACTGTTTGTTTCAGGTCTACAAAGTCACAGGTACGGCTCTGCTTCCATGAATATCATCTTTATCATTAGAACTCCTCTATCAATCTCGCGGTTGAATGGCAGGCAGAACCAGTCTTCGGATCTGAATTGGAGCAAATTTCAAGGAAAGCATCGTTCCAGCCTTCTGGGGAATGGTCAATACAGCCCTCTGATCAATTACCTTTTTTTTTTTTTTTTTGGTAACTGAAATGTATTATCTTCGTTTTCAAATGAAAAACTAAATCTGTTGCTTAAATTTAGGATGACCGACTTCTTTTATTTTCATTAAAAAAAAATTAATTTATTTTCCTTAAATTTAGGAAGGTTTTTTTTTTTACAATTTCTTCGTTTCATGATGTCATATTCACAATAAAAATATTTGATGTCAATATGCAAAATCAGGTTTCATTAAACGGTATCAATTCAACTTCCCCAATCACCAATAATCGGTCACAATATTTTCAGCCCGGCCCGCCGCCACCCACACACCTTTCTTCCCAGAGCCAATCCAAAAAGGTCTTTTATAATCAAATGCTTCACTGCTGTATAATTAACCATAATCCCTTTTTCACCATATTCAAGTCGTTCAAGAATTGAGTTAATGCTTGATATCGAAAAACCAGAAGCTCGATTAGATTCTGCATTTTGCACAGTTGGAATGAACTAGCATATTGTTGGTGTGAAATCGCAAGTGTACGATATCGCTACAAGTAATAAAAGTGGACTTTTGAGTCCGAGTTGTCGATCCCACGAGGACTATTTAATTCGCTATAAATTTACTTCGAATATAGAATTCCTAGACGAAAATCAAAACTAACTAAGAAAATAAATTGTAAAATAATAAAAACAAAAGCAACAAATAATTGGAAATCAATGAAATAAACAAATCAATTAAAATAAACAATAACAAATTAAACTAAAAACAATTAACGAAAGCAAGAAACAAACGTGGTGGATTTTAAACAATTAAATGAATATCGGGACTAACGATTTCGAAATAACGTTCTAACTTAATTTCTCCTCTCAAGTTGTTTTCTAAAATTGTATTTGGTCGAATTCACGCTTATATCTAATTTACCTCTCTCGAGTTTAAATTAGGCCTATTTAACTAAGTCAACCATGTATCTCTACAGCGGGTCAGAGTTCTCCTTAACTAAATGCATTAAATTTCCTAAGAATTCATAATTGACCACATGCAACCACAAATTCATATCTCTATCTTTTTGTTGAAATTGCCGAATTTTATTACGTGATCTAATTGTTAACTCACCTCTCGGATTATGAAAACAACCATTAAATCATGAATTGGTGATCAAGCAATTCAAGCATTAAACGCAATAATAAAATCAATACATGAAATTAAAGCACCAACTTGAGAATCAAAATTGAACTAAAAAAATTAAATCTATATCGTCAATCCCGATTATTAAATTAGCTATTCATGTTTGTGGAATAAAAATCAATAAATAATACGAACAAAACCCGAATTTTATAGAGTTGAAGAATTGTCATCACTTTGCACCACCAAAATCCACCAGAATCCACTACAATTGCACCAGCCGAATCCAACATCCAATAAATTTCTCTCAAAATAGAGGAATAATTCCCTTACTCAAACCCATATCCATTCCTTAATTCCCAATAATTAAGAATCAAATCTTTAAATCTCAAATTTCATAATTTTTCTCATAGAAGTCTCAATAAAATCATATCACTCATAATCTCAACATCTCATCACAACTTCATAAAACTAGTTTTGCCATGTCTAAAATCAATTTTGCAAAGTCTTATAAAACCATCTTTCTTCTTCATGTATAGCTCCTGAGCACCCCATGGCAAAAAGCTAGATCGAAAAAACCTTTGTCCACGAGATTCTATAGTTGCACTTTGAGCTCTCTTAAGTTACGAAGGAGCCATACGACATTATACCTTGGATACTAGAGTTGTGCACTTAATCGATGACGAATTCAATTTCTCTTTTAGGCGGTAAATCACAAAGATTGTCTGAGAAATCTTTAGTCATTCTCGAATAACTGAAATTTGTTCGAGAGAAGTATTCACCTTAGACACTTCAATTATTGCAACTAGGTAGGCCTAATAACTCTTATTCATCAATTGACGAGCCTTCATCACTGATAATATCGATATGAAAAGTTCTACCTTTACCTCAACAAGGCGAAAAAGGGTTTCATTTGAAGGTTCAAATACCACCTTAACGTAGCCAGTGATTGAAACCTTATACCATAATAATCATTCCATTCCTAGTATGACGTCAAGTTTGTAGGTATTCAGTGTTATGAAATCCATCATCTACTCCTTCCCATTCACCATGATTGGGACATTTCTCAACACATAACTTTAGTTCAACAATTCTTCAAATGGCGTTGACAATATAAACTTGGTCTCCAGCTACTGAGATGGGTAAATCAATTTTCCTATAACTGTTGGACTATCAAATGAGTGGGTAGTCCCGAGATCAAACACGATAAGTGCTTAATACTAAGTTCGATGACTTCTCAACTTCTCGTTTGGACATTGTATACTCTCGTGCCGATATACCATTCATATCCATTTCTTATTTCACAAAAAGATCTAATAAACGGCACCCAAATTTTTAATAACCATTACTTTCTCACTTCCTCATTTACATAACAAAGACATACTCGTCATATTCACTGAAAACATTCTTAACCTTTCACTTTCCGACATTACACATTAGCATGCAAGGATTTACAATAATTGGAACATCAAATAGCATTTCATAATTTAAACAAAATTTAACTTACCAGATGATCGAGGAAGAAGCACTTAAGGCGTGACTCAGTACCCGAACCAATTTCAAATAAATTTTAAAAGTCTACAGAATCGCTTTTAAAACTCTTAGCTCTGATACCAAAAATGTAACACCCCAAGTTTCAAAATCTAAAACCTAGGCGTGTTAACTTCCATTCACATTATATGCGGAATTAAATCATTTACACATCAAAATTCTCATTTATCTATTATAAAATTTTACAAAAATTTCGACAGAATCTCCTCTGTAAATTGGACATAGCCAACAGAGGGACATCAAAACCATTTTTAAAATACACATCGCAACTCATTCAATCCCAAACATCCTCCAAACCATTACAATACATCCCAAACTCCTCAACAATATAATTCAAAGTAATTAAACTTTAGCAAATGAAATAAGAGGTAATTTAACCTCAATAATACATGAATTAAAGAATGAATAATGAGAAATTGAAATAAATTCTAATTTAACTTTATTTTAAAAGGGTTGATGCGGGTATAGCCTGAGTCAGCTGCCGAGTGCTCTCCTCGGATCACCTAACTTTCATCACCTGAAATGTTGGGGAGGGATTGGGGTGAGCTAAAGCTCAGTAAGTAAACTGTATGCATAAATGCATGCTTATGACATGAATGCTTTTCAAAAATTCCATGTATGTATCCCCATTTACTTTACTTTCCAGAACTTTCAACTTTTCGAACTTTCACTTAACATTTCAAAACTTCACTTCATTCCATCGTGAGCTCACTTGATGTAACTTCTAGTCAATCAGAATACAGTGGGCAATTACTTATTTGGAACCAGATTAACATGCGCATTTCCACCGCAAAGCGGTTTAACATTCACTTTCCCACCGCGAAGCGGTGTAACATTCACTTTCCCACCGCAAAGCGGTGTAACATTCACTTTCCCACCGCAAAGCGGTTCATTACATTCGGGTACGCCGGTCCCCCGCGCCCCATTTCCCACTCGCATCTTTCATGAACTAGAAGCACACTCATTCATTCTTTAAAACTTGGGATACATAACTTTTGAACAAACTTGCACTTTGACACATTTATTTCATTTAAAACATTTGGCTTCCAAATTTCGATGTCAATGCATGCTTGATGATGCAATGACATGATAATGTGCATGCTTAAACATTCTTCTCAATAACATATGCTTTCATAATGTAAATGCAATTCATCAAAGCAAGTAAGTTGCACGACAGTCATTTACACATAACTTTCACATTTACATTCAACTTCTATGAAATTAGGGGGAAGTTTACTTACTTGACGTCCTTAGCATTTACCGTTATCTGAATTTGCAAGTGGAAGAGATTCAGATGCCCGTCACGTCAATGTGCCCAATAAACCTAATTTATATTCCTTCATTAAATAAAATATACTTTTAAATCAAAATGTGGCCTTACGCTATGACCAATACATTAACATCATATTCGAAATGAATAATCCCTTTCAACGCACATTATAAGGTCTTCTATCTTTTAATAAAATATACTTTTAGTTCAAAATCACATTTTAAACTCTAAGCAAGGTTTAAAACTTCTATTTCATTCACAATTTAATCCCAAACGTGACCTTACGCTAGGTCCAACACACAACACCATATTCGAAACAAGATGTCAATTTCAATGTACTTTAGAAAGCTTTTTCTTACCTTTTAATTCAAATTAAATTTCAACATTACATAGCTTGACCTAGCTTTACAAAATTTCTCAATAAAATTCTAATTGTCCATAATCAGAAAATTCTCAAACATTGTTGCCAATTAAACCTAAAACTGAGGATTTACCATCACAGATCAACGTTGTTAAAATTAACATTGCTAAAATCTGAAATTTGTAAATAATTTCTAAATAAATTCGTAAATCCAAATTTCACATTATAACACAAACATTACCAAACAATTAACTAACAATTAAAATCTTACATTTCCAAAATCCGAAATTAAAATGAAACAATTTACAGTCCAAAGTCTAACTAAAATTTCAGTTAACTGGCCTCAAAATTCGAAACTGAAATAGGTACACATATATAATTTTCCCCCAAATTTGAATTTACAATTATTATATAAAAATTTTAACTAAAAATATATCAATTAACCAAATTAATTCTTCCATTTTCGACATTGGAAAATTGAACCATATAAACCTAAAAATCTGAAATTTATATACGAGGATAATATATATACATCAATATATATAGAAAAATCCATATATGCATACAATAATTTCATGTGTATGTTGTGTGCATAAAACCGCGGACAGGTGCGCGACTGCGTGCTCGTGTGTGTGCGTTCGTGTGTGAGAGGGGGCGGAAAAAGGTGCTACCGTGAGTGGAGGTGGTGCGCCGGCGAGCTGGCCGGTGGTGCGCCGGCGAGAAACTGAGGGAGACGCCGAGAGAGAGACGGAGGCAGAGAGAGCGAGAGGCGAGGCAGAGAGTGAGTCGCGAGTGATGAGAGAAGTGAGGTTTGGGTTTAGGTTTAAATCTTTGAAAATTTGCAAATTAGTCCCTCCTTTCTCTCCATGTGCATAGTTAAGTCCATAAGTTCAAATTTATTCTTCAATTGCCACTAAACTTTCCCCCAACTTTCCATTTAACACAATAAAATAAAAATAGCATGTTTAGGTAATAAAACAATTAATCACATAAAATTGCACGTAAACTATTAAAATAACAATTTATAAACTTTTAATTGGTACATCGATCGAGACGGCATCCAAGTCCTTCCACTGCAAAGGAATTCAAATCATAGACATTAAGAATCATAAATTTATAATTTATAATAGCATTCGCATGAATATTACTTGAAATTTAAAATTGCAGGAAAATAAAAAGCGGTCTTACATACTTAGTTTTTATTCATCTTTTATTTTCATAAAACTTTGATTGATCTAAACTTTGTTTTATCAAATTCATCAAAGTTTTTGGAAGAAAGTTTTGTGAAGATTTTTTGTTTTACATTGTTTAAACTTCTTCAACATCTTCACACTATATTGGAATTGAAGTGTAAGTCTCTCTTTGTTCTAAACTTGTTTTAATCTTTTAAAAGAGAGAAATTCCAATTGAGGAACTTTGATTATTTGTGCTACGTTTTTCATTATCATTTGATACATCAAAGTTCCATTGCCTAAACACTTTGAGTTTAACTTATTGTTAATTATTCAAGTGTGGCATCTCTTGGTACGTAATTTGATTCAATATTTTTAACAAGAGATTATTTGAAAAACTTTGTTTGATTGCATCAAACTTTTCATTATCATTTGCATCAAAGTTTTTCTCTAACACTCGAGCTTAATTCATTGCTATCTATTGAAGTGTTAGCCTAACTCTCTCGGTACTTAATTTGAGTATATCATTTGTCAAGAGAGTTATTTCAATTGTACATTCAATTCATTATATCTTGTGGTTTCGAGAGCCTTGTGAAAACTCGATTGTTGGTTTTCGAGAGCCTTATCAAAACTCGATTGTTGGTTTTCGAGAGCCTTATCAAAACTCGATTGTTGGTTTCGAGAGCCGTGTGAAAACTCGATTGTAAAAGGATAGGCGCTCCTTGTTGTAAGTTGCCTAAGGATTTGGTACTCCTTGTTGTAAGTTACCAAAATAGTGGATTTGGCCTTGCTCGTGACGGAGAGCTCGGTAACGGGGGACATAGATCACGTTGGTTGATTGAACCTCCATAAATCGTGTTTGCACTCTCTTATCCCTTTTACTTACGTACATTGCACTTACTCTATTCTATAAATTTATATTGTGCAACATTATATCTAAGTGCTATACTTGCCTTATCAATTAAGTTTACACATATATAGCACACTACATTGATAGATTAGTTACTTGTAACACTAAGTGCACATATTTGTACCCATTGGTTTTTAAGTTTGAGATTATTATCGAAAAAGTTTTATAAACCAATTCACCCCCCTCTTGGTTAGTTTACTCTTGGGCTAACAATTGGTATCAGAGCTTAGGTGCTCATTTTTTAAAAGATTTTACAATCTTGAGTAAATGGCTAACCATAATCTTGAGGGGCATTCTACAAATCGTCCTCCTTTCTTTGATGGTACAAATTATAATTATTGGAAAACTAGAATGATGATTTTTATTCAATCCATTGATTATAATATTTGGGATGTCATTGAATCCGGTCCTCATGAGCTTACTATGGTCATTAAGGTTGATGGAAAACCGGATCAAACTATTTTAAAACCTAGAGAGGAATATGATGAAAATGATAGGAGGAAATTGACTTTAAATGCTAGGGCCAAAAATATACTTTATTGTGCTTTGGATATTAATGAATTTAATCGTATTAGCACATGTGATTCCGCACACGATATTTGGCATGCTTTAGAAGTCACACACATGGGCACAAATAAAGTGAAAGAAACTAAGACAAATCTTTTATTTAAAGATTTTGAAAATTTCTTTATGAAACAAGATGAGCCCATTACTTGCATGATTACTCGCTTTACCGACATTGTCAATGGTCTTAAAGGCTTTGATCATAAATTTTCTAACGGTGAACTTGTGAGTAAAATTCTTAGGTCTCTCTCCCAAGATTGGAATCCATTGAGGATGTTGATCGAAAACACGATAGACGTCAACACACATCCATTGGAGGAGCTTTATGGAACGTTGATGACTTTTGAACTCAACAATGCCGAAACAAAGGAGAGGACAAGAAAAGGAAAAGAAGAGGCCAAGCGCGAAATTGCTCTTAAATCATCACATGGTCACAAAAGTACCAAGTGCCGAAGCAAGAAAAGATTCTTCAAAAAGAAAGCTCTACAAGCCACTTGGGATGAAAGTGATGATGAGCAAGATGAAGATGATAGTCAAGATGAAATGGCCAACATGTGCTTCATGACTATTGAGGATGAGGTAAATTTCTTTGATACATCTTGGACTTTAAATTATCAATGATTTAAATTTCTATGAATCAACATTTTTGATTAAAGCATCTTGCTCTTCATAAAAATTTCTTACATATGTTGAGTTTGAATATAAAACATGGTGCTAATATGTGATTTATGCATAATTGTATGTTACATGTTTTAACCGAAATCAAATAAAAAAAAAAAAAAAATTTTAGTGATTTCGGTCGACCGAACCTTTGTCGGACGACCGAAACTGTCTTTTCGGTCGAACAAATGCTCAACCGAAAGATGTTTCGGTCGACCAACTGTACGACCGAAACCAGACTTTCGGTCGACCATTAGTCAGCCGAAAGTGTCTGCAGCTTCCTGATTTTTACTCTGCAGAGTTTCGGTCGACCGGTTCATACTTTCGGTCGACCGAAAGTGGCTGAAATAAGGGATTTATTTTAAATTTCAAAATTTTCATACACAATCCCTAAATGACTTGAAATCATTTTCTTTTCTTCATTAAACTCTTGTAATACATTTATTTGATCACTTATTTTTCTTGCTTTGAGAGTGATATGATTGTTGACCAAAATTGTTTTGATATGTCGACATAATGCATGATACTTTAACTCATTTCATGATAACAATTACTTCATAGTCAAACATAGATATTATTATTTCTCATTAAAGAGTACTCACTAGAGTCACACTTGAAAGAAAATACATGGTACACGCAAATGCTAAAGAGAGAAACATGGAAAGTCCTCAAAATGAGAGATGTGTTTCCGGAGTAGCCGTATCCTACCACCTCTGATCTTTTGAGGAAACAAAGACAAACCTTCAAAGAGGTGTGTTTCGAGAGTAAAAATACTCCGTAATCTACCACATTTGAAGTACACACACAAGATTTAAACATTAGGACATCCTAGGAAATTAGAGGGGTGTCTCAAGAGTGAGTATACTCCGTACTCTACCCCCACCTATTTTAGGATTCACAAAGTCAAATTTACATTAACCGGACTCCTTTTTCGCTTGACTCCCCTTCCTTGCGACCAATCTATCTTTAAACCTGCTGGATCTTGTATTGGGATATATGACTGCAGCTTATCCAGTAGTTCATCAATAGTTGGAGCAGAAATAAGAATCCTTCTGGAAAATGGAGAGATGAATCCCTGTTCCACTGCATGATCAAGAAAGGTTAACAAATCATCAAAGAAATGGTTAACATTTAATAGCCCAATAGGCTTAGTATGGAGATCTAGTTGAGCCCAGGAGGTAATATTAAAGATTTCTTCTAAGGTGCCAAAACCTCCGGGCAGGGCTATAAATACATCAGATCCATATAGCATACAAGTTATGCGTTCATGGATAGATAAGGTTTGTACTTCATGACCTCTTGTTTTGCCTGCTATATCTGCTAAAGGGACAGGAATAACACCAATCACCCTTACTTTCTCTGTGAGAGCAGATTGGGAAACACAGCCCATCAGACCACTGCTACCTCCTCCATACACAAGATTGATACCTTTCTCCCCCAGTTTCTTTCCAAGGTCCACTGCTGTCTCAAGATACCCAAAACCTTTCCCCACATGTGATCCACAAAATACACATATTGTTTTGATCTGTCTAAGTTTTGATCCCTCCATTTTTGAAAGAAAAGAAAGGATAACTTACGAGAAGTTGTGATTTTGGGATGCATGAACTATGAAAACCTCTGGCTATTTAAAAACCGAAAAACCACACTATTTACGATCGTCTTTGAAAAAGGAAAGATTTACTTTTGTCAAAATCAATCTACTTTTGAATATTTTTATCGTATCGAGGTGTCACCTTTCGGCGATTTATTTTTTTTTAAAACCGTTCTCAAAACTCGCGAAAGGAAAAAGGATCAAAAATTTACCTTATATCAAATGCTGAGTTGCCAAAACAGACTGGCAAACCGGATCTTTTGCAATTGTATTCTTGAGACTATAACGTTTTTTATCCTCGTTAAATTGAGCATATAAGGAAAGAAGTTCCCGTTGCACATATCCACTTGGGTGCGTCTCAAGAGTTAATCGAATATCATCCAAACACTCCCTACTCAGTCCACCCTTTATGAACTCAATTTTATCATCTCGATTGTTAGATGAATATCCGACTGTTTTGCAATGAGTATCACAATTCCAACGAGCACATTTGTAGCAACCATTCAGCCTTTTTGCTCTTCGCTTCTTTGCAAAAGTGCTTTTACCCAAACCAGGCAGATGTTTAGGAAA
Organism: Ligustrum vulgare; assembly: GCA_963555705.1. Classification (NCBI taxonomy): domain Eukaryota; kingdom Viridiplantae; phylum Streptophyta; class Magnoliopsida; order Lamiales; family Oleaceae; genus Ligustrum; species Ligustrum vulgare. Next base: position 56,049,589 of record OY743168.1, on the reverse strand, counting down.
TGACAATGGTAATTCACCAGTTAATCGGACTTTTGCTTCTATTAACCAGCGCACGTCTTCTGGAACGCCATGAGCCATAAGCACCCTCAATCTTTCGAGCCTCATTTGATAAATTTTTCTAAGATCATTCATTGGGAGATTGGAATAATACTTGCGAATGCTTGAAAGGATGTTATCCATTTTTTTTGATGGATTTAACCTCTTCCCAACCGATCTTTTTAAAGGGGAAAAGGATCTGGGTAGTTCCTCATGATACTGTTCCCTGCAAGACAATATGAAATAGAATAATGAAAAAAAAAAAGGGAACAAGATTTCATGCGCTGTAACTTTACTGTTAAAGGAAGATTTGATCTGCAATATCGAATATTTTACTTGGATTTTGTACTGATATTTTTCAGTATAATAATATTCAAGGTATAAAGAAACTGGGTAGATCCACATGCTGTTGAGTCCAGCGAGAAAGCAAGGGATAGAAAAATTGAAAAGAGGGAACCGGATTTAAATGCACTGTAACTTTCACTATTAAAGAAAGATTTGATTTGAGATATGAGATTGATACTGGAATACGTGAAACTGAATTTTGTGATATTTGGTAATTTTTCATGCTACGAATGCTTTACTAAGGGGGGATATGATTACACTCAAGATATTATACTTATGCCCCATTATTATGCTTATCACACCTATGCTCATGTATAAGGGATAGATGCCACCTTTTTGCTTATGCCAAAAGGGGGAAAATATGGTGATGATTTGATTTAGCTTGAATTTGGATAATCTATATGCATGAAAATGATTAAATTATATGCTAGATTATGCATCATTGGTTTGTATAAGATAGGGGGAATATATGCTAAAATTGAACTTATCAATTATTCTTATTTCCCTATGCTCTTCAATTGCTTATATTATCATTACAAATCATCTTGTTTGTCATAATCAAAAAGGGGGAAATTGTTGACCTATGGTCAATTTGACCTTATTGTTTTGATCATAACAAACAAGAATTTATTGTGTTGCAAACAAGTGTGCTTCAAGTGTTTCATGTAATGATAAATATTCAAAGCACTCAATGTTCAAATCGTCTCTTAAAGATATAAATCAAAATTATGTGATCGAGCACATGAGACGCAAAGTAGATCATGAAATCATTGAAGATATTCAAAGATCAAAATTGAGGTCGAAAAGCATGACATGAAGATCAAGAATTCGAGCATACAAGATTATAGTTGATTTAACATATGTAAAGGTATAACACTCTCAATCTTTAGCGATGAAATTCAACAAGCTCGAAAATGATTTTTTATGCATCAAGAAACTTACTTGACAATTCATCAATTGCATAAAAATGATTTTTCAAATCATATCATGAAATAGTTTTTGGAAAAATAAACTTTTTGATATTAAAATAAAAATTCCAAATTTTCATATTTCGGTCGACCGAAATATACTTGATCGACCGAAAGTCTGGTCGACCGAAACATCTGATCAACCGAAAGTTTAACGGCTAATGCAACGGCTATTTTATTTAAACTTTCGGTCGACCGAAAGTCTGGAATCGGTCGACCGAAACTGGCTGAAGCTCAAAATTTTGATCTATAAATAGCCATCACATTTGCATTCAAATACAACAACTTAGATAAGATTTTATACAAACTTTCTTGTGAAAATTCAGTGTTCTTACTTAGTTTTTATTCATCTTTTATTTTCATAAAACTTTGATTGATCTAAACTTTGTTTTATCAAATTCATCAAAGTTTTTGGAAGAAAGTTTTGTGAAGATTTTTTGTTTTACATTGTTTAAACTTCTTCAACATCTTCACACTATATTGGAATTGAAGTGTAAGTCTCTCTTTGTTCTAAACTTGTTTTAATCTTTTAAAAGAGAGAAATTCCAATTGAGGAACTTTGATTATTTGTGCTACGTTTTTCATTATCATTTGATACATCAAAGTTCCATTGCCTAAACACTTTGAGCTTAAGTTATTGTTAATTATTCAAGTGTGGCATCTCTTGGTACGTAATTTGATTCAATATTTTTAACAAGAGATTATTTGAAAAACTTTGTTTGATTGCATCAAACTTTTCATTATCATTTGCATCAAAGTTTTTCTCTAACACTCGAGCTTAATTCATTGCTATCTATTGAAGTGTTAGCCTAACTCTCTCGGTACTTAATTTGAGTATATCATTTGTCAAGAGAGTTATTTCAATTGTACATTCAATTCATTATATCTTGTGGTTTCGAGAGCCTTGTGAAAACTCGATTGTTGGTTTTCGAGAGCCTTATCAAAACTCGATTGTTGGTTTTCGAGAGCCTTATCAAAACTCGATTGTTGGTTTCGAGAACCGTGTGAAAACTCGATTGTAAAAGGATAGGCGCTCCTTGTTGTAAGTTTCCTAAGGATTTGGTACTCCTTGTTGTAAGTTACCAAAATAGTGGATTTGGCCTTGCTCGTGACGGAGAGCTCGGTAACGGGGTAGATCACGTTGGTTGATTGAACCTCCATAAATCGTGTTTGCACTCTCTTATCCCTTTTACTTACGTACATTGCACTTACTCTATTCTATAAATTTATATTGTGCAACATTATATCTAAGTGCTATACTTGCCTTATCAATTAAGTTTACACATATATAGCACACTACATTGATAGATTAGTTATTTGTAACACAAAGTGCACATATTTGTACCCATTGGTTTTTAAGTTTGAGATTATTATCGAAAAAGTTTTATAAACCAATTCACCCCCCTCTTGTTTAGTTTACTCTTGGGCTAACAATATCTAATTTACCTCTCTCGAGTTTAAATTATGCCTATTTAACTAAGTCAATCATGTATCTCTACAGCGGGTTAGAGTTCTCCTTAACTAAATGCATTAAATTTCCTAAGAATTCATAATTGACCACATGCAACCACAAATTCATATCTCTATCTTTTTGTTGAAATTGCCTAATTTTATTACGTGATCTAATTGTTAACTCACCTCTCGGATTATGAAAACAACCATTAAATCATGAATTGGTGATCAAGCAATTCAAGCATTAAACGCAATAATAAAATCAATACATGAAATTAAAGCACCAACTTGAGAATTAAAATTGAACTAAAAACATTAAATCTATATCGTCAATCCCGATTATTAAATTAGCTATTCATGTTTGTGGAATAAAAATCAATAAATAATACGAACAAAACCCGAATTTTATAGAGTTGAAGAATTGTCATCACTTTGCACCACCAAAATCCATCAGAATCCACTACAATTGCACCAGCCGAATCCAACATCCAATACTGCCAAGACAAGTCTCACAATCAGCCAAGTAATTCTTCCCAGCCTCAAGTCAATTCTTGATTCCAACAAATTAGCTCCTCCAAAGTGTAAGCTTTTCCTCCTAAATCTTTGTATCAATCTGCCAACCACAATTATCACCACTTTGCACAGCCACTCAATCAATTCCAGCAATGTATATATCCGTCTCTCTAGCCGTGAATATGAGTATATATATATATACATAGCCGGACCTGCCTAGAGGCCCACGAGGCTACCGCTTCAGGGCCCACGGGCCTATATTTTTTAGGAGCCTTTTTTTTTTTAAAAAAAAAAGTCCAAAAAAGGCCCAGCCCACTGAAAATTTGTTCAATAACAGATCGAAGCCTGGGTTGGTTGTTCTCTCTCATTTCTGGTTCAGTGAAGTCTTCCTCAAGTCCGACTCCTCCTAGCTCCTACAACCCGCTTCCAGCTTCCTCACCTCCGTGATTCCGTCGACCGTCGACGGTCCATCATCATTCATCACCTGTCGCCTGGCTTCATTTCACCGGCGCGCGCTGTGGCGTTGGTGAGTGGTGACAATATCGTCGGTTTTCTCTCGAACTCAAACCGCAAACGGCAAACTTCAGGTAGGTTTTCCTTTTTTGTTCTTCAATTTCTTGGTATTTTTAGGCTCCTTAGTTTTCATATAAATCATGTATGTGTTGAAAATTTAATCTAGGAGTAGTCAATTAGATTATGGGATTTTCGGTTTTCAACATTGGGTTCCCTCCTATTTCGATTTTCCCTATTTATTTGTCGAAATTTGAGGAATTAAGATGGATTGATGGAAGTTGGAACAATGAAAACTACCTCTTGCTGTTGATGTACTCTAAATTGCTGTAAATTAGTAAAGATTGTAGTCCTCGACTGAAGTGTAAGCAGGAGAAAATAAAAAGTTAGGATCGAAGAAATGTTGAGATTCACAAGGGGAAAAAGAAGTGGTAGTTGAGATTTATGTAAAAGAGATTTATTTTTTAGTTTTAGGATCTGAAGTTTCTACTAAATGATTATTTGTTCACTTTGGAATGAAATTGGATTGTGAAATTGGGCATATAAGATATCTGCGAAGGATTGGACATTTGATAAAAGGAATAGATTTTGAGACACTTTTTAGTACCCGTGTTTAAGATTATTTTACATTTGAATCTGATATTTTGGCTTAGATTTGGGTTGCCTCCTTTGTTTTATAGATCGTACCTAGAATCATAATTGAAACTTAAAATTATCTTCAGCCAAATTCATCCCTTGCATAACTAAAATTAGATGAAGAGTTGTCCAATAAAACTAGCTTTGGCAAGGATGTCATTTCTTTAGATGAGTTTTTGAAAATTTTTATTTGTGATTGGTGAATAAGAGATGCTTGTAGAGTTTTAAAACGTTTCTTGATCATTATTTTTAGGTGTAATATCGAACAATGCCTCCTAAACATCATTTTTAAAACGTTTCTTGTAGACTTTTCATTTAGCACATTTGTCTTGTGTGAATATGAATTTTATTATTGTTTTTTAGCCTACCCAAAAAAAAAGTTCGGGGGCCGTAAAGCCCAGGGCCTATTCTTTCAAGAACAAAGTATTCGTTTCAAGCCTCCAAAATCACAGGTACGGCCCTGTATATATATATATATATATATATATATATATATATATATATATATATATATATATATATATATATATATATATATATATATCCCAAGCTTGCTGCCTTTTATTCCTCCAATTATTCCCACCGCTGCGCCCTCTCTCTGTCTTTTTTTTTTTCTTTCAACCCAGGGCTCACCTATTTTCTCACGCCTCCCTCACTCGGCTGACCTACGACTCCCCTCTCTTTTTAATTCAGCAACATGTGTATATATATATATATACACAAATTAACCCTAAGCCCATGTAAAATAAATTGTCCTTCAAGTTACTCAATTCTTCTATATATGATAAGTAGGTCCTTGAGTCTTGACTTTCTCCAATTTGCTCCACTTCTGAGTTTTTCCATCCAATTTTTGTATAATTTCTTCAATTCCTCTTTTTTCTTCATTTTGGGATAAAAACCTGAAATAATGAAAAATAATAACAATTACGTAGAATTTATTCAAGAAAAAATATTATAATATCCTAATTTTGATAGATAAATAAGTGTATAAAATACACTTATCACATATCCTCCAATTCAACTAAATATTTTTGGCTAGAAGTATATAGGATTACCCAGATCGTTTGGGTCACCTAATATATAAAAATCCATCTCTACCTTCACATGATGTTGTGCTGATGATGTTCAGCAAAGACGTACCAATTGCTAGTTGAGAAATAGATTTTGATAGTGCTTGTTCACATCATAGATGAGGTTGTTTCGATTGTAGTGCTGAACAAAAAATAAGCCTATGACATACTTGTTAGAAAATTTATTAAAGATAAATGTTTATCTATGATTCAAAATCATCATGCTGAATTATCAAGTATGAATCAACTGGAGCGGAAGCGTACCTTATTCCAACATGGTTCACGATGATTGATTCTGATGGTTGTATTTTCTAAATCAACACGTAGTCCTTATTTTTTTCTCTGATGATGGGATGTCAGACAGAATGAACAATACGCATGATTCGGGGACCATAACCATGTTTATATACTGGCCCATCATGAAATTAGGTAATGGTCAGGTATCTACACATAAAAAGCTTATACATTAATTAGATGCATTAAAACCCAATATACCAAATCCTTATTAGATCACTTTAAATGAGTTTAACTAAATTTGATAGCATTTGATTCAATACACAATAATTCACATATAAGCCCACATGATTTATTAAAACCTTACAATCTCCCACTTTGACTATATGTGTAACCTTACAATTGTGTATCAATCATAACCTTATGAGTACTCAGAATTTTGCTATAATTACTGAATGCATCCCCAAACAATCTGGTCCATCAATCATATCAGTATAGAATCAAAGCAGCTTTCACTACATTTATCGTAACTAAACTCATCAATGGTCATGTATATCGACATAACTGAATAACATGGATCAAGTATGGATGTGTATAGGGTTGTCAAACGGACCGAGTCGGGCCGGATCAACCCCTTTGAACGTGGCTCGTTCGAGCCCACGAGCCGAAAAACGGGCTGGCTCATGTGGAAACAAGCTGGGGTGAGCTAGCTCGTTTCCTACGAAGCCGGCCCAAGTCTGGCTTGTCCGTACGAGCCGGACTTGGGCCGGCTCGTTATTATTATTATTATTATTTTAACAGGTAAATACTGGAATAATTGAAAATATAAAAACTTAAATAAACTCTCCTCCTTTAATTCGGGCTTGGGACAGGCTACATTTAATTTCTTGTAGGCGGAGTTAAAATTGTACACGAACAAAATGTTACGTGTACAATTTTTTTATTTAAATTTGAAAGAAAGAATTAAAAATACAGAAAAAGAAAAATGCACATATTATTTATAGCATAATACATAATTGTAAGGATAATAATTAATAATACAAAATAATTTACTCACCAATACAATTGTTCTCCGAATTCCTCTGCCAGAATTTCACTTATCCTATTTTGTAACATTTTCTCCCCAAACTGTCAATCTTTCGTGCACATTAAGGCCTCTAGTATGTCTTCTTTAAGCCTTGACCTATATTCAGATAACACTCTTCCACTTGCACTAAAAGCAGCTTCCGATGCTACAGTTGATACTGGAGGTGCTAGTAGATCTCTTGCAATCATAGAAACAACTGGGTATTGACGCTCGTTTAGTCCCCACCACTTAAGAATGTCAAAATTATTTTTCTCATCCTCGTTTAACATGCTAAGAAGGTCGTGTGAAAAATACCTAGTTAACTCGCTTGGAGTTTCATCTGAACTATTATATATAGTTAAAGAACTAGAACCATTGGCATGTGTTAGTAGAAGTTCCTTTCATAGTCTTAGGTAGGAAAGTAAATCACTGTCTTCATTTTGTATCACATTACTGGTGGGAGCAGTTCTTCTAACATTTTTGCCTGAATTTTCGGCATTGAGTTCGTACATTTGACATAAACATTTTTCTAAATTTGTATATGTCAATGGAGTCCCAAAAGTTAATTTTTTTTGATATTGCATTTATGGTATGTTTAGTTTTCTCTAAATTTATTCTAGGGTCCATAATCGTTGCTAATGAAAATAAAGTGGGTACATCTTTCCACTATTTTCTAAACTTAATCTCCATTACTGAAATGATTTGTTTAAAAATAGGAAATGTTTTGTACTTGTTAAAATTATTAGCAATGCAATAAAAATGCTTCAATACTAAAGGACTAGTGGGATAATAAACACCAGATAATTCGTTTGTAACATCGTAAAAGGGTTTGAAAAAAGTTTTAACGTGAAAAATAAGTTCCCAATCATCAGCCCCCAAATCAAAAGTTGGGTCATGTGAATGCTGACCGTTATAATATTCACATATTAAATTCTCGTAACCTTGACAATGTTCAATCATTAAATAAGTTGAGTTCCATCTATGTCCTACATCTGTAACAAATGATCGTCCTGACATACCATTTTCTACACAATGTGCATCAAAAGCTTGTTTTTCTAGAATGTGCTATCATAATGAAATTGCAAACACACCTAATTTATTTTTCAATTGATTTTCTATATGCTTAAGACCATCTTGAACTATTAAATTAAAAATGTGACACACACAACGAACATGAAACAAGACTCCATCAAATTCAGGATTTATGTGGTTAGCTAATCTATCTATCACTACTTTATTAACAGAAGCATTATCTATTGTAAAACTACGAACTTTACTATCACAGTTAAATTCTTTAAAAATTGCAAGTAGTACATTGAAAATATTTGTTGCATTATGTGGGTAATCAATAACTTTAAATGTCATAGTTCTTTTGTTCATTAACCAAGTATCATCAATGTAATGACAAGTAACAGCTACGTAACCTCTATGATTATTGCCAGTCCACAAGTCCGAAGTAAATGATAAGTTACCATTATATTTATTCAAAGCATCTATAAAATTTTGTTTTCTCTCAAAATATTTATTAATGCAATCAGCTCGTAAAGTATTTCTAGAAACGGGTTTTTACCTAGGTTGGAGATACTTTTGAATGAATTTCGTGAAATGTGAACTTTCTACAATTGAAAGCGAGAACTCACCACTCGATACGAACATGACCATCCCTTCTCGACGAGCTAGTTCTTGGTTGAAGACCCAATTGGTTAGACTCGATTGACCAAACTATAGAGTTGATTGGTGTTCTTCAACCGAGCTCGATTTTCGACATACTTTACAGTGTCTGTTGAGGTGTGTTGTGCCCCCACCCTTCTTCCAAGAGAAAATTCCTCTGCAAGTTTTTATTGTGCTTTGACTACTGGATTCCATTCAGCGTCGGTGGCTGTTGTTTTAATCAAATCGAAAAAGTTCCAGCAGTTCGATTTTTTCGTCCTTTTTGGATTTCTGCTGGAGCCTCCAGTAGTGCTAACAGAGTCGGATCCATATGTAACAGCAACATTTTCATCAACAATGTCATCAAAATTAAGAGGAGTTCTAGTATCTATATCACCAATCTCATTTTCCAAATCCACCAAATTTTCGAGAATTAGAATATCATTGAGACCGGAAAATTCATCAACAAATTGGCTAGAAGAATAACTATGAGATTGTGAGTGTGCCATTAGAAATAATGAATTTGGAAATTTGGAATTGGAGATGGAAATTAAATATGGAAATTAAGACAATATTGTATATGAAAATGAAATATATTTATATATAAATATTGCCAAACGGTTTTGACCATTTGGGCTTCAAATGGTCACAAGACAACGGTATTATGACCATTTGAAGCCCAAATGGGCTTCTTTACGAGCCGAAAGCTCGTTCTAACGAGCCCAAATGGGCCGACTCGCGAGCTGGCCCATTTGCGGCCCGTTTGGCAGTCAGTTGGACTAGTCCACGAACTTGATGAGCCGAACCCGAATTGTCCAATACCCAAATTTTTTGTCCGGTCCAAGCCCAAGGCCCTTTTTTTACGAGCTGAACCAAACTTTTAATGAACCGAACCAAGCAGAACTCATGAACTCCCGAACTGTCCAGCCCATTTGCCACCCCTAGATATGTAGCATGGAAATTACATGTAATGTGATCTTTAACATACCTATTTCCAACTGATCCAACATTATACCTTAATGAGATCAGAATCAAACAAGTTCATAGATAATAAACCTGAAACCTTACAGCTGTAAATAACTTTAACTTTAAACCGTATCCAAAATTACTGTAAATGTGTCTAAAGCACCCAAAATACAAACTCTCACTGAAACCAAATATCCTCAAGAAATACAACACCCATATGAGCAATGTGCTCATGAAAGACCATGGGGGGTGGTAATACCTTAGTAAGCTGACCCGCGATTATGGAGTTTGTCCGAATGTGCTCTTATTGACACGTGTCCACTCTGAACTGTATCATTTACAACCAGGAACTTATGTCAATGTATTTTGACTTAGTGGAGCTCCTGTTGTTACTGGAATATAAACTACTGAGTTATTGTCACAATATAACTTTAGTGGTCTTTCTATACCATACAGAATACGCAACTCAGCGATAAAATATCGCAACTATATTCCATAATTAGATGCCTAAAAATGGTACAAACTCTATTTCCATGGAAGAAGCTATAAGTGTCTGCTAAACACTCCTTCCAAAAATAACTCCTCCAACTAGCAGATAGATGTAGCCTGATGTGAATCTTTTACTTTCTTGGCATCTAGCAAAATCGAAATCATAATACCATATGATCTCCAAATTATCTGATTTTCTGTATGTGAGCATGTAATCTTTTGTTCTCTTTAAATACCTTATAACTCATGTTTGGCTGCTTTCCAAATGATCCATCCCAGGGTTACTTAAATATCTCCTTAGCATCTCAACAATGTACGCAATATCCGGACGCGTACAAACCTGAGTATACATCAGATCCCTATAACTGAACTATATGGGATCCTCTGCATTTCCTTAACTTCAAGATAACTTTTCGGGCATTAGTCGAGAGTAAATTTGTCTACCTTAGTGATGGGGTGTCCCCTGATTTACTGTCTTGCATGCCAAACCTCTTAAGTACTTTATCGATATAGCCCTTTTGTGACAATCCAGGAATAGCTCGAGAGCAATCCCGGTGTATCTGAATCCCTAACACAAAAGAGACGTCACCAAGATTTTTAATCTCAAAATTCCTTGACAAAAATCTTATAATTTTATGTAACATGCCTTTATCAATGGTAGCAAGCAATAATCAACATATAAAACCAGGAAAATATACTTACTCCCACTGAACTTGTAATACACACAACCATCAATAGCATTAATCTCAAAACCAATGAGATAATTACTTGATGAAATTTGTATTACCCTTAACGGGAAGCTGGCTTAAGCACACAGATGGATTTCTTTAATTGGAAAACCATATTCTTTTGGTCTACGACACAAAGTTTTCCGATTGCACCATATAGATCATCTCATCAATGTCTCCATTGAGAAACGTCGTCTTAACATCCATTTGATGTAACTTAAGGTCAAAATGTGCAACAACCATAATTTCCCTGAAAGAGTCTTTCGTCGAAACCGAAGAGAGAGTCTTTATATTCAAGGCCTTATTTCTATGTAAAGCCTTTAGATATAAGACGAACCTTATATCTTTCAACATCACCTTTCGAATCCCTCTTGGTTTAAAAACCCATTAAGACCAATGGGCTTCGCACCTTCTGGTAATGGGCAAGATCCCAAATTTTATTGTCCTACACATGCTTATACTCCTTATTTATGACATCAATCCACTTTTGAGAGTAAGGGGCATGGCTTGATGGAAATTGATTGGACCATCTTCCAATATTCCATTATTTTCATTGTATTCTTGGAGAAATACTATTAAATTATCCGGAATAGCATTTTTCCTTTCTCTTGTGGATCTCCTTAATGACTTTAGTTCTTGAGGTTGTTGAGTTCGTACTTCTGGAATTTACCTTATTTTGGATGGGAGGTTCTTCAACATTGTCTAATTGAGGTTCCGGATATGCTTCTTGATCAATGACACGCATAGAAACTTGCACATTGTCAAAAGCAATAGTAGGAATCGAAACCGATCATTTCTCAACTTCTTCCTTAAAGACAATATGTCTAACCTTATTTCTTCCCCCAAACTCAACATCCTCAAAAAATGTTACAGTTCCCGTTTCAAAAATTGACTTAAAGTGTGGGATCATAAAATTTATAGCCCCTCGATCACTCAGAATAATCAATAAAGTAGCTGCTCACTGTTTTGGAGTCCAATTTCTTTATGTGGCCTATAAGGCCTAGCCTTAGCTGGACATCCCCAAATGTGAAAATACTTAGACTAGGTTTCTGCCTGTCAAAAGCTCTTAAAGTATTTTAGCAGCAGCTTTAGTTGGTACTATGTACGATCTTTCTTTAAATGTCCAGATTTCTGGCAAAAGAAACAACCCTTAATGTCTTTATATGGTTTTTTTTGTTTTGAACCCTTAGCAACTTTATGTTCTTTATTTTTTTCTTGCCTTTATCTTTAGAGGTGTTTGCCATGTGAACACTTTCAGTTCTGTCCTACTTCAACTTTTCTTCCTCTCGCACACAAAAATAGATTGAACTCTTTTAGAGTTCATTTCTCCATTTGACAGTTACAACTGACCTTAAATTGACTGAATTGTGTAAGAAGCTTGCACACTTTGAAATGAGCTCATTGAGAGTTCATTTCTCCTTTGACAATTATAACTGACCTTAAATTGACCGAACTGTGCAGGAAGCGATATCAATACCAAATGCGTGAGCAAGTCATCAGACAAGTCGAGTTTTAGTGCCTTAAGTTTTGAAGCAGTGTGAGACATCTACATGATGTACTCCCTCATGTTCCAATTTTCTTTATACTTTAATAAAATCAAGTTTTGCAGAAGCGTACTTGTTTCAGCCTTATCGTTTTTCGTAAAACTTTTTTTTTTAATTTCGGCAAGGAATTCTGTGGCGTTATTTACCCCCTAAGATACTCTGCCTTTAAAGGCTTCCGAAATGCTGCGCTTAACGATAATTGTTTAGAAAATTTATCACATATAATTGTTTATCTATAATCCAAAATCATCATGTTGAATTATCAACTATGAAACAACTGGATCGAAAGCATACCTTAATCCAACATGGTTCACGATGATTGATTCCGATGGTTGGATCTTCCAAATTAACACGTAGTCCTTATTTTCTCTCTGATGATGGGATGTCAGACAGAATGAACAGTACGTATGATTCGGGAACCATAACCGTGTTTATATACTGACCCATCATGAAATTAGGTAATGACCAGGTAATCTACACATAAACGCTTATACATTAATTAGATGCATTAAAACTCAATATACCAAATCCTTACTAGATCACTTTAAATGGATTTAACCAAATTTGATAACATTTGATTCAAGGGCTAATTAGGCCCATTCATACTTTTAGATTTAAAATTTTTATAATCAGGTTATTATAAACTATTTTATTAAATCAGGTAATTATAAATCAAAAGTTTGGGAAAAACTTTCGAAACACTCGAGAGAAATTGAAGCGATGGTTTTCTACTTCAAAGTTCGACCTAAAGCCGGAGACTTCACGATATTTATGGGCCTTGACAAGTACAAGAATGGATAGCTCATCAAATGTGGTTTCCCGATGGTTTTAGACTTGTTTTAGTCGAGCTTCGTTGATCTCCTCTCTCTTCCACCGAGTTTGTGTCAATTTCTTGGTTTGGCTTCTGCCTTCGGTCTTAGCCCTTTTTGGACGGTGCTTCTCTACCTCTAGCCTCACACGATATTCTTCTTCTACAGCCTGGTTTGGACGGTGCTTCTCTGCATACAGGGAATGATGGATACCATAGGGCGACCCACAGTTTCATCACGCTGGAATTGGTTCAAAATTAGGACTTCCTACTGTGGGGGCCACTAATTATTGAGTAGTAATGGATATCTAAACAATCTATGAAGGGAAAGGAAATCTTTTGTGAGGTAGTTCTAGAACTGCAGGGCTTACGGTTGTTGAATATTAGTAGTGATGGTTAGTGGTGATGATTTTAGATGATTATTGTTGGAGGTGATCGGTGGTGGTGGTGGTGGTGGTGATTGGTTAAAATTGTAATTAAAATTTCAATTGTAACTAATTACACATTGACATAAATTTATAATTGTAATTAATTACAAAATTAAAATAAAATTACAATTTTATTTTCAACAGTGGTTGTAGTGGTGGCTAATTACAAATTACACTAATGTTTTACTAATTCATAAGTTACAATTGCAATTAATTACAAAATTGAAATAAAGTTACAATTGTAATTAATTATAAACTGATAACAAAATTTAATTAAGTTATAATTGCAGTTGTAATTAAGGTGAGTGTAACTAATTAAATCTTGTAAATAATTCAATTAATTTCAACAAAAATGTCTATCATGTTTTACAATTTTATTAGTTACAATTGTAATTAATCGAAACATTGAAAGAAAATTACAATTGTAATTAATTACAAAATCTGATTAATTACATTTGTAGTTAAAATTACAATTGTAACTAATTACAAATTTGAAATAAAGTTACAATTGTATTTTCGACGGTGGTTATTGGTGGTAGTTGGTGGTGATTGTTTTAGGTGGTGGTGGTGGTGGTTATAATTGTATTTAATAGCAAAATTAAATTAAAATTACAATTACAATTGTAATTAATTTAAATTGTAACTGATGACCAAATGTAATTAAGTTGTAATTAAGGTGAATGTAACTAATTCAATTATTTTTAACAAGAAAATATGTCATGTTTTATGAATTGTAACTTAATTGCAATTAATTAATTAGTTACATTTGTAATTGATCACAAAATTGAAATTAAGGTACAATTGTAATTAATTACAGACAGTCAATATAATTTGCCTACAAAATCCGATTAATTGCAGTTGTAGTTAAAATTACAATTGTAACTAATTACAATTTTGAAATAAAGTTACAATTTTATTTTCGATTGTGGTTATCGGTGATAGTTAGTGGTGATTGTTTTAGGTGGTGGTTACAATTGTATTTAATAGCAAAATTGAAATAAAATTACAATTGTAATTAATTTTAAATTGTAACTAATAACCAAATGTAATTAAGTTGTAATTAAAGTGAATGTAACTAATTCAATTATTTTTAACAAGAAAATATGTCATGTTTTATTAATTGCAACTTAATTGTAAATAATTAGTTAGTTACATTTGTAATTGATTACAAATTTGAAATTAAGTTACAATTGTAATTAATTACAAACAATCAATATGATTTGCCTGATTACCTGATTTTAGTAATATGTTTTACATTCTTCAAATAACTTTCAGAATGCCTGATATTAAAAATTAAGCCTCTTCAAGATTTGTATTTGTGTACTTAACCCTTGATTCAATATACAATAATTCACATATAAGCCCACATGATTGATTAAAACCTTACAATACAGAAACAAGTAAAGATCTGGTTGAGTTTCAGGTTTAACCTTATCTTCAATTAAAGAAAGACGACGATGTATTCTTAAATCTTTCGCACTACCCCATTTTGATTTATCTTATCGTCCAGATTGTCGAGTTTTCGATTGTAATGATCACAAGTTGCCTATGATACTTTCAAATTATTTACATTTGATGCTTGGATCCTATTTATATACACTCTAAATGGAGCTTAATTTTTATCATTTCTAATACTAAACTTGTCCTTACTTCGAAGGAACACAATTATTACTTCCATGAGTACGGTGAAGATGAAGAAAAAGGAAATCTGTAAGCAAAAGAAAATCAAGAAAAAATAGAAACAAAAATATTATAACTTGCACTCGCAATGAACTAGGAACTAAGGTACTTCATGTAATTTAGACCCAAAATTCGAGTAATTATCATCGAGAGCAGTGACTAACTTCAATGAAATGAGAGTTTGATATATAAATTGGTTTTTATATATTAAATTAACCATAATCCATCGTTCTTAATACATAAATTATCATCAAGAACGGTGACTAACTTCAATGAAGCATATAGGATTACCAGCATAAAAAACACAGAGATACATCAAAGAAAGCATCGATTAGAAGCATATAGGATTCGGGCAACGAAACTTCGATAACCAGAGCAATCCACTGTGTGCACCCGACGCACCACCGCCTCCACCCTACGCAAGTCCACCATCGCAATATCACCACCGCCCGCACCCAACTTACCAAAAACCACCGCACATACACACTACGAAGGAGTCGAAGATGCTAACTCTGACAAGCCTTCAACGACTCTGATTCCATCTATGACATTTGAATTGAGGGGTTAGGTTGAATTGTTTACATCTATGACATTCGACTCCGATTCCATCAATTACACCCACTCCGACTTGAATTGAGGGGTTCGAAGGAACGAAATGGCCTTGCTTAGGGGTGGGATGGATTACGTGGGTACATGATTAATCCGTTGAATTTTTAATTAATAAATGTTAATTTCGAATCAGCATCAGATTTTTAAAAATATAAAGTTCATCAACTGATGATTATTACAATGTGAACTTAGAATGTATGACTTCATGTAATTTTCCTATAAAATTAACATATCTAATATGACACTCGAACAATAGTTAAAAGTTAACATGTAAATATAACACTTAACATCTACAATATTGTCTGTGTGACAATATTTACCTAATAAAAATTAACATATCCATTGTGGATGCTCTAAGGACTTAACCAAATTAATTACCTACAAGATCGGGAACCTCATGCTCTTATCCACTTAAAAGGGTTTAAGAAGAAAATCCTAAAGCATTACACGACGGGAGATGAGACAAATTTACTTATTTTCATGTAAAGTTACTTATTTTTTAAACTTAGCCAAACATCACTGACTGAATTCAAATCAGAAACATTGCACTCTCAAGGAGTCTACGCGTTTAGATTTACCATAGCAAACGTGTGTCAATTAATAAAATATCAATACCCATAAAACAATAAAAGAGCAGCCTATATAATAATCTGAAGAATGACACATGTGATCAGATTCCAATTTTACGAGATAGACTAGGCTAGCAACCATACGATATATTTTTATTTTTTTTTTATTTGACAAAACAACACGAGATATAACTGCACGGCAAACATAGTCCGAAAAATTACGGATGAAAAACATTTATGATCCAGCGCAGATAAAAATCCTACAACAGAAAAGAAGAAGAAAATCGCTATCAGCTCTGCCTTCGTTTACATTACATTATCCCACATGCAGCAAGGTATATATCACAAATTTCTGTGGCATTTTCAGGTTAAGATCCAAATTGGAACAAGGAAGATACATTAAAAAACAAATATGTAGGAATGAATCATGGGACTCAGGTCAGTAAGATTCAAATATAATGCTATAGCTCTCACTGGCCCTTTCGGAATGTAATGATAACAGCAGTGCAGTTATCTTTGCACCGGCGCTCACGGACAGCTTCTCGTACAAGCCGGCGACTCACTTCTGCAACAGCTATGCCCTCCTGTTGACAATGCAATATGTTATACAACAGTGTACAGCCTTCGCATTCTTCCTTCAAAACCTCTAAACACTCCACCCCACCCATACCAGAAAAATTCAGGTTTTATATGGAATAAGTTTCCATGATTATTGAACAGTAATAGACATTACTAATATGATTACAACTTAACTTCGACAAGTATATGTTATTTCAGATTAATTTGTTATATTAATATTACAAAAATACATGCTCTAGATGATGAATAAAAACCATGTCTATGTGCATAACATATTTCAAGATGTAGAAAAACTCAGATCAGATGAGTCCTTAATGTTATAAAACTATCGAAATCATAACAACGAGAAATAGATAGAGAGAGCTTAGATGGAGAGAATGAAGGAGTAGAGAGAATTTCTCTTCCAGAGATGTGTTCTTTTCTTATGAAAATGGCTCCTATTTATAGGAGCGAATAATGGCACAATCGTAATATGTAAACATTACAGGGATATAATGGTAATGTCTTTCACATATATATACATTATTTATAACACTCCCCCTTGAATGACATATTATGCAATTGTCTGCCTCGTTAAAACCTTGCTAAGAAACCCAGTGGGATAAAATTTGAGCGAAGGAAAAAGAGTACAGAAGCTCCCCCTGATGTTGGCCATGGTGAATCATTGAGTCTAACGTTCGAGTATGACACATCATGTCCTAAATCTTGAAGTTCTGAAGTGCTGCCTCATTAAAACCTTGTCAGTAAAACCCAGTGGGATAAAATCTGAATCAAGGAAAAAGAGTACAGCCGCTGCCTCGTTAAAACCTTGTCAGGAAAACCTAGTAGGACAAAACCTGGACGAAGGAAAAAGAGTACAGCATGTTTCTCCCCCTGAAGTTTTCAATTGAGGATTCATGATCTTATCGAACATTGACATCATCTTTCTTCTGGAATATAAAAATCTCCTTGTATAACATTCTTCATAAAATGTCTATGATTTTCTTCATTTGTTGATATCATTCCAGTATAACAATGTGATGCTGAATTATAGCTTGTCAATAGCTATGATAATGCCTCAAAAACCTTGCTAGGAAAACCCTGTGGGACAAAACCCCAGCGAAGGGAAAAAGAGTGCAGTATTCTCATTAATTTTTATTAATACGCCTCAACTGTTGCCTCATTAAAAACCTTGCTAGGAAAACCCTGTGGGACAAAACCTCAGCTAAGGGAAAAAGAGTGCAACGCGTATTTATTCCTTTTCATGGAATATTACAAGTATATTGATGCAATATCGTATCTTTTTATCAAACATATCATTCATGATGAGCTTTGTTCATAGCTCATTTATGATGTCATAACATGCTATATTAAGCAATGTTGTACTAATTTATCGATTGCATCTTTCACTTCTGGTGAATAATCGAATATTGCATATTTCACTTCTGGTGAATAATCAAACATATTCATTTTCATATTCACTTCTAGTGAATAATCAAATCTAGAATTCACTTCTGGTGAATAATTAAACATATTCATTTTCATATTCACTTCTGGTGAATAATCAAATTTAGAATTGATTCACTCTTATCAAAATCTAGAATGCACTTCTGATGAATAATTAAATATTCATTTTCAAATTCACTTCTGGTGAATATTCATTTTCCTGATTCACTTTTGGTGAATATTCATTTTCCGGTGGATAATATAATTTTGCATATTGAAAATCAATTGCATGCCCAAATATTCAAATATAATAATAGTACACTCCAATTTCACTTTCAACATATTATATCATGGAGTCATTTGTATCATTCTATAGTGATACTAATCTGGGCATATTGAACCTTTCAATGATTTATACATGTATGTTCTTGCACTTTATAAACTGCAATTTCTAATTTGCAGGAGCACAATCAATCATTGAAATAGATATCAATTTCGACATATAATCTACAATCATTTTACTTGAAATCCCAACGTACCGCGATCAACTGGTACATCAAAGAATACTCCCAAAGTACCGAGATGAGAATCATACATTTTGATCTCACTCATTGGTATATCAAAGAGCTCAAGCTAGTGATTTAGACTATAGTCTATCCACCATATGTCATGCCAGTTCTATGAAAAAATTTTGCGCGCAACGAGTCGTCTTTTACGACTGTGAAATATTTTTCATTTGTACATATAATTACTGGCTTTACACATTTAAGCATTTGGACTTCAGGTCCTTGAACAATAATCCCTACATTGGGGTTATATACTTGGCCAAAATATTATAATTTCATCAACCTCATTTTCATAAGAGGGTATGTAGTCGACTTATTTATCAATTCCATCTCAATATAATATAGAGAGATCTCTTTATATGTTCTATCATCAGGTACCTGAATCTCTTACATTTAATTATGTCCCTTTTACTCACCATGAGT
Organism: Ligustrum vulgare; assembly: GCA_963555705.1. NCBI lineage: Eukaryota > Viridiplantae > Streptophyta > Magnoliopsida > Lamiales > Oleaceae > Ligustrum > Ligustrum vulgare. The sequence continues at coordinate 56,030,295 of OY743168.1, read as the reverse complement.
ATTTAGCTTCAAAGGGATCATCTTAATCATTCAAGAGATATTTATTTTGGAATCGATAGTCATTATGCTTCGGGCATAATTACGCTTCAGGCGTGTTTTCCCCCTAATGTTCTCAAACATTATCAATCGGCTAAAATGCCGCACATGTCGTCCCTTTAGGGATGTAATTTCAATCACATATCTCAGTGCGCTTTGGTGGATTGTATACATATCGCACATAAATCTTCTCGAGCTAATCCCGTTTATTATAGAACTTCTGGTTCAATACGGTTTTATTTCATTTCGATGTATGAATATTTGATTCAATACAATATTGCTAAACTTCTGGTTCAATACAATGTATATTCTATTTATGAGCTTCTGGTTCATACTATATACATATTTCACTTGTACGTATGAACTTCTGGTTCAGTAAGATATTTCACTTGTACATATGTATGAACTTCTGGTTCAATACAGTATTCATTTCATCAGTACGTATTTCTGTATAGTTCAAATCAGTATACGTTTATTACTTTTAGTATACCGAAGAATTAGGTACAATATCCAAGGAAAGATCTCATGATCTCAATCTTGTCGTCAAATCTTCCCTTATATCGAAAAAGTTAACGACGCATTATCTCATTATTCCCACCTTTTCAATAATTTATTCCATTATTTCTTAATGGAATCACTGACACGCGGAGCCATCGCTCTTTTACGCGTTTGAATAATGCATCTAAATAGATGATTTGGGAAGAAGGCTAGATCCATCAAAAATGGATATCATAATTTCAAATATTCGCAAATATTATTCCATTCTTTCAGTAAATGTTTTGAAAAGGATTTACCGAGTTCGACTTGAAAGATTGAGGTAAATCTTTTGATACATATTTAAAATATTTTTCTGTTTCCTTTCTCGAGTTTTATAAAGGTTAGAAAAATAAATCAACGAAAGGTGAGTAGGATGATTTTGTCAAAAGTAAATCTCCACTTTCTCAAAAGACAAGCGGAAATAGTGAAGTTCTTTGGTTTTAAATAGCCAAACATTTTCGTAATTCATGTATCCCAAAATAACATTTTCTTGTAAGTTTTTCCTTCTTTACTTTCAAAAAAATAGAAGGATCAAAACTTCGACAGATCAAAACTATCTGTGTATTTTGTGGATCAAAAGTGGGAAAAGATTTTGGGTATCTAGAAGCAACCGTGGATTTAGGAAAGAAATTGGAATCAAGCAAAAATGGAGTCCGGTTAATGTAAATTTAACTTTGTGAACTCAAGAATAGGTGGTGGTAGAGTACGGAGTATTCTTACTCTTGAGACACACCTCTTTATGTTTCTCAAAAGATCAGAGGTGGTAGGATACGAATAGAGTATGGAGTATTTCTTAGGATACGGCTACTCCCGAAATACATCTCTAATTTTGAGTATCATAAATGTTTCCCCTTTTTGTATTTTGCATGTATGACTTGTTTATGCTTCTTCAGGAGCAATAATAATAATATTATTTCAGTATTTTAGATGATAATTTTTACTTTTTCTGGAGTAAATATGTACTTCTTCTGGAATACATAAGTGCTCGTGCAAGAACTTTTCCAGACACTTATCATCTAATATTCATCTCATAATACTGATTAGATTATTTTCACATTAGCCATACCGTGATATTATCTTATAGAAGTAAATATGTACTTCTTCTGGAATACATAAGTGTTCGTGCAAGAACTTTTCCAGACACTTATCATCTAATATTCATCTCATAATACTGATGAGATTATTTTCACATTAGCTATATACGTGCTATCATGTGATATTATCATTATCATACATCAACATTTTTATTGTTGGATAATTTTATTTATCTTTTCAATACAGATAATGGTAACTTCTGGTACCGTTTGATAAAATATTTTTATTAATATTCAACAATAATAATATCACCTTCTAATAAAAATTAGTTCGGGCCCCACAAGTTATTTTCAATTCACATACATGTTCCAATTGAGTGATTAACATGATTATTAAGGGGCTAGACACGCATATTCCAATTGAGTGATTAACATGATTATAAATCATTATTGTTAATATATTAAAAAGTATACTAACCTTTGGTTGACAGCATATTTTCCATCATGAAGATCATGGACAACACTCAACTTTGATCTTTGGTGCTTTCACTATCTTTGCACGTGTAGGTAGCCCATAACAGTGGAACATTGCATCATCACCATTCATTATAAATAATATTGGAATTGCAATCAGATTCCACTCCACTATCTTTTTCACATGCTGGAAACCACCGGATATAATAATATTTATTTCAATTCCACTAACTTTCCACTCACTTTTCTGCTGCAAAATAATGGTGGACAGCTCCACTTTCACTCATATCCATGAACCCACCTTTTTAATTAACTAAAAAAAATGGTCTCCCAGCATATGCATCTTCCTGGTATTGTCCTCTCCGTGCCCTCCTTTTCCTCATCTCCACTTTTCTTTCATCCACCACAATTATTTGGTTCACTTTGCTTTCAGCTTTTAGTTCTCATCATGGGCACCACTCAAAATCATACAACAAGTACGGAGGTGGCGTTAATAAGCTGGCCGATGGGATCAGCACCGGCGTCGGGTTAGCTCCACTATCTGCAACTGCCGATCTCCATAAACTGTGGTCACAGATTCTTTAGAATTCATCGGACTTCTGAACCGCCGCTTCCCCGGCAAAAAGGCTATTATTCTTATTCTGGAAACATGGGATTAAACTAATATCGAGATCAGCTACTTGAGTTAATTTGGCAGGTTCATCTGGCAAACTATGGCGTTTTAGCAGCTTGGATCGTGAATTCAGGCATGGATCGGCCACTGGATCACTGCTGTTGAAATCCGGAATTGGCCTCAACGTGCTACCATAGAGGACGGTCTCCTCTTCCTCCTGGCAAACGTGCCAATTCCCAGTTCATAAAAAGGCCCACCGCCCCATTCACAGGGTTCACCGTTCTTCCAGTTGCTTCAAGAAAAGATCAGGTCTTTGGTTTTCCGGAACGGCGGAGATGAAGGACATGAGGCCAGCTCGATCAAAGAACTTGGCTACTAATATAGTGGCGTGGCCTTGGTCTTCAGAGCTTTCAATCCACTGCTCAAGAGTGAGACGGCGCTTCTTCCCCGGCAGCTGCTCGTCATAATATTCTTCTTCATACAAATCTTCCGGCGATCTGAAAAATGGTCGCCTCTTCGAGGTTTCGTCCATGTTCATCACCGAACTTGCTCCTACTCGGTAAACAGAGTCGCCGTTGCCTTGGCTCCTATGCGCAAATCTGGATCTGAATTTTTACGACAAGCAAGTAACGGGGACGACCGACAGCTGATCCCCACAGTAGAGTTAACATGATGGCGTTTGGAAGAAACTTTAGGAAACTGAATGCAGTTAGAATATGAAAATGCCATCTATGTTCACCAATCCTAGACGCCAAACGATAAGCCTTTGTATTCTATTCTTCTTCTTCTTGCAGAATTAGGAAAAACATAAATGTAGGATCGCTTCTTGGTAGTGATTCTAGTGAAACACCGTAGTTGCAATTAGCGGTGGTGCGGTGGCGAGAAAGAGGGAGATAAAAATGCAGATTTGCTGCGTCGTTGACATGTTTCGACACCGAATTTTGTGACAATTTTTGTGGGTTGAAGAAAGGGAATTGGGAGAGAGCGTTTTCGTGCTGATAACGTGTTATAAAACTATCGAAATCATAACAACGAGAAATAGATAGAGAGAGCTTAGATGGAGAGAATGAAGGAGTAGAGAGAATTTCTCTTCCAGAGATGTGTTCTTTTCTTATGAAAATGGCTCCTATTTATAGGAGCGAATAATGACACAATCGTAATATGTAAACATTACAGGGATATAATGGTAATGTCATTCACATATATATACATTATTTATAACACTTAATGCATTACTAGCAGCTTATGGAAAATTGTCAGAATATTGAATACAGTGCTGCTGAAGTCCCTGCTGTATCTTTTACTTTGCTTTTAATTTTTATAAGTAGGGATGGGTTGTGATAACGGCAGGATTTGCTGCATTCTTATCTAGACAAAAAACAGAGATATGGAAAATACACATTAATGTTGACAAACCTTCAATAACTTGTGGACAAACTGAACGGCATCACTAGGTCCAAACACCTAAATTTGGAGAGAGATCCAATTCGTAATAGTACATTAGTTGAAATAAATACTTTACTACATCTAACATAAACAAACAAAATAAAAGATTATAGAGATGGAGAAATACCCCCCACAAGCCATCACAGCCAAGAATCATGAAGTGATCTCTCTCAGTTAGGTCAAACGAATGAACATCTGGGGTTGCAACAACACCAACCTGAAATTTACGTTATCCTCTAAGATAAGCATACATAAAGAGCACATAACAGATGCTTTGAACATATTAAGGAACGTCAGACAAGATCTACACAGATGTTTGCTTTAATACTTTCCATTTCTTATTAATACGTCCTCTCTTCAAAGATCATTGCGAATCAAAATGCAATAACTCAGGAAAGCACCAGTCAATTTAAAAGTTCTACTCATTGTTAGCATTTCGAACATAAGAAAAATGTTCCTCAGTGTCAATCTTAGAATAATCATAGATCTCGGGTATCAAACGGTCCTTCCTCAATCTTAAAGGAAAGAGAAGAAAATATAAGAAAATGTCAATAATATAGAAGCTACAGACGAAACACCTGATATGAGAAAGTAACATGGGAGAAATTAAGGGTTATAGGGAAAAGGAAAAAGGAAAAAGGGAGAAAAAAGAAAAGAAAAGAGATGAGCTGTAGAACCTTCTTGAACTGCCGATCGCCAAAGGCTCTAGAAACTTCAAGCCGACCCTGCAATCGTCCATTAGAACTTACAGATCCACCAGCCTACAGAAGGTAAAATAAGCAAGTTCATTAGCAAAAGAACATAACTACGTAGGAAAGGTAAAACTTGAAACAGATAAGTAGATGACATGGAATAGATAAGTTGCAATAAATCTTCTAATAAAGACAATTGTAAATCAGAGTATTCACCTGGCAGACAACTCTTGCTTATCCAATAAATTTGTTTATTTGAAACTTGTATTGGATTCTGTTGGATCAAGTAAGCTGTGTTGTGTTTTGCATTCTTTATCTTTATGTTTTGTACCATAGTCACATTTCTTTTCTTGTGGAATTATTTTTTGTCAACTCCCTATTACCTTGGTGTGTGTATATTTATTGTAAAAGCAGTTTGATGAATAAAATGACAATTTCATTTTCCCCCATTCCATTTTCAGAAACTTCAGCCATCATCCACAATTCTCTATGTACACCCGATGTTACAATCTGATTTTGCTCATCTATCTTGAAAAAATCTATTATTCTCTTCGTATAAGAGCTAATCGATTGGCCATTGAATCCAATCTTTTTATTGTGGGACGAAGCCCCTGTTTGGAATAAATTCTTTAAAACTCATTTTTTTTTCCTAAATCCAATTTCAACCACAAATTCTCCCAATAAAATAATTGTGCACATGGACCCTTAACTTTTGCATTTATCCTACATCAGAAAAACTACAGCTTTGGTCTAACCTTCATCAATCCCACCTCCAACAATTACACCACCTGCTAGAGATGTATCTAACAATAACTCAAGGAAACAATTACCTATGCTCACTCAAGTCAGGACAGGTCACCCTAAGGCAAAGCCCGTTGTTACTAAGATGATATTAGTCTATCCCAACAGAACCTCAAAACTTTGAGGTTTCCAATTGTAAGGAGTGACAGGTCGCAATGCAACATGAGTAAGTCCCTTAGTTTGAATTAACACTGAAAGTATAGTTCTTCCACTATTTGATGCTTGTATAGGTTTGTCAATAGGCATAAAACGTTCACCTTGTCTCCAAGGTTCATCGAACATATGGCATTGATTATTATGAAACCTTAGCCACATAGAATACAGATTGTTCTTACTCAAGCACTGGAGTGCTTAGAGACTGTTGGACTTTGGACGTATAAAATGCTTCCTTGATTTGGATGAAATGTGTATGTACTCAACCACAGGGATTTACTGATCCTCATTGCTCACAATATGTATGCAAGCTCAAGAAAGCTCCAAATGGCTTCAAGAAGCAGCCTAAGGCATGGTTTCATAAGCTGAGTTCACTTTCTTACAGTTGGGATTTCTGGCCACAAAGGCAGATAGTACCTCCATGTTTGTGTATTCCCAAGGTTGTCCAAACATCATTATCTTAATCTATGTTGATGATAATGATATTACTGGCTGAATACAGTTACCCCTAGTCCCCTAGAGCCATCAGAACATGCCTGCTGATTAACCAGTCTGGGGCGTGCTGATTTTGAGGTCGTTCAAACTATTTCACTTTCAGGGTAATCACAACTCTATAAAACAGAAATGATTTCAGATGATTCCATCTGGAGGTTGAGAAAGATCAGCTTTAACAATTGCAGCCCACAAGCTAGCCTTATATTTGAGCAAACACGGGATGACCTAGATTTCAAATTTTGAATAGTGTATCCAGCTCCTATTGCTTGTCTTATATATATACACAAATCAGAAGACGACCTGATTTTTCAATTATAGAGTTCATATGAGGAGAAAAAAATATATTTAAATAGAAGATTTCACCAATGTACAAGGTACTCACCTTTTGAATCCGTGCTCGTTCTTGTGGATATATGGCTTTGTGTTCCCTTGTCAAAACAATGGCCATTAATGAATTTGATCCATCCAAATCACTTTGTGAACCATCTACTATAGATGAACGCGCTACCACAGCCTTCGCATCTCCAACGTTAGCAACAAACACCTAAATAGCACATGGTGACAGAATTATAAGATATTCATAACAGATCCACCTAAACCTAATAATATCCAAGAGACAACAAAGATTTTTCCGAAAGCAAAACAATTTTACTTCTAACAAACACAGTCAAGCAACATAAATACATAATAGATAAGACAACAAATTTGTAAGTATGTACATATTTCAGAGATCAACTGGCCACCCTGTTACATAGATAAGACAACAAGTTTGTATGTATGTACATATTTCAGATATCGACTGGCCACCCTGGTATTCATATTCCCAAAGAAAAGATCCTTCCAAAGTTATAAAACAATATTAGTCTAGAAATTTAAAGATTAATAAAAAGGTGAAATATAGCACATCAAAGACGTCTATAAAAGTGAAATCACTTTCTTTCATTTTTCTAGGATTTATTTTCATGATAATAGCCTGCATCTCTTGGGAACGTGGACTCCACCTGATAAAATTAAGAGAGAGAAATCAAAGGTTTGGTCCAAACTAAATGAACTGGGATTGGTCAAAATTTTATTTCTTCTACTTTAACCAGTCAATGTATATTCATAAACAGATAACCAAAACACACGCCATTGTACAGGAAAATCAATGAATAATGACTTTGGCCATCAAGAACCGAACTGGGATTTGAATTCTTCAATCAACTAGAGATAGCAACACATCATGTAGAAGGTTCTGTGAAACAAGCTCAAAATCCAAATAGCACTTCCTAATGTAAATCTAAACAAATAAACGATGTTATGTAAATCACCAAAAAGTCATGAACTATCAAAAAACCAAATGACGTTTAACAGAATGATTTTTAAAATCCCTAAAACAGGAAAATGAACAAATGACATGTAGCTCCAAACAGTTAGTTTCAATCTATTCTTTCAAACCCTCCCTCTTAAGCAAGCACCAAATTCCTATCAAGATATAAAAACCGCAGGAATTGAACACAGAATTGACTAATTTGAGGTGGTTTTGTTTCTAAGCATGGATTTGTAGTTGGATCTCTCTTGGGTAAAAGTTTTAAGAAGAGAAACATTGAAGACGCTTCAGAGACCAAGAAATTACATCAAAAGGAGCTATAGTTCCAAAAAGAATTGAAGAGCATTACCTTTTAGTCCCTAAGATATCTCTCGAAATTTCACAGCAGAACTTGCTCTCTCCAAGTCCAGTAAGAATAACACATCTCTCAATAGTTAACCCTCATATTTTGTATTTTAAAATCTAAGAGGTAGGAGGACATCAAATTGCGCAAGGGTCTTGTTTTTTCGAAGTGATAAATCTTTGTTTTATAGATGTCTACAGACAAGTATCCGTGTCTAATGTTCAGTGTTGAGTTTAAATTGAGCAATGAATGGGAGAAATGTCAAATAAGCCGAGGAAAGTGAAAAAAGATGGAAACTCCAAGGCAGTTTAAGTTTCTGTACTCTGTTTATTTTCAAATCAACTTCTACAATGCACCTCAGTTCATCAGTGATTGCGATTGCGTCTCTATTTTAGTTTCAAATAGATGAGTCCCATTTGGAAATTATAAATTATTTTGGTTGTTTTATTTTTGTCTTGTATGATAATTTAGAATTTTCCTTTATTTAAAGTCTAGCTTATTTTTCAATTATTATATTATCTTATCCTTAGTTCAAGATTTTAATTATAGCCCTAATAGAATAGGATTTTATTGCATTATATAATTAAGATCATTCAGGTCTTTTTTATTTTTTATTTATTTATTTATTTGGATAAGAAACTAAGAATTTTATTTATAATGAAGTAAATAGCTATTACACAAAAGAAGAGAGTGGATGAGTCATCCACAAAAAGAAAATGAGTTTTTGTTATTGGACTTTCGGAGTAAGCGAGGAAAAGTATCTCGAAGTGTTTGTTGTCCAGCCCATTTGTCTTGCCAAAACCGAATTTTATCTCCCTTTCCTACCACCAATTTGGTATTTTTCACAAAGATCTCCTATATTCTTGCAATGGATCTCCAAGGTGCTCGAAGAGTTGAGTTGAACTCAATGCTTGCATCCCATCCGTTTGAATGAAGCCCATATCTACTATGAATAGTCGAATGCCAAAGTGAATCCGATTTAGTGGGAAAACGTCATAGCCACTTACTCAACAATGCCAAATTCTTCATCTTAATATTGCCAATTCCAAACCCCCATATTGTTTAGGTCTTGATACTATTTCCCACTTAACTAAGTGATCACTAAAGCCCTCGCCTCTCCCTTCCCAAAAGAAATATTTCATCATTTTTTCAATCACTTTAACCACCTTCATTGGCATACGAAAAATTGACATGAAATACGTCGGTTAACTACCTAATACGCTTTCAGAAGTACTAGTCGGCCTCCTTTAGATAGACATCCCGTATCCTATTCTTCAAGTCTTTTTGCTACTTTTACCATTAACGGTTCAAAAAACAGATTGCACTTGGATTTCCTCCCAATGGTAGTCCAAGATAATTTAGTGGCCAAACTCCCTTCACACAACCCAAACTACTTGCAATTCTTTCCATTCTATCCTCCTTCAAGTTAATGCCACCCACTATACTCTTAGCCAAATTCAACTTTAAATCTGCGATTTTCAAAAAAATGTCCAAAATTCTAATGAGGTTCCTAAACTTTCATCCTTATTTTCCAAGAAAAAGATGCTTTCATCCGCAAATTGTAAATGGGAAATCCTCACATTCTCTCTACATATTTTAAATCCATGTATGATCTCCATATCACACG